>CM057474.1:87142034-88385784 GCA_030035585.1 Dugong dugon | reverse complement strand
AGAAAGCTGAAGCCCATGGAAAAGATTTTCACTGGTAACTCACAATAAACCCAATATTGTGTTCAGTGAAGAAGCACCCTCCTACCACTAGCCAGAAAGGAGCAAGGTGTCTCTTCTTTTGTAATGACATGAGGAGATCCAAGAAGTTCTCAGAGCACAAAGACAGAATATTGACTTGACACAGGATTTATGCGGCTCGAGTGGAGTTGGGAGAATTGGAGGAAATGGCAGACGCAAAGGCCCAGAGGAAATAAAGAAAATGGCACCTTCCGTGCAAAGCAAAAAGTTGAGTGCTGCAGCAGAGGTTCAAACAGGGAATGGGAGTAGTCAGGGTATGGAGGTAAATAGGGGTCATCATGACATGTTGGGAGTATTGACTTTGATATGAAAGCAATGGGGACCTGTCATGGTTTGAATTATGTCCCCCCAAAAATGTGTGTATCAATTTGGCTGGGCCATGGTTCCCAGAATTTTGTGCTTAGCCTCCATTTTGTGATTGTAATTTTATGTTAAAGAGGATTAGGGTGGGATTGTAACACCAACTTTACCCAGGTCACATCCCTGATCCAATGTAAAGGGAGTTTCCCTGGGGTGTGGCCTGCACTGCCTTTTCTCTCTCAAGAGATAAAAGGAAAGGGAAGCATGCAGAGGGTTGGGGACCTCATACCACCAAGAAAGAAGAACCGGGAGCAGAGTGCGTCCTTTGGACCCAAAGTTCCTGCGCAGAGAAGCTCCTAGTCTGGGGGAACACTGATGAGAAGAAGGCCGACAGAGAGAGAAAGCCTTCCCCTGGAGCTGACGCCCTGAATTTGGACTTTTAGCCTACTTTGACTGTGAGGAAATAAACTTCTCTTCGTTAAAACCATCCACTTGTGGTATTTCTGTTATAGCAGCACTAGATGACCAAGACAGGACTCAAGGACAATAATATTGCTAGATTTCTCTGGATTGGGGAAGGCAAGGTCAGAAGAGGAGATCATGCCTACCCAGTCCTTTATGAAAGTAAGGAATGAAGACATACATATTTGTTATATGATGGATAAGCAAATGAGAGAACCAATTAGGAGCCTGCTGCAGTAGTTCAGATGAAAAATGATGGGGCTTAAACAAAGGTAATGACACTGTAGACAGATTGATGTGGATACATTTGAGAGGCTTTTGCAAGCAAGAGATTGACTGGATGTGGGAGTTGCTGCTTATATATATATATAACAATTGCCATGTGCCGGGGCTGTTCCAAGCATTTTACATATGGCAATTCATTAAATTCTCATAACAACACTGTGAGTTTAATAATAAAATCACTATCAGTTAATACTAATATCACTATGAGTTAAATAATATTAACATCAGTGAGTTAAATAATAATGTCCTCTTCATTTCATTCTGTTTCAGTGACTATCTTTCCACTCTTGTATTACTCAAGAAATTTCTCCAGATTTCTTACCATTTAAAATACTTTTATTGAACCTCTACTATGGGCCTGGATCTGTGCTCTGTGTTGGCCATGTAAAGATAAGTAAGACACATTTTGTTGATGGATGAATATCATTTTGAGTCAAAGGATACTAATAGAACAGAGAGGTTAATAATTTACCCCAGGTCACACAGTGTGTGAAAACACAGCCAGGAGTTGCATTGGCAGTCTGGCTCTGGAATCTGATCTTCTGGATGTGAGATTTGTATCTGCTGTTATAAGATATGGGAGGAGAATCTGCATTGGCAAGAAGAAAATCAATTAAGTTTAGATTTATGAGATTTAAATTGTCTGCGGGACACCCAAGGGGAAATAGCAAGTAGGCAGGTGGATGTTTGTGTTAAAACCGATGAAGACTACACTTAAAGTATGAACTTTGAGAAAATGAACACAGAAAGACAGAGCCCTTTACAGTTAATATGAAAAGTACTGTCCTAGAACAGGCAGTCTCAAATGACAATGTTGTGGGGCATGGGAGACTGGTCATTACAAGACGTGCGTTACAAGATGTCATTACAACGAGTAGAAGCTTGATAAGGAGTGAAGACAGAGACATTTCTCTTGGTACTGTCATGGATTGAATTGTGTCCCCCCAAAAATGTGTTTATCAATTTGGCTAGGCTATGGTTCCCAGTGTTGTGTGGTTGTCCTCCATTTTGTGATTGTAATTTTACATTAAAAAGGATTAGGGTGGGATTGTAACACCACCCTAACCCAGGTCACATCTCTGATCCAATGTAAAGAGAGTTTTCCTGGGATGTGGCCTGCACCACCTTTTATCTCTTGTAAGAGATAAAAGGAAATGGAAGAAAGTGGAGAGTGGGGGACCCTCATACCACTAAGCAAGCAAGCACCAGGAGCAGAGCACATCCTTTGGACCTGAAGTTCCTGTGCAGAGAAGCTCCGAGTCCGGAGGAAGACTGATGATGACGAGGACATTCCTCCAGAGCCAACAGAGAGAGAAAGCCTTTCCCTGGAGCCGACGCCCTGAATTTGGACTTCTAGCTCACCAGACGATGAGAAAATAAATTTCTCTTTGTGAAAGCCATCCACTTGGGGTATTTGTTAGACCAGCACAAGATGACTAAGACAATTATACCCAATTAAAGGTGCCATTGATTTCCTAATGAGGGTGGGCCCAGAAATTAACAGCAGAGCTATAGTATATCACACATGTGGGTTGTTCTCCTATGTGATTTTTTGATAACTAGTACTACGGTAACTATTTATGATTTTCATTCCATATGGCATGCCATGTCATTTTGAATTAATTTTTGTTATGAAAGCTAGATTAAAGGAATCCCAAAACATGTTGTCAGTGAAGAAGAGAGGTGTCTGAACCAAATAAATAACAACTGTAGTCACAATTTTGGTTGCCAGCATCTCTTACAGTATAGCTGGAACAGAGCTGAGTCCAATTTGAGTGTTTTGTAAGTTATATTAATATTCTGTGGATAGATTAGTCTAAAACAAGGAAAATAATACCAACTCTATAGGAATATTGTTGGAGAAATTAGTCAATTACTAAATAAACTAGTAAAACGCATACAGGTCTCATAGAAGATGCTCAATGAATAGCAATAATACTTACTCCTTCAGTGTGTAAGTCTGTTTTTTCAGGCTTCTCATAAAGGTACCACTAATTCGTTCTGAGCTAAGCCCACAAATGTATTTTGGCCTCTGTTTGCTGGTTTTTGACCCTTGACTTATAATAATAGCAATAAAAATAGTTTCTCAATTATAATGTTTTGAATTTATGAAGTGCTTTTATATCTATTACCTTACTTAATCTTCACACAACTCAGGGAAAGAAATTAACTCCGTTTTATAAAATTTAAGAGTCTGATGTTTAGAGAAAATTGGCTTATTAATATTGCCTTTACTATAAACAATGATTAACATTTACTGAGCACTTGTCCTGTGCTGGCCACTTTGAAAGCATTCCATGCACATTGCTTCTTCTTTTTTTTTTTTTTTTTAATCCTCTTAACAAATCTGTGCAGTAGGTATAATTACCATTCCCATTTTACATATGGGGAAAGTGAGACTTAGGCTAAGGAAGCTGTCCAAGGACTCAGGAGTGGAGTTTTGTGTGGCACTTTACCCAAGCCTTCTATCTTTCACTGTCTGCCCTATGCTCTTTCTCCTACTCTTCACATGTAGCCTGTCTAAGCCAGATTATCTCTCTTAAGAGAATGTTTCCCAATGTTCACAATTTATTTTTTATGCGAGTTGTTCAGGACAAACCATTGCCTTATAGCTGCCCTTTTCCCCCATTGGCTTATCTTTGGACTCTCAGGGAGGTGAAGGACGCTGTACTCGTATGCGCAATTCCTAATTCATCACCTCTACATGAACTTGATTCCTCATTTTGGGGCCTAGGAGGGAAAGCATTACTTAAGAATATTCCACAGTTTATTTGAGGTGAACTGTGAAGAAGGTAAATTTTATCCTCTCCATTCTATTTCAGTGACTGTCTCTCCTGTTTTACTCAAATTTCTCCAGATTTCTTACCATTTAAAATACTTCTATTAAACCTCTACTATGTGTGAAGATCTGTGCTGTGTTGGCTATAAAAAGATAAGTAAGACTTTTTGTTGATGGATTTAGGCACGTAAACAAATACAGACCTACACGAAAATGTTATAGGAAGATTCTACAAGACAGAGAGAAGCACAGGCAGGGCAGCATCAATCCTTCTTAGGAGTAAAAATTTGATAATTAAAGGTAAACTTCTGAGGGCTAGAGAAGGCTGAGCTGGATTTTGAAGGATGAAAAGTTCCCTTGGCTGGATTTGGAGATCATGTTGAATGTAGAAGAATCAGTCTACGCAGAGATCTGAATAAGCAGGGTACATACTAGGAACTGTGAGTGGTTCATTATGGCTGAGATACAGGCTGGAAATGGAGAGAACTGAGAAATGAAGCTGAAGAGGGAGGCATACTGTGGGTTTTGTGCCCCATGCTGTGGAGTTTGGACTTTCTCCTGTTCTACTGTCCAAGAAAAGACAGTTAAGATATGAAATTTGTGTGCTAAGAGTTTATTCTAGTGGCCTTATTGAAAACCATGATCAAACTGGGCAGATCCTGGAGACATAGTTTTAAGTTGGGGCAAAAGTTAAAGATAATGAGATGTGATGGATTGAATTATATCTCCCCCCACCCCCCCCAAAAAAAGTGTATCAATTTGGCTAGGTCATGATTCCCAGAATTGTGTAATTGTCCACCATTTTGTCATCTGATGTTATTTTTCTATGTGTTGTAAATCCTACCTCTATGATATTAATGAGGCAAGATTAGGGGCAGTTATGCCAATGAGGCAGGACTCAATCTGCAAGATCAGGTTGTGTCTTAAGTCAATCTATTTTAAGATATAAAAGACAGAAGGGAGCAGAGAGACATAGGGACCTCATACCACCAAGAAACAAGAGCCAGGAGAATAGTGTGTCCTTTGGACCTGGGGTCCCTGTGCTGAGAAACTCCTTGACCGGGAAAGACTGATGACAAGGACCTTCCCCCAGAGCCAACAGAGAAAGGAGGATTTCCCCTAGAGCTGGCACCCTGAATTCAGACTTCTAGCCTACTAGACTGTGAGAGAATAATTCCTCTATGTTGAAGCGATCCACTTGTGGTATTTCTGTTATAGCAGCACTAGATGACTAAAACATGAGGGCTTAAATTAATGTAGATGCAAAAGGAAATGAAGACAAAAACTCTGAAGACTATTTATGAGAGAACCTGGATAGGAAATGTTGTTGGCCATAGAACTATTGAGGTTTCTGATATAAACAACATCATTGATGGTAATCCCATTCACCAAGGTAGGGATTCCATATGATCTGTGTTGGGAATAGAAAGGATAACTAAGACAAGTTTTATTGTTGGATTAAGACATGCAAACAGCCATGTAAAACCAAAAGGATGTTGGAGGAGGGGTGAAAAGAAACAATAAGTTCGGCTTTGAACATGTTTTCATTTAAAGTTCCAATGCGATATCCAAGTGGACACAGTGAATGAGGGATTAGAAATATGGGTCTGGAATTTAGGAGAAAAATCTGGGCTAGAGAGAGATCTGAAAATCATTGGCACTTAAAAAAAAAAAAAAAGATTTTAATTTTCTCTTAAGTACAGTCTTTAATTTACAGAACAAGAATAAAACTAAGTAGAAGATGGAGACTCATGCATAATAACATTCAAAGGTGAACAACTGAAAGAGACAGAGAAATCGTGTCCTACACGCATAAGGGGAACCAGGAGAGAAGTTTTACTGAAGGCATGAGAGGAAAGAGTTTTAAGGAGTTAAATGTCAACAGAACAGTAGGGAGTAAGGTAAGGAATGAAAAGGGTCAGCAGTCTGTAGTAGTTAGTAGGTCACTAGAGACCCTGGGAGAGAAGTTTCTGAGGAGTGATGAGGCCTGAAGCCAAACAGCAGTGGGATAAGGAGTAAGCACCACCACTCATCTGTCCGCTTGTCATACTGTGGTGGCTTGTGTGTTGCTGTGATGCTGGGAGCTACGCCACTGGTATTTCAAATAACGGCAGGGTCATTCATGGTGGACAGGTTTTAGTGGAGCTTCAGACTAAGAAAGACCAAGAAGGAAGACCTGGAAATCTACTTTTAAAAAATTGGCCAGTGAAAACCTTATGAATAAAGGCAGAACATTGTCTGATATAGTGCCAGAAGAAGACCCTCTCAGGTTGGAAGGCACTCAAAATATGACTGGGAAAGAACTGCCTCCTCAAAGTTGTTGTAGTGTGCCGTCCAATCAGTTCTGACTTATACTGACCCTATGTACAACAAAATGAAACACTGCCCAGTCTTGCACCATCCTCGCAATCATTGCTATGCTTGAGCCCGTTGTTGCAACTGTGTCAATCCATCGCATTGAGGGTCTTCCTCTTTTTTCCTGACCCTCTACTTTACCAAGCATCATGTACTTCTCTGGGGACTGGTCCCTCCTGAAAACATGTCCAAAGTATGTGAGATGAAGTCTCGCCATCCTTGCTTCTAAGGAGCATTCTGGCTGTACTTCTTCCAAGACAGATTTGTTTGTTCTTCTGGCAGGCCATGGTATAGTCAATATTCTTCACCAACACCATAATTCAAAGGCATCAATTATTCTCTGGTCTTCATTATTCATTGTCCAGCTTTCACATGCATATTAGGGAACTGAAAATACCATGGCTTGGGTCAGGCATACCTTAGTCCTTAAAAGTGACATCTTTGCTTTTTAACATTTTAAAGAGATGTTTTGCAGCAGATTTGCCCAATGAAATACGTCACGTGATTTCTTGACTGCTACTCCTATGGGCGTTGATTGTGGGTCCAAGTAAAATGAAATCCTTGAGAACCTTCAATATTTTCTTGGCTTATCATGACATTGCTTATAGATCCAGTTATGAAAATTTTTGTCTTCTTTATGTTGAGGTGTAATCCATACTGAAGGCTATAGTCTTTGATCTTCATCAGTAAGTGCCTAAAGTCCTCTTCGTTTTCAGCAAGCAAGGTTGTATTATCTGCATATTTCAGGTTCTTAATGAGTCTTCCTCCAATTCTGATGCTGCTGTCTTTTTCATATAGTCCAGCTTCTCAGAGTATTTGCTCAGCATACAGATTGAATAAGTATGGTGAAAGGATATAACCCTGATGCACACCTTTCATGATTTTAAAATAAACAGTATCCCCTTATTCTGTTTGAACAACTACCTCTTCATGTATGTACAGGTGGATGGAGTAAAGCTTTTGAGACTTTCATTTGCTAATATGGCATGATTCAAACTGAGAAGAAACAGCTACAAACATCCATTAATAATCTGAATGTGGAATGTACGAAGTATGAATCTAGGAAAAATGGAAGTTGTCAAAAACGAAATGGAACACTTGAAGACATACATTCTAGACATTAGTGAGCTAAAATAGACTGATAGTGGCCATTCTGAATCAGACAATCATATGGTCTATTATGACAGGAATGACAAATTGAAGAGGAACAGCATCACATGCATCATCAGCAAGAATATTTCAAGATATGTCCTGAAGTACAGCACTGTCAGTGATAGGAAAATATCCATACACCTACAAGAAAGATCAGTTAATATGACTATTATTCATATTTATGCACCAACCACTAATGCCAAATATGAAGAAATTTAAGATTTTTACCAATTTCTGTCATCTGAAATTGATTAAACATGCAATCAAGATGCATTGATAATTATTGGTGACTGGAATGCAGAAGCTGAAAACAAAGAAGAATCAGTAGTTGGAAAATACGGCCTTGGTTACAGAAACAATGCCAGAGATCGCATGATAGAATTTGGCAAGACCAACAAACTATTCACTGGAAATACTAGAAATTTCAGACTGCAGAAGTTGGTAAAAATTAACAACATAAATGGCGACTATACATGTAAACCTCACTGGATGGAATACATAGGACTCAAATAGACTACATCTGTGGAAAGAGATGGCAGAGAAGCTCAATATCATCAGTCAGAACAGGGCTGGGGCCAACCGCAGAACAAATCATCAATTGCCCATATACAAGTTCAAGCTGAAGGTGAAGAAAATTAAAACAAGTCCACAAAAGCCAAAGTACAGCCTTGGATATATCCCACCTGAATTTAGAGGCCATCTAAATAATAGATTTGTCACACTGAACACTAAAATGACCAAAGACCAGATGCGTTGTGGGATGACATCAAGAACGTTATACAAGAAGAAAGCAAATGTCACTAAAAAAGACAGGAAAGAAAGAAAAGACCAACATGGATTTCAAAAGAGACTCTGAAACTTGCTCTTGAACATAGAGTAGCCAAAGTTAATGCAAGAAATGATGAAGTGAAAGAGCTGAACAGATTTCAAAGTGTAGCTCAAAAAGACAAAGTAAAGTACTATAATGAAATATGCAAGGACCTGGATTTAGAAAATCAAAAGGGAAGAACATGCTCACGCTCTGCCTTTCTCAAGCTGGAAGCACTGAAGGAAAAATTCAAGCCTTGAGTTGCGATATTGAAGGATTCTACAGACAAAATATTGAATAACACAGGAAGCATCAAAAGAAGATAGACAAATACATAGTCACTGTACCAAAAACAATTGGGCCACGTTCAGCCATTTCAGGAGGCAGCATATGATGAAGAGTTGATGGTACTCAAGGAAGAATTCCAAGCTGCACTGAAGGCATTGGCGAAAAACAAGGCTCCAGGAATTGACGGAACACCAACTGAGATGTTTCAAACAGATTCAATGCTGGAAGCACTCACTCATCTATGCCAAGAAATCTGAAGACAGCTACCTGGTCAACCGACTGGAAGAGATCCATATTTGTGTCCATTCTAAAGAAAGGCGATCCAACAGAATGCAGAAATTATTGAACGATATCATTACCATCAAAAACAAGTAAAATTTTGCTGAAGATAATTCAAAAATGGTTGCAGCAGTACACTGACAAGGAACTGCCAGAAATTCAAGTTGGATTAAGAACAGGACATACAATGAGGGATATCATTGCTGATGTCAGATGGATCTTGGCTGAAAACAGAGAATACCGGAAGTTTACCTGTGTTTTATTGACCACGCAAAGGCATTTGACTGTGTGGATCATAATAAATTACAGATAACATTGTGAAGAATGAGAATTCCGGAACACTTAACTGTGCTCATGAGGAACCTGCACACAGACTAAAAAGCAGTCATTCAAACAGAACAAGGGGATACTGTGTGGTTTAAAATCAGGAAGGGTGTACGTCAGGGTTGAATCCTTTCACCATACTTATTCAGTCTGTATGCTGAACAAGTAATCCGAGAAGCTAAACTATATGAAGAAGAAAGCAGCATCAGGGTTGAAGACTCCAACAACTTGCGACATGCAAATGACACAACCTTGCTTGCTGAAAATGAAGAGGACTTTAAGCACTTACTGATGAAGATCAAAGACTAAAGCCTTCACTATTGATTACACCTCAACATAAAGAAAACAAAAATCTCGTAACTAGATTGATAAGCAACTTCATGATAAACAAAGAAAATCCTGAAATTGTCAAGGATTTTATTTTAACAGGATCCACAATCAACGCCCATGGAAGTAGCAATCAAGAAATCAAATGACATTATTTCCTTGGGCAAATCTGCTGCAAAAGACCTCTTTAAAGTGTTAAAAAGCAAAGACGTCACTTTAAGGACTAAGGTGCACCTGACCCAAGCCATGGTGTTTTCAATCTCCTCATATGCATGCGAAAGCTGGACAATGAATAAGGAAGACTGAAGGATTGATGCCTTTGAACTACGGTGTTGGTGACGAATACTGAATATACAATGGACTACCTGAAGAATGAACAAATCTGTCTTGAAAGAAGTACAGCTACAATGATCCTTAGAAGCATGGATGGCAAGACCTCATCTTACATACTTTGGACAGGTTATCAGAAGGGACCAGTCCCTGAAGGATATTATGCTCGGTAAAGTAGAGGGTCAGTGAAAATGTAGAAGACCCTCAAGGAGATAGATTGACACAGCGGCTGCAACAATGGGCTCAAATATAGCAATGATTGTGAAGATGGCACAGGACCAGGCAGTGTTCTGTTCTGTCGTACATAGGGTTGCTATGAGTCAGAACCGACTTGATGGTACCTAACAACAACTACGAGTAAGCAAAGCTTGAGCAAGTGTAGCGAATGAATGCAGACTACCAATTTTAGAAGCTGAGGTAAGAGAGAGTAATTGACTTTGCTGAAGGTCATAAGAATCCTAACTGGTATAGCCAGGACTTGATATCTAGTGTCCTGACTCATTAAAATGTCCTTTGGGTCTTTGTCTCATTTATTCATTCTAGTAGGTATTAGTCACGTATTCTATTCTAGATACCTTGTAGGTAGGCACCTTAGACATTATACCTTTCACAGGAAGTTATGGATGATTGTCAAAACTGTGTAGGATGTGAGATTTTACTCTACTTACAAGCTAACAGGCTAATGTGCCACAGTTTCATGGATGCTAGACTTCTGGGCCAGAGACCAAGGACAGTTTATTACTCACATCAGTAACAGTATCCAGAGTATCCTCATTTTCTTGGGCCAGTTCCCTGAGCCCCAATTCCCACAGAGTGATGTGACTAGCATGAGGTATTGATCGCACACATGTCACGTAGTTTTATAGGAAAGGAATTCTGAGATTAGAAAATGTGAATAATTAATAATGGACAGTAAAAACAAAAACAAAACGAACAAAAAAACCTGCCTTCTGCTCTGGAGGGAGATACTATCTCTAATTTCCAAGGCTGTTTGCTATACAAATTCTTGAAAAGATAGTCCAGAACAAACTGAGGCAGTGCCTGTGCTTTTGAAACATGCAGAAATGTGAAAGACCTCTGGAAAATTGTTTCCTAACAATGATGAAACCTAGGTTACATATTGCCTAACGAACATTTATTTTTTTTCACTTACTTGGTAACAGAACACTAAATATATGACAGGCAGTAATGTGCTTAATTAAAGACTATGTGATGGCTGGGGCTCCAGCAGCCTTCTTGGGTCTTTGAAGGTGGTAGCTACATACTAAGGAGGGTAAAGCAGAATGACAGAAGGAGCCTGGGTCTCTGAAGACTTTGTGAAACTATTATCGCAGTTGTAGGCTGCTTATCTCTGAACTTTATGTCTGTGGATAAACCTTTATGTGTTTAAGTCATTATAGTTGAGCTTTGTTATTAGCAACTGAATGTAATTACTAATAAAAACTGGGGAAAGAGAACTAGATAAGAGATACATGGGAGACCACAATTATAGTCTTGGTTTTGTTACTAACTTGCTGTGTTCACTTGAGCATGTCAATTGACCTCTGTGAACTTCATATGTCTCAAATAAAATTAGGTACTCTCTACCTCTAACATTTCTGGTTCATAAAACATCTTTCTTTTTTTTCTTTCAAAACTCATTTGTTCTATATTCCACTTGAAAAAGCAACTAGATGAAAAGCCCATCCAAAAAGCAACTCAATGAAAAAGTTCCAGATAATAGCTTAATTTGCTGCCAGCCTTCCTTCCTCTAACTTTTGAATATGTGTACTTTGGAGATGCCCTGCCTTAACTTGAACAAACACCAATGGAGTTACAGGCACCATTAAGCTTGGTAGGGGAAGGACTTACATAGACATGTCTCACAATACTATAAACAGCCTGTCTGTTATAACATCTATATTCCTAGTGCTTAGCACAGAGCCTGACATAGAGTAGTTTCTCAATAAACAATTGAATGAATGAATGAGTACCCCTATTTTAGAGGATAGGAACTTAAGGGACAGAAGGGGCGTCACATGACTGTTCCCCTTTGATCATATCTGGTTAACTTGCCTCCACTGCCATGCGGGCTGTGACCCAGAAGATTTCATTAAAATAAACGCTGGAAGATTGGAAACACAAGAGGTCAGAAATAAATAGCAAATGGTCTTTGAATTAGATGCTTTCTGATTATCTTTTTTTTCTTTTTTAAAGAACAGCAGGACATTCATTCATTGAAAACGTAACTGTCACTTTAAATTATGCCCTCATTTGAATAAATCGATATTGGATAATCAGCTTTCACTGAATGGCTACATATATTTTTTTTCTCTGGGCTAAATAATTCCAATTACTCTAACCTTTCCTCGTGAATTCTATTTTCCAGGCTCTTAATCACTCTCTTTGTTCTCCCATGAGATTGAATAGAAATGTTAACCAGCAACGAATATCATAGGATGATTTTTACATGAATATTAGCCCCATGCTCACCTTTAAATACATTATGCCATTGGTAACTATGGCATCAGATTTAGTCTTATTATATACTAGAATACTTTTCTACCATATTAAAGTCTGGAATTGCCTCTCGGTCTATTATTAGTCTATGGATTCCTGATGCTCCCTAGCTCTCTGATATTAGCAAGTATCTAAATAATTAGTATCAGGCAAACCAAACAGCAAGTCAGCAGATGGGATTTTCTCTCAATCTGGAGATCTCATTTTTCCTTCATGAATCCATCCATCCATCCACTCAACTAACATGACTTGCTTCCTTATTCTGGGTCAAGCTTTGTTTTAAATGCTAGTGCAGAGGTGAAAGACAGCCCAGAGCAGCTCCCAGGACCAAGGGCCAAGACCTACTATAAACCAACAATTATAATAGAGTGCAGTCAATGCAAAGCTGTAAGGACAGGTTGCTATGGGAATGCAGAAGAGGGTCCTCTACTACAGTTGGGTTCAGGTGTCTTCATGCACAATCAGTTAGCCAGGCAAAGAGAGGGGTAGGACAACTGCTGCCTTATATAATATTAATCTATGTCGTACAGTGAAACCTAGAACTTGATGCGACTGCCTTCATGAAGGAAAAATGAGACATCTAGATTGAGAGAAAATCCCAGCTGCTGACTTGCTGTTTGGCTTGCCTGATCCTAATTATTTAGATACTTGGTAATACCAGAGAGCTAGCTTTTTCCACCTGCCTTTTTCCACTGCCTTTCTGCAAGTTTTCCACCTTTGGAGGGATACAGTCTACCACTTTTCTAGCACTCTCAATTAGCGGAAAATATTTGCGAAATATTTGAGTTTTCCTTCTCTGACATGTTTCTGCCTTATACAGGTTCTGGCTTTCATAGGTTTACTGTGTATTAGTCATTGTGACTGGATGACTGAAGGATTGGGGGAGATCATTCTAACCGTGCTCTTGCTGTGACATAGGACTGTGACTGAATTGTCCTGAGTAGAAGGCCCTTCCAGTGGCAATTTCTGTGCTATCTGCTTGAGACAGAGCAGAGAATAACCTAAATATGGTCAGGAGCTTAAAATCTAGTAGAGGAGACAGACAAGCGAACTGATGGTTGAGATTAGTGTGACCCAGTTTTTCTCAGGACAGTCCCAGTTTATCCAATGTCCGGGCTTGATGATTAACCATGCCTCCTTTCACAAAAAGTGTCTCAGTTTGACTGATAAAACAAGATGGTCGTCCTTGTTATGAGTGTGTGATCATTGCTACCCTAGGGGTAGTTTAGGGTGTTCCTGAGGGAGGAACACCAAGAATAAGCTCCTAAATCACTCAGTGGACAAGTCTACTCACTGATGTCAGAGGGACTTATTTCTAGAAATTTCCAAATGATAATAATGAGATTTCTGACATTACCAAGTATCTAAATAATTAGTATCAGGCAAACCAAACAGCAAGTCAGCAGATGGGATTTTCTCTCAATCTGGAGATCTCATTTTTCCTTCATGAATCCATCCATCCGTCCATTCAACTAACATGGCTTGCTTCCTTATTCTGTGTCAAGCTTTGTGCTAAATGCTAGTGCAAACAAACCCAAACTTCTCCTAAAAACCAAAACCCCTTTGCCTTCAAGGCAGTTCCAACTCATAGTGGCCCAGTAGGACAGAGTAGAGCTGCCCCATAGGGTTTCCAAGGCTGGAAGTCTTTACGGGAGCAGACTGCCACATCTTTCTCCCGCAGAATGGCTGGTGGGTTCGGATAGCCGACCTTTCGATTAGCAGCTGATCTCTCAACCACTGCACCACCTAGGGCTCCTTAAACCTCTCCTGGGTTGTTGTTAGGTGCTGTCCAGTTAGTTCCAACTCATAGCGACCCTATGTACCACAGAACAAATCACTGCCCAGTCCTGCGCCATCCTCACAAATGTTGTTATGCTTAAGCCCATTGGTGCAGCCACTGGGTCAATTCATCTCATTGATGGTCTTCTTTTTCACTGACCCTCTACTTTACCAAGTATGATGTATTTCTCCAGGGACTAGCTCCTCCTGATAACGCATCCAAAGTGCGTGAGATGAAGTCTCATCAACCTTGCTTCTAAGGAGCATTCTGGCTGTACTTCTTCTAAGACAGATTTGTTCATACTTTTGGCAGTCCATGGTATATTCAGTATTCTTTGCCAACACCATAATTCAAAGGCATCAATTTTTCTTCAGTCTTCCTTATTCATTGTCCAATTTTCACATGCATATGAGGTGATTGAAAACACCATGACTTGAGTCAGGTGCACCTTAGTCTTTATAGTGACATCTTTGCTTTTTAGCACTTTAAAGAGGTCTTTTGCTGCATATTTGCCCAATGCAATGCATCGTTCGATTTCTTGACTGCTGCTTCCTTGGGCGTGGATTGTGGATCCAAGTAAAATTAAAACCTTGACGACTTCAATCTTTTTTCCATTTGTCATGATGTTGTTTATTGACCCAGTTGTGAGGATTTTTGTTTTCTTTATGCTGAGGTGTAATCCAAACTGAAGGCTGTAGTCTTTGATCTTCATCAGTAAGTGCTTCAAGTCCTCTTCACTTTCAGCAAGCAAGGATGTGTCATTTGTATAATGCAAGTTGTTAATGAGTCTTTCTCCAATCCTGATACCACATTCTTCTTCATACAGTCACAAAACTCTCCTACTGGCTGTTTAATAGTCTTGTCCAAGCAAGAGCTGATAACACGTTTAGACTGTATGGAAATTAAGGTACCAAACAGAAAATCAAGTTGTATCCATGAGAAGCCAGGATTTCTCACATGCAATTAAGAGAGAGACATAATCAATAGTACGTGCCTTCTGAGGGGTAACAGTTTCAATGGCTTCACAAGATCAAGCAGGTCTCAACAGTTGACCATCTGCTGGAAGAAAGTTTGGCTGCCATCCAAAGGAATCCTAAAGTCACCAAAATGAAAATGTATCTCAGACTTTCTTTCAGGACACGAAGATATCCAAGTAAAATGTTTGTGCATATTTGGAAAGAGATAGATACACATATAATGACCTGAGACAGTACTTTTTCATTAAGCAGATTAAGATACTTGGAGCAAGAAGCATAAATATTTAAACTTCAAGAAACAATACATGCATCAAGATTAGATTGAATTAACAAAATATTGTATAAAAATCATCTTTTTGCCTGTGTGTGTGAGGTTGGGGAAGGGGTTCCTTAAGGTGAGAGTCAGGAGACCCCAGAGAGCTAAAGGGAAGGGGACCCTGAAGAGACACTTGTTGTCATTTATCCATTTATCATCCTCAGCTGTTTGTATCTACAGGTCCAAGTAGAAGGGAAGAGAACAGGCTCTAAAAATGGTGGTTAGCATGACTTTTGCCTCCTGAAGCACTAGGGATGGAAAGAGGAAAAAAGAAGGAAACCCAACGTTTTTAGCATCTCTATATGCCAGGCACTGTGCTCATTGCTTTATATGTGATACCTCCTTGATTCCAATGGCTGAGTGGGTAGATATGACTACCAGAAATCTGAGGCTCAAGTAGGTTAAGCAATTGATTCAAATTTAGTCCAAAAAATTAACAGTGCCTCAATTAAAGCCCAGTTTGGTTAAACCCCAATTACTGGGTTATTTATTTTATTCATTCTTTAAGGCATTTCTTGGGTCTAAAATTATATATATATAATTATATATAAATAAACATAAATATATATACATATATATTTGGTATGTGAAAATGAGCAAAGGAGAGAGGATTCTGATGGAGAGATGGGCATGAATCAAGATGTTATTTAATAAAAATCTATTTTTTACTTTTTTTCCTCTCTGTGTTTCCACCTCCTATATATAATATGACAAATAAAAATAAATGAGGGGGAAAAGATAAATGGAAAATAAAGGTCGGTTCCTAGGCCAGGGTTAGAGTTTGTTTACAAAATCTGTACCATAGAATTTTCCATCATGGCCAGAAGTAGCCAAAAATATAGCGTGGACTTTCTAGCAACCAGAACAAAGAGTGAGTGGAAACCAGTACGAAATTAAACAGAGAAGATCACCATGCTCTCTTGGTAAAAGAATAATCAGAGAATTTATCTTGGTTCCTGTATCAGTTAGTGTCTTTAGTTACAACAACAATTGTCATCTTTGAGTAACTTAAGCAAATGAAGAAGGAAAAGTCAAAGAACCAGGTTTCAGAAAGTCAAGAACCGGAGAAGCTCCTGGAATCTAGGAAGCAAAACCTAACAGATTCTTCTGGGAGCTTCCATCCACATGAAGATCCAAACTGCAGGAAGGGAGCATATGAAAGGCTCAGCTTGGATACGGGCCCATTGCTTGGTGAGTGGAGCAAGATACTTTGACAATGAAGAAGAGGTAGTTCCTCAAAGCAAAAGCCACTAACTGGCACCAAAAAAACAACCAATTGCATCTTCTCACCACTATGGCTTTGATGCCCTTCCCCTGTGTATTGATTTCCTAGGACTGAGGTAACAAAGTACTACAAGTTGCATGGCTTAAAACAACAGAAATCTATTCTCACAGTTCTGGAGACTAGAAATCCAAAATAGAGGTGTCAACCAGGACATGCTCTCTCTGAAGTCTCTGGGGAAGAATCCTTCCTCGTCTCTTCCAAGCTTCTGGGGGCTCCTGACAATCCTTGACGTGTGGCTACATCACTCCAATCTCTGCCTCCATCTTCTCATTGTCTTCTCTGTGTGTCCTCTCCTCTTCTTATAAGGGCACCAGGTATTGGATTCAGGAACATCCTAATCCAGTATGACCTCATCTTAACTAATTACATCAGCAAAGACCCTATTTCCAAACAAGGTCATGTTCTGAGGTTTCAAATGGTCATGGGTTTTTGTGGGGCACTGTTCACCACACTATACCCTATGTTCCTTTGAAACCATTTGCCTCCTTCTATCAGAACCTAGGAGCCCTGGTGGCGCAGTGGTTAAGAGCTTGGCTGCTAAACAAAAGGTCATCAGTTCAAATCCACAAGCCACTCCTTGGAAATCTATGGGGCAGTTCCACTCTATCGTATAGGGTTGCTATAAGTCAAAATCGACTTGATGGCAATGTTTTTTTTTTAATTTTTTTTTTTTTTTAATCAGAGCCTAACCACACTGTACTCTAATTGCTAACTTTAATGTATCTTTACATAGGCCTATGTGCCTTAAGGGTAGGGACAAGGTCATGTTCATCTTAGTTTATCCAGCATCTAGTACAGTGCCTGGCACATTGAAGGCAAAAAGTCAGTTTACTGAACGAACTAAATAGAAAAATTATTAACAGGAGACATATGAACTAAAAGATACAAAGGACTCTGGCATGACACTTGGCTTAGAGCCCTATACAAGATTACAGAGCACTGTAGTCCTAGCATAGACCAAAACCACACTGTTACAGAAACAGCAAGCAACAGTCTGTTTCCCATCTCCTGGGAGGGTTTATAACGAACAAAATATTGAGAAAATTGACTTTGTTTCCACTTTGATTCTTACAAGTTCTCAGATAAAATGGACAATTTACAACTTCCATGCATTTTCCTTATATGTCTCATCTAATTCACCTTTTTACAGTGTGACTACATCATGCCATCCTGTTTCTCTCTCCTTGTCTTGGCCAACTTCCTCTACTTTCACATCCATTACAGAGGAGTTTTGCTTTTTCCTTCAAGGATTTTATTTTTATATCCTTCTTATCTGTGCTGAATTTACATCTTTTCCTCCAGCTTCAAAGCTTTGCTGAGGCTGTGACTTCACCTCCTTAACAGTGATCACTTTTTCTTTGAAGTTGAGTTTTCATCAGGAGAGAGAGGCTGTGTCTTTAGGCTCTTTCTCCTCATAGGAACTGTCAGATGAGGGAAAACCACAGTTGCCCTAATGAATTTATGGGCTAAAACTGATACTTTCTAGATATAACAAGCCAGTTTGCTTCTCTGCTATGCCTTGGAATGAGAGAAAAAATGATTCTAAGTTTAGGTAAAATCTTCATAGGCTCTTCTCTGTAGGCATTGCTCTGTGGTGAGAATGTTTCGGGTGTAAAGGAGCACAAATCAGTTCCACACCTCACCTGGAGGGGGCAAGCACCAAGCTTGCTTTCATTGTTGATTCTCTGATTCCCACAACATTACCTTCCTTCTTTGCTCTGCCTGCCCTGATTGCACTTCAAGTTTACAATACAAGATTTGTTTTTCATCCTGTTCTACGTCCTCTGGGAGAGCTCACTTTGAAGACTGTGCCAGGAACTAATTGTGAGGGGAACTGATTGTATGGGAGGATGAAGTCCATGGAAGCCAGAGGTCCACAGTATCCTGAAGAGAAGGGAGGTGCCATATGGGGGTGTGATTCTAGGGAAGATTCCAGACTTCCTTTCCTTGAGAACTCTCAGAATAGGATGTATGGCTCACCCACTAGTGTCACTGAATCTTGCAATGGAAGCCAAACACTTCAAACTCTAAGAATGTGAATTCCTTGGACTATAACGTCCATGCTGTGGCCTGATAAAATGGAACAAACATGGTGTTATAGAAGAGATGAAACATAGAGTCACATAGACCAGTCAGAATCTTGGCTCTGCCACTGGTTGGGCTACCTAGGTTAATATTCACAATATTGGGCAGCCTTTACTGAGCACATACTATGGGCAAGACACTGGGCTGAGTGCTTTATCCTCAACAGCTTGTTTTGTCCCAATAACAGCTCCCTGAATAAACCAAAAAACCCGCTGCTGTTGAGTCAATTATGAGTCATAGCTACCCTATAGGACAAAGTGAAACTGTCCCACAGGATTTCTAAGGAGCACCTGGTGGATTCCAACTGCTTACCTTTTGGTTAGCAGCCCAGCTCTTAACCACTGCACACCAGGGCGCCATACTCCATGAATAGGCATTATTATTATATAACGTCATGCTTTACAAAATAAGATACAAATACCTAGAGAGATCAGGCACAACCCTAAGGTCACAGAGTTAGTAGAATCAAGTCTTAGGCTCCATCTTGCAAGTTTATGCCTTAACAACTGCATAATACTGTAAATAACTTTACTTTGGCAAGTCTTATTTCCTTACTGGAAAATGAAGCTAATGATTCCTACTTACAGAATAATGGGATTAATTAAAATTGTGATTGGATTGTGAAAGTGTCTAGATGTTTATCTAGAACACAGTTTTCAACATCATTCTTAATGCTCTTCTCTTTATTCTCTTATCTGCTCTGGAGACCATAAATCTGAAATTTTACCCTTGAGAGACACTGGACAAAAGACATTGTTCTTCTTAATGGCCTCTGGGGGTTGCTGGGTGTTTTGTTCCAGCAGTTTTGTGGGGCTGAATTGCCAGTTCCCAGCCAGCCTCGTGAGAGCAAAGGCGTGGAGGGGACCGTGTAGAGAGTGCCAGGGATTTCCTCTCCCCTCAGCACATCCGCTTAGTATAGGTGACGACGTACATTGGCCAAGGATGCTCCCTGTTGCTCTCTGTTTCACAACATCTTGATGGAAATCTGGTTCAAAAGGGCACCACTGAGAGTTATACAACCTCCCACTCAGTCAGGATGAAGAAACTAAAGCATCGTTCCAGCTCCTTAAAGCCCAACTGGGGAATCCAACCAACTCTTCGGCTTCTTAGAATTCTCGGTGAGGGAAACCTAAACCTGGGCCCCACTTTAGCTCTCTGTCCCTACGAGCTCTTGTTAGGTCACCTTCTTGTAATCCTCACACACAATGATCCTCCAGTGTCACTGACCACTTTACACATAGGAAACTTACGCTCAGCCAGAACCAGTAACGTGCTCAAAGTCATGCATCAAGGATGCAACCCAGATCAGTTTGATTCCCAAGCTCTTTATATCACTCCACATTCCAATACTGTACTGGAAGTCCAGGGGACAATATTTAGAAGATTCATTCATTCATTCACTTACCAGCATTTATTGAAGGTCTATAATGAGCCCTGGTGGTGCAGTGGTTACGAGTTACGGCTGCTAACCAAAAGGTCGGCAGTTTGAATCCACCGGCCGCTCGTTGGAAGCCCTATGGGGCAGTTCTACTCTGTCTTCTAGGGTCACTATGAGTTGGAATCAACTCAATGGCAATGGGTTTGGTTTGGGGCCCTGGTGGCACAGTGGTTAAGAGCTTGGCTGCTAACCAAGAGGTTGGCAGTTTAAATCTACCAATCACTCCTTGGAAACCCTATGGGGCAGTTCTCCTCTGTCCTGTAGGGTCACAATGAGTTGGAATCGATTCAACAGCAATGGATTTCTTTTTTTTTTTGGTATAATGTGCCAGATATGGGTGTTGGATATACAGCAGTGAACAAACCAATACACTTTCTATTCTCACTCTAAAGCTTATAATCGAATCACGTGAGAAAGATAATGAATAAATAAATACATGAAATGTCAGATTATAGTAAGTGCCAAGAAGAAAATAATGGAAAGGAAAGGAGCCTTGGTGGCACGATAGTTAAGTGCTTGGCTGCTAAATGAAAGGTTGGCAGTTTGAACCCACCCAGTGGCTCCATGAGAGAAAAGACCTAGTGATCTATTCTCACAAAGATTACAGCCTAGAAAACCCTATGAGGAAGTTCTACTGTGACACATGGGGTCACTGTGAGTTGAAATTGATTCAACAGCACCTGAAAATAACAACAACAAAGGGATATAAGCAAGGAAGGCTTCTCTATACAGGTGATTTTTGAACAGAGACTTGAATAAAGTGGGGAAGTGATTTATGTGGCTCTCTGGGGAGATATTACAGGCAGAAGACCTCTTTAAAATGTTAAAAAGCAAAGGGTGTTCCTGACCCAAACCATGGTGTTTTCAATAGCCTCATATGCATGCAAAAGCTGGCCGATGAATAAGGAAGATTGAAGAACTGATGCCTCTCAATTGTGGTGTTGGCAGAGAGTACTGAATATGTCATGAACTGCCAAAAGAACGAACAAATCTGTCTTGGAAGAAGTACAGCCAGAGTGCTCCTTAGAAGCAAGGATGGTGAGACTACATCTTAGTACTTTGGACTTGTTGTCAGGAGGTATCAGTCCCTGGAGAAGGACGTCATACTTGGTAAAGTGGAGGGTCAGCAAAAAAGAGGAAGACCCTCCAAGAAATGGATTGACACAGTGGCTGCAACAATGGGCTCAAGAATAACAACGATTATGAGGATGGTGCAGGACCAGGCAGTGTTTTTTTTTGTTATACACAGGGTTGCTATGAGCCGGAACTGACTTGACTGCACCTAACAACACCACCAACATTACAGGCAGTGAAAACAGAAAGTACAAGTTTCCCGAGTCTAGAGTGTACTTGATGTATGTGACATAGAACTTGTAGGTCCGTGTGGCTGGCCAGAGGCAGCAAGAAAAGGGAAGTGGTAGATGAGGTAGGAGACATGACAGGTCACAACACAGAGTGTCTGTAGGGACACTGTGGGACTTGGTGACTTACTCTAAGAGATGGGCTGGGCATGGGGGTGGTGGAAAGAGGCTATGATACATCATCAGCAAGTCATATCAGTCTCACCAACGAAAAATGAAGGCGTTGTGCATCAAAGGTGGTTCCCAAACCTGGCTGCTTGGTGAATACCTAAGGACCCAGCTGAAATTGTAACTGCCTGGGCCTTCCCCCTGGAGAATACAACTAATTAGGTCTGGGGCTCAGGCTCCATTTGTGGTTCTGATACCCAGATACAATTGGCAACCACTCCCCTTCCTGATCTCTCTATTTATAATCCTAAATCCACATGGGGGAAGGAACAATACATACAATCCGAAATATTAGCAGGTGTAAAAAGGGGACCGCCATCTGTGTAAGCAATTTCTGTATGATCTCGTTACTTCTCTCTCATCACTACTTCCTTTTTTCCTCTGAACATGAGGAAGAGATTAAATAGCTAGGGAGAACAAATTACTACATTCTAATGCAGAATGTACTTGAATCAAACCCACTATTTCTCTGTGCATTTTTTTATGGCCTGCAAATTGACCTGATAAAACTGGAAACTCATGTGCTATCTAAATAATCTGCTTGATATTCTGGAACATTACTCCAATTACTCATCCTTTCAGTAAGTGTAATCTATTGATTTGGATGCTTTATTCTATTTCACACTCTCACTTCCTCAAGAAAAGCCTCAGTAGTCTCGTAATGAAAGTGAAACAGACTTAAAATGCTCAGGGAATTTTCTTTCCATTCCCTGCCCCGCTTTATACCAAACTCAGACATAATAATAAGCATGAAAATTGCTATTTTTTCATCTGAATCAATTTTGGATTTGAGAATCAGCATGGATAGCTTTACCTACTGATTCATGCACTGTGTTCTAGATCAGGATGAATGTATTTCATAACGTGTGGTCACAAGTGGAAATTTTGAAGGCCATCTTTAAGAGGCTCATTTTAGACCTTGAATTTCTCTGGCATTATACAGCAAACTTTTTTGTAAAAGACCAGGAGGAAATATTTTAGCATTTGCAGAATGTTTTGGTTATCTAGTGCTGTTATAACAGAAATACCACTAGTGGATGGCTTTAACAAAGAGAAAATTATCTCCTCACAGTAAAGTAGGCTAAAAGTCTAAATTCCGGGTGTCAGCTCCAGGGGAGGGCTTTCTCTCTGTTGGCTCTGGAGAAAGGTCCTTCTCATCAATCTTTCCCTGGACAAGGAACTTCTCCGTGCAGGAATCCTGGGTCCAAAGGACACGCTCTGCTCTCGGCACTGTTTTCTTAGTGGTATGAGGTCCCCCGTCTCTCTGCTTCTCTCTCTTATATCCCAGAAGAAACTAGCTTAAGACACATTCCAATCCTGTAGATCGAGTCCTGCCTCATCAACACAACTGCCGCCCATCCCGTCGTTAACATCCTAGAGGCAGGATTTACAACATATAGGAAAATCACATCAGATGACAAAATGGTAGTCACACAATACCAGGAATCACGAGCCAGCCAAACTGATACGCACATTTTTTGGGGACACAATTCAGTCCATGACACTGAATACGTGGTGGTCTCAGTTGCAACCACTCAGTTCTGCCATTGTAGTACAAACAGCCACAAACCATATACACACGAATGGGCATGGCTATGTTTCAATATAAGTTTATATACAGAAACAAGTGTTGGGCTGGATTTGGCCTGCAGGCTGTAGCTTGCACATCCTGTTCTAGTCTAATTCCCCTTATTTTGTTTTCTTCTTTTCATTTTAGATGGTGGAACAGAGGCCCAGAAATGATATTTGGACTAGTTGTAGCACAGCTGAGATGGGAACTTGAGTCTCTTTCTACTACAGCAGGCTAGATTTTCCCAGTTGTTCATGTTGATACTCAACCCAAACACCCCATCTTCAAGTGCAGAGCTGGGAATGAGTTGCAAGCAAGCT
Organism: Dugong dugon; assembly: GCA_030035585.1. NCBI lineage: Eukaryota > Metazoa > Chordata > Mammalia > Sirenia > Dugongidae > Dugong > Dugong dugon. Next base: position 88,362,218 of record CM057474.1, on the reverse strand, counting down.
GGTTAGAACTCGATGTGGGCATGATCCACTGTTAATAGCCTTTGTGGCTATGCCTATCCTTCATCTTCTCTCTCCAGCTGAGGGGCTGCAGAAGGTACTTCTCATCCTAATCTCTTTCAAAGATACATTGATTTCTTCTGTAACCACAGAAGGTGAGAACTGACACAACTCAACAAACTGAGAGTAAATCTTTTGTGACCAAAAGCAAGATGTGGCCTTGAAAACTAAAGTGTGCCTGACCCAAGCCATGGTATTTTCAATCACATCATATGCATGCGAAAGCTGGACAATGAATAAGGAAGACTAAAGAATTGATGCCTTCTAATAGTGATGTTGGCAAAGAATATTGAATATACCATGGACAGCCAGAAGAACGAACAAATCTGTCTTAGAAGTACAACACAAATGCTCCTTAGAAGCAAGTACGGCGAGACTACGTCTTACAAACTTCGGACATGTTGTCAGAAGGGATTAGTCCCTGGAGAAGGACATCATGCTTGGTAAAGTACAGGGTCAGCGAAAAAGAGGAAGACCTTCAATGAGATGGACTGACACAGTGGCTGCAACCATAGGCTCAAGCATAACGATTGTGAGCACGGTGCAGGACCAGGCAGTGTTTTGTTCTGTGGTACACAGGGTCGCTGTAAGTTGGAACCAAACTCAACAGCACCTTACAACAACAACATGAAGATGGCATCAGTGCTGGTCCCAACTGCACTGACAAATGCCATACATTTTCCATTTCTTTTATGAACATCCTGTCCCCTCAGACAGTCCCCTACTTACTTTTCTCTGAGGATAGTCTGTACTCAGATAGTATCTTTGATTCCAGCTAAAATTTCCCTCTTTGAGTCTTAAAACCCCATTCACTTCCCTATTTTGAGAAGTGAGATAAAAGGTAGGTAGATTACTTATTTTGATAGGAACAGGAAGTTCTAAGCTCCAATTTCCTGTTGATTATGTAACCTTGACCCATAACACTGAATACATTTTTGTCTTCTTGCAGTGTTTTATCCTCCTCCTTTCCTCTCCCTTGCAGCAACATGAACTTTACATTTATTTCTTGATCTTTCTTATAAAAATTTTCCACATTAAGTTGACTTTTTATTGCATTATGAAGAGTTTGACAATTTGTTGTGAGATTTCCACTACCTATTTATTAATGAAGATTGAAGGACAATAGTCCTTACCTGCTAATTGCAACTGCTTCTACCTTATATTGGCAATTCTTCTTCTAAACCAGAATTCCAAGGTTAATTTTTTATCCTTTCCTTTAACGACCACATTCATATCTCAGGAATGCAACTGAAAAAGATGACATTTGTGGAAGTCCTCAGCAAACACAAAAATATGTTAGTAGTCACTTTTATTATTATTTTCAGCATTTTTTCAGGTTTGATTTATTTTCATGCTAGATGTCTGGATATTAGAATAAAGAAACATGAATGGGTTTGCAGCATCTGGTTATTGTGTCTCTCCTTTCTTAATTTCTAGCAGTAAAATTTCTTTCCTCATCATCACTAAACAATAATTCTCTTTTAAAAAAATTCTCTTTAGTGATTTGACATTTTTGAAGAGAAATATAGCCCTACCCTCTTAAGGATCAAAAGCTATTTGTACCAGCAGAAAATAAGGTTGTAAAAATGCCGTAAGACAAAAGGTGTAGTTAAAAAGTCATCTTAAATACTTCTACATAAAATAAACTCTACCTGGCAAAGTAGTCCAAAGGGAAGAAATGATGGAGACCTGTGATGTCCTATGGACCTTTTTCTAAATTAGAATAACATCTGGAATAACTACCACAAAAGCATCAAAGAGGAATCAGACTACTATAAAATGTTCTTCCCTTACCATGCCAGCCTATGAAAGAATAAGTGAGGGTTATGTGTAAGATAACTAAGGTAAAATTGAAATGCGTTTGGATTATGTACTCCTATGGTCTTCAGAGAAGCTTATTTATCCTGACAGGAAAAAGATGAGTGGCTATTCCTTAGAGACATTAAGGAATATTGATGTCAAAGTGTATGTCAATCTCTACCCAAGCTCTTGGTAGACCGGTTGGCTGGTTGGTTGGTTGATTGATTGATTGGTTGCTTACAATGTACGAAGTCTTGTGCTAGCACTATAATGGTGTTTTCTGTTGTATGGGTTTTTATGAATTGAACTGTGTCCTCCAAAAATAAATTTGGAAGGCGCAACCCCCATACCTGTAAATACAACCTTGTTTGGAAATGTGGGGTTTCTTTTGTTATGTTAATGAAGTCATAACAGAGTAAAAACTAAACCCATTGCCACCAAGTCAATCCAGACTCATAGTGACCCCATGACAGAGTAGAACTGCCCCATAGAGTTTCAGAGGAGCACCTGGTAGATTCCAACTTCTGACCTTTTGGTTAGCAGCCATAGCACTTAACCACTACACCACCAGGGTTTCCATAACAGAGTAGGGTGGGGCCTAAACCTAATCACTTCTAAGTGATGTCTTATAAAAAGAGCAGAATAGATACAGACACACATGGGGGAAGACAGATGTCATGTGAGGACTGTCTACAAGCAAAGGAATGCCAAGGATTGCTGGTAGACACCAGAAACTAGGATAGAGGCCCACAGAAAGAACTGACACAGCTGAGAACCTGATTTGGACTTTTATCCCGCAGAATTATGAGGAAAAAAAAAAATCTGTTTTTAAATCACCCACTCGTGGTATTTTCTGTTATGGCAGTGCTAGGTAACTAAGACATGGGACAACATTGCTGCTACTAGCATTAGGCTTTGCTGTATTTACTGACATTGAAGTTACCTGCCCACCATTCCAAGGGCCTAATCAATTCTCTCCCTGTGCCACTCGTTTGTACAGTCACAGCCCATTCTGCTGACAAGGAAGTGAAGAAATATCATATCCCACAAGTGTTGCATCTAGTGTTACATTTGGTGAGCTTTCTTTTCTTATTCCTAAAACTTCAGTCTACATCCGTTGAGCACCTACTATGGGCCTGATAACATGAAGATACTAGGAATACATGATGAATGAAATAAGTCCCACTCTAGCTGGAGAAGCAAACATGTTGGCAAAGAAATGTCAGATACTGAGGTATATACTTCAATAAAGCAAAGAGTCCCTAGGGGCCCAGATGAGGGATTCAACAGCTCGTCATGGAGGGCAATCTTCCCAGAAAAAGTGGCACTTGCTTGGAATCTTCTAGATAAGCAAGGGTATTGTTACAACTCTTCTGTGACACTAACACCACCACTTCTGATGGAACCTCTTTCGAGATTATAAATCCCAACCTCCACCCACTGCCTCGGATGGATTGGACAGCATTCAAATGCACCTTCTTCTACCCTAATGTCCTTATTCAGTGACAATTTACTACTCTCCAAAGACTAGACTAAGTACAAAACTCCTTTAATGCGGGAAAATATTTTTATCTACTTGTGACACCATCCCAGAGGTTGCATATACCTTTTGATCACCCTTTGTTTGAAAGTCCCAATATATATCTTTATTGTTTCCCCAGTAACTTCCATCAGGTTTCTTTGGAAATAGATCTCTTGTTGCTTGCTCTGCCTTGCCAGATTCCATCCTTGTAGAGTTAATTCTATCAACTCTGGATTCTTCAACACATTTCTATGAGCTCCATGTTTTTTTCTCTTTCTGCTCTGGTCACATGAAAATATTAAGGCATTGATGCAACTAAATAGATGAAAAAGTATGAAAAGGAGTTTTTCTTTTTTGCAAAAAAGAAACACAGAGGGAGGACTGAAGGAAGAATTTCTCTGATGTAAATGAAGTAAAAGGTGATGACTTTACACAGTGGTTAAAGTCTCCAGCTCTGCAGCTGGAAAAGACATAAATGCCAATCACAAGGCAGAGAAAGAGTGGGGCAAAGGCTCAGGAGCACGAACACTCCTAGCACACTTAGGAGGACACCTACTTAGGAATGGCTGGACCATGAGTGTGCGTGGGAGGAGGCAGAAGATAAAGCTGGGAAAACAGATCATGAAGTGTTTTGTGTGCCACAATGAAGGTTTTGAACTTCATCCTTAAGCTGGAAGGAATTCATGAACGACTTTAAACAGAGCAGTGAAGTGAGTAAATAATGAAATTTTTTTTAAGTCATTCTGTTGGCACTAGTGAGAATGGATTGAATGGACTCAAGAAGAACAGTTTTGGAAGCTATAGAAAAAACATCGAAAGGAAATAAATTGGGCTGGCATATAAGGGATCAAGAATAGGTAGGAAACGAAGAAATATTTTAAGGAAATAGTCATTCAAATTTAGTTCATGAAGACTTTGCTAATTTGATTCATTCATTCATTTGTTCATTTATTCTTGTGTTTGTTTGTTCATTCATTTCACAAGTATTTTTGAGTGCCATGTGCCAGGCACGCACGTCTTGGGGACAGAACGAATGCTCTACTCTCATTTGGTTTATAGTTTAGTGGGGGAAGATTACAAGAAATTAATACGGATGTAGTTACAGGATTATTAAAAAGAAAAAAAAAAATAGTTGCTGTTGACTCCAACTCATGGCCACCCCATGTGTGTCAGAGCAGAACTGTGCTACATAGGGTTTTCAGTGGCTGATTTTTTCAGAAGTAGATCACCAGGCTTTTCTTCTGATGCACTTCTGGATGATTTGAACCTTCTACTTTGTGGTTAGCAGTCAAGCATATTAACCGTTTGGACCACCCAGGAACTTCAGAGAGTTATTAAAGAAAATATATATATATATTGGCTTTGGGATGTTGCTTTTTTAATGGGGGTCAGAAAAATCTTTCTGAGCAGTGATATTGAATAGGAACCTGAAAGAAGTGAAGTAATGAGCTCTGGGTTATATTAAGGACAAGAGTTTTTTGGGTGGAGCCAATAGTGCAATCACAGCCCCTCAAGCAATGCACGCTAGGGTAGTGTTACAGGAAGAGGAGCCAGTTGATGGGTACTGCGCTTTCAGAAAATGTCCTTTGCCTTCAATGTTCCTTTTACTTAGGACAGTCATGAAACCTCCCTTGCTCTCTCCTCTGCCATGGTCTTGAGGGTCTGGAGTATCCCACTGGTTTCTTTTAACCTGTTGGAGTCTTGAAGGCATAAAACCAAACCCAAACCCATTGCCCTTGAGTTGATTCTGACTCATAGCAATCCTATAGGACAGGAGAACTGCCCCCATATGGTTTCCAAGGCTGCAATCTTTAGGGAAGCAGACGGCCACATCTTTCTCCCATGGAGCAGCTGGTGGGTTCCAACCACTGACCTTTAGGTTAGCAGCCAAGCACTTAACCACTGTACCACCAGTGCTCCTTCTTAAAGGCATGGGGCACCATAATTGTGCTCAACTCTTGGAAACAGCAGGCACTTGAAGGGTCTTGATGCTTCATTTTGGTTTTCAGTGCTGGTTTTTGCTTTATTTCTTTAAAAGAGAATTTCCTATGGAGGCTATTTATTACACAGCAGCAGTCTGCATGCATAGAGCAGAATTGGTTTTCATAATAAACCTATTCATCTTTGGCATGTCAGAAATTTCTCAAATTGATACTTATAATAAATATGATTAATACCATATTGTATTTCAGTTGTTGCTGTAAAATAATTGGGAACAAATATCGTATCGTGATGTTGACAGTGTTGCGTCGGATGGTGCCAAACGGCGGGAGCAGCCAACTGTATTTCATTAGCAGCCACATTGCTACAATGCTATTAAGTTTCTTCATAATCCCTTTACTCAGGGTTGATCGTTCATTCTGTTAGACAAATTCTTGCAACAAGCCCACTGGAAGTAAATCTGCCGGCGACAATCTCAGCAAGATGGGCTCTGGCAGGGCTATTAGGCCCCTACCTGTGAATTACTCTAGAAAAGTATTGGGACAACCTTGAATTTCAGAATTAAGGACTCATCATGGCCAGGATGAATAGAAGTGTAAATGGTGAGTCTGCATTTGGGTGTCAGGACAGGAAGAAAGGGACATAATTTTAAAAAGTAAGATCCTGCGTAAGGCATTGGTGTTCCAGTGGTAGAATTCTCACCTTCCATGCAGGAGACCTGGGTTCTATTCCCAGCCAACGTACCTCATATGCAGCCACCATCTGTTAGTGGCAACTTGCATGTTGCTATGATGCTGAACAGGTTTCAGTGGAGTTTCCAGACTAGGAAGAAAGGCCTGATGATCTACTTCTGAACATCAGTAAATGAAAACTGTATGGATCACAATCTGCATCTGATCATGGTGATGGCATAGGATCAGGCAGTGTTTTTTCTATATGAGGTCTCCATGAGTTGGGGGCTGACTTGATGGCAGCTAACAACAACAAAGATCCTTTATGACCCCTCGGACTTCTGCAACCTTACCTGCTTCTCCCTTTCTCATATTTACTGATTCTGCCGTATAGTTACTGTTTGTTCCCCGCACACAATAAAATGTTCCCAGGCTTCTTGCTTTTGCATTTGCAAAATGGAATTTTTATTTCCATATATTTCCTCCTTGCCCCCTTGAAAGTCTGATAAACATCCATCCTTCCAAACCTGGTTCAAGTGTCATTTCCTCCTTGAAACCTTCCTGAACACTTGCCACTCCTTCTACTGAGCTACGAAGATATAACATGCATATGTCAATTACTATATGTTTTACACTCTGCTGCAATTGTTTGGTTTCATGTTTGCCTCATGCTGTACACGGAGTTCTCCTTGAATGTAGGATTTTTACTTTTTCTTTAATCTACCAGGCATAAGATCGCTTGGCTCAGAGTAAGTGCTCAATAAATAATAGCTGAATTGAACTAGACTGAGGGGGATTTAGAAACACTCTGGACACCAGAGTTGACATCCACTCTAGTGACATGATTCAAGGGGTACAGAATGTCCCTTCCACACAAAGTACTAAAGGCCCACCAAGGGCCCTAGAATGCTCTGAGACATTTCTATGGATATACCCATGAGCATGCACACATAAAGTGTGGAAGAGTAACATTTCCTAGAATCCTGGGTTCTCAGGTTGGGAAGGACATTTTAGGTAATTTTCCACAAATTTGCATCAAACCACTTAGGGAAATTTCTAACAGTAGAGATACCTGGGCCCAGCCCTTGACCTTACTGTGCTATTCATGTATCCATTCAACACTCATGTATTGAACACCTGTTATTGGTCAGGTACTGGACTTGGTGCTGGGAACAGAGGACTGAGTAAAGCTAACAGAAGCCCTGCCCTGCCTTCCTGTAGCTCATAGTCTGGGGGACTGGCTGGGGCAGACAATCATCAACCAAGTAATCACACAAATAAATATGTACACACTGACCTCAGAACCTACTATACAGCTACAGTAGTCGAAACAGCCTGGTACTGGTACAACAACAGATACATTGACCAATGGAACAGAATTGAGAACCTGATGTAAATCCATCCACCTACGGTCACCTGATCTTTGACAAGGGCCCAAAGTCCATCAAATGAGGAAAAGACAGTCTTTTTAACAAATGGTGCTGGCAAAACTGGATATCCATCTGCAAAAAACTGAAACAGGACCCATACCTCATGCCATATACAAAAACTAATTCAGAATGGATCAAAGACCTGAATATAAAGCCAAAAACTATAAATTTCACAGAAGAAAAAATAGGACCAATGCTACAGGCCTTAATACATAGCGTTAACAGGATACAAACCATAACCATCAACACACAAACCCCAGAAGATAAGCTAGATAACTGGGATCTTCTAAAAATCAAACGCCTATGCTCTTCAAAAGACTTCACCAAAAGAGTAAGAAGAGAACCTACAGACTGGGAAAAAATTTTTGGACAGTACAAGCCAGACAAAGGTCTAATCTCCATAATCTACAAGAAAATCCAACACCTCTACAACAAAAAGACAAATAATCCTACTAAAAAACGGGCAAAAGAAATGAACAGACACTTCACCAAAGAAGACATTCAAGCGGCTGACAGACACATGAGGAAATGCTCGCGATCACTAGCCGTTAGAGAAACACAGATTAAAATCACAATGAGATACCATCTCACTCCGGTATTACTGGCACGAATCAAAAACACTGGAAAGAGCAAATGTTGGAGGGGCTGTAGGGAGATCAGAACTCTTATGCACTGCTGGTGGGAATGCAAAACGATACAACCATTTTGGAAAATGATATGGCGCTTCCTTAGAAAGCTAGAAATAGACATACCATACGATCCAGCAATCCCAATCCTAGGAGTATATCCTAGATAAGTAAGAGTCGTCACTCGAATAGACATATGCACACCTGTGTTCATGGCAGCATTGTTCACAATAGCAATAAGATGGAAACAACTTAGATGCCCATCAACAGATGAATGGATAAACAAACTATGGTACATACACACAATGGAGTCTTATGCAACGAGAAAGAACAATGATGAATCTGTGAAGCATCTCATAACATGGATGAAACTGGAGGACATTATGCTGAGTGAAATAAGTCAACCACAAAAGGACAAATACTGTATGAGACCTCTATTGTAAAAAACCCATGAAAAAGTTCACACACAAAATGTAACAATCTTTGTTGGTTACCACCCTTTTAGCTCAGTGGTGAAGTCACTTCCGAGGTTCACCGTTCAGCCGGGGATTGGACAGCCCCATAAAACAGAATGGGACTAATGAGGCACAGCAGTCCAAGGACAAGAACTAGAAGGCAGAAGGGGACAGGAAAGCTGTTGATAGGGAACCAGGGCTGAGTAAGGATAGTGTTGATGTGTTGTGAGGTTGTTAACCATTCTCATAGGGCAACATGTGTACTAACTGTTTAATGAGAAACTATTTTGTTCTGTAAACCTTCATCTAAAGTGAGAATAGCAGTACAATTGGAAGAGCGTAGTCGATATCACTGAACTGTGCATGTAGACATTTTTGAAATGGTGTGTCTTTGGCTATGTATATTTTCACCAAAAAAAAAAAAAAAAAGGTCGAGAAGGGAGAGGGTTGACATGTCGTGGGGTTATTAACCAATGTCATAAAACAATATGTGTACTACTGTTTCATGAGAAACTATTTGTTCTGTAAACCTTCATCTGAAGTACAATATAAATAAATAAATAAATAAATACGTACACATAAGCTGTGATAAGAAACATTTCAAGGTGCCATGAGTTTGTCAATGGCAGGATCTAATCTTGTCTGAACCTAGTGTCAAAAAAATGAATAGAATGGGAGAAAAATGTAGGGCAAAACAAAATTAAAATTCCTAGAAACGTCCAGAGCTGCCGGACTGATAGAGGCTAGAGAACCCCCAAGACTATCACCCTAAGATACCCTTTGAACTTGGCACAGAAGCTACTCCTGGAGGTCACCTTTCAGCCAAATAATAGATTGGCTTATAAAATAAACAGTATCACCTGTGAGTAATGTGTTCCCTTAAACAATCAACTATATGAGACTAAATGGTCAACATTTAGCCAAAAGCAAAGATGGGAAGGCAAGGAGGGGCAGGGAAGCTAGATCAATGGAAACAGAACAAACAGAATGGAAATAGAGAATGCTGACACAGTGAAAATTGTAACCAATGGCATGCAACAATGTGTATAAAAACTGTTAAATGGGAGCCTAATTTGCTGTGTAAACTTTCACCTAAAACAGAATAAAATATGAAAAAAAAGAAATGAATACAAGCCAAATCACTGATGGCGGTGGGAGGGTGGAAAGTATTCAGGCAGAGGGAATAGGTTGTGCAAGGCTCTGTGGTTGCAGGGAGGCGGCTACATTTGAAGAAAAGGCAGGCCTAGGCCGCCTAGGCACAGAGAGGAAGCTGGAGAGGTAGACAGGGGCCAGATTAAAGTTCCAACAATATGAAACTTATAGACCATGTTATAGATATTAGTCTTTGTTACATGATCTATAGGAGGCCTTCTAAGATATTTCATCAAAGAAATGAATGTTTAGACAGATTTTTGTCCAGAAAGATCACTCTGGCTTCAATAGGAAGAAGAACCAGTGCAGAAAGAGGTCAACAAGGCAGGAGGTTCTGGCATTGATCCATGTGCTTGTGTAAAGATAGTAATAGTGAGAATGGAGAAAAGTCGGTAGACGCAAGAGACATTAGGAGGATACATTAACAGGAATTGGTGATGGGTTCAATAAGGATAGAGAGGAGGAAAGAGTACTAAGAATGATCAACTATTCTGGAGCAAATGGATAGATGTGTAATGTTATTACTGAGATGAAGGTTTGAGGAGAATTAGGCTCTTTAGAGTTGGGGAAGCACCCAGGATCTATAATTTCAAGTAGTTTTCTGCGTGATTCTGATTAGCCAGCCTGGCACAGGTACAGCTGACTGGCATTCAGGAATCTCTGGTCTAATATTCTAAAACAGCCCCACAAGTTGTCAGTCCACAGTGAGGGGCAATCTTCCCGTCTGTCAGCTGAAAATCTCTGCTTCTGAACATCAGTTATGCTTAGCTTTTTTTTTTTTTTTTTTTGGTCCTAGTTGACTGACTCAGACTTGTTGTATTAAATGAGGCTATTCATTCACTTCGCTGCTAACCGTAAGGCTGCTGGTGCGAACTCACCCAGCCACTCCACGGGAAAAAGACATGGAGATCTGCTTCTGTAAAAATTAGAGCCAAGAAAACCCTATGGGGAAGTTCTACTGTGTCACATGGGGTCATTAGGAGTCAGAATCAACTCAATGGCGCACAACAACAATTTACTCACTCAAAAATATTTATTGAGCCCCTACTATATTATATGCGAGGCTCTGTCAATTGAGACAAGCAGATGTGTTACTAGAGTTTCAATTCCACATGATAAAATCTTATGCTATACGGGAGTACACAGGAGTTAGTGACAGCTTCTCAAGATGTGGGGACCCTTCAGGGAAGCCTTTCAGAATGAGCAGGACTTGAGCCAGATAAGATCATGAAGCGATCAGATGGGCCAAGGGAAAATATGAAACCTTTGGACACAGAGACTAATGCATAGTGGACAGTTAACATTCCTTCCCTCCTTCCCTATCCTACTCCCTTCCTTCTTTCCATGTTCAATTTCCAATCCTGTCTTATCTCCATCAGCTGCTATCTTTACCTTCTACCTCCCGGAAATGCACAAGTTACATTAAGTCAAAACCCTTTGCTGTCAAGTTGATTCCAACTCATAGCGACCCTGTAGGACAGAGTAGAACTGCCCCACCGGGCTTCCAAGGCTGTAATCTTTATGGAAGCAGACTGCCACATCTTTCTCCCATGGAGTGGCTGGTGGGTTCAAACCACTGAGCTTTCAGTTAGCATCTGAGCAGTTAACCACTGCACCACCAGGGTTTCTTTGTGTAAGTCAAGCTCCTATTATTTCCTTCTTATCCATACCATTCAATTAGTTGTAAAATAGTGTAAACTAAGCGGTTAAAGCAATGGACTATTAACTGAAAGTTCAGTGGTTCAAAACCACCAGTAGCTCTGAGGGAGAAGGATGTGGCCATCTATTTCTGTAGAGATAAACAGCCTTAGAATCAACTCTATGGCAGTGTGATCCATGCCAAAACATCTTACTATACCTTGGTTCCTGTCTTCATTTTTTTTTTTTTTTTGAGTTGTCACTAGTTTTCTCCTTCCTATAGTTGTCTTCCCCTGTCCTAAGGTTCATGTTGCCATCTGTAAGCCCAGGACCCAGTATTCACTCTCACATTCTATAATTTTGCTCCATTAGTTTGCTAGAAGCGCTCCCTCATATCAGCAGTCTCCGTCTTTGGGAAGAGTAGGGCACGTATTCTTAAGCCATATTCCCCACGATTTTCAGAGAGTTGGAGTGATTCATATAAGTTCAGGAAAGCAATTAGGGGCAAGAGCTAGTACATAAATCCAGATCTTCAAACTTCCAAGTCCAGATCACTTCCTACCACATCATGCTGTCTCCAAGTATTGTTTGCAAAGTATTAGCAACACTAACCAAGAACGCCATTCCCACAATAAAGACCCCACACTATCTACAGTGTGCAAATTGTTTCAGATGCATGTGTTAAACTTTGAATTTTGTATTGTTTTAGATTTTGTTTTTATTTTTTGAAGTGGAAACAGCTGGCTTTACTAAACCACTGGGCCATTTCTCTTTCCTATGACTGTCTCCACCAAGTGGAGCTGGTGTCTCTTGAGTACGTGTTGCAAGAATGAGTTATGTGCCTTCTAATGATGTCACCCAGGAGGGGGATCTGGCTTCTCAGCACCAGTCTGTTCTCTTACCAAGGGATTGCATGAAGTTTCTCGTCAGATGCAGTTCTGTCTCCACAGCCTCCTACTGAGAAGCGGGTTGGGTGGATACAGTGTCTCAATCCTGGCAGCCTTCCTAACGTCCACATGTGGGGTAGCATCCCTTGCGGCTGGGTGGGATGCTGCCGTACATTCCGTTTCCAACGCTCTGGCCCACACTCATTCAGGACATGCTCCCCCAATCAGAGTCAGCTTGTGGTTTCCTCAACAACTGTTTGGATGCACAGTGTCCTCTTGGATCCAGCACTGCTAGGGAACCTGTGGAGACTCTGCAACTTTAACCTGAGACCTCTCCAAAGCTGTTTGCCCTTTTGGAAGATGCCAACTGGCCTCTTCAGTTGCCCAGTATCTCCTACCAATATATTCTGTGAGCATTCAGGTTTGTCCATTTGCTGTGTAATGGTGGGTCTTGTTTCGAGCAGGACTCCCATCAATATCTCAGGGGCTTCATAGCTTACTTTCCATTAGAAATAATATAATTTGGAAACCCTGGTTGCATAATGGTTAAGTGATACAGCTGCTAGCCAAAACATCTGCAGTTCAAATCCACCAGGTGCTCCTTGGAAACTCTATGGGCAGTTCTACTCTGTCCTGCAGGGCTGCTATGAGTCGGAATCGACTCGACAGAAATGGGTTTGGTTTTTTTTGGATGGGAACAACTATTCTCAACTGTATCGTCATTTTCTGCTTGTGTGTGTATGTATATATATGTGTCCTATTTTTGTATTTATTAAGAAGTCAATAAATATTTTTGCGTACCTACTGTGTGATGTTGGTGGTTCAATGGTAGAACTGGAATGCAGTTCTTTCCTTCCAGGTGGAAGACCAGAGTTCTATTCACCTCCTGTCAGTCAGTGGAGGCTTGCGTGTTGCTATGATGCTGAACAGGTTTCAGTGGAGCTTCCATACTAAGACAAAGGCCTAGTGATCTACTTCCAAAAATCAGTCAATGAAAACTCTACGGATCACAATGGTCATAACCACAACTAGTCATAGGGATGGTGCAAGACCAGGCAGTGTTTCTTTCCACTGTGCCTGGGTCACAATGAGTTGAGGGTCAATTCAACAGTAACTAACAACAACTGCATGTCCGTAATTAAAATGTCATGGAAAAAACTAAAGCAAATTTAAGTTATTCCCATTATAATATTACTCTCACTCAGTTGATTTCTATATTAATCACAGAACTCCCTTTATGACTAAGGATATAACATAGTTGAACTGATCTGGGCAAAGTGGGCATTTATGGGAAGAATACTGGGGAAATTTCACATAACCACAGGCTGGGCAAGATATAGCCTGGCCTAAGTGTCTTAACAAACTTGAGATTTAAGCTGTTCATTTCTTGTCTGTTTCTCTCTAAGACCAGCTTCATTCCCTTCTACGTGAGGTTGGTGAGGAATGGCGTTGTCAACAAAATCCTGAGCTTCACATTGCCATAATTTCTACCATCAGCGAAAAAGTCTAGGTCTCTTTTCTGCATTCCAGTTTGAACAATTCTTGGGAAGGACTCTAACTGGTCAGTCTTGGGTCAGATACTCACCCCTAGACCAATCAGCCATGATCACAGATGGAGGCAAAGTACATACATACGGTGACATATTTCACCATCATGCTTTCTTGAGTAGGAGAGAAAGGGGTGGAGTCACCTAGATCAAGCACAATAGGAATAGACTACTGTAGGTAAAACTATGGAGTTAGCCAACTGAACATCATTTGTACTGAGTGCCGGGGTCATTAATTTGTTCAAAAGCATATCCGGAGTACCTTACATGAGCCAGCACTGCTCTCAGCACTAAAGATACAGTGGTGACTAAGGCAAAGCCCTTCCCGCTAAGGAGTTCACGGTTAGTAAACCTAACCTGTTGCCATTGAGTCGATTCCAACTCATAGCAACTCTATATGACAAAGTGGAACTGCCCCATACTGTTTCCAAGAAGCTGCTGGTGGATTCCAACTGCCAATCTTTTGGTTAGCAAACGTGGCTGTTTACCACAGTTAGTAGGGGAGTTAAAAAAAAATGTAAATAAAGAAGAAAATTACAAGTAGTGATAAATGCTACAGAAACAATAAAATAGTATCTTGAGACAGGTAACAAAGAGTGGGTGGTTGTGTACTTTAGCTAGGGTAGGAGAAACAACCTCTTTAAAGAGGTGACATTAGCTGCAATCTACACAGTTTGATGAGAACAGAGCATCCTAGACAGAGGTACAGCATATGCAAAAGCCCTGTGGCTGGAATGAGCTGGGCATGTTCAAGGTATAGGAAAAAGATCAGAGTAGCCAAAGGGGTAAGTGGCAGCACCAGGGTTCACCACAGATCTTAGGGCCTTTAAGAGTGTGATCTTTCTACTCTATCTCAGCTGCCTCTACTCAGAGTTGAGGCAGAACTAGCAGGGAAAACTACCTTCACTCTCCTTTGTGCTGCAGGGAAATGATGGCAGGAATCTTACATCTAAGACATGGATTCTATCAGCCTCATTCCACCTTGCGTATTTCCAGTGACAGGAAACTCATTACCTCGCAAAGCTACCACTTAATTTTCAGACAAGCCTCGCGGTTAGATAATCCTCTCTTCTTTTGAGAATCTGTTTCTATCTTCCCACACTTCCTGTCCATTAGAGCTCACATTGCTTTTCTTAGATAGGCAGGAGAAAGCTAATCCCTTTTGCTCCCAATTGTCTTTTTAATATTTGAAATCAGTGACTGTATCTTCAGTTCTTGTTCCTTGGATGAGAAGCACCACCCAGAGTCTCCTCTCATCTCTCAAGTTGTGAATGGTCCATGACTCTGAATATTCCCCTCTTTTAAAGAGTGGTGTCTGAAGTGAATGGTCTGATCATTGTCAAATACTTTGGGATTAATTCCTCTAATTTTCGACTAAAGACCTTTATTAATGTGGCCATTTGCGGCAGTATCACCACACTATTATCCCACATACATCTCACCATCCATCGAAGAACCGACGGCAATGGGTATGTGTTATATGAATCGATGTAAGTTCATCCTACTTTATTACACTATACAAGGAACAAAATAATTATTAAAATTACGACCCTGTGAATTTTCAAGGGCCTCAATAGTCAAGAAGAAAGTAAAATATTTTCTTCAACCTAGTACACAGTGGGCTTACTAAAGTTGGAAATTAAAATCATTCGCTGTAAAAAGAATTGCATATTTAAAAATGTTGAAATGGCAAATGTTTTGTTACATATATTTTTACTATAAAAACATTGTAACTGCAGAGTTTGAAATAAAAAGATCATTGGATTCTTAGTCTGGAGTGCCTGGGTGGTAAAAATGGTTAATGCACTTGGTTGCTAACTTTAAGGTTGACAGTTTGAGTTCATCCAGACGTGCCTTGGAAGAAAGTCCTGGCAAATCACTTTCAAAAAATCAGCCATTGAAAACCCTATGGAGCACAGTTCTACTCTGACACACATGGAGTCGCTATGAGTAGGAATTGACTCAACAGAAACCAGTACTCGTAGCATAAGTCCAAATATTCACATTAATAGCCTGTGAGGTGCAATTGTTGCCTGACTTTATCTCTAAGTTAGGGTGAAGCTGGGAGGAAAGGTGGGGGGAACTAATCTTAATTGAGGCATGCAGATCCATGATCCCTCTTCATCTCACGTTTGTCTTTTGAGGGAGATTTTACAACTCCCATTTCCCACATAAGGAAACTGAGAATTGAGGGGGACAAGACATTCCAACGGCGTCTTGTCGAAAGATGGGTCCTATGACCTGACGTGCTTGGAGGATGAGTGGCTACATCGTTTTACCATCCCATGGGCTCCTCTGCCAGATCCTGCTTCCTCTGCTCCTGGCAGGGGGATTAGACAGGGGCTGATGACTTCATTTCCAACGTCTAATTTTCCCTTCCCTTTGTCTCTTTTCCTCTTTCATTCTACCTTTCCAAATAATTTCTCCAATCACACTTCCTTTCCAAATTTCCTCTTGGTCCATGCACCATTTCCTCTTTTATGATTATAACAAACAGCTCTTATCCTAACTGGTGAATTTGAAGAAATAACTGATTCTGAGAATAATAAACTGTTAACTGCTTGTTTAGAGAGGAGTAGAGAGGCCTTTAGCCTACCCAGGAACTGCAATATAACATTGAATTGATATAAAATAGTTTCAGTTTTGTTAGTATTTTGAGAATAATGTCAAAAGTGGCAAGAAAGCCCAACTTCTTAGCATTTAAAAATGTACAATTAAAAACCTTTTGAAGGAATCAATATAGTGGAAGTTCTTTGAAATACAATCCCTGATATATCTGAGTTTGCACATAATTTATTGTTATTTAAATGTTTATCAGTTGCCATGACTAGCTTTCTGTTTGATAATATGTTTTTGAAAGTGCTAATAGATACATCTTCAAGGAAAAAGAAAAATTTATTAAATTCCCTTTTCTTTCACGTACTATCTATATACTATCTGGTAGACAGATTCATTGATTTAGTCATTCACACAATTAGTAAATATTTGTTAGAAATCAATTCTAGACCAGGTATATGCTAACTTCCAGCTATAGGGCAATGACAAGAGATGTATTTCCACTCTCACGGTGCTTACAGCGCCTAGTTGGAGGAGAGGCCATAAACGAGTAAACTAGTAATAGTAATAACAATAAACATACTATTACAAAACCATTACAGATAAGAGCTATACAGGAAATAAACGTGCAGTGGTGATAAAGAGTCGTCCTTGGGTAGAAAAAAGAGAAATAGTCAATGCACTTGGATACTAACCAAAAGGCTGGTGGTTTAAGTCCACCCAGAGATGCCTTGGCAGAAGGGCCTGGTGATTCCCTTATGGAAAAATCAGCCACTGAAAACCGTAGGAGCACAGTTCTACTCTGACACACATGGGATCACCATGAGTCAGAATCGACTCGACGGCAACTTAAAGAGGGAGTATAATGGGGTTGGAGACATGTCACTTTACCCTTTCAGAGAGGTCAGGAAGTAGACGGTGGCATGAACTTTGAGACCTTAAGAATTAAAAGGAGCTAGCCACACAGGAGAGAAAAGAGTATTCATTCCTTGGGGAAATGAAGATGAACTAATATTCCACAGGCTATGCTGTGCTCATGAGGAGTCCTGGTGACAGGTGCGTCAGTATCGGGGTGGGAGGGTGGACCACACTCAGTCACAGTGTCAGAGGGGGTGACACCAAAATGACTATTTATCAAATTTTTATGCAGTGTTTCAGCAGAAATTTATTATTTTTTATAAAAATATCCCTGTAGTTAAACAACAAAAATATTTTTGGTAAGCCTAGCTTACATGTATCAATATACCTACAAGGCTAAAATTCTATGCTAACTTATTTTTTGAACCTAATGTGCTCCAGAGCCCTGGTGGTGAAGTGGTTAAGAGCTAAGCTGTTAACCAAAAGGTGAGAAGTTCAAATCCAGCAGGCACTCCTTGGAAACCCTACAGGGCAGTTCTACTCTGTCCTGTAAGGTCATTATAAGTCGACATCGACTCCACGGCAAATGGGTAATGTGCTCCAGTCAGAGCTGTCTTTATTACCCAATTACAGTGATGCTTCGAATCATGTGATTCCATCTGCATGGTGCTGTTGTTTTCATTGCTACCTGTACAAAAAACATTACTAACGATTCAGGAGGAGGTCCGTGGGGCGGGGGGGGGGGGGGGCGCACCATGAGTTACCGTCCTGGGTGACACCAACCCTAGTGACGCCACTGCCAGGCTGCACAGTGGTTAAAGCGCTCAGCTCAGCTGGTAACCAAAAGTTCGGCAGCTTGAACCCACCAGCTGCTCCACAGGAGAAAGATGTGGCATTCTACTTCCCTAAAGATTACAGCCTTGGAAACCCGATGGGGGCACTTCTACTCTGTCCTGTAGGGTTGCTATGAGCCGGAGTTAACTCAATGGCAACAGATCTGGTTTGGTCTGCTGTTTGCACAGAGACTGCTGCTGACTTTGTAAAAACCACAGAGCAAACCAGCTGCAAAGTGGAGATTAGAGAATTTAGAACTCCCACTTCCTGACTGGGCAATTTTACTCTTCCCACTAGCACTGTTTCCTGTTTTCCCCTCTCCCCCTCCCTGCTGTCATCTCCAGGGTCCTGCTAGGTTTCCCTTTTCTCTACCCTGGACAATATAGTTTGAATAAACAAACTCAACAGGACAGGCTTAGACACGTTTATAGGCTGTGCTGGAGAATGTCAAAAGCAAAGCATGACTGAGGACCAGAGACCACTGGAGAGCCAGGCAGCCTTTGCATTGTTTCTGGGTGAGGAGGCAGGACCCCTGCCTCAGCTGGCCTGTGCCTGCTTCTCTAATAACAGAGTGTTATCTAATTGGTGCTTCCTTTACATCAGTAGGAACAGGAGTGCAAGACACAGAGACAAAGAAACATGCCAGCAGCTAAGTATAAGGGAGGGTTCAGACCCATCATTCCAGGGCCTCGGCAGTAATATTTAGAACACATCCTAATGACTAAGGCATATATCCTTGGGCGGGTCAGCTTCATATAAGAGACATCTGGCATGTATTTTCTGGTCTAAAATTATAGCACTCCGCCACCACCCCCCCACCCCAAGCAATTTATATTTTGAAGAAGCTGGGAGAGAATGATGATGAAGTACCATCTGACAATTTATTTGTCATTAAATGTAAAATAAAAATGAAAAGTCTGCAACAGTTGTTACACTGGGGTAAAAAAAATACACACAAGTGAAGGAAGTCTGCCAAGATGTTAACTACGGATTTTTTTTTTTTTCATTTTCTTACCATTCTTATGAATGTTGTATGCTGAGAGAGTATCGCTGAAGTCATGCTTATTTAATTAAAGTAATCCAGAGTCGGGGGATATTAACTGTTACATGAAAAGTTTGACACCCTCATCCCCCATTTTTAATCATCTACAAACAACCCAATCAGATGGTTCGTCTCTGTTTCTCCCTAAATCCTTATGGGAAAAATCACACAGCCAAATGCAAAGAAAAGCAACCAAAGAAAGGGCTTGCCCAGAGAACTTCCTAAGGCTCTTACAGAAGCTTCTGGTCAATCTTTGTTTGTTGTGAGCAACTACCAGATGGGGATTTCACTTCATAAATGTTGGAAGTGGAAGCAAGGACAGGATCTTGCCTATGACAGGGATATTGGAAGAGAAGAAAGTGGAGAAAATGACGCCAAGGATTTCCTTAGGTTCGCAACAGTGGACGTCATGTTCTCTGTTGATCCCAGATCACCAGGGGACCCCCTGAGAGGGGAGCTGACCAGCTGGGTGATCATGGGGATGGTTACTACTAGGACACTGCCCTTCCCGAAAATACTGATTAACTATATTTAGGCTACACCTGAAGCATCTCCCCAGGAATCCTGTCTTGCTTTGTGCTAGCTCCCAAATGTCTTGGATTGAATTGGCTAACAACTGGAATTGGCTGACGGTTGGCTAACAAGGCGAAAAAGGGGTATGTGCTTCCCTTCATTAAAGCAATGGCTTTCAACTGCTGTTTACCATCAGAATCCTATTTCCAAGTCATACATGATATTACCATTGGTGATTCAAAGAAGAGTTGAGCTGCCTGGTTTTATACTAGGTTTAGGGTTTTGCCTCATTATGTCCGCTCACCCTCTGCGGTGATCTCTGATGCACATTTAGAATCTAGTTTGAAAATTACCATCCTAAAAAAGCTCTGGTTCTCTGCTTATGGCCTTTCTGGCTGATTCAAGTCAGTGAATATTTATTGAGCATTGTCTATCTGCAAAACACTTAATGAAAGCCTTGAGAATATTGAGAGATACAAAATAATCCAGACCTGCTCTTCACCACTGCCTTTTGTTCCATCACTGAATTAGGAACTTAGTTCCTACTGTAGTATTAACGCCCTTCTTCTTCAAACAGCTCTGCCGTAAGTGCCTGTCACAGGTTCCTTTCTGCCCATGGACACGTCCATGTGCATGGAATACATACGCCCACCACCTGAATTCTGTTCCCGGGCGTCTCTCTTCCCTCCACTCCCCAGACCAGCCAGCTCCATCTTTCCTGTTCTGTTCTCTTGGCCCTGCCCTTTCCCTGTCTTCAGTAATTGCTCTCCTGGACTTTACAGTCTTGGCTTCTTCACCTCCTTCTCTTAGGACTTGGAGACCATTTCTCCTTTGCCCAAATTTTGACACTGACCATTTTCATGCCCAGTCTGGCCCCCAGCATGCAAGCTTGGGTCATATATTTACCTTAAAAAGTCTCGTAGGGTGGGTCAGATCCAAAGATGCATTTCCCTCTTCTTTGGGGTTTGGATCGCTCAAGACTATACTCCTAAACCCAGCATAAACTCAGACCAATGGCCATGGCTTCACAGAGCAACCCACCTCTATAAGGGGCAACCTGTGAAGTGAAAGTAAGGGCCATAACCCTGTGGCAGCATCAACCCTTTCACAGTACTTGTGTGCGGGTAATCATCTCCTGCTTTAACATGCCCTCAGCACATTTCCTCTCCTTTCCCTTCTGAGACGAGCAATGTCTGGTGGGTCAGTACTACAATGAGCCAGAATTTTGTCTCTGGGTTCACGTTAGACAGCATACAAAGTCACAGGCATTATCATCCCACCTCTCCTGCAAAGAGTGGGATTAACTGATGGGAACATCAACACTTCTTGCTTTAAGAAGTCTATGTAGGATGCTAATACATGAAACGTGCCTGCTCTCAGATGTCCCTTCAGTCCATACCATTCTTCTAACTCCTACATGGCCTGACCCCACCTACCTCTGCATCCTCCTCTCATGCCACTGACCTACTCTCAATCCCTGGGGTCCAGTCACCCTGTCAGTGCCTAGAACACACCAATCTTTGTTTCACAAGGCCTTTGGGTTTGCTGTTTTTCTATCTGGAATATACCCTTGATGGCTCTTTTCTTCCATAAAATTTCAGTTCAGTTGTCACCTCTTCAGAATGGCCTTTTCAGATCACACAATCTGTAATCCCATCCACATTTTTTAGTATGTGTGTGTATGTATACATATACATGTGTGTATATATATATTTATATACAGACAGAGAGGGAGGGAGGAAGGGAGGGAAAGACAGAGAAATAGCGAGAGGGAGGTAGAAGAAACTCCTAATCCCACCATCCAGATACATAAAAAATCTGTTGAGTTGATTCCAACTCATAGCAACCCTATAGGACAGAGTAGACGTGCCCCACAGAGTTTCCAAGGAGCAGCTGGTGGATTCAAACTGAATACCTCTTGGTTAGCAGCCAAGCTCCTAACCACTGCACTACCAGGGCTCCGTGTTCAGATATGTACACTGCTATTATTTTTGTATATACTCTTTCCACACATACTGTTATACAAAATGGATATCCAAATTCAAATATAGTTATGTCCAATCTTTTCCACTTTACATTTCATCATGACTTCTTTGTGCTTGTCAATAACCTCTCGGTACTTAAGATTTTAATGGTGCATTATACGCTATTTTATAATTTGCTTAACTCTTCCTCTTGTTTAACATTTAAATTGTTTTCATTTTTTTGGTGTGTATACATAGCACTGCAGGAAACAGCTTTGCATATAATAAAAAAGCAGTTAAAGATAAAGATTAAAGCCTGGTATCTTCTATTTTGCCAAGCTTTGAATAGGACTGACAGTTTTCTAGATGAGTTAGGTAAAGCTGTTGTAGGTGTAAGGTATGTAGTTCTGAGAAAGCCCTTTGAGTTTGAGGGTGTGGGTGTGGGTGTGCGTGTAAAGTAGCACATCAGCAATTTAGAACAAGAGGGTGTGGGTGTGGGTGTGTGTGTGTGTGTGGGTGTGTGTAGAGTAGCACATCAACAGTTTAGAATAAGAAATGTTAGCTCCTGTTACAGAATCTGATAATCCAAAGATCGACTTAACTAACCATATAGGCAAATATGTTGAAAGCAACTGATTGTTAATGTAATTAAAACAAACAGGTTAATTTATTAACAAGACCTTCAAACTTCTGAACCCAAATGAATACTCCTATCTCACTGGAAATGGATGGAAACTGAGAAATGTCTTTTATACTCGTGATAGCACACATATTCTGCTACACGTACATACACTCAGCTTCGCATTGAGCAAAGTGTTTACAGAAAGAGACATTGTACATCTTATTTCAATTTATGGATGCTACTTAATTGAAATATAATTATAGTATAATGATTGGGAGAAGGGACTCCGGAGTCAGACTGTCTGGATTTAAATCCCAGCTCCACCCTTGCTAACTTGGTGAATCTGGGCTGATTCTTTGACTTCTTTACATACCACTTTCCTCATCTATAAAATGAGATTTAATGTAACATGCATCATAGTTAATTCTTTGATGTAGGTATAATGAGATATGTAAAGCTCTTAGCCCTGGCTCATGGGAACCCTCAACTGATGGTAGTTATAACTGTTGTTTTATTAGACTCACTTCCTCCATTATGTGTTAAAAGATACAGTTTTAACTTCAGTATGCCTTTTGATTTGTGTAAAGTGAAATTCTCCAAGAATTAAGACAAGACAAGCTTCTAATAAGGAGCAGCAGCTGATCTGAGCTTGTGCCCTTTAAAATCACTTTACTTTTGGAGTCATTAATTCATTCATCAAACAACCATTGGACACCTACTATGTTCTAGGCATTCTGCTAGGTGCTAGGAGTTCAAAGAAGAGTAAAGACACCTCTGGCATCACAGAGATTTTAACCTATCAAGGATTTTAAAAAATCCCCAGTACACTATCAGCACATCTGTTTTTTAGGGTCATATCATGCTCCCTTTAAAAGTCCAAACTAAACTTGTGCAGGAGTCCCTGAGTAGTGCAAACAGTAATGTGCTTGGCTGCTAACCAAAAGGCTGGAAGTTCAAGTCCACCCACAGGCACCTCAGAAGAAAGGCCTGGCAATCTACTTTAAAAAAATCAGCCACTGAACACCCTATGGAGCACAGTTCTACTCTGATACACACAGGGTTGCCGTGAATCAGAATCAAGTTGATGGCTTAACTGGTTATCTGTATTCCTAGGGCAAACATGAGATGCAGTGAAATTTAGAAAAACAATTTACCAAGGAAGAACATAAAAGAATTGAAGACAGAAAGTACAAAAACCAAAAAAACAACTTGTCATCAAGTCAATTCCCATTCATGGTGACTTCATGTGCATTAATATAAAAATAATGAGATATTTTACAACCTTTTTCATGCTAGGAGCCCTAGTGGCACAGTGGTTAAGAGTTCGGCTGCTAATCAAAAGATCAGCAGTTCAAATCCACCAGCCAATCCTTGGAAACCCTATGGGGAAGTGCTACTCTGTCCTACAGGGTTGCTATGAGTCAGAATCGACTCTATGGCAAGGGGTTTTTTTTTTTTTTTTTTTGGTTTCACACTAAGTCTTTGAAATTCAGTATGCATTTTATACTTGCAGCATAGCTCAATTCAGACTAGCCACATTTCAAATGTTCAGTAGCCACACATGACTAGTGGCTGCCATGGTGGACAGCATAGGCCCATGGAATCCCAAGACCTTCACCATCCAGCAATGCTAGCACACACACTGCAAAAATTCTCCCACCCACAGTTCTAGGAGGGTCATTCTTGCATAACCTCTCATTTCCTTTCTCCCATGCACCCTTCCAATACTAATAAATCAACTCCTCATCCAAGTACCATACCCAACTGATGCTTCCCACAATGCTTTCAGGAAGCTTCCATCCATGTGACTCTCCCTATTATAAGTCACTGTTCACACTTCTACAGCCAATGTCCCAATACAACCTCTCTAGCAATCATCATTAGACATGTATTACACATAGCTCTGGGCTGAATATGGAGTAAAATCATTGGAACTGGGATGTTCTCCATCTGCTTTGGACCTGAATATGTCTGTAAACAACCCAGTGAGCCTGTGTCAGTGTTGACAGCTTCATTCTGTTAAATAAAAATGCTTGTGCAGTCAGAAAACTGATTAGAAAGATGTAAAGATCAAACCTACCACCCATCTGACAGTCCCTGTGGTGACTTGTGTGTCGCTGTGATGCTGGAAGCTATGCTACTTGTATTTCAAATATCCAGCAGATAACATGGTGGACTGGTTTTCAGTGGAGCTTCCAGATGAAGACAGACTAGAAAGAAAGGTTTGGCGATTTAGTTCTAAAAATTAGCCAATGAAAACATTATGGATCACAATAGAATACTGTCCAATATAGTACTGTTAAGATGAGCACGCTAGGCTGGAAGGCACTACACAAAAGCTGCAAGAATGAACTCAAACATTCCAACAATCTGGAAGCTGGCACAGGTCCAGGTAACATTTTATTCTATTACACATAGGGTGGCAATGACTTGGAGCCGACTCAGTGGTGACTGACAACAACAAAGAAGATCAAACACAAAAGTTGTCTGTTAAGTGGTCAAAATGACTGATCTCTAAGTCCCAAATCATCAAGCCAATCCTTTGAGCAGATAAAAATGAATACTACTGAGAAGATCTCCTGGGACCTCAGCTACGTTACACGCTTTTACAGAGCTAGTTCTCATTTTTCTTTTTACTTCTTTCATCGTATTTATCTATAGGACAAATGCATTGGTCAAACAAGATCATCTACCAGCATATGAACAGTAGATTGTTAACTGTCTTATTCAAGCTTCACCCCTTCTGAGAGGCCTTCCCTCACCTGCTCAAGGTGTGGTAGGTTCCCCTCATTTGTGTGTCTATAGCTTTCTGTGCTTACCCTTAAAATCTCATTCCAGCACAATGCAATGCCTAAAAATGGATCTTGGAGCCAGACTCCTGGGTTCAAGTCAACTTACTAGCTATGTGGTCTTGGACCAGTTGTTTAAACTCTCTGTGTTTCAATTTCTACATTAATAGTGCCTACTTCTTAAGGTTGTTATGAGCATTGAGACTTAATATATAAAACACTTATGATAGGTGTATAAACCAAAAAGCAAAACCCACTGCCATTCAGCTGATTCCAACTCATAGCAACCCTATAGGACAGGGTAGAACTGCCCCCTAGGGTTTCCAAAGCTGTAAATATTTATGGAAGCAGACTGCCACATCTTTCTCCCACAGAGCGGCTGATGAGTTCGAACCACTAACCTTTTGGTTAGCAGTCAAGGACTTTAACCGTGGTGCCATCAGGGCTCCTATAATAGTTGTATAGCAAGTATTAAATGTTGGCTATTCCTTGTGGTTAGGTGCCATCAAGTCAGTTCTGACTCATAGCAATCCTATGTACAACAAAATAAAACACTGACCAGTCTTCAGCCATCTTCATAATCATTGTGATATTTGAGCCCATTGTTGCAGCCACTGTATCAATCCATCTCATTGAGGGTCTTCCTCTTTTTCGTGAACCCTCTATTTTACCATGCATGATGTCCTTTCTCCAGGGACTGGTCCCTCCTGATAACAGGATGAAAGTGCATGAGACAAAGTCTCACCATCCTCACTTCTAAGGAGCATTTTGTCTGTACTTCTTCCAAGACAGATTAGTTCATGCTTCTGGCAGTCCATCGTATATTCAATATTCTTTGCTGACAACATTAACCCGAACGCATCGATTCTTCTTCAGTTCTCCTCATTCATTGTCCAGCTTTTGAATGCATATGAGGCAGCTGAAAATACTATGGCTTGGGTCTGGCACACCTTAGTCCTCAAAGTGACATCTTTGCTTCTTAACACTTTAAAGAGGTCTTTTAGAGCAGATTTGCCCAGTGCAATATGTCTTTTGATTTCTTGACTGCTGCTTCTATGGGCATTAATTGTGGATCTAAGTTAAAATGAAATCCTTGACAACTTCAATATTTTCTCCATTTATCATGATGTTGTTTATTGACCGAGTTGTGAAGATTTTTGTTTTATGTTGATGTGTAATCCATACTGAAGGCTGTGGTCTTTGATCTTCATCAGTAAGCGCTTCAAGTCCTCTTCACTTTCAGCAAGCAAGGTTGTGTCATCTGTATAACACAGGCTGTCAATGAGTTTTCCTCCAATCCTGATGTTGACTATATTACTCCGTAATTATTGTTTAGATTTTATTCTTCCAATGACCACTGTCATTTCCAAATATAATTTGTTCAAACATTAAATTATAATATCCTTCCAAAACAAGTTTCCTTTGTCCTTCCTATTTCTATCAATGTTGCCATCCTTCTTTTAAACCTGCTCAGAACTTTGGAGGTATCTTTGATCCTTTTCAGTGTTCTCCCACTACCAGTCTGTCAAACATGTTCACTGATGTTTTGCCTTCATAACTGCTCCAGGAGAAATCAACAGGGAGATCACAGGATTTAGAATTCATTGAGCAGTCCTAGCTCTAATGCTCATGAACTGAGCAATTTGAAATAATTCTTCAGCCACTGATCCTCAATTGCCTCTGAAACGGGGATTATTTTAATACCCATTTCATATTATACTTATCAGTATCCCATCACCAAATACATGTAAAAGAGATTTGTCAAGCACACGCACCATATACCCATTACCATAGAGTTGATTCCAACTCATAGTGACATTGTAGAGCAGAACTGCCCCGTAGGGTTTCCTAGGCTGTAATCTTTACCAAAGCAGATTGCCACATCTCTCTACTGTGCAGTGGCTGGTGTGTTCAAACCCCAGACCTCTTGTTTAGCAGCAGAGCTCTTAACCACTGCACCCCCAGGGCTCCTTTCCAGTGTGCACCAAATACACATTGGAAATTGTTATTTGTGTCCCTCTAGCTCTTGGATTCAGAGCAGAGCACGTCACTTTGCTCATCACTTTTCAGATCATTTTATTTCTGTCTTCCTATCAGAATCCTAGAGTCTCAGTACTTAAAGTGAACTTAGAGGGTTACCTATTCCAACTTCCTTATCCGCTGCTTATTTTTTTTTTTTTTATCCTAAAAATCATCTAATAGATTTGCCCAGTCTGTGATAAGGAACTCTTTCTACTTTAGCATCATCATTGTAAAGAAGTTCTTCTTTCATCCATGCATAGGTCTACAGTCCTTTGAATGTATCTGAATCCTACAATCACCATTCCACAGGCCACCTGCTGCCATCCTAATATACCTGAAAGCCAGCCCTGTGGGTGAAGGAGGAGTCCCTGGGTGGTGCAAATGGTTAACATGCTCGACTACTAACCAAGATTGGAAGCTTGAGTCCACCCAGAGGTGCCTCGGAAGAAAGGCCTGGTGATCCACCTCCAAAAAATCAGCCGTTGAAAACCCTGTGGAACACAGTTTTACTCTGACACACATGGGGTCGCCATGCATCTGGAGTTGACAACTAGTTAAATGGTGTTTGAAGGAAACATTATCTGCATTGAGTAATAACAGCCAGGAGGCACCGCACTTAGCCAGTTGAAAGAAGCTGAGAGAATGACAGCAAAATGGTCAATCTATTAAACTGCAACCTTTTTAGTGCCAATAATTGCATGTGTTCTTCAGAATTTATGAAAATATTTTAAGAAAGTAGCCAAACTGAATGAGCCTCCGAAACCTTGATGAATTATTTCTACTGCCCAGAAAACATTAAAATACAGAATTTTCTTTCACCCAAATCTCATTAAACTGTCAGACATTTTTCTGCTTTTTCTAGTAACTTATAAATCAGCTATGATGAGAGAGGAAATGCTGGGAAAGTGCCTGCCAGTTTAATGAGAGTTTGTGACATGTGTTTTCCAATGCTCCCCCCAAAGTATTGAAGTGGCTCATGGGACACTGATCACACTGAGAATTCAGAACTTCTACCTCAGGCCCATCCCGGCTGGAGTCCTGAGGTAGACCATTTGTCTTTGGCATCCTTAGTGCTTTGAGTATTTCAGTCCTGTGAAGTGACCCTCACAAATTCCAAGACCTCACGGTCTTACCCCATTCTTCTACAAAAGCTTACCTTCTGGAAAAGATTGGAACTCCTGTAGCTTTGTATAAGTGTCATCATTGAATAGGCATTGCAACTTTCTAGCTAAAGGACTGGAATTGGCAGAGTAGAATTTTAGGCACAGGTTTTGTTGTGCTTTCTTGTGCCTCTACCACAGCCCATTAAATCACCTAGTGCTGGCTATAAGTAAAGCTTATTTTGGTCTCATTCAGAATCTCTATTTTCTGGGAAGGTTCTAGTAGGATCCTATAGTCTTAATACTTGCTTGAGGTTGAAATTTTAAATGATAACTTCAGTATGGGGTGTGAAGTCGGGGAGTGAGGGTGATTTTTGATAGGAAGTGTGGTGATAGAAAACCATAAAGAGCAGGAGTGAAAAGGAAGAGCGGGTTGGCTTTGTTTCAGGCTCTGCCAGACATCGCGACAGGTGCCGATTACATGAGATGTCTTTTAATCCCTTTGCATCACTGACAGGTGAGCATTATCAGCCCCATTTTATAAATGGGAGGATTACGCTTACAGAAGTGACTAAGCAGTAGAGTCATGATTAGGAAGCAGGTCTGGTGGGCTCCACGGCCTGGCTTTGCTCCATCCTGTTGAACTCTGGGTTGTCTTACACCCTCCTTTCCCTGGAAAGGCTCATCAGATACCTGGAGGCGTACCAATACCTTCAATTTACGTGCCCTCCTTTTAACCTATACCTACCTGCAACTTGAGAACAAGAAGAGAAGCTGCTGCTCTTTCCTTTCTCACCAAACCCCACTGGCAAGGGGGCATTTCATATGCCCTTGGACATAAGAGGAGTGGGGAAGGAGGAAGAGGCAGCAGCCCTAGGATTAAATGGGTGTGTTTTTGCTCAGAATAAGACTCCACATTTAGAAGAAGCCTTACTAATCTCCTTTGTCATAAATTATCAAGTGAGTCTGTTTTAAGACAGTGAATAATGAACAATAATAGCGTGGTGTACTGGGTATAGACTATTTTCTCATTTGTAAAATAAAAATATTAATGCCTACATCAGGGATGTAGTGAGGTCTAAAGGAAATGCTATGTCTAGCATATAGCAGGTGTTATGGATTGAATTGTGTCCCCCCCCCCCCCCAAATACCTATTACAGATCCTAACCTTTATGCCTATGGTTATACTCCCACTTAGGAATGGATTATCCTTGTTATGTTAATGAGGCAGGATTAGTATAGTGTGTATTTTGAGTTAATCTCTTTTGAGATATAAAAGAGATTAAACAAGCAAACTAAGAAGCAGAGATGGGGTAAGACAGATACCAAGACACAATGGAGATCTTCAAAGAATCAGGGAGCAGAAGCTGAAGAGACAAGGACCTTCCTCCAGAGCTGACAGAGAGAAAGGCTTCCCCTAGAACCAGCACTCTGAATTCAGACTTCTAGCCTTCGGAACTGTGAAAGAATAAATTTCTGTTTGTTAAAGCCATCCACTTGTGGTATTTATGTTACAGCAGCACTAGATAACTGAGAACATAGGGATTCAATATGGAGTGCTTATAATGTGCCAGGCATCATTCACGATACTTTATAGATATCACCTTATTTAATCTTTGCAGCAACCCTATGAGGAAGGTACTATTATTATCATGTTATAGTTGAGGAAACACATAGATTCTAATCACTTGAAATAAAGAGTTATAAATGGTTGTAATTTGCATATCATCTCATAGATGATAAAGTACTTTTCCCTACACAATCTTACTTCATATCAAGTCTATGATACAGAAAGTCAGTGAGTTCTTCCTACCACCCATGTAGAAATTGCTCTGTAACATCTTGGCAATTGATCAAGTACATTTCCCAATACTAGAAATTTCTTCTTTCTAACTGAAACGGGATGCCCTTTAACTTGCACCCAGTGCTCCCGGATCTTCCCTCTAGAGCTGTATTACCTCAAGTTTAAACCCTTTTTCACTTGATGCCACTTTAAACATTTTAAGACTGTGATCCTCTCTCCTCCAAGTCTCCTTCTGTCCAGGCCATATGTTCCCAGTCCCTTCAGCTGTTCCTCATGTGATGTGGTTCTTGGACTACACAAAATTCTGGTCATGCATTCCAGTTAGTCATGGCCCTCTTCATTTGGAATAAACAGAACTGAGAGTAACAACCTGGATGGACAGTGTGTGAGCCTAAGCTGAAGTAGAATTTCTAGTCTTTATTTTTGGATTAATAATAGCTATGTTGTGAATATGAAGTGAGATAACTAAGTTAAGCCCCTGATATGCAGTATTCAGCTTATCAAATGCAACTGATTTAACCACATGTGAACTCTTGTGAGGGAAGGGTTTGGGGGATGGCGGAGGCACACGCCTCATTGTAGTGAGTTGAAGACTACATGAGAAAATTCAAGTTAAACTTGGCGGATTTAAAACACTTGTTTGGGAGGAGAGGGGCAAGATGGCGCTCTAGGCAGAAACACCACGCCGTCCCTCCACAGCAAAGATCCGAAAAACTAAGCCTAACAGAGAATCAACAATCCTGAAACCCTAGAACACCAAATGAAGAGATAAAGAACTCAGCCAAACACCAAACGGAGTGAGAATACTAAAAGAGAACGGAGAGCGAGGAGAGACTCAGGCAGAGATTCCTTACCAGCTAACGCAGCGCGGATCCACCATCTTGGATTCCTATCGGAGACCAGCAAACGGGAGAGCAGCCTTGCAGAGCATCTGGTCGGAGACACAACGACCGGTAAACTGCGGTGCGCGCTCTCCCACCACCCACCCCTCTCCGCCTCAGCTGGGGATCCCCTGCTTTCCGTGGCCAGGGTCCCTGGGCTGGGGGGTGCTGGTGCTTGGATTCCGCGCGCCTGGGCTGGCGACTTTCTGGGAGCCGTTTGCTGGCAGCTAGCGAACCTTTCTCTGCCGCCTCCCCCTCCTTTTGCCTGGGTGCCTGGTTCCGAGTGCCGTCTCTGCTCTCTCCTGCGGGGCTGTAGGGCTGCGTGCGGGCGTGTGGCTGTTTCTGGGTCTGGGCTCCCGCGTGGGTGGGATCCCGGGGCCTTTGTTCGTTCGCCCCTCTGCTTTCCGTGGCCGGGGTCCCTGGGCGGGGGGGCGCCGGTGCTTGGGTTCCGCGCGCCCGGGCTGGGGGCTTTCTAGGAGCCGTTTGCTGGCACCTAGCGGACCTTTTTCTGCCGCCTCCCCCTCCTTTTGCCTGGGTGCCTGGTTCCGAGGGCCGTCTCTGCTCTCTCCTGCGGGGCTGTAGGGCTGCATTCGGGCGTGTGGCTGTTTCCAGGTCTGGGCTCCCGCGGGGGTGGGATCCTGGGGCCTTTGTTCGTTGGCCCCTCTGCTTCCCGTGGCCACGGTCACTTAACCCCGAGACTAT
Organism: Dugong dugon; assembly: GCA_030035585.1. Taxonomy (NCBI): domain Eukaryota; kingdom Metazoa; phylum Chordata; class Mammalia; order Sirenia; family Dugongidae; genus Dugong; species Dugong dugon. The sequence continues at coordinate 88,330,805 of CM057474.1, read as the reverse complement.
CGGCTTCTTGGAATTCGCGCCCCTGAGTGGGGGCTCTCTGGGTCCCATTTGTAGGCACTGACTGCTGGTGTTGCCCTTTTTTTTTTTTTTTCTCAATTTTATTTTTCTTCCTTTTTTGATTAGTTTTGTCATATTTTACCTCTTTTTCTCTTTTGTCTTTCTTCATTGCTTAATTTCTTGTCCCTCTATCTCTTCCTTCTCTTTCTGATCCCTGAATACCAGGCGATGTATGCCTCTGTACCTTCTGGCCAGGCTGAGCTGTGAAAATTGAGACCGACTCCCCCAGACCTCATAGCTGCATCGGTGCGATCCCTGGGAACTTTGCAGTTTTTTAACTTTTCTGATTTTCATTTGGTCATTTTTTCCTTTTCTTTCTCTTCCCCCTTCTGGTTTCCTCCATCCCATAGTCTCTCATCTGTACATTCCAACGACAAACTCCCCTAGCATTCTTTTATGTTTGTACGCTTTTTGCTCCTCCTCCTCTCTCCTCTCTCCCATATCCAGCTTAGTTTCACACATAACCATCTTCCCGCTGCACCCTACCTACCTGCACCGTGCACTAGACATCACATCACCAAGCGGTGCAGGAACGCCCTATTGGAACCTGCCCAGCACTGACTACCGACCGTCCTGGTGGCTGCGGTGAGTGCCACAAGCAACCCATCCCAGTGGCTCCTCCTCAACTAGATCTGCCCAGCTGTACCACAAGAACGAAAAAAAAAAAAAAAAATCTACAATCAATAAACGAGAGAAATATCTACTGAATGCCCCGAAAACAGCAAACAATATCAAAACATTTACAAAAACAAGACAAGATGGCTCCAATAGGCGTCCAAATTAAAACACCAGATAACTCTCCTGTGGAAGAAAATGCACTAGAAGTACCTGATACGGAACTCAAATCACTAATACTCGGAATTTTCCAAGAACTGAGGCAAAAAGCTGACAAACATGAGGAAAAAATAGACAAATTTATGGAAAATACAGACAAAAAATTGGAAGAATTCAGGAAGATGATGCAAGAACAAAATGCCAAAATAAATTCACAACTCGAAATTATACAAAAACAACAATTAGAAATCCAAAAGATAAACAACAAGATTTCAGAAATGGACGGTGTCATAGAAGGGCTGAGAAGTAGATTTGAAACCATGGAAGACAGGATCAGTGGAACTGAAGACAAACACTTGGATACAACTCTGTTTCAGGAAAACTCAGAAAAAAGAACAAAGAAAAATGAAGAGACCCTGAGAGTTATGTGGGACACAATTAAAAGCAAAAACTTACGAGTGATTGGCATACCAGAACAGGGGAAGAAAACAGAAAACACAGAGAGGATCATTGAGGAACTGCTGACAGAAAACTTTCCCAATATCATGAAAGATGAAAAGCTGGTCATCCAAGAAGCTCAACGAACCCCATATAGAATAGACCCCAAAAGAAAATCACCAAGACATATCATATTCACACTCGCTAAAACTAAAGACAAACAAAGAATCCTGAGAGCAGCTCGGGAAAAACAAGAAGTCACATACAGAGGAGAAACAATAAGACTAAGCTCAGATTATTCAGCAGAAACCCTGCAGGCAAGAAGGCAATGGGATGACATATATAAAATCTTGAAAGAAAAAAATTGTCAGCCAAGAATAATATATCCTGCAAAACTCTCATTCAGATTTGATGGTGAAATTAGGTCATTTCCAGATAAACAGAAACTAAAGGAATATGCAAAAGTCAAACCAAACTTACAAGAATTATTAAAGGGAGTTCTTCGATCTGAGGACAAACAGCTTAAGCCCTCAGGCAGGACCTAGGACCTAGGATGCAGGTTAACATGAACCAGATACCATTCTAGGAACTGAACTACAGACGACTTTCCAAAAACAAAAGATATACAACAGGGAATCAGAGAAATCAATCAAAGGATGACAACAACATCAAAACAATGAAAGAGGGAACAAACGGCATAGGTATAGAACCTTCTAAAGGAGAAGAAGGCAAGGCGATACCAAGTAACGGTAGACTGCTTCAAAATTATAAAGATAAGGGTAAAATTCATGGTAACCACAAAAAAAGTTAACAAACCAACTCATAAAAATAAAGACGAAAAACATAAAGTCTCAACAAAAACAAAACCTACAAAAACAAAAGAAATGAACACAAAATCCACAAACAAAAGGAACTCAGCACAAGAGAGTAAGAAGAACAAAGAAAACTTCAGCATCACAAAAAAAAGCACTACAAAATGACAGCAACAAACTCACATCTATCAATAATTACACTGAACGTAAATGGACTCAATGCACCCATAAAGCGACGGAGAGTGGCAGAATGGATAAGAAAACAGGATCCATCTATTTGCTGTCTACAAGAGACACATCTTAGAAACAAAGATGTGAATTTATTAAAAATCAAAGGTTGGAAATAAATATATCAAGCTAACAACTATCAAAAAAGAGCAGGAGTGGCAATTCTAATCTCAGATAAAATAGACTTTAAAACAAAATCTACCATAAAAGACAAAGAAGGACACTATATAATGATTAAGGGGATGATCCATCATGAAGACATAACCATAATAAATATCTATGCACCCAATGACAGGGCTCCAAAATACATAAAAAAAACTCTAACAGCACTGAAAAGAGAAATTGACAGTTCCACAATAATAGTAGGAGACTTCAACACACCACTCTCAGTAAAGGACAGAACAACTAAAAAGAAACTTAGCAAAGATACAGAAGACCTAAAGGACACAATCAGCCAACTGGACCTCATAGACATATATAGAACACTCCATCCAACCGCTGCAAAGTACACATTCTTTTCCAATGCACATGGAACGTTCTCCAGAATAGACCACATCTTAGGCCACAGAGCAATCCTCAACAAGATCCAAAATGCTGAGATAATTCACAGTATCTTCTCTGACCACAATGCCATCAAGGTAGAAATTAACACTAGAAAGAGCAAGGAAAAAAAATCAAACACATGGAAACTGAATAATAATCTGCTTACACATCAATGGGTAATAGAAGAAATCAGAGATGGAATTAAAAAATTCCTAGAATCAAATGAAAATGAAAACACATCATACCAAAACCTTTGGGACACAGCAAAGGCAGTCCTCAGAGGACAATTTATAGCAATAGATGCACATATCAAAAAAGAAGAAAGGGACAAAATCAAAACATTAACTACAGAACTCAAACAAATAGAAAGAGAACAACAAAAAAAGCCTACAACCACCGGAAGAAAGGAAATAGTAAAGATCAGAGCAGAAATCAATGAAATAGAGAACAGAAAAACAATAGAAAGAATCAACAAAACCAAAAGTTGGTTCTTTGAAAGAATCAACAAAATCGACAAACCACTGGCCAGACTGACAAAAGAAAAACAGCAGAGGGCACAAATAACCCAAATAAGAAATGAAATGGGGGACATTACAACAGACCCAACTGAAATAAAAAGGATTATAACAGAATATTATGAAAAACTATATTCCAACAAATTTGAAAACCTAGAGGAAATGGATAAATTTCTAGAAACATACGGCCTACCCAAACTACAACAAAGTGATATTGAAAATCTGAACAGACCCATAACAAGAGAAGAGATTGAAAAGGTAATAAAAAAACTCCCAACCAAAAAAAGCCCTGGCCCAGATGGCTTCACTGGAGAATTCTACAAAACATTTACAGAAGAGCTCGTACCAGTTCTACTCAAGTTATTTCAGAGCATAGAAGAGGAAGCAACACTTCCAAATTCATTCTATGAAGCCAGCATAACGCTGATACCAAAACCAGGCAAAGACATCACAAAAAAAGAAAATTACAGACCAATATCTCTCATGAATATAGATGCAAAAATTCTGAACAAAATTTTAGCCAATAGAATTCAGTATCATATCAAAAAAATAATACACCACGACCAAGTAGGATTCATACCAGGTATGCAAGGATGGTTTAACATTAGAAAATCCATCAACGTAATCCACCACATAAATAAAAGGAAAGAAAAAAATCACATGATTATCTCAATTGATGCAGAAAAGGCATTTGACAAAGTCCAACACCCATTCCTGATAAAAGCTCTCAATAAAATAGGTATAGAAGGGAAATTTCTCAACATCATAAAGGGCATCTATGCAAAACCAACAGCCAACATCATTCTTAATGGAGAAAGGCTGAAAACATTCCCCCTGAAAACAGGAACAAGACAAGGATGCCCTTTATCACCACTCCTATTTAACATTGTGCTGGAAGTTCTCGCTAGAGCAGTAAGGCAAGAGAAAGAAATAAAGGGCATCCAAATTGGTAATGAAGAAGTTAAACTCTCCCTGTTTGCAGATGATATGATACTATACATAGAAAACCCTAAAGACTCCACGAGAAATTTACTGGAACTAATAGAAAGATTCAGCAGAGTAGCAGGATACAAGATAAACATTCAAAAATCAGTTGGATTCCTATACACCAGTAAAGAGAACGATGAAAAGGAGATCAGGAAATCAATACCATTTTCAATAGCCCCTAAAAAGATAAAATACTTGGGAATAAATCTGACCAGGAATATAAAAGACCTATACAAAGAAAACTACAAAACACTGCTGCATGAAACCCAAAGGGATCTACAGAAATGGAAAAACATACCATGCTCATGGATAGGCAGACTCAACATTGTGAAAATGGCAATTCTACCTAAAGCAATTTACAAATACAATGCAATTCCGATACAAATACCAACAACATTCTTCAAAGAGATGGAAAAACTAATTATTAACTTCATATGGAAAGGGAAGAAACCCCGAATAAGTAAAGCACTACTGAAGAAGAAGAATAAAGTTGGAGGACTCACACTACCTGACTTGAGAACCTACTATACAGCTACAGTACTCAAAACAGCCTGGTACTGGTACAACAACAGAGACATTGACCAATGGAACAGAATTGAGAACTCAGATGTAAATCCATCCACCTACGGTCACCTGATTTTTGACAAGGGCCCAAAATACATCAAATGGGGAAAAGACAGTCTTTTTAACAAATGGTGCTGGCAAAACTGGATATCCATTTGTAGAAAAATGAAACAGGACCCATACCTCACACCATATACAAAAACTACTTCAAAATGGATCAAAGACCTGAATATAAAGCCTCAAACTATAAAATTCATAGAAGAAAAAATAGGACCAACACTTCAGACCTTAATACATGGCATTAACAGGATACAAACCATAAACATCAACACAAAAAACCCAACAGATAAACTAGATAACTGGGATCTTCTAAAAATCAAACATCTATGCTCCTCAAAAGATTTCACCAAAAGAGTTAAAAGAGAACCTACAGACTGGGAAAAAATTTTTGGACAGCACAAGTCAGACAAAGGTCTAATCTCCATAATCTACAAGAAAATCCAACACCTCTACAACAAAAAGACAACCAATCCTATGAAAAAATGGGCAAAGGAAATGAACAGACACTTCACCAAGGAAGACATTCAAATGGCCAACAGACACATGAGGAAATGCTCGCGATCACTAGCCATTAGAGAAATGCAAATTAAAACCACAATGAGATACCATCTCACCCCGGCATTACTGGCACGAATCAAAAACACTGGAAATAACAAATGTTGGAGGGGCTGCGGGGAGATGGGAACTCTTATACACTGCTGGTGGGAATGCAAAATGATACAGCCATTTTGGAAAATGATATGGCGTTTCCTCAGAAAGCTAGAAATAGACCTACCATTCGATCCAGCAATCCCACTCCTAGGAATATATCCTAGAGAAATAAGAGTCATCACTCGAATAGACATATGCACACCTATGTTCATGGCAGCATTATTCACAATAGCAAAACGATGGAAACAACCTCGATGTCCATCAACAGACGAATGGATACACAAACTATGGTACATACACACAATGGAGTACTATGCAACGAGAAAGAACAATGAATCGGTGAACCATCTCATAACATGGATGAAACTGGAGGACATCATGCTGAGTGAAATAAGTCAATCACAAAAGGACAAATATTGTATGAGACCTCTATTGTAAAAACCCATGAAAAAATTCACATGCAAAATGTAACAATCCTTGTTGGTTACCAGGGATGGGGCGGGGGGGAATACTAAATAGGTAATAGGTAAGTGGTAACTTGGGTGAGAGATGAGATAGTACATAGTACAGGGGAAACTAACACAACCTGCACAAGGAAAGGTCATGGAGGCCCTATAGACACATCCAAACCCCCCGAGGGACTGAGTTGTTGGACGGAGGGCTCTGGGGACCATGATCTCGGGGAACATCTAGCTCAATTGGCATGACACTACTTATAAAGATAATGCTCTACATTCTACCTTGGTGAGTAGTGTCTGGGGTCTTAAAAGCCTATGAGCGGCCATCTAAGATACTCCACTGATCTCATCCCTTCGGGAACAAGGGAGAACGAAGAGAACAGGATACAAGGAAAAGATTAGTCCGAAGGACTAATGGTCCACAGCTACCAAGGCCTCCACGGGACTGAGCCCAGTACAGCTGGATGGTGCCCGGCTACCACCAATGACTCCTCTGACCAGGATCACAACAGAGGGTTCTGGGCAGAGCTGGAGTAGGATGTAGAGTATAATTTTAACTCCCAAAAAAAAAAAAAAAAAAGAAGACCAGATATACTGGTCTAAAGAATACTAGAGAAACCTCGAGAGTGTGGCCCCCAGACACCCTTCCAGCTCAGAGGGGAAGTTACCTTCAAGGTTCGATGTTAAGCCTGGGAATGGACACCCCAGTAAAACTAAATGGGACTAACGATGTACAGGAGTCCGGTGACAAGGGCCAGAAGGCAGAGGGAGAGTAGGAAACTGATGATAAGGAACACAAATTGAATAAGGACACTGTCGATGTATTGTGAGATTGTTGACCACTGCTATAGGGCAACATTTGTAGTAACTATTAAATGGGAGGCTGTTTTGTCCTGTAAGCCTTCATCTTGGGCGAGAATGGCAGCACAATTGGAAGAGCATAGTCAATATCACTTAAATGTGTAAGTAAAAAGTTTTGAAATGGTGTTTAAATAAAATAAAAATAAATAAATAAATAAATAAATAAATAAATAAACAAATGAGACTAAAGAGGTACAATAGTCCACTGACAAGGTCCAGAAGACAGAAGGGGACAAGGAAGCCCCCTGGTGATAGGGAACACAAGGTGGAGTAAGGATATTCTTGATGTGCTGTGAGATTGTTAACCATTGTCATAGGGCAACATGTGTAGTAACTGTTAAATGAAAAACTATTTTTTCTGTAAGCCTTCATCTTAAGTGAGAATAACAGCACAGTTGGAAGAGCGTAGTCAATGTCACTGAACTGTGAATGTAGAAATTTTTGAAACGGTGTATCTTTGGCCAACTGTAATTTTCATCAAAAAAAAAAGGTTGAGAATTTAGAGGCTTAATACGTTGTGGGGTTGTTAACCAATGTCAAAAAACAACATGTGTACTACTATTTCATGAGAAACTATTTGCTCTGTAAGCTTTCACCTGAAGTACAATAAAATATATATTAAAAAAAAAAAAAAAAACAAAAAAACAAAAAAAACACTTGTTTGCAGGGTTGATATGTTGTGGGGTTGTTAACCAGTGTCATAAAATAACATGTGTACTTCTGTTTCATGAGAAACTATTTGTTCTGTAAGCCTTCACCTTAAGTACAATAAAAAATAAATAAATAAATAGATAGATAAAAAACAAAACAAAACAAAAAAAAAAAAAAACGCTTCTTTGCTTTTGGTCCCACCTGAATGGGGAGAGTAACAGGATTTTAAAAGCATAAATGAACAATAGAAGATAGAAGACAAACCAACCAACCAACTTTGAATACTGGGAAGCAGATTGATTATCAAATGTGACTGATTTAACCAAGATGAACAAATTGAATTTGGGAAGCCCAGACACAAGTCAAATGTAGTTAAGAAGCTCAAAGAAGCTCTGAAATTGGCATCTCTGAGTCTCTCTAAAGGTAGAAGTGGATTAGCTAAAAGATGAGAAAATAAGCAATTAGTCCCCTTCTTCATTCCCTCCTCCAGCCATCCCACTAGGCAATTGCCCCTGCCCATAGGTAATATGCACCCAAAGATAGCCAGAACTGATTAGAGTGAGGCTAATTTACTGAAAATGACTATTAAGTGAAAGTCTACACATTGAAAGGTGAGATCTCTGCCCACTTCCCCTATTCAATAATGAATACACTAGCAGTCAAGCTTTGACACCCAGTGAAAGTGATTATAGGATCGCCTCTCAAAAACTAATTGCCCTAGAGTAAAAAGTAGATCTACACAAACATACAACTGACGCAGGCAGGAAGGGGTGTCTCCAACAAAACGGACTAGCCAAATCACTATACAATGAAGTTCACCAGTTAACAAGACCTTCTCTTGGGCACAGAACTATCAATCAGCTTTATCCTGTCTCTCTCTTAATTAAATATGGAGTCCTGGTGGCACAGTGGTTAAGAGCTCAGGCTGCTAATCAAAAGGTCAGCAGTTCAAATCCATCAGCTACTCCTTGGAAACCCTACAGGGCAGTTCCACTCTGTTCTATAGTGTGGCTATGAGTTACAATCAACTCGACGGCAATTTTTTTTAAAGACATTTGAGAAAAGCTTCTGAAATGAAAGACAAACACAAACAACTCAGATGAAACGGGACCAAGTGCACAAGACAGAAGGAAAACAAAACACAATTTAAACCTTCAGAAAAATAAGAGAAATGTTGCATCTATAAAACACTTAATAGTGCAAATAACAATTCTTGGAAAGTAAAATTATGATAATAGAACTGAAAAAGTCAATGAAAGGATACAAAGGCGAAGTTAAAGGGATTTCACATAAAATGGAACAAATATGGCAAAGTTGGAAACTATTAAGATTTAAGAAAAAAAAAAAAACTTAGATAAGTGTTCTAGGAGGCCCAACCTCCAAACAATGAGTGTTCTACCCCAACCAGATCCATTGCCAATGAGTCGATTTCAACTGATAGTGACCCTACAGGATAGAACTGCCCCATAGGGTTTCCAAGGCTGGAATCTTTATAGAAGCAGACTGCCACATCTTTCTTCTGCAGAGCGGCTGATGGATTCAAATCACCAACTTTTCTGTTAGCAGCAGCCAAGTACTTAACCACTGTGCCACCAGAGCTCCTTCAATGAGTGCTCTAAAATGAGAAAAAAGAAATTGAAGCCAAAGGGAAATAATTACCAAAACAAAAATTCAATAAAATTTTATAAAACTGAACATGCATTTCCAGATTGAAAGGGCCTGACAAATGTCTAGTAAATAAATGAAATACACATACATGTACAACGTAAAGAATTAAGAAATTTTAGACTACTGGAGGCAAGGAGAAGATCCTAAAAGCTTTCAGAGGAGGAAATAAAACAAGTCCCAAAGACAGGATTGGAAATGAAAGTGGCATGAGTCTTCTTAATTAAAACCCATGAAGTTCAAAGATCATAGAGCAATGCTGAACCCAATATTGGCAACCAAAAATTCTATACCCAGCCAAACTATCAGTGTAATGCAACACAAAGTAAAGATATTTTCAAAACTCCTAGGTCTCAAATATTTCCTTCCAACACGTTCTTGACTGGAAAACTATAGGATGCTGTGCTCTGCAAAAGTAGCTTTCCAAGAAAAAAAGAGTAATCCCAAAACAACACAGAAGATAGGGATCAAGAAAACAAATAACACAGAAGATGAAGGGGTCAAGGTCCTTCCCTCCCCATATGGATACTCAGTTGTTGGAAAGACTTGCCTCTCTCCACTGAATTGCTATGGCACCATTTTTGAAATCAATTACTGCTCTCTATTCTGTTCTATTTGCCTATCCATATGCCAATGCCACACTGTAGGATTGCTGCAGCTTTCTAGTAAATCTTGTTGTCAAGTAGTTTAAATCCTCCAACTTCATTCTTCTTCAAAATTGTTTTGTCTATTTTAGGTTGTCTTCTTTTTTCCTTGTAAATTTTGGAATCACTTTGCCAGTTTCTAAAAAAAAAAAAAAAAAAGTTGGGATTTTTATTGGGATCAAGTTGAATCTATACTTCAATTAGAGGAGAAACGACATGCAAAAATATTGAAATTTTAAGTCCTTGAATCATGCTGTAGGTCTCTGCAGCTCTCCATTTATTTAAATCTGCTTTAGTTTCTTTCAGCAATGTTTTATAGTTTTCAGTGTAGCAGTCATATATTTTTAATAAATTTATTCCTAAGTATTTTATTACACAGTAATTGTTTCTTCTTTTAATCTTGGCTTGCATTTTGGAAAACAAATTTGAAGGAGTGGTTCTCAGTGCAATTTATTTCTACATTGCTTTTCATTTGTATCATAACTTTAAAGCATACAATGTAACGATACATAGATGTGAATGAAGGAGTTCCTTGTGGCCATTTCTCTAGGTTACTGTGTGCTGTTTCAGTCTCATCCACCAGCTATGCAATGTTTTAATTACAGCAAGCTAGCGCCTCTTCAGGAAACCCTGGTGGTGTAGTGGTTAAGAGCTATGGCTGCTAAGGCTGGTAGTTCAAATCCACCGAGGTGCTCCTTGGAAACCCTATGGGGCAGTTCTACTCTGTCCTGTAGGGTCTGTATGAGTCGGAATCAACTCAATGGCAATGAGTTTGTTTGTTTTTTAGCACCTTTTCATCTTACCTAATGTTAACTAGTTGTTTTGTTAAATGTTAGAAGTGTGCTATTTTTATATTTTAATTAATGTGTTCAAAACCCACATCGTTTGGATGATTTTTAAATAAGCAGGGAATTCGGTTTCCAAGTCTTGTAAATGTACAGAAATGACCATTTAATGATGAAGTGTACTTTTATAACTTTTTGACCAATAAAAAATCACATAACAATGTAAATATTCCATAAGCGTAGCTTCAAAATGCTCTGTTCATAGCATGATTTTTCTCGAGAGCAGTTCTCCTCTCTATGAAAATGTCACTTTTACCTTGCCGAGACAGATCAAGTGGGTTTATGTTTACAAATACATCTGCTGACTACTGACAGCCACTTCTCATCACAGAGAAGGTCAGCAAATTTGGAACACTAGACTTTTCATAAAAGACAAAAGCATCCCTCTCTTTATCATTCTGCAGCCCCTTTAGGAACTTTGCCATGAGATAATTTCCACAATAAAATCAGTAGCATAAAAAATAATTCTATGGTCTTTTCCCATCTCACTGAAAATACTGCAAAAATGTTTCTTATTTTTGAAACATCAACAAATCTATAGCATTTGTGAGCCAATTCTCCATGCGGGAGCAATGATTTATCAATGAATTATGTAGTAAATAACTTTTAGGTGGGGTGTTGTCTATAAAAGCAACACTATTTTTTTTTTTTTTTAGTTCTAATAAGAGCATCTAATCCTACAGTGGTTATAGTTATACACTTCTTCCATAAAGCATTCTTGTTCTTAAGCCAATTACTGATTGTGAGAGTATCTTTCCATTAGAGGATCATATACAAAAAAATAGCTTTTTCACATGCTTTCATATAAATAGAATCTAGAAAAATTCCATAAACAGAAATATGTTAGAAACATTTGTACTTTCCTTCAACCGTAGTACATTCTACTGTGTGATTGTTTGAATGCTAATTTCATTACATTTTTAATAGCGATGTCAACGCATGGCATAATGGTATTTGCTGACAAACGAATACATTTGGCTTGTTACCATACTGTTTTCCATCTATCAAGTCAGCCTTTTCACCGTCCCAAGACAAACAAATGTATCCATGCTGATGTATGGTTTCTTATCTTTTCCTATCAGTTAGAAAACCTCAGTATCAGTGTCTGCATTCCATTAAGTTTACTGAAATTTCATGAAATATTAGACTGTGTGTGCATGATTTTAAATGGGAGCTGCGGTGATACAACAGTTAAGCATTTGGCTGATAAATGAAAGGTCGGCAGTTCAAACCCGGCAACAGCTCTGCAGGAGAAAGACCTGGCAATCTGCTTCTGTAAAGATTACAGCCTAGAAAACCCTACAGGGCAGTTCTCAGTTATATGGGGTCGTTACAAGTTGAAACTGACTTGACAGCACGTAACAACAACATTAGACTGAGTATGCATGATTTTAAACAGTCCTGGGAAAAAAAAACAAAACTGTTAAGATTTGTTCTCAGATTCTTCATATTTTCTTATTGAACGCCTTGCTTACTGCGATGACTTTGTGAGGTGAGGTTCATAGTTAATAGTAAGGGTATAAATCCATATTTCAAATAGATTTCTTGATGATTTCAATATTGTGGGATGACTTCCTGTCAGATCTGATTAGATAATCAGCGCTTTTCCTTCCTAATGTGGCCAATAAAAAGCCTGTTGCTGGATTAGGGGTAGGGCTGGCTCTGCTGGTTTCTTGTTGTTCTGTGCCTGCATTATTAGAGTTTTTTCTTTACATGAAGCTTTTTTAAAAAAGGCATTTATTCACTTATTGAGGGTTATCTTAATTAAATTAGATCCCAATGCCATCTAGTCGGGTCTAACTCACAGTGACCTTATCTACCATGGTCTAAATCCCCAGAGCTAAGCCTAAGTGACAGCAACATCTTGGAAGCAGAATGCTGGGAGGTTGTCTGCAGAGACAGGGGAGGAGGGGAAAAGAACTGCTAACTATTGAGCACAGCAATCCTTTCCCAGCTGAGAGCTTCCCTTAGGCAAAATTCAATGACGGTGAATTTACACCTGTATATATTTTGGCAAATTTTGGAAAGTTATTGTTCCAGTAAATGCAAATTTTGTGATGCCCCTTACAGATAACTGGAGCCCTGATGGCACAGTGGTTAAGAGCTCAGGCTGCTAACCAAAAGGTTGGCAGTTCGAATCCACCAGCCACTCCTTGGAAATCCTATAGGCCAGTTCTGTTTTGTCCTATAGGGTCACTATGAGTCAGAATCGACTCGACAGCAACAAGTTCAGTTTGGGTTTTGCGGATAATTAGAAAAAGAGAGCGAGTGTAGGAAATAGATGTAAAGCAGTGGTAGAGGAGTAAAGGGAAGGTTTTAGGAAGCGCTGGGAAAGACAATGAGGACATGGAAAGCTAGACCCTAATTTTAGAATTGCTTTCTGCAGGTATCTATGAAAAGGAAGTGGAAAACATTTAAGGTGCTATTAGGGGCAGGTGCCTAGTGGAAGTTAGAGTTCACCCAAAGGTGCCTCAGAAGAAAGGCCTGGAGACCTACTTCTGAAAAATCAGTCATTGAAAAACCCATGGAGCACAATTCTACTCTGACACATATGGGGTTGTCATGAGTCAGAATCAACTCAATGGCAACTGGTTTGGAGTCCGTGGGTAGTATGAATGGTTAACGTGTTCAGTTGCTAACATAAAGGTTGGAGGTTCTAAACTACCCAGAAGTACCTCAGAAAAAAGGCCTTGCAATCTACTTCTGAAAAATCAGCCACTGAAAACCCTATGGATAACAGTTCAACTCTGACACAGATAGGGTTGCCATGAGTTGGAGTTGACTTATCAGCAATTGGTTTTTCAGGGAGTCAAAGGGCGTAGAGTTATGAGGGACCCACAACACTCCTAGAGTTATGAGACCTGACAGGCAGGGGATGGAGGACTAGACTCCGGGAAAAGCAAGCAAGGAAAGCAGTAACTAAGCAACAATTCCAATATGGCCCTAGTATGTGCAGCACCACAACCAAACTGAGGTCATACTCGAAACAAAAATTCCTGAGTCTCTAGTAACAAGGAATGCTAAAGGCCCATGAGTAGTCTAGCGTTTAGTACTGCACATTTAAAACGTGTAAAATATTAACATCGTTTTATTTATAGTGCGGAGTCCTGGTAGTGCAGTGGTAAAGAGCTCAGCTGCAAACAAAAAGGTCAGCAGTTCGAATCAACCAGCTGCTCCTTGGAAACTATGGGGCAGTTCTACTCTGTCCGATAGGGTGGCTATGAGTTGGAATCTACTTGACTGCAGTGGGTTTGGTTTTTGAGTTTTATTTACAGTGCCATCATTATTGTATATCAGTATATTATTTATTTATAAGAACTTTTATAGATTTACTAGCATTCCTAGTTTTTCATCCCATTTTCCTTAAATTCCTGAAAATTGTAAATTACCTAATCCCTTATCAGTCCACCTAATTTTGTAGGTTTTCAGGATCTAAATCCTATATTTGAAAGAAATACATATATATTTTTTTAATCAGAAACGGCACTGGGCACTTCAATGCTCTTTAACTTCCACATCTACTTAGAGTATGGACAAACGCTGATCATCTACTAAACAGGCTCCCTGGAAATGTGTGCTAAATGTTAAGTATTATTTTCAGCACTTTTCAGAAAAGAAATTTGAGGTCCAGAAATTGTGGTAAGATACTAGCTGAACTAGAATGTAATCTGTATTTATGTCTTATTGCTGCTGTAATGAGTTATCACAAATTATCACATTTCAAGATCTATCCTGAAGTACAACATCGTCAGTTGATAGGATAATATCCATACCCCTATGAGGAAAACCAGTTAATACAATTACTATTCAAATTTAGGTACCAACCACTAATGCCAAAGATGAAGACATTGAAGATTTTTACCAACTTCTGCAGTCTGAAATTGATCAAACATGCAATCAAGATGCACTGATAACTACTGGTGATTGAAATGCAAAAGTTGGAAATCAAGAAGGATTGGTAGTTGGAAAATAAGGCTTTGGTGAGAGAAACAATGCCGGACAAAATTTTGTGAGACCAATGACTTAGTCATTGCAAATATTGTTTTTCAACAACATAAACGGCAACTATACACGTGGACCTCGGCAGGTGGAATACACAGGAATCAAACTGACTACATCTGTGGCAAGAGATAATGGAAAAGCTCAATTATCATCAGTCAGAACAAGGCCAGGGGCTCACTGGGGAACAGACCATCAATTGCCCATATACACATTCAGGTTGAAGCTGAAGAAAATTAAGACCACAAGAGCCAAAATACAGCCTTAAGTATACCCCACCAGAATTTAGAGACCATCTCAAGAACATATTCGACACACTGAACACTAATGACCGAAGACCAGAAGAAACGATGACATAAAAGAGATGAACAGAAGATTTCAAAGGGTGGCTTAAGAAGACAAAGTATTATAATGACACTTGCAAAGACATGTAGTTAGAAAACCAAAAGAGAAGGACACACTTGTCATTTGTCAAGCTGAAAGAACTGAAGAAAAAATTCAAGCCTCGAGATGCAATACTGAGGGATTCTATGGGCAAATATTGAACAATACAGGAAGCATCAAAAGAAGATAGAAGGAATACAGAGTCACCATACCAAAAAGAATTGGTTGACGTTCGACCATTTCAGGACGTAGCATATGATCAAGAACCAATGGTATTGAAGGAAAAAGTTCAAGCTGCACTGAAAGCACTAGTGAAAAACAAGGAACTGATGGAATACCAAGTGAGTTGTTTCAATGAGGTGTTCACTAATCTATCCCAAGAAATTTCGGAGACAGCTACCTGGCCAGCCAACTGGAAAAGATCCATATCTGCACCCATTCCAAAGAAAGGTGATCCAACAGAATGTGGAAATTATTGAACTATATCATTAATATCAGCTGCAAATAAAATTTTGCTGAAGATAATTCAAAAATGGTTGCAGCAATACATTGACAAGGAACTGCCAGAAATTCAAGCTGGATTCAGAAGAGGATGTGGAAGAAGGGATATCATTGCTGATGTCAGATGGATTGCGGCTGAAAGCAGAGAATACCAGAAAGATGTTTACCTGTGTTTTACCGACTATGCAAGTGCATTTGACTGTATGGATCATAACAAAATATGAATTAACATTTTGAAGAATGGGAATTGCAGAGCACTTAATTGTACTCATGAGGAACCTGTACCTAGACTAAGAGGCAGTTGTTCAAACACAACAAGGAGATCCTGTGTGGTTTAAAATCAGGAAAGATGTACATCAGAGGTGTATCCTTTCACCATACTTATTCAGTCTGTATGCTGAGCAAATAATCTGAGAAGCTGGACTATATGAAGAATGCGGCATCAGGATTGGAGGAAGACTCATTAACAACCTGCAATACGCAGATGACACAACCTTGCTTGCTGAAAGCAAAGAAGACTTGAAGCACTTACTGATGAAGATCAAATACTACAGCCTTCAATATGGATTACACCTCAACATGAGGAAAACAAATCCTCACAACTGGACCAATAAGCAACATCATGATAAATGGAGAAAAGACTGAAGTTGACAAGGATTTCATTTTACTTTGATCTATAATCAACACCCATGGAAGCAGCAGTCAAGAAATCGAGTAACACGTTGCATGGGGAAATCTGCTGCAAAACATCTCTTTAAAGTGTTAAAAAGCAAAAATGTCACTTTGAGGACTAAGGTGCACCTGATCCAATTTCATTCACCTCATATGCATGTAAAAGCTGGACAATGAATAAGGAAGACTGAAGAAGAATTAGTGACTTTGAATTACGGCATGGCGAAGAATACCGAATATACCATGGACTGCCAGAAGAACAAACAAATATGTCTTGGAAGAGTACAGCCAGATTGCTCCCTAGAAGGATGAAAAGACTCCATTTCACATATTTTGGACATGTTATCAGGAGGGACCCGTCCCTAGGAAAGTACATCATGCTCATTAAAGTAAAGGGTCAGTGAAAGAGAGGAAGACCCTCAAAGAGATGGATCGATACAGTGGCTCAACCATGGGCTGAAACATAGCAATGATTACGAGGATGGCACAGGACTGGGCAGTGTTTTGTTCTTTTGTATATAGGGTCGCTATGAGTCGGACAGACTTGGAAGTATCTAATGACTACAAGCGGCTTTTGAGTTGACTCCATCTCATGGAGACCCCATGTGTGTCAGAGTATCTTTTGCACAGAGTAGAACTGTGATCTGTAGAGTTTTCAATTTTCAGAAGTAGATAGCCAGGTCTGTCTTCTGATATACACCTCTGGGTAGACTCAAACCTCCAACCTTTCTGTTAGCAGCTGAGCTCATTAACCTTTTGCATGAACCAGGGACTCCATCTCACCCTAGTGCTTAAACTTCCACTTTATAGAATACTATGCAATAATAAAGAACAGTGATGAATCTGTGAAACATCTCACAACATGGATGAATCTCGAGGGCATTAGAGTGAAACAAGTCAATCACAAAAGGACAAATATTGTATAAGAACACTGTTATAAAAACTCATCAAATAGAAACAATCTTTGATGGTTACGAGGGAGGAGAGGGGTGGGGAGGGTTAAACACTAACTAGACAATAGGTAAGTGGTAACTTTGGTGAAGGGTAAGACAGTGCACAATACTGGGGAAGTCAGCGCAACTTGACAAAGGTAAAGTCATAGAAACTTCACAGACACATCCAAACTCCCTGAGGGACCGAATTACTGGGCTGAGGGCTGGGGACCATGGTCCCAGGGACATCTAGCTCAACTGGCATAACATAGTTTATAAAGAAAATGGTCTACATCCTACTTGGGAAGTAGCATCTAAGGTCTTATAAGCTTGTGAGCAGCCATCTAAGATACTCCACTGGTCCCACCCCATCTGGAGCAAGGGAAAATGAAGAAAACCAAAGACCCAAGGGAAAGATTAGTCCAAAGGACTAATGGACTATGACTACCACAGTCTCCACCAGACTGAGTCCAGCACAACTAGATGTTGCCTGGCTACCACCACCAACTGCTCTGACAGGGATCACAACAGGGGGTCCCAGACAGAGCTGGACAAAAATGTAGAACAAAATTCAAACTCACTAAAAAGGACTAGATTTACTGGTCTAACAGAGACTGGAGAAACCCCAAGAGTATAGCCCCTGGAAAACTTTTTAGCTCAGTACTGAGGTGACTCCTGAGGTTCACCCTTCAGCCAAAGATTAGACAGGCCCATAAAACAATAAAACTCAGTAGCTCAACCATATATATGAGACTAAATGGGTACACTAGTCCAGGGGCAAAGACGAGAAGGTAGGAGGGGACAGGAAAACTGGACAAAATGGCAATGGGGAACCCAAGGTTGAGAAGGGAAGAATGTTGACACATTGTGGGGTTGGCAACCAATGTCACAATACGTGTAATTAATTGTTTAATGAGAAACTAATTTGCTTTATAAACCCGCATCTAAAGCACAATAGAAAAATTGTCAGAGATCTGGTTGTCTGCAAAAGAAATATAATTTTTTTGGCAGACCACCTCTGAGTTTCAAAAAAAAAAAAAAAAAAAAACTTCGATTTTACATTAATTTATTCATCCACTTTTTTTTTTTATTCATTACCTGCTATCTGCAAGACTACATACTGAGACCTGAGTATTTAACATTGAAGAAGATACAGCAGGTCCCCTCATTCACATTCCAAGACCTCCCGTGGATGCCTGAAACCGCAGAGAGTACCGAACCCTATATATACTATGATTTGTCCTATACGTACATATCCAAAAAAAAAAGCCCACTGCCATCGAGTCGATTCCAACTCATAGCAACCCTATAGGGCAGAACAGAAATGCCTCACAGGATTTCCAAGGAGCACCTGGTGGATTTGAAATGCCCACCTTTTTGTTAGCAGCCAAACTCTTAACCACTATGCCACCAGGGTTTTATACATATGATGAAGTTTATAAACTGAGCACAGTAAGAGTTTAACAACAATTAACAATATACTGTAATAAAAGTTACGTGAGTAACAGAGCAGGACGGTGTGAGATTTCATCATACTATGTACGTATTTAATACTTTCAAACCAAGGCTGACTGCAGTTAACTGAAACTGTAGAAAGCAAAATCATGAGTAAGGTGGAGGGCTACTACAGTCACAACCTCTAGAACTCAAATATCTCCTAGGCTAGCTCGTATCTCTCCCTTACCTCTCCACCGCTCCCTCCATATCTCTACCAAGATATTACCCAATTAAAATTCATCAAGTCTGTTAAATAGACACTTCATGCTGGATGGGAAGGGAGGCGGAAAGGGAAAGAATAAAATACATCAAGTTCTCTGCTCTTAAGGATTGTTCAATCTAGATGGATGGTGTGGTGAAATGCACACAGAAGAAGGTAAAGGCAAATAGAGACAAAAAGTGTAGTAAAATCATCTTGGGAGAGAACTCTCTTTGTATGAAAAAAATATTCAATCAATCATGCCTACATAACGAAACCCCAATAGACACTCACAACACCAAAGTTCAGGTGAGCTTTCCTGAGGGACAAAATACATCAGTGGGCCAGACGGCCAACAGGCTCTGACTCCATAGGGAGAGGACATGGAAGCTTCTTATTTGGAACCTTCCAAGACTTCACCTTATGTGTCTCTTCTTTATGTTGGTCTTGATTTTTATCTTCATAATAAAACTTTAATCATAAATATAGTGCTTTTCTGAGTTCTGTGAGACATCATAGTGAATTATCAAACCTGAGGTGATCATTGCCCTTATGTGCCATCCAGTCGATTCTGACTCATAGCCACCCTGTGTACAACAGACTAAAACACTGCCCAGTCCTGTGCCATCCTCACAACTTTTGCTCTGTTTGAGCCCATTGTTGCAGCCACTGTGTCAGTCCATCACACTGAGGGTCTTCCTCTTTTTTGCTGACCTTCTGTCAAACCTGAGAGGGTAGTGGGAACTCCTGAATTTGTAACCAGTTTGTTGGAAGCGTAGGCGGCCCTGGGAACTCCAGAACTTGCAGCTGGTATCTGAAGACTTGGTAGTCTGTGAAATCTGATCTTTAACCTGTGAAATCTGATCTAACTCTGGGTAGTCAAAAGAAGAATTGATTTTTGCAATGTGACCTCATAAAGCTGGAAGGAAGATAACTTCATATATGTTATAGACTCCTTCACAGGGAAAAAATGCATTTACTGGAAAACATCTGAAGGATGAGAAAACCTAATCTTCAGACATAAGTACTGTTTAAATATTTTAATTATCACCATTGACAAAGCATGGTCTATCAGCGACGCATGTCACAATCATGCTACTAGTCTTCCCTAAGCGACCAAGTGGGAAACATCAACTTGAAAGATCCTTACACAGCTAATAGAGAAACACGGTAAAATCTCCAAAGGGAGGAAGTGCAATGGGCAGGATGAAACTTCCCAGCTCAGTAGATTCCAAACCATGGTAAATCCCAAGGGCTAAGCAACTTTCAATTAAATTCAGGAACCTTGCCATGTGGAGCTCAGAGCTGCTCCTGGCTCCAGGCAGGAGCGTTTGCTCATTTCTCTCCCCGAGGACTGAGAACTCCCGGAAGTTAATGATGGATTTGACAGCGAACATCCAGGTGAAGAGTAAAAATAGCTTTATCGAAAGAGTTGTTTAAAATACATGACACTAAGCATCCAGATGTTTGGAGGCATCTGGTATTTGGGGTGAAGCTTTCTCTTCTCTACCCAGATACCTGGGAACGATCAGTCTAGCAATGACATCTCTCTACCTCCAGAGATTCTGCACCTGGCATCTGGCTTGCAGACAGGTGTCATGCAGTAGAAGGGTGCTCAGCTTTCATCCTTGTCAGGGAGGCTCTAGTTCACCAACACTTTTCTATAACATTCTTAGCTAAGCTCAGACCCGCTTCTGGACTTAGTCTCTATGGCATCCAATCTGAATTTATACTGATGCAAAGTGCTCTCAGACTTTAGAACTTCCAGAATTACAGGAAGCTTTCTATTCCCCATCCTTGGGCCTGCCTTACTGATGTTTCTCTCTTCTAGACTTTTCTAGCACCCAATTTTGCACTTGATTTTATACTGTCATCATTTATTGATATCTTCTATACACCTCCACAGTACTTCTTACTTTATGCAGCTCCATTAACTCAAACTTTCCACCGAGACTTCTTTCGTTACAGGTTTCTGACATTGCATCTGGAAAGATGACAGATGCTGTGACCCAGGTACATTGGTTAGTACCGTGCTTCTGCAAAGCTTTGGGGCTAAAGCTTGCCAAATAATAGCAATAAATCATAGACCCAAAGGAATTCCCAACATTTCTAAAGTCTCATATGTAGCATGTTTTATTTTGTACCTTTGATCTTATTTTCTTCTACTTTACAAAACACCAGGATAGAAGAGACCTTGTCCTAATGCCAAATCCCAAGTGCCTAATACCTGGCACATAGTGGATGCTCTATGTTTGTGCAATTTTGGGATTAATTAATAGAAAATATAGTGGTTTCTCTTAAAAGTAAATATTATTATTAATTTTATTTACTGATATAATTATACCTGCCTATGCTAAACAGATGAGAGGGCTTACAGGAAGGTGTGGGTGATAAACTGCTAATTCCTTCATTTATCTTTTTTTTTTTTTTAATAGAACATTTTGCTTTGATTTACTTGGATTTTCTTTACAAACATATTTCTAGTTAACTATGTAACTTATACATGTAACTTATACATGCATCTTAGCACTCATCAGAAGTTTTATCTATACACTATCTTTCCAAGTAGCTAGTAAGATATTGGAGGATTCTTCTACTTTTTATCATCTGTCACAGTGGCTCTTAAACTTTCCTGGGCATCGACTTGTTAAATGCAAATGCCTCATCTCCAACCCCACAGTGTCTAATTCAGTAGGTCTAACATGAAGCCCAGAACTTCGCATTCTTACCAGCCCAAATAATTCTAATGAGGTGGTCCCAGGAGAAACACCATCCTACAGCATGGTGTCTAGCCCCTCTGGATGGTAGTGGGAGCTCAGAACAGCTTGTCTGCTCTTTTTATCATCTGTCCAACGATAATTTCCAAGAATAGTAAAATCCTGGCCCTCATTAAGATATAAAAATGCACATGTGTTAAAGATTTTAACTCACTAATTTGGTAACTGGTGAGGTCTTACAACCAGTACAAGGAAGAATTCAACAAAAGATACATTTATAGATCAGAAATATAGAAATGCATGAGCATACGGAGGCAACACTGGCTTCTTCCAAGTGGGGAAAGAAAGTCAATTAAACCTCCACTGAACAGAATTTGCATGTCTATAGATGAAAATTATTTGCATTGATATTAGTTTACAGAGTTGTATAATGGCCCAAAGACAGTGAATGACTAGAATCAGATAATCTGGAAGGGTGAAATTTAAACAATGTGCAGTTTTCCACCAAAGCACAGTATTTTCCCTACTCATGCTTCAGAGAAGTCTAAAAAACAAAAACAGCCGGAATAAAGATCTGGTGACCAGAGAAGTCACAGTGTAGAGGGAAAGGCAAACTGCCTCTTCACAGGGCTGGATTTTTGTAGTAGGACGTCAGTGGTGCATTAAAAAAGGAGATGAAGAGAAGGTGAGGAAAGCCAGTGTGAAGTTAAGACAAGAGAGTGATTTGGAGAGGGGAGTGCAATGTGTGACCTTGGACCGATTAAGAATTGGGCAGTCTTGTGACACTCAGATTTTACACTACGTGAGACGCCAGCTCACACCTCTTGGGCATCGAACAAACCCCAATTCTTCCGCAATACCATTCCACAATTGTTCCAATGAAGAGAGGGTCATGACTTCCCCTTTTTGAAAGTCTGTGGTTTGATTTATGTTGGATTAGAAACCTCACCCAGAGGAAACAGGAGATAGCAAGAGATTGATTTTGGAGAGACATGATTTAGGTCATCAAGGCCTTGTTTGCCATTTTAATCATCATCTTCTTGTTTAAAGGCCTGGTGAATCTGTTTCTTAATATGGTCAAGGAATCACAGTGATCTTGTGCCCCTCTGTGAGCACAGCACATTGCAGAAATAAAGTAGATGGAAACAGTCACATGGGTTGGCCAAATGGCACCATCAACCTCTTCATTCTGCTACATCCCAAATGTCATCCACTTGAAGGGGCAGCTGCTAATTGAGATGGGGCTGGGCATTCCTTGTTTTTCAGGACCCAAGGGAGAGCCTAAGACAGTTTTCATAATGCCAAAGAGCACATCCTTAGAAAAATATTTTTGAATTGCCAATGGGATATTGGACTCAGTTTTCTTACCTATTTTTAGTTTAGGTTCTTCATCAGAAATTGTGAAAGGAGGTAAGAGTTGTCCGAAAATTAAGAAAAACGTTTCATATAAGGGAACAAGTTAGCTTTGTATGATGAAAACTTGACCACTTCAGTGCCTTGCTTCAAACTCTTAAAAAAAACCAAACAAGCTCGTTGCCATCGAGTTGACTCCAAAAACTTAATGGATATTAATTTCACAGGATAAAAGAAAAACCCTTTGACATGGCTTGCAGAGCCCTGCATGCTATGGCTTTAAGATGACTTTTATGCTCCAACTAGTAAGTCTTCTTTTGGTTGTGGGAACACTCCATTACTCTCCCTCAGTGCCCATTCCCCCTACCACACAGCCTGACCTTGGCACATGTTGTGACCTCTGCTTGAAACACTCTTCGTGCTCCCTGCTTGACTTTAGTTGAGATGTCATTCCCATCAGAAGCATTCCTTGGATCCCTCCAACCTGGGTTAGGTGCCACCTCATGTTCTCTTATCGCTATTTCTCTCATCACATGGTATTGAAACATGCCGTCTTTATCAAACCGTAAACCCAGGAGAAAAAGGCTGGAATTCAAAGCTATCTTATTCAACATTACACCTTCAATTTGGAACTAAGTGCCTGAAGCATGATAGGAACTAAGAATATGTATAAAATGAAAGAACAACTGAGTAAGCAAATGGAAGGAAGGAAGAACAAAAAAGGATGGAACAAAAGAAGGAAGGATGGAATGAAGGGAAACAAACTATTAAGTGAGTAAACGGATATACAACTAAGGGAACCAGATATTTTTCCTCAGTTACAAAGAAGAAGGAGAAAGAATAAATAATTGTATAAACCAAAAACCAAGCCTGTTGCCATGGAGTCCATTCTGATCCATAGCGACCCTACAGGACAGTAGAACTGCCCCATAGGGTTTCCAAGGAGCAGCTGGTAGAGTCCAGCTGCTGACCCTTTTGTTAGCAGATGAGTTCTTAACCACTGCACCACGAGGGCTCCAAATGATCATATAGGAGAGGTTTTATAAATAGATAGAATAGGTGCCCCCTGCCCAGATGGCGGAGTTAATCCCTAGAAACAGAAGATACTTAAAGTTTCTGCTCAAAGATATTTTCTAAAAATAAAACAGCCTCACAATGGAGCAGGTTGCCTTGAAGGTGAGTTGAGGTTGCAGAGAAAGGATGATGTAGGAAATTCATGGGATGCAGCATGAGGATAAGCAGGTATGAGGATAGGGAATTAGGGGGCCGAGATGTCTGCTGTATAGAGGAAGCTAGAGGAGATAGCTTATTTAGTCATCATTCATTCATTCACTCATTCATTCAGTAAGATTACTGAGCACCTGTGTACCATTTGCTGTGGTAGACACTGGTGATACAAAGCTGAATAAGTTCCAGTCTAGGGCCCTCATGCCAAGACACACGTTAAGAGAAAGACATGTAGTCACGAGTGTGTAGAAAGTACTATGGTAGAGGCATGGGCAGGTATTAAGGAACAGGGAAGAGGGGACCCTCACCCACCTCACCGGGCCAAAAGAGAAGGGGAGAATACTGGGGAGGCTTTCTTATGGAAGGAGCCAACTGTACTTATCCCCAAAATGCAATATAGTCAGAGTGAGGGCAGAACATACTAGTAGACACAGTGGGTGCAATTTGGGGGCATGAGGGGAGAAGAAAATACCAGACAGAGGTGAAAGCTTGTAAAAACAGTGTTGTTTTCCTATAGTGGAAAAGACAATTCCTGAATTAAGTAACTAAAGTCCATTTCAATTCAGAATTCTCTGAAAAGCTAGTGGGATTCACAAATGCAAGGCCCAAGATGCAAACAGCTGACTTGCTTGTTCAAGGTCTAGATTTTTGAGGGTCCAGTGTGTGAATGCCTTAGACAAAACTCCTTGTCCAGAATGAATTCAGTTAGGGCCACCAGAATTTTACTTACTATGGCTCCTGTTCCATATCCATTCTCTGGGGCAGTTTGACTGAGGAGAGGACATTCTTTTGCCATTTGTAGAACTAACTCTTCTTGGACAAGGGCCAAGACCAGCCCACTCTGGGATTCACGGCAAGCCCAGTGAAAGGGTGAGATACCTATGGGTCAGAGTTGTCTGGCGATGCCGGCAGTTTGATGAGAGGTTGTGGAGCAGTGAAGCACAGTCATGGTGGGCATAGTAGGAATGAAAACTTGATTAGTTTTCAAAGCACTGACTCTGATTTTCAAGATGTGGTCTGACAGAAGTTAACACTGCACCAACATATATGACAGGCACTGTTTTAAGTATTTCATACACAGCAACCTGTGTATATTCACAGCCACCTAAACCAGCTGTCCTTGAGTCAGTTCCACCTCATGGTGACCCCCTGGTGTGTCAGAATAGAACTGTGCTCCATAGAGATTTTAAATGGCTTATTTTTTGGAAGTAGATCACCAGGACTTTCTTCCAAGGAGCCTCTGGGTGGACTCAAACCTCTAACCTTTTGGTTAGCAGACGAGTGTATTAATGGTTTACACCACCCAGGGACTCCTAGCCTCAAAAGTATTATTATCCCCATTTTACAGACAAGGAATCTGAGGCTTAGGACACACCACTGGTATGCAGCAGAGCTATCATCCAAATCCAGCAGCCTTGCTTCAGAGTCTTGCTCCCTGGTGGCTACTTTATTCTGTTTTTCAGAAGAAGAAATGAAATCTCATGAAAAAATAATGCCATCTAAAGTGACACCTTATACACAATGAGCAACTGACTGGGATTGACTCTTCAGTCCCAAGAAACTTGACAATCTTTCGTATTTGTAGATTGTTTTACAAAGTGCTTTCCCCTATATTATCTCATTTGTTGCTCACAACCACCCTATCTGGTAAGGAAAGTGAGTGTTGTGATCAACTCCAGCTGAGAAACCTGAAATTCAGAGAAGTCAATAGGCTTGCTCAAGATTTCACTGTTAAGAATACTCCTGGGCAGGGATTTCAACATAGGTTTTCTAGCTCAGAAGCCCACACCATGACTTCCCTTTAGATCCAATGATCCCCTCAACCTAGGTTTCCTTGAACAAGTCAGAGGCAGCCAACCTTGCCCATTGCCACTTCCTTTCTTGCTTCCTGTACTCCTACCTCAGCAGTCTCCCGATATATTCTGGAACACACAAGGCTCTTTCCTGCTTGAGGAACACACTTCTTGTTGAACTTTCTGTCTGGAATGTTCTTCCCAAGCAATGTGTGGCCCCTTCTCATCTTTCAAATTATTAACTGAAACGTCACTTTCTCAGAAAGAAATTTCCTGACCACACTGATGGAACAGCCTCTGTGACTTTACTCATCACATCACCCTTTTTATTCTTTTGCTAGCAAACTTCACAATCTGTAATTAGTTTTTTATGTAACCGTTTATCTCTGCTTTGTTTCCTCTTCCAGACTACAAACTTTAGATTAGGGACCTTATAGCTCTTTAAAGTAAGAGATCATGGCTATAGTTTACCACTATCTCCCCAACACCTAGAAAGGAAGAATGGCCAGACCCTGGGGTGTGTGCCTTATTAAGGCCTTACATTTGACTAAATGATCCAGTTATTCAGTTACCTCCTCCACTTCCCAAATAGCATAAATCTCACCATGTTTAAATTTTAGAAAAGCTATAAATTCAAGGGAGATTAGATAATCTCTCCGAAAATTTAGACATCCCTTCCACAACCTTCCAAATATCTGGCCATCCATTCCTACACCATCTCAACTTTAGTGAAAGTTTTATATCCAATCTACTTCATTCACTCTCACCATGATTTAACTTTGCCCTTGTCATCCATCCATAATTTTCCAACATTAGAATTCTCAAACACTGGCATCATAATGGTTTATTTCAACCTTCAACACTTACAGGTCCCGTAAGCCCTTACTCGTTCGAACAACTCTTGCTTTTTGTTCTCTTGGAAATTGCAGATTCTTCTAAGATCTCCTTATAACTCAGGTTCCCTTCAGATCTCACTTTCAACTCAGCTGTGGCCCCATCATCATCTGGAATCAAAGTTCGACAAACTTGGCCTGTGTAATAAATCTGACCTGTACCTGATCTCATCATTCCCTTTTACAGATGAGTAAACTGAGGCTCAGAAAGATTGAATAATGTGTCCACAGATCTTACATCCAGACTTTAAACTTAGAACTTCTGATTCTAAGTCTTCTTGTTTTTCCATTCAGTCAAATAAAAGCTAGGATGGATTCACACATATACAACTAGATTAAATTTTGAGAGACCTTAGAAAAATAATGATTTCTGCTTCTGAGGACATTCAGTTATCGGGAGCCAAACCAAAAAGTTCATTCGGATCCTGGAACTTGTCCTTGTCAAGCCACAACTTGCAGGAATATAAGAAGACATTGAGTCCTTGGAGCCCATTTGGTCTGAGTTTTGTGCTTTGTAGATGAAGCCCAGAGGCTCCAGCTGAGAGGGGACAGAACCTGCCTAGTATTTTAAATGTGCCTCCACCAGGGACCAATCCCCATCTCTGCAGTCAGAGACATCCTTACGGGTTCTGATGCTTTCTGAGGCAATAATAATAATCAGATGTTAATCTTATGCTAATTATGCCACAAAAACAGACCCAATGTCGCCAGTACATTAAATGCCTCTTGATACTCTATTTAGCTCTGTGATCCCATCAATGTTGAAAACATCTATTGCAAAACTGTCCCCACGGACCACTCTGTTACCATCAAGCAGTATCAAAGAAAATTGATTAATCAGAAGACCTGCAATTATGGGCTTCTCTGGGTAGTTCCCACTGATAATTCCTTAGGAGAGAAGGAAAAAAGCTGTCAGAGAAATGCCATCCTTTGGAGGAAGAAAATATTCTTTTCAACTCAATAACTTATAATTTAATTTCTTGGCAATGTACAGAATCAATCCAAATATTCTGAGTGGATATTAGCCACTATTAGGTACTCCAAGAGGAGCTACAAAGAGAGGAATATGAGGGATATGTGCTTTGTATTACAGGCTTAGCGGAAAAGAACATAGGTTTTGTGGATAACAGACCTGGAGTGAGCACCTGACTCAAAAACTGTTATAACCTTGGGCAAGTCTCACCTTCATTATCCCTGAAATAAATCCAAAACAAACAACAAACCAGTTGCTGTTGAGTCAGTTCCAATTCACGGCTACCCCATGTGTGCAGGGTAGATCTGCACTCCATAGGATCTTCAAGGCTATGATCTTCTGGAAACAGATCGCCAAGCCTTTCTTCCAGGGTGCCTCTGTGTGGGTTCAAATCTCTAATCTTTCAGTTAGTAGTCCAGTGCTTACCATTTGCACCATCAAAAAAAAAAAAAAAAAAATGAAACTTGTTCCCATTGAGTCGATTTCCACTAATAGCAACTCTACAGGACGGAGTAGAACTGCCCCATAGGGTTTCCAAGGCTGTCATCTCTACAGAAGTAGATTGCCATATCTTTCTCCCACGGAGCCACTGGTGGATTCAGACACTGACCTTTCGGTTAACAGCTGAGAGCTTAACCACTGTGCCACCTGAGGGGAGTTGCATCATCTAGGTACCCTAAATTAGAGTGATAATTTATAGCCTCTGAGCCATTGGTGGATAGGATAGCATACATATATCAAGAATCCAGCACATAGCAAGTGCTGAAAAAATCTGAGTCTCCCTTCTCTTTAGAAAGGTTCCAAATTATTTGTGGGTTGAAGAGCCTTCCAGTTGTCTATTATATTAACTATTTTTCTCCGGTTCTCCCTGGGGAGGATTTGTATGAAGTACATGTTCTTATTTCTGGTCTGGAATTACTTCCCTTGAATCTGTAACTTACTTTATGCCAAGCAATTTTATGAGTATGTGACAAACATTAGTATGTTTAATCCTTTTAACAACTCTAGGAAACAGTACTATACTCATATTTTAAAACGAAGAACTGAGGCACAGAAAATTAGTACCGTGTCTAAAGTCACAGTCAGTTAATGGTGTAGGCAGGATTTGAAATCAGGTGGACTTTGCTCTTTATCATTCTCTTTTGCAGCTTTAACTGGAATTCTACTACAAGCAAAATTATAGTTAATAGTTTTCTCTATGTTTAGCTAATGCCTGTATATTCAACACTACATAACACCACCTTATTTGTATGCAAAATATGCATGTGTTCTGTTTTTTTGCCAACCTGTTGCTGTAAAAAAATTAGCATAGCATGCTTATGAAAATACCTAGAGGGGGGAGGGCATGGTTGTCAAATATAAAAGTAGAACATGCATATTATTTGCATAAAATACGGTACTGTATATTATTGTTAGCTGTCTACCATGCCCACATATCCAACTAATTTTCTGTCTACCTAGTTTCCTATTGAAATCATCTCTACTTTTATTCCTAAGTATCTATCTTTGTAACACTCTTCTTTCTAGAAATCTAAAGTGAGCTCTATTACTAGAGGTTTGTCATTTCCATTTTAAAATAACAGTGTGAGGTAAATATAACTTTTATTCTGATGACAAAATTGAGTTTCAGAGTAGTAAAGTGAATTGCCATGCTGAGTAGAATTCCTTAAAGAATCAGAGCCAGAACAAGACTTACCCTCCTGATTCTGTCCAGTGTGTTTTGTCCAGTAGCTCAGATGCTTTAACAATCCAATCTCTGCTTCAGTCTTCCTATCCATCTGCTTTTATAGTAGGAGCTTCCTGGTTTGGGACGTTCTACATGGGCAATACTTCAGGACAACGTCAAAAGACACACTGGGCCTTCTGTTGTTAGCTACGGTTGAGTCAGTACCCAACTCATGGTGACCCCATGCACAATGGAATAAAACGCTGCCCTGTCCTACACCACTCCCATGATCGGTTGTGGATCAGATCTTTGTGATCCATAGGGTTTTCATTGGCTAATTTTCCGAAGTAGATCTCCAGGCCTTTCTTCCTTAGTCTGTCTTAGTCTAGAAGCTCTGCTGAAACTTGTTTAGTGTCATAGCAACATTGTAAGCCTCCACCAACAAACTGGTGGTGGCTATACACGAGGTCCATTGAGTAGGAATCAAACCTGGATCTTCCACATGGAAGAAGAGAATTCTTCTGAATCACAGATTGCCTTGTAAACCAAAACCAAACCTACTGCCATTGAGTCAATTCTGATTCGCAGCTACCCTATAGGACCATAGGGTTTCCAAGGAGCAGTTGGTTGATTTGAACTGCTGACCTTCTGGTTAGCAGCCGGGTGCTTATCCACTCTGCCACCAGGGCTCGGACAGTCCTATAGGCTGCCCCTATCTGTTTTGAAAACGGTCTTTAATGTATTCTGAAGTGAGACATGACATATTATGCACAAACTAGTTCCCGAAGAGTAACAAAATCATGTTTATCATAGAGCTTGGATGCTCACAAAAACGTCACCCTAAAGCTAGCCTCTTTTCTTCCACCCCTTCGGATGTTCAGGTACTGTTTGAGGTGAGACTTCTCAGGACCTGTGCCTCCATCACAGCTCCAGCTCACCCAAGGAGCTATGGATAAAGAGGCCACTACCTCTCATCTTCTGACTGTCTCCTGATTCAGACCTCAAATGCTTTGTAAATAAAAGTGTTACACACATGTAACACATTGTTTTCACGTATGCAATCCAGGCCTTGAAAATTACAGAATATAGACAGACTCAGAAATGATTAGCGGCAGACTAATGAGATTGTGTAAGTAAGCAGTCCATGAATAGACTCTTATAAAAAATGAACTGTTAGAAGATATTGCGTTTTGCCAAAATGCCATCTCTGTAAGGGCATTGCCTCCCGTTATCAGCTCAGCAGCATCAATCATGCGGACACTATTGTCAAAAGTGTCATTAGAGTGACTCTAAATTCTGATAAACGAACCCAGTCCCTTTTCAGGGATTATTTTAAGCTGTCTTGGTTCGTTGTCTCATTGTGGATCTTGAGTGCTTTTCTTAGAAATTTTCTCACATGGTTCAGAGTCTAAAACCATTCTAAAACCCGAGAGGCTCTCTTTCTCTAGAGGGACATTTAACTTGCTCATGTTGGACGTGACTGTCAGTTGTAAACTCTGTTAGCTATATTTCCAAAGAGAAAAGAGTCTGATTGCTCTGTGTAATTATCCTTGGCCAGGAGTCATAGGCCAGAATTGTCTAAGAGCCTTATGCTTAGACCTCTGGCTTTAGGGCAAGACCACATGACCTGACATTAGAAAACATGGATTCCCATTCAGCACTACCATGTTTTGACTCTATACTTTAGGAAACTACTTTTATGTATTCTGAACTTTTCCTGTATTTTGCAGATTTTAAGAATTCAGTTTGATGAGTTCTGATAAATAACCATGCAACCCACACACAAGTCAAGGTATAGAACATTTCCATCAGCTTACTGAGTTCCCACATAGCCCTTTCCAGCCAATCCCCCTGTATCTGCAAAGACATAATCACGTTTCTTACTTCTGTCACCATCGATCCATAGATTAGTTTTGTCTGTTGTAGAATTTCACATAAGAGGAATGAAATAGCAGGCATTCTTTTGTGTTTGGCTTCTTTCATTCAATATAGTGTCTGAGATTGATCCATGTTGTTGCATGACCAGTCTTTTTTTTTTTTTTAACCGCTTTTTTATTGCTCAGAAAAATTCCTTTGCATAAATGTATTTATCTGAACCTTCACTATTTAATAAAAAAGTAGAATAATGTAGACTTGAGACCTGGACCCACTGTTAAGTAACTCTGATCTTATACAAGACATTGGCTCTTCTGACTCATTTTCTTCCAGAACACTTAATTGTGCTCACGCAAAACCTGTACGTAGACCAAAACGTAGTTGCTCCACAGAACAAGGGGACATAGCATGGCTTAAAATCAGGAAAGGTGTGCATCAGGGTTGTATCCTTTTACCATACTTGTTCAATCAGTATGCTGAGCACATAATCTGAGAGGCCGGACTATATGAAGAAGAACAGGGCATCAGGATTGGCAGAAGACTCATTAACAACCTGTAATATGCAGATGACACAACCTTGCTTGCTGAAAGCAAAGAAGACTTGAAGCACTTACTGATGAAGATCAAGACTACAGCCTTCAGTATGGATTGCTCCTGAACATAAAGAAAACAAAACTTCTCACAACTGGATCAATAAGCAACATGATAAATTGAGAAAAGACTGAAGTTGTCAAGAATTTTATTTTACTTGGATCCACGACCAACACCCACGGAAGCAGTCAAGAAATCAAATGACATATTGCATTGGGCAAATCTGCTGCAAAAGATCTCTTCAAAGTGTTAAAAAGCAAAGCTGTCACCTTGAGGACTAAGGTGCACCTGACCCAAGCCGTGATATTTTCAATCGCCTCATATGCATGTGAAAGTTGGACAATGAATAAGAAAACCAAAGAAGAACTGATGCCTTTGAATTATGGTGTTGGCGAAGAATATTGAATATACCATGGACTGCCGGAAGGATGAATAAGTCTGTCTTGGAAGAAGTACAGCCAGAATGCCCCTCGGAAGCGAGGATGGCAAGACTTGGCCTCATGTTACTTTGGACATGTTATCAGGAGGGACCAGTCCCTAAAAAAGGACATTATGCTTGATAATGTAGAGGGTCAGTGAAAAAAAGGAAGACCCTCAGCAAGACGGAATGACATAGTGGCTGCAACACTGGGCTCAAACATAGCAACAATTGCGAGGATGGCACAGAGCTAGGCAGTGTTTTGTTTGTTCTATGGTACGTAGAGTCGCTATGAGTCGGAAATGACTCGACTGTAGCTAACAATGGCATAACATGGAGAATAATGTTGGTCTTTTCTCCATGCTTAGTAGTATGTTACAAGGATTAGATATGCTCAAAGTCTCTCTGTTAAACAATAGTTACCAATGCTACTCCAACCCCTATCGTCTCCTGCCTGGATCACTGGTAAATCCTACATGAATCAATGTACAGACCATTGTACGTATGCAATATACAGAAATCAATGTTTAGTACAACATATTCTCTTTGGTTTCAGGCTTCTTTTGCTCAGTATAATGCCTGTGAGATTAATGTATGTTGATTTTCCAACTGATCTGCAAGTCCACCACTCTACAAACAACAGATGGATGATGCTTTTAAAATGTAAGTCAGACAACTACATGTCAACGTGCAAAATAAAGTTGGACCAATACCTCACACTATATATGAAAATTTACTCAAAATGGATCAAAAACATAAAGAGAAAAATCCATAAAATTCTTTGAAGAAAACACATAGATAAAACTTCAAGATCGTGTTTTTGACAATGGATTCTTAAATATGACACCAAAAGTATGAGCAACAAAAGAACAGAAGAAAAAAATAGATAAATTGGACTTTATCAAAATGAAAAACTTTTGTGCATCTAAAGGATTTTATCAACAAAGTGAAGAGACAACCTGCAGAATGGGCGAAAATATTTGGGAGCAATATATAGGATAGGAATTTAATACTCAGACTATATAAAGAACTGCTACAAACTCAACAGTCAATTAAAAAACGGGCAAAGGACTTGAATAGCCATTTCTCCAACGAAGACATACAAATGACCCATAAGCACATGAAAAGATGCTTAATGTTATTAATCATCAGGCAAATGTAAATCAAAACTACAATAAGATACCACCTTAAAACTCACTAAGATGGCTATATCAGAAAATAATAAGTGTTGGTAAGGAGACAAAGAAATTGGAACCTTCATCCATTACTAGTGGGAATGTAAAATGGTATAGCTGCTATGGAAAACAGATTGACTGTTCTTCAAAAAGTAAAACACAGAATTAACATATGTCCCAGCAATTCCACTCCTACATATATACCCAAGAGACTTGAAAGCTGGGAGTTAGATGTGTAAACCAATGTTCTTTGTAGCATAATTCACAATAACCAAAAAGCAGAAACAACCTAAGTGTCTGTTAACAGATGAATGGATAAACAAAATGTGTTACATACATACAGTGGAGTCTTATTCACCCATAGAGAGAAATGAAATTCTGATATATGCTACAACATGGATGAACCTTGAAAACATTATACTGAGTGAAATAAGTCAGACAAGAAAGGACAAATATTGTATAATCCCACTTATATAAAATATATAGAATAAACAAATGCATAAAGACAGAAGTTTATTAGTGCCTACCAGGGCTGGTGGGAGGAGGGAATAGGAGTTATTTCTATTGCTAAAGTAGCACCGAGTTTCTGTTTGGGGTGATGAAAAACATCTGGAAATCAATGGAGGTGAAGGTAGCACACCACGGTGAATGTAATTAACGTCACTGAATTTGTACACTTAAAAATGGTAAACTTTGTATATATATAGCCACAATAAAATTTAAAAAAAATTTAAAAAGTCTGAGCACGTCATTTCTTTTCTTAAAACCCTTAAAGAGCTTCCCATTTCACTTAGAATAAAATTTAAATTCTTTACCAGGGTTTACCTTATCCTTCGACTATGTGGAACATCACAAATTACAGATAATATTGCAAAGAATGGCAATTCCAGAACACTTAATTGTGCTCCTGTATAACGTGTATGTAGACCAAGAGGTCATTGTTCGAACAGAACAAGGGGATACTATGTGGTTTCAAATCAGGAGAAGTACGCATCAGGGTTGTATCCTTTCACCATACTTATTCAGTCTGTATGCTGAGCAAATTAATCTGAGAAACTGGACTATATGAAGAAGAATGCAGCATCAAGATTGGAGGAAGACTCATTAACATCCCATGATATGCAGAAAACACAACCTTGCTTGTTGAAAGCAAAGAGGACTTGAAGCACTTAGTGACGAAGATCAAAGACTACAGCCTTCAGCATGGATTGCACCTCAACATAAAGAAAACAAAACTCCTCACACCTGGACCAATAAATGGACAATAAGCAACATCATGATAAACGGAGAAAATACTGAAGTTGTCATTTACTTGGACCCACAATCAGCACCAATGGAAGCAGTAGTCAAGAAATAAAACAACCTACTTCATTGAGCAAATCTGCTGCAAAAGACCTCTTTAAAGTGTTAAAAAGCAAAGGTTATCATGTAGAGGTCTAAGGTGCACCTGACCCAAGGCATAGTATTTTCAATTGCCTCATATGCATGCTGGATAATGAATAAGGAAGACGGAAGAATTGATGCTTTTGAATTACGGTGTTGGTGAAGAACATTGAATATACCACAGATTGCCAGAAGAACAAACAAATCTGTCTTGGAAGAAATACATCAGGAATGCTCCTTAGAAGCAAGAATGGTGAGGCTTCGTCTCGTGTACTTTGGACATGTTATCAGAAGGGACCAGTCCCTGGAGAAGGACATCAAACTTGGTAAAGCAGAGGGTCAGCGAGAAAGAAGACCCTCAATGAGATGGAGTGACACAACGGCTGCAACAATTGTGGGGATGGTGCAGGACTGGGCAGTGTTTCTTTCTATTGTACATAGGGTTGCTTTGAGTTGGAATGGACTCCACGGCACCTAACAACAACACATCATCTCCACTTGAGTGTTTAATAGGCATATCAAACTTAACTGGTCAAAATCTCACTTCTCATCTTCCTTCAACTCAAATTGCCTTTCCCATAGTTTTCTACTAATCCATCTTCCACTAAGTCACTGATGATATTACAATAAATAAGTCCATCCCATTTTTTACTTCTTTTTCTCTCTCTCATTCAATATGGAATTAACGTGATTCTTCCCAGAGTTACATTTTGAACTAACCTTAATAACTGCCAGATGCAAGTCCTCATTGCTTCTCTCAAAACTGTGAAAGCCAATCAACTGCCCTACCTGTCTCCAGTCACTTACACAAGTGTTAGCTTGCTTACTTGTAGGAAACAGTTACTCTATTTAGGGTATTACTAGGAACACATTCAGAAATGCTATGAAGCATCATTCTTATGAATAAATGCATGCATTGGGGAGACAAGTGGTGGGGGCAGAGAAGGAAACCAATATGCATTTAGTATCTATTATATGTCAGGTAGTAGGCTAGGGTCTTCACAAAATTTATTTCATTTAATCCTCTCGACAACCCTTAGTTGGAGATACAGGTTTGTTTTCATTTAATAGTAGTGATAATGAGGCTGAGATTGCTAACCGCCTTGCCTAAGGTCACAGAGCTAGCTAGTGCTTATATACCCCAGGTTAGACCAGGTTCTTCTGCTGTAACAAAGAACCCCCAAATACTGTCTTAAAACAACATATGTTTGTTTTTCATTCATTCCATATGTCCTATGTGAGTTAGCATGAGGTTTATGCTCTTCACAGGCACTCTGGGATCCAGGCTCCCAGACAAGACCCATCCCAAAGGTTGTCAGACACCACTGCTCGCATTTCATTGGCCAAGATCCACCTGGTCACACCTGACTCCAAGAGGCCAGAGAATTACAATCCTGACATTTTTCCCTGGAGGAGAAAAGCAAGAAATATTTGGGGAAGAACACTAATGAGCACCCTGCGGGAGAAGCTGAAGATTGAAACCACATCTTCCTAATTTCCAAGTTTTTTTCCTAACACATCAATACTTTTCAATTATTTCTTTACTTGAAATTAAATTATATTTAAAAACCTAATGCATGGTCCTTTAGGAATGTGTCCAGAATCTCTAGTTATTCTCAAGTGTCAGTGTCTACCAGAGTTACCTGCGAATTCTAGGACTCCACATAATGAATCAGAATATTTCTAGGGGTAGGGGAGGAAACCTGCATGAGCACCCCAGGTGTTTGTGTTGCTGGTGGGTGTTATGGGTTGAACTATACCCCCAAAAAAGATATATTGAAGTCCTACTCCTTGGTACCTGTGAAATGTGACCTTATTTGGAAATAGGTTCTTTGCAGACGTAATTAGATAACGTGAGTCATACTGGAATACAGAGAGTCCTAACCCCATATACCTGGTGTCCTTATAAGAGGAGAAGAAGAGACACAGAGTGAGAGAGAAGACAGACACGTGAAGATGGAGGCAGAAATTGTAGTTATGCAGCCACAAGACAAAGAATACCTGGGGCTACCAGAAGCTGGGAGGAGCCCTACTGGCACAGTGGTTGAAGCACTCGGTTGTCAGCTGAAAGGTTGGTGGTTTGAACTCAACAGCTGCTCTGGTGTGCCCATAAAAATTTACAGCCGTGGAAACCCTATGGGGGCAGTTGTTCTATGTCCTATAGTGTCACTGTGAGTTGGAATCGACTCAGTGGTAATGGGTTTACCAGTAGCTGGAAGAGACAAAAAGGATCTTCCCCTAGAGCCTCCAGAGATAGCATGTCCCTGCTGACACCCTGAAATCAGACTTCTAGACTCCAGAGCTATGAAAGGATAAATTGTTATTATTTTAAGCCACCCAGTGTGTCGTACTTTGTCATGGCAGCCTTATGAAACTAATACAGTGGGAGACCTTGTTTTGAAAGAACACTGCTCTAGGGCTGAGGCTTTAAACCCTCACTACCTCACTCTAGGTTGTCTTGCTGCTTATTCCACGTTTCATTCCTGAGGACACCCAAGTGCAAAGGGAACACTTGCTTCTTATGAACATGTGACCTTATCAGATTCTCTTCCAAAGTAGACTCACTGTGGCTCCCACATTTCCTTGGGTACTGGAGAGTACAGAGCTTATTGAATAATGCATTTCATCTCTAGGCTACTTGAAAGGGGCTCTGCTTAATGCAGTAGACATTTTCAGGTGATTCATTCTGAAGCCACTGATCAAAAGCATAGCTAATGGGAACAGGTGAGCTCAGGTGATTGGTATCTTTCAAGGGGCAGTGAACACCCCCTTCACTGGGCAAGAGGCTGAGTAATGAAGCTTAGTGTCAGACAGGCAGAGAAACCTTTCCTCCATTTAGGCTTTAAGATAAATTTAGTCACACTCCCCTGTAAGCCGCAGACTAGACGTTACCATGTCTAAATGGATTCTACAACATTGGCATCACGTTTCTGGGTCCGAGCTGCTAGCGCCTCATGGTGTTGGTGAATGAAGCAGGCAAGGAATGAAATTGACAGGGTCCGGAAAACATCAGAAGTCCCTCAGAAACACAGTGAGGGGGAAGAAAGCTCCCATCAGACAGAGAGGAGATGATTCTTGCAGAGCCGCTGCATATGTGTCCCTCAGAATGAGTGCTTCGTTTCACTTGGCTCCCGTGCCAATCAAAATGCCCCCTTGGCAGCGGATAAAATAAAAGAAACAAGGCAGGAATGAATGCCAAAACAAATTCATGCACAAAATGACCTTCCAAAGGCTGCAAGGCTCAGCTAAGCTGTCCTCTACCAAAGTGAACTGAAAGGGCAAGGAAGAAAAAATCTGTATTTTAGTTTCAATGAGAAAGATCTTTAATAGAAGCTGAGGTACTAAAAGATTTGCCAGTCTCTTCTTTCCCATTGTGACCTAACCTTCAACAAGTGTTCCATATGTGCCAGGCATTTTATATGCATTTCTTAATATTATTTCACAATAGCGTTGTGAGATGCATGTCATTGTCCCCAGTGCACGTTTAAGGAAATCAGTCGGAAGTTAAGAAAATTGCCAAAGGTCACATTGCAAAGAGTATATGTGCCTGAATTCTGTGCTTTCTTTTACTCTAAAGTCCATCTCATTTTTCCCCCCACAAGACAACTCCTCAAGTTTGTATTCAAAATATGAAAACTCCACTTGATACTTCTAAAATTCCCATGTCATTGCTTCCCTTTGTTTAAAGTCAAGAAACGTGCCTCATCCAAAATGGTAGATGGATGTAAATAGCTGATGACACCTGTTTTAAAAGCATATAAATGCATTGTTTTATACTGTTAGTTTAATTG
This sequence comes from Dugong dugon, assembly GCA_030035585.1. NCBI lineage: Eukaryota > Metazoa > Chordata > Mammalia > Sirenia > Dugongidae > Dugong > Dugong dugon. The sequence goes on along the minus strand of CM057474.1, from coordinate 88,292,013 downwards.
GAATATAAGCAGCTTGGTTCATAAGACTAAACTCCAGGTAGATTGACTTGAGATCCTCAGAAATTCTCAAGAGAACCGAGTCTTATTTTCACCCTGCTTGAGTGCTTACCAGCAAGGATAATGCAGTTGAGTTCTCAGGGGCCCCTGCCAAGACATACAAGGAGCTTTACATAACCCCTGTAGACATGGCCATGAAGTGTCCAAGGGAAACTAGAGGAAGGAAAACCTCCTGTCCCCTGATCTATTGCATCATGTCAGCCTTGGGGAAAGAACGCAAGAGGTTTCTCATCATTCCAGCATGAGACCTTGGCAGAAACCCACCGAGAAGAGAGACTGCTCACATAGCCTTCCTTGGCCCTGTAAGTTCAGATGGAACTAATCACCTTAGCTCTGGCCTTGGTCATGTTGGAGCTGACACAACACAGCAGGCCTCTCCATAAAAGTTCTTATTCCCCTATTTTGCTGTTTGACAGGAAGGGTCTTTCCCCTACCCCACTAAACAAGAATGAAACACAGAGCAAGAAGTTTGAAGAGGGAACTAACTCATAAGACTCTAGTAAGTCTGGGGTATGTCACCTCCAGAGTGATAGATCATTGGATCATAAAATGGAAAGCTTACAGGTTCAGGAGTTGGTTATAACCCAAGCTCTACCACTAATGAGCTGAGTGACACTGGACAAACTACTTAATCTCACTGACCCTCACAAGGTTGTTTTGAAAACTAAACAACGTTTGCAAAGGGAAGCAATATAGCGGAACAGTCAGGAGTACAATTCTTGGTGTACAACTGGCCTGGAGACCAGCTCCACAACTTAATATCCATGAGATGCTGAGCAGTTTACTTTCTAAATCTCAGTTCCCTCATTTGTAAAATTGGACTAATAAACAAATACCCTGTGTTAGAGGTACACAGAGCAATATCATGGATCTTAAAAACATAGCTCTTAATGAAAAAGCAGGAAACAAAATAAGTTATAACATTACCATCAACATATTGCACATTGTATGAATAAATTCAAACAAAACATACACGCATAAATACAATAGAACAGTTATCTGTGGACTGGGAGTAGGAATGGGAATGAGGTTTGGAAATAAAGAGATACATTCTTCTAGAGAAGAATCCTGATCAAAAGGGGGAAAACACTGAACAGAATTTCAGTTCTCATGGACTCCAGATATTTGGAGCCGTGGAGGCTGGACGAACTCAAAAACTATTGCCCTAAAATAATCATTAAACCTTAAACCAAAAATATCCTGAAATCTTCTTAAAACCAAACAATAGTTTAGCTTAACTAGTAAAGAATGCCTGCCTTGAGCATTATACTGTTTTAAGCTTACCTCTAAGGGATCAAATTAATAACAGCAACTCAAAAGATTAGATAGGAATCTTAGAGGGCAGTGAGTTTATGTTAATGGTGGAGGAACAACTCAGGAAAGGAAAGTGAGAATGGCTGCACAACTCAAAGAATGTAATCAATGTCACTGAAATGTACACGTAGAAACTTGAATTGGTCTATGTGTTCGCTGTGTATATTCTCAACAAAAATAAATTATTTTAAAAAGATATATATATATTTAAAGAGAGGGGAGTCCTTGTACAAATAATGAAAAATAGTCTGAGGGGTGTGATTAACTCAACCCTCTGAGCCAGAGGTCTTCAACCAGTAATAAAAATGGGGGTAATAACTCAGGTTTTTAGAAGATTTAATGTGATAAAGTTTAGATAAAGGTGCTACATAGTCAATAATGGTAAGTGTTTTGTAAGATCCTAAGTGTGTAGCGATTCTTTCCCTCCAGGAATCTTGAACTATTTTCTAAAGGGCATCCCCCAGGTCCCTTTTTTGTAGAAGCAGGTTATTGCCAAGGACGTTGCAAAGTATAGCTTGATCTTGCCTAAAATTCAGCTTTCCAAAAATGAGAGGCTACCTCTAAAATTCACGGTACTTTTTGCACAGGACACATGCAAAAAAAAAAAAAGTACTTCTCTGGCATAACACAGAGGACGGGACTTTGGCCTGTGAAATTTTGAAGATGGTATCAGCTAAAGAAGAATTATGTTAAATTGATCCTTTCTCATCTTTGATATTCAAAGTGATTTGGCCGGGTTACATTTATTTATGCATCATGCCATTAATGGGGTCACAAGGGTCTTGTCCCATCTTTATGAAATCAAAATTAAAAATAATTTCTGAGTTCCATTATTAATATCCTCCCTCTGTGAACAGTATCTCCCTCACCAGACCCTATTGACATTCAGTCTAGACACTGCTGAAGAAACACACTTCATGAATATCAATAAAAGGATTGCATAGAGATGGGAGGATATTAAATTATTTCCAAGCATTTGACAGTTGACAAAATGTTAGTGTAATAATTAAATGTGCAGACTGTTTAAATGCTGGGTAGGAGCTCCTCGGTGCAACCATGCACATTGGTCAGATGGGAACTGTGTTTTGTCTAGAAGGTAGTTTAAGGAAGAAACTCAACCTTATCTTCCATTCTTTTTGGCGTTACACTTTCGGTGAACCCTACACAGAAAGAGAAAAGAGCTTCTTTTCAAAGTGCTACTGACAGCACATGTCATACCCTTGATTTAGAATGAAAATTCAAAAAAATATATTCACATAATATAACTTTTACAGGTTCCTGGGTAGTGCAAGTAGTTTGTGATCACCTGCTAACCTAAAGGTTGGCAGTTCGAACCCACCCAGCGACACCATGAAGAAAGGCCTGGTGATCTGCTTCCGCAAAGATTATAGCCAAGAAAACTCTGTGCAGCTGATCTCTCTAACACTTGGTGGTAACGAATAATGCATAAGATAACTTCTTGCCTTGATTTTCATATGCCACCAAGAGCAGACAAACTTAAATGCTAAGGGACGAATTTGAGGGCAAAGAGCTTTAGTTGAGTGTTCTTCTCCCCTGCATTTCCACCGCCTATCCTAACCTTCATCCAGTGCCCAGGCCCCACCTTCAGATATTCTTATCCAGTTGTTCCAGGAAGGAGCCTGGGCTTCAACAGTTTTAAAAGGTTTCCTAATGTATAGTCAAGGCTGACACCTAATGAACTAAAGCAATAGTTCTCGAACTTGAGTGTGCATACAGTTCACCTGGGATGCTTGCTAAAACTACAGATTTCTGGGATCCACCCCCTGACAATCTGATTTAGGAGCTCTTGGGTAGGGCTTTGGATTGTGCATTTTGACAAGTACCCCAGGGAAGGGATGCTGATTCAAGTAGTCCAAGATCACACGATGAGAAAACTGGACTGTTTTTTTTTTTTTTTTTCCAGCCTAAACAAGTCTTTCACCCCAGCTGTTGAAAAGAATGCAGACCAAAGGGTACAACTGCACCCCCTGTCCTCTATCAAGATATCTCTAATGAAGACAGTCAAATACATTTTGCTGATAACACTTGCATGAGCCAGCCCAAGAACATGGGGAAAGAGAGTAACATTTACCAAGCACTTACTATGCTCCAGGCATTTTACAAATGTTCTCTGATTGAAAGATAGAGAGCGATTACTGATCCTTCTGGAGACCCTGCCCCTGGGAGAGGAGAGCTGGAGTTCATCCCGTGTTCTCTCTAAATCCAAAGTCCCTGGAAGCAAAGGGCAACAGGTCAGGAGTTGGGAAGTCTAATCCCAGTCTCCAGTTCTGACTCTGTCCTTCCTGTATGTTATGGGGCAAAAATCCAAGTTCTCCCAGTTTCTATTTCAGTCTCTATCCGGTGGGAGATGCCTGCCTTTACCTGCTTCAGAAAGATCTCTGAAAGGTAAAGGCATGAGAGTCACCACACATAAAAGCACTTCATGTCTGTTGGCAGAAAAATATTATGTACATGAAATAAGACTTAGTCTGTTAAAAGAAAGAAAAAAAAAGATGTAACTGCTGACATAGTTAAACATCTTCTGATTTGTTCTGTGTCCATTCATTCATTCATCAAGCATTATTTGGACACTTACTGTTTACAGAACCCTGAGCAAAGATTGGCAAGATAACAGACTCTCTATAAACAAAATCTCAATTTGGTAGGGAGAAGCAGAGGTGGAGTAGAGATGATGGGGAGAAGAGGAGGTAGAATGGGGTTGGGGAAGCATGGGGAGAAGAGATGAAATAGGGATGAAAGAGTACCTTTACATTTGTGTAGGTATTTTCAGTTCACAAAATGCGTTTTTATCCATTGCATGATTTAATTCAGTTCTCAAACTTTAGTGTGTGGAAGAATCACCTAGAAGAATCTTCTTAAAACAGATTCCTGGGATCCACCCCCAGAGATTCTGATTTGGTGGCTCTAGGGTGGGTCCAGTAATTATGTGGAAGATGGTGAGCCTTGTATAGACCACACTTTGAGTGACACTAATTTAATCCTCAGTGAAGTTCCTGGGTGGAAGAAATGACTAAGCATTCAACTATTAGCTGAAAGGTTGGTGGTTCGAACCCACTCAGAGGTGCCCTGGAAGACAGGCCTGGCAATCTGTTTCTGAAAGGCCGTGGCCTTGAAAACGCTGTGGAACAGTTCTACTGTACATATGGGGTCACCAGGAGTCAGAATCGACTTAATGGCCACTAACAACAGCAGCAGGAAGATCAGCTAGTTTTATCCTCATTTTAAAAAAAAAGAGGAAATTGAAATTTAGAGAAGTTAAGGAACCAGGTCAAGGTTTCAAAGCTACCAGGATATTTGATGCCAAGTTCTGAGCTCTTCTCTGTATATGATTTCAGATCAATACTCTTTGAGGTTGGGTTGTTGTTGTTCTTAGATGCTGCTGAGTCGATTCCAACTCATAGTGACCCCATGTACCATAGAACAAAACACTGCCTGGTCCTGTGCTATCCTCACAATCCTTGTTATGCTTGAGCCCATTGTTGCAGCCACTGTTTGTCAATCCATCTCGTTGAGGGTCTTCCTGTTTTTGGCTGACCCTGAACTTTACCAAGCCACGATGTCTTTCTCCAGGGACTGATCCCTCCTGATAACATGTCCAAAGTATGTAAAAAGTAGTCTCGCCATCCTTGCTTCTAAGGAGCATTCTGGTTGTACTTCTTCCAAGACAGATTTGTTCGTTCTTTTTGCAGTCCATGTTATATTCGATATTCTTCACCAACACCATAATTCAAAGGCATAAATTTTTCTATGGTCTTCCTTATTTACTGCCCAGCTTTTGCTTGTGTATGATGTGATTGAAAATACCATGGGCTGGGTCAGGTGCACCTTAGTCTTCAAGGTGACATCTTTGCCTTTCGACACTTTAAAGAGGTCTTTTGCAGCAGATTTGCCCAATGCAATGCATCTTTTGATTTCTTGACTGCTGCTTCCATGGGTGTTGATTGTGAATCCAAGTAAAACGAAATCCTTGACAACTTCAATCTTTTCTCTGTTTATCATGATGTTGCTTATTGGCCCAATTGTGAGGATTTCTGTTTTCTTTATGTTGAGGTGTAATCTGCACTGAAGGCTGTGGTCTTTGATCTTCATCAGAGAGTGCTTCAAGTCTCTTCAATTTCAGCGAGCAAGGTTGTGTCATCTGCATAATGCAGGTTGTTAATGAGTCTTCCACCAATCCTGTTGCTGTGTTCTTCATATAGCTCACCTTCTCTGATTATTTGCTCAGTACACAGATTGAGTAGTATGATGAAAGGATACAACCCTGACACACACCTTCCTGACTTTAAACCACGCAGTATCCCCTCGTTCTGTTCCAACAACTGCCTCTATGTACAGGTTCCTCATGAGCACATTTAAGTGTTCCAGAATTCCCATTCCTCACAATGTTATCCATACTGTCGAATGCCTTTGCATAGTCAATAAAACACTGGTAAACATTTTTGTGGTATTGTCTGCTCTCAGTGAAAAGCAGTTATTTGCAATGAAGGTATTTGCAATGAAGAAGTCGCTGGTCTTGCAAAATTCTATCACGCGATCTCCGGCATCGTTTCTATCACCAAGGCCATATTTTCCAACTACCAATCCTTCTTCTTTGTTTCCAACTTTCACATTCCAATCACCAGTAATTATCAATGCATCCTGATTGCATGTTCAATCAATTTAAGAATATGGAAGCTGGTAAAAGTCTTCAATTTCTTCATCCTTGGCCTTAGTGGTTGGTGTGTAAATTTGAATAATAGTTGTATTAACTGGTCTTCATTGTAGGCGTATGAATATTACCCTATCACTGACAGCAATGTACTTCAGGATAGATCTCAAAATGTTCTTTTTGATGATGAACGCAATGCCATTCCTCTTCAAGTTGTCATTCCAGGCATAGCAGACCATATGATTGTCTGATTCAAAATGGCCAATACCAATCCATTTCTACTCACTAATGCCTAGGATAACGATGTTTATTTTTGGATGATTTCCAATTTTCCTAGATTCATACTTTGCATATTCCATGTTCCGATTATTAATGGATGTTTGCAGTTGTTTCTTCTCATTTTGAGTCATGCCACATCAGCAAGTGAAGGTCCTGAAAGCTTAACTCCATCCACATCATTAAGGTCGACTACTTTAAGGAGGCAGCTCTTCCCCAGTCGTATTTTGAGTACCTTCCAACCTGGAGGGCTCATCTTCTGGCACTGTATTAGGCAATGTTCTGCTGCTATTCATAAGGTTGTCACTGACTAATTCCTTTCAGAAGTAGACTGCCGGGTCCTTCTTCCTAATCTGTCTTAGTCTGGAAGCTCAGCCAAAACCTGTCCACCATGGGTGACCCTGCTGGTATCTGACTACCAGTAGCATAGCTTCCAGCAGCACAGCAACATGCAAGCCCCCACAGTATGACAAACTGACAGAAACATGGGGGCTGTAAAGGTGGAAATCTGAATGACGGTCATTGCCTTCAAGTGGAGAGAGCTGCTATGGATACAAATATTGTTTTAATGGATTGTAAGGAATTTCCTCCACCCATAAATTCTCTAAGAAATTGTCCCAGTAAGGTATAATCCATTTCTGTCCCTTAAAGAACCAACACTCCCACAGCTGTAAAACTGGATACCAGAAGCTCTCTTTGTGAAAATTGGCAAGGTCTATAATTTCCTTGCGGTTCAGTTTTACTCATCTCTTGGGACTGTTGCAAGGATTAAATGAGAATTAACTTGATCCAGAATGGTTATGGCAATTCTTGGCACATGGTAGGTGTTCTATAAATGCTAGTCCCCATGTCTCCCCTTTCATTCTTAATTCAGCTAATAGTTGGGCACTAATAAAATAGTGAAAATTTACATATGCCAAGATTTGGACTAGGCATTTAATTTACATTAGCTCACTTATTCCACATAACAATCCCAGGGAGGCAGTTCTGTTAGCATCCTCATTTTACAAATGAGGCAACTGAAGAACAGAGAGGTGAAGATCTTTCTCTGTTTTCAAAGCTAATCAGCAGTGGAGCTAGAGGTCCATGCCAGGCAGTCAGCCTCCGGAGCCTCACTCCTAAGCAAGCTGTGTATAGTCTCTTTCCCAGCTTGGAAATCAAGATGTTTCCATTAGTTAAAAGGTGAAAGCAAAGGAATGAGATGGAAAGGACAGGACTTTGAGCTTGACTGTGAGCCTGACCTTTCCACCTGCACCAGTCTCTGGTTGGTCAAACAGTGCTGAATGAGTGTTGTTCATGGTATGGACATGGCATCCCACTGATTTTTCTGGGGCAAAGACCAAGGAGAATAGCACTCCCCTTAGGCCAGTCCCCATTTCCTTGGGTGCTGAGTCGTTTAACAAGAAGCAGGCACTCTTGCTATATAATCCCTGCAGCTGCTCCTTATTATGCCTGTCCGCTCTGCCATATACTCATTCTTCCAGCAAATAGTTTAAGTACTTCCTGTGTACAGGCACTGTGGGAGCTTCTGGTGGTACATGAATGGACAAACACACTTGTCCCTGTCCTCATGGTGCTACTTGGTGAGGGAGATCAAGAGACATACTAAACAGATAATTGCACTTCTGATTGCATAAACTTATAAAGGGCTCTGAGAGAAAGAAACACGGTTCCATGGGAAGGTTTGAGAAAAGAGGTGGACTGAGGTTGTCCAGGCAGGGACAGGGTCTGTAGCAAATGTCCAGGAAGCTTATAGGTAAGTCATCCTTGAGCTGAGATTTGAAAGGTGAATTAACACTCAGCCAGGCTAAGGATGGGGAAAGGAGATGAGAAGTATAACATCCCGAAGTAGGAGGGAACATGGCAAGTTCAATGAACTGAAAGAATGTCTAGCTACATAAAATCACATTGGCAGACCCTAAAGAAAGCTGACTCAAGATGGGGGCGGGGCAGAAAGCAACTTCAGAATATACATGCTGTAGGAAGGTTATGATTTAACAACCATGTATTGAACTTCTACGACATGCCAGTCTCTGTGCCAGACGCAGGGGTTGCTACAAAGATGAATAAGATACGTATCTTGTCTCCTGGTTGAAAGTTATTGTAAATTCCCCCAGGGCAGGGGCCATGTTTTACTCATCACTACTACTCACTTTGCATTGAGTAGGTATCTGCTGAACGAAAGAACAATTTTAGGTCACTAATTTTATTTATTATATGGAGCCCTGGTGGTGCAGTGGTTAAGAGCTCAGCTGCTAACCAAAAGGTCAGCAGTTCAAATCCACCAGTCACTCTTTGGAAACCCTATGGAGCAGTTCTACTCTCTTCCATAGGGTTGCTATGAGTCAGAATTGACTCGACTGCAGTGGGTTTGTTTCTTTGCTTTTTTAAAAATTTTATTGATTTATCAAATAAGTATCAATACATCCTTTTAATCAAAATCTATATATTTATATAGACACCAAGGCCTCACCCTATTATGAGGTTCCATTGAGTTGATTTTTGACTCATAGTGACTTCATGTGACAGAGCAGAATTGCTCCGGAGTTTTCTAGGCTATAATCTTTACAGGAGCAGATCCTCAGGTCTTTCTCCTGCAGAGCTGCTGGGTGGGTTCCAACCACCAACCTTTCAATTAGCAGCCTAGCCTAGGAGACCTAATGAATTACAATACTCAAAGAAGGGACTTTGGCTTGGAATTTTTTGATTTGCATGTGCTGCTATGGTTGACCACCTGTTTTATACCAAGTTTAAATGGCTAGGCCTGGCTTCCCACTGTGATATGTTAAAAAAACGGAAATTCCAAAAATTAAAAACTTGTCTGATTGAATATTTTCTCTCCCCTAAAACTTGAAGAACACCACTACAGAATCTCAGTAAGAGTGGGCTCACTATCTCAAATGGAAAAGTGAGACGTAAGCCATCCTTAGGAAGATGTATCAGAATAGTTTGGGCCCCGTGTCCCTGACCCTCTCCAGTGAAATCTTATGTCCCCTCAGAAGGACATGTGTTCTGATTAGGAATTGTTCCCGTAGGGAAATTCACTTTAATATCTCATTTATTCTTGAATCCTGGTGACTTTTATGAAAGCAAACTTTGTTACTCCAACAAAAGAGATGAGCTTTGATAATAGACATATAAGCTGAATCCTAGAACGAACGTGTTTCTCTGCTGGTGACCTTAGCCTCCACTTGGTCTTTAGCCATGACAGGTGAATGTTTATATGTAACTTAATTTGTTAACAGTAGGAAAATGCTTCAAGAGCTCATCAAGTTGGTATTAAAGGACAATTACTCATCATCACTGCACTCCCAGAGCACTTGACAAAGCTGTGAGTCATGTTCCTATCCCTGAGTGGAGAAATTGGCAAGGGCAGAGTGTTTCTGCTAAATCCCTGAAGTACTCAGGACACGCAGCGTGGTCTGCTCAGCCACCGAAGCTTGCAAGGCAGATGGTGAGGAACCACTGGGGTAAGGGAGAGTGAAGAAGAAAAAAAAAAAAAGCAGAAATTCTTTTTTCAGCCCAGCCTTACCTGAGCCACGTGAGAGCCTTTAATCACCTGGCGCTGCGCCACCTGTAATTGGCTCCATTTGTTTCACAGGAAATTCTTCCTTTTTGAAAGGGAGATGCTAAGCTTTTTAGTGCCTCAAGCAGAACATGTTAGTACCTTGATTCCTAGGGTGTGGATCATATAAATCTGAAGTATCTCTGGTTTCGGTGGGAATACTGAAACTTCTCTCTGCTGACGCATCTAGGAATTAAAGAAGCATGACAGCTTTGAACCGTTTTCAAAAGCTGCATGGTGCCTAATTTCTGGAAAGTGTGTTGCATTTTCTGTGCTTTTAGCTTGGAAGCAGCCCCTTTGCCTCCCCCACCCACTTATTTCCATCCCTCTTTCAGCTCCCTCAGGAAAGGGTACAATGCCAGGAACGTGGCCATCAGTACATTTTGTTGGAAAAACATGAAATTTCAATATTTTGTCAAGGGTTTGTTTTTGAAAAGATTTATATGGCTCCACATATATACATAGGCCTCACATACAATATTTTTGTTTTTAAAACAGGAATTTGCAAGCTTCAGAAAGCAAGCTTGTCACTACAAGTGACTGGAGATTTTGATTCTAAGTCCTGAGTCTCCTGCTGGGGAAAGGTATATCGTTAATGGAAGTTCCAGCTTTCATAAGCTTTCTTGAGTGAGTTCCCAACTTGTCATGATGGTACCACTGAAAAAATTTTGGTGATTTGTGTTCACTCATTTATTCATGCCATTTGGCAAATTTATATTTAGAGTTTACTTCGCAGTAAAACCGGTGTCTAGGTGATGTTGTTGTCATTGTTAGGTGTCATCAAGTGGATTTCAACTTTTAACGACCCCATGTGACAGTAGAACCGCCTCCATAGGGTTTTCTAAGCTGTAATCTTTATGAAAGTATATCACCAGGTCTTTTCTCATGTGGAGCTGCTGGGTGGGTTCAAACCACCACCATTTTGGTTAGCAGGCCAGCACTTAACCTTTGCACTACTGACGCTCCTTTCATCTACAGAATAAAGAGAATAAAAGACAAAACAATGGAACTTGCTTTTAACAGCGTTCACACTTGCGAAGAAGCTAACTCTTAAAGTGTAGTCCAAGCTAGAATATTCAGATACTGCAAGGGAAGAACAGATGAATGCTCTGAAAATTAGCAGGAAAGAGGCATTGGTATGGCTGGGCTAGTGGTTTCAGGCACTGCTTTGGTGAGAAGATGGCAACTGGGCTGGGCCTTGGAGCGTGGTACAGGCCTGAAAATACTGAAATGGTAAGAGAAAGGAGTCGGCTGTGGTAGTATCATCAGGTCAGGGAGAAGAGTTGTGGAACCAACTGCAGTTGGTGACTGAGTTTATAATAGTGCCCATCTGCTCAGTTAAGTCGTTTATCCTCAATGCTCTCAGAATGTAGACGGTGGGTACAGAAAAGGCAGTAGAGATTCATCCATGGATAGAGTGGATGTTACTGAAAGTCAAAGAAAAGGACAAGCAAAAGAATGATTGAAAAGGTGAGGTATGGAATCTAAGATGGACAGAATCTAAAAGGGGAGGGTGGGGATCAAAAACACCCTCCATTTAGAGGATTATCATGAACATGGTGTCTTTAAGAAACTACCGTTACTGTACCTGTTGCTGTGGAGTCAATTCTGACTCACAGCAACCCTATAGGGCAGAGTTGAACTGCCCCATAGGGTGTCCAAGGACCAGCTGGTGGATTTGAACTGTTCACTTTTGGTTAGCAGCCAAGTTCTTAACCACTGCGCCACCAGGGCTCTGTTAAGAAACTAGGTCTCAATAAATGCAAAAAGTAGAGGGTCCAAAGCTTGATACAGATACGCTATGTGGTCTAGAAATGTAAATTCCACAAGACACAGTGGGAAAGAGTGGTAGGCGAGAAGAGAGAACTCAGAAAATCATAGTGAGGGAAGAGATGTGAACTAAGTGTCTTAGCAAGTGATCAGTGAAAGCTGCAATGTGGGGCAGGGTAAACATAATGGATCCCACTCTAGATGTCTAAGGCCTCTGTGCCCTTAGATTCAGTTCTGTTCTGGTAAGGAAACCTGACAACTCTGGTATGGACTTTTGGCTTCCTTTCCTTCTGATCCTTGGACAATATATGTCTAGTGGAAGGTAAAGAGGAAGGGAACTTAGAAACAGTGGTGTCCCTGCTTAGGACAGATTGTGTGTAATAGAATGCTGCTGCCTCTCCCAAATATGTCTACGTCCTAGTCCCTGAAATCTGTGAATGTATTACCTTACATGGCAAAATGGACTTTGCAGATGTGATTAAGAATCTTCAGATGGAGAGATTAACCTGAGTTATCCATGTGGGTTCAATGTAATCACTAGGGTCCTTAAAAAGGGAAGCATAATGTGAAATAGAAGATATACACTGCTGGCTTTGAAGATGGAGGAAGGACCTATGAGCTGTGGAACACATACGCTTCTAGAAGCTGGAAAATGCAAGGGAATGGATCCTCCCCTAGACCCTCCAGCAGGAATGCAGTCCTAGCGATATTTTTATTTTAGCCCATTTAAGGAGCCCTGGTGGCACATTGGTTAAAGCTCTCAGCTGCTAACCAAAAGGTCAGCAGTTTGAACCCACCAGCCACTCCACAGGAAAAGACGTACCAGCCTTAGAAATCCTCTGGTGCAGTTCTACTGCCCTATAGGGTGGCTCTGAGTCAGAATCGACTTGACAGCAACATTTTTTTGGTTTTTAAGTCCCATTTGGAATCCCTGGGTGGCACAAATGGTTAAGCGCTTGACTACTGAGAGGCTAGCGGTTCGAACCCAGAGGCGCCTCTGAAAAAAAGGCCTGGGGATCTGCTCCTGAACGTCACTGCCATGCAAACCCTATGGAGTGCAATTCTACTCTGCACACATGGGGTCGCCATGAATCGAAATCAACTCTAGCAACCTTTTTTCTTTAAGATTCATTCCAGACTTCTGACTTCCAGAACTGAAAGATTATATATTTGGATTATTTTACACTATTAAATTTGTGGTAATTTGTTACAGCAGCAATAGAAAATAATACATTGGGTTTAAGTATAATGTTGGAAAACATGTGCTCAGCCAGCAGGTGTCTGCACTAGCCAAAGCCAGGCTAGGCATAGATGGCCCTGGGTGTTATCTGCGGAGACAATAGGTATAGAGGCAGGTGTAGCAGTAAAGGAGAAGATGGGGCAGACAAGGGGATAAAATACAGCTCTTATCTCAAAAGAGTTGCTCTGAGCACAGAGTGGGAAATGTAGGTAAAATTGCTTAGCCCAGCAACCTGGAATTTAGTAAGTGCTTAATATGTGATTTAAACATGGTTTGTTAAGTGTTGACTCTCCTGTGGGCAAAGCAATCCCTTGGCGGGTACAGACTTCAGAGAACACACTGGTTCTCCCTGAAGATAGTTTGGTACAGGTAAAATTAGATTATGTTGAATATCAAGGGAAGCCTTGAAGTGGGGAAAGGATTTCTACTTGAATAGGAGTTGGTAAAAGGCAAGAGAGCAGATGACTGGTAGCCTTCTCACCCTGGTCCCACCTGTTTGCCTGGCCATGCTTACAAAAGCTCCAGGGATTCTTAGCATCAGCTGAGCATGCTACTTCATTCTACCCCCAGCTGCCCCTCTGAGTCATTGCCCGGTTCTCTGCCCAGCAGCAATAGCCCAAGAACTCTGAGATAGATTCTAGTGCTTACTCATTCTGCGTTTCCAGCATCTAGTATGATGCTCAGCAAATAGTTAGTACCCAATAAACCTTCATTAAATGAGTGAACAAAGAACAAGCTTCTACTCTTAAAAGAGTTACAGACACACTACAATGAGAGAGTATTACAAGGCAGTGAGTAACTTCTGCTCATATTTGTGGTCCAGATTAATGGTTCCCAAAAGCTGATCCACACCAGTCCACCAGCTGGTGTTAGGCCAGTAAAGATGCTTGGTCTCCACCCCATTGTTTCTGAGTCAGTCGGTCTAGGGTAGGGCCTGGGCGTGGTCTCTTTAACAAGATCCTCAAGGATTCTGATTTTCAGGCAGGTCTGTGAACTCTTGGTGTTGACCTCAAAGAAAATAATGATCATTATGGACAAAGGTGATCAGAGAAAGATTCCTTAAGAAGTTGGGATCTGAATTATACCTTCAAGCATAGGCGAGCTTGGATAGATGGTATAGGAGGAACAGCGTGGACAAAGATACAGAGGATCAGACACTGTAAGAAACAGTATTCTGCATCATTTGGCATTTCCACTTGAAACACCATTCAAAATATGATCATTTATTCCTGTGTAACAGATGCCCCAGAACATAGGATGTTCAACAACAATCAGCATTTATTTATCTCTCACAGTTTCTGGGGGTCAAGTTTTCAGGAGCAGTTTGGCTGGCCTTTTTGGAGTTGGGGCCTCTTATGAGGCTGCAGTCAGATGGTGGATGGACCTGGGGTCATCTCAAAGGGTTTCCATGAAGGTATTTTTAGATGTGATTAACATCTATAATCAGTTGACTGTAAGTAAAGGAGCTTATCGTGGATAATTTGAGTGGGCCTCATTCAATCAGTTAAAAGGCCTTAAGAGCAAAACTGAGTTCCCTGAGGAGGAAGAAAGTCTACCTGTGAGCTTCAGTTCCTGCCTGAGAGAGTTTGAAGCCTGCCAACCTGACTTAACAAAATTTGTACATGCCTAGCCAGCTCCTACAAACTGCAAAAGCCAATTCCTTACAATACCCACCTATCCACACCCACACACCCACCCTACTGGCATATAACTTGCTGGTTCTGTTTCTCTGGTAGAACCTTGACTATCCAGACTTTGGTACTGGGAAATTTCTTTGCCTGGTGTCTAGGATGGGAATACTCAAGAGACTGGTGGTTAGAATAGCTCGGGCTTCTTGGGCATCACTTGCCATCTCTATGGTCTCTAAAGCATGGTGGCTTCAGTGTTGATGGGCATCTTACATGGTGATTTGGGCTCCAAAAGCACACGTTCTGAGAGAACACACTGGTAAGAAGAAAAATAGAGGGAAAGAGAATTTAGAGAGTCATACATGTGTGGATTCCAAGCATGCAGCCAAGTGAGCAAATGAACATTGGATGGACAGGGAACTCATGACCTTTGGAAGGACTTATCTTTAGCCAAGCTCCAACAGGTTATTCAGTACTTGTTATTGGTCAACAATATGGATCGTATACCACACAGAAGATCTCCCCCAACCCCCTAAAAAGATACCAACATCAGAGTGTGATTTCATAGAGCCCTGTCACAGGGAGCCCTGGTGGCACAGTGGTTAAGTGATACTGCTGCTGACCAAAAGGTTAGCAGTTGAAATCCACCAGCCGCTCCTTGGAAACCCTATTGGGCAGTTGTACTCTGTCTTCCAGGGTCACTATGGGTTGGAATCCACAACAGGTTTGGGTTTTTTTGTTTTGTTTTTTGTTTATCTCACAGAGAAATGCAATAAAGCCTTCAATTCTTTCAGCAGTTCCCAATGTTCTCTGAAGGTCAGGGATCATTATTAAAGAGTTAGCTTTGTATAGTGGAAAGATCCCTGTAATCTGAGGCCAAAGACTTGACTCCCATGCCTACCACCTAAACAACTTTGTGATCTTGGGCAAGTCCTTAACCTCCTTTCTGATCTGGCTATTTCTTTCTCTAACTTCATCTCCTCTCTCTCTTCCTTCAACTTCACAGTTCAATTTTTGGATTACTTGCTCTTCTTTCCCCAAAGCCCAAAACTCTTTTATGCCTCTTTGTCTTTGCACATGGTAGTCTTTCCTCTTGAGACACTTCCCTTCCCTTGTCCCCCCTCCCCCAGCCCCTCCTTTATCTCCATACAATCACTACTTCTTAGGAGTACTGTCTGATCTCTATTCCCCATGCCTGGATCAGAGCCCACCCTCTCAGCCCTCCCAGTGCCCTGCATGTATCTGTATCATTGCCCAGGTGTTGGTTTTCACTAGACTAGGTGCTCCTTAAGGACACAAGCTCTGTATTTACACATGCATGTTGTCAGGGAAATGACTCAATATCTGCAACTAGCATTAATGCCCGGCATATAATCATTTATCAATATTGTATGTAATTAAATGAGTAATTACATGGAGGGAGGAATGAATTGTTTTAAAATGTGGACAATCTATTCTTTGACCTGACTGGACACTGACACATTGAAAGTTAGACAGCGTTGGTTAAATTATTTCTCATGGTCATTGCATTGTCAAGATTGGAACATAAACAGTAAGGAAAAAAGTTGTAACAGGATGACACAGCAAAGACTTGTCTTTTAGGTTTATTTTCCTCTTCCTCGCTAAGAATTCTGTGCAAAGATGAAGGCCAGCTCGGGGAAGCACCGATGTTTATTTCTTTGTGTCGAATGCATGGTCCCTTCCACTTCTTGGCACTGGGGATGGTATAACATCTTTTCCTGCTCCAGTAAGATATAACAGTGGAGTTCCTGGGGGGTGCTAATGATTTACATGCTGGGCTGCTAACTGAAAGGTTGGGGGTTCAAGTCCACCCAGAGGTGCCTTGGAAGAAAGGCCTGGTGATCTACTTCCAAAAAAATCAGCCACTGAAAATCCTATGGAGTTCTACTCTGGCACATATAGGGTCACCATGAGTCAGAATTAAATCCATAGCAACTGGTTTGAGATGTAACAGAAGGAGAATTCATCCCCGGAGGGCTGCGAGTGCCTATCAAGTGAAGGTGGGTGGCAATCCGATTCTCCTCTCATCTCACACTGCCTTACTGAAAAAGGACCAAACAGGACTGGAGCCCTCGCCATGTTTTTTCTCACTGCCAGCAAGATGCTGAGCTAGGATGTGGACCTGTGGCCACACAGGGCTCAGTTATGAGCTTGCTCCTGGGATCTGCTAGTAATCTGATTTCACTTCTCTGATCTTCAGCTTCCTTGTCCAATGGTGACCTCATCATGCTCAGCTCTAATAATGGGAACTGTTGTGAAGATTTAGATTCCTTCGCAAAATCACACAGCCTGTTTTCTAACACATAGTAGGTACTCACAAAATTAATCTCCTCTTTATTCTACCTGACCCTCCTCCGAAGAGAACATTCTAGCCATTCATGATAAAGAGATCATTTCTAGCTTTCTTTTTCTGCTTAGTAAGGGTAGGTGGGGCTCTGGGTATCTTGTGTATCTCTCTGGCTTGCACACCCAGGCACACCCATTCACAGACCTTTGTTTCCTTAACCTTAAGTTATGTAATGAATAGGTGTAAGACCCTGGATTTATTTCCACAAGGACCCGTTTCAAAATCCCTGCTGATTGCTCCAGGGCTCTGAGTGTGTGTATGAAAGAGCAGGGCCCACACATGTTTCCCGCTTGAAGTGCCAGGCCTGAATTAGGTCATGCTATCATTGCATTTCTCACCATTTCACAAGCTGCTGCTATGGCAGCAGGTTAAAGCCTTGAGAATAAAGCAAGAGCAGGCAGTTACTTAACTTTGGTCTGTATTTACACATACATGTTGGCGGGAAATGGTGACTCATTCCCCTTGTTGGAATATACAACAGGTAGGCTGGCTCCTAATGACTTTATTTCAAAGCCTACTTTCCTCCACCTTCAGATGAATCCCCCACAGCTGAATTTAATCTCTGGAATCATGGGGCATGTTAGGAAGAGTATTGACCTGTTCTGACCCCTAGGGTACCATTGGGTAACATTTAGTTGAGGAGTACATGGGAAGTATCCAAAGAACCCTCCCCAAAACTGTGGGAAGTGAAATAAAAAAATTAGTTGATGATTCAAAGATTGGTGAGAGCGCCCAAGGAAAGTTACTGCCTACTGTGTGCCAGGTGTTTTTTCTACATTTTCTTTAATCCTCCTGTCAACCTTGCTTATTTTTTAATAGGTTACATAATTTCTCCAAGGTACCATTGCTAATAAGCTGCAGAGTTGAGATTCAAATCCAGACATGTTGAATGCCAAAGTCCATGTACCTTCCAATAGGTCACAGTGCCACCCTAGAGTTGAATCAGATGTTTTGCCTCCACCACAGCCCACCTCCTTTCTTTTGATAATAACACTTATTATGTGAAGAACTGCCACTGGGTATGGATCTACTGGGCTTCTCAGTCACTGTACCAACCCCTCCTCTCTGCCATTAGCTCTGTTCCAGCATTCTGGATCCTAACGAAGTCACACTTGCATAGAAGAAGGTGAAGGAACATCAGTGTTGAAACACTGTCTATGAGATCCTGTTTCCTTATATGCTCTTCCTGAGGTCTTGTTTCTCTCTTCCTTTAATTCTGGAAATGACCCATAAGCTTTCAGCCCATTTCTTTTTAAAAAATCATTTTTATTGTTTTCCTTTTGTCAGACTGAGAAGTTTCTGTTGCGTACACCCATATACCCTAAGGGATGAATGTGCTGTGGAACACTCTCCTGATGCATTGGTTAAATGCTGTGACTCCACACCTTTAGGTAGTTAGTTCTTAACTTTAGCAAGCATTAAAATCACCTGGAGGGCTTGTTAAAACACTGGTGGCTGGGCCCAACCCCCAGAGCTAGTTTTGTGGTTTTTTTTTTTTTTTTCCCAAAATTTACACTCGTTTGGAATTTAGGTCAAATAGTAACTTACTGGAAGCATAAGCTTTTTAAGTTTTTAACTATGAAGAGTTTATTAAAAAAAAATTGCAGTCCTGATGGTTACCCAACTATTTTAGTTAGTTTAGAGTGGTCCATGAAATCCAAAAGACTGGAAACTACCACTGATGTAGGCAGACTTCTCATTCATGCATCCGACAATTGTTTCTAGGGTCTGCTATGTGATAACAGATGGGGCAAATAAAGAAAAAATTGGTGCCCTCAGGAAGCTCACAAGGAGATGTTTAATAATTATTAAAATATTAATGTTTAATAAGAGCAACAAGTTTAACAGTAATTTAAGTAGTGCTAGATATGAGGATGAGATTGTCTGGGGAATCCGTTGCTGACGGAAGACTGTCGTTGTGTGCCACCCAGTCGATTTTGACACATAGCTACCCTATAGGATAGGGTCCAACTGCCCCATAGGGTTTCCAAGGCTGAAATCTTTATGGTCTTTTCTCTCACAGAGTGGCTTGTGGACTTGAAACCCCCATCTTTCAATTAGCAGCTGAGGGTTCAACCATTGTGCCACCAGTGTTCCCGAGAGAAGATTACAGAGGGTGATTTCAACATTATAAATCTGTCACCAACATTTAAAAACCTATAGTAACAGATTAACAATTGACCCCTTTCCTTTTATCTCATTGCTTTACTGTGTTTGCACAAAGAGGTCTTACTCTAGTCTCTCAGCAGCTACTCCTCCCAACACCGAGTCCTGCTGCTTAAATTCCTCTAAGCCCAGTCAGAACCATCAAGGAATGGTAATTGATCAACTTATCCAAACTGATGCATAGTCTCTTTATTTCTGGTCAACAAATATCTCAGACAACTGACAGCAGAAAGGAGACTCTCCATCATCTTTTGTCTTTCCAGTCACCAACCAATCCTGTTCCCTGGGGTAAACCAAAAAAACAAACCCACTGCTGTCAAGTTGATTCTAACCCATAGTAGAACTGCCCCATAGGGTTTCCAAGGCTGTAATCTTTACGGAGGCAGACTGCCACGTCTTTCTTCCATGGAGTGGCTGGTGGGTTCTAACCATTAACCTTTTGGTTAGCAGCCGAGCACTTAACCACTGTGCCACCAGGGCTCCTTTCCCAAGGTAGAGTCCACAGACACCTCCATGCCTTGTCAACTGTTTTTTCTATAGTATTATTGGTGCTTGAGTTTCACAATATTGGAGGCAAATTCACAGTGATTTTGAGAATGATATGAATTATAAAGGGACATCACCATCTATGAAAACAACCAGAAAAGCAAAAATAAAAACCAACCGTATCTTAAAAGTGAAGGTCAAAAATCAAGATGACTCTGGCCAAGGTAATGTTTCATATCTAGAAGGGATCGTGTCCTCTGAATTGAGTATATTAGAAGGTTACTGCAGTCATTGCATTAAGCAATAGGACTAGCAAACCCAAGACCTTTTGCATAGAAGTGGGTAGGGGAGTGGGAGAGGTGTTCGTGTGTTTTAATATCTGAGTCTTGGCAATCAAATAGTGGCTAATGTGAGTTAAAAAGATGCATTAATGCATTGAAACCAAACATTCTATCCCAATAAATTTATGCTAAGGAATTTACAGCAAAGAACAATCAAGGCATGAAAGAGTCTCTTGTAGCATTACAGATAATAGCAATTTGGACACAACCTGAAGGTCCTAAGTGGTTTACAAACTATGTTATATTAAGTAGGGTAAGAATAATAATCACGAAGCATGTAGAAATGTTTGTAACAAAACGTTAAGAACAGCAAAACATACACTACTATACACACAAATATGTAAAATGGGCTTAAATGCAAAAACTAAAATAAAAATAAACAAAGGTAGTAGTATGAAGATGGTTCCAATGATGAGTGGCTTATCTCTTTAATGCTGCTTTATATTTCACACACAGAACTGAAATAAAATCTTGGAGGAGGAATTTTATTTTCATCTGTCTCTAAAATATACCACATTAAAGCAAAATAAACTTAGCAGTTTTAAGGGAAAGAATGGATGGCCGTGCAAAACATAACACATAATTGCTGATGAAGTTCAATTTTGGCGTCAACCACCTCTGTATTGGGATGGGAACAGCACTCATCTGGCTGTTCCAGAAATTAGAACACTTACTACAGGCAGTTTTCTAGCCACGTGGTTGTGAATGGGCCATCTCAGCCCAAGCCTCCAGTAACCTGGAGGAGAATGTGCTCATTCTTGCAAATATCATGGCCGGAGCCCCTGTGCAACCCACTTGTTTATGTCATGTTGCATCCTCTCTGGATCGCCATTAGCTTCCTCTCTGCCTCCTGGAGAGGGCCCTGCAATTAAATGTCTGCACAGCTGAATAGTGAGAAACATGATCAGGGCATCTGAATTGAGTATCATTATGATGCTTAATGGTAGAGTACCAGGTTTTTTTTTGTTTTTGTTTTCTTCTTTTAATGGTGAAGCAAGTAAGACAAAAGTCCATTTCTCATGTGATTTACATAGTGGATCCAGATGTCAGGTGTCTGTGTGTCCCCAATATTCCAGATTACACAAAATGCAATATCTCATAGAAAAGGAAACTCAAGCCACCCAAACCCCATCCCAACACTTCTCTATTTTCTCCACCGCTCTGTGTCACACCTTCTTCTAGCAGTGTCTCTTTTTCATCCTGCAGAATTTAAATGCCTCCCGTCCCCGCAACAAGAAGATCTGACTGATGTTTAGGGGCAATGGAGATAAAGGCAAGAAACATCACAAGATGGTATCACAATAAGTAACTTAGTGCTGCTATCAGACATCTCAATTTCTCTGTTCCTGTGTCCTTAGTCTTGGCTAGTAGACACTCTTTAGTTCCTCTGTCCCCAGGCCATTCCAGCTCTTAGGATCTTGTTGCTGTTTACCGCTTCTCCTCAGCCCACAGCTTCCCACTATCTTGTTAAACTCTTTTTTTCCCCCAGTATCTCTTCTTACTTTCTATATTTCTCTTCTTTTGGGCCCCTTCAACCCATTATTTTCAACCCCCCATAAAGTTCAAAATTCTTATGTTAAATTTACAGAGCAATCTAATTTTCTGTGTGTTATTCCTCTATCTTCTAGACCATTCTCGGGGGCCTATCTTTATGCAACTGAAAGGCACATCAATATGTTTCTTAATAACTGGATAGGTTGAGAATTTCCCATGTCATCAAGTCCTGGTGACGTTTTGTTTAACAGTGCTTCCCTTAATCCATCACTTTCCTCTCACATTTCACTGTAAGCAGCAAGAACCACCAGACTGTAGCTTCAACACCTGGCTTAGAAAGCTCCTCAGCCAAGTTCATTATAAGTTTTGCTTTCCATATAACTGTAGGACACAGCTCACTTACACATTCGGTCATTACATAAGGAAGACCCTTTTTCCTCCGGTTTCCAATAACATGTTCTTCAATTTCACGTGAGCTCTCATTGGCAGCACTTTTAATGTCCATATTTCTACCAACAGTCTGTTTATGATGATTTAGCTATTCTCTAAGATGATACATGCTTTCTCTATCACACTTCTCTCTTACTCCTGACTCCTCACTAGTGAGGTTAACATCCATATTTCAACCAATAGTCTTCTCAAGGATATCTAGGCTCGTTCTATCAAGCGCCTCAAAATTCTTCCAGCCTCTGCCCACTGCCCAATTCCAAAGCAACTTCCACATTTGTAGGAATTTTTTACAGAAGCACCTCACTTCCAGATAACAAAATCTGTATTCACCTCCTATTGCTGCTATAACGAATTACCACAAACTTACCGGCTTAAAACAACACAAATTCTTTACCTGATAGTTCTGGAAGCCAGAAGTTGGAATGGGTCTCACTGGGCTAAGATCAAGATGCTGGAAGGACTATGTTTCTGCCAGAAGCTTTAGAGGAGAATGTTCCCCCTTACCTTTCCCAGCTCTGGAGGCTACCTGTAATCGTTGGCTCATGGCGTCCTTCCAGCTTCAAGGCAATAATGGCAGACCGCGTCTTCCTCACACTGAATCAGCCTGACATTGACTCTCGTGCTGCCTTCTTTTGCTTATAAGCACGCTGTGATTACATTGGGCTCACCTGGATAATCCAGGCTAATTGCCCCATATTTAAGCGAGCTGTTTAGTAGCCTTAACTCCATTTGCAACCTTAATTCTCCCTTGCCACATAACATAACATATTCACAGTTCAGGGGATTAGGAAACAGAAATCTTGGGAGGGGGCATTATTCTGCCTACCACACTAACCTCTTCAAAATCTCTAGCAAATAGTAAACATCTAACGATTGGTAACAAGCTCCCTGGGCAGTGCAAATGGTTAACCAGTGGACTACTGGCTGAAAGGTTGGCGGTTCGAACCCATCCAGAGGCATCTCAAAAGGCAGGCCTGGTGATCTGCTTTCAAAAGGTCCAAAAAAAACCCATTGCTGTCAAGTTGATTCCGACTGAGAGTAACCCAACGGGACAGAGTAGAACTGCCCCCATAGGGTTTCTGAGACTGTGATCTTTACAGAAGGAGCCTTGGTGGCCCAGTGGTTAAGGGTTTGGCTGCTAACTAAAAGGTCAGTGGTTCAAACTCACCAGCTGCTCTGTGGGAGAAAGATGTGGCAGTATGCTTCTACAAAGATTACAGCCTTGAAAACCCTATAGGGCAGTTCTACTCTGTCCTATAGGGTCGCTTTGAGTCAGAATTGACTCAACAGCAACTAAAAATTGGATTTTGGTTTTAAACTTTATGGAAGCAGACCGCCACATCTTTCTCCCACAGAGCTGATGGTGGGTTCGAATAGCTACCTTTCAGTTAGCAGTGCTTTAGCCACTGCACCACCAGGGCTCCTTCCTGAAAGTTCACAGCCTTGAAAACCCTATGGAGCAGTTTTACTCTGCACACATGGGGTTGTCATGAGTCAGAATCAATGGCAACAACAATAACAACAATTGGTAGCTATTATCATTAGTATTGGAACCCTGGTGGCATAGTGGTTAAGAGCTACGGCTGCTAACCAAAAGGTCGGCAGTTTGAACTCACCAGGCACTCCTTGGAAAACCCATGAGGCAGTTCTACTCTGTCCTATAGGGTCACTATAAGTCGGAACTGATTCAGTGGCAACTTTTTTTTTTTTATTATTATTAGTATTATTTGATAGATATAAACTGAATATCTACATACACAAGGCACTGCATTTGAAATACAATTGAGAACTAGATATACATGATTCTTGTCCTCATGGAGTTTAAAG
The DNA here is from genome assembly GCA_030035585.1 of Dugong dugon. Taxonomy (NCBI): domain Eukaryota; kingdom Metazoa; phylum Chordata; class Mammalia; order Sirenia; family Dugongidae; genus Dugong; species Dugong dugon. The sequence goes on along the minus strand of CM057474.1, from coordinate 88,268,362 downwards.
TCAAATAAAAGATACAGCCTATTAGATATACAAATAAAATACAGTGAGGTAAAGGCTGTGAAGACAAAACACCATGGAAGCACACAGGGAAGGGACTTCTCTATTCAGGGCTTCTCAAAGAAGAGTTTCAAAAGGTGACATCCAGAATATCCCTAAAGGATGAGTTAGGAAAAAGGAGGGCAAAATGATGTGTGGAGGGAATGGGCCCGGAGGGAGGTCCACACTTGCAAGATCGGAAAGAAAATCTGAATAAATAACAGCAATAGGGTGCAAATCTGCTGAGGGAGATCAGAAGCCATATCAGCATGAGCTTTTAAACTGCATTGACTAATTTAGACATACTGTGTAGGCAAAGGGGAGACCATAAATGGTTCTTAATCATTTAAGTAATGTGAACAGATTTTAATTTTATAATCATCACTTTAGTTATAAGCTAGAGGACCTATTGACAAATGCTGTTAAGCAGGAAATAAATTATGTATCTTGTTGCTGTTGTTAGGTGCCGTTGAGTCAGTTCCAACTCACAGCAACCCTATGTACCACAGAACAAAACACTGCCAGGTCCATCACCATGTTCACAATCGTTGTTATGCTTGAGCTTATTGTTGCAGCCACTGTGTCAATCCATCTTGTGGAGGGTCTTCCTCTTTTGCTCTGACCCTCTACTTTACCAAGCATGATGTCCTTCTCCAGGGACTGATCCCTTCTGACAACATGCCTGTCTCAGTCATCTAGTGCTGCTGTAACAGAAGTACCACGAGTGGATGGCCTCAAACAGAGAGAAATTCATTGTCTTCACAGTCCAGTAGCCTACAAGTCCAAATTCAGGGCATCAGCTCCAGGAAAAGGCTCTCTCTCTCTGTTGGCTCTGGAGAAAGGTCCTTGTGATACCTCAGTCTTTCCTCGGTCTGGGAGCATCTCAGTGCAGGAACCTCAGGTCCAAAGGACACGCTGTGCCCCCAGCACTGCTTTCTTGGTGGTGTGAGGTTCCCATGTATCTCTGCTCGCTTCTCTCTTTTATATCTCAAAAGAGATTGCATTAAGACACTAATCTTGTCAACCTCATCAGTATAAACTCATCACAGTGATAGAATTTGCAACACATGAGGAGATCACATATAATCGCATCAGAGTGGTAGAGTTTATAACACATAAGGAAATCACATCGGATAACACAATCGTACAATACTGGGAATCATGACCTAGCCAAGTTGCCACACACATTTTTGGGGGGACACAATTCAATCCGTGACAATGCCCAAAGTATGTAAGATGCAGTCTCGCCATCCTTGCGTCTAAGGAGCATTCTGGTTATACTTCTTCCAAGACAGGTTTGTTCATTCTTTTGGCAGTCCATGGTATATTCAATGTTCTTTGCCAACACCACAATTCAAAGGTGTCAATTCTTCTTCGGTCTTCCTTATTCATTGTCCAGCTTTCACATGCATATGATACGACTGAAAATACCATGGCTTGGGTCAGATGCACCTTAGTCTTCAAGGTGACATCTTTGCTTTTTAACACTTTAAAGAGGTCTTTTGCAGCAGATTTGCCCAATGCAATGTGTTCTTTGATTTCTTGACTGCTACTTCCATGGGTGTTGATTGTGGATCCAAGTAAAATGAAATCCTTGACAACTTCAATCTTTTCTCCATTTTATATATCTACACCTGTCTACATATATACATATATATAACTAAGAAATTGTCTTATATGTGGAAATGTAGAAATTTACTCCTCAGTTACTCAAATAGAACTGAACAATAATAAAGATACTACATATCAGAGCTTGTAGGATGCAGCTAAAGCAGCATGTAGAAGAAATTTTAGCCCCAAATGCTTATATTAGGGGAAGGACAGTTGAAAATTAATAAGCCAAGCATCTAATTTAAGAGACTAGCAAAAAAAAAAAAATTAAGAAAAATAATAATAAAGATGTATTGAGGGAAATGAGACTCTACCCAGATCCCATGCAATGAAATATGTGTTTTCCAAACTGCTTGGAATGCTAAAGGCATTCAGCTGGCATCGTCTTCAGAGCACTGCCTTGCCCAAGGTCATGCTCCTTCCTGAGGTAGCCGGCGTTCAGTGACTGATGGAGGTGGGGTAGACAGACCCAGCCATGTTGGGCCAATGCAGGACAACTCTGATGGGACATTTTAGCCCCAGAAGTCCCCGCGGGATTGGTGGAAGCTGTCATGAGATCAGCATTGCTGCTTCTCCCTGTGCCCAATCCCGCTCCCCCCACCCCACTCCACAGGTGTGGACCCTAGGATTGTTGTTGTTGTTGGGTGCTGCTGAGTGGATTCCAACTCATAGTGACCACGTGACAGACTAGAACTGCCCCATAGGGTTTCCTATGCTGTGATCTTTATGGAAGCAGACTGCCAGGACTTTCTCCTGCAGAGCCGCTGCTAGGGTTTGAACAGTCAACCTTGTGGTTATCAGCCATACCCCTAACCTTTGCACCACCAGGGCTCCTTAGGTACTCCCTAATAAACATTCAGTGTGTTAAATTAGGAAAGAGATATACAATTGTGTGAATCAACAAAGCTAAAATGTGGCTGATTGAAAAAACTAATAAAATTTATGAATGCCTACCAAAATTGGTTAAAAAATGAAAAGGGAGACATAAACAGCAGTTATTGAAGAGATTAAAAAGATAATAGGGATAGTAAGAACAACTTTTTATCAATTAATATTAAAGCACAGATAAAACAGACAGATTTATATGAATATAAAGCTTATCAAACCTGACTAACAAGAAATAGATAACTTGATTATTCTTATACACATAAAAGACACCAAACTGGTTGTTGTAAAATCTGCTTACAAAGAAAACACTGGGCCACCTGGTTATCTGGATGTTTTACCAAATGTTCAAATAACAAATAATTCTAATCTTAAATAAACCCCCCTAGAAAACAGAGAGAAAGGGAATACTTCCAAACTCATTTTATAAGGCCAGAATAATCTTTATAACAAAACCTGAAAAGCTAATAGAATAAAGGAAAGTTATAAACCAGCGTCACTCATGAACATAGATGCAAAACCTAAACAAAATGCGAGCCAACCTAACCCAACAGTAGCTAAAAATAAGAATTTATCATGACCAGTTTAGGATCTTTTCTAAGAAAATCAAGATTAGTTTAACATTAGAAAATCAGTTAATGTAGTTTACCACATTAACCCACCTTCTGTCTGTTAGTTTGTCATACTGTGGTGGCTTGTATGTTGCTACTATTCTGGAAGCTATGCCAGTGGTATTTCAAATACCAGCAGGGTCACCCATGGTGGTCAGGTTGTCAGCAGAGCTTCCAGACTAAGACAGACTAGGAGGAAAGGTCTGGTGATCTACTTCTGAAAATTAGCCAATGAAAACCCTGTGGATGACAACAGAATATTATCTGCTGTAGTGCTAGAAGATGAGCTCCTTAGACACACAGTGGTCACAGCAATGGACTCAAGCATGCCAATGATTGGGAAGATAGCACAGGACCAGACATCGTTTTGTTCTGTTGTACATGGGGTCACCGTGAGTCAGAGCCAACTCAACAGCAACTGACAACAACAATCACATTAATAGGTTAAAAGAAAAAAAATCAAATGATCATCTCAAAAGACGGAGAATCATCATTTAATAAATTTTCATATCCATTCCCGACAAACTCTTAACCAACTACGGAAGAGAACTTCCAACCTTGATATAAGAAATTTACCAAAAACTTAATGCAAACATCAGATTTGAAGGCTACTTCAATAAATCTTCCTAAGAGAAGGTGGTATCCTAGGCTGGTTGCCTGTATTGTGGATAGCAGTGGGAGATTAAAGGAAATGGATGTATGGGAATTTATCATCTCCTTGAAGGCAGACACCCCATTACAGGCATTTTCTGAGATGCACGTAGCCTAGGACTCTGCACATAAAACATATTCAAAATCTACTTATTGACTGATAGATAAGAGAGCATCATAATAATTCACCACCATTTTATAGTGGAGATTATACCAGCACCCAGAAGATTCTTTCTTGGAGTTGTGCTCTGGTCACAATCTATCCAGAGTGCTCGCTCTATCAATCATGAAATTTTTCATATTCTGCTGCAAAAGACCCCATTTGTCCAAAATCCCAACTAGGATTTTTCAGTATAAATTTGTTCTGGGCAATTACTTGCTGTGAAGCATACCCATAATAATAGATTGCTCTAAAATATATAATTTTTCTTCCAGTGATTGGAAAATAGAGTGCAAACATTTGTCCTTAAAGGGCATTATGAGATGGAAGGGGAAGTGTACTAGATTAGGTCTGAAGAGGCTGGGCTTCTAGTCCTGCCTGCCTTATCAACCAGCTATGTGACCCTTGTCAGCACTCAAAATTTTAGGTCCCTATTTCCTATTCTGAGACATATTACATGATTTATTCATTCATTCAATGAGTGTTTATTAGGAACTTATGACATGTCAGACATTGTGCTCCAGCTCATGTTATATGGGGTTGGGGAAATCAACAGTAACAGGAGATACCAAAGTGCATTGTCAAAAGTAATTTGCTAAACAAATGCTGGGTATGTGGAGTGTGAGATTTCAAAAGCTACTGATTCACCAGGAAGTCCCAATCACCTCTTATGTGTTTACACAGTGCCAGGCCCTAGGGGGTAGAGGCAAGAATAGAGTTCAGTATTAAACTCAACATTGGGATCATGCACTTTCTTTGCAAAGAAGTGGAAAAAAGATGAGTCCTAGTCAGCCCTAACTATATGTACAACCTTAATCAAGCCAGTTGTCTTAGTCATCTAGTGCTGCTATAACAGAAATACCACAAGTGGATGGCTTTTAACAAACAGAAATTTATTATCTCACAGTCCAGTGGGCTACAAGTCCAAATTCAAGCATCTGCTCCAAAAAAAGGCTTTCTCTTTCTGTCAGCTCTGGAGAAAGGTCCTCATGATGCATCAGTCTTCCTTGGTCTGGGAGCATCTCAGCGCAGGAACCTCAGGTCCAAAGGACACACTCTGCTCCTGGCACTGCTTTCTTGGTGGTATGAGGTTCCCATGTGTCTCTGCTTGCTTCTCTTTTTTATATCTCAAAAGAGATTGGCTTAAGACACTAATCTTGTAGACTTCATCAGTATAACTGCTGCTAATCCATCTTATTACACCATAGTGATAGAGTTTACAACACATAAGGAAATCACATCGGATTACAAAATGGTATGCAATCATACAGTACTGGGAATCATGCCTCAGCCATGCAGACAGATATTTTTGGGGATACAATTCAATCCATGATGCCAGTGAACTGCCTTCCTATGGGTTCCTGAAACAGATCTTGAAACAAAAACTTAAGTGCAGGGAGTTTACTGGAAATTTGATCCCACAAAAGGGAAGGGATGGGGACAGTGAGATAGGGGAAGGTTTTTGTTGTTCTGTGCCCTCGGGTCGATTTGGACCAATGATGGACTGCACAATAAGCAAGGCAGGCACAGGTTTACTTGTGCTTACTTACTAATCTGCAGAGAACAATTTCATATGTTTTTCACTACATGTGGTGAAACCCATATTCACTACAGATTACTATATAAACACAAGTAAGCCCATGCATACCTTGCTTACGATTAATCTGCTCCTGATTTGGATTCATAGTGACCCAATGTGACAGAGTAGAACTGTCCATAGTGTTTCCTAGGCTGTAACCTTTAGGGAAACAGGTCTCCAGCCTGTCTTCTAAGGAGCTGCTGGGCGGGTTCGAACCACCAACTTTTCGGTTAGCAGCTGAGGGCTTAACCTTTGTACCACCAGGGCTCCTTATAGGGGAGGGAAACAACCAATAAAGCGTGTCTGAATGAGCCGTTATCACCTTGGGCGTCTGGCACTCAATCCCTCTGGGACCATCTGAGTAACCATGAAAAATACACCTTAGCATTGTCTTGCCCAGGGACAGGGCAACTGGGATATTTGTTCACTGACTCTTACCTATAACTGTGAGAGTTGCCCTGGGCACTTCTGGGCTGCCCTGCCTGTGGGTTGAGAAGAGCTTGAAGGGAGAAGCTGTCAGCTTCAGGTGAATTCGGGGGACGCGTTGTAGAAAAGTGACAGCGTCTGCTATAGGCACCAATCTCAGTTTTGACATCCAGCTCTAGAAAACAAAAACGATCTTATACCTTGCAGGACAGTTGTGGGCATTACATTTTTTTTCACATCCATATTTGTCATGAAGGAATGTTTATAGTAAGAGCTTCCAGGGGGTATGGGTCGGGGTGTGTGGGGTGTGGGTAGAGGAAGGGTGATAGCTGTGAAGATATGCACATGTGGTTCTCCGAGCGCATGACCCTACGGCCAGGGAAGCAGGAATTATAAGATTGCCTTGCCCTCATAACCTCCTTTGAGCAGGATCCAGGAGAGGCTTTTGATAGGAAGTTGATGAAGGAGGCCAGGGAGACAGTCTGGGTTCATTGTAAATGTTTATTTAACTCAGACTCTTCAAAAGCATTTATTGGAGAAATAAGACGGGTGAATCAACATCCCTCATCCATGTCAGAGTCTTGGCCTGGGGGACGGAATCCAGTTAAGGCATTTGTTCACCTGTGGCTCACCTGGCATAAGACCTGTTTGAGAAGCTTTCACAACACAGTGTCAAGTTCCAGGGCTGCCTTTGCCCTTTTGGTACAGGGGCATCTAGAGCTGGGGTCAGTGAAGGACAGTGGTTTTCAAACCTGAGTGTGCCTCAGGATCACCTGGAGGGCTTACTGAGACAAGGTGCTGGGACCCACCCCCAGACTTTGAGTCCGTACGCTGAGGTTGGGGCCTAGGAATTATCCTCTCTAACAATCTTCTAGGAATCCCTGGGTGGTGCAAATGGTTAACACATTCGTTGGAAGTTCAAGTTCACCCAGAGGCACCTCAGAAGAAAGACCTGGTGATCTACTTCCAAAATATCAGCCATTGAAAATCCTATGGAGCACAATTCTACTCTGACACATATGAGGTTGTCATGAGTCAAAGCTGACTCGAAGGCAACTGGATGATGATGAAAAACAAGCTACCAGCTCATGCTGATGTGGCCGGTCCCAGGACCATATTGCGAGAACCGCTAGTGTAGGAGAAGCTACAGTTATAATGAGTGGGAGAAGGCAGGTAGGGGAAATTGTTGACTACTCTGATGAGCACTGGATTATAAATATAAGACCCAAACTCAGAGCCAGGCTCTTCTCCTTGGTCTTTGGTGAGATGCCACTACAGGTTCATCACCTCAATGGACTTTTTTTTTTTTTTACTTTGTGTCCTGCATTTTGCCCTATTTTTAGCCTGTAACACACATTTAACTATATCACCTTCCTGGATTTAGATTATCCTTTCAAAACAAGGATGTGCTTGGAAGGGAAAAGTGGATTTCACCAATAACTAGACCTTGTATGAAGGAAAGATGGAAAGACAAAAAATGAAAAAAGAGAGAAAGGAGGGAGGGAAGGAGATAAAAGGAAAGGAGGAAACGCCAAACCCCAAAACCAAGCTCACTGCCATCGAGCCGATTCCAACTCATAGCGACCCTGTAGGACAAGGCAGAACTGCCCCAAAGGGTTCCCAAGGCTGTAAATCTTCACAGAAGCAAATTGCCACATCTTTGTCCCGGGAGGAAACACAGGCAGGCAGAGAAGAATATTATAGAACCACTATTATATTCCAGAAACTCTGGTGGCAAAGTGGTTAAGTGCTATGGCTGCTAACCAAAAGGTCAGCAGTTCGAATCTACCAGGTGCTCCTTGTTCTAGAGGGTAGCTATGAGTTGGAATCGACTTGATGGCAACGGTTATTATGTTCCAAGTTCTATGCTCTGAATTTCTCATACTTTATAAGGTTGAAACCTCACAAAAATTCTGTGAGGGATTTATTATTATCCTCTTGAGTAAACCTAGGCTTCAACAGATTATGTTATTTTCCCAAGTGGGTAAGATTTGTAAGAGGTATAGGCTGGGTATATACCTCTTATAACCCAGAGGTGTTCAATTCCCAGACCAGTGGAATTTCTACTGTTTTCCACGATCAGGAAAATTGTGTCCATATGGAGGGACTGTAAATAATCTGGAACTGGAAAGCTAAGTCAGATGGGTGAAGCAGTGGTTGCCTCAAATACTCAGTTGATTATTGTACTTATGGTTAATGTCTATGGCCCTTGTTTCTGGCTCCCAGAATTTGGAGTGAACCCAGAGTCCTTTTTATAGTGTTTTGAAAAGGTGAGCTGTTGTGTACTGCTGAGTTGATTCTGACTCGTGGTGACCCTGTTTGACAGAGTAGAACTGCCCAATAGGGTTCCCTAAGCTATAATCTTTATGGGAACAGATCACCAGGTCTTTCCCCCACGGAGTGGTTGGTGAGTTCAAACCGATGACCTTCTTCTGGTTAGCAGCTGAGCATTTAACCACTGCACCACCAGTGAGCTGGGGAAAGATACTCTCCCTGCCTTTGTATCTGCTAATCTCACTGCCTGGGAGGCCCTCTCCACTATAGATCCAAACCAAACCCAAACCCATTGACACAAGTCGATTCTGAGTCATAGCAATGCTAAGACAGAGAAGACCTGCCCCATAGGGTTTTCAAGGCTGTAATCTTTATGGAAGCAGACTGTCATATCTTTCTCCCCCAGAGCCACTGGTGGATTTGAACTGCTGACCTTTTGGTTAGCAGCAGGGTGCTTAACCACTGTGCCACCAGGGTTCCTTCCACTCTAGACAGAAGCTGTCAAATTACAGTTATCCTGGCAATATTATCCTAATCCAGGAAGAGATAGATCCCTCAGTACAGAGCTTCTCAGACCCTCTTAAAATGCAGAATAGACCCTAGTCCAACATTCCCCGGCCTTGGAAAGGAGCATAGATGGGAGGAAGAAGGAAAGGCCTCTTTGAACTTGTAGGCAAACACAAATTGCATGAGCATGCCTTTCAGTATCAAGCAGTTTTTCTAAGTAAAAACCACAATCAAATTTAAAAACTAGCTCATAAATGATATTCAAATATGTGGTTACTGACCTGGCCAAAAGGAAGTAAAAAAAAAAGGGGGGGGGCATGGAAAGGGACAAGAAGGGTGGAGGTCAGTAATGCCATTTGTTTAAAGCTCATTTGCATGAAGATAAAAGAGATTTGACTATGAAGTTCCCCACACATGTAAAGTAGAACACCCACCTTATTAACAGTATGTAATCTGATGTAACCCTGCTCAAGTTTAAACCTGGGTCCACTTCACTCATGCAAATTGTCTTAGAGAAAAGAACACCGCCCACTAACAAGGGGTGGTGTTTAATGAGGAGGTTGAAAAAAATCCACAACTCCCCCTGGAAGACCTAAGCTTTCAGTGTAAGAACTCAAAGGTTAAAAATCAAACTCCACATAGAAGTGGGCTGCTGTGTGAAGCTCTGGTTCTCCTTTCCAGGGAAGCATTCTGGAACAGTGTTTCTTATCAGAGATCATGTGTGTGTGTGTGTGAGTGTGTGTGTGTACATGTACACAGGTGTGCATGCATGTATATAGCAAAACTAGAGGGGAGAGCAAAAGGGAGCCTCTCTAGAAGCTGAAGCCCAAGAAGCCAAAAGAAGCATCTGCCAGGATCTCCAAACCGAAGGTTGAAGAGACAGATTACGAAGGGTGCAGGGCCAAGAATCCAAAACACAGGGAGTGGAGGGGTAGGAAGAGGACTCACAGCAGCACAGTGGTTAATGGTGGGTTAGGCAGGCACACCTTGGTTCAAGTCCTGCCTAAACGACTTGCAAGCTACATTGACCTAAAGTATTCCATTTCCCAGAACCTTTGCTTCTTTATTGGTAAAATGGGAAGAATGAAACCTACTTTATAGAGTTATTATGAGATTTAAGTTTTTAATACATGTGGACTTGTGCTTTGGGGGAGTAAACAGGGATATGTCCAGGACAAATGCAAACTAAATCCATTATTTGAACATTGATTTATGTGCCACTCATTGTATATGGGGTATCAGCCTACTTTAAAGACTTCAGATAGTAGCTTTATAATGTCACTGTGAGGTTTAAATGAAATTACACACATATACACACACATATAATTGCCTGGCACATGGTAAGGAATCAGCAGTTTATAGCTCTTATTATTACTACAAAAATATCTCTCTTCTTATATTTGCACCTAGGATTAATCATTATGCTAAAAATGGTCTTATCATGAATATACAAGCCACAAAAAGGAAAATTATAAATGGATAATAAACACGGAAAAATGTTCAGCAAAAATGTGCATTAAAACAAAGATATTTTTCACATAATACAACACAGATTTTTTTTTTTTCCTTTTAGTAACAAGCCCAGTGATGCTCAAGATTCATTAAAATACGATTGGTTATATATTACTGTTGGGAAAGTAGATTGCAATGAGCCCCTTGGAAAGTCATTGGCAATAGGTATGAAGAGTTCTCAAGTATTCAAGATCTCTACCCATTCATTCCATTTCTTAAAGTCCAACCTCAGGCAGTAACTTAAAATACAGGGGAAAATATAGATAAATGTGCTTCTGTGTAGTATTCTTTCAGTGGCAAACAATGAGGAACAACCTAAATAGTAAACAAAAGAATGACTGCTGGTATAAGTTCTACTTTGGCACATTTACTCAATGAAAAATTGTATCGCTATTAAAAATAATGACAATAAAGAGTTTAAAATGATGTATTAAAAGCTTGCATTGTTAAGGATGAAAGCAGGATATGAAATTGTTTATATAGTAGGTTCACAATATATGAAACAATTTATTACAAACTGAAAGAAAATTGATTTAATAGCAATCTCTGAAGATGATCATAATTTTTGTTTATGTTTTTCTATATTGTAATTTTTTTCCATAACAGGCATAAAATTTTTTATATAATGGATAAAAGTCTAATGAAGTCTCCTTTAAACATCCCATTCAACAATATTTTGTAGTACATGGGTTAGCAAACGATGGCCCACGGGCCAAATCCAGTCTGCCACTTGTTTTGTAAGTAAAGTTTTATTGGAAAACAACTATGCTGATTCATTTGTATATTGTCTATGGCTGTTTTTGCACTAACAAGACAGAGTTTGAGTAGCCGCAACGGAGACCACATAGCTAAAAAAAACACTAAATCATTTATCATCTGTAATATATTTTAAAAAAAAGCCCATCTCTGATCTGAAATATTTCCTAGGGTTTGACGTAGCCCAACAATTTGAAATTGATTTTATTCAATCCAGAGAAATGTTTCAACACTGGGGTAAAAAGTACCTATCAAATGATGAAAGGGCTTGTGATTTTACAGTGTTGTTTTTCCTTTCCAATATTACAGCTTCTATACAGACACCTCTGGAGGCCTAGTGGCACTGCGGTTAGGATCTTGGCTGCTAACCAAAAGGTCAGCAGCTCAAATCCACTAGCCACTCCTTGGAAACCCTGTGGGGCAGTTTTACTCTGTCCTATAGAGTTGCTATGAGTCAGAGTTGACTCGACAGCAATGGGTTTGGTTTTTTGTTTTGTACACAGATACCTCTAGCTTTATCTATTTATGTCAGGCCATTGGAAATATTTGCCAGTATTTATCTATATTCAGTTTAGCCAGGCCATATATAGAGTTCAAGGAGCCTGGTAGCACAACAGTTAAGCCCTGAGCTGCTAATTGAAAGGTCAATGGTTTGAACCCACCATATGGCAGTCTGCTTCCGTAACGGTTACAGTCTTGGAAACCCTATGGAGCAGTTCTACTCTGTCCTATAGGGTCGCTGTGAGTCTAAATCGACTCAATGGCAATGGGTTGGTTTGATGTAGAGTTCAAAAGAAGAATGCAAGGGTGAGAACTACAAGGAAGGGAGCTTTCACTGAAAGATAAGGATAATTCCTAGCAGTTGAATCATCCAGATACAGGATCGTCTTCCTCAGGCATCTGATTCCCCTTGGGTGATACTGAGGACAAGCCTTTATTATGGAGAAACTGGAGGTGGCTGGAGCAAGCTCTGAGCTCTTCTGGCCTTGCAGTTTAGGTTGAGTGGTTGAAAACACGGGACTTGGGGCAAGATGGGAATAAAGGGGGAAAACTGATTACTGACCAGTTGGGATATCCAGTTTATTTAACTTCCACAACATCCTCACAGCCTCATTTTAGATAATCTGCTTACACACTACCAGGGACAGGGAATGCACTCCTTTCTGAAGCAGCCCATTCCATAGCTGTCACTTGTTTATAAACACAAAGAGCTTACTTGCTTAATTTACTTTTTTAAAATTTGGATGGCTCTTATTCACTGGAGGAGCCCCGGTGGCACAGTGGTCAAGAGCTAGGCTGCTAATCAAAAGGTTGGCAGTTCGAATCCACCAGCTGCTCCTTGGAAACCCTATTGGGCAGTTCTACTCTGTCCTATAGGGTCACTATGAGTTGGAATTGACTCGACAGCAATGGGTTTGTTTTTGGTTTATCCCTTAGCCCACCACTCATCTGTCAGTTTGTTGTATTGCGGTGGCTGGTGTGTTGCTACGATGCTGGAAGCCATGCCATCAGTATTTCAAAAACCAGCAGGGTCACCCAAAGTGGACAAGTTTTAGTGGAGCTTCCAGATTAAAACAGACTAGGAAGAAGGACCTGACAGTCCACTTTTGAAAAAAATCAGCCAGTGAAAATCTTACGAATAGCAGAGGAACATTGTCTGATATCATACTGGAAAATGAGCCCCTCAGGTTGGAAGGCACTCGGAATACTCCTCAGAGTAGAGTTGATCTTAATGATGCAGATGGAGTAAGCTTTCAGGACCTTCACTTGCTGATGTGGCACAACTCAAAATGAGAAGCAGCAGCTGTAAACATCCACTAATAATTAGAATGTGGAATGTACAAAGCATGAGTCTCGGAAAATTGGAAATTATCAGAAATGAAATGGAATGCATAAACATCAATATCCTAGGCATTAGTGAGCTGAAATGGACTGATATTGGCCATTTTGAATCAGATAATCATATGCCTTACTATGCTGGGATTGAGAAATTGAAGAGGAATGGCATCGCATTCATCATCAAAAAGAACTTTTCAAGATCTATCCTGAAGTACAATGCTGTCAGTGATAGGATAAGATCCATATGCCTACAAGGAAGACCAGTTAATATGACTATTACCAGTTAATACCAGTTAATGTGATCAGTTAATACCACTAATGCCAAAGATGAGGAAATTGAAGATTTTTACCAACTTCTGCTGTTTGAAGTTGATCAAACATGCAATCAAGATGCACTGATAATTACTGGTGATTGGAATGTAAAAGTTGGAAACAAAGAAGGATCAGTAGTTGGAAAATATGGCCTTGGTGAGAGAACCGGAGATCCCACGATAGAATTTTGCAAGATCGATGACTACTTCATTGCAAATACCTTCTTTCAACAACACAAACAGCAACTTTTCACTGGATAGAAAACACAAGAATCAAATTGACTACACCTCTGGAAAGAGACGATGGAAAAACTCAACATCATCAGTCAGAACAAGGCCAGTGGCCTACTGCAGAACAGACCATCAATTGCTCACATGTAAGTTCAAGCTGAAGCTGAAGAAATTTAAAACAAGTCCAAGAGAGCCAAAATACAACCTTGAGTATTACACATCTGAATTTGGAGACCATCTCAAAAATGGATTTGACTCATTGAACACAATGACCAAAGACCAGACGAGTTGTGGGATGACATCAAGAATATCATACATGAAGAAGGCAAAAGATCATTAAAAACACAGGAAAGAAAGAAAAGACTAAAATGGATGTCAGAAGAGACTCTGAAACTTGCTCTTTAATGTAGAGCAGCTAAAGTGAATGGAAGAAATGATGAAGAAAAAGAGTTGAACAGAAGATTTCAAAGGGCGGCTCAAGATGACTAAGTAAAGTATTATAAGGAAATGTGCAAAGACCTGGAGTTAGAAAACCAAGAGGGAAGAACACGTTCATCATTTCTCAAGCTGAAAGAACAGAAGAAAAAATTCAAGCCTTCAGTTGCAATTTTAAAGGATTGTATAGGGTCACTATGAGTCAGAATCGACTCAACAGCCAAGGGTTTGGCTTGGTTTTATGGGCAAAATATCAAACGACACAGGAGGCATAAAAAGAAGATGGTAGGTACACAGAGTCACTGTACCAAAAAGAACTGGTTGATGTTCAACCATTTCAGGAGGTAAAATATGATTGAGAACCGATGGTATTGAAGGAAGAAGTCCAAACTGGACTGAAGACATTGGCAAAAAACAAGGCTCCAAAAACTGGCGGAATATCAATTGAGACGTTTCAACGAATGAATGCAGCACCGGAAGTGCTCACTCGTCTATGCCAAGAAATATGGAAGACAACTACCTGGCCAACCGACTGAAAGGGATCCATATTTGTGCCCACTCCAAAGAAAAGTGATCCAACAGAATGCAGAAATTATCGAACAATATCATTAATATCACACACAAGTAAAATTTTGCTGAAGATCATTCAAAAACAGTTGCAGCAGTACATCGACAGGGAACTGCCAGAAACTCAAGTCAGATTCAGAAAAGGACGTGGACGAGGGATATCATTGCTGATGTCAGATGGATCTTGGCTGAAAGCAAAGAATACCAGAAAAACATTTACCAGTGTTTTATTGACTATGCAAAGGCAGTTGACTGTGTGGATCATAACCAATTATGGATAACATTCAATGAATGGGAATTCCAGAACATTTAATTGTGCTCATGAGGAACCTGTACACAGACCAAGAGGCAGTCATTCGAAGAGAACAAGGGGTTAATACATGGATTAAAATAAGGAAGGGTGTGCTTCAAGGTTGTATCCTTTCACCATATTTATTCAATCTGTACGCTGAGCAAATAATCCAAGAAGGTGAACTACGTGAAGAAGTACAAGGCATCAGGATTGGTGAAAGCTCATTAACAACCTGCAATATGCAGATGATACACTTTTGCTTGCTGAAAGTGAAGAGGATTTGAAACACTTACTGATGAAGATCAAGACTACAGCCTTCAGTATGGATTACACCTCAACATAAAGAAAACAAAAGTCCTCACAACTGGACCAATAAGCAACATCATGCTAAACGGAGAAAATATTGAAGTAGTCAATGATTTTATTTTTCTTGGATCCACAATCAGTGCCCATGTAAGCAGCAGTCAAGAAATCAAATGACGCATTGCATGGGGCAAATCCGCTGCAAAAGACCTCTTTAAAGTGTTAAAAGGTAAAGATGGCACTATGAGGACTAAGGTGTGCCTGAACCAAGCCATGGTACTTTCAATTGCCTCATATGCATGTGAATGCTGGAAAACGAGTAAGGAAGACAGAAGAAATACTGATGCTTTTGAATTATGGCGTCGGTGAAGAATATCGAATACACCATGGACTGCCAGAAGAACGAATAAGTCTATCTTGGAAGAAGGACAGCCTGAGTGCTCCTTGGAAGCAAGAGTGGCTAGACTTGGTCACATAAACTTTGAACATGCTGTCAGGAGGAACCAGTCCTGGAGAAAGATATCACACTTCGTAAGGTAGAGGGTCAGAGAAAAAGACAAAAACCCTCGATGAGCTGGATTAACATAGTGGCTGCAACAATGAGCTCAAACATAGCAATGATTGTGAGGATGGTGCAAGACCGGGCAGCACGTCTTTCTGTTGTACATAGGGTCGTTATGAGTTGGAACTGACTTGATAGCACCTAGCAACAACAGACTATATTAAATTACTACTCAAGAATGTTTAGGAACAAAGCAAATATGTAAGGAAAGAAAGTATAGACAGAAATTTTGGGGGTTCTTATGCAAATCTGACAGTATGATTGCCAAAACCACATCAGGTTTTCAAATATAATTTTAAGGCACCAATTTGCATGCGGCAGTGACACAGTTGAGTAAACACTGGCTGAGTCTCACATCAAAATTCTTCTTTTTCTTTTTTGTTATGTGATTTTAAATGCCAGAAGGCTCCCTTGGGATTCTGTTTGGACTGACAGATGAGTAAAGGAATGACAAAGAACGGACCTGTTTAACTTGGCCAAACAACAATAGAACTGCCTCTGAGAAGGGTGAGCCTAGCTGATATCAGGTTATTCTGAATTTGGTGAGAACTTTTGTCAAAGCCATCTACCAGCCATAAGAGAATTCCAGAAACTCTCTTTATTTGGAAGTGTGAGTGATGGAACTCAGCTACAAGGGTTGAGTGCGTCTAAAATGGGAAAATAAAGTTTCGCACAGTACTAAATATACCTTCATGCCAGGCAGGTAGGGACTGCTTGCCAAGTTTTGATGGTTGTCAGGATCCAAGAAACACGAAGAAGGCCAATGTTTTGACAAGAGAAATTGCTTTTAAGATGGGTAAATTTGCCCTCTTTAAGGAGAGACAAGGGCAAAATGAATTAGTTGATTGCCTCTCACCCCTAAACTTTCCAGACTTCAAATATAGCAAGCTCATCATTTACTTTATATAAATAGAAGCTAATTCAAGATAATAAAATTACCTCTTAAACTCACAGCATACTTTTCCATGGAAAGACAACTAGGGAAATCCATTTGGCAAGACAGCTTAAAAGAAGGTAAATATAAACAGTCAAGGGAAAGCCCCATTGCATCAAGCAATGTCCCACCAAACAATGCCTCTTAGAACTTCTATTCCTGTTGTCTGGTAAACTTCTACCAGACAGTAACCCCTCTGAGGGCAGGGACCAGGTCTCTCTTCTTTCATGCTATGTTCCCAGTACATGGTACAGTGCCCTGCACAAGAATAAAGGAATTCTCAAATTTGTGCCCACTGGAGACCTTGAAGAAGTGATTACAGTACTCTGAAAGTAGCAAACTGGTTGGTGTGACTGAGATGTTCACATTTACATCAGTAGCACTGACTATGGAAACAGGGCATTCTGCATTTCTTCCTTGCTAGAATTTAGTTCTTTCCAGAATGAAAGGATTTATCAGAAGGTGGCAAAACTGAACCCTGGCAAACTTGTGGTATTTCGTGTTCATTTTGGCTACATTTTTTGTGAGGCTCCTTATGCCACCAAGTTTCCTAGCTTTGGCATGTTTTCCTCCTTCCACAGCTCCTCAAGGACTGGGGAACTCACTACCTCACTACCTCCTGGAAAAATGAGTCCATTCTGGCTTCTCATTCCTTCAGAGTCTTGTGAATTCATGGTTTCAAATTCAAAGGTGATACAGAGCTAGAGGAGATAGTTAACATGCTAGATGACAATAAAAAAAATTACCTAAACAAGTCAAGCTGAAACATACCATGTGGAATGGACCATAATGCCCCGTGTTTTGATTAAAAAAGGTCATGGCTTGATCTCAGTGTAGGAGACCTGCCTTGTTGGCAGATTATGTAAATAAATAAATAAAACAAGTTTCTAGAAGGGTGAGATGTAAGGTGGTGTCTTAGTTATCTAGTGCTACTATAACAGAAATAGCACAAGTGGGTGGCTTCAATGAACAGAAATTTATCTTCTCACAGTTTAGGAGGCCAGAAGTCTGAATTCAGGGCACTGGCTCTAGGGAAAGGCTTTCTTTTTCTGTTACCACTGGGGGAAACTCCTTGTCCCTTTTCAGCTCCTATTCCTTGATTCCTTGTCAATCTTCATGTCGTATGCTACCTGTCTTTCCGCATCTGCACTTGCTGGCTTCTGTGCCTAATCATCTCCTTTTATATCTCAAAAGTCCTTGTTTTAAAACATACCGTACACTGATATGGCCTCATTAACATAAAAAAAGAAAATTCTATTCCCAAATGGGATTACATCCACAGGTATAGGGGTATCTTAGTTATCTAGTACTGCTATAACAGAAATAACACAAGTAGATGGCTTTAACAAAGAAAAATTTATTTTCTCACAGTTTAGGAGGCTAAGAAATCTGACTTCAGGGCACTGGCTCTAGGGAAAGTCTTTCTCTCTCTGTAGGCTCTGGGGGAAGGTCCTTGTCTCTTTCCTGGTTCCTTGGAGATCTCCACGTGTCTTGGCATCTATCTTACCCCATCTCTGTTTGCTTGTTTAATCTCTTTCATGTCTCAAAAGAGATTGACTCAAAATACACCCTACACTAATCCTGCCTCATTAACATAACAAAGACAACCCATTCTCTAATGGGATTATAACGACAGGCATAGAAGTTAGGATTTACCACACGTATTCTGGGGGGACACAATTCAATCCCTAATGGATGGGTATTTTGCTAAGGTTGAAGTCAAGCCTAGAATGTAATGTAACTTAATGGAAAAAGCCAAAGGGGGACCACCATAAGAAACACTCCAAAAAAACAAACCAAATCTATTGCCGATTAGTTGATTCCAACTCATAGTGACCCTACAGGGCAGAGTAGAACTGTCCCATAGGGTTTCCAAAGCTGTAAATCTTTACAGAAGCAGACTGCCACATCTTTCTTCCATGAAGTGGCTGATGGGTTCAAACCACCAATCTCTGGGTTAGCAGCTGAGTTCTTAACCACTGTGCCACCAGGGCTCCTTAAGAAACACTCAGAGGCATTCAAAGAGATGTGATGGTTATAACTGGGAAGATCACAAAAAGACTTGCTACACTACTTTCTGTGCCATTTAATATCTCTAAGCCTCAGGATCTTCATTTGTAAAAATAGAAATAATAAAACCAGTGGTGCCTTTGTTGCAGTGTTGTATAATGCATACACATACTGTTTTGATTACAAACTCAAAGTTTGAGATGTAAGCGAACAATTTGTAAAGTACTGGAAGAATGAAGATAGATGTAGAAGTTCTAGCTTATAAAAGAAGAACTTGGTAGAATCTGCAAATTATAAATGTACATCATATAAGCTTAAAGTATATCAAGCTAGACTTATTGACTGAATGTGAGTTTTCAGGGGCCATACAAGACATTTCAGATGGACTCCTATCTCTCCAATTTTGTTTTCAGCCATTTACTGCCTATATGTTCCAATACTTCATGATGCTTTTCACCTTTAGGCCTTTCCATCATCTGACTCTCACCACCTGGAATGTTCTTCTGCTACCCTTTTTCCTGTTTATCACTCTAAACTCCTTAACTTCTTTGCCAGTACCAGTTGCCACTGAGTCAGCTACAACTCATGGTGACCCATGCATGTCAGAGTAGGATTGGTCTCCACAGGGTTTTCAATGGCTAACTTACATCAGCTTATTATTAATTTCCTGCCTGGAGACTTCCCTACTCTCTAAAGAGAAAACTTAATTAATTAATTTTGCAATCAATAAGTGTCTGCATATTTTGGACATGGTGAATCTGAAATAATTTTTGACCATTGACTTTGGGTTTCTTTGCAGCAGGAATGCTACAAAACAGAGCTTTAGGGTCTTAAAGAATTAAGATACAACTTCCCACCAGTGTGTTGAGGCATGGAGAAATTCTGAATCAACATTTCCTGCATATAAAATGGCAGACTATTTCAGGGAGAGTCCTGTGAGTAAATCTTAAGAGCACCTTTCAGCCAGGGATTTTAAAGGCTTAGAAACATAAATACACTTACTCTTATTCATAAAACACACACACATCTATTGAAGCTGATCATACTATCTTTCCTTAAACTTTCCGACGTACCAGCACTCGCTGATGCATTTTCTCAGTGGAGTCTAGTCTCCCCTGTGGTCTCCATTTCTGGGCTGTAACTCAGTAACTCTACCCTTAGAGTGTGCTTTGGTTGCCTTCAGGAACAGGGATTTCTCTGTTCACATCAAGAGAGTATAATGAAACATTGTCTGCTACAATATCAAACATGTGAGGTTTCCGCTAAACTAATTGGAAGGGAAAACATTTTGCCTTTATCAAGTGGCTGGGCTAGAAGTCAGAAAAATGGAAATGGAAGCGGGGAGGGGAGCAGGGAATACGAATGGCACTGGAAGAAAAGGTCGCTGCAAAGTGAAAAGCATTAGTGGGGACTGACACGGAGCTAAGTGTTTTGGCTGGTTCCACAGTCTAGGAAGGAGAAGCAGGCCAGGGCTAAAGAGACTTGAAGTCTAGACGGGACTCTTTCACTAATGATGTTGACTCAGTTTACACATCTGCAAAATAATAGTTCCTGTTGCGCATAAACCCATCACCATCGAGTCAATTCCAACTCATAGCGACCCTATAGGACAGAGAAGAACTGCCCCATAGGGTTTCTAAGGAGCGCCTGCTGGATTCGAACTGCCAACCTTTTGGTTAGCAGCCAAACTCTTAACCACTACATCACCAGGGTTTCCCTCCTATTGTGCATAATGACTCTTAAATGTATACTCTGCATAAAGCACAGTGAGGCAGTGAAACAGATATGAGCATGCAATAAACCTAGAAAGCAGTGGTTTTCAACCAGGCTGGAGATAGAGTAAAATGGAATTCACGTCAAGAGCGTTTTGCTGAAACATATGCCCCAATTTCTTCCTTTCCATCTTCCCCGCTCCCCTGTTCTAGCAATTGGAAATTAAAATAATTTATTGGGAACACTGCAGGTCAATGTAAAGAGAAAACAACAACAACGCAGCCACAAAAGTTAGCATCTAGGGTCCCTGTGAGTCTGAACTGACTCAATGGCAAAGGTTTTTATTTACGTATTTTGGGTGTGATAAATTATTTATGCGTACTAAATCATTTAATTCTCATCACAACCTTATGGATCGGGTACGATCATCACCACTGCACAAAGAAGCTGAGCAAATGAAGAACTGTGTTCAATGAACTATCCTAGTTTTACAGAACCACTCTGTATACTGCAAAAATTGGAAACAAAAATCATCACATTGTTCACTTCAGAATCCCAAGCTGGGGAAATTATTCTACTGGAAAAACTCAACCGGAGGAAAAAAAAATGTACTACTTTCTACCCCCAGCTTCTGTCAATTTAAGAATACTGAAATGTTTCTTTTACCACAACCTGTTCTTAGGAAGAGTCATGGTGGTTCAGTGGTAGAATTCTTGCCTTCCATGCGGGAAACTCAGGTTTGATTCTGGGCCGATGCACCTCATGCAGTTACCACTCATCTGTCATTGGAGGCTTGTGTGTTGCTATGATGCTGAACAGGTTTCAGGAGCTTTCAAATGAAGATGGAATAGAAAGAAAGGCCTGGTGATCTGCTTCTGAAAATCAGCCAATGAAACCCTATGGATCACAGCAGTCCAGTGCACAACCATGCCTGTTTGTACATGGGTTGCCATGAGTTGGGACCGACTTGATGGCACGTAACAACAGTGGTTACCTTTAGGTGATGGATTACTGATGGTTTTACTTTCTTCTTTATACTTTTCTATATTAACTGACTTTTTACACTGAGTATGCAATATCTAAGTAGGCCTGGTGGCACAGTGGTTAAAGTGCTCAGCTGCTAACCAAAAGGTCGGAGGTTCGAACCCACCAGCTGGTCCAAGGTAGCAGTCTGCTTCAATAAAGATTATAGCAGTTTTACTCTGCCTTATAGGGTTGCTATGAGTCAAAATTCGATTAGACGGCAATGGGTTTCTGTTTGATGCAATATCTCTATAATCAAAAGAAATAATAAAGCTATTTCCATTTTGAAAAATAAAATACACTGATAACTTCTAGACATACGCTAAAAAAGGAATCAGGTATCAAAGCACTAAAAAGTATCAAAAGTAGATAAAAATGAGAATCATTTCTCTTTATATAACACCATTGTACTATCACAAATAATTTCCATATTTACGAGAATGGGAGAGTGGTGACATGTCTCGGGGTTGGCAACAAATGTCACAAAACAATATGTGTATTAATTGTTTAATGAGAAACTATTTGCTTTGTAAACTTTCACCTAAAGCACAATAAAAAAAAAAATAATAACATCTATTTCCTTGAGTCCCATTATGCATTTTGGTATCTCCAGGCCTTTTCACACTGGCAAATCCATAAATTTAAAAATATTGTGAAAAGTGAAAAATAAACACTACAATGTGAAAAAAAATCCCCATATTTACAGTATTAGGGATTTAACAATGATTATGATAATACAGAGAAAAATTTGTACTTAATGGAGAATTATATAATATCTGTAGCACACTATTCCAAGTTATCTAATTCTGCTTTTATGGGAGATATTTTACAACTCTGTACATTATCTATAACTGAGAGCAATGCAAAGTGATTATTGTCAATAGACATGTAAATTATATAAATTCTGTCCAGTTAAGGTTCAACTGATTTTCCCCACCCACTATGGAAGAGGCCAGTTTTTCTTCCATTTGCCTATACATTTCAATATTCCTGATCCATAAATGTGTCTGCTCTTTGGAATCTCCTTTGAACTGGCTGTAACATCTCACAAGTTTCTTTGTTGATAAGTTAAGTAAACTCTTTAACATGTATTCATTTTTATATCTGTATGACAGTCATGATTTATCTTTTCTGAAAATTATCATTTAACCGTTATCATAATGTTAGCTAATATTTACTGGGAAATTGCTGTGTGCCTAGCCCTAAGTCATTTTTATGCTTCATCTTTTTACATCTTCACCATTCCTGTGAGAAGCTAATGTCTTCCTCATTTCCAGATGAGGAGCGAGAGGCACCTAAAAAAAAAAAAATAAATAAACCATTGCTGCTGAGTCAACCCAACTCATGGTGACTCCACGTGTGTCAGAGTAGAACTGTGCTCCATAAGGTTTTCAATGGCTAGTTTTTCAGAAGTAGATCACCAGGCCTTTCCACTGAGGTACCTCTGGGTTAACTTGAGCCTCCAACCTTTCTGTTAGCAGCCAAGCACATTAACCATTTGCATCACCCAGGGACTCCTAGAGGCACCTAGAGGTTAAGTTTTATCCAAAGTGGAACAGATAGTATATGGTAGAGCAGGATCGAAACTCAGACTGGGTCCAGTTATGTGCTTAACTGTACAGTATCATCTCAATTTTTCCACATGAGAAAACTGAACTTCACAAAGGTTAAAATATCTCTTACTCTTTCATTTATTCAATAAACACTTCTGCACACCTACTATAGTCAGGCACTGGGCTCGGTCTGGGAACATAGAAATGAAAAAGATAAGTAGACAAAACCCATGTTTTTTTTATGGAAACTAGAGTCTTGTGATAATTGACTGGAAGTCCAGTGCCGGTACAGCCAGAGGACCTATTTCCTTTAAAACTTTATTCTTATCAAGCTTCTTTTTGTACCCACTTCCAGTCAACTGGAATTACAACGGTTTGTAGGAACACCCTGATGTCTTCTTGTATCCTCTTGCCACTCAGTGAAGAATGTGTTCAAACAAATCTAGAGGAGATGACTAATGATTTCCTTGAAAATCTCCAAGAAAAGCATCCTTCTCAGGGTCCCTTTGAAAATGCCTTGTCCTCTGGGATGTACTTCCCTGAATTCTCTAGCTGGTGGGTCCCTGCTCAGCCTTCAAAATTGTTCTGTCTACCTACAGTACCTTTCTGTAGTCTTCTCTGTCCCTCGCCCCTGTTGTTGTTAGGTGCTGTCTGGTCGGTGCTGACTCATAGTGACCCCGTGTACGACAGAATGAAACACTGCCCAATTCTGTGCCATCCTCACAATTGTTATGCTTGAGCCCATTGTTGCAGCCACTGTGTCAATCCATCTCGTTGAGGGTCTTCCTCTTTTTCGCTGACCCTCTACTTTGAATTAGCTTCTCTTTTCATTCTAGTATCCCCTGCCTCTTGGGTATTGTAGCTGCTGCAGGTATCATGTGCCACAGTGATTCTTTCTCTACGTGTGTATTTCTCTCTTGAAAGCATGAGTTCCCCAAGGGGATGCACAAGGTTTACTCATCTTTGTATCCCCAGCACCTGGTATGGTAAGGGCTGGGCGTGGGGTATAGGTAGTTGTATGCTGGTACACAATCCTTTCCATACAATATATGTAGAACTACTCTACTTCTCCCAACTACAGAGTTCTCTCTTGTCTCCAGGACTTGCATTGACTGCTCCTTCAGCCCAAATCCTGTCTCTATTTTGTCTCTTGGATAATGCCTACACTTCTTAAGGATCTCTGTTAAAACATCAGAGATCCTTAAAACCAAAGCATTTCCTAACCCTGAGTTAAGTGCCCCTTCTCTGTGCACTCCTACCATCTCAAACTTCCCCTATCAGATCACTTTTCACCCTGGAGTGTAATTGCCTGTTCATTTGCATGTGTCCCTCATTCATTTGTAAAACCCTCAAGAGCAGGAACTATATCAGCTTGTTTCACTGCCATATCTTCAGTCTCTGCACTGGCGTAAGTATATATAAATAAGGGAATGTTTACATATGTAAATATATGTTGAATGAGGGACAAGAGCAATTTCTTCATGTTTATTGCTACCTAGGATAAATTATTCTCTTAGGGTACAACATAATGTAGTAGAAAGACCAACCTTGGAATTAGAAACATGGATTTTATTCCTAGATCAGCCATTTAATAGCGATCTGATCTTGGGCAAATCGTATCAATGTGTCATACCTTAATTTCCTTATAAATAAAATAAGAACAAAAATATCTACCTTGTCCTATTGTTGTGAAGACTAAATGAGATGATGTGTGTTGAGGGTCTGATGCTAAGTAAGCTCTACTTCCTTCCTTTTCTATTTGTGGTCAGTGCTAAATTATTAGGACAGTATTTGGGCACATAACAGGATATCCTACACGAATACGAATGGCTTTCCAGGGTAATAGAGGGTGTTGCCAACAATCGTGAAGAGGATGAGAGGAAGCAGCCACGTAAACGAACTTTCTCAAGGTTTCACCCTCAAGGGTTCAATGTGAGGTTCAAAGGATGACTTTGAACATTAAACAGCATCATGAACAACCCAACCATGTTCCCAGCTGTGGCACTTTAATCAACATGCATTCCTAAAGGCAAGGTGGCTCTGTGAAAGGCAGTGGGTCTGCAGTCAGCACTGAGTGAAAGGTTATCTCAGACGCATGGTACACAAAGCACGCACCGATGACAACATTCGGCCCACCTTCCTCCTACTCTCCCCTGCCCTGGAATGGAACTGTGAAAAAGTACATGGTTACATGAGGTGAAGGAGTATTTTCATGACAGCTTCACATTTGTATCAGGTCGTATCTGCTACAGCATCTATGAAAAGTATCTGTAAATTGCAGCTGGAAGACAAATGACGAACAAAACTACCCCAGGAAGATATTATGATCAGGACGAAAATGAAGGATGCAACTAATGGAATTCTTTCTGGGCTGCTGGAAGCCCACCTTATATTTCTGAACAGTGAGACTAGGAAGAAAGGCCTGGAGATGTACTATCTACTTCTGAAAATCAACCAATGGAAACCCTATGGATCACAATGATCTGATCTCATTGTATATGGCATCACCATGAGCTGGGGGCTGACTCAACAGCAGCTAACAATAACAACAGTATTGTACTGACCTCATAGATGAGAAAACTCTCTCAGAGAGGTTAAATGACTTAGCCCAGACTTGGACAAGGGGCTTAGTAACTCTGTTACTAAGTGGTTAAAATGGAATTCACATCCAGGTCTATCTGATTCCCAATCCCACACTCTGTCCCCCAAACCCGTTGCTTCTCTTGTTAATCTTCCTTTAGAATACTTATGGAATCTAGGGTATACACAGATCTATGGGGAATGTGCCTTCTTTCAATAAACAGGGAGAAAACGTCTCCCACAAAACCTTGGGATAAGAACTGTGGAGATGCCTTTATGAATGTTAGCTTGTCATAATACCACTATATTTATCTTATAACTTTAACCTCCACAAAGTGTAATCAGATATATAAGTATCATACATAGATTCTTAATCCCTAAGCTACAAGTGCTATACTTGCAATCTCTCATCTGTAAAATCTAATCATCATTAATTAGTAATTAAGACTATTCAATGTGATTGTCTAAAACAATTGAAAAGCAGACCCACTCACTACAATGATTCACTTGGTGTACATTAAGGAAATATTTGGCATTGTAACTTCCCTAAAATTGACCACATTACCCTAATTTACTGCAGAAAACATTCATCAGGAGAGGAGAGATGGTTTCTTGAATTGGTCATGCATTGTGGTTGATTTATTCTTTTCTTCCCCTGTAAATTAGTTTTCAAAGGATGGTGTGGTAGTTAATGTTATGTGTCAACTTAGCTAGGCCATGTTTCTCAGTATTATGTGATTATCCTCCATTTTATGACATAATGTAATCACCTCCATGATGTGATCTGATGTGATCAGCCAATCAGTTGTAATGGGAGTTTCCCCGGGGCTGTGGCCTACATCCTATATATATATATACTTTCTGGCAAAGCTTGTTTGCTTGCTCTGGATCCTGTTTCTGGCTTGTCATCATCTGACCTCTGGTTCTTGGGACTTGAGCCAGCAGCTTGTTGTCTGACCTGCTGACTTTGGAAGTTGCCAGCTCCACAGTCCTGTAAACAAGCAGCCTGTTGCCTAATCTGCCTTTCACCCCATGTGTTAAACACACATGAAAATACCAAAAACCGTCACAGCATAGGTTCCTAAAAATCTTATTCAAAAATGCAAAACCATGATCCTGTGCCAGTGTTGATTGCTGGAGGGCAAAGAACATCTTCTCGCAGACCGTCACCTGATCAGATTAGAAACATGAGCGAGCCCGATGACCTGCCACTACCCTCCTCTTTCATTCTCTGTCAGGTCCACCACAGGTGACCCTACTGGTATTTGAAATACCAGTGGCATAGCTTCCAGAATCTTAGAAACATGCAAACCGCCATAGTACAACGAACTGGCAGACCACTGGACTATATTTCATAGAGTTCTCGTAATGACGGAAATAAGTAATATGTCTATATACACATGTATGGAGCCCTGGTGGTGCCGTGATTAAGAACATGACTGCTAACCAAAGGTTGGCAGTTCGAATCCACCAGCTGCTCCTTGGAAACCCTATGGGACAGTTCGACTCTGTCCTATAGGGTTACTATCAGTCAAAATCGACTCTAGGCAACGGGTTTGGGTTTTTTGGTTACACACATGTATATACTATGCTTATTCTCATTCCTTTTTATCCCATGTTCACATTCAAATTTGGTCTCGGCTAATCCAATGGACAACTTCAGAGGGCATCACCCCATTCTGTTTGATGAATCCATGTGTAGAGTATGACGTGGCCAGTGCTCCTTGTTGTGTAACTCGGCCCAGCCCTGCTGAGCTAGCTTCCAAGGAAAAGAACATTCCCTTCCAAGCATACACAGTAGAAAAATTTGGTATCATCCTTAACAAAAAGGTTCAAGCAACAATAATTTTAAAGATAGAATAATTTATAGTTCTTCTATCTTGGCTTTATAACCACCTCATGCCATAAAAAGGAGATTTAATCTTTTCTTTAAATTGTTTGCATATATTTTCCTCTCCTCCGATAAAGGAAGACAGCCTATAGGTATCCTGGCTGATATAAAGTAGGCACAAGGAAATCTCCTGATCTATATTCAGCTTTGGTGCTTATCTGCATTTTATGTTGACTGGAACTTAAACTCCTACTAGCAACTCTTGCTGCCAAATCACATTTTCTCTTCAGATGCCTAAGGTTGGAATTGAGTGTGTACCAACTGGAACTGATTGCTTGAAACTTGAACAGTTCAGAGTTTAATTTCTCTAATTTAAGTCAATACCACCTACCACCAGGCTGTCTGTGTTTTTAAGTGTTCAAAGACACAATATTATAGGCAACGTACAAGGGAGGCATCTCCGAAGTGCTGTGATGTTCTGAAAGACGGCTTTACTTTGGTGAGCCCTCAGAGAATATGTAAATCCCCAGGAACAAATTGGTAGAAGCAAGTCAAAAGGAATGTGTTGTGGGGAGGTGGCTCCTGCAGCCATTTGCCTTCCATTTGTACGAACATCTGAACTGAAAAAAGAAAAATGACAACATTACGAGATTCTGACATCTGGAAATTGTGAGGCGTACAGATTTTACACTAATTTAATGCATATTCTCACATTACAGTCGTGTTCAACAGTTACTTACGTGTCACTCAAAGAGAAGCACTGTATGAAAAGAATTTTGGCAACACAGAACCTTCTAGTTGAGGCATGAGGCAATAATAAATGAAACACTTGTGTAGACTATCCACTTAGCATTTATTCAGAGCTAGCCCCCACAGAATAGAAGAATGGGAAGAGCATTTAGAACCCAGCAAGTCCCAATCCTTTTACAGTAAAACCTGTGAAAGCTGAAACCTGTGTAAGGCAGAAACCTGTCAGAGAAGGAAAACTCAAATATTTTCCACTAAACTGAACAACAGAAAAGTGGTAAGACTGCACCCTGGCGAAGGTGGAAAACTTGTGAGACCCAGAAAACAAGGCAGTCCTGTTGAGTTCTGGCTCTCACAGGTTTCACTGTATTTAACACATGAAGAAACCGAGGCTCAGAAAGAGGAAGTGACCAGGCAGAGTCAAAGAGAAGTAAGTAACAGCAACAAAATTCCTGCCCTGTCCAAGATGCATCCTATAATGCCTCCCTGTCTCATTTTACAACTGTAAATTCTCCTTTCATTGGCGCATTTCCCTTTGTGCCTGGACCTGACAGAGAATGAAAGAGGAGGGTAGTGGCAGGTCATCGGGCTCGCTCATGTTTCTAATCTGATCAGGTGACGGTCTGCGAGAAGATGTTCTTTGCCCTCCAGCAATCAACACTGGCACAGGATCATGGTTTTGCATTTTTGAATAAGATTTTTAGGAACCTATGCTGTGACGGTTTTTGGTATTTTCATGTGTGTTTAACACATGGGGTGAAAGGCAGTGCTATGCTGGAAGTCAGGATCTGGTTGTGTGGATCAGCCGCTAACCAACCAGGTGTCTGTGGACAAGTTTTAACCTCTCTGGGCCTCATTTTTCTTACCTGTAAAATGAGAAGGGGCCGATAGCCTTCCAAGACTGAAAACTTTTTGGTTAGAAAGATTTAATCTCATGACAGTTGCATGCACATACTCTTTGAACGTAAATGCAATAATTAATGTCCAGCACGGTGGTAGAAGCAGGGGTGGAGAGGGAGATTAAAGAAAAGCAAGACCCTAGTTGCTGGAGGAAGTCATAGTCCAGTGGGACAACACCACATAGACTTGTAAAGAGATCAACTGAACAACACAAAGTCACGCACCATTAAGTACCCAAAGAAATGCTTTTGCTGCAATCTTCCTTCTGGCTGGCATTTCTTAGAACCAAGTTAAAAACCTCATTGCCATGGAGTCGATTCCGACTCATGGTGACTCCATGTGTATCAGAGTAGAACTGTACTCCATAGCATTTTCAATGCCTGATTTTTCAGAAGTAGATCTGGGTGGACTCAAACCTCCAACCTTTTGGTTAACAGCCACATGTGTTAACAGTTTGCACCACCCAGGGACTTCTTAGATATACAGACTCTAATAAATTAAAAACTAGAAATTGATTTAATTGAGTATTTATTACCTATTTGGCACTGTTTTAAGCATATTAGATGTTTGAGCCCATTTAAGCCTCACAATTGTATGAAATACATACTATTTCTCATGTATGTGAGGAAACTGAGTCAGAGAAAGAGGAATTAGCTAACCTAAGGCCCCACAACTGGTAGAGCCAGGATTCAAATCCAGAAAATCCAGCTTTGGAGCCTAAGCTTTTAATGACTCTGTGAAGGTCTTACTATAAGGATGGGACAAGGAAGCACAAAGAAGGGACCTGGACAGCCACCTGGGCTGAAGTAGTACTACATGCAATAGTAATAGTAATAATCATTATGTATTGACCACATATTTTGCCCAATGCTCTGTGGTAAGTGTTTTTCCTATATTACTTCATTCACTCCCCACATGATCGTTCAATTAATAAACATTTATTGAAGGCCAACTGGGCTCAAACATGCCAATGACTGTGAAGATGGCGCAGGACCAGGCAATGGGATGGGATGACCCTTCAGAGTTGTCCTGAGGGGGACAGACCTTTACCCTCAAGCGTCAGTCAGTCATTAGATGTAGGCTCACGGGAATAGGCATGTCCTCTGGCAAGGCTACTCCTTTCAGCAGAGATACTCCCAAAAGGGGTAGAAAGATGAAGGCCATTTGTCAACAGCACTTTCAGCAGTTAGTATAATAAGTCTTTAATTGTGGAAGCACACCACAATGTCCACCAGAAGGTTTTGTGTGCCTTGGGGCACGTGAATGAACTAGAAGACAAAGCGATGACATTAAAAAAATTAACTTTAGGCTTCTGAATCTAAGTAGCCTCAATAAGGCTTCCTTCCCTATTGGATAATCAGCCCCTGGGCCTGTCACAATGTTTAAAATAACATTCAACTTCAATCCCTTCATGTAGAGCAGGCCCTCTCCATTAGTCATAGTCCTATCACTCCCTGTGCCTTGCACCTGGCCAGAGTCATTCATATATATTACCTTTCTGGCCACTGAGGGTACATGGGTGTGAGACCCCTGCTGTAGAAGCAGGCTTCAGAAAGCACAGGAAGGCATTAATAAGGGCAAGCTGTGGTTAGCCAGTTGAAGATTCCTTAGAGGGTCCACTTAATGAAGACAATGAAAGATGAGGATGTGTTACGCTCTTACAATGTGTAAGGAATTAAGTTTCATCCCTTTCCCTAGGAAGAAGACAGGTCCAGGTAGAAAGAAAGAAATAATCTCCATCAATACAAGAGCTCTGTAGGTAGTCTATAGTGTATAACGTACTCTTGCTCATTTTATGGCCTCTCAGTTTTGTTTCTTACCATGTTATTGTCTTAACAGACAGAGAGTACAATTGCTTATCTACGGTAGGTTGAATAATGGCTCCCCAGAGAGGCCTACATCATAATCCCTGGAACCTGTTAATATGCTGCCTTTTATGACAAAAGGAACTTTGCAGATGTGATTAAGGATTAAGTTAGTGGGCCTGATGTAATCACAAGGATCCTTAAAAAAGAGAGGCAGGAGGTCACAGAGTAGAGAAGATGTTACACTGCTGGCTTTGAAAGTGCAGTAAGGGGCCACAAGCCAAGGAATGTACGTAGCATATAAAAGCTGGAGAAGGAAAGAAACAGATGCTTCTCTGAAGCCTCCAGGAGGAATACAACCCTACCGATACCTCAGTTTTAGACTTCTGACATCCAGAAGTCTGAAATAAATTTGTGTTGTTTTAAACCACTAAATGTGTGGTAATATTAGAGCAGCAATAGGAAATTAATACACCATCTAAGCCCCCAGAAAGCCCTTTGAGGGAAGCACACTGTTTCATGTCAGGGGGTCAAGCAGGCCATCCAGGTCACATTCAGAAAATCAAGACCTGCGCACAGGTTTCCTGGAATACTCAACCAAGACAGCCAAGTACATATTTCACTTTTCCAGTGACAAAAAAAAAGTTCAACAGTTGCAGTGGAATCTATTCTGACTCATGGTGACCCCATGTATATCAGAGTAGAACTATGCTCCATAAGGTTTTCAATTGCTTATTTTTCAGAAGTAGATTACCAAGCCTTTCTTCTGAGGTGCCTCTGGGTGGGCTTGAACCTCCAATTTTTCGGTTAGCAGCCAAGTACATTAACCATTTGCACCACCCAGAGACATCTTTCTAGGGATAGTCCCTACTAAATAATTAACAGCATGAGACTTTCACAGAAATCCATCCCTTGTGTCTTTCCTTCCTTCGTTCTTTCATCTTCCCTTTCTTTCTGCAACAAACATATATGAAATGTCTTCTATGCCTGGTGTCTTAGTTACTAGTCCTGCTATAACAGAAATACCACAAGAGGATGGCTTTAACAAAGAGAAATTTATTCTCTCACAATCTAGGAATTCAGGGTGCCAGCTCCAGGGGAAGGCTTTCTGTCTCTGTTGGCTCTGAGGGAAAGTCTTTGTCATCAATCTTCCCTGGTCAAGGAGCTTCTCAGCACAGGGACCCAGGGTCCAAAGGACCCACTATTCTCCTGGCTCTTGTTTCTTGGTAGTATGAGGTCCCTCTGTCTCTCTGCTTGCTTCTCTCTTTTATATCTCAGAAGAGATTGACTTAAAACACAACCTAATCTGGTAGATTGAGTCCTACTTCAATAACATAACTGCCTCTAATCCTGCCTCATTAATGTCATAGAGGAAGGATTTATAAGACACAGGAAAATCAGATGACCAAGTGGTGGACAATCACACAATACTGAGAATCATGGCCTAGCCAAGTTGATACACATTTTTTTTTTTTGGAGGGGGGGACACAATTCAACTGATAATACTTGGGAAATTAGAAGATGCTGAGCTTGAAGACTGGAGTGATGTAACTACAAGCCAAGGAATGCCACAAACCAACAGAAGCTGAAAGAGGTTTATTACATAGAGGAAATTTATATTTACTAAATATTTAATCTCTTATTTAAATGTTTTCTCCCTTTAGATAATAGTTTTCTTTTTTCTCTTTCTGTAGTCATAATCGTCAATTTAATTCATTTGAGAATTCATCATTTACATTAACCCACCTCTCTTTGCCCTGATCTTTTCTTTAATATATTTATAGCTTATTTCCACACCTAGACTTTAAGTTACTTGAGGATCAATGTCTTCTACCTTGTATCTCATTTCCCTAGTGCTTTGTGTATACAAGGTATTCAATAAATCACCTCTTCTTTTGAACAAATGCCTCGAGACATACCCCAATAAAAGTAATTTGATTAAATTCTTCTCATGTATCTACCTTTTGTTAGGCATTTTATATACACCAGTTGGCAAAATTTAAGAGTAAGAAATTTTGAAGAGGAAAGGACAACTCAAATCAGGAAACTGAGCCCAGGAGAAGTTCAGTGATTTGCTAAAAATCAGACTGTGAGCAAACATGGAGTGAGCCTCTGACTCTGCATGCCTGCTCTGGCATGGGTGATCACAATTCATCCATTAATGGATGTGCACCTTTGATGCCTCCTGAGAGGAGATATCAGGCAAGCCTTCACACAAACTGTTTCCTCTCCTAGGACAGCTTTTCTAGCATTATTCATTCTTCAAGACCAAGGTTAAATGCCACCCCATCTATCAAACCATCCTCAAGAAAAACTTGGCTTTCCCTCTACTGGGCTCATAGTCTATGCCTTGCAAGCATGCACTGTTTTTCATCCCTCCATTACCGCCCTTATCAACCTTGGCAATAAATATGTGTTTACTTGTATGTTTTCTTCAATACAACGAGAGTCCTTTAAGGATAGAGATTGTATTTATTTAACCTCTCCTTCATTTAAGCCCTTCCAGTAGGCGCTTGAGGGGAAATGGTGGTTCAGTGGTAGAATTCTCACCATCCATGCAAGGGACCAACGCACCTCATGCACACCCACCTTCTTCTGTCAGTGGAGGTTGCATGTTGCTATGATGCCGAACAGGTTTCAGTGGAGCTTCCAGACTAAGAGAGAATAGGAAGAAAGGCCTGTTCTACTTTCAAAAGTCAGCCAGTGAAAACCCTATGGATTACAATGATTCAATCCACAACTGATCATGGGGTCATCCCAGGACCAAGCAGCGTTTTGTTCTGTTATGCATGGGGTTGCTGTAAGTGTGGGCTGATGCCATGGCAGCTAACAACAAAAGTAGGTACTTAATTTAGGTAATGGATTGAATTCTCCCCTTCACCATGTAATTCCAGCTCCCCTAGACTTCCAGGTGTTGAGAAACCACACCTCTCCTTCTGCATTTCCTTCTGTATTAGTCAGGGAGGATAAAAGAAAACAATCATTCTTTCAGTCTTTGCCTCGTGAGGCCCTCAAAATGTT
Organism: Dugong dugon; assembly: GCA_030035585.1. NCBI lineage: Eukaryota > Metazoa > Chordata > Mammalia > Sirenia > Dugongidae > Dugong > Dugong dugon. The sequence continues at coordinate 88,234,697 of CM057474.1, read as the reverse complement.
GCACTCAACAAGCTTATAAATCATCCATCTTCAAAGCCCTAAGGAGCTCGCTGGAGCCGATACTATCTCCAGGGTAGTGTCCATAATATCTGGGCCCCTAGAGTTCCTGAAGCATTGGCCTTGAGCATGGCAGAGGGAGGTTTCCCTCACATGTTCCTGCAGGCTTCCAGGCAGGAAGTGGCCATGTTGGCAAATGAGTAGACCAGCCCATCAATCACTGGGCTTCTTTATTTCCCTTTTCCACAATGAAGGGAAGCAGAGGCTCCAGAGCTGAGCTGATTCCTTCCGCATTTAGCTGATTCCTTTGGCATTTGCATGTGCATAGCTGGGTCTGGTGATATCAAGCTTCCCCAGGCTCTGAGCTTTGAAAGAGCTGAGATAGAAGTGAATCACTTTCTGCAAAATCCTGGCAGATCTTTGTAACCTTGTGGACAGATGCTGAGGAGTCTGGTCTGTTGTCTTCTATGTCAATGCCAAGCGGGGTGTCCAGCTCCAGCAGTCTGAACTCAAAGGGAGCCCTGGTAAGTGGTCACAGATACCAGGGATCTATCTTTGGAATGCTAACCCTCAAGACTGATGCCCATTATCTCTCCATGACCTACCTTTAAAATGGTATTGATTTCTTCTTCTCCTATAACCCTCTCATGACCAATCAGGTACTAATCCCTTTCCGACTACCTGAGGACATCATTGCAATGTCTCCTCTTCTCCAGTTCCCATGTCACCGTCCTCTCTCTTCACTGCCCACACTATGCCGTAGTCTCCGGACTGCTCTCCCTGCTCCTAGCCTCTCCTTACATCTCCTTCCAGTCAATGCTCCTGCCATTTGGCTTCCCACATTACAGCAGCTTATTAAAGACAAAGCAAAAAATGTTTTGGTGCCCAACATACTTGAGTCAGAAGACCTGCTCTACTAGGTATAAAGCCCATGACCTCTAAGCTGCAGTTTTCTAGCTATTACATAAGGGAGTATATATATTTTTTCAAATAGGATTATGGTAAGATTGAGATGAAGTATTTCAAGCAACCAGCAGGATGTCTGGAACAAAGTGGATTCTCTTCCCCATTATTATATTAATCCTTTACTCAAAAACCACAATGGCTCGCTATTGCCTAAAGAATAAAATCCAAACTCCTAACTTTGCATACAAGGCAAAAATAGTAAGATTGAAATCCACCTCTCTCTCTGGTTGTTCTTCCATTCTGCCCCTTCAGTACCAGGTGCTTCAGCCAATTCATTCAACCCACTGTGTGTCAGCTGTCCTTTCTCTCTGGTTTAGCTCTTGCTGCTTTCTCCACCAAGAACTAACCTTTCCCTATCTCTGAGTATTGAGATCCTCCCATTCTTTAAGGCTCTTTACAGATTCCTCCTCCTCCACAAACTTGGAGTTAATCACTCACTCATACACTGTCTTTCTCCTCCAGTGTTTGTCATTCTCCTTCCTGTATTTTTGCTAATGCACACACTCATCTATTCCCTCCTTCAGAGCAAGTGCTATGTATTATTTATCTCTCTATCCTCAGAAGCAAGCACGGTCAACGGCACAGAATGTGTACCCAATGTACGTTTGCTGAACTGAATTATCAGAACTTGGGCAATTAGAGGGCAGAGCTCGTGTCTTTAATTTTGGTGTTGTCCGTTTCTAATACTGCCAGCTCCTACAGCCAGAACCTGTGAGAGAATTGTGAGAGTTTTAGAAGGAGTCTTGCTGCTCTTCTCTTCACTCAAGGGCCCTGCTGAATACCCTCATGGAGGACCCAAGGTGCTAACTTTCTGTTCCAGTCTCTTGTGTGCCAGAGACAGACTTATCAGTAATTCCACTATGGATGCAAAGAAATGACCACACGTTCTTGACCGATATAATAACAGTATAACAGTTTTCTAGAGAATATCCTAGAAAAGATGGCCCTGTTTCTTACCTAAAACCTCACAGTCCAATTAAGGAAAAAAAGAACTTACTTCCTTTCATGTTACATTTATTCATAGTCTGAATTTGCCTGGGGGGCTGTCACGGTTGCCAAGTGTTGTACAGCTGAAGTGTCGTACAGTAACACATGTGAAGTTTATCATTTGAAGAAAGGAGAGGGAATGACAAAGTCTGTCATTTCTGGAGGTCGACCAAGATGAAATGATCATTTATTATAGCAGGAGAGACTTCAGTTAAAAATAAGAAAGAACTGACAGATAATAAATTTTTAAGCATGCTAAAGGCATACAAAAGGAGTGGCAAAATCTCTTTATTATCGCCAGAAAACTTTAGGATTTAGGGATGTATCCATCTACCTAATGTGCCTGTCCATACTATGAAGAGGTAGGAATAGATCAGGTACATGTACGGGTCTTTATATGTCATGTCAGAATTAGGATATAACTGTATAATACAATGTGAAAATCCATAGTTTCTGTATTTGTAAAATGGAAATGATAATGAAATTACCTTCCCCACAGGAAAAGTAGAATTATTCATGTAATATGCTTAGTGCACTGTCAGGCACTCAGTAAGCACTTAATAAATGATAACTGAGGGCGAAGAGGAAGATGATGATGGCGGTGATGATGAAGACGACGATGAAGAAAAAAGATGGCTCCCAACATGTTTTGTTTTTTAAGAGAGGTGGCTATGGTCTCCTGTAGGAAACGTTAGACTTGGAAGCAGAAGACCTGACTTGAATCTGACACTGAATTTACTATCCATATGATTGTAGGGAAGACATTTAACTTTACACCTTGGTTATTTCACCTGTACATTTGGGATGACATTATATACCTCACAAGTTTGTTGTGAAAATTAAACGATAGAGCACATGAAAGTACCGAGCACAAGGTTTGGTATGTAGTAGGCACCTCCAAGTTGGAAATGAATGAAGGATAGGAATTTGATTCTTTTATCCATAGTAATGAATAAATAGATAAATAAAACAGTCGATATAAGCTCATTTGTTCCACAGGGTAGCCCAGAATGCAGTGCCAGCCCTACATCTGGATCAATTCATCAGTCACTTCATGGTGTATTATGACAAAGACCAGGAAGGTCTCTTCATGTCATCCTGAAATTCTACTAATAGCGGTTTTCTGTATTTCATTGACCTCTTTTAATGACCTTTTAAATAAATGTGAATTCTCTTATTAAGGGTTAATATGTCAAACTCTTTGTACCTTGAATTTTAGAAGAGGACAGAAAGGAAAATTACTTCAATGAACTATTATTTAGCATCCCCTATGTTCCAAGCCTGGGCTAAAAAGGAATTCCTGGTTGCTTTCCAGATTCAGAGCATACCCTGGTGTTCCAGAGCAGGTGGAGAAGGTGGGGGTACTGAAAACAGGCACAGGTGTACTCAAAGCCACATCCTTCCTTTGATTAAATGAGTAATGATCAACGGCTGAGGTGAGGCCAAAGGACTGTACACACTGAGGTCCCCTTGGGACTCCTAACATCTACGAGCAGATGACCCACTTAATGCTTACTATTGCTATCAAAACCAAAAAAACCAAGCCCGTTGCCATCCAGTCAATTCCGACTCGTATCAACCCTACAGGACAGAGTAGAACTACCCCATAAAGTTTCCAAGAAACTCCTGGTGGATTTGAACTGCCGACATCTTGGTTAGCAGCCATAGCTCTTAACCACTACACCACCAGGGTTTCCACTGTTGCTATTATGTAGTATTAAATAAAGTAACCTAAATAAACAGGAAGTTAAGAGTAATTGCCCCTGAACATCTGAAACATCTGAAATGATGTTTCCAAGAGTGCTGGAAGAGGGAGAATATGACGTTAAGTAATATTTCATAAAACTAACTCTCCTGAGGGAATCCTTAAAAACATGCATGCATGGAAGCACCCCTAACTACGAATGGCAGGCAATAAGAAGCCATTGAAATTGCAGTGTTAGCAGTATTCAGCTGTCCTTGCAGATCTATCTACTATCCCAGCTGAACTCTATTTCCTCCCCCTCCTTTGATTCATGGGCAGTCACCCGCCCACAGCAAGTTACAGAGCTGTAGATCCTACCACTGGCATCTGGGACAAAGAAATGCTTGTTTTCTTGCTTTCCTTTTTTTTTACAATTCACTCCCCCCACCTCCAAGCTGTTAACCTGCTCTACCAAAGCCAGGGAAGGGACTTAAAGAGAACATGAAAAAGAAATGGGAGGATAATTGCTGTGGTCAAATACCAGGTTTTGTTCTCACCTCAGGCCTTAACTGCTTGCTCCATTAATGCCAAGGAATTGGACATAGGTGAAGGAAGGAGTTGGTGCTTGCTGATGTTATCAAGAACCTACCCGCCTAAGACATTACTTGGGACTGGTCTTCTGCTCAGAATTATCTTCTTTTGTAGGTGAAGTGCACCAAAATGGCCAGCCACAGCTTAAGGACTAATCGGGATTTTTCTCAAGGTACCATATTGTTAGTGCAAGAGAAATTAAGTCCCCGATCCTAGAGACTGGTCAACCTCCTTCCATTCAACTCTCCAGAGAGAAGCCAGAGGGAGCCAGCAGTATGCTAGAGCTGGCTTGTGTGGGTTCCCAAGAGCTGACTGACTGTGAGCATCTCTTCCCAACTTTGCAGACAATGATGGTCATGGAAAATCAGCCACGACGGGATTATTTACACCATGAGAAACAGCAAACACTACAAATCAAGCTTTTCTCTTCTCTTCTTTCTTCTCCTCACCCCTCTCCTCTCCTCTCTTGTTAAGTCTGGAGAGGCAGTTGTCAAACATTTACCAGCATGCCAGGAAGGGATCTTTCTCTAACACAAACTTGACAAAGTAACTCTCCTACTTAAAATTTCATGGGCTTCCTTACTGACTTCATGATAATGATTAACGTGGGGTTTTATGTCTTTTAATTATGATGTGATTAAAATTACCCTTCTGTTCTCAACTCTCCCCAATTTCCCCACTCACACTTTGTACCATGCCTCTCCTAAGCCTTCCGAGCATATTATTACTCTATGTGGTAGGCTGAAATATGGCCTTCCAAAGATATCCTCATCCTAGGGAGCCCTGGTGGTGCAATGGTTAAGTGCTCAACTGCTAACAGAAAGGTTGGTGGTTCGAAGCTGCACAGGAAAAAGATGTACAGTCTGCTTCCGTAAAGATTTACAGCCTTGGAAACCCTATGGGTCAGTTCTACTCTGTCCTACAAGGTCGCTATGAGTCAGAATAGACTCAGCAGTAGTGGGTTTGTTTTTTGTGAGTTTAATCCCTGGAACCTGTAAATGTTACTTTATATTAAAAAAAAAAAAAAAAAAACTACTGTCGTCAAGTCGATTCTGACTCATAGTGACCCTACAGGACAAGCAGAACTGCCCCATATGGTTTCCAAAGCTGTAATCTTTATGGAAGCAGACTGCCACATCTTTCTCCTGTAGAGTGGCTGGTAAATTCAAACCAACAACCTTTGGGTTAGCAGCTGAGCACTTAACCACCGTGCCACCAGGGCTCCTTAAATGTTACTTAACTTAATCACACTTGCAAAGACTTTTACTTTGTCATATAAATGTTACTTTATACAGCAAAGTAAAAGTCCCTACAAGTGTGATTAAATTATAGATCTTGACATGAGATTATCCTGGATTATCTGGGTGAGTCAATCACAGGTGTCTTTATAAGAAGGAGGCAGAGGGAAGTTCTGCTATACACAGAGGAAGGCAGTTGGAAGACACAGCAACAGAACAGAGAGAAAGTAGGGGTCAATGTTAATAAACAGATGATGAATCAATCCTATTAGGAGTGGGATGGGGGAGAGGCAGAGCCTGCATTCTAAAATCAATGCAGAGGATGGAAATTGTGTTCAGTATTAATTATCCTTGAAAATCTACTGGAAACATTTGGTACCAGTGCACACACCATTCTCAATTCTATTAAATCCAACACAGCCAGTTTTCCTTCATATTTAAAGAGATTGTATTGTGTTCCTTTCGTTAAGCAGCAAATAAAGTATGTGGCTTAGATTTGTACCAAAAACAAACAAACAAACAAATTGTAGGACACTAGAACTTGAGATTCGGAGCCCTGGTGGTGCAGTGGTTAGTGTTTGGCTGCTAACCAAAAGGTTGGCAGTTCAAATCCACCACCTGCTCCTTAGAAACCCTATGAGGCAGTTCTACTCTGTCCTATACGGTCGCTATGAGTCAGAATCCACTTGATGGCAATGGGTAGGGCTTGAGATTAACGAAAGGAACAGTAGACTCACAAATCACAGCTCACACTCACTCTAGGATATGCCTGTGGAGTTAAGTCAGGGTAGCACTTCTTGCACTTTTTAAATTACCATTTTCTTTCTTTTTTTGAGGGATGAGGAATGAATATGATTGCATGCATGTAAGTTAAATACACATAAAATGCAATTCCACTGTACCTCAACACAGTGCTATGGAAAGAGTACTAGACTTTCAGCTAGAAAATATGGGTGCAAGTCTCATCATAAATGAGATTAAATGATATTATCATTGATGACAAAACAACTCAGCGATTTGGACATATTCCCCGACCACAGTCAACTCCAGATTTCTGATCCATAAATCACTGGATTATGATCAGATGGTATATAAGGAGACTTTGATCCCTAGTATTCAATAATTTCCTCATATCATTAGAAAAGTTGCCCTTGCACTTTTCCCAATCATCTCGTTTTAGGTTTGTGTGCTATATTAGACTGGGAATTATACGGCAAATTTCCTTCATGCTGTATTCCAAAAATCAATTTGAGCTCTAAGCTTTATGGCTAACAAAGAACTTACTGGAACTCTGAAGGACAGATGTTAGACAACTGCCTCCTATAAGCATGGCTAGAACACAGCTATTCTAAGAGCAGAAGTACACTTACAGGCTATAGAAAGTGACGCTGAGAATCCTATAATTTGATTCATCTAAATTAGGCTGATGGCACAACAATTAAGCACTTAGCTGCAAACAGAAAGGTTGGCGATTTGAACCCATCCAGCAGCTCCACAGGAAAGATCCGGTGACCTGCTCCTGTAAAGATTACTGCCAGGGAAACCCTATGGGGAAGTTCTACTCTGTCACATGGGGTCACTGTAAGTTGGAATTGACTTGATGATGCACAACAACCACAGGAACAAAATTAGGCTGGAGAGGAAGCTATGGGTTTGTAAAACAGCTGTGGTACAGAGGACAGAGTCTGCAATCCAGAATCCAGGCTCCAGAATTAGATGGTTTTGTTTGAGTCCCAGCTCTAGACATCTAACTGTGGGATATATGGCAATTTACTGAACCTTTCTCAGTCCCAGTTTCTTGATCTGTAAAACGGATATAACAATGATGATGTCATGTTGATCATGATGGTAATAATGATAAATGATTAATAGGGTTGTGATGAGGATTGTAGAACAAGAGGTACATGACAATCTTTATAGCAACAAAGAACATTGGGGGTTTTGATGGCAACTGTATCCCCCACAAGTCCAAGCACTTAATAAGTGCACAGTAAAGGCTCATTGGTTGATGGTTGGGTACACAGGCATGACAAAAGATGCTCTTTTCACTTCCTGAAGCCTAGGGAAAGACTGTGGACATTAAACAAATATATGTCATGAACAGAAGAAAACAAAAGGATGTTGGAGGAAAATGGAATGACAAATTTCAAACTTCCCTTTAACAGGTTTCAGTGATGTGCCCCTAACCATGGTAGTAGTGACCCTGTTTCTTTTCTTTCTATTTTCTGTTATCACCTGGCTATCTGCAGATGATGAAGGAAGGGGAAAGGCAGGAAAAAGGATTTGGATGGCTTCAGATAAGGGGTCATTGTGTCTGCTGGGGCCCCATCACAGCATCATAGACATCAGAATGGGTGTTTTTGGCAAACCCAGACATGAAGTCATTTAACCAGGATGCTGAGCCAGCGACTTCTCTTCACAGAGTTCACATGGAGTTAATTTGGTATGTAGTACCATTGTTACTAAGAAAGGATTTTCAGGATCAAGACCCCTTATGCTATAGATAAAGTACCTCCAAAATGTGACACTAGCTGATCAATGCTATATCCTCAGTCCAAATGCCAGAAATACTATTCCAGAAAATTATGACCAAAGAGATTTTATACCTTCTATAATCCCTTTGAACTAGGCCATAGGAAAGCTGTTTCTAGAACAGCACACGTGGCTTCCAAGGTACCCTCACCCCACTCCCACATTCCCTATGCTCTTCTTCCTCCATAGCTTTCTCTGATCCACATACGTGACCATATTACAACATGAAGATTCTTTCTCACAGAAAAGATAAAAACAATCCTAGGCATAAAGCTTGACATAGACTAGGTCAAAGATCAGTAAACATTTCTTGTAAAGGGCCAGATAGTAAATATTTTATGCTTTGTGGACCATATACAGTCTCTGACACTTCTCCTTCTCCCTCCTCTTTCTCCGTCTCCTTTTCCTCTTTACCTTTCTCATCCTCCTCTTATTTCATCTCTAACCCTTTAAAAATGCAAGAACCATTCTTAGCTAGTAGGCTACAGAAATAGACTGCTGGTTGGATTTGGCATGTAGGCCACTGTTTGCCAACCCCTACCCTAAGTAGTAAAAAATTAAAGAACTAGAGAGACGATAGGGAATTATAGGCATGCTGTTAGGATGTAGAAAGTTGTAAGAGTCTGTCACTCTCACTGTAACAATGTGAACAAGTTAGATAAACTATAAGATCATAGTTATTAAAACCAGAGTACCTATTAGAAAACTAAGAATGATAGAACTGAAATGAACTAAAATCCAGAACAAAACAAGCCTTTCCAAGAGAAAAGAGCACCACTGTTGCTTTCATCTATGGTGTCATGGCAAGAGGAGAAAGAATCTCCCAGAGATGGGTAAGGAAGGAGAAACCAGCTCAGTGTTTAATGAACTTTATGTGCCTTCACTGAGTGGTCGAGACTGGGAAAGAGCAGGAGACTTGACAGAACTCCACCTTGAGGCACGCAGGGTAGCACAGGTGAGAACTGAGAAACTCCTCTGAGGAGCTTCAAGTTCACACCAGGTATCAAGCAGTGAATGACAAAGACTGGGGCAGGGCAGAAGTGCTAGGCAGCAGATGCTGAAGGCTGGAGATGAAGCAAGGGAGATGAGAGAATCCCTCCTAAGGTTCTCCAAGCCTTCACAGCATGAACAGTCCTCTAAAGGCTGGAGGCAAAACACCAGGGAAGAGAGTAATCTCTGAAAAAGCAGAAAGCCAAAGGCATACTTGAAAGAAAAGAGAATTCCATGGAAATCCAAAAATCTTGCAGACTATAATGCAGAGAGAGAGATCTCCTATAGTTTGGAAAGCTGGTGGGTGAGCTGGAAATCACAAAGGGTTCTCCAGAGTCTCTCTGGTGTTCAGATCCCAAGACAGTTGAGATCCCACCCTAAAACTGTTAGAAACCAGTGGTGTGCTAAATGTAAATAAAGCATGCAGACCCAGATGATGATGAGGCAGCCATTACTTCCCTTCTGACCTTTCTGTAGAAAATCAGACTTTTGGCCTGCCCCTTTGAGAAGTAAGTGGTGTTTCTGCTGGGCTGGATGGCAAAAGGCAGGAACAAATGCTCATTTTCAGATCATGGAAGAAAAGTTTCTATCTGAAAGGTAGGTCTCAAGGAAACATATTATCAGATAATCTTCAATTGGAAAAAACTGGTCCAAAATACCACATCAATGCAGAAGTCACCTTTACATCTTGAGCACATGGTCTTGCCAACCAGATAGGTAAACAATCTTCTATTACATGAGGGCTACTACTTTCTTTGAGGTGATTTAATTATGTTGATAGCTAACTTTTATTGGTACTTTCTCTATGCCAAGCATTATGGAATGCACTTCACATGCATCATTACCCATTACTCTCAGAATAAGCCTATGAGGTAGATACTATTATTACACTACTGTTATTTCCTGTTTATAATGTAGGAAACTGAGGCTTAGAGATACTAAATAACTTTTCTAAATTTACCCAGATAGCAAGAAATATTTCACTTTAGACTTCAAGCTCTTAACTATTTAGTTATGTTATCACTAAGTTGGTATTTGGAGCTCTGGTGGAGCAGTGGTTAAGAGCTATGCCTGCTAAGCAAAACATCGGCAGTTTGAATCCACCAGCCGCTCCTTAGAAACCCTACGGAGCAGTTCTACTCTGCCCCATAGGGTAGCTATGAGTCCAAATTGACTGGATGGCAATGGGTTTAAATTGGTATTTAGAAAAATCAAATGCACTAGGCTATTGCTTATTAATCTCATTTGAGTTGGATTATGTAAGAATACAGAGTAGTTAAAAGCAGTAATATAAATGTTTAATTAAATCAATATAACACACACATACACACAAATATGTGTTTAAAAAAAAAAAAAAAGGGAAAGCTCAAGGCTACTGTCCTGATCTCTGATCATCACGTTAGACCAAAAGTCTTTATAAAGTGGCTTCTAAATTGACTAGTGGCGACAAAAGGATAGAGCTATGTTCATGTACAGTGTGTTCACATTCTCCACTCATCCTAATGGTCAGATACAGCTGGAAGGAATCTTAGATGTTATTTAATCCTAGGTCATTTATGTCAGTCAGAATAGGCTACATTATGTTCCTTTAACAAACAAACACACAATCTCAGTGACTTAACAAGTAAACATGCAGTGCTTCTTCTCATAATAAATTGCTCACACTGAAAGATCAGTAGCTCCATGTTGTGACTCAGGTATTCCAACCTGGATCCATCTTGCGGCTCCTTCATCTCAATCTATACCCTCTACAATCACCATAGCAGGGGAAGAAAGAACTTGAATACCACGAATCTGCTCTTAAGTACAAAACCACTCCTAATCCCAGCATATTGGCCAGAATTGTTTACAACTGAACTATAAGGAAGGCTAAGGAATAAGGGAAGCACATGAAATATAACTATCTCTTCCATTGTATTACTTTAAATTCTATGAATTCTCAATAAGTTGAATTCTTTGCTCAAAATCACTATGGGAAGAGCCTTGCCTGGACCCGAGTTATCGTGGGTCCAAGTCTAGCGTCCCATCTCTTTGTCTTACATATTTGTTCTCTGCTGATTTAAAATTCACTTCCTCGTTGCCACAATTGGCTGCCATCTTATTTTATACCTTTATCTGCTTCTAAGGAAATTACGTTTTATTAAATACATTGGGCAATTAATAAATATTAAACAATAAAATATCAATTTATTGAAAATCGACTACATATGAAGTACTGTGCTAAGTGTTTTATATACATTGATTTAATTCTAATAATGTCTACAAATTAAGTATTATTATCTCCACTTTACGGATGAAGAAACTGAGGATTACAGGTTAATTAATTTATAATCCATCCCCTTTTTACGCTTCTCTGAACCATGACTCCCTAGGACTATCTGTTTGGATATTTGAATTAGTCTACCATATTATGCATTCATGTCTTTCCCATCTCATCTAGATTTTTTCAAAGCCAGAAAACAAGTCTAAGACCACCCAGGTCTTGGATTCAAGTAGGGAGGGCTTGAATAAGACCCAGGCAGCTGGCCAGAGGACATTGCTAAGAGACTGCCTTTCCTTTCAATGTATTTTTATTTGAGTTTTCACAAGGATCTGTCTGTACCTGTGTGGTGAATATGGGATGTTATAAATGAGACATTTATGAGTAGAAATGAGGAGAAAGGTGTGTTGAAGATCAAATACACATATACACACCCTTCAGGTGCAGAAAGAACAAAGAAGCAAAGCCCCCTTCAATGCCAAAGAGGAGAGACAGTGTACGGAAAAGGTACCTTTGAAATCTAAAAAGAAAAAAATAAATAAATAACTGAAGCAAGACACGAGGCAAGACCATGGAGATGTATAGGCCTGGTATAACCAGAAGTGCAATGGTGAAGAACATTGCAGAGAAGTTCATAAAACATATCAGAATATTCAGCTTTCTAGTATTTCAGTGGGATGAGTTTGTTATTCATTCAACAGCCATTTGTTAAATAATCTGCATGCAAGGAATTGTGGTACATATTGTTGGGGTGTCTGACAGTTTTTCTATCAGAAATAAGCTACTAAGTAATGCTGCATTTTCAGAGTTGAATAGAGATTACTGCTGATATGATCATTTTGTTCACCAGTGTATTGATCAATGGGAACTAAGCCTTATTGAGGCTACTTAGATTCAGAAGCCTAAAGTTAATTTTTTAATGTCATCGCTTTGTCTTCTAGTTCATTCACGTGCCCCAAGGCACACAAAACCTTCTGGTGGACATTGTGGTGTGCTTCCACAATTAAAGACTTATTATGCTAACTGCTGAAAGTGCTGTTGACAAATAGCCTTCATGCTTCTACCCCTTTTTGGGAGTATCTCTGCTGAAAGGAGTAGCCTTGCCAGAGGACATGCCTATTCCTGTGAGCCTACATCTAATGACTGACTGACGCTTGAGGATAAAGGTCCGTCCCCCTCAGGACAACTCTGAAGGGTCATCCCATCTTCAGAATTCCCCATAGGGAATTGCAGCACAATGTCTCTCTCTACCTAGTTCTACTTCCTTACCTTCCCCTCCACATGTACTGTCCCCAAGAAAACCCCATAAAAAATCACCTGCATGTTAATCTACAAATTAGACTGTTTCCTGTGGAACTCAACGTACGGCACATCTTCTACTTTAGGTCATCACCTGTGGAACCCAGCCTGTTCTTCTTCCTTGTCTTTCCTTCCTCATATTGGCTTAATCTTTGAAGTGTCTTTTGCCTGGTTATCTCAACTAATCTGTTATCTTTAGTCCTTCCTTCCTACTCTTGCTGTCCAAGGTTCATGTTACCTCACCCCTTCTCAGAAATGTATCTCTTTTCTATTTCCTCTATGAAGCCAGCTAGAAAATCTATATTTCATAGGGAGGGGCTACAGGAATCTGTAGGAGCTACAGAAATCTGTATTTTTTTCTCAACCTCAGTGTGCTCGTTAAGATTGTGTGTCAGCTTGGCTGGGCCATGATTCTCAGTGTTTTGGCAGTTGTATAATGTTGTGATCACTTCCCTGTTGACATGTGATATGTGATCACCTCTATGATGGGATCTGCTGTGAGCTGGTACCAGTGGGGGCAGGGCCTGTGGCGGCTCACGGCCCCCCTTAGCCTTCATCTCTCTGACCTCTGCCACCTAGCTCTTCTTTCTCTCCTTGCTGGGGCTTTTGCTTGTTCTGGATCCTGCAGCTAGCTCCTGTTTGTCTGAACTCCAGTTCTTGGGACTTGAGCTAACAGCTTACCTGTGATCTTGCCTGCCAATCTCAGGATTCATCAATCTTCACAGCCTGTGAGCAACAGCCCTGCTCTCCGGCCTGCTGATCTTGGGTTTGCCAGCCCCTGCGGCTATGTGAATCAGGAGAAGCCTCTTTCCTGACCCACGGACTTGGGACGTTACAGCCTCTACAACCGTGTGAGCCATTTCCTTGATATAAATCTCTCTCTCTACATATATATTGATACGCTTTACTGGATTTGATTCTCTGGAGAACCCAGCCTAAGACATTCAGGAACTGGGGAAAGGTCCTTGAAGGCACCCTGAGCAGGGACCACTGTGGGAAAGAGTCTGCCCTCAAATAGCTCTAAAAATGCAGAAGATGGTGGAGTAGTCAGATGCTTCCAGTGGACCCTCTTACAACACAGATCGAAAAAAACTGGTGATTTGATTATATATGGCTATCTGGGAGCCCTGTACATCAAAGGCAGAGTTGAGGAACCGGACTGCGTGGGAGGGGGAGGGAGAGATGGTTCAGAAGCAGCAAGGAGTTGCCAGACCTGACCCAGCGAGAACCTCAGCCCTTCAGGCCTGAGCAGCTCATGGGTGAGAGGTGAGGCAGGCAAGCTGCCATGTATGGGAAGCACGTGTTCTGCACCAAGAGAGACCCAGAGCCAGAGAGTCTACACGGCCATCCAGAACCAGTAAGAAGCAGCCCTCATCAGCCAAAGATAAGTAATTGTTTACGGCTTACCACACAGATCAAAAACAGCCCCCTTAGGGAAAAACCTCTCTCCCATTTACCTCCCCACTCCCTGCTCTGCACTGGGTCCTGAACCAGCTTCAGCAATTGCCTAGTCCCCTGGGCTGGAAGTAGGATCCATCACACGCCCAGAGCCATTCTCCCTGCCTTGGAGAGTCAACAAATTAACAAACAGAGGGGAGAAAATAAACTGCCGGCTCCCCTAAGCCAGGAACCCAAGGTAGGCACAGCTCCTTTGCCTAGCCACAGGCATAAGGTATCCATGGACTCTGAGTGCCTTTTCCCTGCATAGACTTGTGTGGACCCATTTCAACAGCGTAGGCCCTCATTACCACAGTACAACAGGGTATATACCGGGACCCTAACTTCAACTGTTTCAGCTGTGAAGTGGCAGGTTCTTGACATTTGACACTGCTCTTCCCATTAAGCAGGGTCTTCACCTACCCACATCAGGGGCCTGAGGACTGGTGGCTCCACCCATGCCACCTAGCCACCTGCGATAGGGGCCCAAGAGTAAGAGGTGCCCCCAGTCCTTACAGCCAACAGCACTGGGTGCTCATAGTCTGGCTGCAAAACCCACGCACCTATGTACTCTAGGGAACAGGGACATGCCTTCCTCCTGGACACTCGGGAGCAGCTGTCAGCCCACTGCCTTGCTCAGAGTGTTTCCCCCTGCTGCAGCCAGATGCCTGTGCCTACACCAATCATCCATGCCTGTCTAGGACCGTAAGTGGGAGCCTACACCACACACTTGGTGGCTATCTACCTGGGCACCTGAGCTGAATCCATACAGGAGGAGTAGGTGGACTCCTGAGCTCACATACCTAGCAACAGATCTAACCACCTGGTGACAGGACATAAAGGTGCCAATAATCAAACTAGCTCATACGAGCAGCCTATTTGGGCATATCAAAAGAAAACAAGAAGCTAGAACATAGTAAGCAAATGTAAAAAACACATAACAACTTACTGATGGCTCGGAGACAACAGTCAATATCAAATCACATAAAGAGGCAATCCTTCTAGGTCAAATGGCATAACAAAGTTTATTAAGAAAATGTTCTGCATCCTACTTTGGTGAGTGGTGTCTGGGGTCTTAAAAGCTTGCAAGCGGCCATCTAAGATGCATCAATTGGTCCCAACCACCTGGAGTAAAGGAAAATGAAGAACACCAAAGACACAAGGAAAGTATTAGCCCAAAAGACAGAAAGGGCCACATAAACCAGAGACTTCATCAGCCTGAGACTAGAAGAACTAGATTGTGCCTGGCTACCACCAATGACCGCCCTGACAGAGAACACAACAGAAAGTCCCAGATGGAGCAGGAGAAAGGTGGGGTGCAGAACTCAAGACCAGACTTAATGGT
Organism: Dugong dugon; assembly: GCA_030035585.1. Lineage (NCBI taxonomy): Eukaryota > Metazoa > Chordata > Mammalia > Sirenia > Dugongidae > Dugong > Dugong dugon. The sequence continues at coordinate 88,219,371 of CM057474.1, read as the reverse complement.
CTGAGACTGGAGGAACCTCAGAAAGCATGGCCCCCGGGTTCTCTATCAGCCCAGAACTAAAACAATTTCTGAGGCTACTTCTTCAGACAGGGATTGGACTGGACTGTGGGACATAAAGTGATACTGTTGAGGAGTATGCCTCTTAGCTCAAGTAGATACAAGAGACTAAACGGGCAGCTTCTGTCCAGAGATGAGATGCGAAGGCAGAGAGGGTTAGGAGCTGGCTGAATGGACATGGGGAATCAGGGGTGGAAAGGAGGAGTGTGCTGTCATAGTATGGGGAGAGCAATTAGTCACATAATAATGTATGTATAAATTTTTGTATGGGAAAAAATAAAATAAAAAAGGCAGATAACTGTTGAAAATAATAACTACAACGTGAGGTATCAAGTAATAAAATCTGTAAGAAGAGGTATCAGATAATATGTTTCAGAATTTGAAAGACAGGAATTCCCAGCTAAAAGTGATAGCAAAATTTTCATAGACTAAACAACATTTCAGCTAGATTTTGAAAGCCAAATATGATTTAAGCATGAAATCATGACAAGGAGGCATATTTTTAAGAAGACAGTATGAAAAAAGGCACAGAGGCAGAAAGATATGGAGCATGTACGGGGGATAGCGTGATGCCTGCAGTATGAAGTGTTCATAGGGCAATAGTAAGAAATAAAATTGAACGTATCATCTGGGTTAAAGGCATTCTGAAATTAAAGGAAAAATTTAGAGTGGACAGTATGGAAAAATTCTTTGCACTTTAAAAATAACATCTTAATGACATACTTTAAATTTGAAGAGATGTGTTCCATCCATCATTTTGGTACAATCTCACAAGGAAACTGGGAAAGGTGTATGTTACTGTTATTAACAAATGAGTACAGAAGTTACCTGACATAACTGAGAACACATTTGTCATAATATTCTCACCAGCCTCAAAGATTTCCATTTCCAAATTTTGTTTTGAAAGGAATCATTTGGAGGTACTTGACCAGAGAGGCAAAAAGGCAGAAGTTTGACCCTTCACTGGAAGGGAACTGGATTTTTCTTTGAAGACTATACTTCTTGTCCAGACCCAACAATACTTCATGGTCTCACCATTCACCCAGTCACCTCACCTAAACTCCTCAGATTCACCTCATCCTCTCCTCTTCTTAATCTGGCACCTAAATCTCTTAGCTATAAGATTTGCGCTCTTGAGGGCAACAACTGTGTGTGAATCATCTATGTAATACCAGTACTTAGCAATACTAAAGCAGAAGGTGAATAAATGAATCAATTACATGAAATTCCATGTAACTGAAAACTCCATTGTACAGGATCCTCCCAGAGCGAGCTCCATTGACACTTGGATCTATTTCTTTATCTTTTAAAAGTTTGTTTGCTTGTTTGCAAGCCATAGAAACCAACTTTTGCTCTTCAGGTGAAAGGGGGATTTTTTTTTTTTTTTTAAAGACAATGGGAACAACCAAGGGAACTACAAGGTCTTCAATCCACAACCAGATTATAAACTCCTCAAAAGCCATCCCATACGTTTTTTTCTGTTGTTCAACATTACAGAATACAGGACTGGGCCCCAGAAGGCTCTTAATAAAACTTGCTAACTGATTCCATAAAAACTGCTCTCCACCCACCTTGTTAAGGCTCACGTCACAGTCTTTTCACAGCTGCAACACATTCCTTCTTTTCATTAAATGGTCCTGTAATTAGGGTTTAGCACCCCCTTCCTCCCCCTATTTACTGGAGACCTCTACCTTTACTCTGATATTTGGAAAATGCAGGTGTATCTTTAATCATTCATTTAGTCATTTAAATGCATCTACTGAGTACCAAGTAGTTAACAACTGTCAGAAAAACAGGGTTAAATAAACGAAAGCCAATGTCCCAAAGCAGCTTATACGTGGGAGAAAAACATGTCAGCCAAACATTAACATAACACTTATGAAGCGTAGTAGAGAACTTCCACCACTGCATCCACTCATCCCTCAGCAGCTGTACTCAGTGAAGGACTTCTGCCTTCCTCAGTACTACAAATGAAGTGTCCATACCCCAGGTTAGGGCCAACCTTTCAACTGACATTGTAGATCTTCTCTCTCCTCTACCCGAGGGCATTATTCCAGCAAGCTCCACTCTCTCTCTTCTATTATCAAATTTTCCTTTCTACTGGACCATTCCCATCAGCAATCATGCTATTCTTTTCCATCTTAGAAAAATAAACTCTCTCTAAATCCGCATTTTCCCTCCAGTTATTACTATATTTCTCTTCACAGCAAAGTCCTCAGAAGGGTTGTTTCTACTCACTATTACCCAATCCCTCTCCTCTGATTCTCTCTTGAACTCACTCCTATCAGACTTTTGCTCCATTGAAACAACCTTGTCAAACTTCAAACTCCTTAGCGAGGCAAACAAGACCTCCAATCATCTGACCTCAGCTACATTTTCAGCCTCCTTTCACTCCAGTCCCTCTCTCCAAATTGCTGCAGAAAGAAATGCTTATCTTTCCCCACACAGAAAATATTATTTCCTACCTTTGTACCTAACTAATTCTTATCCACTCTTTAAGACGGGAATCAGATGCCATCTCCTACTTGAGCCCTTTATGATCCCCCCAGGTTGGGCTGTTCTATGCTCCCTTGGCTTATGTTCCCACTTTAATTATTACCCTAACACACTGTATCCAAATTTGATTACAGATCTTGTAGACTGGAAGCTTCTACACGTCTTATTTAAAAGACATATTCAGTGTCTAGTAAAATGCATTGCACATAAGTAATTGTTTAATAATATTTTTTGGACCAGGCATCAGGTGACCTAAGTTCTAGTTATACCTCTTCCATTAATCAGTCATGTTACTTTAGGTAAATTTCTAAAACTCCTTGAGGTTGTTTCCTCGTATCTAAAAGGGAAATAACTCCCCCACCTATCCACCAACTATCTGGCCTCCTTAAGAGTTCCTGGGGAAAAAAAGTAAAAGAAATTAAATAATCCATGTTATTTTAAAAAATTATAAGATGTTGTACAAATACAAAATATTGCTAGTGTAAATATTTAATCTACTTGGAACTATCTGAGATCACTGTAAAAATATGCCATAGATGTAACTAAGTACTCATTCCTTCCTACTGGAGTTAGGAACAATAATGACAACAAAATCAATCACAGAACTTAAAGATTCTCAGAGAACTTCACAAAACTCAAGCAATTGAACTGTAAACTTGGAAGGCTCTTAGGAATTATCTATCCCCTGTTTTTACAGGCAAAGATTCTGAGACCCAGAGACCAGCTGGATCAGCTCAGGGCCACCATATCAGAATATGTACAAGACCCAGGCCTATTGGTTCCCTGTCTGGTATACTTTTCAATAAAACAACATAAAATCTAGATTAGATGTCCACTAATTCATGATTAAACAAAATGCAACATAAGATAATTTTTAAATTTTGGGCTTTGAAAATTCTGCACCCTTTTGTAATCCCATACTCTAAATCCAATCATTCAGAAATTATTCACAAATACTCTAGGAGTATTTATTGACTATGTAAAAGCACTCAACTATGTTGATCATAACAATATGGATAACATTGTGAAGAATGGGAATTCCAGAACACTTAATCGTGCTCATGAGGAACCTGAAAAGGGATCAAGAAGCAGTCATTCAAACAGAACAGGGGGATACTATGTGGTTTATAGTCAGGAAAGGTGTGTGTCATGGTTGTATCCTTTCACCATACTTATTCAATCTGTATGCTGAGCAAATAATCCGAGAACCTGGACTATATGACAAAGATAGGGCATCCGAATTGGAGGAAGACTCATTAACAACCTGTGATATGCAGATCACACAACCTTGCTTGCTGAAAGTGAAGAGGACTTAAAGCACTTACTGATGAAGATCAAAAACTACAACCTTCAGTATAGATTACACTTTAACATAAAACAAAAATTCTCACAACTGGACCAATAAGCAACGTCATGATAAATGGAGAAAAGATTGAAGCTGTCAAGGATTTCATTTTACTTGGATCCACAACCAACACCCATGGAAGCAGCAGTCGAGAAATCAAACGACACATTGTATTGGGCAAATCTGCTGCAAAAGACCTCTTTAAAGTATTAAAAAGCAAAGATGTCACCTTAAAGACTAAGATGCATCTGACTCAAGTCATGGTTTTTTCCATCGCCTCATATGCATAAGAAAGCTAAGCAAGGAATAAGGAAGACCAAAGAAGAATCAATGCCTTTGAATTACGGTGTTGAAGAATATTGAATATACATAGACTGCCAAAAGAAAGAACAAATCCATCTAGAAAGAACAGAAGCAAGGATGGCGAGACTTTGTCTCACATGCTTCGGATGTGTTATCAGGAGGAATCAATCCCTGGAGAAGGACACCATGCTTGGTAAAGTAGAGGGGCAGTGAAAAAGAGGAAGACCCTCAATGAGATGGATTGACACGGTGGCTGCAACAATGGGCTCAAGCATAAGAACAATCATGAGGGTGGTGCAGGACCATTCTGCTTCTGTTTCATTCTGTTGTACGTAGGGTCGCATTGAGTCGGAACCGACGCAACAGTACCTAACAGCAGCAACAACTCTAGGGGAGCTAATATAATGAGAGAAAGTCCCAAGAATGCCTCATCACAAGACATAAAATCCAGGACATATTTTGCTTCCTATGCAAATGGTGATCACATCTTGTAGAGCTGTTAGGAGGGACCTGGAAACAGAGTAAGTTAACATCTACCTATTACTGTGGACCTCAGTCTCTACCTACTGCCCAGCCTACCCACCCCCATCTTGCAGGCCAGCCAGGTTTCCTTATTATAAGGTGTCCGGCAATGAGCTCAGTCCCTGTGCCTTCTGAAATTTAAAAAAAAAGAAAAAAAATTGCAATTAAGGAGCCAATTCATCCAGTTCAAGGAGCTAGGAAGCTGAAATTGAACAGCTGTTCCTGGTTAAAACTTTCTGCCTTCCAGGCGTTGTTTGTACTGTGAGTCCCAATGGGAATCAAAATGATATTTGACCATAGAGTATGGAAAATTCAATTGGCAGGATTCAATCGCTTTTATCCAAGTGCTAGGTGTCATCTGGAGCCCTGGTAGTGCAGTGGTTAAGAGCTTGGCGGCTAACCAAAAGGTCGGCAGTTAGAATCCAACAGCCACTCCTTGGAAACCCTGTGGGGTATTTCTGCTCTGTTCCATAGGGTGGCAATGAGTCAGAATTGACTCAACGGCAATGAGTTTGTTTGTTTTCAGGTGTCATTCTAGGTGCCAAGAATAGAACAGTGTAGAAGACAGATGAAGTTCTGGCCAATGTCTTTCTTGTTTGTGATGGCCTGTTTGTCTACTCATACAAGCTGTGAGCCAGATCTGGATTCTGGTTCTAGTTTTACCATTAACCATCAAGAGCTGACATGACTCTCAGGTTTAATCCCCTCATTTGCATAATAATAATAACGCTAATTCTCACTTACAGAGTTTTTATGAGGATCAAATGAAATAGTTTGTGATCCTGTTCTCTAAAACAAATGAAGAGCTATGAAACATTATATAAAAGCGTTAATATTAATTATGTCCACAGTCTATATACAGTTATTCTTCTGAGATGTATCTACTTTTGCATTCCCACAGACAGCTCCTCTTCAGCCAAAGCCATCTTTACCTTTCCCCATTAAGACATATTCTTTTTTAACTCTTAATCTTTATTACTGCTGTTTTCCCTTCCTAAAATGCCCTTCCTCTTATCCCTGAGGTTCAAACTGAGTCCCCATAGGAACTAGGCAGGTAACACAAAATCAGTGAAGCTTACCTTAAATTAAAAAAAAAAAAAAAAGTGAGTTGTAGGGATGGAAATGAAGGGAAATGCGCCACCTATTAATTGCTGCCAAGTGAAAACCCAGACAACTCAAAAATGGTAGTGCTAGCCAGACTAACTAGGCAAGAAAAGGAAATAAAAGGTATCCAAATTGGAAAGGAAGAAGTAAAACTACCTCCACTTGCAGAAGACATGATCCTATTATGTTTTAAAGCTCACCATATAGAAAATCCCAAAGAATCCACACGAAAGCAACTAAAGCTGGTAAATGAATTCAGCAAAGTGGCAGAGTACAAAATCAATGCAAAAAAAAAAAAACTCACTTGGGTTTCTATATATCAACAATGAATAATTTGAAAAGGAAGTCGAGAAAAGAATTCCATTTACAATAGCATCTAAAAGAATAAAATACCTAGGAATAAATTTAACAATGGAGGAGAAAGATTTGTATACTGAAAACTGTAAAACATTTCTGAAAAAAAATTAAAATATCTAAATAAATGGAATGACATCCTGTGTTCATAAACTGGAAGATTTAATACCATTAAGATGTCATTTCTACCCATAGCGATCAACAGATACAATGAAATTCTTATTAAAATTCTAACAGCTTTTGGAATTTCCAGAATTGAAAAAGCTGATCCTTAAACTTATATAGAATTACAAGGTGCCCTGAATAGCCAAACAATCTTGAAAAAAGAACAAAATAGGAGGACTCACATTTCCTGATTTAAAAACATATTAAAATGCTACAGTAATCAAAATAGTGTGATACTGGTATAAGGATAGACATACAGACAAAAGGAATTGAATTGAGAGTTCAAAAATACACCCATACAGCTACGGCCAATAGATTTTCTATGGGGGTGCCAAGTCCATTCAAGTGGAAAGAACAGTCTCTTCAGCTGATTTTGGGACTACTGGATCTCTATATGCAAAAGAATGAAGTTAGACCCACACCTCGCACCATGTACAAAATTAACTCAAAATGGATCAATGACCTAAATATAAGCACTAAAACCATAAAACCTGTAGAAGAAAACATAGGGAGAAAGCCTTAAGATGTTGTTTTTGACAACGGATTCTTAGATATGACCAAAAGCACGAACAACAAAACATAGATAAATTGGACTTCATCAAAATGAAAGATTTTTGTACATCAAAGGACTTTATTAATAAAGTGAAGAAACAATCTACATAATAAGAAAAAGTACTTGAGAACTATATGTCTGATAAGGGCCAAAATTTAGAACATATAAAGAACACCTACAACTCAAAAATGAAAAGGCAAACAAACCACTTTAAAAAATGGCCACGTTTCAGCTAAATGACAGATTAGCCCATAAAATATCACCCATGAGTACTGTGCTCCTCTAAATAATCATCTAAATAAAACCAGATGGTAAACATTGTCCCTAGACCAAACATGAGAAGGTAAGAGGGGATAAGGAAGCTAGATTAAGGGAAACAGGACAATCAGAATGGAAATAATGAGAACACTGATATTTTGTTGAAAACGTAACCAATGTCACTGAACAATATGTATAGAAATTATTAAATAAGAACCTAATTCGCTGTGTAATCTTTCACCAAAAACACAATAAATATATTTTTTTAAATGGGTAAAGGCCTTGAACAGATATTTCTCTATAGAATATATACAAATGGCCAATAAGCACAAGAAAAGATGATCAATGTCATTAGTCATTAGGGAAATGCAAATCAAAACTACAATGAGATACCATTTCACACCTACTAGGATGGCTATTATCAGAAAAATGGAAAATAACAACTGTTGGCAAAGATGAAGACAAACTGGAACCCTCATGCATTGCTGGTAGGAATGTAAAATGATGCTGCCTTTATGGAAAACAGATTAGCAGTTCCTCAGAAAGTTAAAGATAGAATTTCGTTTCTTCAAATCAAGAGATTTGAAGGCAGGGACTCAAATAGATACCTGTACACCAATATTCATCACATTATTCACAGTAGCAAAAGTTGGAAAGAACCCAAATGTCCATCAATGGATGAATGGATAAACAAAAACGTGGTATATCCATACAATGAAATATTATCCAGCCATAAAGAAACAGGAAGTTCTAATAATGTTACAACATGGATGAACCCTGAAGACATTATGCTGAGTAAAAAAAGTCAGACATAAAAGGACAGATATTGTATGATCACACTTACATAAATATCTAGAATAGGTAAGTGCATACAGACAAAATTTTGTTAGTGGTTACCAGGGGCTGGGGTGAGGAAGGAATGGGCAATATTGCTAAAGAGGTCCTGAGTTTCTGTTTGAGGTGATGAAAGACTTGTTGAAATGGATAGTGGTGATGGTAGCCCAACAAGGTAAATGTAATTAATGTCACTGAAATGTATACTGAAAAACGGTTAAAACAGCAAACTTTTTGTTATATATATATTACCACAATAAAAAAAACCACAAAAATATATTTCCAGTTCTTCTTCCAAAGTGTATAACGGAGAATAGTTGGTAATTGAAATAATTGTAAGAAGAATTTAATACTTCGGGACAAGTGACAAGAATTCCCTCTAGCTTTTAAATTCATCACCAACAACTGCCTGCATTTTTAGGTTATATTACAGCTCTATGTCACCCAAGGGCAAGTGAAAAGATAAAATATCAGCCATGGCCTTCTTTTCCTTCATTTCAGGAAGGGTAAAACCCTTGAGAGTGATGGTATGCAGTTGTCTTTCTCATGTGTTGTTCTGCAAAGAGATCAGAACCTCGTGTGCTATAAAAGCATGCCGTAAATGCACTCTTACTTTTTCCAATGGCCACTGTTTAAGCTGAATGGTACTTTCTAAAAATAACGAAGAAACCCTTGCAAATAAGTAGATACTTAGAAAATGACGGGTAATCAGAGGTAAAGGGATAGGCTCAAGATAATAAGAGCCACCACTTCCGTCTTGTATTATTCATGCAACAGCTGCATCCAACATGCATAAAGCAGATACTGACTAAATGTGCCTTGAATGAATGAAAATACTGAATGAATTAAACACTTTCAAAGAATCCAAAAAATTCCAACAACTATGAGTCTTCTGTTTGGACAGTAAGATTTTACATTGCAGAACCTCAGTTTTGGAAGGGATTTTAGAGTCATCAGATTCAATTTCTCATCTGTGTTTGAATACCACTTTCTCTATCCGTTCTAAGCCCTCATCTAACCTATACTTGAATGCCTCTGGTTATACCGAACTTACTAACTCTCAGGATGGTGCAGCTTTGAAGAGTCGACTATTCATTTTGTGGTTAATTCACTTCTACTGGAGTGGGGGTAGGGGAGAGACATAAGTAAACAAATAATTGAACAAATTATATTTTGGCTGATGATAAGAAGTATGGAAGAAAATATACAGAGTAAAGGGAATAGAGAGTGCTGACAGGGTGACTTATTTTACGTAGAGTGGTCAGAGAAGGCCTCTCTGGTAAGGCGACATTTGAGCAGAGATCAGAAAGAAACTAAGAAGATAACCATAGGATCTCCAAGGACATAGTTTCCAGGCAGAGGGAACAGCAAACAAAAAGTTCCTGAATCCTGGCACTCTGCAGAGGGAACCAGAAAATGAGTTTGAAAAGGTCTGAGATTCCCTTTGCCAGTTATATGCTTTTGGAAGGCATTACACCATCTACCTACTTAGTCTTCCAATTTCACAGAGTTTGCTCTGGTGTTGAGGAAAGAGCCCTGGATAGGAGTCTAAACATCTAAACTAGAGCTAGTTCTGCCACTGATTTGACGTGTAGCCTTTTGCAAGTCACTTCCCCTCTTCTATAAAAAATGATTGAATTCTAGCCCTAATATACTATGATTCAAGGGAAGTGACCATTACTCAAGGGCAAGTGAAATATGAGTAACTTGCAAAGCTATACGAAGTGTGGGGAAAACTGCTGACCAATTTCCTGGTTTGTAATAAAATCTCCTCCTCCTTACAACATCTATATAACACAGGATCTGAGTTTATTGTCTCCCCTCTATTTCTTCCTCTCCTAGAACACTTCTCCCCACAGCCTGTACTCAACAAATGCTCTGTCTTCGTGAACCTCTGACTTTTTCAACAAGGATTCAAGTGACTTGGTTTCAATCTCACAAATTGGGAGTTGTCACTGATTATAGCTAAATTCCATTGGGAATGAACTCAGTGTGGGAAGGTCTATGGTGCCTGGGTGGCACAAAATGGTTAAGTGCTTGACTACTAGCCAAAATGTTGGCATTTGAATCCACCTAGAGGTGCTTCTGGAGCCATGGTGTTGCAGTGGTTAAAAGCTCAGCTGCTAACCAAACAGTCGGCAGTTCGAATCCACCAGCCGCTCCTTGGAAACCCCATGGGGCAGTTCTACTTTGTCGTATAGGGTCGCTATGAGTCCAAATTGACTTGACAGCAATGGGTTTAGAGGTGGCTCACTGTGATCTGCTTACAAAAGTTCATAGCCTTGAAAACCCTATAGTTTTACTCAGCATGCATGGGGTCACCATGAGTTGGAATCGACTGAATGGCAACTAATAACAAAAACAACATGGCGTAGTGTAATGGTATTCAAAGTTGGCTACACTTCAGAATCACTTGGGCAGCTTTTAAAAATCTCAGTGCCCAGGCTGTGCCCCAGAACGATTAACTCAATCTCTCAGTATGTAGTTACTGTTCCTCAGGTGATTGAAATGTACAGCTACAGTTGGGAACCTTTGGATTAGAGGAGAACTTGATTTTGATGGTGTGCACACCTGGACTTGACATGTGATTGCCACATTTACGCGAGGTGCGCCCTTAAGCAAATGTTTTAACCTGATTCTTGTTTTCCTTATTTGTAAAATTGATGAAATAGTGCCCACCTCATAATGCCTGAACCAGTACGTGATCCTACTGATTTTTTTCTTCTATTTTCACCTCCCCATATCACTATGATTTAAGTTCTTATCTATGAAAGTCCTAGTTTTATAGAATTCTGTATTAGTTCTATGCAGATAAATGTAAACACATATAAGCCATGTTCCTAGGAGGTAACAATCCTTATACAAAGGCCTTGAAATGGAGATACTTGGGGAGGATAAACATACAATGTAAATAGATGCCATCATAATCCACCAATAAGAAAGGACCTCCTGATGGTCTAAACATGGTGCTCAGAATGTTCAAAGGTAGATGTCTTGACCATCTATTGTATAAATTACTCAAAAACTTAGTGGCTTGAAGCAACATCATTTATTATCTCAGTTTCTCTGGGTCTGAAATCCAGGCATGGCTTAGCTAGGTCCTCTGGTACTGATTCTCTCACAAGGCTGCATTCATCTCAAGGCTCAAATGGGAAGGATCTGCTTCTTAGCTCACTTAACATGGTTGGTGGCTAGATCCAGCTCCTCACAGGCTGGTTTCAGTTTCTCACAAGTTGTTTGTCAGAAGCCTCCCTTGGTTCCTTGCCATGTGGGCCCCTCCATGGAGCATCTTACAACATGATAGTACGTCAGCAAGAGGGCAAGAGAGAGTGCCAGCAAGAGACAGAGTGCTAGCAAGATAGATGCCATAGCCTTTAATAACCTAATCATGAAAATGACACCCCATCATTTCTGCCATGTTTTATGCAGAAGGGAGTCTCTAGATCCAGCCCACATTCAAATGTAGGAGATCACCCAAGTACATGAATACCAGGAGGCAGGGAGCTTTGGGAGCTGTACTATAACCTGACAACCGCAGTGGATGCCTGAATGTTTTATTGCCTTAAATCAAAACATAACAGTTGGTTCTCAGAGGAGAGACTGACAACTATTAGAAAAGTCAGTATTACTCCATTCTCATTTCCACGTCCATGAGCCAACCCCTCCCTCCATTATTGTGCTTGGAGACATTATTTATTGAGCAACTGCTATGTACAGAGTACAATTTTAAGGACTGTGCAGTGATTTCAAAATGAATAAGAGCTCACAAGCAAATGAGGAAAACAGAAAAAACAAATCATTTCAAACCCAGATTGTAAATTTTATTATACAGAAACTATGTGCTATGGTGTTATGACTAAAGAAAAAAAAAACTCATAAGAGAATATTTGGGAATGGAATACAATTTGAGCTAGGCCTTAAGGATATAGAGGACTTCAACAAATGTATATTTTTACAGAAATATACATAAAGTATTATAACAAAGTGTGCAAAGACTTGGATTTAGAAAACAAAAAGGGAAGAACACACTCGGCATTTTACAAGCTGAAAGAACTGAAGAAAAAATTCAATCCTCGAGCTGCAACATTGAAGGATTCTATGGGCAAAATATATATATTTTTTAATACTCTTCATCTTTTAGAGCAGTTTTAAGTTGACAAAATGAATTGAGTTTTGGCAGACCAGGTGGTGGTGAAGACATATTCCTGTTAGGTATCTGCTGGTTATTGCCGCTGTTCCCTGTACTGAGAGTCTGGAGGTTTGTCAGTAGGGCTCTGCAGTACTGTCACTTTGTTCTTATTCGTATCATTTAAACCTATGGATACTTGCTGAAAATTGGGACTTCAGTAGCTTCTGTTCATATTTTTGGTGTTTACCCACCTGTATTTCCTCTTTTGTGGAACTGGCCACCACCAATTCATGTAGGCACATGAAGTCAGGTTGTAGACGCTGCACCTTCTTTGAGCAGTCGCTGCAGTACCTTGTTGTCCTTGGAGATGCTGGAGGTATTTTGCCATCTGCCACACTGTTGTGGACACGCTTTCCAGTTCTAAGGGCATCTTCTGACCAGATGGAGTTAGCACCATCACTAGGACTTAGACACAGTGGGCCTGAATGGGATGTGCTATTTACTGATGGCAGCTTTTTTTTTTTTTTTTAAAATTGCACTTTAGGTGAAAGTCTACAGACCAATTTAGTTTCCATTCAACCGTTTATACACAAATTGTTTTGTGACATTGGTAGCAATCTCTGCGATGTGTCAATACTCTCCTCTTCTTCACTCTGGGTTCCCCATTTCCATTCGTTCCCTTTCCCTGTCCCTTCCTGCCTGCTCGTTTTTGTTTTTAGGCATGTGTTGCCCATTTGGTCTCATTTACATGATAGAACTAAGAAGCACGCTCCTCATTTGTGTTATTGTTTGTTTTACAGAAATGTCTAATCTTTCGCTAAAGGGTGAACTTCAGTAGTGACTTCAATTCTGAGTTACAAGGGTATCTGGGGGCCATAATTTCAGGTGTTCCTCCAGTCTCTGTCTGACCAGTAAGTCTGGTCTTTTTTTTTTTCTTTGGGAATTTGAATTTTGTTCTACATTTTTCTTCTGCTCTGTCTGGGGCCCTCTTTTGTGATCCCTGTCAGATGGTAAGAAGTAGTAGCCGGACACCATCTAGTTCCTCTGGGTTCAGGCTGGTGGAGGCTGTGGTATTTGTGGTCCATTAGTCCTTTGGATTAACAGTTCCCTTGTGCCTTTATTTTTCTTCATTCTCCTCTCCTCCAGATGGAATAGGACCAGTAGATGTATCTTAGATGGCCACTCGCAAGCCTTTAAGACCCCAGACGCTACTCACAAAAGTCGGATGTAGAACATTTTCTTTACTATGTTATGCCAACTGACCTAGATGTACCCCAAGACTATGGTCCCTAGCCATCACTCTATGCGCAAAATACTGAATGACGCAGGAAGTTTCAAAAGAAGATGTAAGGATTACACAGAATCACTGTACCAAAAAGAACTGGTCGATGTTCAACCATTTCAGGAGGTAGCATACGATCAAGAACTGATGGTACTGAAGGAAGAAGTCCAAGCTGCACTGAAGGCACTGGTGAAAAATAAGCCTTCAGGAACTCACAGAATACTAATTGAGATATTTCAACAAATGGATGCAACACTGGAACTGCTCACTTGTCTATGCCAAGAAATTTGGAAAACAGTTACTTGGCCAACCAATTGGAAGAGATACATATTTGTGCCCATTCCAAAGAAAGGTAATCCAATAGAATGCAGAAATTATCCAACAATGTCATTAATATTACATGCAATTAAAATTCTCCTGAAGATAATCCAAAAGCAGTTGCAGTAATACATCAACAGGGAATTGCCAGAAATTCAAGCCAGAATCAGAAGAGGATGTGGAACAAGGGATACAATTGTTGATGTTAGATGGCTCTTGGCTGAAAGCACAGAATACCAGAAAGATGTCTACCTGTGTTTCACTGACTATGCAAAGGCATTCAGCTGTGTCAATCATAACAAATTATGGATAACATTGCAAAGAATAGCAATTCCAGAACACTTCATTGTACAGAACTTGTACATAGACCAAGAGGCAGTTGTTCGAACAGAACAAGGGATACTGCAGGTTTAAAATCAGGAAAGGTGTGCATCAGAGTCATATACACATACTTAGTCTGTATGTATGCTGAGCAAATAATCCAAGAAGCTGGACTATATGAAGAAGAATGCAGCATCAGGATTGAAGGACAACTTATTAACAACCTGCGATATGTAGATGACACAACCTTGCTTGCTGAAAGCAAAGAGGACTTGAAGCTCTTACTGATGAAGCTCAAAGACTATAGCCTTCAGTATGGATTATACCTTAATGTAAAAAAAAAAAAAATTCCTCACAACTGGACCAAAAAACAACAGCATGATAAACAAAGAAAAGATTGAAGTTGTGAAGGATTTCATTTTACTTGGACTCACAATCAATGCCCATGGAAGCAGCAGTCAAGAAATCAAATGACATACTACATTAGGCAAATCTGCTGCAAAAGACCTCTTTAGAGTGTTAAAAAGCAAAGATGTCACTTTGAGGACTAAAGTGTACCTGACCCAAGCCATGGTATTTTCAGGTACCTCGTATGCATGTGAAAGCTGGATAATAAATAAGGAAGACCTAAGAAGATTTGACGCCTTTGAATTATGGTATCAGCAAAGAATATTGACTATACCATGGACTATCAGAAGAATGAACAAATCTGTCTCCGAAGGAGTATAGCCAGAATGTTCCTTAGAAAGACGGATGATGAGACTTCATCTCGGGAACTGTGGGCATGGTATTAGGGGGGACCAGTCTCTGGAGAAGGATACCATCCTTGGTAGAGGGTCAGCCAAAAAGAGGAAGAATCAACGAGATGGACTGACACAGTGGCTGCAACAACGAGTTCAAACATAGCAATGATTGTGAGGATGGCACAGGACCAGGTAGTGTTTTTTTCTGTTGTACACAGCATTGCTATGAGTTGGAACAGACCTGATGGCACCTATTAACAACAACAACAACAACAACATCTGAGAAGGGCATCCAGGGAAAAGAACAGCTTGAGCAAAGGTAGATGGGCAGGACAACTGAGGAAATATTTCAGAATTTGTGAGGATGAAGTATAAGATTCAGGGTGCTGAAGAAAGAAATAAAGCTAACTCTAAAATAGAATTTAAAATCCATTTTTGAAATATATATATATATATATATATATATATATATATATACTTTTTTTTTTTTAGCTAGGGAGCATTGGTGGTTCAGTGGTAGAATTCTCATCTTCCATGCAAGAGATCAAGGTTCTCTTCCCAGCTAATGCACCACATACACAATCACCACCTGTCTGTCCGTGGAGGCTTGCATGTTACTATGATGCTGAACAGGTTTCAGTGGAGCTTCTAGACTAAGGCACACCAGGAAGAAAGGTCTGGCAATCTACTTCTAAAAATCAGACAGTGGGAAGCCTATAGATCATCACTGTCCGATCTGCAACTGATCATGGAGGCAGCACGGGACCAGGCAGTGTTTCATTCTTTTGTGCATGGGGTCACCATGACTGGGGGCCAATTTGACGGAAGCTAACAACAACATTCCAAGCCCTTCTCGCACAGTAGTTAAGTGCTCAGCTGCTAACCAAAAGGTTAGCAGTTTGAATCTACCAGCTGCTCCTTGGAAACCCTATGGGCAGTTCTACTCTGTCCTATAGGGTCACTGTGAGTTGGAATGGACTTAACAGCAATGGGTTTAACAATCACAGTTAGCTAGAGATGAAGTAGAATTCAGTGGAGGGGCCACTGAATTTTTGCTAACTCAAGACTGCTATGACATGACCTGTATTTAGGATACTCACACTGGCAGCAGGGAAAAAGAGAATTGGAATGGGTTCAGTCGGAGGGGGGTGGGGGCTGGAAGCAGGAATATCAGTTAAAGAACCTCTGAAATTACACAGTCAGTAGGTAAAGGCGTCTCTTCACAGGCAGGGGAAATGGGAGTAGGGAGGACAGGAAAGGTTTGAGGGCCATTGTAGGATTTAGGAAGAGCTTTGAGAAAAGGTTAAGCAAGAAAAGTCAAAGACGACTCTGGATTTTCATACATGGGTGACTAGAGGATTTATAACAATAACTCAGGGGGAGTATTTGGAAATGTGAGGGAAGATAAAGAGTTTATTAGTTGATTTCATTCATTCACATCTTTTAATATGGTTCTCTTATGAGAAACAAGTCTTCATTTGCCTGAGTACGTAAGAGTTGAAGTGTTATTGTGGATTGTGTGTGTGTTGTTTGTTCGAAGAGTTAATAAAACACCTGACTAGGAAAAGAAGATATAGACTCAAACCCACCCAGGAGGGTGGTGAAGTAGAGTCAGAAATCCAGTTTAGGCCTGTTTGATCCTTCTCACTACTTTTGGAGGCTAGAGTCGTTGAGGACCATGACTGTTAGGCTGAGCAGAATATATTATATTCCATAGACTATGGGTAGCTAAGGCCACTTTATTTATTCTCAGCATTCATACCTCATTTTGTTGAGGGCTTTATTTTGAGTTGGTTACAATTTAGAAACTTCATAGGCATAACTTCTCCATTACTGGATTTAACACAGCATGTCTAATGAATAAGAATATACAAAGACTGTAGGGGAAGGGAATGTCTATTTTCATCTAAGGGCATCTGAAGAAGCCAGGATGGAATTTAGGCTTGGCTCTTGGGGAAGAGCATATGGCTTTACTGTACTGCAAAGTCACCATGCAGAAAGGAAAAGAATATTTGGCTGGTAATTCAAAAACCAACACTAAGAAATATCTCCATGGAGAAGGCAGAAGGGAGGTTGAGAGTGCAATAGCTGAGTAATTTAGTTCTAGGTGGTGGTGCTGAGCACAGGATTTTCCCCAATATCCAGCAGAGGCAATCATGTGATGTGGTCAGACATGCATGGAACAGGGCATGTCCAAGTGACACCTGTTTCTTAATCACCCCACACCCATAGAAGACCAAATTTTGTTCAGTTTATCTAGAAAAAGTTTTCCCAGCCAGTCTTTCCTCTCCATATCTATGATTGGTGACTTTGTTCAGGCTCAATAATCTCTCCCTTTCTTCCTTAAGTTGTTCCTCAGAAGTTGAATTGGAGACAAGGATTTGAGGGCAGTAGTTTATTGGAGAGGTGATTCCAGGAAGCATTAATAGGGGAGTGCAGATGTAAGACAAGGAGCTCTGGTGGTGCAGTGGTTAAAGCACTTGACTGCTAACTGAAAGGTAGCCAGTTTGAACCCACTAGCCACTCTGTAAGAGAAAGATGTGGCGATCTGCTTTCGTGAAGACTGCAGCTTTGGAAATCCTATGAGGCAGCTTTACTCTCTCCTATGGAGCCCTGGTGGCACAGTGGTTAAGAACTCAGCCGTTAACCAAAAGTTGGCAGTTCAAATCCACCAGCCACTCCTTGGAAACACCATGGGACAGTTCTATTCTGTTCTATAGGGTTGCTATGAGTAGGAATCGACTTGTCGCTATGGGTTTGCAGATATAAGACAGGAAATGGAAGTAAGCCAGGGAAGGGTGTGTTACTGATCATGTTTTAACTGCGGGCAATTGGAGCTTAATTACACTGGGGACTTCTGGGATACAGTGTGGAACAGGCCCCAGTAGAGAGCTAAGGAAGCTAGAACATTTATCCTCCAAGTTCTGTTCATCATCGGCTTAGGGCTATTCTTGGGGGTGTCAACTCCCTAGCACTTCTGGCCAGCCCCATGCAGAGGCTAAGTGTCCCAGAGGAAAGTGGTAAAAACTTGCTCAAGAACTTTCTTGGATCCTAGCAGGAGCATCTCTACACAAATCCTCAGTGTTCTTACTTGTAAAGAGAAGGCAGTTGGACAGCATGGTTTCTAGAGAAGACTTCTGGCTCCAGTCACCTAAATTTTATACAGTTTAGGACATAGAGGCTGAGAGATTAGAAAGGATTTGCTCAAGGTCACAGAGATAATAGCAGATCAAGGGTTAGAATCTAAGATTCATCAATCCCAGCCCAATGCCTGTTCCCATCAGTTCCATAGCCACTGAAACATGGACAGCCATGTTTAATTGCTGGCATTGGTCATTAGCCTTTGGAATCTGTAGCTCTGCAAAAGAGGAAAGGATTATGATGTAGCTATTGACCTCATCTGAGAGATAAACATTAGACCAACAATTCCTAATAAAGCCCTCAAAACAGACAAAAGGAATTTTTCAGAAGATCGTCCAAGATTAACCTGAGTTTCCACAGGAATGCAGAGTTGATGTTGCCAAGTAGTACCTGCCTGATGTCATCCAAGTAGCTAATGGCTACAGACAGCTTCACCTGGCACATCATCAAAGCTGCTGACAAGCAAGAGAAAGTCCACCCAAGCTTGGCGAGTCTGGATCTGTACAAACTCGTGTTCATCTCCATCTCTCAGGCAATTTGATGTAAACCTACCTATGTAATCAACTCAAGGACCACTCCTCATCTTAGACTTGAGGGAACATAAGCCAATTTCAAGCTTTAAAGAAAAATGAAGAGTGGATATTTCAGTTTCTTCCCAACTCTTGGCTTGGAGAATGACTTTTGTAAAGGATAGAATGGGAATATGGAGGCAGGGGAATTACCATAGTGAACTCCATTTGCTACTTATTCTCTCATTATTTAAAAAGCAGGAATGGACTCAAGCTACATCAAGAAAAAGCCTGTTATGACAGCATGCCTTCTCTTTGCGTGCCCACTGGTTGGCCAATTCCTTTTTATGTCAGTCCCAATAATGGAGGAATCCAATTTGATTGGGATCTGGTAATTGTCAATGCCCTTTATGAGAAACTTTCTGTAAGTATTTAGATGTGGCTGCTAGTTGGTCAACTGCCCATCCCAATGTAATACTGGCCAGTCTACAGATCTAGAGATTCTTTCTAAAGCAGGGTGCTATAGGTAAGACAGTTCAAATGGAAGAGGATCTGGGAAAAAGGAAGACTTCATGACAGATTGGTCTGGTCCAGCCCCTCTGCTGCAACCACAAGCCAAAAAGTTAATTTCCAGTACTTTCTTTTCATCATCACTTCGAAAAGATTAAACCAAATGTGTAGACAGGATCTGTGATCTTTTGCAAGCAATATGTTTATAAGCATCTAGTCATACTGTGGTACAGAAGTGTTCCACTCACCCCTCTAGATCAGTAATGTCTTGGTGTGAAAAGGAGAACTTCCCTTTCCCACCTCCTTACACATAACATTCAAAAACATGATGCTAACGAGTGCCATTCCCCATTTGCAATCAGCCCCACAGCCATCTACCTCTTACTAAAGTGAATAATATGTACATAGTCATAAGGAAATCAAAAACCAGACACAACACCTATGAAGTACCTATTTAAAACTAGGAACTGTGCTAGGTCCCAATATCTTCTATCTTCATATCTTCTAATAATAGTCTGCAAGGTAGATCTTGTTGTCCGTTATATGGAGGAATAAACTGATACTCAAAAAAGTTGGTCCACTGTTCTAAAATGATACAGGGTGCAAATGATATCCCTGGGATTCAAAGCCAGATCTTTCTGACCTGCTATTCATGTCCCGTCTGTACAATATCTACTCTTTGTACCTTTTCCCACAGTGTCTTGCACAGTGTTGGGTGTTAGGAAAATGATTACTAGTATTAGCAACACATCAACACCAGTGCCTCATGATGGTCTATGTGAAAAAAGTTCTCTGACTGAGTAAATTAAGATACTTCTTAATATCATATGATATTCCCACCATAAGATTCATAATACTATTGACATATTAAAGACTCTGAAATGTCCTAAAAATCCAATTTAATTTTGTTTGACCAGTATTTCCTAATTTTACTTAATCATAGAACCCTTCTTCAGATAACATCTCATGAACATAGAATTCAATGGAGTATTCTTTGAGAAACAGGCCACTGCATCATATTATCTTCCCTGCATTTTAGGTATGAAAATACTGGGGTCTAGAAAGAAGTGATTTATAGATTACGTAGCTAATGACTGGTGGAGCTGGGGCCAGAGGTCAGAGGTCCTGGTTGCTAATGGTTACATCAATGAAGCCTTGGTATAAAAAAATCATACATACTTTGATCATTCCCTCTGTTCTCCTCTCAAGGGATATCACTCGTACATCTCTCTTCTTAGCTAAATCTCACCACCTACCAAAATCCTGCATTCCCTAGGAAACATTTTCTGACTGCTCCAGCTCACACTCATCTTTCATACTTTCGGCAAATTCCTAAAGCATTTAGAGAAGGGCAGGTAAACGCAGAAGGAAAAAAAAACACTATTTCTCCATTTTGTGCTAAAGGTTGATATCTCTGATCATATGTGACACTTCTTCCTGATACATCTAAACAAGGTTCAACATGAATTTCTTAATATAGCACTCAAGGTAGTTTCTACAAATCCCATAGCACTGGCATACAATAAAAAACATATTTGACATCTTAGACTTAGAGTGAACTTTTGTCTGATGTCTGATCTGTGTTGCCTTCCCCTTTTCCCCATTATTATGGATTGAATTATGTCTCCCAAAAAGATATGTTGAAGTCTTAACTCCCAGTAACTGTGAATGTGAGTTTGTTTGTAAATAGGGTCTTTGAAAATGTTATCAGTTAAGTTAATATGAGGTCATACTGGAGGAGAACCGATCCTTATGGGGTACGGAGAAGAGACATATGTACACAGAGGGAAGCCAGCCATGTGAAGACAGAGGCAGAGACTGGAGTTATGCTGCAGCTGCAAGCCAAGAAGCACTTGGGGCTACCAAAAGATGAAAAAGAGAAGAAGGGGCCTTCCCCTAGAAACTTTGGAGAGAATACGGCCCTTCTGACACTCTGAATTCAGACTTCTAGTCTACAGAACTATGAAACAATACCTTTCTGTCCTTGTAAGCTACCCACTTTGTGATATTTTGTTATGGCAGCTCTAGGAAACTAATACACCCATTGTTTTATTTCACCCATAAGGCTAAAATTTAGAGATCATATCTTCTATGCTTAAATCTCTCAAGGTACTTGGCACATAGTCGAAGATATGTAAAATTATGGACTCAAATAATAACATTTCAGCCCTTGAAAAGGCCATAAAATTATAGAATCACAAAACGTTAAATCTAGATCACTGACAAACTGTGAGTCAAAACGCTGAATGTACAGAAAACAAGTGTGGTAACAACAAGGCAGAGTTTGGGGCCCTCTGGGCACCAAACCCATAAGGAACTTGAGGATACAATTGCTTCAAGTCTTTCTTATCAGCAGATGACCAACCCACAGCAAAGGAATCAAACACTGTAGTCTTTCAAATTCCTCTGAGACCAACAGGAAGCTCCAGTATTTAGCATAGTTTTGGTGGACGTTTTCTTCAACTTGTGGCAGCAAAGACAAGTAAATCTCTCAGGCACTTTTCCTTCCCTTCAAGGCGTGCTTTCTCTTCCCTATAAGCTCTGGAAATCCTACCAGAAATTTCCAAAGGGTATGCACACCTTTAATAAATACCCCACGTCTGACGTGCAAGGTTGAAAGAGATTTAAAGTCTGTTTATGAAGCAAATGGATTCCCTAGATTCTCCTCCTTGCCAGCTGTTTGATCATGCCTTCTCTTCCCCACCTCCAATGCTCCAGGCAGTAAACTGAAGATCTAGTCTATGAAAAAACTGAGCCAGAGAAGTTCCAGGCTTATGGGTACCAGATATAGCAGAAAAAAGGAAATAATATGCGAGGATGAGAACAGGAGTAAAGTGAAATCCTTCCTTCTGATCAGTAAAGTTTCAACTCATTCTCTGTTTCCAAAAATGACTAGCCAGGCATACCTCCTGAAGGCAATAGTTCAGAGGGTACTTCTTGGAGAAGATGGATGGCCACAGAAAAAGCCCTCCAGATACAACTACTCAAAACCTGATCACAGTAGAGTGAAGCCAGTCAATGAACCTGTCCATGTACATCAACTTTTTGGTTCTTTGCTCTTAAAAAATGAACATATAATCCACTTACGGTCAGCTGATTTGGGGCAAAGGCTCAAAGTCACTTAAATAGGGAAAAGACAGCCTTTTTTAACAAATGGTGCTGGCAAAACTGGATATTCATCTGTAAAAAAATGAAACAGGACCCATACTTCACACCATACACAAAAACTAACTCAATATGGATCAGAGACCTAAGTATAAAACCTAAAACAATAAAGATCATGGAAGAAAAAATAGGGACAATGCCAGAGGCCCTAATACATGGCATAAACACAATACAAACCATAATAACAACACACAAACACCAGAAGACAAACTAGATAACCGGGAGCTCCTAAAAATTAAACACCATGCTCATCAAAAGACTTCACAAAAGAATAAAAAGAGAACCTACAGACTGGGAAAAAACTTTTAGCTATGACATATCTGACAAGGGTCTAATCTCTAAATCTACAAAATACTTCAACACTTCAACAGCAAAAAGACAAATAATCCAATTGAAAAATGGGCAAAGGATATGAACAGACATTTCACCAAAGAAGACATTCAGGTGGCTAACAGACACAAAAGGAAATGCTCGCGATCATTAGCCATTAGAGAAATCCAAATGAAAACAACAGTAAGATCCATCTCACACCAACATTACTGGTACTAATCAAAAAACAGAAAATAACAAATGTTGGAGAAGTTGTGGGGAGATTGGAACTCTTATGCACTGCTGGTGGGAATGTAAAATGGTACAACCACTATGGAAAATGACATGGCGCCTCTTTAAAAAGCTAGAAATAGAAATATCATACGATCCAGCAATCCCACTTCTAGGGCTATATCCTAGAGAAATAAGAGCCGTCACACAAATAGACAAATGCACACCCATGTTCACTGCAGCATTATTCACAATAGCAAAAAGATGGAAACAACCTAAATGACCATCAAAAGATGAATGGATAAATTGTGCTACAAACACACAATGGAATACTACACAACGACAAAGAACAACGATGAATCTGTGAAACATCTCACAACACGGATGAACGTGGAGGATATTATGCTGAGTGAAATAAATCAATCACAAAAGGACAAACAATATATGAAACCACAATTATAAAAACCCAAAAAAAAAAAAGCTCATATACAGAAAAAAAAAAATCTTTGCTGGTTATGAGGAAGGGGAGGGCGGGGAAGGGGAAAGTACTAACTAGATAGTAGACACATGTCAACTCTGGTGAAGGGAAAGACAACATACAATATTGGGGAAGTCAGCACAACTTGACCAAGGCAAAGTCATAGAAGCTTTCTAGATACATCCAAATGCCTTGAACAATGGGGCAGAAGGCTGAAGACCATGGTCTTGGGAAACATCTAGCTCAACTGGCATAACACATAAAGTAGTTCATAAAGAAAATGTTCCACATCCTACTTTGGTGAGTAGTGTCTGGGGTGTTAAAAGCTTGCAAGCGGCCATCTTGGATACATCTATTGGTTCCATCCCATCAGCAGCAAAGGAGAATGAAGAAAATCAAAGACACAAGGAAAGTATTAGTCCAAAGGACTAATGGACCACATGAACCACAGCATCCATTGGCCTGAGCCCAAAAGAATTAGATGGTGCCCAGCTACCACCACCAACAGCTCTGACAGGGATCACAATAGAGGGTCCCAAACAGAGTAGGAGAAAAATGTAGAACAAAATTCAAATTCACCAAAAAAAGACCAGACTTACTGGTCTAATGGTGACTGCAGGAACCCTCAAGACTACGGCCCCAGGACACCCTGCTAACTCAGAACTGAAGCCTGTAAAAATGGTGTGGGGATGGCGTCTGACCTCCCGTAGGTGGCATCTGACCTCCTCTAACTTCACAAAGGGGAAGGAGAATTAAGATCAACAGTCCAAGGCTGATTCCTATGAGGTGGAGGTCAGACAGGTCTCCTCTCTCTGACATCTTTACCGATTCTGACACCAACTGTCCCTCACTTGGCACTCTCTACTTCTCTGCTGGTTTCAATAATTTATTGCAATGGTCATACAGAACTCAGGCCATACCCACAGTTATGGGGCTTATAAGGGAAGTACAGGTTACAATCCAGGTTCAGGAACGCTCAGGATACAGTTCTTCCATCAGAACAGCCTCTTTTCAGCTATGCCTGCAGGCATGCCTCTCTCTGGCCCCTTGGCCTCCGCCCTCCTCCGGCAAGTGTTACAAAGCTTTTTTAGCTCTGCCAATAACTGCCCAGAGGCATACCACTCTGCCAGTAAGCCTCCTGTCCAAAGGCACTCAGCTTTCTTTCTCCATGGCCCAGGAAGCCCACCATGCCGTATCCTGCCAGTCTCTTTTGCCACCGTTTATCTGCTACCACGTCTCACCATCTTCAGTGTTACAGCTCTCTCTCTCAGTCTCCTGGTTCCAGGAGCTTCTCAGTGCAGGGATCCTGGGTTCAAAGGACCTGCTCCGCTCTTGGACCTTCTTCCTTGGTATCAGTGAGATCCTCTCTTTCCCGCCTCTGGGATGGCTCATTTTAAGCCTAGTGGGATGGCAACACTGACCAATACCTTTGGTAGGCCACAAATATCTTATTTGCACAGTTCCGCCCAATCATTTGGGTGGGAGTTACAAGACCATGGCAAGAAAAGCCACACAAAAGAGATCCATTGCACCACAAAGCCACTCCCGAAGTTCACCTTTCAGCCAAAGATTAGACAGGTCTATAAAACAAACAATAACACACGTGAGGAATGTTCTTCTTAGTTCAACCAAGTATGTGAGACCAAATGAAGAATACCTGCCCAAAATCAAAGACAAAAAGGTAGGAAGGGACAGGAAAACTT
This sequence comes from Dugong dugon, assembly GCA_030035585.1. NCBI lineage: Eukaryota > Metazoa > Chordata > Mammalia > Sirenia > Dugongidae > Dugong > Dugong dugon. The sequence goes on along the minus strand of CM057474.1, from coordinate 88,194,541 downwards.
GATGAATGGACACAGGCAACCCGGAGTGCAAAGAAAATCTGGGAGAGTGCTGACACAATGTGTGGATTGCAACGAACGTCACAAAATGATTTGTGTACAAATTTTTGAATGGGAAACTAATTTGCACTGTAACCTTTCACATAAAGCATGATAAATTTAAAAAAAGGACACATACCCAAGCATCACCAAATATTGAAGAAATGCTTCTAGCACGAAAGAAAAAAAAAAACAAACAAACAAAAATCAGAATAAAGAAAACAAGAAGAAATAATGGATAATTAAACAGAAAACATAAATGTAACCTTTCTAATCTATATATTCAGAGAAATAAGAGAAGATACTGTATCTGAGAATGATATTATGAAAAAGTGATAAAAAGAAAGGGGAATAAGATAAAGCTCACAGAAATTAAAAATATTATAGATGAGATTAAAGCAAATTCAATGGCATGTTTAGAAGCTGAGTTGAGGAAATCTCTCCAAAAGTAGAACCAAAAAGCACAGAGATAGAGATGCGGGGGGAAGACAGAATTAGAAAATCAATTCAGGAAGTTCAACATCTGAATAATAAAAATTCCAGAAAAATGAACTGAGAATGTAGAAGGGAAGAAAAAAATCAGAAAATAACCTGAGAAATTTTCCCAGAACAGGACACATCTTCAGATTTAAAACTCTTACTAAATGCTCAGCACAAAAATTCTAAAAGGCCCACCGTACAATATGTCATGATGGAAATTTCAAAATACTTGGAAGAAAAAGAAGCGTCTAAAAGCCTTTTTTTTTTTTTTTCCCCAAATCAAACGGCCAATTGTCAGCCATTTTTCTTGTTCTCTCAGTAGCATTTGACACAATTGATCAGTTCCTCTTCTTGAAACATGTTTGTCACTTGATTCCGTAACATGGTACTCCCATGTTTCTCTTCTCCTGTGTATCTCTGTCTTTTCCTCTTCTTTTTCTTTCTGGATCCTCCTGATGTTCCCAAACCTCTCAACACTGAAGGACCCCTTTAGTGATCTCATCCAATCTCATGGCTTAAAATGTATCAATACACTAATGACTCCCAAATCATATTTCTAGTCCTGATTTCTTCCAGGAAATCTAGACTCACATATCCAACTGTCTATTCACCATTTCCACTTAGATAACTATGGGCTGCTGACATTTACCATGTTCAGAATGTAACCTTTGATTTTACATGCGCAAACCTGCTTCTTTTCCAGTGTTGTCCTTCATCTTTGTCAATAGTAACACCTTTTATGTTGTTCCTTGATTTAAAGAGTCAGTTTTGACTCTTTCGCTCACTTCCCCCATCCAATCCATCAGCACTCTTGGTTTGGCCTTCAAAATACATCTTTAATTGAACTACATCTCACCCTTTCCAATGCTACCTTTGACATTTCTTACCTGAGAGTGTCTCCTAACTGGTCTTTCTGCTTCCACTTATGGTTTTCCTCCCTCTTGAATTGTTTGTTCTTCACCACCTTACAGTGATTCTTTTAAGAATGTAAGTCCAATCAAGTACATGTTCAAAACTCTCCAATAGTATCCCACTGCTGTTGAAATAAAATGGACTCTGATACCAATAGGGACCTCGGTGTTTTAATGAAATACTAGGCAGCTCTTTTTTCAACCTCAAACCACAAGAACCAGGAGATAGGAAGCAGAATGATAAGTCTGTCACAAGCTTTCCTTTCTTCTCAGACAAGCTTCTCTCCCCTTCTGGAGGTTGCCAGTGGTAGGAGTCACTGTTCCAGAAAGCCCCGACTCAGTCACTCAAAGCTGATCATATGATCTCTACTTGGTTTATGCTTAAAAGTGGCCATCCTGAAACACTGTAAAGTCAGGCAAGGAATTGACCAAAATGGTCCTTTACAGTAAATCCTAGTAAATCAGGGAAAGTAACCAGGCTAGGTGTAGGAATCACTCGATCAGTGGCGTGCAACGTAATCAAACCTATATTCCCTTTCCAGAACAAGTATTTTGCAATTCCCCTTTGGTATCAGAAATGTTTCACCAATACTATAGCATACCACCCTCCAAACACATAATTAAAAAAAAAAAATCACTATCAGGCTCTAAAAGTATTAAAGGGAAAAAGGGAAACAATTTAAAATAAAATAACACGTATCTTCCCATAGAAATACCCTGGAAGGCATTGTGAAGTAATCAGATATTTGCTCATAAATGTTGAATCACCAAGAATGCAACTGCTACATATGTAGACTGATAGAGGAAGGGTATATTGGCAACCACGAGCAGACTAGTCATCACTGAGATGATTTTTTGAAATAGTGAACAATTCATGGTAAATTCAGAATAAAACAATAACATTTTTAGAGCATTACTGAGTGCCACCACCACTCGTCTGTTAGTTTGTTCTACTGTGGTGGCTTACGTGTTGCTGTGATGCTGGAAGCTATGCCACCGGTATTTCAAATACTAGCAGGGTCACCTGTGGTGAACAGGTTCCAGCAGAGCTTCCAGACTAAGACAGACTAGGAAGAAGGACCTGGCAGTCTACCTCTGAAAAAACTGGTCAGTGAAAACCTTATGAATACCAGCATAACACTGTCTGATATAGTGCCAGAAGATGAGCCCCTCAGGTCAAAAGACACTCAAAATGCAACTGGGGAAGAGCTGCCTCCTCAAAGTAGAGTCTACCTTAATGATGCAGATGTGGTCAAGCTTTCAGGGCCTTCATTTGCTGATGGGACACAACTCAAAATGAGAAAAAACAGCTGCAAATATCCTTTGATAATCGGAACATGGAATTTATGAAGTGTGAATCCAGGAAAACAGAGTTCTCAAAAATAAAAGGGAACACATAAACATCAATATCCTAGGCAAATGACACAACCTTGCTTGCTAAAAGTGAAGCGACTTGAAGCACTTACTCATGCAGATCAAAGACCACAGCCTTCAGTATGGATTGCACCTCAACATGAAGAAAACAAAAATCCTCACAACTGGACCAATAAGCAACATCATGATAAATGGAGAAAAGATTGAAGTTGTCAAGGATTTCATTTTACTTGGATCCACAATCCATGACCAAGGAATCAGCAGTCAAGAAATTAAATGACATATTGCATTGGGCAAATCTTCTGCAAAAGACTTCTTTAAAGTGTTAAAAAGCAAGATACGTCACTTTGAGAACTAAGGTGCACCTGACCCGAGCCATGATATTTTCAATCGCCTCATGTGCATGCAAAAACTGGACAATGAATAAGGAAGATCAAAGAAGAATTGACATCTTTCAATTATGGTGTTGGTGAAGAATATTGAATATACCATGGACTGCCAGAAGAACGAACAAGTGTTTCTTGGAAGAAGTACAGCCAGAATGCTCCTTAGAAGCAAGGATGGTGAGACTTCATCTCATGTATTTTGTATGTGTTATCAGGAGGGACCAGTCCCTGGAGAATGACATCATGCTTGGTAAAGTACAGTGTCAGTGAAAAAGAGGAACACCCTCAATGAGATGGATTGACACAGTGGCTGCAACCATGGGCTCAAGCATAACAACAATTGTGAGAATGGCACAGGAGTGGGCAGAGTTTCATTCTGTTATACATAGGGCCACCATGAGCTGGAACCAACTTGACGGCATCTAACAACAATATTGTGTGCCAGGAACTATTCTAAATACTTTACATATATTAACAAATTTAGCCTTCAGAACACCCAAATGAGATAGTGACTCATGCTATTTCCATTTTATATATGAGAAAACTGAGACCCAGAGACGTTAAGTAAGTTGTCTGAGGTCATGCAGCTGGCAAGTAGTAGAGCTGATATTTAAACCCTCAAAGCCTGGTTCTAGAGTCTGTACTGTTAACCAATATACTGCCTCTCTTGATACACACTGAAATTGCATTTCTTGAAAATTCTGTGTATATTAAAACGGCATATTAAAAAAATAAACTTTGTATGTATATGAAAAATAGAAATAGGTTCTAGGATCAAGTGATTATTAATTGCTTTTTCAATTAATAAGTGGAGGGAATTCAAAACTTGAGTGGGGCACTGGACAAACCCTGGCTGGTTGTGACAGCATATGAAAGGATATCAAGCACCCCTGGCCCCCACCTACTAAACGTCAGTTGGGCCTCCCATTCATCGGGACAACCAAAAATGTCCCTACAAAATTCCAAAACACCTCCTGCAGATGGTACCACATAAGATTAAAGCCACAAGATGTGAACTGTAATCCTTGAATTTTGCCTAGAGTACGTGACCTTGGAGAAGTCACCATCTATCTTCAGACCTCAGTTTTCTGGTCTTCTAATTGAAGGAGCTGGCCTAGATCAAGGGCAGCCAAGTGAAAGGCCAATGGCAAAGGCAGGTAGCCTAAATTAAAGAGTAAGTCAGATATAAAGAAAACATCACATAGCCCTCTTGGTTCAACTCTTATGATCTTATTCTTGATAGAGACATGTGTGGAGAAAAAAATCTTATTTTTAAAACAGTAACAACAGTGCTAGGACAATATAATGCCAAAAGGGGCAACTAGGAGTTGCCCAGATGTGCAAACAGTTAATGCACTCGGCAGCTAACTAAAAAGTTGGGAGTTTGAGTCCACCCAGAGGCACCTCAGAAGAAAGGTCTGGTGATCTATTTCAAAAAAAATCAGCCATTGAAAACCCTATGGAGCACAGCTCTACTCTGACACACATGGGGTCGCCGTGAGCTGGAGTTGACTCAACCACAACTGAATTTTTTAAGGGGCAATGGATGCTTGGCCTCAGTGTTTGAGGCACAGAGGGAGGAATGAGACTAGGGAAATGGGAGAGGTTCACTTCTCCTGCAGAGGGCAGCTACCCAGCTTCACCTACTGGTTCCAGGTGGAACTGCCAGCCCAACTTGCTATGGTTTCTACTTTTTCAAAATAATCCATAAAGCTGGATTTTTTCATGTGAAACCTATAAATTGTTAAATGTTGGCTCACATCTTCAAGAAACATCATGAAGATCCAGCAAACCATGCCTGCAAGAAGATTTCACTCCTAGATCTCCAGCTGGCACACATGACTTTCCTTCCATTTCTGAAGGTCATTGTAGCTCAAACCCAACCATGTTATCTTTTTGGAGTTTGGAAAGGGAAATTCCCAGAATTATATATATTAAAAAAAAAAAAGAAACAAACAAACAAACAAAAAACAGTTATTAGAGGGATAAAGGGTTAGTCCAGAAGGGTGGGACCTGGCGCCTTTCATTTCAAACAAGAAGTCAGAAAGCGGGCTCTGCGGCCATTGAAAAGCTAAACTGGTGATCTAACTACCAAAATAAGCCAACAGACCAGGGGGAGGTTACAAAATGCACAGGCCTCATTGGGAGTTTACTGATTTATTTATTTATTTTAAGAGCAGGACAGGACACAGAGCCTAAATTTCCTTTGCATATCGCACCACCCGATGTTGTTTATACTTTCCCCCTTTGCAATGCTTCCAGGCACACTTTAAAGGGAAGCGATAAGGAGAAAGGAAAAGCAGTCACCTACACCCGGACATGAGGAACAGAAGTGTCTGCCCCAGAGGGTGTGGAAGAAGTTCTTCAGCTGCCCTTGGGTTTTTCTTTTCTTTTTTTTTTGCTTTTTGTTGTTGTTGTTAAGAGAGAGCCGGTAAACTCCATTGCACATCTGGAGCAAGCTTCCTCGAAGTTGGGTGTGCCATAAATCTTTTCCGTCAGGGATCATTGTATCCAGCGGGCAAAGAGGCCAGTGATGTATACACAGGGTCTACAGCTCATAACCTGCCCGGCTCTCGGGAAGGGAAGGAAGGTGGAGTGACAGGATACGGGAAGCTTAGAAAATAGTTTACAGAATGGTAAGGAACAATACCCAGCTCTCCCTGGAAGGCCAGTCCTCTTTGGAAGGCAAGTCTCTTGCTTCTCCAAGTGCAGACAAGTGGTCTATTCTAGCAGCGGCAACGGGAGGGAAGTCAGCCTATTTTTAGAGCAGGCCGTTTTGTGACCAGCCCCCAGCTTCCAGCTTAGGAGGCAGCAGAGGGCCACAGACACACATTTTAGAGTCAGACAGATGTGGGTTCAAATACTGGGTACTCAAGTTGGAGAGTTTTTTATTTTTCTTTCATTTTTCAGGCCTATTTCTTTCATATGCAACATGGTATAAAGAATATTTTCCATATGTGGTTTTACATGATTAAACGCCATAATGAATATACAGTGAGAAGGATATTGTCTCAGTGAGTGGAAGTATGGATGAGAGGATGAGATTCTGAAAGACCACTTATTACTGAGTTTCAAACACCTCACACAGCTTCTCTGGGCCTTGAAGCTCTCAGCTCCCATATTACCTCTTTAGGGAGGTTCTCCCTAAATACCAGTCCAAAGTGGCAATGCCATTCATAACCTACTATCAAAGACCTGATTTTATTTTCTTCACAGCAATTCCCCCCCTCTGAAATGATCCTGCTTATTTCCAGGTTTTCCAGGTCGCTTTCTGCCTCAGCTAGAAGGGGCCTTTCCTGCCTGGCTCACCACCCTTTTCAGTGTGCAGGGCTGTGCCTGCCCCACAGGGGGCGCCTGCTCCATAAGCGTGTGTTGAATGAATGAGCGAATGAACTCATCTTTTCCTTTTTGGGTTTTGTATTGAGTTTCAGGCTGGACAATCTCTCTGAATAACATATGCCAAAACCTTTTCCCCTTAATTTCCAATCCCATGCCAGTTAAGAAGGAAATCAAACCCAGATGTTTCTGAATCATCCGCTCTGGACACACCAGAGTTTGGTGTTGTAAGAGCTGAATTGTGGAGCCCTTTCTTTAGTAAGCCGGTGCCCAGAGAGGGAAGCAGGCAACCCCCAGAGATAAAGAAAGGTTTAAAAAAAAGAGCTTGAATATTTCTAAATTGTACCTCAGGTTGGAATTTTGACAGGAGTGGTTGGAGGGGGGTGGTACCTAGTAACCTCTACCCTGGGTTTTCTCTGCCAAGGCAGGGCAACCTCTTATGGAAAGCCCTACAAAGAAACCTCATATTCTCCAATGGGTAGTGGAACTTTTTATCCAAATCTTTTACCCTCAGACAATGCCAAGGCACCTCCCCTCATTATTCACTTTGCAAGACCAATTACTAGAAAAGGACATTGTGTTTGGTATGGGCCAACAAGAACGAGGGAAACTGTCAATGAGATGGATTGATACACTAGATGCAACCATGGACCCAAACATACAAATGATCGTGAAGATGGCACAGGACCGGGCAACATTTTGTTCTGTTATACACAAGGTTGCCATATAGATCTGAGCCACTCAACAGCAACTAATAACAACAATGTAGAGAGTTCTAGCGAGTTTCAAATGAGGTAACATAGCACCTGGAATGAGGTGAGATATTAATTCAATGATGACTTATTTTATCTCTTAGTTTCCTTTATCCTTCATAGTTTTTCCCTGAAAGGAGCAAATGAAAAAAGGCATGAGGGTGTTTTATAATGGATACAGTTGAGCTGATAAATGCCAAGTATGTGTTAGTGAGTTGGAATATGGACATCTGATTTCAACTTGGTAGGCAGAGGAATGTTTTTATTACATCCACATGGTTTTATTTAGAAGGTACCAGATTAGGTAGACAACTCTTGACCCACCCTCCAGAGTCCATTTCAGAGGCTGTGTCTTTAATGAGACTGTGACTACGTAATTCTCTTCCTCCACTGTATTTATTCAACTTCTTTTCTCTCTACTCTAATGCTCTATGCTGCCTTGTAACAATTATTTTGTTATGCCTTGGTTTGTGAGTTTGATCTTTTGCTTGGAAGGAATACAGGTCTCCTTTGCATTATTCAGGTCATTGGGGGTTACTGTAAGAAAATGCATGGCCATAAGCAAAATAGGGATGTTGACCAGGTCTCACGGGGACAAGGAGCATCCACACAATCTGACCTCCAGGAAGAACAAAGACGGTCACACATCTAGGCCTTAGAGAGAAGGAAACATGTCCAGGATATAGAAGGTCACTCAGAACTCCAGTGAGCTCACTGCACAAATCCAAGGGACATGCTTCATATAGACCCAGTGTGCACACCTGGGCAGCCACACATATGGCCCTGCTGGCACCAGTGCATCTCCTGAAATGAAGTGCCTGTGGGGCCTCTTAGCCTGGGTTCTCTTCACCCTTCCTCTGCCACTCTCCCTGTCGCTGCTTTTCCTTCTCTGCCATCTGCTCATTTCTAATAGAGAGAACCTGTCTAGGTGGTCACCATTGTCCACATTGGACAGCACTGCCATGTCACCCATAGGTTGCTGACCCATTGACTGTCCTTGAGTTAGATGTCCTCTCCTAGCAAATCAACCATGGCCAAGGTGCTGGGTTCACAACTGTCACTAGAAAGATTTCTCATGTGAGTGGGTTGTGTTTGGGGACACTAGCAAAGGTGGCTATGGCACAGCAAGCTTTCTGAAGCAAGGGATATCCAGTGGATTGTCTTATCTCTATTGCCTGTTCTGTAAATTCCTTTAACAAGATAAGCAAACTGCATCTTGTTCATCTCTGCATCCTCAGTAGCAACTAATAGGTACTACACGGATGCTTTTAAAATCCAATTGGACTGATTTCTAACTAGATTGGTTCATTAAACATGACTCTAGTTTGGTTAAGGGTATATTTGTACATATGATGTGCGTGTGTGTACCACAGACAGCATAAAACACATTATACTTACTGTCATCGAGTCAATTCCGACACATAGCAACCCTATAGGACAGGGTAGAACTGCCTCATAGGGTTTCCAAGGCTGTAAATCTTTACGGAAGCAGACTGTCACATCTTTCTCCCATAAAACATATTAGAAAGGTATTATAATCCTTTACAGAAAATATGATGGCAAGCAAAGAGTCTGGATCCAATTTAAAAACAAATTTTAATAAGATTATTTAAGACTTCCCATCTAGAGAAAACTTTAAGTAGACATGCCACATCTTCCTTTTTTATTTTTATTTTTTATAATACCTGTGGAATATACTAATGGCTATGGCCCAATTTCCATATTTAGAATGGTGTCTAGTTGAAGCCTGCCAAACACATGGGTATTTGATATTTACCTTCTCAGCCTATTTCCTGAAGAATTACCTTGAATGTGGTCAAAAGAGGAAGATGATAATATGGGGCCCTTGATATGTAAAGTTGATATATCCCAAAGCTTTATTGTCATGAGCTCTGTTATGGATTGAAAATATATAAGTCCTAACACCTGTATCTGTGAATGTAACCGTGTTTGTAAATAGGGTGTTCTTTTTTTTTTAAGTTAATGAGATCATACCAGAGAAGGGTCCTAAACCTAATCTCTTCTGAGTGGTGCCTTATACAAAGGAGAGTACAGTCTTACAGAGAGACAGTCTTACAGAGGAAGAGACCATGTGACAACAAGTTGGTGCATCTATAAGCTGCAAAAAAGTACCAAGGATTGCTGCAGGCTCCAGAAACTAGAAGAGAGGCACACTGAAAGAATGGACATGGCCAAGACCCTAATTTGGACCTTTAGCCTCCAGAACTGTGAAAAAAAAAAAAATTCTGTCCTGTAAAGTCACCCACTTTGTGGTATTTTTGTTATGGTAGCACCAGGAAATTTAAACAAGCTCTCAACTGTTGTTGGTCACACCCTTCCAGTGTGATGGATGGGAAAAAGCATCAAGAACCATAGTTACACTGGCTTTCACTGTACTTTTGTACTGTATTATAACATTGATTTGCGCATTCATTCCCTACTAATCTGTTTTGTTCACCTCAATACACCCACCACAGTGCCAGCCACATAGCAGAGTTCTATAAATCTTTGCTCAATCAATGAATCTCCAAATATGCAAATGTACTAACGAATGAATGAAAGTGCATTGTCACATTGTCATTGCCATTATTGTTCACTTTAGCCATCACCTTCTTGATGTCATAGGCTTTGATCTTACTCCTGTCTTCAGCTTCATCTAGTCACACTAAGATTGCCAGATTTAGCCAATACGAATACTGGTCACCCGGTTAAATTGGAATTTCAGACAAACAACGAATGATTTTTTGTATACTCCATGTAAATTTGTTGCTTATCTGCAATTTAAACTTAACTGAGTGTCCTGTATTTTAACTGGAAGCCCTAATTTATACCAACAGCATCAATCTTTTAAGCCTATTTTCATGCCACATTTCTCACCCCCTCCCATCTACTCAATTCCCAACAATCACCATTGGAATGTCAGCCAGAATGAATCTTACTTCAATGGAAGATGATAGGGGCCTTCTGCACAGTCTAAAAGTGGACGAGGTCTCCAAACGGCTTCCTAAAGAAAACAGGAGCTGCCAGGAAGAAGGGAGGCATCCCGACCGAACACTTGCCTCTTTTGTCTGAAACAAAGAAAAGAGCTATTCAGAAACCAAATTGATTAAAATTGAGGGAAATTGCCGGACCATTGATAATTGCCACAAAAGGGCAGCGGTCACTCTTGCTGATTGCCACTTCAGAGGGGGCTGCGCACCAACAACCCATCAAGGGTATTAGCAAGGGGCAACCTTTTAGTGACCCACAATTCCCCCCTCAGGAAGCATTTCACACAGCCTTTAAAGCCAGGCCAAAGCGTTTTCCACACCATATTGACTTTTAATTCCCCAACCTGTAAGGACTGAAAATCATTCTGCCTCTAAATGTCTTTCACATGCTTAAGAGATGAATGAGAATGGTCTCCACCACAACACTTCCTCCACTCACCAGCCTTTGAAATATAACAAGCTGGCAAGACCTGGCGGCTGCCTGTCCGTCCCTGCGACGCGGGTTACCCACCTTCCTGCACCCCCATCTGACAGCGTAGAAATGCTGCTTCTGTTCAAAACCACGAAACCCTGAGCGCTCGTCTGGTTCGTATTTTCTCTCTGACATCCTCTCTCAGTGGCACTTTGACAAAGACAAATCTCTCCTCTGTTGTAAAAGGAATCTGTATTTATAAACTCGGGGAAAGAATGTTGACCTGGGACATGGAAGACAGGGAGTGGACCCAGCTCATACAAGTTATAGAGAATTTCTGCACCTCAGTTTTCTGATGGAGAAAATAACAATGTTGGACATAGTCCTCAGGTCACAAACTGTGCTAATCACTACAAACCCCAAACGGAAACATAATATGTATTATTTTAAAACAATTTATTTTAAAATATTATTTTTTCTTTGGAGTTGCAGGGTATGTATGTATATATCTAGATCTATAGAGAAGGAGTGTCCCTGGGTGGTGCAAACAGTTAAATAGTTAAACAAGCTCAACTGCTAACCAAAAGGTTGCGAGTTCGAGTCCACCCAGACAGTGATGTCACTAAGGTTGGTGTTACACAGGGCAGTAACTCATGGTGTCACCTTCCCCACCACGGACTTCCTCTCATACCAGACCATTCAGAATCCTTAGTACTAATGTTTTTTGTTTTTGTTTTGTACTGATGTTACTCAAAAATTTTAATTCCTGGATATCACTCCTTCTTTTCCTTTAATTACTATTGCATTCTCAAAAAAGTCATTGATACAGGTTTACAAATACTAATTACTGCAATATTGTAGCTAAAACACCAGAAAATTTGACAAAATCAGTGACTATAAAAACTCCAGCAGCAATGAAAACAACAGCCCGTGCTTGTAGTGTGTGCGGATGAAACCACGTGATTGAAAGCATCATTGCAATTGGATAATAATGACAGCTCTGACTCAGCACATTAGAAGATTCAAAAAGTAAATTAGCATAGAGTTTTAGGTTTGTAGGCATATTGATACATGTAAGCTGGGCTGACAAAAAATGTTTTTGTTGTTATAACTAACTACAGAGATATTTTTACAGGCATTTTGGTGTCACCCTCCATTACAGTATCACCGGTATGGTCTGTATCCCCTGCACTCCCCTAGTGACGCCACTGCACCCAGAGATGCCTCAGAAGAAAGGTCGGACTATCTACTTCCAGAAAATAATCAGTCATTGAATGAAAGCCCTATGGAGCACACAGTTCTACTCTGACACACATAGGGTTGCTATGAGTCAGAATGGAATCGACTAGAGGGCAACTGGTTCTGATATTATCTGTATATACACTTATCCATACATTTTTTTTCTGGAGCTCACCTCCTAGAGATGCTTGTTTGGAGCCAGTAATCTATATTTCTGTATTGTAATTAAGCTCTCTATATGATTCTGAAGATCAGACAGGTCTGGGAATCACTAGAGAAAATGGACACCAGTCTTCTCTTGTAGAAACACTAAGCCTTTTTTCTGCCCTACCTATTCCCGGGGGCCTGGAGGCTTTGCCTGTTAGAGAGCAAATGAGACAGGACCTCCAAGGATGTTGAAGAGGTCAAAGAGGTCTGCTTAGGAAAGGAAGGAGGAGGTGCCCCCCTCCTCCAACCAGGAAACCCCACATGCTTGATAGAGGGGCACTTCTTAGACCAGAGGAAAGGCTAGCATCCCGCTGTCTCCGGAGACAGGCTGAGTTGAGTTCAGCTCTTCCCACCACCCCTGCCCTTGCCTGTGGCAAAGGAGGCTTTGTTTGCTAGAACAGAAGAGGGGTTGCCTTAATATCTGAATTAGTCTGAAAGATCAGTTCTAAATGCAGATCCCTTGTTCTGATTAGAAACAAATCCTCAGCCATTTAGGAATTCACTTCTCCATTCTCTACAAGCATCTGCCATGTGAAGAGGGGGCCAGGTTGCTGCCAGGAAACTAGATTCTGGCTTCAGAAGAAGACCCAAACCATCTGTGACTTTGAGCACCTCCCTGCCTCTTTCAATGCCTCTGTTCCCTCATCTGTAAATTAGGAGATTGGCTGACATGATTTGTAAGGTCCTTTCCAGCTACAAAGGATGCAAAATGATTTTTTTTTAACATCTGTAGCCATTGGTTAGTTAATTTAATAAAAGGGTATGTATATATCATTATTGAATAGTTTCTAGTGGCAAAAAAAACAACACAACCTGAATATATATAAAGAAATGGCTGCATAAATGTGGCCCATCCATTCAAGGAATATTACTCAGCTGTTTAAAAGGGTGAGTTTGAGCTCTACCTATTGTGCCGTGAAGGGATATTCATGATGATATACAAAAGTGAGAAAATTTAGTAGATCATTTAAGCAAGTTAAAGAAATACACATATGCATACATGAATATAAGCAAGTCAAAGAAATATATATATGTGTATGTATACATTATATATATATAGACATGGTGGACACGTTTCAGGAGAGTGTCCAAAAAACAAATGGCTCTGTGTCTGAGCACATATTACAACTTAAATGTATTTCAGATTAACTGCACCCTACCTATGGCCAAAGAGCCTTCTATTGTCATGAGGGTTGTTACTTTCAGTGGTCAGTGAACAGTACTGTAGACTGACTGTATATATATGTATATTTCTTTGTCTTGCTTATATACATATTCACACATATATACAGAGGTATATATAATATATATGGGAATTTTATTTTATTTTTTTAGTAAAAAAGCACTCAAAATATATATCTATATGTTTGGCATGAACATTGAGAACAGACGTAAGCTGCCCAACAGGCTGTAAGCATTGGTTTCCTAGCGACAAGGGATGGGTAAGGAAATGTTATTCTTTACATCTTACTCTGGGCAGGCAGAATGGCAGTGAGAAGAGCTGGGCTTTGGAGATGGGTTAATCTTTGTTGCAGTCTGGGGTTCTGACACTTAGTAACTATGGACAAATTATTTAAATTCTCCAAGCTTCCATTTCTAAGTCAATCAAATGGCTATAATGCCATTTAGCTTGCAAGATTATTATGAGAATATAAATAAAAGATATAAAGAGCCTGGCAACTGGCAAGTGCTCAAGAAATGATAGCTATTATTGTCAATATGTTTTACTGTCCCACTCTTTAAACATCCTGCTCCTTTAAATAAAAATGCTGGTTAACTTTTTTTTCCTGATTCATACAAACTATAAAAAAAAAAAAAAGTTAGTGATCTTTTATTGTGTTTTCAGTAAATGTTTACACAGCAAATTGGGTTTCCATCTGACAATCTGTATACAAATTGTTCAGTGACATTAGTTACACTTTTCACAATGTGTCAACATTCTTTTTAATTGTTTTCTGGTTGTTCCATTTCCAGTGCTCTAGTTTCCCTGCCCCCTTATTTTCTCATCTTTGCTTTACAGTAATTGTTGACTTTTGGTCTCATATAGATGGTTTTTTAATAAAGCACAGTACTCACGGGTAATATCCTTTAATTTGTGTGCCAATCTGTTATTTTGCTAAAAGGTGATCTCAGGGGATAGTTTTGGTTCAAGGTTTAAAGAGTTATCTCAGGGTGACAGTCTCAGGGAGGCCTCTAGTCTCAACTGGTCCAGTAAGTCTGGCTGTTTTAACAATTTAAGTTCTGTTCCACTCCATCAGGGTCCTTCTATTGTGGCCCTGATCAGAACAGTCAGTAGTGGTAGCCGGGCACCATCTAGTTCTTCTGGTCTCTGGGTAGATGAGGCCATGGCTCATGTGGGCTATTAGCTCTATAGACTGGTATCTTCCAGGGCTTCAAATTGGTTCTGCCCAGTTGTCGTAGCTGAGGAAGCATCTGGAACAGACCCAAATTTTTAAAAGTTACGGTGAACCAGAAAGATAGCCAGAATGGGAAAAATCATGGGTCAAATCTCTGCTAGAAATTTAATCTCCCTCTTAGAGAACAAGGGCAATGTATGCATTGCATAGCAACCAAATCTCCTGCCGTTGGTTTTGAGCACAGTCCAAGTAGCTCTGGTGGTGCCCTGCTCAGAGACGGCAGCACCTCGCTAAAGATGGCGACCGATTGTCTTGCTTTGAATGTGCGTCTCTCTCCTACACTCCTGCCAATAATCCAATCTCATGCATCAGGCTTCTGAAAGAACTCACTCTGCCTCTTCCAAGTCTCCCATTCCAGGTCTTTGACCCATAATTTTTCCTGTTCTGTGTACCGTGCCAAACCTGCCAAACTGTAAAACTTCAGGTCTGTTTCTGTTTTGCTTCGTCGGCCATGACTGAACTGGTTCAAACTGGTTCAAAGCCCTGGTTTCTTCTCTGAGACTTTGGTTTCCTTTTTTCTCTTCCGCTTGCTGGTTAACTTTTAAGCAAGTGAGAAATAAGGGCTCTCTGGTACATGCAAATTAGTAAATATGTAAAAGATGAGAACTCAGTAATTCCAGGTATAGAAAGGTTTTCCAAAAATTACCCTCTTTAATGGCATTTCTCAAGTGTACTCTGAGATGCTAATGTTGAATCAGAACAAAAATTTATCAGATTATAACTTTGGTTCTAAGACAAAGTGAGAAGAAATGTATTAATAGTAATTGCTAGTATTCATTGACTACATGAAATAGTGAACAAACAGGTATGTAATGCCTGCCAGGAAGGAAGAGTTTCATAGATGCATATTGTCAATTGGTCTTAATGTTCAAAAGTCATCTACTCTAACTACTCAGGGAGAAGGGGTTATGGTTTGAGTTGTGTTCTCTAAAAAAATATGTTGAAGTCCTAACACCTGTACCTGTGAATGCGACCTTGTTTGGAGAAATAGCGTTTTTCATTTGTTATCAGATGGGTCAAACAAGGTCATACTGGAGTAAGGTAGGTCCTAGTCCTAATTATTTTTGAGTGGTGTCTTACAAAAAGGGAGTAACACATGGGGGGGAGATACTTTGTGACGACAGAGGCAGATGCATCTATTAGCAGCAAAGGAACATCAAGGATTGCCACAGCCACTAGAAACCAGGAAGAGAGGCCCACAGAAGGAAAGACCCTGATTTGGAGTTTCAGCCTCCAGAACTGTGAGAACATAAATTTCTGTTTTTTAAAGCCACTGACTTTGTGGTATCTTGTTATGGCAGCACTAGGTAACTACAACAGGCAGTATAATACATGGTTAAGAGGATGGGTTCTGACAGCTGGCTGGGTTCAAGTCCCAGGTTGGCCACTCTCCATCTATGTGAACAGAAAGATGGTCCAATCAAAAAGGAACTCAAGAGTGGGGCCATCACTGTCAGCTGGGGGATTCATATCTATAGGCGCTATAGTCATTAAGAGCCTACCATGTGCCAGACACTACAATGAATATGCTACATGCCTTATCTGTGTTAGGTAACCCAGTGAGAAGGATACAGTTATGATCACTGTTTTTAAGAGGAGAGAACTGAGAGAGGTTATAGAACTCCTCCAATGTCACATAGCCCCAAAGTGACAAACACTCCTGCACAGGGCTGCGTAGCCTGTGCACATCGCCATGATCACTTTCTCACTTGTCATTAAAAATAACTCAGAGTATGATACATTGGTAGCATTTGCGTTTTGAATGCTGGTTGTTCAAATACATAAAATCCACAAACTGGGAATTGCAACACCATCAGTTTTAACAGCATCTCCGTGATGTGACACAAAACTGTTGACTCTGTGTCTAAGTATATTACATTTGAAATGTATTTCAGATTAACCACACCCAATGGCCAAAGAGCCTTTTTATGCCATAAGTGATGTGACTTTCAGAGGTCAATGAACAATATTACAGACTGTTAAAGAGAAAGCAAACAGACCTAGATTTGAACTGTCTGAACTTCCTCCCTTCATAGCAAGAAAACATCAGTGCATTATAATTGAAATATGATCCTTCCAATATGGATACACACCTCCTTCCGTGGCAGAACTGAAACTTGAATCCAGAACTCTTGACTCACAGTCCAGCATGTGTAAAATCATGACAAGAAATCACAATGACCTCCTCTGTTCATTGACTACATATTTAGAGAAGCAAAATCAGCACAACTAATGCTTATTTGCCACCACCTGTCTGCCAGTTTGTCATACTGTGGTGGCTTCCATGTTGCTATGATGCTGGAAGCTATGCCACTGGTCACTCATGGTGTACAGGTTTCAAGAGAGCTTCCAGACTAAGACAGACTAGGTCTGGCAATCTACTTCCAAAAATTAGCCAAGGAAACCTTATGGATCACAACAGAACACTGTCTAACTCACTTGCTTTGGACATGTCATCGAGAGGGATCAACAGCTGGAGGGCATCATGTTTGGTGAACTAGATGGCCAACGAGGGCATGAGAGACCCTCAGTGAGACGGATTAATACAGCGGCTGCAGTGATGGACTCAAATATGCTGGCACATCATGACAATGATGCAGGACTGGGCAACTTTTGGTTCTGTCATACATAAGATTGCCTTGAGTTGGTGTCAACTCAGCAACAGCTAACAACAACAATAATGTTTACGTGACGTTCTATATTTTTAATGGAGATAATTAAGCTAAGTTGCACCTCATTAATGTGCCTCACCTCTCCGACTTGAGAAAGAGGCATCAAAAACTGAGCAATTCTCTCACTTATATTGGATCATCTTCTCTCGCAGGCTCCCCACTCCAGCTACATATAGATCTACTGAAGCAGGGGAACACAATGATAGGTCAAGATACTCAGAATACTCATGTTACCACAATTTCCTGTTCAACTGTCTGCCGTATTCGTTAGACCGTAGGCCCATGATGAACCCAGGGATCCTGACTCTTGCATTCAGCATCCCCAAAAGCCCAGTACAGGGTTTTCGCAAATTTAAGATGGTCACCAGATTTTTGCTGAATGACTGAAATTAAGAGAAACTCGTATCTAAGTCCATGTGTTTTAGGCCCCTGTGTACCCAAATATTTCTTCCATTAGCATATAAACACCTTGACAGCAGACACTTTGTCTTTTTTATCTCTTCTGTTTGCCTCCCAAAGCACACATGGCTCTTCCCCATGACCCAACCCTAACAACTGCATATTCTAGGGGCTCATTAAATGTTTACTGGAAGAAAATGAATCGATAATCAAGAGGTTGACCAGAAAGAACTCTTAGGGATGCTTTCAATTCTAATATTCTATAATTATGGGATGCTGCAAGATATCCTCATTTACTTTTGTGACTTGTTTAAATCAGCCAACCATGAATTCATACAGCCCAGATAAATTTGTATATATATATATATACACACACATATATATACATATACATAATATACATATGTATATGTGTATATATATATATATATATATATATATATATATATATATATATATATATATATACACACATGCAGCCCTGGTGGCGCAGTGGTTAATAGCTTGGCTGCTGACCAAAAGGTCGACAGTTCGAGTCTATCAGCCGCTCCTTGGAAACTGTATGGGGCAGTTCTATTCTGTCCTATAAGGTTGCTATGATTCAGAATTGACTTGATGACAATGAGAGTTTATATATATATATATATATTCATCTATACTATCTATACTATTCCTTGGGATAGCAAGATTGGAAATAAACACTTCTTTCTTAATGTTTTAAGAAGGCATGTATTATACCTAGATGCCAGCAAGGGGATTTAAACAAAGACAGGCTATTGTTTATTTTATCTCATCCATTTTACTTTATTCTATTTTTTTAAATTTATTTTATCCCTAAAGATTGTATAGTAAGGTTAGTAAACACAGTAATTCCTGAATCCAACCAAATATACCTAAAGTTTTAATGAAGTAGGGGCTAAACTATATTCTTAAACGAGAAGACTAAACAAAGGATCCTAAAATTCTTCAGAGAGTATCTAGTGTGAACCACACTTGCTTTAGAGTAGAAATATAGTATATGGAGTGAACCATACTCGCTATGGAGTAGAATACATAGTATATGGAGTGAACTATACTCGCTATGGAGTAGAGTACACAGTATATGGAGTGAACCATACTTCCTATGGAGTAGAATACATAGTATATGGAGTGAACTATACTCGCTATGGAGTAGAGTATACAGTATATGGAGTGAACCATACTTGCTGTGGAGTGGTGGATAGAGTATATGGAGTAAACCGTACTTGCTATAGCTTATGCCAGGACGATACTGGGGACCCACAGCTCCTGATCTGAAATCTTCTGCTATACAGGGAAGTCAGAAAGGACTGGATCTCGACCATGAACTGATAGGAGAGTCAGGATGCCCAGAAAACAAAATTACTGCCAGAGTAAAACATTCTTTGTTATTTACAAATGGGAGTTGTCAGGTTAGCTAAATCAATTATTCACCATTTGTTCAGTTCAGTTTTGTATAAATCCTCATTTTTTCTCATAGTAAATTCCCAATTTATTGTGAAGTCCTATACACTATCAGTAATAAGGACAGAATGCCAAACATTAAACTGAGGACAGTTTGCAAAATTTACAATATCTGCCGCTCAGCTGGCTTCATTTTTCTGCATCTCTTTTGTGTCCGACAGCCATCATTTTGTCTGATTTTCACATGGAAGTCATAAACAGACCCACTAAACCATCATCCAATGAACACATGTTGTGCAATGGCTATGCTTCATAATTTTGAGACCCAGAATTCCCGCTGATACTCATCACTTGGGAAGCGGGTGAAGGTTAAAAAAACACAAATAATAACAGTAATAACAGCTATAATAACCATTTCTATATTGCCTATTATATGACAGCAGCTGTGCATTGCACTTTACATGCATTATCTTATTTAATCCTGACAACAATCCTTTGAAGAAAATGTTATTTATATTACTTTACAGTGGAGGAAGCTGAGATTTGGAGACGTTAAAAAGCTTGCTCAAAATCACAAGGTTAGTATTAACAGAGCCAGGATTCTAGCATACCAGAGGCATTTGATAAATGGTAATTATATTCCCATTGCTTCCATTTCCCTTATTTCCCTTCTTGAGCGTGAGTCATTGGGCCATTTTATCTCCCTTGCTACTACTGCTGAGAGCTCTGATTTCAGCAACCTTCTCTCTTCAAGCCCCTGTTTGGGTGACCCTTTATTAACAACATGATCCATGTATAAGAGTATTCCTGAACCCTGCCCTTAGAATCAATATCTTCTTATAAATCAACTGCAGCAAATTATCTGCAGGAAGCCCTGAGGAAGAAAATAAGGACTAAGAGGAAGCAGCTGTGTAATTAAAAAGGCTGAGCCCCACTTACGGGGCAAATGGAAGAAGTGAAAGAGACATGGAAATTGATGGAGGATTCAATCCCAAAGACCCAATCTTAAACCAAATGAATTGTTTTGTTGCTCTGAACCTTTAGCTGAATCACCTTAATTGCTAGAACTTGCTGAAGAGCTCTGCTGATGTGTGGGTGGGCAGGAGCTGGCCCAGGGGACTTGGGTCTCACTTGGGGCTTTGAAGGTTGATGACCTTGGCCAGGGTGACCAACTCTCACAGTTGTGCTGGACCAAGAGTGGTGGATAGTCCAGCGGACTCTCACATTTGTTCTATACAGAAGTTCCTCTACTTATCAAATTCTGGTTTATAAAGGAAGGCTGTAACATGAAATTTTTAAAAATACAGGCTCCAGGAGCCATACTTTCTAAATTCAAATCCTAGCTCCTACACTTCGAACTATGTAGTCACATAGCCTTTCTAAGCCTCAGTTTCCCCATCTCTAAAATACTGACAAATTTCTGTAGATACAAACAAAACAATGAGTCAGAGTAAAATCTCATCAACTTTGCCCCCCACCACCAGATGGCAAGAACGGTTGCCGATGTGTTGTTATCTTTTGACTTTTGGAGAACAACTGCGTATAGGAAACCAGTTCATATAGAACTGCGTATAGGAAACCAGTTCATAAGAAGAAGAACTGCCATACTGGAATCTCAGAGAGCCTCAATCATTGCATGTTGAAGCTGGGTATCAATATCAACACCATCTATTTCACTGGCTTTCAAACTAGGTTCTACTGAGTGCTAAGGGGACATGACGGAGCTTCAGGGGTCTCTAGGTGTGGGGACAGGAGAGGTGAAGTAGGTGAGTGGCAATGAGTGGACGAGGTTCTAACCCTCTATCCCTTTTTCAAGCAAAGCACCTTTACTGTTATTCATGTCATATATTGATATTTTGTATAATGTTTTATTTGCTTTTAGGGACCTACTGTTAAAAAAATACAAGTGAGGAAAGGAGTGATCTACTTCCAGAGTTGGTTCATTGGCTTGGCTAAGGTCACACTAAGCGAGTCAGGAGAAAATCACAGAACAGGATCTGGTGCTGCCTCTAGCTCCCATTTCCAAGGCTTTTCATGACCCTGAAGTGAAGATGTTCACACCACTCAATACTCTAACCAGGTGCTTATTTAACATTATTGTACAATTCCAGCCCTTTAGCCTGCATTTGGAAGGGTCTGTGAATGCCCACTCAGAGGTTTGTGAGGTCACAGAAGGATCACAAGGAAACAGCCTACTTCGGTCACCAACAGCATTGAGTTGGTGGACTTTGGGGGAAGAGGGAAGGAAGAAACACAAAAAGCTTAGCATTGCTCCCTCAGCCTCCTAGCTTCCTCAATTGACTCATTTGGGAAAGAAAACATGGGGTGCGGTTGGGGAGACAGAATATCTAAGCCTTAGCATGATGATAAAGTGGTCATTACGGCAGCCTCGGAAGTCAGTGACCAAGTCATGAGACTTTTGGTGACCAAGTTGAAGACCGGCATGGCTATTTTGGAACATTTTTAATCTAGAATTTTTAAATCTCGATTTTAAAATGTTGCCTACGGAAAATGCAATAAAAGATTTCTGCTAGACAGTGGTTTGCAATGTCTACGTATATAGTATTCAGCAAGGAAGAAAACGTCATGGTGCTATGCCCATGTGTGCTTTGGCCTTTAACTTCTTTCTGACATCTCCCAATGAGGACTCTACTATTGAGAGTACAGTAAACAGGATGTCCATTGTAGTG
Source organism: Dugong dugon (assembly GCA_030035585.1). Lineage (NCBI taxonomy): Eukaryota > Metazoa > Chordata > Mammalia > Sirenia > Dugongidae > Dugong > Dugong dugon. The sequence continues at coordinate 88,172,818 of CM057474.1, read as the reverse complement.
AGAACTAGATTCCTGGGGAAAGATCCTGGACTTAATCTTTTTAGGAAAAATTGCATAACTCTGATTTATTATTAGCTTTGTAACGATGTGAGCTACTTTAAAGAGACAGTGCTTTTCTCAGCTGCCACCTGGCGGGAAGAGGCAGCTCCGACCTTAAGAACTGTCACTTGTGAGGGCATCCAAAACGTGGCCTCTTCCTGCTGCTCTGTACACAGCAGCTTTCACAGCACATTGTTTCAGGGACATTCTTATCTTTTTTTACGGAAAGGACAGAAGAGAAACAAAAGCCCCTTCCCACCAAGGTTGCTGAAATAAATGTATGTGAAATAAATATATGTGAAAGGGCTCTGCATGTGTTCAATACCGGGCGAGAACCCAAGGAATGATTTCAATCTCATGATGCAAACCACCTTCCAGGCAGTTTCACACGCATTCATTCATTCAGAAATGAAAATCGCACGTCTATTACATGCCTGGCTCTGTTGCAGCCGGGTATCAACAGCAAGGCACAGATGATAAAGCAGAGAATAAAATAAAGTCTCTGCTTTCAGGCTGGTAGGAGGACAGAGAATATACTGACACATTTTCAGTGACGATAAGGGGTAAGAATAAAAATACAGCAAGGTAAAAGGGAAAGAGAGTGATGGGCAGGGTGAGTTTATTGAAGAGCAACTAAGGGACACTTGGGCAGAAACCTGAAAGGAAGGTAGGGAACTCGGCCTGTAGACAGCTGAGCGGAGGCTAGTCCAGCCAATGGGAGCAGCAAGAAAAACTCTTTGAGGTGGGGATATGCTTAGAATATTCCTGAAATTACACGGAGGCCTGTGTAGCTAGAACAGAGGAAGTAAAGGTGAAAGTGTTGGAATAAGAGGTCAGAAGTGTGTGTGTGTGTGTGTTATGGGAGGAGAACCATGGTAGCTTATGCACAGCAAAGGTCAGCCAACTTTTTATGCAAGGGCCAGCTAGTATTTTAGACACAACTCTGCTCTTGTGGCGTGAAAGCAACCATAGACAATACGTAAACAAATGGTTAATAAAAACAAAACAAGACAGGCAGGTCCTTAACGGCCATGGTGAGACCTTGGGCTTTCACTCTGAGTAAGGCAGTCACTGGGAAGTTTGGGACAGAAGAGTGAGAAGATACGACTTCCATTTAGAATGATCGCTTTGGAAACCAGGTGAATCTTGAGTAGGCTCGTTTAATCTCAAAGTGGGAGATGCGGGTGATTTGCATTAGGAAGAGGAAGGAGGACATGTTATGCATATAAAGCTGACATTGAGTTCCTGACTGACTGGATTAAGGTATAAAGAAGGAGTGGAGGATGATGGTCAGCTTTATAACCTGGACAATGAGTTGAATGAAGAGGCCATTGACTGAGATGAGAAAGGCTGTGGAAGGAAGAAATTTGGGGGGAAATCAAGAGCTCATATGTGCACATGTTAAGCTTAAGATGCCAAATGGATATGCCAAGTGGACAGGTAAGTTTGGGAGTCCTAGGAAAGACTAGAACTGGACATACGGATGTGGAAGCCATTGGTGTATGGGTGGGATCGCAAGCGATGGGACTAGATGGAATTATGCCAGATGGGAGATTTGATAGATTTATCACAGAAAGTGTATGGTATACCCTGTATAGCAGGACTGTACAGTGGTTAAGGGGAAACTGACAACCTCAAGGTAAATATTGCCACGGCCACCTACTACCTCTCTGGTATCTTAAGCAAGTTAGTTTAACTTTCACTAGGCCTCAGTCTTCTTGGCTATACCCAACTTAAATTTTTGAAGATTATAATACCGATACTGCCAACCTCTCAAAAAATTATATTAAATTATTCCTCTGCTTAAAACTGGCAATGACTTCTCTTTGCTCCTAAAATAAAATCCACAATCCTGGTACAGCCTCAAAGGCACTGTCTAGTCTGGCCCCAGCCAATCTCTCCAGTTTCCCTGCCCTGGTCTCCCTCTCAGTCTCTAAGTTCCTCTCACACCAATCTCCATTCTGTTCTGTGGCCAAACCAAGATCTTTGCTCTAAGAAAAGTCTCTTCTTCCTCCTCTTCCTCTGGTTCTTACTCATCTTTTCAATTTCAGCTTAAATATCAATTCCTTGGATAGATTTCTCAGATACCCCAATCTATGTCAGCACCCACTAATATATTATTTCATACTTGGAAGACACTAGAGTTTGCCTTCATGACACTTATCAATATAATGGAAGAGGGATGATGAAAAGCATGGACTTTGAAGCCAGATAGCCTAGGTTCAAATCTAGTCTCAGGCATTTACTAGCTGAGAGATCCTGGATGAGTTACTTCACCTCTCTGTGCTTCAGCATCTATAAAATGGGATGGTAACACTACCTATTTCATATATTTATGGTAGGATTGAATTAGTTAAGGTATGTAAAACACTGAGGAGGGTGCCTGGTATGGAGAAGGCATTGGATGAGTGTTAGCTATTATCTGAATGATTACTTACATATTTATTGAGTGATTATTTGTTTAAAGTCTGTCTACTACCTTTGTAGATGACAAGTTCCAAGAGGATAGAAACTGTGTCTGTCTCCATCCTCAGCACCTAACATGATGTCTGACACTTAATATTTTTAATAAATTGATAAATAAAATGAATATGATATAATCTTCATCATCCTCATCACTGCCATCTCATTTGGTCCATCTACCACCTCAGTGAGTACAGATCATCCCTTTTGACTAATCAGAAAACTATGTTTTAGAGAGGTTACATAACAAGCTTAAAGAGACCCACGGGCTTTCAGGAGCAGAGTTGGCATTCCAACACAGACTGGACTCCAGACACTCTCAGTTGCATCTGAATTTTATATGGAAAAAATAACTGGGGTAGTCAGTACTTCATCTACAAAGTATAAGGTATCAAAAGAAGAAATAATTTACCCCTCCACCTGCCAAAGTATGTGTGTACATGTCCCTATCAATGATGCATTTTTGCATTTATCATCTTACATCTTCATATACTTCCTTTTGAGTATCAAATTCAAGATGGAAGAATTCAAATTTATGATATCTTATAATTTGAAAGAAACTTAAGAGTGCAAACAATCCAACTACACATCTAAATCTTAAATATCTTCTCTGACACCCCTACCCAATGGTGGTCCTTTCTCGCTTGGACAGTCAGTGGCAATGGAGATTGAGAAATGTGAATTAAGATTATTTTTGAGGTAGAACCATCAAAATTTACTGATGTAAGGGCCGTGAAGTGTGAAGAGAGAGAGATGGTGAGTCAGAATCTCAAGTTTTTACTTGAAGCTTTGAGTTAATGATGGTGCCATTTTGTGAAATGTGAATGAACAATTTGGGAGGAACCATTTTTGGTGAGAAGGTCAAGATATCATAGACATGTTAAGTTGGAGATGTTTATGAGATACCAAGTGGAAATATCAAGTTGACAGCTATTCATCTTTGGACAATTCTAATAGAACTATAAATCTGTTGGTATAAGGAAGTATATTCAATAAATAAAAAATGCATAGAAAAGAGTTGAGACACTTTATGTATACAAAATAAGGATGAAGAATAGCATATTTAAAAATACAGTTTTAGGATGAAGCTGACCTAGACTAGAGGTGTTGGCCTTGCCAATTACTAGCTCTAATGATTCTGATCAATTTACTTCATCTCTATAAATCTCAGGTTTTTTGTTTTTTGTTTTTTTTTTCCTGTAAAATGGGAATGATACTATACACTTATGAGGTTGCTGAATGGATTGAATAAAATAATTAATATAAATTGCCAAGCCCAGTGCCTAGCACATAGCAAACATTCTGCAAGTACTAGTTGCTATTGTTGTTTTAATAATAATTAGGAGGAGGAAGTTAACAGAAGAAGGAGAAGGAGGCTATTATTATTGCACAGCGGCAAAAATTATGAAAAATCCCCTAAAGAAAATGGAAATCCTAGAAACTGAAAAGGACAAAAGAGGAGGAATAGGTATGGTTTTGCAGAAGAATTTCAAGCTTTGAGAAAAACATATCCTAAAAATAAAAAATAAACTCTGCCAGTAGAGTTGGATTTGGAAAGACTTCGTCTAGGCCAGAGCCTAGGATTTAATCTGACTCATACCCTACTTGGGCTGTACTTTGGCCAATTTATTTAAATTCTCCGAGTTTAAAATCTCTCAGCTCGAAACTGTTCAGAAAGTCCTCATTTCATCCAGCGTAGTCCTCATTTTATCCAGTGTAGTGTGGATTGACTGAGGCTACAGGGCCTTAAACCACAGGCCAATGGTTGCCTGGAAAGGCTAAAAGTGTCCCAACATTTAGCAATCCCCACTTTCTGCCGCGCAAAATGAAAATAAGATTTATTTACCCTGTCACTGGCAGATATTATGATAAAGTCTATTCTACTCACTATCAGACAGAAACTTGATACTTTTTGAGTATCTGTTTGATTTCAGGTGTTATATCTTGTACTTTCTATACATTTAATAAATCAAACTTCCAGAACCTTATGAGATATGTGTTATTATCCTTATCTGAGATATGAGGAAGGGAGGATCAAAGATGTTCAGTATCTTGTCCAAACTCACAAAGCTAGCAAGTGATGAAGCTAAGCTTTGAAACCAAGTCTGTATCCTCCAGGGCCCATACTCATCCCTCTGTGCCACACACCAATGTTAGATAGATTCTATTTATGCAAATTCATGTAGCTGGAATTCTAGGCCTGAGAACAAGAGCTATTATTATACGCCTGTAATTATATGTTCCTATAACATCTCCTATAAAAAGTAATTGTGAAGACAGTGAGGAGAAATCCCATTGCCTTCCACTTCCTTTCCTCGGCGCCTTTATTGAGCAAGGCCCTTTGGGCAAAATTCTCATGATTCTGTAGGTGGTTCCACACTGAAGGAGGTGATAACAGACGATTGCTCCCAGCAACCGTCCCAGGGAGGTACCTCCCTCTGGCCACTGAGAGAAGTACAAAAGGACTAGACACTTTTGCTACAAGTGTTAAAAGAAAATTGTTGCCTAAACACTAAAAAAGAAAAAATATCCCAGCTGTTTCCACTGGTTTTAGCACCACAAGTGGAAAGGTGATAAGACTTGGAGTTGGCACACTCACAATTTGAGCCTTTACTTTGTTTCTTTCTGGTTGTGTGACCACAGGAAAGCTGCCACCTTCCTTCTCTGAGCCTTAACTTAATCAAAATACTAACCTCATAAAGCTGCTACGGGGCTTAACTAAGAATAGGAACGTGAAAACGTTCTGCTTTTAGCTGATTACCTCGTTCAAATGGCCACACACGGTGCAAAACGATGTTGAATGAATTTCAGAGAACTGAAATATGGGCATGCAAAGGACTTCCGAATGTGCCCAATGTCATCGTACTAGGAGCCAGGTGTCCGAGTACACACGCTCTCATTTTCAACACAAAAAAGTTTTGTTTTGTTTTAAACCTTGAACAAGGTATAATCTCCACAATCCTCAGCTGCCTCATTATAAAATGGAGCTACTGGTGGTTCAACTGCTGCCCCATGCGCCTGCGTCTACTAAAGACCAACACTTGAGGTTTTCTCCTACATCTGAAGTTTACAATTATATGGAAAAAGCATTTGTTTTCAAATGCTTTAGCAGGCATTTATAGCTTTTCAAATGTGGTTACTCTATTTAGCCATTTTACCTGTTTGCATTTATTCTCCATCTTTGTTCAAATATACTGGGAATAGTAGCACTGGGAGTGTTGGTTGGTTTCTTCCCAGTACTATGCCTGTAATTCAGAGAAATACTACTAGACAAAGAAGTCTGTGATAGTGCTAAGCCCATCCAAAATCCTTTCTCTAGCTCTTTATGCAGGAATGTACTTTAATATGCAAAATAAATCTTGAAAATTTTTTTTTTTAAAAACTGTGCGCATTGATTAAAATACATTGGTGCGAGTCTCCACAAAGGAGCCCTGGTGATGCCATAGTTAAGTGCTTGGCTGCTAACCAGAAGGTTGACGATTCAAACCTACCCAGCGGCTCCACAGTAGAAAGATTTGGCAACCTGCTCCTATAAAGGTTACAGCCTAGAAAACCCTATGGGGCAGTTCTACTCTGTCACATGGGGTCACTATGACTTGGAATAGGCTCAATGGCATCTAACAATAACAACAAAGTCTCCACAAGGAGTCTCTGGGTGGTGCAAATAGTTAACGGAAAGGTTGGAGGTCTGAGTCCTCCCAGAGGCCAAAGAAGAAAGTCCTGCTGGTCTACTTCCAAAAAATCAGCCATTGAAAACCCTATGGAGCACTGTTCTACTCTGACACACATGGGGTTGCCATGAGTTGGAATTGACTTGACAGCAGATGGTTTTTAGTCTCCACAAACGGGTCTCATTTTCTGAGTTTCTAGAAGGGTAAATTTGTTTCATTTTATTTATTTTGACTCATCTAAACCATATCAATATTTAGAGAATAGTGCCTTTAGAGAATAGGTACCTCCATTTTGAAACTATGAAAATCAATTTATTTACTCACCCTATTCATTCTCATGGGTTATGCCTAAATATCAACCCAACATTGCCAGAAGTATCTGAAGGGCAAAGAGCATATGCTCAGTAAAGCAAGGCACATATTATGAGCCAGGTATTTTCACCAGTTGAATTCTTTAATTCTATAAATATTTTTTGAGTCCTTACTACACACCAAGGAGACCTGATGGTGCAGTGGGTAAGGGCTCAGCTGCTAACTGAAAGTTCTACAGTTCAAACCTACCAGTTACTCTGTGGTAGAAAGATGTAACAGTTTGCTTCCATAAAGATTACAGCCTTGGAAACCCTATGGGGCAGTTCTACTCTGTCCTATAAGGTCTCTATGAGATGGAATTCAACTCAATGGCAATGGGGTTTACTATACACCAGGCACTGTGCACGGTGTGATTAAAAACAACAACCAGTCGATTGCAGATATTCATATATAAAATAATAAATAATTATTAATGATGACCATTGCTGTAAAAAGAACAAAAAGCCATGACAGAGAACAATGAAGAGGAAACTACTATAGGACGGGTGACAGACAAGGTGTTTCTGAGGAGGTGACAACTAAGCAGAGACTTCAACAATGAGAAGGAATCAAATACATTCTCCGTGAGGAGAACATTTCAGGCAGAAGCAAGAACACGTACAAAGTCCACGGGTAGGAAAGAGCCTGGAGTTTCCCAGAGACTATAATATCTACATAGCTGAAGTTCAAGAAACAAGCCACAGAACTCAAGTGGTAGAGCTGGAGTGGAATGGATTTTTCGGGAGAAGCACATGAGTAAGTGTAAGCTGTTTGAGGGGCATCCGAGAAGGGATGTCAGGTGGGCAAGTGGATGTACAAAACCGGATCTCAAAAGACAGGTGTAGCCTGGGGAGAAAAATTTGAAAGTTGTCCAAATATACATGGTGCTTAATGAGATGATAATGGCTATTATCTAGTAAGAGATTGTGAAGAGAAAAGAGAAGATGGCTCATTTTCAAGTTCTGAGATCAGATAGAGAAGCCAGCATAGGAGACTGAGCAGGCATAGTGAGAGTGGCAGAAAGAAAATGAGGAATGCATGAGGTCACAGAGGCAAGAGAAGATTATGCTTCGGGGTGTGGGGTGGGTCAATTCTGATGACCACACAGTTGATATATGAAAATGATAACATTTCAAGATGACTTTCATGCATGGGAGTCCCTGGTGGTACAAAAGGTTAATGCACTCGGCTGCTAACCAAAAGGTTGGAGGTTAGAGTAGACCCAGAGGCACCTTGGAAGAAACACCTGATGATCTAGAAAATCAGCCCCTGAAAAACTCCAGGAGCACAGTTCTACCCTGACACACATGGGGGTGCCATGAGCCGGAATCAACTTGATGGCAACTGTTTCTGTTTTTTGTTCTTTTCAGTGTGTACAGGAAGCTGAAGCCAGACTAGAGCGGGTTGTTCATAATAAACCTGCGATACAAGTTTCGTACATCTCCTTTTCCCTTTTGCTTTTTTCCTTTCACAAATGAAAAAATAATGCTAAGATGAGTTGAGTAGCTCTTCCTTCAGTTACTAATTGTTTCAATCCAGGTCTCTGATTCCAAACCCCATGCTCTTTCCATTCGGCTGAGTAATTCTCCAACTCTATGATTCATGCTACGCAGGGAGAAATTTGGAAGAAACTGTCAAGCTAGCAGCTCACCCCAGGTTTCTGCCAGGCCTGACCTTCTCTTGGCTCTGGCTCCTAAAGGCAAAAGATGAGGAAAGCCTTCTCCTCCAAAGAGAAAAAAAATAACATAAAATAAATGGCAAGATATTAATCTTGAGACCATTTACAGAGAGGTGTTAAGTGCCCCTGTTGGCATTAACAGCAATGAGCTTTGAATATCACTTGTACAGCAAGCTGCTTAGCTCTGCAGATAACAAGTCACAGCAGGCCTTCTTGGGTTGCAAGTGTAGTCACTCTGTTTGCCAATTAACTCTTTCCCACATTGCTTTTTACATAACCAGCCAGGAAGCTTTGCTGAGACAGCATGATCTGCTGGAAAACAGCACTGGCCTGGGAGTTGGAAGGGATGATGTGATAGTAGCAGTCTCGGCAATAGTAACAGACAGTAGTACCGACAGTAGTAGAACAGTCTTTAGAGGTTCAGAGCCCTTGGAGGCTCTCTACTTCCGGAAATTAACTTCCATGTTTCCTGAGCTTAATATCAGTCAATGTCATAGGCAAGACATTTTTCTTTAACCTCAAGACAGTTCAGTGTGTCTAGGTTGCTATGAGCAAGTTAAGTGGAAATATTCTGTGGCTATGAGGCTAGAAGCTATGCCACTGGTATTTTACATACTAGCAGGGTCAACCGTGACGGACAGATTTCAATGGAGCTTCCAGACTAACACAGACTAGGAAGAAAGTCCTGGAGATCTACTTCCAAAAATTAGCCAATGAAAGCCCTATGTGTAATAACATGCATTCAAAATACGGTGTTGTTGAAGAATACCGCCTATACTATGGACTTCCAGAAGAACGAACAAATCAGTCTTGGAAGAAATACAACCAGAATGCTCCTTAAAAGCGAGGACAACAAGACTTTGTCTTGCTTACTTTGGACATGTCATCAGGAAAGACCAATCTCTAGAAAAGGACATTATGTTTGGTAAAGTAGAGCATCAGTGAAAATGAGAGAACATCTCAATGAGATGGGCTGATGCAATAGCTACAGCAATGGACTGAAACATACCAACAATCATAAAGATGGCACAGGACCAGGCAACTTTTCATTCTGTTATATATAAGGTGGCCATGAGTGGTAACTGACTCAACTGCAACTAACAACAACACTCTGTGCTCTTTCCAAGTACAGTGTCCATTATCCTCAATTCATTTGTGATGCAATAGACTAGATTTCTCCAGGACAGCATTTGGCATGCCTGGCATCTCATCTTTATAAAACATGTTTTCTCTTGTCTTCCTGATAGCACATTTTCCTGGTTTTCCTCCTAACTCACTGACTGTTCTTTCTCAGTCTCCTTTGACAGCTCCTCCTCCTTTCCACCTCCTATAAACGTTGTGGCACAGTGGTTAAGAGTTCGGCTGCTAAACCAGAAGGTCGGTAGTTCAAATCCACCAGCTGCTCTTTGGAAACTTTCTGCGGCAGTTCTACTCTGTCCTATAGGGTCACTATGAGTCAGAATCAACTCGACAGCACTGGGTTTGGTTTGGTTTTTATAAATGTTGAGTGCAGCCCTGGTGGCGAAGTGGTTAAGAGCTCAGGTTGTTAACCAAAAGGTCAATAGTTCGAATGTTCTGGGGTCTATCCTGGGCTCTCTTTACTTTTCCATCTATATTCTTTCCACAGGAGGATGATTACATAATTTATCATCCAAAACAGGACCACTTTGAAAGTGCTAAAATGCTAAACCCGGGAGTGAGTATTCCAGGACCACAGACGTATTTCTAGGTGTCCACATCTTCTAGATGGCAAATCTTTCTTCTCAACTTTTTCTCTACAAACTCTGGAATCATATACTCAACAGTCAACCTGCCATCAGCAGGGGTGGATTAACCAGGAAGCACAGTACACACGGGCTTACTTGTGTTTACTTACTAATCTGTAGTGCACAATTTCACATGGGTGAAATGGTAGTGCACAGGTGAAACTGTGTACTACCAATTAGTAAGTAAGCACAGGTAAACCCATGAGTACCCTGCTTATTGGGTAATCTGTCCCTGCTATATGTCTACTTGGATGTCAAATAGGTACATCAAGTGTATCATAGCCAAAACTGAATTCTTGAGTATTTTCTTACAAACCTATTCCTCCTTAGTCTTTTCCATTCCAGTGAATGGCACCATCATGCACCACCTTTCATAAAGCCAGGCATTATCTTTGATTTCTCTATCCTTCATCCCCATATCCAATTCATCAGCAAGTCCTGTTGACCTTACTACCACTTTGGATAAAGCCCCCACCACCTCTGAACTAGACTACTGCAATAACATCTTATCTGGTCTCTCTTCTCTGATTATTGCCTCTATAATCTATTCCCCACACTATGAATGAAATACATACTTCTAATCTGGCTGTACAAGGTTCTCCATGTTTTGGCCCTCTCCAGCCTCCCTAGTACCATTTCCTTCTCTTCCTCCTCTCATCTACTCTGCTCCAGCCTCACAAGTCTTCTTTCTGTTCCTTGTGCAACTGGGCTGAATATCGCTCTCAGCGCTTTGCAGTAACCATTCTCCCTACCTTGCATGCTTTGATCCTCATTGGCTGGATTCTTCTTTGCATTTAGAGCTCTGCTTAAATGATAGCTTCTTAGACAGACTTTCTCAGCCAGAGGTCCTCATCTGAAATACAGACCACATAACTTGTTTGTTTGCTTGCTTGTCTGTTTTTCCAATTCTCTCAAATATGGTACATGACTAGTACCATTCTAGATACATAGAAGTTAGTTAACTGTATCCAATAAATTCCTTAGGGCATTAGGACTTAATTCTCCTGGGGAACTCTATTTTAAAAAGGCAAAATGTGCTCTCTCAACACCTATTTTTATTCTTTTCAAAATGATTATAGCTGGTATTTTTCCTTATTTATTTGCTTATTTTTTCCCATACAAAAATTTATACATACATTGTTGTGTGACTCTAATTGCTCTCTCCATACTGTGATAACACACTCCTCCTTTCCACCCGATTCCCCATGTCCATTCAACCATCTCCTAACCCTCTCTGCCTTCCCATCTCACCTCCAGACAGAAGCTGCCTGTTTAGTCTCTTGTATCTACTTGAGCTAAGAGACACACACCTCACGAGTATCACTTTATGTCCCACAGTCCATTCCAATTCCTGTCTGAAGAGTTGGCCCTGGAAATTGTTTTAGTTCTGGGCTGATAGAGAATCACAGGGGCCATGCTTTCTGGGGTTCCTCCAGTCTCAGTCTGACCATTAAGTCTGGTCTTCTTACTAGAATTTGAGTTCTGCACCCCACCTTTCTCCTGCTCCATCCAGGACTTTCTGTTGTATTCTCTGTCAGGGAAGTCATTGGTGGTAGCCAGACACAATCTAGTTCTTCTGGTCTCAGGCTGATGAAGTCTCTGGTTTATGTGGCCCTTTCTGTCTCTTGGGCTAATACTTTCCTTGTGTCTTTGGTGTTCTTCATTCTCCTTTACTCCAGGTGGTTGGAACCAATTGATGCATCTTAGATGGCCGCTCGCTAGCTTTTAAGATCCCAGACACCACTCACCAAAGTAGGATGCAGAACATTTTCTTAATAAGCTTTGTTATGCCAATTGACCTAGATGTCCCCTGAAAGCATGGTCCCCAGATTCCTACCCTTGCTACTGTGTCCCTCAAAGTGTTTGATTGTATTCAGGAAACTTCTTAGCTTTGGTTTAGTCCAGATGTGCTGACTTCCCCTGTAGTGAGTGCTGCCCTTCCTTTCACCTAAGATAATTCTTATCTACTATCTAGTTAGTAAATAACCCTCACCCTCCCTCCCCATCCTCGTAACCATCAAAGAATGTTTTCATCTGTGGTTAAACCTTTTCTTGAGTTCTTATAATAGTGGTCTTATACAATATTTGTCCTTCTGTGACTGACTAAATTCACTCAGCATAATGACCTCCAGCTTCCTCCATGTTATGTTTCACAGCTTCATCATTGTTCTTTATCATTGTGTAGTATTCCATTGTGTGGATATACCATAATTTGTTTATCCATTCGTCCATTGATGGGCAGCTAGGTTGTTTCCATCTTTTTGCTATTGTGAATAGTGCTGCAATGAACATGGGTGTGCATATATCTATTTGTGTGACGTCTCTTATTTCTCTAGGATATATTTCAAGGAGCGGGACAGCTAGATCATATGGTACTTCTATTTCTAGCTTTTTAAGGAAGCGCCAAATCGATTTCCAAACTGGTTGTACCATTTTACATTCCCACAAACAGTGTATAAGTGTTCCATTCTATCCACAACTTCTCCAGTATTTATTGTGTTTTTTGGATTAATGCTAGTCTTGTTGGGGTGAGATGATATCTCATTGTTGTTTTGATCTGCATTTCTCTAATGGCTAATGATCGTGAGCATTTCTTCATGTGTCTGTTAGCCACCTGAATATCTTCTTTGGTGAAGTGCCTGTTCATATCCTTTGCCCATTTTTTAACTGGGTTATTTGTCTTTTTGTTATTGAGGTTTTGCAGTATCTTGCAGATTTTAGAGATTAGATGCTGATCGGATTTGTTGTAGCCAAAAATTTTTTCCATCTGTAGGTTGTCTTTTCACTCTTTTGGTGAAGTCTTTTGGTGAGCATAAGCGTTTGATTTTTAGGAGCTCCCATTTATCTAGTCATTCTTCTGGTGCTTGTGCATTGTTACTTATGGTTCATATTGTGTTTATGCCATGTATTAGGGCTCCTAGTGTTGTTCCTATTTTTTTCTTCCATGATCTTTACCGTTTCCAATTTTATATTTAAGTCTTCAATCCATTTTGAGTTAGTCTTTGTGCATGGTGTGAGGTATGGTTCTTGTTTCAGTTTTTTGCAGATGGATAACCAGTTATGCCAGCACCCTTTGTTAAAGAGACTGTCTTTTCCCCAATTAACAGACTTCCGGCCTTTGTCAAATATCAGCTGCTCATAGGTGGATGAATTTATGTCTGGATTCTCAATCCTGTTCCATTGGTCTATGTATCTGTTGTACCAGTAGCAGGCAGTTTTGACTACCGTGGCGGTATAACAGGTTCTAAAATCAGGTAGTGTGAGGCCTCCCACTTTGTTCTGTTTGCTTATTTTTTTATTTCCCATCTTTTCTGCCTAGATTGTAAACTCCCTCAGAGTAAGGACTATGTTTGTTTTCTTTGCTGGTACATAGCATGCATTCAGTAAACAAATAAATAAACACGGAGGTCCAGTGAAACAAGATGGAGAACCTGGGAGGACAAAGACTTCTCTCACAACCTTTCTGAGGTTGGCCTTCACTACATCACACCTGCTCCACTGCCATTTTTTTTTTCTATTTTACCACACAGTAGATTTCTTTGATAGTCCTCATCACAGTCTGTAATTATTTTAATTGTTACATACGCTGACTGTCTTTTCCCTCTCCCTAGAACGTTAGCTCCATATGAAGGGAGATCTTCTCTGACTTGCTCTCTTCCATATACCCATTGCCTCACCTGATGCCCAGCATATGGCAGTGCTATTGTCTAAATAGATGGAAAAGGGAGCAAGTCTTTGAGGGAGGAGACTTTAGCCCAGCCTGAACTTACCATCAACCTAGCCCTGGACCTTTGGCCTTGTTACTAAGCCTCTCTGTGTATCAGATATCCACACCTATTAAAATTAATACCAAATAAAACCCGCCTTATACAGCATAAGGCTAAACATTCTACAAATAGTTACTGTGTGCTACCTCAGGCTGGATTCCCCAGAAGCAATCTCTAAAACAAAAATCCCAGTGCAAGTAACTTATTTGGCAATGAAGGGGACACTCATAGAGAAAAAGGGAACAAGTAAAGGGTGTACTCTCAGGCCAGTGTGGACAACTGGAGTCTAATCCACCGACCAAACTCTGAGAGACGGTGTCGATCACGTATCTCAAATTAACCCATCGAAGGGAAAAGGAGATGGGGCATTTATACACCTGTCAATAATTGATTAAAGGCTGCTACCAGGAGGCATTAATTCCCTAGCCCTTCAGACTGCCATACAGATGATGGATCAGGCTCTAAGCAGGGCTTCCAACCATTTAGTTCTGGTTCGAACCCCTGCTGAGAATTTGCATTTCTAACAAGTTCCCAGGCGATGCTAATGCTGCTGGTTAGGGACCAGTTTTGAGAACCACTAACAGAGCAGTGGTTCTCAAAATTTATTATGCATAAGAATCACCTAAGGATCTTGTTAAACTGTAGATTCTGATTCAGTATATCTGGGGCAGAAATGCAAATTCTCAGCAGAGGTTCAAACAGGAATGAACTGGTTCAAAGCCCTGGCTCTAAGTGAAAGTCTAAGCAGAGAAATACAGGCGCTACAGATGGAAGTTGGTCTGGTGTGCACTGTAACGGTGTGAGCAAGGAGATACGGATATGGCTCCAAAAGTATCTGCTCCAAGTGTTTTCGTATGCCAGCAATGGCCTAGTGTCTAGCATAGCTGTTGTTAGTTGCTGTCAATTTGAATCTGACTTATGGCAACCCTATGTAAAACAGAATGAAACACTGCCCAGTCCTGCACCATCTTCTGATTGTATTGGTATACTTGACTGCATTGTTGCACTACTATGTAGTTTGAGTGCCCTCCAACCTAGGGGGCTCATCTTCCAGCACTGTATCAGACAATATTCTGTTGTGATCCATAGAGTTTTCAATGGCTAATTTTTGAATGTAGATTGCCAGGACTTTCTTCATAGTCTGTCTTAGTCTAGAAGCTCCCCTGAAGCCTGTCCATCATAGTGGCCTGCTGGTGTTTAAAATACTGGTGGCATAGCTTCCAGCATCACAGCAACACACAAACCACCACAGTATGACAAACTGACAGATGGGTGGTGGGTCTAGCAGAGTAGGTGCTCACTTTTGTTCATAAACCCCCTGAAATATTACACAAAATACATTTTTCTGGGGAAAAGATCCTAAAATTTCTCAGATATTCAAAGGTATCTGTGGCCCCAAGGAGTTAAGAGCCACTTGTATATGAATCTATCCAACTCTAGGCTTGTCCCTTTTTATTTATCCACTCAAAAATACTGTTAAGTGTCTACACTGTGCCAAGCCTTCATTAAATGCTGGAAATACTAAGAAAGCACAGAGGTGATGAAAATATATGATCCCTATCCTCATGGAGCATACTGTCTCCAAAAAGATCCTGAAATCCAAATATTTGAATCCTATCACTTTTACCACATGTGCACATATCCACAGAGACTAGAAATCATTCAATAGCCACTCCCCGCAAGCACCCACAAGGTGAGATCTAAAGACCTCCAACGTCTTCTGTGATCTGGCCCTGCCTTCCTCGTCAGCCTCATCACCCCCTATTTCTCCCGGTACACCACACCGAGTTCTCTAGCCAGGTACCAACATACCTGATGTTCCTTAGTCACGTATTCCTCTGTGCATTTCTATATATTGCTACTTCCACCTGTACTGCCATTTTTCTCATGTTGACTTTGAAAACTTCTACCCATCCTTCCCTCGAGACACAATCCAAGTCTTACTCGATCCAAGTCTACCTCTCATCTCCCCACATACTGTGTCTGCAGTGGGCATGTTTCATCTCACTTTGCCTGCCCAGTGTCTTTGCTTCTTCTTTTACCTGTAGTTTCAAGGGGAACTAGTAAGTAACATCTCTGTTTCCCACTCAAGTTCAGAAAAAAATTTGACTGTGGTATATGTAGATTAAAACATCATCTTGTTTTGGTTACTACTAAAGCTGGCTATCTTGGAGCAAACAAGCTTGCTGATACTGCACCTTAGCATTGGAGGGCTTACTCACCCACATACTGGCAGCATTGGATGGCCACAGCCTCCCTATGCGGGGTGGTTCCTGTAAAACCTTCAGCATGGAGGAACAGAGCAGAAGGTGTGCTCTCTATGGATGGACAGATTCCAAAGAGAGAGAGGAAGAGGCATGACCCAGCATGCTGGGTTCCTTCTCCACAACTCCCCAGGGGATCTAGTTACTCCATGGAGGACATCTTGGTGCCTAACAGAGCACACATTTTTTTAGCCATTATTATTTTTTTTTACTTATTAGCCAAAGGTCTTAGATGAGAAAGAATCTCCATACAAGCCAGTAATTATAATTTCTGTTTCAATATACTGCTTAACTCTGTGCCAGGTAATGTTTTAGGTGCTTCTCATTTGTGAACTTTTAAAATTTTAACTACAACTCTAGAAGTAGGTACTATTTTTATATCCATTTTACAGATGAGGAAGCTAAGGAATACAGTGCTCAAACGACTTGCTGAAGATTCCATGGTTAGACTAGTAGAGTGATGATTCAAACCCAGAAAGTTTCAAAGTCTGTGCTCTTTACCGTTGCAATATAGCACACGGATTCTTCATAAGCAAAATGAATTGCTAAGGGCTAAAGGCAGAGGCTCTTTTGGGAAAATACTTCAGTAAGTAAGTGTTGGTTGCAGACTAGAGACTCAGCAGCATGTGGTCTTGTCTAGAGTAAATACATTGTGGACAAGTAAGCTACTACATGTGGAACAAGTGGAGAAAGTAATTATGTTTCTTCAGAAAAGAAAGGGTATAAGACAGAAAAGCAAGGATATAGGAAGGAAAAGCTGAGATGGAAAAAAATGGGATAAGGTGAGCCCAGTACAGCCTTCATACCTTTCCAGTAGCTGAAAGACCTTGGAAAAATAGTTGGGCCTCTTCTTCCTGGTAAAGTTGTTTGCATTGCTGAGATGTAAGTTCTTTCTCTAATTTGCCCCTGAAATTATCAATAAAGTATCCTATGCTCAAAATGCCTCCTGGGTGTGTGTTGTTGGTGGCACCCACAAAGGGACTGACATGGCCCACCCCAGAGGAGAAAGCATTCAGGCTGTACCGCTCCAACCTCCTCCCTCTTGAGGGAGGACTGAGGAGTCTCCCCACCATGGGAGTAGAGATTGGAGCCAAGTTTACCCAACTCTCCCAGGGGAAGAGAGAACACTCCTCCCTCCCCACTCACCTAGCACACATCTTCTGTTACATGTAAAATGAAGATAAAAATCACTGCCTTTTAAGGTTGTTAGAAGAATGAAATGAGATCATGTATATGTCATATTTAAGCACTTAACGTAGTCCCTGCACCACAGCGACTAGAGGGCAAAAGCAGAGACCACATTTTTCTTCTTCATTTGGACTCCTAGAGTGGTTGGACACATAACCACGTGTTGAACTGAAATTTTAGTACTGAGGAAATGACTGACAGGATGAGCCAGGCATCTGGGCTACCGTGATTTTCAGTCTCGGGTATTTCTGCAGAGGCCATTTAAAACTGATGGCACAGGGGGAGTGTGTTTATTGCATTTAGCAGGCTGCATCATTGGGATTGGACTCTCCAGGTGCTTACATGACCCTCTGATAATGGAGACAGCTGGGACGTCACAAATGAGATGCTTCAGATGCATGTCCAAATATTCCCTTGATATGGGAGGCAGGCCCAATGGAAACTAGTCTCCTGACATTTGCCTACAGGATGCCAAGTCAATGTGCTCAGCTGAACAGGGTTCAGTCTTAGGATCATTATTTAAAACAAACAAACAAACAAATAAATAGTGGCT
Source organism: Dugong dugon (assembly GCA_030035585.1). Lineage (NCBI taxonomy): Eukaryota > Metazoa > Chordata > Mammalia > Sirenia > Dugongidae > Dugong > Dugong dugon. The sequence continues at coordinate 88,155,078 of CM057474.1, read as the reverse complement.
CAGCTGCTAAGTTTTGGCACTGTCTGCATGATGGGCAAAGAGCCACCTACAGAAGGTAACTGAATTCACAGCCTCCTGGTCTTGGGGCTGGAAGTATTTTCAAACCATTACCTAGAAGCATTGTTATAACTTGGAAAAGAATTTGGGTTTTAGTTACTATGGTGGTTAATTTTAGATGTCAACTTGGCTAAGCTATGGTGCCCATTTGTTTGGGGAAACACTAGTCTAGATGTTGTGAAAGTACTTGTATATGTGACACATTAGCACACATATTACTCTCGATAATGTGGGTGGGCCTCATCCAATCAGATAAAGGCCTTAAGAGCAAAAACTGAGTTTCCCGGGGAAGCAGGAATTCTTCATCAAGACTGTAACATAGAAATCCTGCTGGATTTTCCAGCCCACTGGCCTGCCCTACAAGTTTTGAACTTGTCAGCCCCCTACAATCATGTGAACCAATTTCTTCAAAATAAACCTCTTCATATCTCTATCTCTTACTACCATTCATTTGTCTATCTACCTATCTACCTACCTACCTATCCATCCACCCATCCATCCATCCACCCATCCATCCATCCACCCACCCACCCATCCATCCATCCATCCATCCATCCCATTGGTTCTGTTTCTCTGAAGAACCCTGATGGATAGAGTTACCAAAAGGCATGGATACAAATTCTGATTCTCCACTTATTAGATGTGAAGCATTACACGTAATTTCTCTAAGCCTCAGTGTTCTCATTCGGAAACCAAATTCATGTCGTAACGGTTAGCAATGTGTGTGCGTGTGATTGCATATGCGTGTTGAGAGAGCAAAATCGGTAGCTATTATGAGCATCTAGCCCAGCCCCAACTTTGAAATTTTATAGATGAAGCAACTGAGGATAGAAGGAATTAAGCTAATTGCCTAACTCAGGCTTAGAAGTAAGCAAAATAGAGGAGGGGTCAGCAAACTACTGCCCAAAGGTCAAATACTGCCTAGCTGCTTGTTTTTGTAAATGAAGTTTTATTGGATCACGGCCATGCCCATTCATTTATATAATGTCTATAGCATTTGTGGTATAGCAGCCACATTTGCGCTATAGCGGCAGAGTTAAGTAGTTGTGACAGAGACCGTATGGCCCGTAGGCCTAATATATTTCTTATCTGACTCTTTATAGAAGATGTGTGTCAAGCCCTGAAATAGAGGATATGAGAAATTCACATTACGAGCTTTGCCTCTGCACCCACTGTTGATGCTTGCACCTTCCAAAGCTAATAAATTTCTTTTCAAATACCGTGGGAAGTATTAACAAAATTGATCTTAAGGGAATCTCATGCTGTTCCTCTTTCTTCCTCCCCATGTTCCTCCTCCTTTTCCATCCACATCCACCCTCCTCATAGTGACCCCAGATCCTCTGTCCATTTGAGGGGTGTGTCTGTCAGTCTGCCGTACCGTGGTGCTTGTGTGTTGCTGTGATGCTGGGTCACCCACGGTGGGCAGGGTTCAGTGGTGCTTCCAGACTAAGAAAGGAAGAAAGGCCTGGCAATCTACTTCAGAAAATAGAACCCTATGGGTTGGAACAGAATATTGTCTGACTGGACTCAACCTGCCAGTAATCAAGGACCAAGTGACACTTCATTCTATTGTACATGGGGGTTGCCATGAGTTGGAACTAACTCAATAGCAGATACACCACAACAAAATACAACTGTGGACTGAGCTGCTCAAACTGGAGTGTGCTATTCCCCTGCAAGCATGCTATGGTATGAATGACCCCAGCCCAGCTTCCTGGATATAACCTAGCATCTGAACTTGTCTAACTTCAGGAGGAAGAATGAGAACAAGATCAGCACAAAGCTGGTTCTTATGAGGTGGAGGTCAGACATACCTCCACTCTCCAATTTTTTCACTATTTCTGACACTAGCCATCCCCCACATGGCACTCTCTACTTCTCTGCTGGGTTCAATAATTCATTGCAATGGCCACACAGAACTTTACAGACCATACTCGAGATTATGTGGTTTATTATAAAAGTAATAAGCTACAACTAAGGATCAGGATCAACTTGGAAGTAAAAGGATACAACTCAGGGGGTAGAATACAGTTCTTCAATCAGGACAGCTTCCAACCAAGACATCTCTCAGCTTCTTCTCAGCCATGCCTGTAGGGAGGCCCTTCTCTTGGTGTACCTGTAGGCACATGGCCCTTCTCTTGGCTATGCTAGCTGACAGGCTCTTCTCTGGGCCTCTGCTCTGCTTGGGCAAGGGTTACAGCTCTTTAGTTCTGACTACAATTGCCCAGAGGCACCCTACTCTATCAGCAAGCCTCCTACCTGAAGGAACTCAGCTCTCTCTCTTGCTCCATGGGCTGGCAAGTCCACTGCAGTTGCCTCATACTGGTTTCCTGGTTCCCTCTGTTGGTACTGCTGTTGCTGTTTCTCTGCTGCTGGGCTCTGCTGTGGTTGCCACTGTTTCTCGGTGTCTCACGCCATCTTCAGTGTTACAGCTGTCTCTATCCTAGGTCTAGGAGTTCTCAGTGCAGGCACCCTGATTCCAAAGGACGTGCTCTGCTCCAGATTCTTGTCAATGGTAGTGAGGTCCCCCTCAACTTCTGCGGGATTGGCCCTTATATTCAATTTCAAGGGTTGGCACTCCCAGGCAGACCACAAACTGATCAATCCCCTCAGCAGACCACAGTCCCTCAATTTGCATAGTAATTGACCAATTCCCATAGGTCACTTAATCCCAGTAGGTGATTTTACACACCCTGTTTGCATAGTAAACCAACCAATCCCTTTGGAAGATTGTGGCCTAGCCAATGATTTTGGTAGAATTATAAACCCAAGGCCACAAAGGCCATATACAAGAGAAACCCACTACAGTGCACTGGGGTATCAATTTTATAGAAAATAATATAAAATTTTAACCTTTTACAAAACAAACATGGATATATTATAGGAGAAAATGCAAGCTTCTCATATGATTTTTTTTTTTTAAGTTAAGGCATGGACTTTAATAAAATTGCCAGTTTGCTTTTGTTCCCCAAGTAACCTCTTCTGGAGGAACATGCTTATACCCTCCTCCAACTTGGGATTTTTAGGAATGAATTTTGGCAAGTATTCTATTTGAAGAAGTCTGGCATTTGGGAGTCGGACAGACCTGCACTTGGAGCTCTGTTCCATCACTAACTGGCTGTGTGTCCTTGGGAAGGTCCCTGAACTGCTCTGAGACACTCACTGCCTCCCCTGCCCCCAGTGAAGAGTAAGCGTACCTTCCTGGGAAGACAGAGGTGAGAATGAAAGAAAAGACAACACGTGTCAATGGTTCTCAAACCTGCCTGCACGTGAAGACCACCTGAGGAACCTTCCGGATGCCCAAGTCTCACCTTCAGACCAATTAAAACAGAATGTGGTGGAAGGGGTGGAGGATAGCAGTGGCGTTTTTAAAAGGTGTTCCAGATGATTCTATTGTGAAGACTGGGTGTAGAAGGACTGATGTGCACAGAAGGAGCCATGCTGGCCCAGTGGTTAAGCCCTTGGCTGCTAACTGAAAGGTCTGTGGTTCGAACCCACCAGCTGCTCCATGGGAGAAAGATGTGACAATCTCTGCTTCCATAAAGATTACAGCCTTGGAAACCCTATGAGGCAGTTCTACTCTGTCCTGTAGGGTCGCTAAGAGCCGGAATGGACATGGCAGCAACAGGTTTGCGGGAGGTGTATAGAAGTGTTAGCGTGGTGCTGACTCATAATTGGTCATCAATAAATGATAGCTTAAAAGGGGAGGGGAGCTCTAAGGCACTCACCTAGGACTGGCTACCCCTCTACAAGCTCCAACTTACAAACAGCCTGAGGTTAAAGTGTCACCCTACCCACATAATATATTTGCATTGCAGGGCCTAATGGTGCCCTTAAATCACAGGATAGAGAGCTTCTGGCTCTACCTGATGCGGCCCAGGTCTAAGGGGGTTGCTGTTATGGGGCACCTGCCCCTAAGGCCCAGGAGCTGGTGTCCCTAAGGGACTTGACAAATACACTTTCCACCATGTGGGGCCCCAGCACCTTATGGGGTGCTAAGAACACTTTAGAACTGACCAAACATGCCCCCTCTCCACCTTCCTGCCAGAGAAGTGTGGCGTGTGTGTGTGTGTGTGTGTGTGTGTGTGTGTGTGTGTGTGTGTGTGTGTGTGTGTGTGTGTGTGTGTGTGTGTGTGTGTGTGTGTGTGTGTGTGTGTGTGTGTGTGTGTGTGTGTGTGTGTGTGTGTGTGTGTGTGTGTGTGTGTGTGTGTGTGTGTGTGTGTGTGTGTGTGTGTGTGTGTGTGTGTGAATGCCTGTGTAGCTTGAAGGAGTCCTGGCCTGGCCTTGGGAGTCAGAAGCCTTGGGTTCCCAAGCAAGGAGCCTGCATCAGATGCTTTTACCAAGGCAGTTTATTTGGAAGGTGAGTTCAAGGTGCATGAGTGAAGCGCTAGGGCAAGTGAAACACGAAGGAAGGAATGCCAGTATGAGAGTATGCTATCAGTTTGGCCACGACTGGGAATGGCCTTGCTCAAACTACCCACTTTGGAACGTGACTCAGAACTGCCCCCTGGGGGAATGAAAAGGGGAAGCATTTATGGCACTGCTCCAGACTCCCACTTGTCAAGGGTGGCCTCTCCAGCATCAGTCTCTTAGAGAGCACACCCTTAAAAGCTGAGCAAAGTCCCTTCATCAGCCAGAGAAGGCCTGGGGCAGGAAGATTGCCCATGTCCAAAACCTAGTGAGGGCTGTGTGGAACTGTTAGCACTGAATATGGGGCTGGGAGGACTTGACATTGTGTGAAGAGACACAAGATACACCACTTACTCCCTCCCACAAGCAGAACTTCCGGGCCCAACACTGAGTATTTTACATGCACTATCTCATTCCAGGAGCCCTGGTGGTGCAGTGGTTAAGTGCTTGGCTGCTAACCAAAAGGTTGGTGGTTCAAATCCACCAACTGCTCCTTGGAAACCCTATGGGGGCAGTTCTACTCTGTCCCATTGGGTCACTATGAGTTGGAATTAACCTGAGGGCAACAGATTTGTTTTTGATTTTTGTTTCTTTTTTTTCTTTTTTGGGTATCTCATTCCAAACCAAACCAAACCAAACTTGTTGCCGTCCAGTCAATTCTGACTCATAGTGACCCTGTAACATTCGGTCCTCCCTAAAGCCCAGGAGACTGTTCTCTTTCTCTTCATTTTACAGATGAAGAAGCTGAGCCTCCGAGATGTCAGGTAACTTCCTTAAAATGGACTCAAACCTAGGCTCCCACCTTGGAGTCCTCTGCTGTCCACCACTGAGCTGGGCAATGGAGACCCAGGGCACATCATTTCATCTCTCTGGTTCTTGTGTCCCCTTCTGTAAGATCATACCAATAACCTCTGTCTGCTTCATGGGTGGTGATGGGAACCCAGTGAGAAATGGGTGTAAACTATAGAGGATTTTAAAAAGAATTTCAGAAGGCAAAAGATGTAACAGCACATCTCGGTGACAGAGAGTGGGAATGAACAGGTTTCAAAGCCAAATCCCTGGCTTGGGCGGTTCTGCTTGAACAGACAGGCTGCTACAGTAAGCCTGCAGCAGGGGCAGGTCCTTCTGGGTGTGCGGACAGCCCTTCTCTGGGGTTCAAAGAAACCTCTAAGTCACTGAGGGCAGAAGGACAGTTGCTAGGTGTGCCTCTGGTTGTCCTAGAAAAACAAAAGCTAAAAACTACAGCTCCTCTCCTATGATGTGAAGCAGCTTTGCAATTGAAAGACAGCGAGCAATCCCCCCGGAGCAATTACGTTTTCATTATTATTCCCAAGCTGCTGTGTCACAAATCACATTTTCCATCCCGGGGCATGTTGGTGCAGAGCTGACGACTGCAGTTCCCATCACTCCGCCAGCTGACTGCGGCAGCCTGGCCCTGGAGCAGCAAGCAGGTGGCTCATCAACTGCAATACCTGCACACAGACCGAAACCTGGCGGAGGAGATGCTGTGTATTGAAGGCAATTTTCGCCGTTTGAAAATGACTGCAAAGTCCTTTTTACTATCAAACTCCTGTTAGACTTTTTCTAGAATGAAATATCGTGAAACCCTTGTTGATTTTCATGGCAACCTGCATTACAGCTCAGATGAGTGCTGAGGCTTGGTGTAGCTTTGACTGCAGGCACGCATCAAAACACACCCAGGCGCCCCGGCTTTAAAATCTGGGCAATTGAAGTGCCAGACTTCAGACGATTGGAGGCCTGCAATGCTCATGCCGCCATCATGTGGCCAGCCGTGGTACTGCACCAGGAAAGGAATCTGCCAAATTTGATATGAATCTATTTTAGCCTGCCTGCCTGCCTTTCCGTCCTTCCTTCCTCCCTCCCTCCCTCCTTCCCTCTTTCCTTCCTTCCTTCCCTTCTCGTCTTTCTTCTTACACTGTGAGAAGCACTGGGCTAGACCCTCAGGGTACACACCTGCATTTGAAACAGGTCCTACTTGTAAGTAGCCTAGTGAAAGCGGGGAAGAAAATCGAAAGAGAAATAACTGATTTAATTCCCACTGTTTGCTAGACCCCTGTTATCATATTCAGTCCTTACAAAAGCTGTGTGGTAGGGGGAATTACTGACAGATAGCTGTCGGATGAATCTGAGTGGTAATTCAACACATTCTTTATGACTCCCTTGTTAAGTAAGCTTTGTGAGGTGAATTCAATGTCAAAATTGAGCAACTTGTATTTAAGAGGGCTGATTGCCACAGAACTCTGTAGGATTTAAACATCTACACAGAGCAAATTATACTCTGGCTCGTTACTTCGAATAAAAATCAGTATGTTACCAAAACAAAAAAATGCCTGGAAACTATACCTTCACCCATTTTTCTGTTAGGTGGTTTGACTACTAATTCTTAATTTGCAGAAACTATGCATATCCTAAGAAGCCCTGGAAGCGGGGTCACTAGGGTTGGTGTCACCCCGTGTGGTAACTCATGGTGCCACCCCCACAGGACCTCCTCCTGTATCAGACCATACAGAATCCTTAGTAATGTTTTTTTGTATTAATGGTACTCATAAATCATAATTCCCATATAGCATTCCTTCTTGTCCTTTAATTAGTACTTTATTCTCAAAAAATTATTGATATAGGTTCACAAATTCTAATTACCACAATATTGTAGCTAAGGCACCGGAATAGTTGACAAAATCAGTGACTATAAAAACACGGGCAGCAATGAAAACAACAGCGCGCGCTTGTAGTTCCCGCAGACGAAACCAAGTGATTCAAAGCGTCATCGTAATTGGGTAATAATGACCGCTCTGATTGGAGCACATTAAAAAGCAAAATCCAAACCTGTTGCCATCGAGTCAGTTTCGACTCATAGTGACCCTGAAGGACAGAGAAAAGGTGCCCCATGAGTTTCCAAGGCTGTAATCTTTTACGGAAGTGGACGGCCACATCTTTGTCCCCCGAGGAAGCTGCTGGTGGTTCAGCCACCGACCTTTCGCTTAGCCGCACAGTATTTAACCACTGCACCACCGCGGCTCCAGGGGAGCGCATTAGGAGGTTCAAAAAGTAAATCAGCATAGAGTTTTAGCCTTGTAGGTATATTGTTATATGTGAGCTGGACTGACCAAAAGTTTTTGTTGTTGTAACTAACTATAGGGATATTTTTTATAGACAGTCATTTTGATGTCATCTCCTTTGACTGCGTCATCTGGTGTAGTCCGCACCTCCCGAACCCCCCTAGTGACGCCACTGAGCCCTGGTGGCGCAGTGGTTAAGCGCATAGCTACTAACCTAAAGGTTGAAAGGTCGGCAGTTCGACCCCACCAGCCACTCCCAGGGAGAAAAATGTGGCAGTCTGCTTCCCTAAAGATTACAGCCTTGGAAACCCTATGAGGCAGTTCTACTCTGTCCTATAGGGTTGCTGTGAGTTGGAATTGACTCGATGGTCACGGGCTTCCATAGCCTGGGGGGATTATCCCTCCGTGTATACAGGAGTTACAAACAGTTTTTGCAACTTAAAAATTTTTTTTTTTTTTTGACATAACTAAATCTGCTAACGCTGGCGTCCTTTTTCCTTGACAGCCTGAGGGTTTCCCTTCTTGTTTAGAAGTCCTCCCCCACATCAGAGTATGAAAATTGTCTTCAACATCACTTATGACAATAATTTTATAATTTTATTTTGAGGTTTATATTTAATCCATTTGATTTACTTTTATATCCCACTTCAGGTAGGCTAACTTCATTTCCATCTGAACATCAAATCGTCTCAGCACACCAATTTAAAAAAAAAAAAACCCATCCTTTCCCTCACTGAGCTGAAATGCCACATTTATCATGGAATAAAAAAAAATCAAACCCTTTGCCATTGAGTCATGGCCCCATGTGTTACAGAGAAGAACTGCTCCATAGGGTTTTAGGCTGTAATCTTTATGGAAGCAGAATGCCAGGCCTTTCTTCCATGGTGCCACTGGGTGGGTTCGAACCACCAACCTTCAGGTCAGTAGTCAAGCGCAAACAGTTTGTACCAGGCTATCACAGAATAAGTGCCCATATATAGCTGGATCCTATCTGTTTCATCAGTATCTATACAACTACCATATTGTGTTTACCTGGTAGGACAAGCCCCCACTCCTTACTATTTTTCTTGTACGCCAGACATACATACATTGTCTGACTTGTTATAACAAGCATGTATTATTTTTATTATTCAAAACAGTCTTAAATTTTGAAACTCTGGCACAGCTTAACTTGGTCCTCTAGACACAAGGTGGAACACAGCCACCTCTCATCCTCCACCTTGCAGTGGGAAAGCCTGAGCCCTAGCTCTTAACCTGGTAGGGGGAATCTGATTGGCTGAGATTGAGTCAAGCGCTATTCAAGGGTTGCTGGTGTACAGAGGTCTCAGGTAGTATCAGTATGGCCGCCAGGGGTCCACTGCTATTAGTAAGCATTGGTTGTTCCCAGTATGGGGGTTCTTGGGAGAGGGCAGAAACTTCAAAAAGTGCTAATCTACATCCACTCAAAAATCACTTCCTGATTCCTGTTTGTATGCCAGGACTTGGGACTGAGCATCAAAAATAAATCAGCTACAGTCCTTGTATTAAATAGCTCACAGTCTATAAGGGACAAGCATATGTGAAAACAAAGTAAGTGCTCCACCAGGCAAAAAAGTGTAATGGAGGAACATGCATAGTACTGTGGGTGGCCTCAAGGAAGGAGCAGTTAAGTTCACCTGGGTGAGTCAGGGGTATAATTGGGAGGAGGAGACTCTTGTGTGAGGACTACATGGTGCGATCCCCCTCCCTCCACAGGGGACTCAGTCCACACTCATCTCAGTGATGGGAAGCCATGTGGTTATTCTTTTGTGTGTATATGCATGTGTACACATGTGCATGTGTGCACGTGTGCATGTGTGTGTTCATGTATGTATGCACACGTGTGTGCACACGTGTGCAAGTTGGCCCGGTTCCCTGGAGCCCCAGAGGAACAGAAGGTTGCAGACTTGGGCTGAAGGGAGGAGTTGAAAGACTTAGGGAGGAAGCAGTTTCCACACCTCCCGTTGTTGTTCTTCCCTGTCCTCAAGCTACAGCACAGGCAAGCCCTTCAGGCAGGCTTTCCGAAAAGACAACGTTCTCACTGTCCCAGGAAGTGGGAGCTTATATCCTGAATAAAGACTCCACTTCATACTGTACCACCTTCTTCTCCTCCTTCCTGACACACAAACGCTGTTTCTTTGAAAGTTTATCTCAACGGGAGGTTTTAGGCCAGGCCCCTGGCCTTTGCCGTAGATCCTGTGTTATGCTTCAGCTGTTTTTTTGATGTTTGTCTGTTTTCACAGATGAAGTCATGAAGATCACAATCTAGGGCAAGATGATATTTTCTGTGGTAATTATTGTTCTTGGAAATAGGAAATCAGTTTATCTGAGAATGTGAGGCCTGGAAGGAATCAAGGCAGCCATCCATTGCACCACTGGGTTTAACCCCTGAGGGAAAATGAGGCCCAGAGAGGGGATGTGACTTGACCAAGTTCACACAGCTAGTTAATCTGCACAGACATATCTAAACAAAACTTCTTAGGAGTGTGTCACCATCAGTGGGAGCCCTGGTGGTGCAGTTGTTAAAGCACTCAGCTGTTACCCAAAAGGCCAGCAGTTCAAACTCACCAACTGCTCCTCAAGAGAAAGATGTAGCAGTCTGCCTCCGTATAGATTAACAGCCTTAGAAATCCTATGGGGCAGTTCTACTCTGTCCTACAGGGTTTCTATGAGTCAGAATTGACTCTACAGCAGTGGATTTTTTGGGTCACCATCACATCATTATGCAATTAAAGGGAGATTTCCTTTTTATAGAATACATCACATCATTTCTTCCACTTACAATTTCTTTGTGTATGAAAAAGTTAGCAAAAGTAAAATTCCATTCAAGGGAGCGGAATTCTTCCAAAGAATAAACCATGAAGGATATAGACCCTTTCTTCCCCCAAAAGGCTGATGAGGTGGGGAACACTCATTTCCCCCCTCTACCGACCTCCATGAAGACAGATTTTCTCCAAACACTTCTGTCCCTCTGCGTACTCCTCCCAATGTTGCTGTTGTTTTTGTTAGTTGCTGTCAAGTCAGATCTACTCATGGCAACCTTATGTGTAAAAGAACAAAACATTGCCTGGTCCTGGGCCATCTTCATGATCACTGGTGTGTTTGAGTCCATTGTTGTGGCCTATTGTGTCAATCCATCTCATTGACAGTTCTCCCCTCATTTTTACTGACCCTTCACTTTACCAACCGTGATGTCCTTTTCTAGTGGTTGGTCTTTCCTGATGATGTGTCCAAAGTAAGAGAACCAAAGTCTTACCATCCTTTCTTCTAAAGAGCATTCTGGTTGTATTTCCTCTAAGGCTGATTTGTTCATTCTTCTGGAAGTCCACAGTATATTCAATATTCTTCACCAACACCACAATTCAAATGCATCAATTCTTCTCCTGTCTTCCTTTTTCATTGTCCAACTTTTGCATGCATATGAGGCAACTGACAAGACCATGGCTTGGGTCAGGTGCACCTCAGTCCTCAAAGTGACATCTTGGCTTCTTAACACTTTAAAGAGGTCTTTTGCAGAAGACTTGCCCAATGCAATACATCATTTGCTTCCCTAACTGCTGCCTCTACGGCCATGAATTGTTAATCCAAGTCAGATGAAATCATTGACTAGTTCAAATTTTTCTCCCTTAATCATGATGTTCCAAAAGTTATCTCATGGGAGAGTTTGGGACAAAGCATGGGGCTTACATAGGTTGTCCTTCTGTTCTCCTTTTACGGGCTATAACTACTTGCAGAGAGCAACTGTCCTCTCTGTAATGCAGAAAAATGTCCTACCCCAGGGATAAAAAATTTTTTTGTTTGTTTTTTCCCAGCACTGTCAGCCTAATTCTGGGGGACAGTTTTAGAAAGCCCTTTGTTGCCTTGCTTCCCAATATTTGCTTTGTCAGTAATAAAGCTGCCATTCTGTTCTCCACTGGTCAACTCCCTTGTGTCTCTCAGTGGATTCAGAGCTCGGGCAGGGGAAGGGCGGTGTTTGGTGCCTACTCTCTTAAACTTCTTCCATCACAGAATGTCAAGATACTTTATCAGTAGCTAATTTAAAGACTATAAATAGCTTCCTTGTTATTTCTTCAGATGTTGCCAAGTTAATCCACAATTTCATGTGACATGTAAATGCTTTTTTTTCTTATCAGAACTGAAATATGTTTCATGACTTAACACCTTTTTCCATACTTTGCCTTTTAGATGTAAGCAAAGCACAATATGTGACTGATGAGAAGTCAGTTCAGCCTCCAAAAACCAGCCACTCAGTAGGGAATAGTCTAAGAGTCAAGCAAAACTTGAGGAGATCAAATTCAAGTTTTGGGAAACCTTCACCCCAGTTCTACTCTAAAATGATCATTCCTCAAATAAAATCCCTTGGAGAAGTCACAAATATCAGAGGGATTTTAATTATAATGAAGTACAGATTCTGTAGCCAGCATACCTAGTTCGAATCTCATTCTGCCACTTTCTAGCTGTGTGGCCTTGAACAAGTTACTTAGCCAATCTGTGCCTATTTTTCCATCTGACAAATGGAGTTAATATTATTATCTACCTCTGAGAGCTGGTATGAGAATTAAATGATTTTACACCTATAAGCTCTTGGTCCAGTACCTGGTCATAATAAGGCTCAATGAATATGAACTTTTCATTATCATTATCATAAACATCATTATCATGGATTTTTTTCTTTAATCTATGACCCTGGTCTCCCAGAGAAGAAATATGGCAGAAGCAAATTTAGCAGCCAGATCGCCGTCTCTAAAGCTAAGGATCTTCAGAATTAGGCTGTTCTCCTTCACATACCAAGGAGTTGTCACGCTTGAAAACCAAACTACCCCCAAAATGCTAGAGTCCTTCCATAAACTACTTCAAGAAGCAATACTGTCTTTTCCTGTCTCTAAATTCATTATTTGGTGCTACATACACACACACACACACGTAGATTCATGGCCATCTCTAAGGAGTCCACTTGGTAAATTATATCTGTCCCAACCCTATGATTTATAAGCTCTACAATGGGTAAGACCTCAAGTAGTGCTCTCCAAAGAAACAAAGGTTCAAACGGTCTTTGTTGTCAAAGAGATCTTGCCCTAATAGAAATTGCAATATGTATATGAATACATTGTTGTTGTTTTTAGGTGTCTTCGAATCGGTTCCAACTCATAGCGACCCCATGTACAACATAACGAAACACTGCCCAGTCATGTGCCATCCTCACAGCTGTTGCTATGCTTGAGCCCACTGTTGCAGCCACTGTGTCAATCCATCTCTTTGGGGGTCTTCCTCTTTTTCACTGACCCTCTACTTTACTAAGCATGATGCCCTTCTCCAGGGACTGATCCCTCCTGATAACATGTCCAAAGTATGTGTCTTGCCATCCTTGCTTCTAAGGAGCATTCTGGTTGTACTTCTTCCAAGACAGATTTGTTCGTTCTTTTGACAGTCCATGGTATATCTGATATTCTCTGCCAACGCCACAATTCATAGGAGTCAATTCTTCAGTCTTCCTTATTCATTGTCCAGCTTTCGCACACACGTGAGGCTATTAAAAACACCATGGTTTGGGTCAGGCACACCTCAGTCCTCAAGGTGACATCTTTGCTTCTCAACACTTTAAAGAGGTCTTTTGCAGCACATTTGCCCAATGCAATGTGTCATTTGATTTCTTGACTGCTGCTTTCATGGGTGTTGATTGTGGATCCAAGTAAAATGAAATCCTTGACAATTTCAATCTTTTCTCCATTTATCATGATGTTGCTTATTAGTCCAGTTGTGAGAAATCTTCTTTTCTTCGTGTTGAGGTCCAATCCATACGGAAGGCTGTGGTCTTTGATCTTCATCAGGAAGTGCTTCAAGTACTCTTCACTTTCAGCAAACAAGGCTGTGTCATCTGCATAATGCAGGTTGTTAATGAGTCTTCTTCCAATACTGATGTCCCATTCTTTTTCATATATTCCAGTTTCTTGGAGTATTTGCTCAGCATACAGATTGAACAGATATGGTGAAAGGATACAATCCTGACGTACACCTTTCCTGACTTTAAACCATGCAGTATCCCCTTGTTCTGTTTGAACAACAGCCTCTCGATCTATGTACAGGTTCCTCATGAGTGCAATTAAGTATTCCAGAATTCCCATTCTTTGCAAAGTTATCTATAATTTGTTATGATCCACACAATCGAATGCCTTTGCATAGTCAATAAAACACAGACAAACATCTTTCTGGTATTTTCTGCTTTCAGCCAGGATCCATCTGACATCAGCAATGATATCCCTGCTTCCATGTCCTCTTCTAAATCCAGCTTGAATTTCTGGCAGTTCCCTGTAGATATACTGCTGCAGCCACTTTTGAATGATCTTCAGCAAAATTTCACTTGTGTGTGATACTAATGATATTGTTCGATAATTTTCACATTCAGTTGGACCACCTTTCTTGGGAATAGGGATAAATATGGATCTCTTCCAGTAGATTGGCCAGGTAGCTGTCTTCCAAATTTTTTGGCATTGATGAGTGAGCACTTTGAGCACTGCATCCGTTTGTTGAAACATCTCAACTGATATTCTATCAATTCCTGGAGCCTTGTTTTTTGCCAATGCCTTCAGTGCAGCTTGGACTTCTTCCTTCAGTACCATTAGTTCCTGATCATATGGTACCTCCTGAAATGACTGAGCATCAACCAATTCTTTTTGGTGTAGTTACTCTGTGTACTCCTTCCATCTTCTTTTGATGCTTCCTGTGTCGTTTAATATTTTCCCCGTAGAATGCTTCAATATTGCAACTCGAGGCTTGAATCTTTTCTTCAGTTCTTTCCACTTGAGAAATGCTGAGCTTTTTCTTCCCTTTTGGTTTTCTATCTCCAGGTCTTTGCACATGTCATCATAATACTTTACTTTGTCTTCTCTAGCCACCCTTTGAAATCTTCTGTTCAGCCCTTTTACTTCACCATTTTTTTCCTTTTGCTTTAGCTACTTGACATTCAAGAGCAAGTTTCAGAGTCTCTTCTGACATCCACTTAGGTCTTTTCTTTCTCTCCTGTCTTTTTAATGACCTCTTGCTTTCTTCATGTATAATGTCCTTGATGTCATTCCACAACTTATCTGGCCTTCGGTCATTAGTGTTCCACATGTGAAATCTATTCTTGAGATGGTCTCTAAATTCAGGTGGGATATGCTCAAGGTTGTACTTTGGCTCTTGTGGACTTATTCTAATTTTCTTCGGTTTCAACTTGAACTTGCGTATGAGCAATTGTCTAATACATGGTATAATAAATACATATGGTAGGTTCTATAAAGAGAGGGAGAAATTGCTCTAGAACAGGGATCAGCAAACTACAGCCTGTGGACCAAACTCTTTCCCCTGCCTACTTTTGTATGGCCTATGAGCTAAAAATAATTTTTAAAATAGTTTCATTTTAAATTGATATGTAAGTATTTACATAATACCCTCCATTTTGCCTCTTGGCCTGCAAAGCCTAAAATATTTCCTATTTGACTCTTTGAGAAAAAGTTTGTTGACCTTTGCTCTATAAGGCTATGAGGCTCTATTTTGTTCAATACAAAGTGAATGGGCTTTGGAATCAGGCGTGCCTGTGTTTCAGTCCTAGTTTCTCCACTTGCTAGCTATGGGACTTTGGGCCAGTTACTTAAACTCTCAGAACCTTAGTTTCTCATCCATGAATGAGAAAATGGAGGATATGATGTAGATACTTATATTATGTAGATATCTACATTGTAGGATTAGTGTCAGCATTGAATGATGTCTAATGTACCCAGCACCTTGTCTGTGCTTAATACTTTTTTGCAGTATCTGATTCTGAATTCATTTGTTCATAGACGATGATTACTATTTATTTTCCCTTATGGATTTTTAAATCTTTAAAAAAGGGACCAACCACTTCATGCTTATTTCTGTAGTCATATTGCCTACACGGGGAATGTTGGGAATGAATGAATAAATGAATGACCTGTGTGGTCTGCAGTCCCTGATGGGACATAAACAGTTTCCACTTTACAAATTCAGGCTTCCTAAAACTGCCTTGAGAGCACCCTGGGAACACACACCTCACTCAGAGAATCTCATCCTCCCCTACACCCAAGCACACCCTCATCTGGCCTTGCTGGGAAATGCTTCCTCAAGGGCTGCAGGGAAGAGGCCAAGCTAAGATCTGAAGAAAACAAGGACGGCTTCTCTATTAATTGCCTCGCCAAGGTGGGGATGGGAAATGGAAATAAAAGGAGCATGCTTCATAAATGCACATGGCCATAAAGGCACAGGCAAGTCCTGGGGGTGAAACTGTTTCAGTTAACAAGCAGGTAAACACCTAAGTTCTTGTTCTCTCTACAGTCTTAGAGGGATCTTAAGGGAATTTCCTTGAGCAATCTTTTAAATCCTGTTCAAATATCACCACCTTCAAGAACTATTTCTTAGCTACTTGGTGCCTCACTGATTTTTTTTTCCTCATCTGAACTAAAATGACAGTGTAGTCCCTGGTTGTGTTTGGGCAATGGAATCAAATTCAGGTTCAAATTCTCCCTCTCCATATACAATTATGTGACCCTTTCCAACTTACAGAGTCTTTTCAAGCCTATTATGCCTTATTTAAAAATATGAATATCAATAGCACCTACCTCATAGAGTTGTTTCAAAGATTAAAAAGAGATAACCTGTGTAAAGTGCTCAGCTCATTGCTTGACAAAGTTCAGGACAAAAAAAAAAAAACATTGAAAACTATTATTTATTACATTGATAACTCATATTGTTTTTAATAATAGATGTTTCTTAGGTTATAATTTAAATATTTAATGTATATTCATTTTATCTTCCTGATGGCAATAGCTACATATTGAATTTCTGTTGTGTCCCATAGTGATTAATATGTTTTTCAGCAAGATATGATGATTCTTGGTAAAACTGTAAAGTAAGTGAGAGCAAGCCATGTAGTACAGTGATAAGAGTATTTCTGAGGCTTCTTTTATTCTCTGACCAATTGTGTTCCCGAGCCACCTCCTGCCCTTATATGAATATAAACTTCTCCCAGGGCCAGAAAATAGAAGGAAATAATGGTCCCCCCAGAACTGCTCATGTCCTAATCCGCAGAAACTGTGAATACGTTGTATTACATGGCAGAGGGGAAGTAAAGTTGCAGATGGAATGTAGGCTGCTAATCAGCTGATGTTAAGAGAGGGATATTATTCTGGATTATCTAGGTGAACCCAATGCCATCACAAGGGTCCATTAACAGAGAAGAGTCAGAGTCAGAGAGATGGCATCGTGAGAAAGACTCAACCAGAGCCATTACTGGCTTTTAGGATGGAATGCGGCCATGAGCCAAGGAATGTGACTGCCTCTAGAAGCTTGAAAAGGTGAGAAAATGAATTCTCCCCTAGAGCCTCCAGAAAGAATGCAGCCCTGCCGACATCTTGATTTTGGCCCAGTGAAATACATTCTAGACTTCTGACCGCGAGAAATGTCAGATAGTAAATCTGTGCTTTTCAAGCCACTGAATTTGTGGTAATTTGTTACAGCAGCAATAGGAAACTAATATACTGATCCATGCAGTTATTTAATGCAGGAGCTGCTAGGTACAGGGTGGACTTCGAGAGTTCGTTTATTCACACAGTCTAGAATAGTGTAGCCAGGAAGGAAATGTGAACTGATGGAAGTCAAGGAGAAAGACGAGCAAAGCTTCAACTTTGGTCCTGAGCGTTAAGTCAGAATGTCAGGATGAAGCTGTGACGATAACAAACAGCAAAGTCAGAAGTTAGGAAGATGAAACGAAAGACAGGATATGATGCAGAGAGCAAGGGGTACTAAGTGGTTCCAGACAGCAGTGTGAACGATGGGAGGAGCGGGAGGCCTGCTATTTTATGGTTCTGCAGGTCCTCCCACAAGTAGAGAGATCTGACAATTTACCACACTGGGAGACATGGTTGCATGTATGATGTGCCTCTGTACCTCCAACGACACCTTCCATGGTACCTCATTCCAAATCAGCCTGAGTGTATGTTGATGGATAGTCTGACCAAAGACGCCAACAGAAGTGGCTAGTGTGATGACTCATCTGTGAGAGATGAGCTCTATCTACTTGTGAAAGCACGCCTTTATTTCCATAATATTCCTCATATCCCACTTCATGGAAACAAAGCCAATGCCAATAACACCGTGTAATAAAATGTGTCTTCATGAAGTCTCTTGTTAATAAGCATAGAGAAACGGTAAGCTTTTCTTCCTTTCTTTTTTGAATTTTCATAGGAACAGTCTGAAAGTCCTGCATATACAAGATGCAAATTCAGTGGAAAGTGTGGGAAAGGACCCAGAGAGATGGGAAATGCAAGAGATGGTGAGGGTATTTTACATTTTTACATGATGCCCTGAGCAGCTTAG
Source organism: Dugong dugon (assembly GCA_030035585.1). Classification (NCBI taxonomy): domain Eukaryota; kingdom Metazoa; phylum Chordata; class Mammalia; order Sirenia; family Dugongidae; genus Dugong; species Dugong dugon. The sequence continues at coordinate 88,137,145 of CM057474.1, read as the reverse complement.
ATCTCTGTCCCTTTCTCTTCATCTCCTTCTCTGACCTTCCCTCACCATCTCCTCACTAACGTAAAAAGCACTGCTCAGTGTTCACCATACTCGGATCAAGATGGTGGCATTCATGCCTGGAAAACAGGTGTACTTCTGAACTATGGCTGGAGGACAGCAGCTTTCAAGTCCAGTATCTCAATTTTTGCTTCCACTCACCCTGAGACAGGTATTAGAAATTTTATTTTTAAACTGGATGGCCAAAATAAATATACTTTCTCCTCACTTATTGACTATCTCATTATCCAACATTTTGCATTTACACCGATAGTAAAACATCTACTATTTGACTATTTTGTGCATTGGCAGCGTACATCTGGCAGTAACAAATGCAGAGGTGTGAGGCGAGAGTAACGCTGGTTGTGATGGTTAAGGTTATGTGACAATTTGGCTGGACCGTGATTCTCAGTGGTTTGGCAGTTAAGTGATGTAATTTGGCAGTTATTTTAGCTATCCTCCATTTTGTAATCTGATAATCTGATGTGGTCATCCTCCATTTTCACATAACACCAATTTCACATAACGACCTGGTCTTTGGAGCCTAACAATGTCAATAAGTGAGGGGAGGATGTAAATAAGAACATCAAGAGAAACTTGAGAACATGAGGGATGTCCCTCACATTGGAGCATTATTTTATTTTATGACATTGGCCTAAGGACATTCAGGACATATTATTAAAACCTATACCTTGCATTCATTTACAGTGTGGGGAAAGGGTGAATTGGCAGTGGGTGACCAGGAGCTCCCAGCCCAAGTTTCTTTCCAACTGACTGTGTGGTCTTTGGTAAGTCCCTTCCCTTTATGAAATAAGGGTGTTTGGCTCTGTAGCATCCAAGTTTCACTCTGGCTCTGAAGGTCTGTGACTATATTGCTCTAACTGAAGGTCACTGTTATTTTTCCAAGGGTTCTTTTATTGTCAGGAGATTTTAAGACTGACTACCAGTGCATCATGCTGGCAAAGTGCTCTTGGCCACCTGAGGAATAGACATAGACCACTGAAGAGTACAGAGGTTCAAAGGAGCTGAGTCATGGACAAAGGCTACTATGGGCCATGGACTGGTTCCCAAGGTTTACTGCTTAGAAGCCTGTTTCACAAGATTCTAAGCCCCTCCCTGCTCCCGTCTAAGCAAACAGGAAAAAAAAAAATATCTTCAATGCAGCTGTTAGAATGAGTTGGGCAGTCATGCAACCATGGAATTGAAAGGGGCCTTAGAAATAACTTGCAATTCACTGTTGCCCCATTCCCAATACACAGCACACCCATTTATACATGCAGACACCTGGATCCCAAGAGAAGAATCTCTCCCAAGGGTCCATTCTCATTAAGAAGCAGAGGTACACACTCTTGTCCACAGTTGCACGACAATTCTTGCCTGGACTCACTGCATTTCGTGCGGAGGGCTGCGCAGGCAATCCCATAAACCCTTGCTTCTCAAAGACTAGTCCATGAACCAGCTGCATCCCTATTAGCTGGAAACTTGGAAATGCAGACTCTCAGCCCCTCCCCAAATCTATTTGTGGGGTAAAGAATTGAACTTTACCTTGAGTTTGGTCTCTGTCCTTGGTTCCTGAGAGATAAACTCTAAAACCTTGTACTTTTCCAGTGATTGAAGTGTCTTTGATGATGCCTCCAGACCATACCTGACAGTTTATGCTAATGAATGCCCTTTGGGTGGGGGCTGGTCAGGCAAGACCCACCACATGTATCAACCCAACCTCAGAGGAGGGGGCGGGGGTGTTGATTCAATCAATCGTGCCTATGTAATGAGGCCTCAGTAAAGGCTCTGGACATTGGTGAAGGGCATCGATGCACGCGAGAGTAGTGGGTCCCTTTTGGGGACGTGGAAGCTCTGCTCTGTGTCTCATCATATGTATCCTTTTTGCTAATCATAAATAAAGCACTTTCCTGAGTTCTGTGAGTCGTTTTAGCGAATTATTGAACCCGAGAACAATAATGGCAGCCAGCAGATCAGAGTGGGTTGGGGAGGGGGCTGGGAACACATGAGCCACAGCTGGCATCCTCAGAGGGTAGAGGGAAAACCGCTTTTTGTAGCCAGCAGGTCTAAAGTGAGGATGTGGGGGGACTCCCAAGCTTGCAGCTGGCATCTGAGGTCTTGGGCAAACTTGGCAGTCGGGCAGACTGTGTGCCCTTTAACTTGAGAGGTCTGACCTAACTCCAGGTGGTTAGGGTCAGAAGAAGAAATACTGCATGTGCCGTTGAACTGGAATTGAATTGAACAGATTGATTTGTACTGATTTCCACGCAGTATGGTGTTAGAGAAGTGGGATTTGATCATTACACTACTCAATCAGAATCAATCAGAATCACTTGTCTGCCCAGTAATTTGTGCGCACATTAAAAAAAAAAAGCATTGACATTAAGTATCCTTAATGCCATACAAACAGTAATAGTTCCCCAACAGGCTTATAACTTAGTAGGCCAACACGGAAATTATTACAGTTCAGAGCGGCCCAAGAGGACAATAGCTGTAACTTATAAATCAGCATTAGCAAGTGGCTCTTTAGTCCTCTACCCAGAAAGCTGTGACCTCCACGGGAGAAGCCCTAATGATTTTCTGTCCCCATGCAGGAATCAACATCTATTTTGGTATCTAGGAAAGAAGGAGGTGGTATCTTTTTTTTTTTTTTTTTTTTTTAATTAAAATATCAGATGACTGTGACTCTTTTGTTAACTTCTGCTTATTTTGCTTTGGCTTTGGTTTCATGAAACCAGAATCTCTTGTTTACATAGAGTTTACATAAGGTTCTTTGTTCTTTCCACTTACAAACAGGCAGCATTGGGGAGGCGAAAGAGGACTGGGCCCGGAGTCACTCAGATCTGGAGTTTCAGTATTACCTCAAGGATTTAATAGCTGTGTGACCTGACGCAGACCCATTGACTTCTCTGAACCTTACCTTCCTCATCAATAAAACTGTTATGCCGACAATAACTAGCTTATGAGAGATAACATATATGAAAGCACCCAGCACGTGGCAGGTATTCATCAGGGCCCAGAGCCGTGTGATTCAGAAGGACAGGAATTAGAGCATGCGAACCCTCCATGAGATGGACTGACACAACAGCCACAACAATGGACTCGGGCAGACTCACAACCAGGGAGACGGTGCGGGACTGGGCAACACTTCGTTCTCTTATACACAAGGGTGCTATGAGTCAGAGCCGACTCAATGGCAACGGACAACAACAACCACCACCATAATGTGGGCAGAGACTGGGGACACGGCAGTAAATAAGGCAGATACAGGAGCTGCCCCAACAGAACCATTATCCACTGGGAAAGCCAGAGACAATAATGATAGCTCACAGGGATCAAGTGCTTGCTATGTGCAAGGAACTGTTCTAATTTATATGTATTATATACTAGGAGAGTATATACCAGGGAGATCCAACCCAGCCTGAGGAGTCAGGAAAGGCTGTCTGAGGAAATGATGAGAACAAGTTACCAGGTAAAGAAGGAAGAAGAGTGGTCCCAGTAGGGGAAGCACAGGGGTGAAGGCCTGGAATGGAGAGCTTAACTAATTTAGCAGTAGGTGACAAAATAGTGCTTGATTCCTGAGTAAGACCACAGCTCAAAAATATATGAACCAACAAATATACTAGAAAAACAAACAACAACAACAACAAAAAACTCCCGAATACTCTTTCTGTTCTATCACATTCCCAATTCTTAGTCTTTGCCAGTGTCAACCATCTAACAGCTTTAGAGATAAAAATGAAAGCCTCCAGAGCTGGCAATAAGAAAGAGAGTGAGGGCTCTGGAATCAAATCTGGGCCTGGATCCACTGACTGCTCCTTTCTGTTTGACCTTGAGCAGATTATTTAAACCTGCTTTCTAAACCTCAGTTTCCTTATCTGGAAAATGGGAATAATAAAAATTACTTCTTACAGTTGTGGTAATGATTAAATAAAGCCATATATGTATAGTGCCTGTCTTGTGATAAGGACTCAAGGAATGTTCACTCCTTCCCTCTTTCTATGTTCAGAGTTAGAAGTCTGCAGCTCTGCAGGAACCTCAGACACTCAGGTCCCCTTGTCCATCCTCCATCTTTGAAAGAGTTTGATTTTTCTGATGTCTTCACCAGTATTGAGCTATCAAGTTCCATCACAGAGCATCACCTAGACTTTTTTCAAAATTTGTTTGTTTTTCTTGCTTAAGATTCTTCAGAGTAAGCAAAACTTCAATTTGTATGAATATAGCCAAATGCCTTGTCGGCAGTCTTCCTCACAAACAAAAAAATAGAATGAAATTGGAAAATAAAATTGCAATGTAAGGAGGCAGGTAATAAAGTAAATAGGCTGACATTATTCTCAAGAGAGAGACAGAAAACATTTCCCTTGAGAACAGGAAAGAGAGAAGGATGCCGTTTACCACCACTCTTATTCAATATTGTCCTAGAAGTAAGTTCTAGCTAGAGCAATAAGGCAAGAAAAAAAGGGCATCCAAATTGGTAAGGAAGAGGTAAAACTATCCCTACTTGTAGACGATATGAGCCTATACACAGAAAACCCCAAAGAATCCACAAGAAAGCTACTAGAACTAATAGAAATTTTCAGCAAAGTAACAGGATACAAGATTAACATACAAAAATCAGTTGGATTCTTCCATACCAACAAAGAAAACTTAGAAAAGCAGGAAATCCATACCATTTACAACAGCAGCCCAAAAGATAAAATACTTAGGAACAAATCTAACCAGGGACCTAAAATACCTATACAAAGAAAACTACAAAACACTACTGCAAGAAACTAAAAGAGACCTACATACATGGAAAAACATACCATGCTCATGGATAGGAAGGCTCAACATTGTGAAAATGTCAATAGTAACCAAAGCAATCTACAGATACAATGCAATCTTGATCCAAATTCCAACAGCATTCTTTAACAAGATGGGGAAACTAATCACCAACTTTATATGGAAAGGGAAGAGGCCCTGGATAAGTAAAGCATTATTAAAGAAGAAGAATAAAGTGGGAGGCCTCACACCACCTGATCTTAGAACCTACTATACAGCCACAGTAGTCAAAACAGCCTGGTACTGGGACAACAACAGACACATAGATCAATGAAACAGAATTGAGAACCTAGATGTAAAGCCATCCACCTACAGGAAGCTGATATTTGACAAAGCGCCAAAATCCATTAAATGAGGAAAAGACGGTCTCTTTAGCAAATGGTGCTGCATAACTGGATATCTATTTGTAAAAAAATGAAGCAGGACCCATACCTCACACCATATACAAAAACTAACTCAAAATGGATCAAAGAACTAAATGTAAAACCTAAAATGATAAAGATCATGGAAGAAAAAAATAAGGACAACAGATGAATGGATAAAAATGGAATACTATGCAATGATAAAAAACAATGATGACTCCATGAAACATCTCACAGCATAGATGAATCTGGAGGGCATTATGCTGAGTGAAATAAGTCAATCATAAAAAGACAAATATTGTATGAAACCACCATTATAAAAACTAAAAAAATAATTACGGGAAAAGAAAACAAACTTTCATGGTTACAAGGGTGGGGAGGGATGGAGAGGGGAAATCACTAATTAGCTAGTAGACGAGGGTCAACTCTGGTGAAGGGAAAGACAACACACAATATAGGGGAAGTCAGCACAACTTGACCAAGGCAAAGTCATAGAAGCTTCCTAGATACATCCAAACACCTTGAGGGACTGAGTTTCTGGGGCTGAGGGCTGGGGACCATGGTCTCAGGAGACTTCTAGGTCAATTAGCATAACATAGTTCATAAAGAAAATGTCCTACATCCTACTTTGGTGAGTAGCATCTAGGGTCTTCAAAACTTGCAAGCAGCCATCTAAGATACATCTATTGGTCCCATCCATTTAGAGCAAAAGGAGACTGAAGAAAACCAAAGACAAGGAAAATACTAGTGGAAATGACTAAAGAGCCATATGACCCACAGCCTCTACCAGCCTGAGCCCAGAAAGCTAGATAGTGCCTGACTGCCACCACTGACAGCTCTGACAGAGATCACAATAAATGGACCAGACAGAGCAAAAGAAAAATGTAGACCAAAATTCGAACTCACAAAAAAAAAAAAAAAAAAGACCAGACTTACTGGCCTCACAGAGACTGGAGGAACCCCTGAGACTATGGCCCCTGGAAACCTGCTAACTCAGAACTGAAGCTACTCCTAAAGCCCACTTTTTAGCCAAAGATTAGACAGGCCTATGAAATGAACACATGTGAGGAACGTGCTTTTTAGTTCAATCAAGTATACGAGACCAAACGGGCAACTCCTGCCCAAAGGCAAGACGAGAAGACAGCAAGGGACAGGAAAACTGGATGAATGGACACGGGGAAGCCGAGGTGGAAAGAGGGAGAGTGCTGACACATTGCAGGGATTGCAGCCAATGTCACAAAACAACTTGTGTATAAATTTTTGAATGAGAAACTAATTTGTGCTTTTAACTTTCACCTAAAGCATAATAAAATAAAATAAAATTAAAAAAAGGGGGATTTCTCTTCTTTTTTTTTTTTCCTTGTTACACACACTAAAGGAATATGAACTATTCAATTCCTGCCAAATGCCAAAGAGAGAAATTTGGAGTGAAAAAGTCAGACCTTTTCAGAGGTACCTGCAGCTTCAGAACTAGAAACCAATGTAAAGAGCATTGGGTCCAACCCCCTCATTTCCCAGCTGAGGTGAGTGATTTTTTAGAGCTGAAGTGAAGGCCACACGGGTTATCGGCAGGATTAGGACTTGAACTTACACCTCCTGGGGCAACCAAGGGGCATCTTATATAGCGGCAATAGCACTGCTCAGCTAAGGAGATTTGCTGCTCAACAGAAGCAATTCAAGTGTCAAAGCCTCCACAGAAAGATGTTGGCAAGTGGCTAAATTCCCCTCTCTGGAGAGAGAAAATGGAGTTAAAACAGTTCTACACCAACAAAGATTCAATTCAACAAACTTAAGAATGTATTCTCTCTCCCAATAGATATAATCATCCTCATGCTTGTCACTCCTCACTGACCCTTTTGAGGGAAATTAGTCAGTTTGCTTAGATTTGCATGTGATTTCCATACTGGTCACCCAATCCCAAACCCACGTCAATGGGTAATCACAGGCCTGTTCTTATTATGGTTCTTGGTCATTAAGCAGGAATGCAGGGTGCCTTTCTTCTGCCTTGTGAAGCCATCACCAAAGAAAGGCCAGTCTCCATTACTGCCCCTTTCCAGCTCATAATCCTGATGCCCTTCAGATGTCTTTCAAACCACCACAAAAGACCACCCAATGTAGTGTATGGTCTGAACAAATCAACTATGAAAGAAACTTCTGGGCCAGCTGAGGACATCTGAATTTTGACTGAGCATTCCATGCTGATGAGGAAATCACTATTAATTTTAATGAGTATAATTGTATTATAGTTATGTAAGATAATATTCTGACTTTTTATAGATGCATTATGAAATATTTCAGGGAAAATATCATGATGTCTATAATGTACCTTAACATATAAACTACTTCAAGATGCTTAAGGGAAAAAAATAGATAAAACAAGTGCAGAAAAATGTTAGCAAATGTTAAATCAAGGTATAAATGTCCATTATAATATTCTCTCTACTTTTCATTATGTAAAAATATGCACACTGAAGATTTAAAAAAATAAAGTTATTCTGTTAGAATTTTTAAAATGAGCTATGGAAGTTCATCTTTTTTATATATATATATTTTACTGTACTTCACGTGAAGGCTTACAGAACAAGTAGTTTTTCATGAAACAGCAGTACACATGTTGTTTTAAGACATTGGTTAACAACCCCACAACATATTAACCCTCTAACTTCTCAAACTTTTTTTTTTTTTTGGTGAAAATACACATAGCCAAAGATACACCGTTTCAAAAATTTCTACATACACAGTTCAGTGACATTGACTATGCTCTTTCAATTGTGCTGTTATTCTCACTTAAGAGAAGGCTTACAGAACAAAATAGTTTCTCATTTAACAGTTACTACAAATGTTGCCCTATGACAATGGTTAACAATCTCGCAACACATCAACAATATCCTTACTCGACCCTGGGTTCCCCATCACCAGCTTCCTTGTCCCCTTCTGCCTTCTGGCCCTTGTCACTAGACTCCTGTACCTCGTTAGTCTCATTTGGTTTTACGGGGCTGTCCACTCCCAGGCTGAACAGTGAACCTCAGAGGTAACTTCACCACTGAGCTAAAAGGGTGTCTGGAGGCCATACTCTGTAGGTTTCTCCAGTCTCCTTTAGGCCAGTAAATCGGGCCTTTTTTTTTCTGAGTTAGAATTATGCTCTACATCCTTCTCCAGCTCTGTCCAGAACCCTCTGTTGTGATCCTGGTCAGAGCAGTCAGTGGTGGTAGCCGGGCACCATCTAGCTGTACTGGACTCAGTCCGGTGGAGGCCTTGGTAGCTGTGGACAATTAGTCCTTCGGGACTAATCTTTTCCTTGTATCCTGTTCTCTTCATTCTCCTTTGCTCCCGAAGGGATGAGACCAGTGGAGTATCTTAGATGGCCGCTCACAAGCTTTTAAGACCCCAGACGCTACTCACCAAGGTTGAATGTAGAGCGTTGTCTTTATAAGCTGTGTCATGCCAATTGACCTAGATGTTCCCCGAGACCATGGTCCCCAAGGCCCTCCACCCAGCAATTCAGTCCCTCAGGGAGTTTGGATGTGTCTATGGGGCTTCCATGACCTTTCCTTGTACAGGTTGTGCTAGTTTCCCCTGTATTGTGTACTGTCTCACCCTTCACCCAAGATACCATTTATCTATTGCCTATTTAGTATTTCCCCCCCACCCCTCCCATCCCTGGTAACCAACAAAGATTGTTACTTTTTGTGTGTGAATTTTTTCATGGGTTTTTACAATAGAGGTCTCATACAATATTTGCCCTTTTGTGATTGACTTATTTCACTCAGCATAATGTCTTCCAGTTTCATCCATGTTATGAGATGCTTCACAGATTCATTGTTGTTCTTTCTTGTTGCATACTACTCCATTGTCTGTATATACCATAGTTTGTTTATCCATTCATCTGTTGATGGGCATCTAGGTTGTTTCCATCATTTTGCTATTGTGAACACTGCTGCCATGAACATAGGTGTGCATATGTCTATTCAAGTGACAACTCTTATTTCTCTAGGATATATTCCTAGGAGTGGGATGGCTGGATTGAATGGTATGTCTATTTCTAGCATTCTGAGGAAGCGCCATATCATTTTCCAAAATGGTTGTATCATTTTGCATTCCCACCAGCAGTGCATAAGAGTCCCCATCTCCCGGCGGCCCCTCCAACATTTGTTATTTCCAGTGTTTTTGATTTGTGCCAGTGATGTTGGGTTGAGATGGTATCTCATTGTGGTTTTAATGTGCATTTATCTAATGGCTAGTGATCGCGAGCATTTCCTCATGTGTCTGTTGGTCATTTGAATGTCTTCTTTGGTGAAGTGTCTGTTCATTTCCTTTGCCCATTTTTTAATAGGATTAGTTGTCTCTTTGTTGTAGAGGTGTTGGATTTTCTTGTAGATTATGGAGATTAGACCTTTGTCTGACTTGTACTGTCCAAAAATTTTTTCCAGTCTGTAGGTTCTCTTTTTACTCTTTTGGTGAAGTCTTTTGAAGAGCATAGGTGTTTGATTTTTAGAAGATCCCAGTTATCTAGCTTATCTGTTGGGGTTTGTGCATTGATGGTTATGTTTTGTATCCTGTTAATGCCACGTATTAAGGCCTGAAGTGTTGGTCCTACTTTTTCTTCTATGAACTTTATAGTTTTAGGCTTTATATTCAGGTCTTTGATCCATTTTGAAGTAGTTTTTGTATACAGAGTGAGGCATGGGTCCTGTTTCATTTTTTTGCAGATGGATATCCAGTTTTGCCAGCACCATTTGTTAAAAAGACTGTCTTTTCCCCATTTGATGGACCTTGGGCCCTTGTCGAAGATCAGGTGACCGTAGGTGGATGGATTTACATCTGGGTTCTCAATTCTGTTCCATTGGTCAATGTATCTGTCGTTGTACCAATACCAGGCTGTTTTGACTACTGTAGCTGTATAGTAGGTTCTGAAGTCAGGTAGTGTGAGTCCTCCCACTTTATTCTTCTTTTTCAGTAGTGCTTTACTTACTCGGGGCTTCTTCCCTTTCTATATAAAGTTAATGATTAGTTTTCCATCTCTTTGAAGAATGTTGTTGGTATTTGGATTGGGGTTGCGTTGTATTTGTAAATTGCTTTGGGTAGAATTGACATTTTCACAATGTTGAGTCTGCCTATCCATGAGCATGGTATGTTTTTCCATTTATGTAGATCCCTTTGGGTTTCATGCAGTAGTGTTTTGTAGTTTTCTTTGTATAGGTCTTTTACATCCCTAGTTAAATTTATTCCTAAGTATTTTATTTTTTTAGGGGCTATTGAAAATGGTATTGTTTTGCTGATTTCCTTTTCATCATTCTCCTTACTGGTGTATAGGAATCCATCTGATTTTTGAAAGTTTATCTTGTATCCTGCTACTCTGCTGAATATTTCTATTAGTTCCAGAAGATTTTTCGTGAAGTCTTTAGGGTTTTCTATGTATAGTATCATATCAAATGAAAACAGGGAGAGTTTAACTTCTTCATTACCAATTTGGATGCCCTTTATTTCTTTTTCTTGCCTTATTGCTCTAGCTAGAACTTCCAGCACAATGTTAAATAGGAGTGGTGATAAAGGGCATCCATGTCTTGTTCCTCTTTTCAAGGGGAATGTTTTCAGCCTCTCTCCATTAAGAATGATGTTGGCCCTTGGTTTTGCATAGATGCCCTTTATTATGTTGAGAAATTTCCCTTCTATACCTATTTGATCGAGAGTTTTTATCAGGAATGGGTGTTGGACTTTGTCAAATGCCTTTTCTGCGTCAACTGAGGTGATCATGTGATTCTTTTCTTTCCTTTTATTTATGTGGTGGATTACATTGATTTTCTAATGTTGAACCATCCTTGCATACCTGGTATGAATCCTACTTGGTCGTGGTGTATTATTTTTTTGATATGATGCTCAATTCTATTGGCTAGAATTTTGTTCAGAATTTTTGCATCTATATTCATGAAAGATATTGGTCTGCAATTTTCTATTTCTGTGACGTCTTTGCCTGGTTTTGGTATCAGCGTTATGGTGGCTTCATAGAATGAATTTGGAAGTGTTGCTTCCTCTTCTATGTTCTGAAATACCTTGAGTAGTACTGGTACAAGCTCTTCTGTAAATGTTTTGTAGAATTCTCCAGTGAAGCCATCTGGGCCAGGGCTTTTTTTGGTTGGGAGTTTTTTTATTACCTTTTCAATCTCTTCTATTGTTATGGGTCTGTTCAGATTTTCAACATCACTTTGTTGTAGTTTGGGTAGGCCGTGTGTTTCCAGAAATTTATCCATTTCCTCTAGGTTTTCAAATTTGTTGGAGTATAGTTTTTCATAATATTCTATTATAATCCTTTTTATTTCAGTTGGGTCTGTTGTAATGTCCCCCATTTCATTTCTTATTTGGGTTATTTGTGCCCTCTCCTGTTTTTCTTTTGTTAGTCTGGCCAGTGGTTTGTCGATTTTGTTGATTCTTTCAAAGAACCAGCTTTTGGTTTTGTTGATTCTTTCTATTGTTTTTCTGTTCTCTATTTATTTCTGCTTTGATCTTTACTATTTCCTTTCTTCCAGTGATTGTGGGCTTTTTTTGCTGTTCTCTTTCTATTTGTTTGAGTTCTGTAGTTAATGTTTTGATTTTTGTCCCTTTCTCCTGTTTTGATATGTGCATCTATTGCTATAAATTGTCCTCTGAGGACTGCCTTTGCTGTGTCCCAAAGGTTTTGGTATGATGTGTTTTCATTCTCATTTGACTCTAGGAATTTTTTGATTCCATCTCTGATTTCTTCTGTTACCCAGTGATGTATAAGCAGGTTATTATTCAGTTTCCATGTAGTTGATTTTTTTTTCCTTGCTCTTTCTAGTGTTAATTTCTACCTTGATGGCATTGTGGTCAGAGAAGATACTCTGAATTATCTCAACGTTTTGGATCTTGTTGAGGATTGCTCTGTGGCCTAAGATGTGGTCTATTCTGGAGAACGTTCCATGTGCATTCGAAAAGAATGTGTACTTTGCAGCGGTTGGATGGAGTGTTCTATATATGTCTATGAGGTCAAGTTGGCTGATTGTACCCTTTAGGTCTTCTGTATCTTTGCTGAGTTTCTTCTTAGTTGTTCTGTCCTTTACTGAGAGTGGTGTGTTGAAGTCTCCTACTATTATTGGGGAACTGTCAATTTCTCTCTTCAGTGTTGTTAAGAGTTTATGTATTTTGGAGCCCTGTCACTGGGTGTGTAGATGTTTATTATGGTTATGTCTTCATGATGGATCATCCCCTTAATCATTATATAGTGTCCTTCTTTGTCTTTTATGGTAGATTTCGTTTTAAAGTCCATTTTATCTGAGATTAGAATTGCCACTCCTGCTCTTTTTTGGTAGTTGTTAGCTTGATATATTTTTTTCCAACCTCTGACTTATAATAAATTCACATCTTTGTTTCTAAGGTGTGTCTCTTGTAGACAGCATATTGATGGATCCTGTTTTCTTATCCATTCTGTCACTCTCTGTCTCTTTATGGGTGCATTGAGTCCATTTACATTCAGTGTAATTATCGATAGATGTGGGTTTGTTGCTGTCATTTTGTAGTGTTTTTTTTTTGTGGTGCTGAAGTTTTCTTTGTTCTTCTTACTCTCTTGTGCTGAGTTACTTTTGCTTGTGGATTTTTTTGTTTTTCATTTCTTTTGTTTTTGTCGAGACTTTATGTTTTTCGTCTTTATTTTTATGAGTATGTTAACTTTCTTTGTGGTTACCATGAATTTTACCCTTATCTTTATAAGTTTGAAGCAGTCTACCATTACTTGGTATCGCCTTGCCTTCCTCTGCATTAGAATGTTCTATACCTATGCCGTTTATTCCCTCTTTTATTGTTTTGGTGTTGTTGTCATTTATTGATTAACTGCTCTGATTCCCCATTGTATTTTTTTTGGTTTTGGATAGTCCTCGAGAGTTCATTTCCTAGATTGGTATCTGGCTCGTACGATCCTGTGTCCTAGGTTCTGCCTGTGAGCTGAAGCTGTTTGTCCTCAGATTGAAGAACTCCCTTTAATAATTCTTGTAAGTTTGGTTTGACTTTTACATATTCCCTTAGTTTCTGTTTATCTGGAAATGGCCTAATTTCACCATCAAATCTGAACGAGAGTTTTGCAAGATATATTATTCTTGGCTGGCAATTTTTTTCTTTCAAGATTTTATATACGTCATCCCATTGCCTTCTTGCCTACATGGTTTCTGCCAAATAATCTGAGCTTAGTCTTATTGTTTCTCCTCTGTATGTGACTTCTTGTTTTTCACGAGCTGCTCTCAGGATTCTTTGTTTGGTTTTGGTTTTGGCCGAGTGTGAATATGATATGCCTTGGTGATTTTCTTTTGGGGTCTCTTCTATATGGGGTTTGTTGAGCTTCTTGGATGGCCAGCTATTCATCTTTCATGATATTGGGGAAGTTTTCTGTCAGCAGTTCCTCAATGATCCTCTCTGTGTTTTCTATTTTCTCCCCATTCTGAAATTCCAATCACTTGTAAATTTTTGCTTTTAATTGTGCCCCACATAACTCTCAGGGTCTCTTCATTTTTCTCTGTTCTTTTTTCTGAGTTTTCCTCAAACAGTGTTGTATCCAAGTGTCTGTCTTCAATTCCACTGATCCTGTCTTCCACTGTTTCAAATCTGCTTCTCAGCCCTTCTATGACATCATCCATTCCTGAAAGCTTGTTGTTTATCTTTTGGATTTCTAATTGTTGTTTTTGTATAATTTCTAGTTGTGAATTTATTTTGGCATTTTGTTCCTGCATCATCTTCCTGAATTCTTCCAATTTTTTGTCTGTATTTTCCATGAATTTGTCTATTTTTTCCTCATGTTTGTCAGCTTTTTACCTCAGTTCTTGTAGAATTCCGAGTATTAGAGATTTGAATTCCCTATCAGGTACTTCTAGTGCATTTTCTTCCACAGGACAGTCATCTGGTGTTTTATTTTGGACACCTACTGGAACCATCCTGTCCTGTTTTTGTAAATGTTTTGATATTGTCTGCTTTTTTCAGGGCATTCAGTAGTTATTTTTCTCATTTATTGATTGTAGATTTGTTTCATCCCTTTTTAAAAAAAAAAATTTGACTATGTCTGAGCAGGCGGACTGTGTGTTCTTTGTTGTTTGCTCATCTGTGCGCTCAATACTTTTCGCCTCCTTCTCCAACTGGCAGGGTCAGTCACTCAGATATGGTACAGCAGGGCAGGTCTAGCTGAAGAGGAGTTACTGGGACGGGTTGTTTGTGGCACTTACTACAGCCACCAGGGCAGGTCAGTAATCAGTGCAGGGCAGTTCCCAGTAGGCCGTGCCTGTGCTGCTTGGTGGTGTAATGTCAAGCGCACAGTGCAGGTAGGCAAGATGCCGTGGGGAGATTGTTATGTGTGGAGCTAAGATGGATATGGGAGAGAGGATAGAGGAACAGGAGCCAAAAACATACAAACGAACAAAAAAGAATGCTAGGGGAGCTTGCCGTTGGAATGGAGAGATGAGAGACTATCGAATGGAGAAAAACAGAGAGGGGAAGAGGTAGAAAAGAAAGGAATGAATAAACAAAAATCAGAAAGGTTAAAGAACCGCAAAGTTCCCAGGGATCCCACCGATGCAGCTATGAGGTCTGGGGAAGTCGCTCTCAGGTGTTGCAGTACAGCCTGGCTAGAAGGCGTAGAGGTATACAACGCCTGGTATTCAGGGATCAGAAAGAGAAGGAAGATATAGAAGGATGAGAAACTGAGCAATGAAGAAAGACAAAAAGGGAAAAAGAGGGAAAAGAAAACAAAACAAATTAAAAAAAAAACAAGAAAGGCCCCCCAAAAACACAGAAAAAAAAAAACCTACGTAAAAAGAAATGCTCTCAGGGATCCCTCTGCACGTCTGTGGAAGCTGAAAGAGAGTTCCTTGCCATGCAGCTCCGCCTGGCCAGAAGGGGCTCCCAACTCATGAAAAGGAAAAGTAAACAAACAAACAACTCAAAACGAACAAACGAACAAAAGCCCTGGGATCCCACCAGCGCGGTAGCCCAGACCGGGAAGCAGTTCCACACTCGAATGGAGCTCCACAGCCCCTCAGGAAGAAGCAAAGATGGCACACAGAGCCAGGCACTGGAGCGAAAGGAGGGGGGGGAGGCGGCGAGAGGCAAGCAAGAAATCAAAAGAAGCTGGGGGGAGAAAAAAAAAGCAACACCAGCAGCCAACAAATGGCACTCAGAGAGCCAGCTAGTGTGGGCTGGTGTTTCTGTACAAGAGACTGTGTCCGCGGGAAGCAGAGGAGGCCGAGTGTGGGTGAAGCAGGGTAGAGAGTGGGAAAGCGTATATCACAAATTGCCGGTGCTCTGCAGCCCCTCAGGAAGAAGCAAAGATGGTGCACGGAGCCAGGCACTCAAGTGAAAGGAGGGGGAGGTGGCAAGAGGCAAGTGAGAAATCAAAAGAAGCAGGAAAAAAAGCAACACTAGCAGCCAGCAAATGGCACCCAGAGAGCCGCCCGCTTGGGTGTGTGGAATCCAAGCAGCTGGCGCTTCCCTGTTAAGAGACTGTGGCCACGGGAAGCAGAGGAGGCTGAGCCGGGGCGAAGAGGGGTGGTGGGTGGGAAAGTGCACACCGCAAATTACCGGTTGTTTTGTCTTCCGCTGGACGCTCCATGAGGCTGCTTTCTCGTACCCCCGTTTACTGGTCTCCGACAGGAGTCCAAGATGGTGGATCCGCGCTGTGTTAGCTGGTAGGGGACCTCTTCATGAATCTCTCCTCACTCTCCATTCTCTGTCAGTTTTCTCACTCCATTTGGTGCTTGGCTGAGTTCTTTATCTCTTCATTTGATGTTTTAAGGTTTCAGGATTGTTGTATTCTCTGTTCGGCTTAGTTTTTCAGATCTTTGCTGTGGAGGGATGGTGTGGTGCTTCTGCCTACAGCGCCATTTTACTGGAGATTTTTTGGAAGTTGATCTCTTGTTATTCCATTTGACCATACAAAGGTCAGCTTCCATAGATGGATGCTTGGCATTTCTTTTATAAAAAAAGTGCAATAGGTCATTATTACTACCTGAGCATTTTCCCACCGTGAAAATTTCAAGCCACCAAGAAGTATGAGGAGCGGTAAGTGAATGTCCCTCCCTGTGGACTGCCCCTTCCCTGCCAACCTCTTCCCACCACCCTTAATTCCTGTCCTCACTCCTCTCCCAACCATAAGTGAGGGTGGGGGTGAGTAGAAGTATGAATCTGTAACAGTTTGGGCCAAACTTGATGCCAAAATCACCCAGGAAAAAATGATAAAAGCAGAGTCGTGAGTGTGTGTGAGAGGTGAAACAAGAGGAAGCAAGCTTTCTGAATTGCTGGAAAGCTGTGTGCAAAGGTACTATTTTTAGAAAGACACCTGGGTACTCTGCTTTCTCTCTAGTAGGAGAATGTGGCCTTCCAAATACTGAGTTCAGTTTGTCATTTAGGACAGCCTGGTGTTTGTAAAACAAACAGCTGCCAATGAGTTGATTCTGACTCATGGTGTCTCCATGTGTGTTGCAGTAGAACTGGGCTCCATAGCATTTTCAATGGCTGGTTGTTTGGAAGTAGATTGCCAGGCCTTTCTCACAAGGTACCTCTGGATGGACTTGGACCACCCAACTTTTGGTTAGCAGCCAAGCATGTTAACAGTTTGTATGACCCAGGGACTCTAACATTTGCAAACACTCCCTTAAACAAAAAATGCCATCATAAAAAAAGTAATCATAATAGTCACCAATTATTGAGCATAAATTATTGAGCATATACCATGTGCCAGAAACCCTGTTAAAGGCATTCACTGTCTCACTCCAGCCTCCTAATAACCCACAATCGTTGAGTGCCTGAAATCAATTCTATCTGACTAGTTAACCCCTTCTCTCCCTTCACTCAAGGAGCCCTAGTGGTGCACTGGTTAAGCACTCACCTGCTAACCAAAAGGTTGGCAGTTCATACTCACCAGCCAATCCACAGGAGAAAGATGTGGCAGTCTGTTTCCACAAAGATTACAGCCTTGGAAATCCTATGGGATAGTTCTACTCTGTCCTATAGGGTCACTATGAGTCAGAATTGACTCAATGGCAAAATGGGTTTTTTGGGTTAGGTTCTCTTCAATCACAGATCAATACTTACTTCCTTAGGGAAGCCCTTTCTGATGTTCCTGCTGACCAGTTCAATCTCCTTACCACATCCTCTCATAGCACCAAACACCTCTCCATTATAAAGCTTTCCAGAGTGGTAATTTTATATTCAATAGTGCGATTCTTAGATTAACGTCAATCTCCCTCTCTGGACTCCAGAAGGGCAGGAATGGAGAGACATGAATGAGTGAGTGAATTACAGAGCACAAAGGTGGTGAAGAAAGTATTAATTCTGAGCAGGTATACTGGAATTCCATGGAGGAGAAGACCCTAAATACTAGATAGTGAATATGATATTGGAAGATACAAATGAGAGAGAATGGACAGTCCAAACAAACACATGGTGATCAAAAGGATCAAGGTGAAAAAGTACAGGGAATGTCTGTAGGACAAGAAAAAGTAGAGTGTGGCTAGAATTTCCTGCCTCTGTTTACCTGGGTCCTTGGCCAGGAGAATAAGATCTACTTAACCACCTATACATTAGTGTAAGCTAGACAATATATACTTCTCCTAGCAACATGTATGTTTAAAGGAGAATTAAAAGGAAAGGAATTCAGGTATTTCAACCACTGTGGCACCAAGATGGGAGAAAAATTAGGGGGCAGTAATCATCCTAGGCCCTGTAGAATACATTGTGTGGATACCCACATCCTTCATCTCCGGGCACACACTGTCCTTGCTAACCCTGGATCCAGAAACACACACTCTGATGTTTGAGCAGCAACAATGGACAGAGTGTTACACCAAACACAGGATTAGACATGGTGGCTTCATGAGAATATACAATTTCGGTATGATTCATACCCCTATATTCCCTGAAACTTGATAGAAGCAAATTTTATACTAATACCCATGCATGATAGTGCTCACATATAACAGCTTATACGTGAAGTAACAAATGAATCATCTACGTCTAGAAAATGACCCCAATCCCCTCATAGTGCCCAAGCTCATTTAGTTTTCAGTCGGATGAATTTAACCCTTAAGCTTTGGTGGAAGACATCGAGCAAACTGTCGGGAATACTTTACATTGTCCTGAAACAATGGATTGGCTCCCTTCTTTTGGGTGGCGTGGTTATGAGTTTCAGAAATTGGATGAATCATTTGTCCTGAGCAAGTAGCAGTTGTTCCAACTTGGCTAGATTCCAGCTGACCTTTCCTAAAAGCTTCAGAGGAAGCCTGTTCTATACATAGGAATATTTGAGAGGTTTTTTCCTGGAATAATACCCCTAGGTGATCAAGGTATTCTTCTCATCTTATCTACCTCTTTGCCAAAACAGGACCCTTCTGAGTCTTCCTTCTCTTAGCTCTGTGAGCATAACTCTATGCAGAGGGTCAGCCAGGCCATGCTTCTCAGAGAGGTAAAAGGCAGCAATATTTATCAGTGATTTAGTCATGTGTATCAGTTAAGAAATAAGAGAAAATTAGTCTAACAATGGCTTAAACAAATACTAGATTTTTCTCCCTTGGTATCAAGAAGCATACAGGTTAGATAATCCCAAACTAATGCAGTAGCTCCAGCATACCTATCAGTGACACTTACTCCATCTATCGTTCCACTTCACCATCCTTTCTTTGTCATTGCCATGTCACCTCAAAATGGTCCCCATAGCTTCAAGACCCACATCTTCAGTTAAAGGAAGTATAAAAAAGGAAGAGATCTCCTGTCCCTTTCATGAGGAAAGAAAACCTCTCAGAAGCCCACCAGCAAATTTCTCCTTAAATCCCATTGGTCTGAAGTGAGTCATATCATCTTCCTTAACTTCAAGGGAGACAAGAAAGTTGAGGGGGAAAACGTGTTCCTGACTGAATTCTATCAGCTGTGATTTGCTGCCTGGGACTGGGTACATTGCAGAGGTTGTGGTTACCAAGGAGGGGAAGGAAGCGGATGTTAAACAGGTAGTTAACTTCTCTGTCCTATCAGAGGACCATTCTCTACCCTTAGTTCCTTGCTCTCAGTCTCTTCTTCCCTCTCCTATACCTTTACCCCAATCAGAATGTAAAACTTTCTCATTCTTTAAGGCCTGGCTTAAGTCTTCCTGGATGATCTCCTTCCAGAAATCATCTCTGAAGACTTTAGCCCACAAAACATATTGTTGTTTTTGTTAGCTGCTGTAGAGTCGATTCCAACTCATGACAACCCTACGTGTGCAGAGTAGAACTGTGCTTCACAGGGTTTTCAAAGCTGTGACCTTTTGGAAGCAGATTGCCAGGGCTGTCTTCCAAAATGCCTCTGGGTGGGTTTGAACTGGCAACCTTTTAGTCAAGTGCTTAAACATTCGTACCACCTAGCTAAGATTGATTGAGTGCTTACTATCAGCCAGATATTTTGTGAAATTTGCAAATAGTATTGATAATTTTCACAACAATCCTGCTGAACAGTTAGCAACAACCCCCTTCATATGGTAACTTTTTCAGGGTCACACAATCAGTATGCACTAAGGCACTGGTTTGAACTCAAGTCCATCTGGAGTCAAAGACCTACTCTCTTTCCCCTTTAATGTATGTGCTTTTTTCTCCACTAAATTCCTGTAATACTTACGGCACTGCCAATTTCTCTGTCCTCTCCAGTGCTATTCTTATTTATACGTGTAACCTATATAAAAGGAGTTTAACTCCCTAAAGGCAGGAAGGTCTTCTCATTGTTCCAGTCATTTATCCTCAACCATGTCTAATTAGTCAAGCAAGCTTTCTTCACAGTATTTTATACCCAGGGTATAAAGACAAGCTTCTCATTGAAGATTGAACTTGATGCCCTTGCCTTATCATGGGAATAAAGTGAGTGTATGTTAAAATTATACTACAGTGGTTTACCTGGTCTGAGGTGGGATCTAGGTAGAACCCAGACATTAATAGTTTTTGAAAACATCCCTAAGTTTTCATGTTCAGTCCAGATTGCAGTTCTAAGATGGGACTCGGAGCTCTGCATGTTTACTCACTACTTTGTTGTGTTTGTTAGTTGCTGTGGAGTTGCCTGGAGTCATGGCGACACCATGCATAATAGGATTGGACCTTTATGATCCATACAGTTTTCATTGACCAACTGCCAGGACTTTCTTCCTAGTCTTAGTCTGGAAGCTCTACTAAAACCTGTTCAACATCATAGCAACACGCAAGCCTCCAGCAGCAGACAGGTGGTGGCTGCAGATGAAGTGCATGGGCTGGGAATCAAAACTGGGCCTTCCACATGGAAGGTGAGAATTCTACCACTGAGCCACCAACGACAGCTTGTAAATAAATGCCTAGTCCTGTTCCCGAAGCAAGACCCATTCAGTTCAGCCACCAAAGGGTTAAAAAAAACCAGCTTGAGTGCAATCATGAGGTTGGGATATTTGATTTCTGCACAAAGGTTCTATAATTTCAGCTGGGCTGCTGAACCCTTGTGGCCGCCTGTGGGACTTGTAAGCAGATGCAGGGCTCTGCAGTAATGCTCTTTGAAAACACACTGTGCTTTAGTTAAGTCACTATTCTCGCCTCAGGCGAAGTTCACGTGAATTAGACTGCAAGGCACTTTATGCAAAGCATCTGACCTTCACTGGCTCTGATTTGCATTGTCACCGTTCCTTCATTCTTCTAAAGTGCCTTCAGTTTGCATAATGCTATAATGTTATTCGGGCTTTGCAGTTAGCACTGTTTCATTTCTCCAATTATAACCATTTTCGGCAAAGCTATAGATAACCTTCAGAAACCCGTGCCTGTGTGATCTTTCACTCACAAGGAGGAAGCAATGAAACTGGACTTAAAAAAATAAAAAGGAAAAAATTGAAAAGCTCATTTTGCTTGGAAATTTAAAACTCTGGGACTAAATTTTATTACCATTTTTGGAGATTAAGAGAGAGAGAGTGTCATCAGTGTCCTCAATGGAAACCTCTGCATTACTAGTAGTTATTATAGGCAAGGCTTACTACTGAAGCAGGGACATTCACCTAAGCAAAATAACCCCAGGTGCCCTTGCTGTAATAATAATTTGAGGGATCTCTTCAACCTAAGCTTTCTTTTCCGACTGTTCCCAGAGACCCTCCCCAATTCAGGAATGCCATCCCTGTCTTAGTCATCTAGTGCTGCTGTAACAGAAGTATCATAAGTGGATGGTTTTAACAACGAGAAATGTATTTTCCCACAGTCTAGTAGGCTACAAGTCCAAATTCAGGGCATCAGCTCCAGGAGAAGGCCCTCTCTCTCTGTCGGCTCTGGAGGAAGGTCCTTGTGATGCATCAGTCTTCCCTTGGTCTGGGAGCATCTCAGCACAGGAACCTTAGGTCCAAAGGACCCACTGTTCTCCTGGCACCGCCCTCTTGGTGGTGTGAGGTTCCCATGGGTCTCTGCTTCTCTCTTTTATATCTTAAAAGAGATTAGCTGAAGACACTATGCAATCTTGTGTATACCTCATCAGTATAACTGCCGCTAATCCATCTTACTACATCATAGTGATAGAGTTTACAACACATAAGGAAATCACATCAGATTACAAAATGGTACACAATCATACAATACTGGGAATCATGACCCAGCCAAGTTGGTACACACATTTTTGGGGGACATAATTCAATCTATAACAATCCCCAAGGCCAAATGAATCATCTATGTCAGGAAAATGTGACCCTATTCTCCTCGTAGTGCCCAGGACACATGACATACTACATTATCTGCTATTCTGTCTTAGTCTAAATGAGATTCTGATCCTTTCTTCCAATTTGATGTTGGCTGGCGAAAGTCTGAGGACACAGGTTCTGAGAGATGTGATTGATTCCTTCTGATGATGTGTCCAAAGCACGTAAGTCGGACAATGTTCTGTTGTGATCCATAAGGTTTTCAATGGCTAATTTTCGGAAGTAGATCACCAGACCTTTCTTCCTAGACTTAGTTTGAAAGCTCCCCTGAAATCTGTCTGCCATGGATGACCCTGCTGGTATTTGAAATATCAGTGGCATAGCTTCCAGCATCACAGCAGCATGAAAGCCACCACAGTACAACAAACTGACAGATGATGGGGCTTTCAAGACACTATCTGGTTAATGCCAGTTTCTTTCTGTCTCCTCTCTCTAGCCTGTGAATTCCTAGAATTCAGGGGTCATATTCTTATTCACTTTTGTGTCTCCAGTGCCTAGCACATTATCTGGCTCAAGAACTATCTTAAATGAACAGATGGATGTATGCATGGATGAATAAAAACTTTATACCACAGTTACAACTCATGATCTATCTTACAATGGAATTGCATGAATAAATGAATGAATGGCATATACTTATATACTCCCTACAGCAAACTCTGCTTCCTTATCACATGTCCCCTACCAATTCAAGCAATCTGCATCTCATAATTATGCTGCAGGCTTCCCGTTGGCGAATGCTTGCAGCTCTTACTCTGCTTTGGTTTTCAAATGCTTGTTGTTATTTTTGTTGTTAGGAGCTATCCAGTCGATTCTGACTCACAGAGACCCCATAGGACAGAGCAGACGTCCCTATAGG
This sequence comes from Dugong dugon, assembly GCA_030035585.1. Classification (NCBI taxonomy): domain Eukaryota; kingdom Metazoa; phylum Chordata; class Mammalia; order Sirenia; family Dugongidae; genus Dugong; species Dugong dugon. The sequence goes on along the minus strand of CM057474.1, from coordinate 88,114,368 downwards.
GTTTCCAAGGCTGTTATGTTTATGGAAGCAGGCTGTCACATCTTTCTCCTGCAACCCTTCAGTTAGCAGCTGAGTGCGTAACCACTGTGCTACCAGGGCTTCTTTTCAAGTGCTTAGAACACTTGAATTTTGCCAAGGAGATGCAGATCTGTTCAACCTGATCACCCAGAACTGAATTATCCACAAACCACACTATCAAAACTGGTGACAGCATCCCTCTCACTTTCTGCTTTTTCACTTCCTCTTTGGAAACCAATTCTGTCTCTTGCTTCGCATTAAATCAAACAGTGTCTCATTCAGCCTCGTTTGTCACCCATGGATGCTGACACAGGTTTTCAGGAAGCCCCTGCTGTCTATAGAAAAAAAAAAAAAAACACTCTTTTTGTTGTTGTTGTTGTTGTTGTTGTTTTGGCTGAATATTTTTTCCCCAAAACTCTTGTCCTCTTTCCTGAAAATTAAACTGTGCTATTTTTAGCCTAAATTAGACTTCACTCTCACATGTTTGAGGGCCAGCTGGTCTAGGATGGCATGGGTTGTGGCAACTCAGTTCTGTTTCCCATGGTCTCTCATCCTCTAACCCGCTAGCCTAGGCTTGTTCTCATGGAGTTGGCAGGAACCCAAGTCCAAGCAAACCCAACCATGCAAGAGAAGCAAAAATACTAAAGAGCTTTCCAAGCCTTTGCTTATGGTATGTTTGCTAACATCCCAATGGCCAGAGCAAAGCACATGTCTGAGTCTAAAGTCACAGTTAGAGGAGCTACAAGTTCTAGGATGAAGGGCATGAATAATGGGAGGCTGTTAAGTGAGACCGTCAATGCAATCACTTCATCATTTTCTAAACTCTTTTTCTGACTTCCAGTACCTCACATGGGTCTAGCTTTAATGCCCTACTAATGTTAATCCCTTGTAGAAATAACATCATTATCATCATCATCAACAACAAAAAGATGCAACCTTCCTGTAGCACCAACCACTGCGCTCAAGCTATAAACGAATTTTCGTATATAGCAACCCTATAAAGTGGATGCTGTTATTATTTCAAACCCAGATGCTTTAACTCAAAACCCTATGGGCTTAAGCATCCAGCCAGTCTACCTGTAAAAGCAGCTTTGAAATTATGTCTCAGTAGGAACACATATCATGCTGATGACCTTTTGTCATGCTTTGTTCTTTTTCTCCCTGTAAAAATTCTTTGGTGAAGAGTTTACATACCAAATCATTTCTTACTGTGCAAATTATTTGAATGGTCAAAGGGTATGTGAAGATATAAGAATGTATGAAATTGAGAGGCACTTGCAAAAACATAACTCAGGAACAATTTATCGATACCTGCCCCCCCACACCCCCCAAAACGAACATTGCTGTCGAGTCGATTCTGACTCATAATGCCCCTGTAGGACAGAGCAGAACAGACCTATAGGGTTTCCAGGGCTTTTTAATCTTTAGGGAAGCAGACTGCCACATCTTTCTTCCACAGGGCAACTGGTGGGTTCGAACCACCAAGATTTCAGTTAGCAGCTAAGCACTTAACCACTGCACCACTGGGTCTTCTTAATTATCAATGACAGCCCACAAATCATTTCATGTTGAGTTTGGGCTACTGGAGTCTCTTTGTGTCCCTGTCAAATTGTTGCTAGGCAACAACAACCAAAAGGAAAAGTGGAAGAATATGCTTCTGGGAGCATCCCTCAGCTCTGGGCCCAAACCCTGTAGGCCTGCTTTCACAAGATTCTGGAACCAGACAGGAAGTGACCTGCCCATGCAAACATGGGGCAAAACTAACCATATTTAATGGCGGGTGAGTGAGAATGAAGGAGGGAAGGGGGTACTTAATAAAGAAGCCAACACCAGGTCCTATCAAGCTTGCCTCAGGATACACTTTAATACCATTGATTCTTCAACCCAGTCTTTGAAATAAAAATCACTTCATCTAATGAAAATTTCATCAGCCTCTTCAAATAAGGCTCTGAAATGGTCAAGATGGTTCAGCAAGATGCTCCTTAGGTTGCAGTGATTTCATCAATAAAGTCTACACTATGAGGTTGAGAGGGATTTTGTATATCAAATAAAAACCAAAAAAAGAGGGACCTTGTGTATCAAGTATATATCAAGTACTTTTCAGAGGATCTTTATTTCGTGTGTGTAGGTTTAATTTGCATTATGTGCCTCCTGATCCCTGAGAGTGCCCCTGAGTAACAATCTAAACCAAAGGTGGGCAAAATTTTCCTGTTAAAGGCCAGAGAGTAAATATTTTAGGCTTTTGGGGCCAGGTGGTCTCTACCACAACTACTGACCTCTGCCATTGTAGCCCAAAAGCAGTCACAGAAAATATGAAACAAATGGTTGTGGCTGTTTTCCTGTAAGTCTTTGTTTATAAAAACAGATGGTGGTATATGGGATCAAACTGACAACAGCAACTCAAAAGATTAGACAGGAACTTTAGAGGGCAGTGTGTTTATGTTAATGAGGGAGGAACAACTCAGAAAAGCAGGGTGAGAATGGTTGCACAACTTGAATAGGGGAATCAGTCACTAAATTGTACGTGTAGACACCGCTGAACTGGTGTATGTTTTGCTGTGTATATTTGCAACAAAAATAAAATAAAATTTAGGGAAAAACAAACAGATGATCGCCTGGATTTGGCCTTTGGGCTATAGTTTGCTGACTCCTAATCTAAGTGATCTGGAAGTCTCTGAGGAGTTGGGGTGTGATGCTTTGGAGAATAAGCTTGGCTTCTGAGTAGGGTGAGGTACAGGCCAATTTAACTTAGAAGTCTATGTTTCCCACCTCCTCTTGTAGTGTTTTGCAATTGAAATCTGGCAAGTCTTGGTTAAGAATTATGTGGTAACTAGCAGACTTGACAAGAAAGAGGGGGACTGTGCTGGGGCAGCCACGTGTCCCAGAGAAAATAAGCCTGTGGTCACAGAGGAGCTGCCCTCTGAGATGTGTAAAGCCTCCTGTCTGGCCTCAGATGATGCAGAACTGGGATTTATGTGAAAAGTTCTTTGGGGACTCCATTGCAGAATACTGGACCTTTAAACCAGAGAACAAGGGCCTGGGGTGCAAGGTTAGAAATTCAGCCCCAAATTCAGTGCCTCATTCTACTACAGGCTTACTCTAAACTGCTTGAAGATCTAAAGGTAGGAAGTACCAATGAACTCATGTCAATGTTGAAAAAGCACTGAACAAAAAGCAAAGCGGCCTAAGTTCCACTCCCAGGCTTACCACTAACTGTCTGCATGAGTCAGTTATTTGATGGTTGGGATCAATTTTCCCCACCTATAAAATAGTCCCAGTTTCTCAAAATGACATCTATGTACCCATTTGCCTCAGAATTGTCTAGGCTGCTTATTTAAAACACCGATTTCTGGACATGACCCCAGACTTGCTGAATTGCAATCTCTGTGGGTTGTTGTTGTCATTAGCTGCTGCTGAGTTGGCCCCTGACTCATGATGATCCCGTGCACAATAGGTCTTGTGCCATCCCCATGATTGGTTGTGGACTGGACCGTTGTGATCTATAGGGTTTTCACTAGCTGATTTTCAGAAGTAGATCACCAGGTCTTTCTTCCTTGTCCTTCTTAGTCTGGAAGCACCAATGAAATTTGTTCAGTATCATAGCAACACAGAAGCCCCCAATGACAGATGGGTAGTGCCCATACATAAGGTGCATTAGCCGGGAATTGAACCCAGGTCTCCCGCATGTAAAGTAAGAATTCTACCACTGAACTATCAGTGCGTCCTCTGTGGGTTAGGGCCTAGTGTGTATGAATAGCAGGAGCGCCAAGGGGGTTCTTAAAATCCACTGAAGTCTGAAAACCATTGACAAGAAAGATACTCTTGCAACACACTTCCCAGCCTTGACATTCTGTGGCCCTCGGAAATGTTGTGTTGAAGTATCTCATCTTCTGCTTGTCAACTACTCAGGCAGATGCTATCAGCTGTGACACACAGGGCATTCATTAGAGCTGTGTAGGATTTTGGAAAGAATAAGCAGCCTCACCTACACCTCTATTAGGAAATGGTCTCTTGGACTGCGGTAGATGTGTTACCTGACAATCAGAAGGGGGAAAAAGTCACAACTCTACACCTTTTCCCCTAGGCCAGAATGCACATTGGAACTCACCCTGCATGCCTTTCCAGGAGGTGGCTACAGCTGATGAAGGACCTCTGCTTGTACTAACAGGCCTTGGGAGCTGAATCATACCCTTGAAACTGAGCATAGCTCCCGCCAGCTCAATAGAGCAGCTGAGGGAGAGGTGAAAGGTGTATGCATGGCAGCGTGTGCATGTGTATGTTGTGGGGAGCAGGATTCAGGGAGATAAGGGAGATGATCGTATCCAAGAAAGCCAGAGTCCATAAATTCAATAGCCCCTACTATATGCCAGCACCAGTCTACGTGCTATGAGTAGAGAATTGAGTTAGAACAAGTTCCTGCCCTGAAAGATCTCAGAGTCCAATATGCAACTTTTCCTGAATGTTATGAACCAGGCATTTTCCCTGGATTACCATCACAATAGCTCTTTTGACATAGAGATTGTTATTGTTCCCATTTTACAGCCAAGGAAAACTGAGGTTAAGGAAGGTTAACTGTGGAGCCCTGTAACAAACCTGAAGAACTTGAACGCAGGCAGATCTGATTCCTGAGCCCATTCTGTTAACCCCTATCATAACCGTAACCAACCAGTTGCTATAGAGTCGATTCAAAATCATGGCAATCCAATGCATTGCAGAGTAGAACTGTACTCCATAGGGTTTTCAAGGCTGTGGCCTTTCAAAAGCAGGTTGCCAGGCCTTTTTTCTGAGGCACCTCTGGGTGGGTTTGAACTACTTAGTAGTCTAGCGCTTAATCATTTGTGCCATCTCAGAGATTCGGTTTTGCATGCATCATCTCGGACATGCTCAGGACAACCCTATGAGGGATCATTCTCCTGTACCAATGAGTGAACTGCCTAAGGTCAAAAAGCCAGTAAGTGGCAGAGCTAGGATTTGAACCCAGGCAGTTTTGCTCCAGGACACATATCTCTGAGCATGCTGAGACAGACAAGCAATGAAATCAATGACAACACAGAGAAAAAGGTCAGAGGAAGAGAAGAACAACTGTCTGGGAGAGGCCAGGGAAGGCTTCTCCCAGGAAGTGTCATCTGTTTTATAGCAAATCTGACTCTTGGCGAAATAGCGAGAGTCCATACCCTTCTGGCTGTGACTTTAAAGGCAACAGGGAGAGTTTGGTGGTTGTAATTTCATATCTGCTTGACTTGTCCTTGGCTGGGCAGGGACCAGGGGAGTTGCTTTCTATTTCTTTTCTTTGAACAAAAACTCCCTTGATGAAATGTGAAATGCTGCTTCTAATGATGTCAACTGCCTCTTACTTGTAGTACTCCCTGCACCAGGAGTTAAACAGTAGTTAAAGGCAGGCAAGTTTGCAAAGAGATGGGCAGGGAATCAGAAGAATAAAAGGCCTGTGTACGTAGTATAGTAGTATAGAAGCCCTGGTGGTGCAGTGGTCAAGAGTTTGGCTACTAACCAAAAGACTGGCAGTTCAAATCCACCAGCTGCTCCCTGGAAACCCTATGGGGCAGTTCTACTCTGTCCTACAGGGTCACTATGAGTCAGAATCTACTCATCAGCAACAAGTTTGGTTTGTCTGTTTTTTTTATATGTAGTAGAGCATCACCCAGAGAGCTAGGAGCTCGGGTGTGGGAGAAAAAGTTGTAGCCTGAGTTTTGTTCCTAGCTCTATCACAGTTTCTAATCTTTCCAAAATAGTTGGAAACTAGTTAATAATAAACTCATGAGCAGTTATAATGTTACAGAAAGATAGGTTTGACTAGCTACATTCCCCAAAGGTAGCCCTACTCTTACAGGCTTGGGTTTAGCTGTGTAGGCGATCACCGACTAGAGGCAGCAACCTGAAGTCTGTTGGAACTATATTGTGATTGTTACGAAAACAAAATCTTGAAAATAAAACATAATTCATATGTACAAAAAATTACCAACTTTAATTAAATAAATACAGAAAGCAATGGAAGGCAACTTAGTAGACCAAGTGCTACAATCATTCACACTCCTCCAAGAGTGAGTGCGTGTGTGTGTGAGCACACGTGCCTTCTGGCCACCCTGCATTTGCATACTTCCAGGGATGAGGAGGTCACTAGTTGCTCAAGCAAGCCTCTCCACTGTTTTGCAGCTCAGATGGTTAGAGGGGTTCCTTATAATATTCACCATCTGTCCTAGTTCTGACTTCTGAAGTTGCTCAGAGTAGGTTTGGAACACTTTTTAATTACTTCAAAACTTTTTTGGAAGAAAGACATGAAAAGCAAATATGCATATAAGTAAAACAAAGAGACAAATGAATTCTTCTCCACATAAAAAGCCTATTGATTATTTGAAGATGACTCATAAATCCCTCTAATCCTTCTCTCCTCCAGCTTAAATACCGCTCCCACCTAGTTCCGATCCACACATCCACAGATACACACACACACACACACACACACACACACACACACACACACACACACACACACACCACCCACTGGCTGGCTCAGCAATCCGTCTTTAAAGCTCTGGGGCAAATGCTATCCTCAGGCAAAGTGTGAAGAGCTCAGGAGCCTCCTCGTAAGTTAAACTTGCTGCTCCTCCAGCTCATTATGTGTGTCATCATCACTGCAGTTGCGTTTCTTGCATGCCTCTGTGCCCGAGCTCCCAACTTGTAGCACAGCTCGTCACTGGCTCTTGTTCTCATTTCCTGAATGTGTCCCTGCCTTAATACCATCCTTCTTAATGTCTGAGTCTGCTCTTAACACACTTGTTTCTTCTAGAACTGAAGTCTTGAATCCAGGCCCCCATCCAACGATCCTCTCCAACTCTGTGACATCAGAAATTTCAACAAAGTCAGTTTTCATGTCGGGCAATTAATTACATGCTTAAAAGGAAAGCCAAGGACAGGTAGATAGAGTGGGTAGCTAAAGATTACCCAGTTCTTCACTCAGTGTGTATCCACTGAAATATACTATCTTACTGCTTTCATTTCTCAAGTTTTTCTTCCAAAATATTTTATGGGGACCTGCCAAGCCCTTTGCTGAAACTGACCCACCTGGTGTCAGTGACAGCCCAATGCTGTGCTAGTCTAGCAATACTAGCACAAAAGCAAAGTGGTGAATCTGTCATCACCTTTTCTTATTCTTGAGTAACCGGTACTGGTTTCTGGTGATCATTGCTTCCTTCTCGTAAGTGCTGAGAAAAATATGTACTTAATAATCAATTATAGAATTTTCCTGGGGATAGACATCAAATTTATATGTCAATTCTAATCTCCCCCTTTCCTTCCTTACTTAACATTGGACAATTTACCCATCCTCAGTTCTCTAGAACATTCCTCCGCAGTTCTTTGAGATTACTTACAGTTACAATTGTATTTTGAAGTTGTTAGGGAAAATATGAGATTTAGATGTGAGTTCAAATATTGTCTCAAGTAATTTATTCAAAGTGAAAACACTGAGCAAATGATTTACATTCTCTGAACTGTGGTTTCCTTAGCTGTAAAATAGATACAATATTACGTGTCTTTCAGAATTGTGAGAAAGGAATTCAGTAGCATATATAAAATACCTAATACAGTCCCTGACATATCCTTTAATAAATGTCCGTCCCTGCTCTGTAGGAATTGTCTTGTTCTGTTTCTGTATCTTGAACTCTGTGCTTCCGTGGCTTGTCCTCATGCATCCTGGATTTTAGTTACCTCCACTCCATGGTCTACCTTTTTAAGGAGTAAGAAGTTCTCCTTAACTGAAAACCCACTGCTGTTGAGTCAATTCCAACTCATAGGGACCCCATAGGGTTTCTGAGGCTGTAAATCTCTATGGAAGCAGACTGCCACATCTTTCTCCCGTGGAGCTGCTGGTGGTTTCGAACCACTGATCTTTCAGTTAGCAGTCAATAGCTTTACAGGCTGTGCCACCAGGGCTCCTTAACTGAGGCGACTTATTTCATAAGACTTAACCTAGCTTGGTTTCCTCACTGTCACCTGTTAGCATTATGCCATCTGCCCTGAGCAATAAGTCTTTTTCTTCCTTATTCTCCTTATTGTGAAAATAGCTTCTAACCAGTCCCATCCCCACCCTCCAGTACCCTTTTTATTCTGAGTATTTTTCACAAGTCTCCATTTATTTGACAAGTGTTTATTGAGCACTTACTATGCCCAGTTCTGCACTAAGAGTTGAGAATCCAATGAGGAACAGATAGACAGGGTCCCTGCCTTCACCTACCTTGGGAATAGTGAGAATTTATTTCCTATAGCTGAAGCCTGGTTTAACTTGTGCCCCAAATCCCAGGGTGAACATAACGCACTGTGAACCCAGGATCCTAGTCTAAGTGCCCTTGATACAATATGATGGCACAAAGGAGATAGTTTGAGAAGTCCAGCCAGCCCCAAGGAAATATCATGAAGTAAGCAGTTAGGGGGCCTCATGTCCCTCTTTCTGACATCATCTAACTCTATTTAACTGATTGTCAGCTAATCCTTATTAAATGGTTACTCAATAGTGGAGTTAAGGTGTAACTGATAACAACTAAGGTATGAGCCACTTCCAGTGGGAATGGAGTGAGTGGCCTTATTCTTGTTTATGCACTCCGAGAAAATAAAAAACCTTGTTGCTGCTGAGCCAGTTCTGACTCATGACAACCCCATGTGTGTGAGAGTAGAACTTGCACTCCACAGAGTTTCAATGGCTGTGATCTTAAGGAAGTAGATTGCCAGGCCTTTCTTCCACAGCACTGCTGGGTGGATTTGAACTGCCAACCTTTTGGTTAGTAGCGAAGCCCAAAGTGTTTGCACCACCCCAAGGACCTTATGCACTCCAAAAGGGGGTGGGAAATGATTTAAGTGGCTGCTTCCTGGCCCCTCCCTCCCCAGTCTTCACATCATTTGCGGCTAATTCTAATTTAAACTTTTCACAACTCTCAAACAGCAGCTTCTAAATACATTGAACAGAAGATCCTCAATCTCCATGATGACACATCTTTTTGTCCTATGAATCCACCCCAACCTTATTTATTCTACGAGTGACCCTTGACCTTAACCTGTTGCCCTCCAGTCGATTCCAACCCATAGCTACTCTATAGGACAGAGTAAAACTGCCCCATAGGGTTCCAAGCAGAAGCTGGCGGAGTTGAAGTGGCAACCTTTTGGTCAGTAGCTGAGCTATTAACCACTACACCACAAAGGCTCTATTCTCCAAGTAGTGAGGTATAGAGGACTTGACAAGCAGTGGGTAGTGGACCTGGGCTGTTCTCCCATTCCTGTCACTAGCTCCCTAAGTGATCATGGGGAAGTCTTTATTTTTCTCTGAGGCTTCATTTCTTCAATAGTAAAATAAGGGAGCTGGGTTGAAAAATCTTGAAAGAACATTACATTCTAAAGTTCTAAGTGGTCAATTGCCCAGGTCCACAGACACGTTGGCTGCACACAGATGTTAGCAATCTACATCCTGCCCTAAGCACAACTACTTCTTCAAGGAGGCTCCCACAACAGGACCCAATCATTTACATTCCAGCCCAAAACCTCATTCACTCATTTAGATGGAGCCTTCATGGGAATAAATGAATATTGTCTGATACACTGCTGGAAGACGAGCCCCCTAGGTCAGAAGCACTTAAAATACACAGTGGCCACAGAAATGGACTCAAGGATAACAAAGATGGTGAAGATGGAGCAGGACCAGGCAACACTTCATTCTGCTGTACACGGGGCTGTCATGAGTCAGAGCCAACTCAATGGCAAGTAACAACCACCACCATGGGAATAAATAGAACTGGACCTGCAGCAGGCTTGTGTCCTGGCTGTGTCACTTACACAAGGAATGGCCTTGAGGAAGCCCTGACACCTCTCTGAACATCTATTTCTTCCTCTGAAAACTGGGCATAATAATACCCCCTTCAAAGGCAGTGGTGTGTCTAGAACCTTTTAAGACTAAAGTCTTGATCTGATTGGGAAGTGGCCTGGGGGAATGGCCTTGAACTGTGATTGTAAAGTTTTCTTTACTTGTGATTATTTATTTGTAGGTTATTTACTTGGATTGCATGTGTATTTGAGGTGACTTGAGTGACAGCACTAACGTAGGCTACGTGAATGATGAGGGGGTCTGAAACCTCCTCATGTTACCCTAATGGTGCAGTCATCCTTCACAGAGCTGTTGTGAAAATGCAATGTGACTTCGTACACCAAAGTGCCTGGCACGTGCTCAACGAAATAAAACTACATTCTAGTTTTGAACATGCATCCCTTTTATGCCAGGCTCTATATGTTAAGAATGCACAACTCTGAAGTCCTTTGCCCTGCAATGAAGGTTGCCCCAAGGGAGGAAGATAACATTTTGCAGGGGCAGCCCCTAAAGAAACAAAATAATCCTCTTAGGAAATCTTTCTTCATTCTTAAGATCTGAGACAAGATCACTGAGATGATGGAACATTTCAGATGGTAGCTGCACAGCCCAATCCGTGTGTGTTAAATCCCTGGGCGTGCAGAGCAGGGGGGGGGGGGGGGGTCAGGGTTTGTTTATCCTAGCCTTTACAGCACTTGAAGTAGAATTCACACCTGGAACCTAACAGGCCCTCACTAAGTGTTCAATGAATGAATGGATGGATGAAATAGTGCGTGAATGGGGAAATGAAAGAGAGGAGTATTTCGTAACATTAAATTATGATTTCTAAGATCCTAGTGCTATAAACTTTCAATTTCATACACACCCACCCACCCTGCAAGTTAGTCTCTCTGAGGCAGAACTCCAGAGTTTTTGCTTTGTTGTCTTTGTTTCTCCTGTGACATTTCCACATGCCTAACCACAGAAGTTAAGAGCTGGGCTGCTAACCAAAAAGGTCGGCAGTTCAAATCCACTAGCCACTCCTTGGAAACCCTATGTGGAGGTTCTACTCTGTCTTACAGGGTCGCTATGAGTTGGAATTGACTCGATGGCAACAGGTTTTAAGCACAGGAGAGTAGTTCAAAGTATTTTTAAAAACTTTTTCTTCCTTACCTCCAGAAAGTTCTACTCTGAAATTTAAAAAAATAAATAGATAAATACAATTTTTTAAAAAAGCAAAAAATAATAATAAAAAAGATGGTCCTCAAAATCTATAAGATTATGGATGTTATTCCATCTGTGACATCCATGTGTATGGTCGCCATTTATATTGTGGAAAGACTTTTCCAATTAATAAGTCATTGGCCTTGCAAAATTCTTTCATGCGATCTTCCACCTCGTTTCTATCACCAAGGCCGTAGTTTTCAACTACTGACCATAAGCGGTGAACGCAATTTCTCAGAAATATCCTTAACAGGAAATGTTAAGTGGAATGTCCATCTTGGATTCTGAGATGAATTTGGGAATGGAGGCCACATGGAAAAGTGGGAAAGAGCCGGAGATACAACACTGAGCATTTTCAGACCAGATACTCTTTTGACATGTTCAGCATTTTTCAATTTACTGTTTACAAAGCAGGGTGCTATGGATTGTGTCCCCCAAAGTTATGTGTTGTAAATACTAGCTGCTATGCCTGTGGTTATAACCCTATTTGGGAATGAGTTATCTTTGTTATGTGAATGAGGTAGGATTAGTATAGGCTGTCTTGAGTCAATCTCTTTTGAGATATAAGAGGTTAAACAAGCAAGGGACAGAAGCACAGACTAGGGAAGAGAGATGCCAAGCCACACGAAGATTGCCCAGGAGCCGAAGCTCAGAAGAGACTAGGACCTTCTTCCAGAGTCCAGAGTTGACAGAGAGAGAAAACCTTCCCCTAGAGTCAGCACCTTGAATTCAGACTTCTAGCCTACTAAACTATGAGAAAATAAATTTCTGTTTGTTAAAGCCACCCACTTGTGGTATTTCTGTTATAGCAGCACTAAATAACTAAGACACAGGGTCACGTGTAGTGTATCACTTAATGTATATCTCACTTAATAGGTGGTATTATCCTCAATAACAAGGGCAGCAGAGGAAAGCTGGTGAGGCTAACCCTGTGGCCAAACAGCTCATAAGTGGTGGGACTTGGACTTTTCTTGTGATCTTCTATCTCTTGGTCCAGTGTTCTGTTCAACCCTCTCTTTCTAGTGAAGAGATCATTTGCATATACAAACATGACTACATGGGAAAGAAACAATGTGTGTCCCTTTCAAAGGAAAGTTGGCCCATTAATCCAACAAGGCTAGCTACAGAGATTAAAGTCAAAGAATTGACTCCACCCTCAAAGATTCAAGACCACAGGGAAAACTCAAAAGAATGTGCTGTGATCTCAGAAGGCAGTTCCCAGGAATGTCTAAACATGTTTTGACCAGAGGCAACATCATTGGAATAAGGGCTTACCCTCCCCTGGGTGAGGTCTTTCATGTTGAACAGTGATTCTTTAGATGAATTGGTTTTGATATACTAGAAACCAATGAATTGTAGGCTTTTAAATGGGTGAATTTTATGGTATGTGAACTGTATGTCAATAAAGATGTTTTGCAAAAAGCAGCCTGTGGTACGACAGATCCCTTTTGTGTGGCCTTTCTCGCCATGGTCTTGTAACTCCCAAGTGATATCCAATCACTTGGGTGGGACTGTGCAAATAAGGTAATTGTGGCCCACCTAGGGGATTGGTCAGTTCTGCCATGCTGCTAGGCTTAAAAGAGAGCCAATTCCAGAGCAGAAAGAGGATCTCACAACCATCAAGGAAGAAGAGCCAGGAGTGGAGGGCATCCTTTGGACCTGGGATTCCTGCACTGAGAAGCTCCTGGAACCAGGAGACTGAGAGAGAGAGGGAGAGAGAGAGAGAGAGACAGAGAGAGCTGTAACGCTGAAGATGGTGAGAAGCAGTGGTAGAGAAACGGTGATAGGAGAGACCAGCAGGAGAGACTGGCAAGAGACGGCACAGTGGGCTTCCTGACCCACAGAGTGAAAAAACTGAGTAGGAGCCTTGCTAGAGGAGTAGGGTGTCTCTGGGCACTTATCAGCAAAGCTAAAAGAGCTTTGTAACACTTGCTTGAGCAAGGCAGAGACTGAGGGGCCAAAGAGAGCCATGCCTGTGAACATGGCTAGGAAGAGACTATCCTGATGGAAGAACTGTATCCTGAGCATTCCTGAACCTGAATTATAACCTGTTACTTCCCTAATAAACCACCCCATAACCGTGAGTATTGTCTGTGAGTTCTGTGTAGCCACTGGAAAGAATTATTGAACTAAGCAGAGAAGTAGAGAGTGCCATGGGAGGGACAGTTGGTGTCAGAACTGGTAAAGTTGGCGGAGAGAGAGGAGGCATGTCTGACCTCCACCTCGTAGGAATCAGCCTTGGGCTGTTGGTCTTGATTCTTCTTCCCCCTGTGAGGTTAGAGGAGGTTAGACACTGCCCCCACACCATTTTTACAAACCACATTGGTTTATCTTTTTACCACTTAAATAGCTTCAGAAAAGCTCAGAAAGGTATTTTTATGTCTATCAGTTACAGTTAAGTTGGAAAGACATACACTCACCACTAACCTTGCCCCTTCCAGTTTATGAGACAGCTGGTGACCTCCTAAGACCTCCTTGGGTTCCATAAACCTAAGGTCATCATCTTCACTGGAGCCTAGGGGCCAAGATTGAGACTTCCTGTCTTCCTTCAACAAAGATCTTCAAAACAGGACTATCCTAGCAGAGGGCAATTCCAAGTCACAGACCAGCTGCCTTAGGGCCTGCCAAGTAGTTATACAAACTGACAGAGCTCCCAATAGCCCCCTTGAAAACCATTTCTTCAAGGAGCTTCCCTACATCAGAGGTCTAGGAAGCTGCAGAAACCTACAACCTGTGGGAGCAGCAAATGGGAAAACAAATGTTGCAGAAGTTAAAGCTAATTACTCTGAGAAATATGGCCCCCAGGTGTTAAAGCAGCAGCAGAGTTAACTCTGAGTTTTGAGATTAATTGGGTGAAAGGCACTGGCACCTTGACTTTCAAGAGAACACTCTCATTAACAAAACTCACTAACATACGAGAGCACCTGGGTGAAAAACGGAAAATGGGATTCCAGCTTTCAAGCTTTTCTCTCTCTGACATAAAAATACACACACACACTCATATATCTTTTAGACATTTGTGCATAGAATTCTCTCTTCCATTTTTTTTGTATCCCTTCTCCTTTTTACCCTCTCTTCTCTCTCTTTTGTTAAGCAGTCATCAAATGGTCTACTCTGGGCCAAGCTTTGAGGGAACCACGGTGAATAACACTGCCAAGTCCTTGCTCCCATACAGCTTATGATCTATTGGAATATTTTCAGATTAAGAATCTAGATTCTTATGGAACGGCTTCTTGCATTCATTTTTGCAAATGGTCCACTCTAGAGCTGTGTGTGTACGTACCCCATAAAATGAGGATATATCATGCTCTGGCAAATGCCTCCTTTGGTCAAGATCAGATTGATTTTGGTCATCAGCCAATCTTGGATTTCCAGAAGGACCACTGAAGCTGGAAACAGTTACGGAGGACCCATCTGAATCAGAGAAATTCTAATCTTCAATATCCCTGGAGTAGAATGAGAGGCTTCAAGTCAGAGTAATCCTGGTTTTCAATATCAACCCAACCCCAAAGAACCCTGGTTTTCTTTCATTCTTGGAAGAGTGTGGAAATTCAAAACATCACAAAGAATGATTTGAGAGAATAGTCCAACCTGGCCAATACTGCCAGGATCATCCCTCATTACAAAGATTGCTGCTATCTATGGAAAAGTAGGTTGGGATTCAAAATACCTTTGTATTGACTCAAACACAAGAGGTCAAAGTTACATTTGAATGGTATTTCCATGGTAGAAAGTCATAGGTATTTTCATTCATTAGGACTAAGTCCCACTGTGAGTACAAGAGACCTAAAAAATCGTTGCTTAAGTAAAGTAAAATTTAATTATTTCTCTCTCACACGTAAGAAGTCTGGAGGAATTTTGTTACATATATATTTACCACAATAAAACAAAAAACAAAAAAATTCTGGAGGGAAACATTCTCAAACTAATACATTCATTGGTTCCAGAGTGTCAGTAACCAGGATCCTTCTCTATTTGGTCCTGTATATATGGCTTCCCTTCCTCCAAAATATCCTCATGGTCTGTCTGAGTTATCCAGTGCTGCTATAACAGAAATACTACAAGTGGATGGCTTTAACGAAGAGAAATTTATTGTCTCACAGTTTAGGAGGCTAGAAGTCCAAATCCAGGGTGCCAGCTACAGGGGAAGGTTTTCTCTCTGTGTCAGCTCTGGGGGAAGGTCCTTGTCATCAATCTTCCCCAACTGAGGAACTTATCAGTGCAGGGATCCTGGGTCCAAAGGATGAGTGAGCTATTCTCCTGGCTCTTGTTTCTTGGTGGTATGAGTTCCCTTGTCTCTCTGCTCGCTTCTCTCTTTTATATTCCAAGAGATTGACTTAACACAACCCAATCTTATAGATTGAGTCCTGCCTCATCAACACAACCGCCACTAACTCCTACCTCATTAACATCATAGACATAGGATTTCCAACACATAGGGAAATCACATCAGATGACAAAATGGCGGACAATCAATCACATAATACTGGGAATCATGGCCTAGCCAAGTTGACACACATTTTTGGGGGACACAATTCAATCCATAACATCATCCAAATTTCATATGCCTCCTCTCTTTTAAAGAGAGCTCCTGGAAGTTCCTAATGACATTATTGCTCATATGACATTGGCCAGAACTTAGTCACATGACCACAACTAGTTGCTAGGGAAAGTGGGAAATTTGGTCTTTTGGTTGCACAGCAACATTCCCGGGTAAAAATCGAGGCCTGTTGCTAAATGGAAAGGGAGAATGGGTTATAAGCTCAGCTACAGATAATCTCAGGCATGGTCATTAACGATTAGCTAAAAAGGAAAATAAAAGTTTCACAATCAGCTATACTACAACACCAATGGCTTTGGGAAGAAAAACTGCTTCTCTGAGAGTTAGTGTCTTCAACTGTGAAGTGAAGATATGTAATCACTCAGGCGATTATTTAAAAAAAATTGATTCATGTAGATTATGCACAGAATTTTTCTTAATCCCTAGGCACTAACTCAACTGTGTGCAGTTGAGTTGATTCTGACAGAGTAGAGCCGCCCCATGGGGTTATCTAGGCTGTAATCTTTATGGGAGCAGATCACCAGGTCTTTTCACTTATTGACATGGTTAGGTTCCAAAGACTAGGTCATTATAGGAAAATCGGAGTTATGCGAAATAGTCGGATTTCCTGCCTGGGCCTCCCCTCCTCCCCAGCCCCACCTCTCCCAGCTGGGTGCCTGTCACGGGTTTGCCCAGGCTCTGCTCACCAGAATCCGAAACCACACTATGGGTGTCTCAGCATTCCAGCTCAGGCTCCACAGTGCACTCAAGGTGGTGCAGGAAGCGGGTGTGCACCGTGTAGGTAGGTGGTGTGCTGCAGCCTCAGCCACCACCATCCCCACTCCCGGTGCCCACCAGACTGGGATGCAAGTGTGGGGTGGACAGTGAGGCTCCAGAAAAGAGCCAGGAGGAGGGAGGGGATGCATGACCTCAGAAGAGCGGGAGCATCCAGCTTGTTCCACACTGGGATTAAATACCTCGGTGGTGGTGGTGCTGCTCCCCCCTCCATGGGCCCTGGAGACCTGTGCTCACAGAGGGTGTGCAGTCCTGTGCAGGGAGAGAGTGTGGGGGTCGGCGGTTCATTAATGCGCAAAATAGTTAGACAGTAAGTTATTTACTATTGTCGTAATTACAAAATGTCAGATAAGGAAATAGTCGATCAGTGAGGAGAAGGTGTGATAATAAATAAATAATGCAGGCACACTTTTTATTCTTCTACATATTCCTCTTCTTCATTTCTACTAAATTTGCTATTTGGCCTTATTTCCAACTTTATTCCTGAATCTCCCCCATTTCCCCAGGCCTATCATGGCTGAGTCCCCTTCCTAGCTGTAGACCAGGGTGGAACTGTTTCAACTGCAATCTTGACAGCCCCCTACTCTCTCTCCTTGACTTTCCATGCCATCTACCTTTCTAATAGCTACCTTCCAGCCCCAGGCCTTCTAAGCACTGTTAGAAGGAAAATGCTTACTTATGCTGATTAGTGACACTGTTGATGTTGTTAGGGGCTGTCGAGTGGGTTCCAACTCACAGCGACCTTATTATGTAAAACAGAAAGAAGCACTGCCTGGTCCTGCACCATCCTCACAGTCGTTGATATGTCTGAACCCACTGTTGCAGCCACTGTGTCAATCCATCTCATTGAGGGTCTTCCTCTTTTTTGCTGACCCTCTACTTTACCAAGCATGATGTCCTTCTCCAGGGACTGGTCCCTCCTCATGACATGTCCAAAGTATGTGAGATAAAGTCGTGCCACATTCGCTTCAAAGGAGCATTCTGGCTGTACTCCTTTCAAGATAGATTTGTTCATTCTTCTGGCAGTCCATGGCTTATTCAGTATTCTTCACCAACACCATAATTCAAATATATCAATTCTTCTTCAGTCTTCCTTATTCATTGTCCTGCTTTCGCATCATATGAAAATACCATGGCTTGGATCAGGCACATCTTCGTCCTCAAAATGACATCTTTGCATTTGAACACTGTAAAGAGGTCTTTTGCAGCAGATTTGCCAAATGCAATAAATGCACCATTTGATGTCTTGACTGCTGCTTCCATGGGCATTCATTGCGGATCTAAGTAAAATAAAATCCTTGACAATTTCAATATTTTCTCCACTTGTCATGATGTTGCTTATTGGTCCACTTAAGAGGATTTTTGTTTTCTTTATGTTGAGGCTGTATCTTTGATCTTCATCAGTAAATGCTTCACTCCCAGCAAGGAAGGTTGTGACATCTGCACATCAAAGGTGAAGAAGAACCTGGCATCAGGATTGGAGGAACACTAAGTAACAACCTATGATATGAAGACGACACAACCGTCCTGGTTGAAAGTGAAGAGGACCTGAAGTGACACTATAAACTCACAATATTCAGCATCACCTGGGTTCTGAATGCTACCAACCACACCAGTTAATCATACCTAGTTCCTACTTTCCACAAAGAAGTTCCCACTTTCCCATAATAAGCCAGTATATTTATTCTGCCCTCACTCTGCATAACTGAATTCTTTTTTTTCATATAGTTACTAATTCATTCAGTCAATAAATACTTACTCATTCTCTTCCATGAGTTAGATGAATGGCTTCCTACCTGTTGTAACCAAATATATTCTTCTTAAATTCGATATGATTACAAGATTCTTCCATTCAAAAGCCTTTGATCCATCTCCTTCTGTAGAGAAAAAAATATGAAAATTTTACTAATATAGTGCTCAAGCACCTCAATGACTTGGACTCAACTTATCAGACTCATTCATTCATCTAGTCAATCAGTCAACAAATATTTACTAAGCACCTACTATGAGCCAGGCACTGTTCTAGGCATCAGTAAATAAAATAGACCAAAATCATCATCAGCATCAGCATCCCTGCCCTTATGGAGTTCCCATGTTTGTGAGGGTTTATCTCTAACATTATACTATACTCAAAATTATTCCCTTTTCCTGGCCTACATAATTTTGTCTTTCACTCTTTTTCTTGATTTTTTTTAAATGCATAGAATTTCTGTTTTTTCATTTCCTTCTCTCCCGACAAAGATCTCCTTTTAGAATATCAGCTGTGACATGACTGAAGCCTCAGCAGGGAAAATTCATTGAAATCTATCCTGCACCCGCCCCTACAGCCTCACCCTCCAGTTGCACTGTGGGTTTGAGAAACACTAAACTCTTGCAACCTGTGGAATGGCCACGCTCTCACAATCCTCTGTCTCTTTGCATTTGGGTTGATCTCAGTATCTGGAACACTTTTCTCCATTTTTTTTCTGGCTAACTCCAGGAAGACAACAGAATGGTTAGAGCCTACCATTGGAATCCTGGCTCCACCCTCTACCTCCAGCATGAACTGGGAAGACTATTTAATCTCTCCAAGTCACAATTTCATCATCTGTAAAAGGTGGCTACCAATAGTAGTTACTTCACAGAGGTGATGCGATGACAAGAGAATATACATGGGAAGCAAACAGAATGTTGCCTTGAGCAAGGTCTCAATAACTGTTATTATTATTTTATTGTTCATCCTTTAGGACAGAGCTGTAGGGCCACCTCCTCCAATCATCCCTGACTTCTCCAGATTATATTCACTGTCTTTCTTATGTGTATACATAGCCTCTGGTTGATCTGACAACAATACATTTTAACTGAATATTTACTTATCTATCTCTTCCCTAAGGCAGATGGAATAAGTGCCATGCCTTATTTATATTTGTACTCCCAACACATAGCACAGTGATTGCATTTGTAAATGCTCAGTAGTATTGAGTGCATGAAAGAAAGTACCAGATTTAGCTTCAGAGTCAGCCTTTTCTTAAAGAGGCATTTTTGCCACCCCCTACCCCAGACTAGGTTAAGTCATCCTGATTTATTCTCCGCGGCAGCCGACAATTCTGCATTGCTCAATTGTTTTTACCTGGTCTGTGTCTTACCACCCCTCCCACCTCTACCACTAGACTGCAAGCTCCCTGAGAAAAATCACTCTATAGTGGGGCATATCCCAGTGTCTGTTTGCTGAAAGAGCAGAGCTGGAATCACCCTGAGAAATGGCATTGCTAGGAATTCAGTAGTTGCTCTGATGAAAACACTGATGTGGGCCTTAAGTGGGTGGCCAAGCCTTGCTCACACTGCCTGCCTTACTCCAGAACCCCATGCTTGCACAGCCCAAAGACCCAACTCTCTGTGTGGCAAAGCTTTGGAATCTGGCCAGTAAAACTGACACCAGGGGAAACAAGGGTCCAGAGAGTCACTGGAAATGATGTCCTGAGATCCCGTTTCATCTTGTGTATGAACTGAGAGACTTATCAGGAAACTTTTTTCCAGCAGCAAGCTTTTCTTTCCTCCACTTGTGGACATGTTGAAAGAGCACATGTACGCTTTTAGTGAAGTCACCCACAATCATGGGAAGCCTACAGCAACAGCTGGTGGGGCCCAGTTATCCCGAGGCATTTAATCTTCTGGCCTCATATTGGGAAGGCAGTTTTAGGAAGGTAGAGACTTGGCTTAAAAAAAAAAAAAATGAAGAAAGAAAAAGAACAATAAGAAGAAACCGTATGGCTTGAGGCAGCTGCTGCTGTTACTAAAAGCTAAGAAAGAAGGCGAGAGGGGCCCTGCACCTTCTTGGATGAAAATGAGGGTTGTTATCAGCAACCAGGGTGGCCAGGACCAGTGCTCCTGGGAGAATATCACTTCCTTTGTGGAATGAGATACCAGGAGGTCTCCAACTCCCACCAAACCAGCCTAGGGATTCTGGGATTGGGAGCTCCTTCTGATCTGGAATGCCTAGATTCATGAACAATGTCAACATCGCTCATAAGAGATAAGTAATGGGAGAGGGGCCAATTAACAGGCCAGGGAAACCTGAAAACAGTCATTAAAGTCTTGAAATGATGCAGGCAGCAGGGTGGTACAGCTGCTGAGCATGTCAATTAGGGATTCTGCGGGAAATGCTTCCAAGGCGACCAGCAGTTCTCACCCTGTGTGCTTGCGTGAAATGCCCTATATCACACAACAGAGCCTCTTCCCAAAAGCAAAGTAAAAAAGAGGATGGGACTGTGCAGGAGCTTGACACTCACATATTTCCTGCTGGACTTAAAGGTCTACATGTTTAGCTAAGATTTCACCACCAGAATTTGTTTATATCAGTCATCAAAAAGAAACTATCCTTCCAAGGGGAAGATTAGCTTCCACCAAAACTGGGGTGTTTATTTAATCAAAAGGAATAGTTTCACCAGGGGAAATGACCACCTTGCAAATAATATGATTTCAAATCTTATTTAAAATATCCTATCATAATATACTCATCAGCTCAAAAAGTTTCTTTTATACTACAATCATAAAGATAAATAAGTCATAGCCCCTGACCTTGAGAAACTCAAGAGGACCAAGGTGGAGAGAGTCACATAAACAGGCAATAACAATACAGTGTAGGATATGCAAAGGCGGAGGCCCTACTATGAGCATTGAGACGGAAGAGAGGATGGGCAAGGCTATGGTTTAATGCGGGGGACAGAGAAAAAGGAAAGGGCAGAGGGCAGGAAGGAAAGGGTGGTTAAGGCTAATGAGGTGCAAAGTTGTCCCCTTGCCAAACTTCTCTTCCATTTGCCCTTGTGTTGCCGTTCATTGCTCCTTATACACGTGTTAATTGGTACTCCGCTCCTTTTAGGAATTTCTTCTAACTTCTCTCAACAACCTTCCATTCCTATTTTACTCACTCTTACCATGTGCTTCTCATCTGTCTATGTCTGTATACATTTCATTCGTGATCCATGGAACGCCCTCCCCAGGTTTTTCAGTGTACCGATCCACCCCTCATTCAAATCCTGTCTTCTTCTGACTCTCCATCTATAAACTAATCCCTTCTGAATCTATGGGGCAATGTTTTTAGTTTCACTCATTTTTAGTTTAACAATTTGCAAGGGAAGAAATCTGGTTATCAAAGAAGCTAGTATAAAAGTTGGTTTTTAAATAT
Source organism: Dugong dugon (assembly GCA_030035585.1). Taxonomy (NCBI): domain Eukaryota; kingdom Metazoa; phylum Chordata; class Mammalia; order Sirenia; family Dugongidae; genus Dugong; species Dugong dugon. Next base: position 88,092,783 of record CM057474.1, on the reverse strand, counting down.
ATTTATGAAAGTGGCATGTCCAAGGTCTTTGAACAACTTGGCTTTTCATTGTTATCACTCCATCAGATGCTCAAATCACTCCTACTTGAAGCACCCAAAAGGAGAGCTGTATTTTGGGTGGTACATAGTTCCTTTTTGTTTTAGGATGGTGTAAAAGATTTTGGTTGCTTTGCTCAGGATATTTTTCTTTCAGAAATCTGTTCCTTTCTCTACTACTACTCCATTCCTTGGGGTTGGTCAATTATATAGACCAACTTCCTAGACCACAGGGGTGGGACCATCCTCCAGCCTGGCTAATCAGAGTATCCCGTATCTCTGAATCAAATAATTGGCTTAGGCATGAGGACTTGACACAAGCCAGACAAACCAAAGCCAATCTAGGATATTTTCCTGAAGCCACTGGGCAAAACAGGTATTCTACCTTACTTGGAGCTGTTAGCAGCATGTGAAGAGCTGTAGGTGGTGATACAGACATGGTGTGGAGAGGGTATAAATGAGAATAATGCAAACATAGAGAAAGAGGTAATTACTTTTTTCTTTTACTGTGAAACCAACCATGTCCAGTACTAGAACCAACCTCTTGAATTCCTCAGTTATGCAAATCAATGAACTCTTCCTTTTTATTGCTTAATTTCCATTGAGTTTGTGACACCTGCAACCAAAAGCATCTTTTTTTTTTTTTTAAATCCAGCTGGATAGATAAGTACCAACCCACACATTGATAATATAATCTCCTAAATAAGAATTAGGATTTATCAGAGTAAAATGAAAAGAGAATGGATTTTATAGTAAAAAAGATCTGGCTGGGATATTACTTGATGATAAAAGGATCAATCCACCAGGAAGACACAATGATGCTAAATACAGATGCACCAAACAACAGAGCGTCAAAATATACAAAGCAAAAACTGACAGAGCTAAAAGGAGAAATAGACAAATCCACAAATCCCAACACCACACTCTGAGCAACTGACAGAACTACTAGACAGAAAAGCAGCAAGGATATAAAACCGAACAATCAATCAGCAAGATCTAATTGACAAACACAGAAAATTTCACCCAACAACGGCAGAATAAGCACCCAAAGGAACATTCACCACAGTAGACATATCTTGAGCTATAAAACAAACATCTACAAGCTTAAAGGAACTGAAATTATATAGGGTATGTTCTCTGACCATAATGGAGTCAAACTAAGCATCAATAACTGAAAGACAACAGAAAAATCTCTAAACACTTGGAAATCAAACAACAAATTTCTAAAACAACTATGGTAAAGTCATCAGATACTAAAAGAGAAACAAATGAAGTGGTTAAGAGCGCAGGCTGCTAACCAAAGCGTTGGCAGTTCGAATCCACCAGCCGCTCTTTGGAAACCCTATGGGGCCATTCTATTCTGTCCTATATAGTCGCCATGAGTAGGAATCGACTCAATGGCACACAACAACAACAACATTCTCGCTTCCACTGGACAAAACTAGGGCCATTTGTAGAAGCTACAGACAGAAAAACTTCAGCTCAACGTAAAGAACTTACAAAATATTTTTTACAAAATCTATTTTTACAAAAATTATTTTATAAAAATTGTTATTTCTTTTATAAAGTAATATAGCCTTTAGGAGAAAACTTGTGAAATATAAAAAAGTATAAAGAAAAACAAATCTCTCATCACTCCACTACTCTAAAGCAACAACTGTTAAAATTTAAGTCTTTCATAAAAAGAACTTTACAACAGTCAAGATAGTCCAGATAAGGAGTAATTTCTTTGAAAGAAAGTGAGTTGCCCATTACTGGAGGTATGCCAGCAGGGATTGAATGGTTGCTGGATAGGGATTGGTATATACCAGACACAACCATGAGTTAGGGAAATGGGGCATTTAAACCGTAGGACATTAAGGGTCTCTCCAACTTTGGGACTACAGCAATCTATATGGCCTAATAACTGAGCAGTATCCTGTATGGTTAATTTATCATGGATTATTCAAAACCTAGTATAATGTCTCACGGCACATAGTAGGTGCTTAATAAACATGTTAAATGAAAGTAAAAGAATAAAGGAAGCAAGAGAGGGAAGGAGGCAGCGAGGGAGGTAAGAAGGGAGGGAAGGAGGAAATACATGACAATGTGCTGATTCTGTATTCAAACCCACTTCATCCATCATTCCCCAGCCATTCATTTTGTGCCTACCATGTGTCACACACTGGTTGCTGGAGTTGCAAATATTAAAGATACCATCCTCCAGATATATGTCTATTTTGGAGCTCTTGTTCAGTTCAACAGTCTAAAATAAGTCCTGTGTTGAAGGGAGCACTGTGGCAAAGGGGCTGGGGGACAGCATAGTTTGGAAAGTGACAGGTGGGAAGAGTGTATGAGCTGCGCAGCCAGCAGAGGTGCAGAGGGGTGGAGGACATGTGGGCAAGTATCTTGCTTCAGTGAACTAGGAAGGCTTTCGGAGTCATTTCCCCACTATTGGGTAACTAAATAGGAGATGGAAACCCTGGTGGCGTAGTGGTTAAGTGCTACAGCTGCTAACCAAAAGGCAGGCAGTTTGAATCTACCAGCTGCTTCTTGGAAACTCTATGGGGCAGTTTTAATCTGTCCTATAGGGTTGCTATGACTCGGAATCAACTTGACAGCAATGGGTCTCTTTTTTAAAATAAGAGACATGAAGCCAGTTTCCCCTCCCCATACCACACTGCCCCCCCACCCCACCGCCAGACTGCCCCCTGAATTGCAGCAGCAAGATACATTCCATGCAGCACAACAGACCCGAGGGCTCTTTGAACCTATAGAGTAATTTTAATTTTATCAGGCCAGCTGGGGCTTGTTCTTGAGTCTGGGGAAAGATAGGAAGCTCTCAAACAGGAAGTTGGGATAAGGGTACACTGACAAATCTGTAATTTTGCACATGACTTTAGAGGAGAGGAATGTTCTGCTGCAAAACCACACTGCCACAACCAAGTTTAAAATACATATTAAAGCCAATATCATTACTTGGAGTCAGTTCTGACTCTTCAAATTTGAATGTTATCTTTATGCTGTCCCAAGAAAACTCCCTCCCTCATATAGGGAAGCTTTAGCCTTCCCAGGAACCACCTTTGGAATCCCTTTTTCAGTTAATGCACTCAGCTGCTCAACAAAAGGTTGGAGGTTTGAGTCCACCCAGAGACACCTCAGAAGAAAGGCCTGGCCACCTGCTTCCAAAAAACTAGCCATGGAAAACCCTGGAGCACAGTTCTACTCTGATACATATAGGGTTGCTATGAGTTAAGAGTCAACTACACAGCAACCATTTCTTTGTTTTTTAGAAAGCTTTTACCATCTCTGTATAGACTTCAGTTTCCCCTTTATCACATGAAGGTCTTGAACTGTAGGATACCCACAGATCTTTTACAGCTCAAATATCAACTGTAAAGCCAGGGAATTCATATTACTAGAATCCCCTAAAAGATGGCTCTCAGCTTCCCCACCTCCACCCCATACCAGTTCTTCAGATTGTACACACAGAAGTAGCAGCCACAGGAATGCAAGGCTCTATTTTCCTGAGACTTTTCATTGAGTCTTTCTCAATATCACATCCTTTGGCGATGGTGTCCTTTCAGCTGCTGGTAGACAGCTCTTTAGCCAGGTAATTAAAATAGAATGAAACAGAAGAATGTTAAGTCTGAATTTTAATCTACTGACCTCCCCGGGTGTTGCTGGGAAACTAAGGTGACAAGAAAAGGCATGTTTAGACACAAAGATGGCATATGTCCCCAGGCTTGGGGAAAAGCATCCGACAGTTATTCACACCTAAAACAACAGATGAGGCACATCTCAAGTTAAAGACATTGAGCTTGAGCTAGACTGGCACTGTGGGTAATTAGGCCCAATTGGCCCCCATTACACTTACTGAATGAGGTCAGTCTCCTCCTCTTTTCCCCACTCTATATATCAGATTTCCTAGAAATGTAAGTTGAAATATATATTGCCCTTGAATTTTCAGATCAGATCCAAGTCTCCTGTCCCCCACAAGATTTTAGTACAATAGAAAATCCTATCTAGACCTGATTTAAACCCAACATCCAAATCTTGCTTTGGAATAAACGAATGCTATCTGACCAAATTCTTCCATGGCTCATACTTGATATTGTTGATTAGTTGGATTTAATTCTTTTTTACAGTCAGAGTAACATCATGGACAATGATAACTTTCCATTCCATTGCCTTTCCGGAAACGTGGGCAAAATACTCAGTCTCCCCTCTAGGCCTTCCCACCGTGCTTCTCCTTGACCAGACACTCTTCCCAGCTCCTTCCACACCAGGCTAGGTCCAACTCATCCTTCAAGTCTCAAGTTCCATACCACTTCCCCAGGCCCCATTGGGTTCCCAAACTGGGACAGTTGAGATTCGTTTCTGCTGCCATAACACCCTTGAAAACCAACCTTTGAAAGAAGAGTGATAGTAATACAAATGTCAAATTATCCCTAACTTGGTCATGAGGAGCGCGAACAGAATGCACTGATTTTTACGTCTTCTTCCCCCAGTTCAGTTTAATATAAGGAAAATATTTAAACTAGCAAAGACTGAGGAAACTGACATTTTTATTTCCTCAAAGAATTCTCAGAAATACTCAAGTGAGTTAGAAATATCTAATAAGATGGTCAAAGATGATGCAAGTAACTCTGTATAATTGCTCTTAAAAGGCAATTGAAAAACCAGTTACCACTGCATCGACTTCAACTCACGGTGACCCCATGTATGTCAGAGTAGAGATGTGCTCCGTAGGGTTTTCCAACTGCTGATTTTTTGGATGTAGACAGTCAGGTCTTTTTTCCAAGGGCTTTTAGGTGGACTTGAAATTCAAACCTTTCAGTTAGCAGCCCAGCACATTAACTGTTTGCACCACCAAAAAAAAAAAAAAAAAAAGTTGCCATAGCGTTGACTCTAACTTGTAGCAACCCTATAGGACTGTGTAGAACTGCCCTATAGGGTTTCCAAGGAGAGGCTGGTGGATTTGAACTGCCGGCCTTCTGGTTAGCAGCTGAGTTCTTAACCACTGTGCACCACCTAGGGACTCCAAAAGTAATTTACCTAACTCAAAGTGTCACAGTTAGGTAAAAGCCTTAAATCATACTACATAGGATATTCTCCAAGAAATCAGACAGAAAACTCATCCTATATATTACCTGGTTATTTTTGGTTTTTGTTTTTTTTGTGGCAATATACACAACCAAACTCATCCATTTACAGTTTCTACATGTGCAGTTCAATAACATTGGTTACATATTTCAAAATATTTCACCATTCTCACTGTCTCTACCCATATTTTTACATTGCCATTAATTTTGATTCTCCCTTTATATTAAGGTGCCCTGGTGGCACAGTGGTTAAGCGCTCAGGTGCTAACTGAAAGGTTGACGGTTCGAACTCACCAGCTGTTCCATAGGAGAGAGATGTGGTAGTCTGCGTCCATAAAGACCACAGCCTTGGAAACCCTATGGTCACTATGAGTTGGAATCAACTCGATGGCAATGGGTTTTTTAGTGGGCCCCTATATATCACTTGGAGCCATGGTGGTACAGTGGTTAAGAGCATGGCCGCTAATCAAAAAGTCAGCAGTTCAAATCCACCATCCACTCTTTGGAAACCCTATGGGGCAGATCTACTCTGTCCTATAGGGTTACTTTGAGTCGGAATCGCCTTGACAGCAATGGCTTTGGTTTTGGTTCTTTTATTACCTGTTTCTTATAGTGCCGCCTCCTTTCATCTCTTCCCCCACCCCAAAAACAAAACAAAACAAAAAAAGTCTCCATGAATTCGCCATGTGAAACTTGGTTAACCATTCTTTAGCCCAACACCACAGGAGAGGATGATCTAGCCATCAGTGTCGGGGGCGTGCCTCACAGAGGTTCCTGTCACCACAGAACGCTGCTGCATCTGTTCTCATCTCTCAGACTCCTTCCACTTTAATTGACAGGCCAGCTTCCCTACTCCCCTTCTCAGGGTGTCCTACCCACAGGCCTGCTACACATATTACTGTTTTCAAAGCAATATTCCCAGCAAGAGATCCCAGAGGGGGCTACACACCCAGGAGGAAGGAGATAAAGGTCTGAAAACTCAGTTTTAACTGCATTTGGATTTGAGAAGCCTGTTTTGATTTAACAAGTAACTCCTTGATGGCATATCTCTTACAATTTAATGAAAACTTTTTTTTTTCTCCTTAAGAAAGTGAGAGAGAGAGTCAGATAACTCTGTGCCACCCCTCCTTCACACCCCCCAAGCAATAATTTGATTCTTGCAGGCTGAGTAATTTGAATGCCAAGCCTGTTATGTTAGCCTGACACAAAACAAAAACACCCCCCAAAAAAAAAAAAAAAAACTTTCAAAGGGCTCTGGTGCCCTCTCCTGGCAACTTGGTGCTGAAACCCAGTAATACAAGAAAGGATTCATATTCACTTAAAGTTAACCAAACTCAAACACTTTGCGTTTGAGTTGAGTCCCATCATAGCAACCCTATAGGAGAGAGGAGAACTAGCCCCACAGGGTTTCCAAGGCTGTAATCTTTATGGAAGCAGTCTGCCACATCTTCCTCCTGTGGCTGGTGGGTTCAAACAGCCAACCTTTCCATTAGCAGCCGAGCACTCTAACCACTGCACCACCAGGGCTCACCCACTGAATGTTAGAGTTGATTGATTCCACTTTGCTCATTTTAAAGAAGAGGAAGCTGGGGTTGATTGCACCTCATTTGGTAAAGTCACTTAGCTTGTTAATGGCAATTATGTACTGTGGTTCAAGGAATACTCTACCTAGGAAATTTTTTAATTTTTATATGTACTTCCTTACTAGTTGTATCCTTGGGCAAGTTATTGACACTCTTCAAGTCTGCTTCCTGTGTATAAAGCAAGATAAGAAAAAAGCTCAAATGGTTTGAAAGGATTTTTTTCAAAAGGTACCATTCTGCAAAATACATTCTTTACTTGGTAGTTTCTAGGTGGTGCAGTGGTTAAAGCACTCAGCTGCTAACTGAAAGGTTGGCAGTTTGAACCCACCAGCCACTCCAGGGAGAAAGATGTGACAGTCTGCTCCCGTAAAGATTTACAGCCTTAGAAGCTTCACGGACACATCTAAACTCCCTGAGGGACTGAGTTACTGGGCTATGGGCTGGGGACCACGGTCGTGGGGGATATCTAGCTCAACTGCCATACATAGTTTATAAAGAAAATGTTCTACATCTGACTATGGTGAGCAGTGTCTGGGGTCTAAAAAGCCTGCAACTGACCATCTAAGATACATGTACTGGTCCCATTCCAGCTGGAGCAAAGGAGAATGAAGAAAACCAAAGACACAAGGGAAAGATTAGACCAAAGGACTAATGGGCCACAACTACCACAACCTCTGCCAAACGGACCTCAAAACAACTAGTGACCAGCTACCACTACTGACTGCTCTGATGGAGATCACAATAGAGGGTCCCAGAGAGAGCAGGAAAAACATGTAGAACAAAATCTGAATTCACAAAAAAAAAGATCAGACTTGCTGGTCTGACAGAGACTGGAGAAACCCCAAAAGTATGGCCCCCAGACACCCTTTTAACTCAGTACTGAAGCTACTCCCACCCTTCAGCCAAAGATTAGACAGGTCCATAGGGCAAACAATAACGCACATGAGGAACATGATTTGTAGTTCAATCATGTATACGAGACTAAATGGGGACACCAGCCAAAAGCAAAGATGAGAAGGCAGGAAGGGACAGGAAAACTGGACGAATGGAAACAGGGAACCCAGGGTGGAGACGAGGACAGTGTTGACAAATTGAGGGGTTGGCAACCAATATTACAAAATAATTTGTGTATTGGTTAATGAAAAACGAATTTGCTCTGTAAACTTTCACCTAAAGAACAATTTTTTAAAAAAAGAAGAAGAAAATTTACAGCTTTGGAAACCCTATGGTGCAGTTCTACTCTGGCCTATAGGGTCGCTGTGAGTCAGAATCGACTTGATGGCATTGATGGGTCTTCTAGCTTTGGCATCATCATCTTCTTATTTATTAATAACCATGTTTGCTTAGATAATCGAGTTATCTAGGCTGGTGGGCTCCCCTCCTTATTTACTGGTCCCTGAATTCGGCTGATGAGGAGATGGGTAGAAGATGAAAGTTCTCTGGCTAAAGTTATATAAATAACTGTGCTCCTGCACTCATCTAGTCTATGTCCACATTTATAGCAAATTAGAATCTATATAACTTCAGGACTAACTAAAGTACAGATGTGGTATTAATTACCAACTCTTCTTATTAATTTACTGGGACACCACCCTCTTCCCATAGGAAACAGTGACTGAAGAGCCTTCCTTCTCTTTCTTTTTCTTTGCTTAATTCTACATCATCACATCCAGATTGACATCAGACCTATCACTTCCTTATCTCAGAGCTAACAAGCTAATTACAGGGGGTTCTCAGAATATCTTTTTGTCATTATACATTACTGTCTTTAATTTGCATTCATTTGGTAATACAAAATCTGGATGAATTCAGAAACTTTAAAAGGCATGGCTGCCTTCCAGATAAGTGTCTGAAATTTGAGCTATGATTTTACAAAACAGAACAGCATTAGATTTCCTATTAGTTTTCTCCCAAGAAACAGTTTTGTGCCTTAATAGATAAATGTTGCTGTATTTAAAGTAATACTCAATCTGAGGTTTTGCCGAATATAGTTGAGGCACTAGTGCTGAGTTACTAATGCTGCTTACGTATAGAAAAATACCTTATGAGATTTGTTTCCTTGGTTCAAAGACCTTAGGGTCATAGTTTCATTGGTTATTTCAGACAACTGGCCTAATATTATTGTTAGTGTTTCTGTTTTATTTCCTAGTTTGCTGTATGGTGCCTGGGATCCCAAAAAAAAAAAAAAAAAAAAAAAACAGATGATGCCCAACTACCATTTATTAAGTGTTCTGATAAAAGATTCTATAGCAAGGTCATGATCCAAAGGAAAAAATAATGAGACAGTTGTACGTAATTCTCCTGGAATCCAGATTTCTGGCTTTCATGGAGGTTGGGGCAACACACACAGGCTGTCGCCTTTGGGTGTACTTTTGAACCTCGAGCTTTGAGCAAAAAAAGCTGGTTCCTGAAGCCACTTTGAGTCAAACAATGGTCCAGATAAACCAGTAAGACCATTTTGCTCTGGACATTGTGCTTTTTTTTTTTTTTTAAGAATTCAGTCTTTTTTAGGAAACTTCAAAGATCAGACTGAGAGTTATGTTTAGGGTAAATTAGTAATTAGTTTAATCAGTCTTTAAGACACTGTCGTATGAAATATCTATCTAATGTTTGTAATCGAACTGTCACCCTCTTACGATGCAGAAGGTTATGTATCGTAAAGAAACCAGATTCTCGGAGGAGATGGCTCTGACTCTGTTTTGTCTTAGGTTTCACTTCTGCTTCTGAGAAAGTGACCCATAATTGACTGTTAATAGGTAAACCAAGGAAGGGCAGCTTGCCCTCAGGGAGAACACTTAGTATGTTTTTAACAGACTAACTGAAGACCTCCAACAGGAGAGGTCCATCCTGTATTATCTTGCTAATCATGAATTCTCTAATGGAAACTTTGTTGTCACATGTAAATTTTTCTATATTTTGTTTCTTTCATACAAACTTTGTGTGCTCCTTATAGATATGTTTCTGTGTGATACATCCAACTATACTAACTTAGATGATTGCTTTCCAACTGATAGTGAATTTATGTGGGCAGTCTCTTGTTTAGATTCCTGATGAATGTGTGGGCAATGCACTTTGAGAACTTTAGGATTATCTTTAGATATTCATCTAATGATGCTACTAAATATTGGAAAGGTAATGTTAATTTGTTACACATTGTAAAATGAAAGTCAGAAGAAAACCCATTAGTCCAAAACTCAGGATATGGTTTGTAGCTTTAATTCCTACTTATGGTATATCTGAAGTGGAGAAATCTTTAAGAAATTTGTCATTTGCTATAGGACAGATAGCAGACAAAGTTGCTAAGGTGATGGAAGCACAACAGTGAGCTCTGATCTCATAAGCCAAGCTGACATGAGATAACAAAATAACCTTAGATTTTTTTTTATTAGTCCAAGCAAGTGTAGTCTGTGCTGTAGACAAGATATACACACAATTGAACAACAAGCGACTTGGTTACACGCTGTAATGCTCTAACAAACACCAGATTTGTTTGGTTGGTTACCATCAGGAATAAATACATGGGCTAGATCAGTATTATAAAGAATAGTAATATTCTTAGTCTACATCTTGATAGTATTGGGCATAATAAAATTTATCCTCTATTGTCTGGTACACTTAAAAGGCAAAGAAGGCCTCAGGCTAAAATGCTGATGTACATTGCATCTGCTCACTCTAACAATACAATTGATGAGAACACTGCTCTTACTTAAGATCCTGGTGAAGAACCAGATGGTATCCAGTGGATAACCAGCAGTGTGAGTTTAAAGAGCCTGCAATGGCCACCATCTAGGAGCTTGACTAAGTTCAGGTACTGATCATCAATGTGTTACCTCGAATCTCCGATCAAAAGGAAGGAATGATTTAGGAAATAATATTGGAGTTATTATTCCCTCTACTTGAGCATAGAGAACGTGACCCAGCTGGAGCTGGGCTCACAAGGGCTCACAAGGACTCACAAGAACACATCAACTGGGCCCTGAAGTATAAAGACAATAGCTAAGATAATCTTGGAAAATATCTTTTAGGGAAACTTCCACATAAAGCAAATCAAACAGCACACAAAAGACCTTCTACTCTTACCTTTTTCTATTAGCATTTAGTGAAATTTGCTGGACCAATGAAGACTCTCCTGACTGTCATTACTGAAACCTGTACCAATGATTGTTAAGAAAGACTTCAAAATGTAGGATCACAATTTCTAGCCAATCTGTGGAAAGGCTAAGCTTTCAGTGGTTTTGCCCATTTGTAATGTTAATATATACTGATGACTAGGTAATGGTCTTTGGACTCTGAGCAGATGTGGCTGTGGTGGCATGCTTGTCCGTTTTCCCATTCTTGCCTATTCTGTAATATTCTTTGGATTCGGGCAGATATGGCTGTGGCAGCATGCTTGTACATTTTCACACTCTTGCCTATTCTGTAATATTCATTGGACTCACGCAGACATGGCTGTGGCAGCATGCTTGTCTGTTCTCCCACTTTTGTCTGTTCTGTGATACTTCCTTGGACTCAGGCAGACGTGGCTCTGGAAGCATGGTTGTCCCTTTTCCCAGTTTTGCCCTTTTGAATACATGCCAAATTAAACTTTATTTTTGCTTTACTAAAATAAATCAATAAATAGACAGATAGATATAAGGCATGGCTGCCTTCCAGTGTGAACTTGCTCTGAGAAACTCCTTCTGCCTATGAAAGCTGCTATAAAAACATCGGTCCTGGTGAAAAGCATTTTACAGAGCTTCTTGGCTTTGGGCTAGAAGATTTCAAAGGGCAGCTTTGAAGACAAAGTATCGAAACGTGCAAAGACCTGGAGTTAGAAAACCAAAGAGGAAGAACATGCTCGGCATTTCTCAAGCTTAAAGAAATGACAAAAAAATTCAAGCCTCGAGTTGCAATACTGAAGGCTCTATGGGCAAAATACTGACTGATGCAGGAAGCATCAAAAGAAGATGGAAGGAATACACAGAGTCACAGAACCAAAAAGAATGGCTGATATTCAAACATTTCAGGAAGTAGAGTACGATGGTATTGAAGGAAGAAGTCCAAGCTGCACTGAAGGCATTAGCAAAAAACAAGGCTCCAAGAATTGATGGAATACCAACTGAGATGTTTCAACAAATGTATGCAACGCTGGAAACACTCATCTATGCCAAGAAATCTGGAAGACAGCTACCTGGCTAACTGACTGGAAGAGGTTCATATTTGTGCACATTCCAAAGAAAAGTGATCCAGCAGAATGCAGAAATTATCGAACAATATCATTAATACCACACAAGTAAAGTTTTTCTGAATATAATTCAAAAATGGTTGCAGCAGTGCATTGACAGAGAACTTCCAGAAATTCAAGCCAGAGTCAGAAGAGGATGTGGAACAAGGGATATCATTGCTGATATCAGATGAATCTTGGCTGAAAGCAAAGAATACTAGAAAGATGTTTTTACCTGTGTTTTAATGACTATGCAAAAGCATTTGACTGTGTGGATCATAACAAATTATGGATAACACTGCGAAGAAAGAGAATTCTAGAACACTTAATTGTACTCATACAGAACCTGTAAACAGATCAAGAGGTAGTAGTTCAAACAGAACAAGGGGATACTGTGTGGTTTAAAATTAAGAAAGGCGTGTGTCATGTTTGTATCTTTTCACCATACTTATGCAATCTCTATGCTAAGCAAATAATCCAAGAAGCTAGACTCTATGAAGAAGAAAAGGGCATCAGGATTGGAAGAAGACTCATTAACAACCTGCGATATGCAGATGACACAACTTTGCTTGCTGAAAGTGAAGAGGACTTGAAGTACTTACTAATAAAGATTAGTATGGATTACACCTCAACAAAAAGAAAATAAAAATCCTCACAACTGGACCAAAAAGCAATATTATGATAAACAGAGTAAATATTGAAGTTGTCAAAGATTTCGTTTTACTTGGATCCACAATCAACAGGCATGGAAGCAGCAGTCAGGAAATTAAATGACATATTGCATTGGGCAAATCTGCTGCAAAAGACCTCTTTAAAGTATTAAAAAGCAAAAATGTCACTTTGATGACTAAGGTGCACCTGACCCAAGCCACGGTGTTTTCAATTGCCTCATATGCATGTGAAAGCTGGACAATGAATAAGGAAGACTGAAGAAGAATTGATGTCTTTGAATTATGGTGCTGGTGAAAAATATTGAATACACCATGGGCTTCCAGAAGAATGAACAAATCTGTCTTGGAAGAAGTACAGCCAGAATGCTCCTTGGAAGCAAGGATGGCAAGACTTCGTCTCATGTACTTTGGCCATGTTATCAGGAGGGGCCAGTCCCCAGAGAAGGACATCATGCTTGGTAAAGTAGAAGGTCAGCAAAAAAGAGGAAGACCTTCAATGAGATGGACTGACACAGTGGCTGCAACAATGGGCTCAAACATGGCAATGATTGTGGGGATGGCACAGGACCAGGAAGTGTTGTGTTCTGTTGTACATAGGGTCATTACATGTCAGAACTGACTTGACGGCATCTAATAACAACACCTGGCTTTTGGCAGGAAATGTACAACAGCTGGGTTGAGTATTGCTTGGAAAACTCTTTTCCCATTGCACAGAATCATTTTTCCTCAATTACATGGCTCTTTACTAAATGTCAGCTATCTGTAGACATTTCCCTTCATACAGGAGACACAATGAGCAACAGAGAAAAAGACTAGGGCCCAGCAGAAAGGCTGTTTGTTGATCAAGTGACGCTTGGTTACTTCCTGTCTTAGGCTGGGTTCAGTAAAGCACATACATGTTTATATATATACACAGAGAGATTTACATCAAGGGAACAGCTCACATGATTGCAGAGGCTGGAACATCCCAATTCCATGGATCAAGATAGAGGCTTCTCCTGATTCATGTAGCCACAAGGGCTGGCCAACCCAAGATCAGCAGGGCAGACAGCAGGGCTCTTGCTCACAGGCTATGGAGATCAACCAATCCCAAGATCAGCAGGTAAAGCTGCTAGCTCAAGTCCCAAGAACCAGAGGTCAGATGAATAGGAGGCAGCTGTAGGATCCAGAGAGGTCAAAAGCTGGAACATCCACTTATATGTGGATGCAGGCTACAAGCCCAAGGAAACTCCCTGTCAGCTGACTGGCTACTCACAGCAGATCCCATCATGGGGATGATTACATATAACCACTGAGAATCATGGTCCAGCCAAGCTGACACACAATCTTAACCATCACATCCTCTTTATCACCAAGAACCATTCTGCTGATTGCAACTGCTGTACTTAAAAGCTGGTTCTAATGTGTTTCCCTGAAATTATATGAAATGATTTTGAATATATATATATATATATATATATATATATATATATATATATATATATTCCAAAAGGAAGTTGGAAACTACAGAGAGCTAAGAATATAAGCTAGGAATTTCCCATATATTTTGACTCACATCCCATAGTATTTTCACCACACTGGTAGCCTTCAAGCTTTAGTATTTAAAACATTTTTCAGAAGAGGCGGCGAAAAGATGGGCATTCCCGTGCCTCAGTCTCCCATAGTTTTAGATTCAACAGGTGTGAGGTGAAATTCACGATTCTGATGTGCATGGCCCACAGACACTTTAAGAAATAATGTGCTTCAGCGTGCAGTTTTCTTTTCTGTCGAATCAGTAATACTTCTTAAACTCTTTCTGTGGGAGGTACACAGATGTTTATTGGATATCTGTGTGTGCCAGGCACTCTGCCTGGTGCTTCCCCATGGTGGTTCAGCACAGTGATTAAGAGAAAAGAAGGGAGACTCTCTGGCTTCAAATCTCAGCTCACTTAACTTCTCTGTAGCCATTGTCTCATCTGTGAAAGGAAGATAATAATAAAACCTCTGTCATAAACTAGCTATGATGACAAGATGGGATGATGCATGCAAAGCACTCAGCACAGCACCTGCAACATGAAGGCAGATATTCCCATTTCACATATGAGGAAATTGAAGCCAAAAACGGTCAAGTGGTTTGGTCAAGTACACATAGTCAGTAAGTGGTATTGCTGAGATCAAACTCCATGTAAACTTAAAGCCTGTGTTTAATCATACACAATCCACACTTCGTTGACTCCCAACAAGCTTTGGAACAAAAAAAAGGCATTACTCAAGAAAGAGGAAATTATAATCTATATAACTTCAGGACTAACTAAAGTACAGATGTGGTGTTAATTACCAACCCTCCATACTAATTTATTTAAATACCACCCTCTTTCCTTAGGAAGCAGCAGCTGAATAGACTGTAGTGTTATCAAAGTAGGTGGCAGAGAACAATAGGCCCTGTATGAATTCTAAATAAGGCTCATCATATAGACCTTGAAAGACTTGTCCACTGCCTGGTGAATAGAAATATATCTAAAGAGTTTAGGATAGCTAAAAACCCAAGTTCCCAGACGCCATGGATTTGATGAGGACAAGATGGGAAATTTTTGTTTCTAAAAAGCTGGAGGACAAATTGTAATGGGGACCCTGTCAGGTAATGCAATGGGGAGAGGACCACCACTTTCAGTAAGGTGTTCCCACACTCAGTGCAATCAACCTCCTCTGGCCCAAACATTCTTCTGTAGATGTAAAAGGAAAATTTTGCAAATAAACTCTTTTCATCCTCCTTCATCACCATTGGAAGTAAGACTCTCAAGTAAATCACATTACGTGTTATAAAACCACACATAGATTTATTTTTCAAAAGTGGTAAGAGGAATCATTCTATTCCTGTTTGTGGGGAAGAGGCATGCAGAAGAAAAAGAGAGAATATGAAAACATATATATAGCATAGCCATTCAATCAAGTGAGTAATAAAATCCAGAGTAATTATTTTTACTTCTGAACCTTCTCTGTGCTCAATTTTTTTCAAGTGCTAAGCTGGACATGTAATGGTTTAGAGGTAGTAAAAATTTCTTATAATTCTGTATCACTCAGCACAATAAAAGGGATGTTTCTTGTAATGATAGTCTTTTATTTTGACAATAGTTCTGTACGTTGGGTACCTCCAAGACGGGTCATTGAATTCATATAGTTAACTGTGCTAGATTTGCCATTCAAAGCCAAGTCTGCTGCAGGCAACTTGAAGATTCTATATTGCAACTTGTTTCCCTAAGAAATAAGGTTATACAAAGCAATAGACATCAAGTCAGTCTCCCAACAAGTTTTTCTGTAAATGAATGGGCAAATATGCATTGCTCATTTCCATTCATGTCTATATAAATTATCATTCACTCTAGAACATTCTACTGCTTTCTTGCCTGCCAGCTCTCTTTCTAGATTACTTATCTCTCTTTCCCCTTCTATAATCTTGTTTCCAGATGTCAACATCACGATTTGTTTAATGGTGAGCAATCGTAATGGCCAAGACTAAACATAATCAGTAATTGTGAGAAGTTTGATATCCCAGACTAGCCTAAAAGTTATCTAGCTTTACAGACAAAAAGGCAAGAGAACAGGATACTCTGAACTGACCAGGAAGCTTGAGGAAACAAAGGAGTCTGCACATTCATTGGTTTTAAATGAAGTGACAGTCATGGGATTTCAGCTCTTACGTGGGGGAAGGAGGATAAGAAAGGGGTTCATACCCAAATTCTGTTAGGTTTAGTTCACAAGAATGGAATGTGCCCTTTGGGCAACCTGCTATAGAGAGGAAATTTCTGTAATCAGGGAAAATTCCATAGCTTTGCCCACTCCATCAAGTATCTATACCCTGTACTGTGGAGTTGAAGAGAGATTGATTTCTACTTAGATTTAAGAGGATAGATGTGTGTGTTTGTGTACACAAACAAAAAAATATAGCATTATTCTGTGCACAAGAGACATACTTAAAGCAAAAATATTCAAAGCATTAAAAATGAAAAAGATCTAAACCGAGAATACTAGGGAAAATTTTTTTTAAAAAAGAAGGGGTCACAATCTTGGTGTTTGTGATAGAATTTAGACCCCAAAGCATTAAAAGCACATTATAATACTGAAAGCAACAATTCACAATAAACTAAGATAGGTATTAATATTTGTTCAACTATTAATTTGGCAATACCATGTGTCAGGGTTGTATCATCTCACTATACTTATTCAATCTGTGGAAACCCTAGTGACATAGTGGTTAAGAGCTACGGCTGCTAACTAAAAGATCGGCAGTTCCAATCCACCAGGCACTCCTTGGAAACCCTATCGGACAGTTCTACTCTGTGCTATAGGGTTGCTATGAGTTGGAATTGACTGAACAGCAATGGGTTGGTTGGTTGGTATTAAGTCTGTATGCTGAGCAAATAATCTGAGAAGCTGGACTATATGAAGAAGAATGCAGCATCAGGATTAGAGGAATACCCATTAAAAACCTGCAATATGCAGATAATACAAACTTGCTTGCTGAAAGTGAAGGGGACTTGAAGCACTTACTGATAAAGATTAGCATGGATAACACCTCAAGATAAAGAAAACAAAAATCCATCCATCTATAGTCATCTGATCTTCAACAAAGGCTCAAAGTCCGTTAAATGGGGAAAAGACAGTCTTTTTAACAAATGATGATGGCAAAACTGGATATCCATCTGTAAAAATATAAAACAGGACTCATGCTTCACACCATACACAAAAACTAATTCAAAATGGATCAAAAACCTAAATATAAAAACCAAAAACTATAAAGATCATGGAAGAAGAAATAGGGTCAATGCTAAAGGTGCTAATATATGGCATAAATAGGATGCAAACATAACTAACAATGCACAAATACCAGAAGATAAACTAGATAACTGGGATCTTCTAACAATTAAACACTTACGCTCATCAAAAGACTTCACCAAAAGAGTAAAAAGAACCTACAAACTGGGAAGAAAATTTTGGCTATTACAAATCCAACAAAGGTGTAATCTCTAAAATCTATAGGAAAAATCCAACACCTTTACAACAAAAAGACAAATAATCCAATTAAAAAATGGGCAAAGGATATGAAAATGCACTTCACCAAGAAGACATTAAAGCAGCTAACAGACACATGAGGAAATGCTCTTGATCACTAGCCATTAGAGAAATGCAAATCAAAACTACAATGAGAAACCATCTCACCCTGACATTACTGGCACTAATTAAAAAAAAAACAAACAGAAAATTACAAATGTTGGAGAGGTGGCGGGGATACTGGAATTCTTACACACTGCTGGTGCAAATGAAAAATGGTCCAACCATTTTGGAAAATGACATGATGCCTCCTTAAAAAGCTAGAAACAGAAATACCATATGATCCAGCAATCACATTCCTAGGAATATGTCCTAAAGAAATAAGAGCTATCACATGAATAGACATAGGCACACCCATGTTCAGTGAAGCACTGTTCACAATAGCAAAAAGTTGGAAACAACCTAAATGGTCAACAACAGATGAATGGATAAGCAAACTATGGTACATACACACAACAGAATACTACACAATGATAAAAAACTGATGAATCTGCAAAACTTCTCACAACATGGATGAATCTGGTGGGCATTATGCTGAGTGAAATAAGTCAATCACAAAAGGACAAATATTGAATGAGACCACTACTGTAAAAACTCATGACAAGTTTTACACACAGAAAGAAATAATCTTTGATGCTTATGAGGGAGTAGACGGTTGGGGAGGGAAAAACACTAACTAGACCACAGATAAGTGGTAACTTTGGTGAAGGGTAAGACAATACACAGTACTGGTGAAGTCAGCACAACTTGATCAAGGCAAAGTCACATAAGCTTCACAGACACATCCAAAGTCTCTGAGGGACTGAGTTACTGGGCTCAGGTCTGGGGACCATGGTCTCTGGGGACATCTAGCTCAACTGGCATAACGTAGTTCATAAAGAAAATGTTCTACATCCTACTTTGGTGAGTAGCATCTGGGGTCTTAAAAGCTTGTGAGCAGCCATATAAGATACATCTACTGATCCCACCCTGTCTGGAACAAGGGAGAATGAAGAAAACCAAAGACACAAGTGAAAGATTAGTCCAAAGGACTAACAGACCACAACTACCACAGCCTCCACCAGACTGAGCTCAGCACAACTAGATGGTGCCCAGCTATCACCACAGACTGCTCTGACAGGGATCACAATAGAGTGTCCCAGACAGAGTGGGAGAAAAATGTAGAACAAAATTCAAATTCACAAGAAAAGGTCAGACTTACTGGTCTGAAAAAGACTGGAGAAAACCTGAGCGTATGGCCCCTGGCCACACTTTTAACTCAGTACTGAAGTCACTCCTGAAGTTCACCCTTCAGCCAAAGATTAGACAGGCCTATAAAACAAACAGGAGTCCTGGTGGCACAATGGTTAAGAGTTCCGCTGCTAACCAAAAGATAGGCAGTTCGAAAACACCAGCTGCTCCTTGGAAACCCTATGGGACGGTTCTACTCTGTCCTATAGTGTCGCTGTGAGTCGGAATTGACTCGACGTCACTGAGTTTGTTTGTTTTTTTTAATAAAACAAACAATAACACACATAGTTTACCACGTATACGAGACTAAAGGAGCACACCAGCCCAGGGGCAAGGATGAGAAAGTGGGAGGGGACAGGAAAGTTGGACAAATGGAAATAGTGAAGCTGAGGTATAGAAGGGGAGAGTGTTGACACGTCCTGGGGTTGGTAACCAATGTTACAAAACAATATGTCCATTAAGTGTTTAATGAGGACTGATTTGCTCTGTAAACTTTCACCTAAAGCACAATTAAAAAAAAAAGAAAAGAAAAATCCTCACAACTGGACCAATAAGCCACATCATGATAAACAGAGACAAGACTGAAGTTGTCATTTTACAATAAGCCACATCATGATAAACAGAGACAAGACTGAAGTTGTCATTTTACTTAGATCCACCATCAACACTCATGGGAGCAGCAGTCAAGAAATCAAACTACACATTGCTTTAGGCAAATCTGCTGCAAAAGATCTCTTTCAAATGTTAAAAAGCAAAAATGTTACCTCGAGGACTAAGGTGCGCTGGACCAAAACCATAGTATTTTCCATCACCTCACACGCATGTGAAAGCTGGACAATGAATAAGGAAGACAAAAAAAGAATTGATGAATTTGAATTATGGTGCAAGTGAAGAATACTGAATTTATTGTGGACTTCCAGAAAAAGCACAGTAAGAATACAACTTGGAAGTGAGGATGGCAAGACTTCATCTCAAGTACTTTGACCATGTTATCAGGAGGGACCAGTCCCTGGAGAAGGGCATCATGTTCGGTAAAGTAGAGGGTTAGTGAAAAAGAGGAAGACCTTCAACAAGATGGACTGACACAGTGTCTGCAGCAATGGACTAAAACATAGCAATGATTGTGAGGATGGTGTAGGACTGTGCGGGACTGGGCAGCGTTTCCTTCTGTTGTACACAGGGTCTCTATGAGTCAGAATCCACTCCATGGCACCTAACAACAGCTTGTTGGGCAGCACTGCGATCTTGTGGTCATATAATTTTCCTTGGTCAGTCCTTGACTCCCTCAAACTCACTACACATATATGTTAAATGTATACACACATACCCATACATATACATGCACACAAAATTCATATACATATGTATGTATATACATAGAGAGAGTGTGCAAGTACACGTATGCCTGGTTTATAATCAGCTGCTAATCAAAATGTTGGTGCTTCAAACCCACCCAGTAGCTTCATGGAAGAAAGGCCTGGTAAACTACTTTCATAAAGATTTGTTACTGTTTGTTGCTTTTAAGTCGATTCTGACTCATGAATACCCCATATGTACAGAGTAGAACTGCTCCAGAGGATTTTCAAGGTGATCCTTCCAAAGCAGATTGCCAGGCCTGTCTTCCAAGGTTCCTCTGGATGGGTTCAAACCACCAACCTTTCAGTTAGTAGTCCAGCACTTAACCATTTGTGCCACCCAGGGACTCCTTCCGTCAAGATTTTAGCCAAGAAAACTCTCTGGAGCAGTTCTACTCTGTAACATATGGAGTCTCCATGAGTTGAGGGCTGACTCAACAGCAGCTACCAACATACATATTTATGTATATTTAAAACTTTAATGGGGGTACATGTGTATTCTTACTGATGCCATCTGGTGGAGTTAGGGTCATTGTTACCAAGCCTTTTATATTTCCTTTTTCTTTGCCTTTTTTGTCATTAAATCGAACTATTTTTTAAAGTTATCTTTATTTGCTTCTACTAATTTGAAAGTTCTAATCCTGTTTTCCTCCTGTATTTTCTTACTTCATTTTTTGCCTTTTTTTTTTTAAGAAGTACCATTAAATTTTACATGCATTCCTGAAGTTCCAAACTAATCATTATCTCCAGATTCCTACAGAGACTTGGAATTCTTTAACCACAGTCTTTTCCTCAATATCCTTTATGTTATTTTAGTTTCACCTTGTTTTAAAATACTCCATTATTAATCTTTTTTAAAAATTCTTGACCAACAATATTATTCTTTTCAGTATACCTATAAACTTAACAGTTTACTTTTTGCCATTGCTGTTTTATCATACTCCTTCATAGGTTTTCCATTTTCTTTTTTGCTGAAATACATTTTTATCTAGTACTTTCAGTGAGGGTCCATGAGTCATAAATTCTCTGTGAATTATAAAGGCTTATAAAATAACTTTATTTTGCCTACATCAGTTCCTGTAACTGAGATATTCTGACTTGAATTTGGCCCACAATTCTGGCTTTGAGATTTCTTCGTTTCTAAGGCTTGGAAATTTTTCCTCTCTTGAATTTAAGATCAGTAACATATCCAATAATTTTTTCATAAAATTTACCTAGAATTTTCCATGCATTTGGAGCAGTAAAGTAGACCTTTCAAAATATTTCCATCCACCATAATGCTCGAAAATCTTGATTCACTTCTGTTTCATCAATACACCTCATTCCTTGAGAATCTTGAAAAACAATGATTTATTCTAATCCTTCAGTAAACTGGAATCTCCATTGTATCAGACAGCACCAGTGATTAACACAAAAAAGCAAAGTTTATACAGATGTGTGTCCAATAAACCACTAGATGGTGCAATGCCTTCACATTTCATTAACACTGACACCTACAAGGAAATTTAGTTCTTCTGAACCCTTACCACATAAGGGGCCTAAATTTGTCACTCCACCTACCTGCTTTACTTGATGATGATCTTGTGAGAAGGGATTTAGTCTAACACATCTTTGCTTTGCCTAACTAGAAAGGAGACTTTTTTTTTTTTTAAATGTTGATTCTACAGTAAGGGTGCATTTTAAATGCAACTTGTAAAACGAATACTGATTCCCCCCATCCCTACCCCTCAACCTGGGCTGTTTGCCTTGCTCTCCTCCATTGCCACAAATCCCAGCATTCTTCATGGTTCAGGGCAGTTTCCTCTCCTGTAATAATGCCTCACTGACCTTTCCAGTCTCCTAAAATCAATCCAATCCCCTGAATTCTTATGATACTTATGCTCAGTTTCCTACTAGATAGTACAGTGTACCCTCAGGAACATTACTTTATCTATTTGAGGTTCAGTTTCCTTATCTATAGAATGGAAATACCAATAATACATCATTCAGGGGATGATGGTGATATATTGATAAAATGATGTATGTAAAGCAATTAGCAAAGGAGTCCTGGTGGTGTAATGGTTAAGCACTTGGCTGCTAATGAAAAGGTCAGTGTTTCTAACCTACCAGCCATGCCATGGAAAAAAGATATGGCAGTCTGCTTCCATAAAGATAACAGCCTTGAAAACCCTATGGGGCAGTTCTACTCTGTCCAATAGGGTTGCAACAAGTTGGAATCAATGCAAAGGCACACAACAACAACAAAGCAATTAGCACAGTGACTAACACATAGTAAATTTTCAATAAATATATTTATTCCCTAGTCTGTGATAATGTAGGAGGTATCATTTCCCACTGTCTTGTGCTTCAGTCATATGCTCAGTAAATATTTTCTGAGCATGGACAACTTCCAAGCATCTGCTTGCTGCCACAGATGAAGTCATGAATAAGATTTACATGATCCTCACCCTCATGAACCTTACAGTAGAAGGGTGGAGAGATACAGAAATCATTTCAGTAGGCTCTACAATAAAGTACAGGGAGCTATAGGAGCACATAGCAGAAGTACCTTGTCTTGTCATGTTGTTGAGAAAGGCCTCCTCGAGGAAGTATTACTGAAATGGAGGCTGATAAAAATAGTAGCAGTTAGCCAGGTAAAGGGGAGAGGTCAAGTGGGATTTTAATCCAGGCTGCAAAAACTAACAGCACGTGGAAAAAGCTAAAGACAAGACTGGGTCTCGACAGAGTCACGCCTTTCGAATGCTTCTGAGCACAATTCACATTATGAAATATATTTGATGTTACAGCATGTATACAGACTCCCCACACACGTAACTAAAACAAGAGTTTCCCAAATATTACTTCACCTTATTGCAAGAATGTATTCTGATATTTTCTACTGTATTCTCTTTTATTTTAAAATTATTTGTTGTACCTAACTACAGAGTACCAAATAACGTGAAGCAAAAACTGACCTAAATGAAAGGATCAATAGACAATTCAACAACAATAGTTGAGGATTTTAATATCCCATTTTCAATAATGTATAGAAAAACTAGGCAGAAGATCAACAAGAAAACAGAACATTTGAATAACACCATAAACCTACTATAGGTTCGCTATGAGTCTGAATTGACTAGATGGCGATGGTTCTTTTTCTTATTTTTGATAAACCAACCATACCTAACAGTCTTTTGTAGAACACACCACCCAACAAGAGGAGGACATACATTCTTCTCAAGTGTACACGGAACATTCTCCAGGATAGACCTTATCCTATGTTATGAAACAAACCTCAATAAACTTAAAAAGATTTACATTTAAATTTTATTCTGACTGTAACAAAATTAGAAATGAATAACAGAAAGACATTTGGGAAACTTGAAAATATGTGGACAATGAATACACTCCTAAATAATCAAT
This sequence comes from Dugong dugon, assembly GCA_030035585.1. Classification (NCBI taxonomy): domain Eukaryota; kingdom Metazoa; phylum Chordata; class Mammalia; order Sirenia; family Dugongidae; genus Dugong; species Dugong dugon. The sequence continues at coordinate 88,069,131 of CM057474.1, read as the reverse complement.
AGGTTAAAGAAGAACTCACAAGGGAAATTAGAAAATACTTTGACATGAATGAAAATGAAGATGCAACATGCCAAAACATACTGAATGCAGCTAAAGCTGTGCTTACGGGGAAATTTACAACCTATATTTAACAAAAAAAATCTCCAATCAGTAACCTAACTTTACACCTGAAGACACCAGAAGAAGTATAGACGTAAAGCAAGCAGGAGGAAGGAAAGAAGAAAGATTAGAATGAACAGTATTGCAACAGATAGAAAAATAGAGAAAGTCAATGAAACCAAAATTGGTTCTTTGAAAAGATCAGTATAACTGACAAAGCTTAACCTAGATTGACCAAAAAAAAAAAGAAAGAAAAGAAAAAGGGAGGAAAGTCACAGATTACTAAAATCAGAAATTTAAAGCAGGGACATTATTACTGACTTCACTGAAATAAAAAGGATTATAAAGGAATACCATGAAAAAGTGTATATCCACAGATAAGGTAATTTAGATGAAACAGACAAACGTCTAGGAAGACACAAACTACCAAAACTAATACAAGAAGAAATAAAAAACCTGACAAGGGCATTTACAAAAAACCCATAGCTAACAACATGCTTAATGGTGAAGGGGTAGATATTTTTCTCCGTAAGATCAGAAGCAAGACTAGGATGTTTGCTCTTGTCACTTGTATTCAACACTGTGCTGGAGGTTCTAGCCACGGCAATTAGAAAAAAAAATGAAACAAAAGATACCCATATTGGAAAGGAAGAAGTAAAACTATCTCTACTCTCAGAGGACATGATCTTATATATAGAAAATCCCAAGGAATCCACTAAAAAAAAAAAATTAAAAAAAAAACTATTCCAACTAATAAATGAGTTCAGCAAGCTTTCAAGATACAAGAGCAATGTGATGGTCAGTTTCATGTGTCAACATGGCAAAGCTATAATTCTCAGGTATTCAATCAAACACTAATTGGGCTGTGTAGGTATTTAGTAGATGTGATGAAAGTCAATCAACTTTAAGTAAAGGAAATTAAGGTCCCTAGTGTCGCCCTGATGGTGCAGTGGTTAAGAGCTACAGTTGCTAACCAAAAGGTAGGCAGTTCGAATTCACCAGCCACTCCCCGTGGAGACTCTATGGGGCAGTTCTACTCTGTCCTGTAGAGTTGGAATCAAGACAATGGCAGTGGGTTTGTTTTTGTTTTTTTTGGCTAGGGTTGCAATGAGTTGGAATCAACTCAGTGGCAATGGGTTTGGTTTTTTTTTTTAGGTGTCAAAAACAGTTTGTGCTTGACTGCCACCATAAAAGTTGGTGGTTTGAACCCATCCAGTGGTATCGAAGAAGACAGGCCTGGCTATCTGTTTCCATTAAGACTACAGCCAAGGAAACCCTACTCTATAACACATGGGGTTACCATGAGTCGGAATCAACTTGACGACAACTAACAACAACAACAACAAAGGAAATTATCTGAGATAATCTGGGTGGGCCCATTTCAATAAATTAAAAAGTTTGAACAGCAAGACTGAGGTTTCTGTGAAGAAGAAGAAATTCTACTTGTGGACTGCAGCTTCAGCTCCTAGGGTTCCAGCCTGCCCTTTCTAATGGCCTGTCCTACAAATTTTGGACATGTGTCAGCCCCCACAGTTGTGTAAACCAATTCCTTGCAATAAATCTCTTAATATATACATCCTCCTACTTTTGGTTTTCTGGAGGAACTCTGATGGATACCGTCAATGTATAAAAATAAATTATATTTCTACACATTTTTATGACCAATCCACAAATGAAATTAAGAAAAAAATTCCACTTTCAATAGTATCAGAAAGAATAAATTCCTTAGGAATAAATTTAACAAAAACAGTGCAAAATTTGTGCTCTGAAAATCACAAAATATTGTGGAAAGAAATTAAAGAAGATCTAAATAAATGGAAAGACATCCCATGTACATGGTTTAGTAGACTTAATATCATTAAGATATAATACTCCCCAAATTTATTTACAAATTTAATGCAATCCCTATCAAAAATCCCAGCTGGCTTCTTTGCAGAAATTGAAAAGCTAGTCCTGAAATTCATATGGAAGACCAAAGCACTCAGAAGAGTCAAAACAATCTTGAAAAAGAATAAAGTTAGAGGATTCACACTTCCCAATTTCAAAATTTGATACAAAGCAACAATAGTTAAGACAGTGTGGTACTGGCATAAGAATAGATACACAGATCAATGGAACAGAATTTAAAGTCCAGAAGTAAACCCATGTATGCATGGTCAATAGATTTTTGACAAGGGCGTCAAGACAACTCAATTGGGAAAGAATAGTCTTTTCAACAAATGGTGCTGGGACAGCTACATATTCATATGTAAAGGAATAAAGTTGAACCCCTACCTCACATCATATACAAAAATTAACTCAAAATGGTCGAAGACCTAAATGTAAGAGCTAAAACTATAAAACTCTTAAAAGAAAACATAGGGGTAAATTTTTGTGACTTGGGATGAGGCAATGGTTTCTTAGATATGACACAAGCAACAAAGGAAAAAGTAGGTACACTGGACTGCATCAATATTAAAACATCTGTGCTTTAAAAGACACCACCAAGAAATTGAAAAGATAATACACAGACTAGGTGGAACTATTTGCAAATCAAATATTTGATAAGAGACTTGATCTAGAATATATAAACAACTCATACAACTCAATAGCAAGAATTGAAATAACCCAATAAAAAATGGGCAAAGGACTTGAATAGACATTTCTCTAAAGATGATATATAAATGGCCAATAAGCACATGAAAGATGCTTGACAAAATTAGTCATCAGGGAAATTCAAATCAAATCCACAAGGAGATATCACTTAACAACTTCTAAAATGGCTATAATAAATAAATAAATAATAACAGGCGTTAGGGAGGATGTAGAGAAATTGGAACCCTCACACACAGCTACTGAGAATATATCATAGTGTGACCTTTTTGTAAAAGAGTCTGGCAACTCTTCAAAAAGTTAACCATAGAGATATCATTTGACCCAGTAATTTCACTCCCAGCTATATATCTAAGAAATGAAGACATACGTCCACACAAATACTTGTGCATGAATGTTCACAGCAGCATTACTCATAATAGCCAAAAGGTGGAAACAACCTTAATGTCCATCAGTGGATGAATGGATTAAAAAAAAAAAAAGATATATTCACACAATGGAATATTATTTGCCATAAAAAGAAATGAAATACCGATACATGCTACAACATGAATGAACCTTGAACATATTATATTATGCTAAGTGAAAGAAGCCAGTCACAAAAGACCACATATTACATAATTCCTTTATATGAAATGTTCAGAATAGTTAATCTATAAAGACTGAAAGTAGATTAAATGTTCCTTGGTACTAGGTGGATGGGAGATGATAGTTAAAGTGTACAGGGCTTCTTTTTGGGGAGGATAAGGAAATGTTCTAAAACTGATCCCAGTGATTGCTGCACAACTCTGTGAATATACTAAAAACCACTGGCTTATACACTTTTAGTGGGTGAATTATATGGTATGTTAATTATATCTCAATAAAGCTGTTTAAAAAATTACTAGTCTTGACCAACTAATGGGTTGTATGCTTATACTCTGAAAACCACTGTGTTAGAATTAAAGGAACTCCACGTTGGTTAGGGCCCAGAGAGTCAATGGGATGCTGATAATAAGACTTGTCAAAGCCACACAGCTAGGGAAAGCAGTTTAGAAAGTAGATACTCAACAGCATAGATACTCAACAACTACTCTGCCTCCTATGCTCCTGTGTTTAAACATTGTGATGGATTACGGTGGTTGACAAGCAGAGTCCTGGGTGCAAGTCCAGGATGTACCATTTGCTGGAAGTCTGAATCCCAGGCAAGTTTCTTAGTCTAGAACTTGGGGATAATTATATTCACCTCCTGGGATTTTTGTGTGGAATAAGTGATAATGCATAAAATACCAGTATCAATTTGCTGTCAAGTCAGTTCCAACTCATGGAGACCCCATGTGTGTCAGAGTAGAACTGTGCTCCTTAGGGTTTTCAATGGCTGGTTTTTCAGAAGTACATCAGTAGGTCTTTCTTCCAAGGTGCCTCTGGGTGGACTCCAACCTCCAACCTTTTGGTTAGCAGCCAAGTGTGTTAACCATTTGCAAATACTCAGTAATAAAGCAGGCAAAGTAAAGAGTAGTCAGCATCATTATTGTGAAAATCTGGTTGGCTCTTATATACCAGATGGTATTTTATTCTCTAAGAAGTCCTGGTTGTGCAGCAGTTAAAGCACTCAACTGCTAACCCAAAGGTTGGCAGTTTGAACCCACCAGCCGCTCTGCAGGAGAAAGATATGGCAGTCTGTTTCTGTAAAGATTGACTGGAAACCCTGAGGGGCAGTAATACTCTGTCCTATAGGGTTGCTATGAGTTGGAATAGACTCGACAGCAAGTTTTGGTTTTTTTTAAATGGGTTTTATTTTATTCTTTAGACAGTGAATTAGAGTTTTAACAGGTGGAGATGGGAGTGGCGGCTGGAGCCATCAGAGGAAACATTATAAGCAAACATTATAAGTCAGAAAAATGTGAGGAATCTTCAGAAAACACTGACTGCATCTTGGCTGTGCAGAGTGTGAGAGAGGAGCAACACAGTATTAGGACCTCAAATGACAGGTTGAAAAGTGGATATTTAATTAACTGGGCAAGGGGGAGCCGTTGAAGCTTTACGACTGAGAAAGAATATGTTCAGATTTGTGTCTTAGGAAAATTTATCCATCAGTATGGGGCACAGCTTAGATAGTCAACAAATGTTCACTGGATGAACAGTAACAAAGTAAAATATGCTTTGAACAAACAGAAACAATGAGTAGAGAATCCAGTCAGGAGGCTGTAACACATGGTTGGTTACATATCCAAACCCCTTCTCTCCACTGCATGGCTCTCAAATAGAACCTTAATTTTGTTCTGGTTTCCTCACTCCCCCATGTACTTGAGAGCAGGGTAGCCTCAGCCCCAGGGCCTGGGTCCTACTTAGTCAAAACAATTCTGGAAGTCCTTCTAGAAATTGGTTTGCTGTTGTTGTTGTTGTTAGGTACCATTGAGTCGGTTCTGACTCATAGCTACCCTATGTACAACAGAATGAAACACTGCCCAGTCCTGCGCCATACTCACAATCATTGCTATCTTTAAGTTCATTATGGCAGCCACCGTGTCTATGCATCTAATTGAGGGTCTTCCTCTTTTTTGCTAACCCTCTACTTTACCAAGTATGATGTCCTTTTCCAGGGACTGGTCCTTCCTGATAACATGTCCAAAGTACGTGAGACAAGTCTCATCAAACTCACTTCTAAGGAGCATTCTGGCTATACTTTAACAAGAAAGATTCGTTGGTTCTTCTGGTAGTCCATGGTATATTCAGTATTCTTCACCAACACCTTAATTCAAATGCCATCAATTCTTCTTCTGTCTTCCTTGTTCGTTATCCAGCTTTTGCATCCATATGAGGCGATTGAAAATACCATGGATTGAGTCAGGCACACTTTAGTCCTCAAAAAGACATCTTTACTTTTTAACACTTTAAAGAGGTATTTTGCAGCAGATTTGCCCAATGAAATGTGTCATTTGATTTCTTGACTGCTGCTTCCATGGGCGTTGATTATGGCTCCAAGTAAAAAGAAATCCTTGACAACTTTAGTATTTTCTCCATTTATCATGATGTTGTTTATTGGTCCAGTTGTAAGGATTTTTGTTTTCTTTATGTTGAGGTGTAATCCAAACTGAGGGCTGTAGTCTGCGATCTTCATGACTAAGTGCTTCAAGTCCTCTTTGCTTCCAACAAGCAAGGTTGTGTCTTCTGCATATCACAGGTTGTTAAAGAGTCTTCCTCCAATCCTGATGTCATGTTCTTCTTCATATAGTCCAGTTTCTCTGATTATTTGCTCAGCATACAGACTGAATAAGTATGGTAAAAGGATGCAAACCTGACACACACCTTTCCTGGTTTTAAACCATGCAGTATTACCTTTTTTTGTTCAAACAACTGCCTTTTGGTCTATGCACAAGTTCCACATGAGCACAATTAAGTGTTCTGGAATTCCCATTCTTTGTAATGTTATCCATAACTTGTTATGATCCACACGGTTGAATGTCTTTGCACAGTCAATAAAACACAGGTAAACATGTTTCTGGTATTTTCTGCTTTCAACCAAGAACCATCTGACATCAGCAATGATATCCCTTGTTCAACATCCTCTTCTGAATCTGGCTTGAATTTCTGGTAGCTCCCTGCCAATGTACTGCTGCAACTGTTTTTGAATTATCTTCAGCAAAATTTTATTTACATGTGATATTAATGATATTGTTCAACAATTTCTGCATTCAGCTGAATTACCTTTCTTTGGAATGGGCACAAATATGGATCTCTTCCATTCAGTTGGCCAGGCAGATGTCTTCCAAATTTCTTAGTATGGACAAGTGATCACTTCCAGCATTACATGTGTTTGTTGAAACATCTCAGTTGGTATTGTATCAATTCCTGAAGCCTTGTTTTTCACCCATGCCTTCAGTGCTGCTTGGACTTCTTCCTTCAATACCATCGGTTCTTGGTCATATGCTACCTCCTGAAATGACTGAATGTCAATCAATTCTTTTTGGTACAGTGACTCTGTGTATTCCTTCCATTTTATCTTGATACTTCCTGCATCATTCAATATTTTGTCATAGAATCCTTCAATACTACAACTCAAGGCTTGATTTTTTTATTCAGTTCTTTCAGCTTAAGAAATGCTGAGCATGTTCTTCCTTTTTGGTTTTCTAACTCCAGGTCTTTGCACATCTCATTATGATACTTTACTTTGTCTTCTCAAGTTGCCCTTTGAAATCTTCTGTTCAGCTCTTTTACATCATCATTTCTTCTGTTCACGTTAGCTACTCTACACTCAACAGCAAGTTTCAGAGTCTCTTCTGACATTCATGTTGGTCTTTTCTTTCTTTTTAATGCCCTCTTGCTTTCTTCATGTATGATGTCCTTGGTATCATCCCACATGTCTGGTCTTCAGTCATTAGTGTTCAGTGCATCAAATCTATTCTTGAGATGGTCTCTAAATTCAGGTGGGATATAGTTAAGGTCCTATTTTGGCTGTTGTGGACTTGCTCTAATTTTCTTCAGCTTCAACTTGAACTTGTATATGAGCAACTGATGGTCTGTTCTGCAGTTGGCCCCTGGCCTTGTTCTAACTGATGGTATTGAGCTTTCCCATTGTCTCTTTCCACATATACAGTCAATTTGCTTCCTGTGTATTCCATTTAGTGAGGGCTACATGTGTAGTCGCCATTTATGTTGTTGAAAAAAAGTATTTCCAATGTATAGGTAGTTGGTCTTGCAAAATTGTTATCATGTGATCTCAGGCGTTGTTCCTCTCAGTAAGGCTGTATTTTCCACCTACTAATCCTTCTTCTTTACTCCAATTTTCATATTCCAATCACCAGTAATTATCAGTGCATCTTGATTGCATGTTTGATGGATTTCAGACTGCAGAAGTTGATGAAAATCTTCCATTTTTTCACCTTTGGCACTAGTGGTTGACCTGTAAGTTTGAATAATGGTTGTATTAACCAGTCTTCCTTGTAGATTTATGGATATTATCCTATCACTGACAGGACTGTACTTCAGGATAGATCTTGAAATGTTCTTTTTAACAATGAACATGATGCTGTTCCTCTTTAATTTGTCCTTCCTGGCATAGCAGACCATATGATTGTCTGATTCAAAATGGTTACATGTTGTAATTCTGGCCTAGGAGACATAAGAGAATTCCACTGGTGTAACAGGCAAAGAACACCAATTCTTCTTCTTTTTTTTTTTTTTTTTTTGACTGTGGATGTTTTTGCATCCACATGTGATGTCTCAAACTACTACAACCATCATGCAACCTGTGGGGGAGCCAGTTTCCGGACAAGACTGACCCATGAAGAGTACGGAGCCAAAAGAATGCAGAGATGCTGAACTGCAGCCCTGATCACACTGTGCCTGGACCCACTTTGGACCCATTATTACAGACAAAACAGACTTTATCATTTAAGCCACTGGGGTCAATATTTTATATTACATAAAGCCAAAAGCTTGCTGAAGGATACAGACTATTACAACTATCCAGTCTAACGGTAATTAAGGCCTCAGTTAGGATGGTATATTTAGGAACAGAAGGTTGAACAAATTTGACTGACAATTTAGGCATAGGGCAGGACTGTCAGATTTAGTAAATAAAAATACAGGACACACAGTTAAACTTGAATTTCAGATAAACAATGATTTTTTTTTTTTTTTTTTTAGTATAAGTATGTCCTGTGACATGCTTAAACAAACAAACAAAATTTGCTTCTTCTCTGGAATTCAAATTTAATTAGTGTCCTAGCAAATTTAATTACGTGTCCTATATTTTATCTGGCCACTCTAGCATAGACTCTTCAAGACTTAACCACTTATTTGATGTGAGGAAACAAAGGCAAAAGACGAGATAAACATGTCTGAGGTTTTAAGCCCAAGTCACTGGGATCCTTGGGATAATAGTAAGTAAGAAAAGGAAGTCAGGACATTTTGTGAGGAGGGCAGAAGTTGAACTGTGGACTTATAGGTGAGATAGCCATCCAGTTTTCTTGAATTAGTGGTTCTCAACCATGGGCAAATTTGCCCCCAGAGGACAGCTGGCAATATTTCATTTTTTTTTTTTTCATTATATCATGATTTTTTTACTGACTTTAGCTATGCTATTGCTCCAAATTTTAACAGTAACGATCGAGGCAAAAATAAAATAAAGTTGTACAGTTACCCTTTGGTGTTTGCCTCAGGCTGTTGATTCTCTGCATTTGTCTGGTTTTGTGGATGAGACCTCAGCCCTCTTTGTGTTATGTAAGAAAGTTTACCCATGAGGTGCTCTATCCACACATCCTCTGTGGAAACCTAAAACTAAGAGTCAGCATGGTGGAACGTAGGCAGGCTATGAACCTTAAACTCTCCTGGTTGATTGGTGAATTGGTTTTGTGTAAGGTCCTTCAACCAACTAAGCCTCAGGTTCCTCATCTTGAAAATGGGGATGACAGTGACAACAGTGTTTAATTATTTGTTTACTGTCTGGCTCTTCTGCTACAGAACCAGGTCCACAAAAACCTTATGGGACTAAACCAAAACCAGCTGCCGTCGAGTCGATTCCAACTCATGGTGACCCCATGTGTTTCAGAGTAGATCTGTGCTCCATAAGGTTTTTGATGTCTGTGGTCTTCCAGAAGTAGATCTCCAGGTCTTTCTTTCAAGGTGCCTCTGGATGGATTCAAACCTCCAATCTTTCAGTTAGTACTTGAGTGTTTAAACATTTGTACCACCCAAGGATTCCTAAGGGAAGGGACAGTGTGTGTTTTATTCTGTACCACTTCCACAGTGCTGGCACACAGCAGGCACCTAATAATGATGTATTGGATGAATGGATGAATGAATACACAAAGGAATAATAGATAATCCATGACCTGCAGAGCAGTTGTGAAGCCTGAATGAGCCAACATATGGGTACCATCTGGAACATGCGAGGTGTACCCTTTCTCTGGCCCTGTGAATTGTCTTTTCACCTAAAGTAATCCTCAACTGCCACCCGGAGAATCATTCCTGGCAATTAAGAACAACAACAGACATCGTGACAAAGAGAGACTTCAGGAATGCAACTGACCTAGAGAAATGAAAGGAGACGCCTGCTCCATTTTTCCTTTAACAACATTTACTAAAGTAGGTCTTTGTCTTTCCTAATTGTACACTGGGGAAAAGAAGTATCAATTTAAATGTAACACATTTAAACCAGGGGATAGGCTATTTCTATCCCAGGCCTAACAAAATGACTCCCAAGAAGCCTCAGATGTACTGATTGAATTATTCAAAGAAAATTTCTAAAGTTGAGATAGGCTTTATTTTAGACCCCATTATCATTTTCCTTGATCCCTCAGAAGACACGAGAAAGACACAAAATGATCAGCATTAGACCACAGGAAAAGAGAAGTATGTCTGTTCTGGCTTTGCCAACAAGCTCTGTATACTTGGGCAGATCCTGTCTCCTCTCTGGTCCTCAACTGCTGAATTTACAAAATCTGGAAATCCGCTACATCAGTGATCCTCCAGAGCCCATGTTTAGTTAGAGAAAACATGGAGTTAATACTCAGACACAATTTTATAACTGGTAAAACAAATCCCAATCATTTTTAATAACACACTTTATCTTGATTGGTGGGGTACATGACAAATATAAATTTAAAAAAAAATTTGTGTGTTAGAGTAGAACTGTGCTCCATCTGGTTTTTAGTTGCCGACTGTTCAGAAGCAGATTGCCAGGCCTTTCTTTCGAGGCATCTTTGCGTGGACTCGCGCATCCTTTCCATTAGCAGCCAAGTGTGCTAACCATTTGCGCACCAACCAGGGACTCCTGATTGTAAATGGAGCTTGTTCTTAGCCACCACGTCCTCTTACTCCAAAGGAATATATCAGAATTTGTACTGAATGTATGTGTGTGCATGTTTTTTATGTTTATAAAAATATGGAGCAGATCAATTATTGAAGAAACATTGAGCTATATGATTTTTTATCCTTCCCAGATAAAATGATCCTATATGAAATGAAGATGATGATGATAGTTTCAAATAATAGTTTTTTTCTTAAGTATAACTTATTATTCAGAGAACTTTATTTAGAACTTCCCCCTTACTCCTCCAATAGCTATTAAATAAATTGACAGAAAATATCACAGTTACATTCTGCAACATTTCTCTCCTGGGCTTTTAAGGACTGTGAATGTTATTACTTGTTAAACTCCCAAGTCAATTCCCAGGTAATAAGATACTGATTTTCACCCTTAAGGCATAAGTTAACGGACCAATAATGGGGTACCTTCAGTTTAAAGTTATCATCAGGGAACTGGACATTTATATTACAATCTACTCTGTACCTATTTTCTTATGTATAGAAAGGGAATTAATATTTATTGACTTCCTATAATGTGCCATTTTCCCTCTCATGTAATGTTTTAAAAAGCTCACATTACTAACACATGGTACGCCTACCACCACTACCAGATGCCATTGAGTCCACCCCAATTCATGGTGACTCCATGTGTAGGTGCTCAATAAATGCTTATGGAATCAATAAAGGACTCAACCAATTCATTTTTGTCATCTTTTTATAGATGAGGAAATTTTGGCTCAAAAATTAGTCAACTGTGCCATGATGATAAAGGCAGTGTGTAGTGGAGCTAGGATTCAAGTGTGTCTAATATCAAAGCTTAGTCCTTTCCTTTCCCCGGTCCACCTCCTAGTCTTCAGAATAGATCCTTACTTCAAGTAGCATAATGCATAGCACATGGTCTCAATGTGGTTTAACATTTTTTCAGCTAAAATCACCTTTAGAATTTGAGTTGCCTGTAAAGTAAAACGGTCTTATGAGCTACAAACAGTCCTGCAGGATGATAGGATATAGGCATGAACAAAAAGAAAAATAAATGAAGAAAGTAGATTACTACTGATCACTTCAGCTGCAGCCCTAACAGCAGCTTGCCACCTTCCCACTGACCGCCCCCCCTTATTTTAATAATATTTTATGTGTTTTAGATGAAGGTTTACACAGCTAATTAGGTTACCGTTTAACAACTTTTATACAAATTGTTCTGTGCCATGGGTTACAATTCTTACAATGTGTCAGCATTTTCATTATTTCCTTTCTGTTTGCTCTGTTTCCATCGATCTAGCTTCCCCTCCCCTCCTTGCCTTCTCACCTTTGCTTTTGGATAAATTGTTGACCATTTGGTCTCCTATACTCACAGGTGATAAGCCAATTTATCATTTGACTGAAAGGTGACCTGCAGAAATAGCTTCAATTCAAGATTCAAAGGTTATCTTAGGGCAATAGTCTCGGGGGTTCCTCTAGTCTCTATCAGCCCCGTAGGTCTGGCCATTTTTAGGAATTTGAGTTTTGTTCTACATTTTTCTCCCATTCTATCTGGAACTTTCTATCGTGCGTGTCCGTGGTCAGAAGGGTTGGTAGTGGTAGCTGGGCACCATCTAGTTCTTCTGGTCTCAGGATAGAAGAGGCTGTGGTTCATGTGGGCTATCAGTCCCATGGATTAGTTTCTTCTTCAAGCCTTTGATTTCCTTCATTCTCTTTTGCTCCAGCTGCGTAGGGACCAAGAGTTGTATCTTAGATGGCTGCTCGCAAGCTTTTGAGATCCAAGACGCTGCTCACCAAACCAGGATGTCGAACATTATTTTTGTGAACTATGTTATGCCAATTAACTAGGCTGTCTCCCAAGACTATGGTCCCACACCTTTTAACCCAGTAAAACAATCCCGCAAGTTGTTTGGATATGAAGTCTCTGTAACTATGCCCCTATGTGGTTATATATGTGGACATATATGCAGCACATACAAATGTGTATATACATATGCCTACAGATAAACCTGTACATTCATGTGTATTTACTTGCATATGCCTTTCTATACACATATATGCATCCATATCTACCTACGAAACCACACATACATTTTTTTTGGTTGTTTTTACTGCTGTTGCAAAATTGTATATGTTACAGCATTTACCAAAATTGTCCCTTTTCCCACGTAGTTCTTAGTGTCCTTATTTACAAATTGTGCTGACTTCACCTATATCTGATCTTGCCTTTCCTATCACCAAAAGTAACAAGTGTCTAGTACCTAGAAAGTAATTCCCCATCCCTCTCCTTCCCATCCCTGATAACCATCAAAGAACTTTGCTTTCTGTGTGTACATCTAATCTTGACTTTTTATTACAGTGGGACCATACAATATTTGTCTTTTTGTGACTGACTTATTTCACTCAGCATAATGTCCTAAGATTCATCCATGTTATGTTTCTGGACTCCTTATTATTCTTTATAGTTGCATGGTATTCCACTGTATTCACCACAATTTGTTTATCCATTCAATTGTTGATGGGCACTTAGGCAGTTTCCATTTTTTGCTATTGTGAGTAATGCTGCAATGAACATAGCTATGCACATGTTTATACGTGTCACTGCTCTTAAATCCCTAGGATATATTCTTAGGAGTGGGACTGCTGGATCATAAGGTATTTCTATTTCTAGCTTTTTGAGGAAGTGCCACATTGTTTTCCACAGTGGTTGTACCATTTTACAATCCCACCAGCAATGTATAAGAGTTCCAATTCCCCAACAACCTCCAAAGCATTTGTTGTTTTCTTTTTTTTATCATTGTCATATTTGCAGGGGTGATATAGCATCTCATTACAGTTTTGATTTGGATCTCTCTAGTCCTGGTGGCACAGTAGTTAAATCCATCGACTGCCAACTGAAAGGTGGGCAGTTCGAGAATACCAAGTTGCAGTTTGGAAGGATTCTTAGGGCAAAATATTGAAAGATGCAGGAAGAATAAAAAGAAGACGGAAAGGAATTACAGAGTTGCTGTACTTAAAAAAATTGGTTGATGTTCAATAATTTCAGGAGGTAGCATACGATCAAGAACTGATGGTACTGAAGGAAGAAGTCCAAGCTGCTCTGAAGGTACTGGCGAAAAAGAAGGCTCCAGGAATTGATGAAATACCAACTGAGATGTTTCAACAAAAGCATGCAGCACTGGAAGTGCTTACTCATCTATGCCGAGAAATTTGAAGACAGCTACCTGGCCAACCAACTGGAAGAGATCCATATTTGTGCCCATTCCAAATAAAGGTGATCCAACCAAATGTGGAAATTATCAAACAATGTCATTAATATGACACATAAGTAAAATTTTGCTGAAAATTATTAAAAAATGGTTGAAGCAGTACATCAACAGGGAATTGCCAGAAATTCAAGCCTGATTCATAAGAGGATGTGGAATGAGAGATATCATTGCTGATGTCAGACAGATCTTGGCTGAAAACAGAGACCACCAGAAGAATATTTACCTGTGTTTTATTGACTATGCAAAGGCATTCGACTGTGTGGATCATAACAAATTATGGATAACACTGTGAAAAATGGGAATTCCAGAACACTTATTCGTGCTCATGAGGAACTTGTACATAGACCAAGAGGCAGTCATTTGAACAGAACAGGGTGATACTGCATGGTTTAAAATCAAGAAAGGTGTGCGTCAGGGTTATATCCTGTCACTATACTTATTCAATCTGTATGCTGAGCAAATAATCTGAGAGGTTAGACTACATGAAGAACAACGCAGCTCAGGAAGGAAGACTCATTAAGAACTGCAATATGCAGGTGATACAACCTTGCTTGCTGTAAATGAAGAGGACTCAAAGAACTTTTGATGAAGATACAAGACCACAGCTTTCAGTATGAATTACACCTCAGCATAAAGAAAACAAAAACCCTCACAACTAGACCAAAAGGGATATCATGAGAAATGGAGAAAATATTGAAGTTGTGAAGGGTTTCATTTTACTTGGATCCACAATCAATGCCCATGGAAGCAGCAGTCAAGAAATCAAACAACGTATATAGCATTGGGCAAATCTGCTGCAAAAGACCTTTTTAAAGTGTTAAAAAGCAAGGAAGTCACTTTGAGGACTAAGGTGTGCCTGACCCAATTCACGGCATTTTCAATCACCTCACATAAATGTGAAAGCTAGACAATAAATAAGGAAGACGGAAGAAGAGCTGATGCCTTCGAATTATGGTGTTGGCAAAGAATATCAAATATTCCATGGACTGCCAGAAGAATGAACAAATCTGTCTTGGAAGAAGTACAACCAGAATGCTCCTTAGAAGCAAGGATGGCAAGAATTCATCTCATGTATTTTGAACATGTTATCCAGAGGGACCAGTCCCTGGAGGACATCATGCTTGGTAAGGTAGACGGTCAGTGAAAAAGAAGAAGACCCTCAACGAAACGGACTGACACAGTAGTTGCAACAATGGGCTCAAACATAGCAATGATCATGAGGATGGTGCAGGACTGGGCAGTGTTTCATTCTGCTGTATACTGGGCCACTATGAGTCAGAACCAACTCAACAGCAACTAACAACAACAAAAAACAATAATAAATTATGTTCAACCCAACTTGTTGTTGGGGAAATTCAAACTAAAACAAAACAAAACAAACAAATGAAGAACAATCAGGGATACAGTTGAAAAAAGTACTGAAGAATTGTAACATAAATTCAAGGAAATTTTCCAGAATGGAGCACAAAGTGAAATAGACAGAAAATATGTAAAACCACTTTTCTTCAGAAAATATGAAAAAGATTCCCTCTCCCTCATACCTTCCTTTTCCTTCACTTGTCTTCCCTAAAAAACTTAACTGTAAATTCACTGGTTGAGACAAAACAAGGTAGACAGGAGGTTGGGGCATGGGGACTAGCTGTACTGAGTATCAGACTTAGCAGGGTGAGGAGGGCATCTATGCAGGGAGATGGATAATGAGAGCCCAAGAAGGTTGAGGAGGTAGACCCGCTAAGGGGTGATTCAGTAGGTGGTGTCAAAGTCTGACCAACATAACAAGATCATCTATGTATGAGGGTGACTCCATCTAAGGAGGACTTGGTAGAAGAGTTGAACGCAAGCAGAATGAAGAGAAGGAGCCCTAGTGGCACAATTGTTAAGCGTTCCGCTGCTAACCGAAAAGTTGATGATTCAAACCCACTCACTGGCTCCTCAGCAATCTGATGATCTGCTCTGGTAAAGATTACAGCCTAGGAAACCCTCTGGGGCAGTTCTTCCCCTTCCTATAGGGTCACTATGAGTTGGAATCAACTCAACGGCACCTAACAACGCCACAACAACAGGATGAGGAGGGAGTCTATGTTGTGAGTGCATGGAAGATTGACTGATCAAACAAGCACAGATACTAAGGATACTGGGAGTCAGAATTCTTTCTGTTGGAGGAGGAAGTTACAAATGTAAAAAGTGAGAAAACTAGAATAAACCCTGGACTGTTGGGTTGGAATTGGAGGTATTGACATTGAATTAGTTTTCTGTTGCTGCTAGAGCAAATTACCACAAACCTAGTGGTTTAAAACAACACACATTTCTGTAGATTAGAAATCTTGCACAGGTCTCACTGGGATAAAATCGAGGTGTTAGCAGGGCTGCATTCCCTTTTGGAAGCATTGGGTATAATTGTTTCCTTGCCTTTTCCAGCTCTGCATTTCTTGGCTTGTGACCCCTTCCTCTATCTTCAAATCTAGCAGTGGTGGCTCAAGTCCTGCTCACATTGCATCTCTCTCCGACATTCTCTTCTACTTTTAAGGCTCCTTGTGATTACATGGGACCCACCTGGACATAGATTTTTTTTTAAATACATTTTTGTTTTAATTGTTCCTTCTAATCTTTTTGCTAGCATTTTTATTCAATGTATATCATACTGTACAAATAATTTTTACTTTCTTTTTCTTCTCAATACTATGCCAGAGCATCTTTCTGATCACTAGACATATTTTTATGAACATCAGTTAATTATAGTTTAATTGGAATTCCAGTGTGAATGTTCATGAAAATGTAACCAATGTAATCCTAATATTGTAATTCAGATGATTAAAGAATATGTAATCCTAATATTGTAATTCAGACGATTAAAGAATATGATTAAACTGTAAATAATGTGTTTTGAAACTAAAAGTTTTAAAGGGACTGACCAGAGATGACGGGTGACTGGAGATAAGAGAAAAGGCTTTATGCAAAAAAGGAATTTGACCTGCTAGCAAAGGCTAGGAAGACTAAGGAGACATGATCCATCCAGTGCTGGTAGGATTAGGGCATGTACATATACCCTGACAAAGAAATGAGCAATATCAGGATGGGGGTATAGATTCTACTAAGAAAGTAACCATATCGGTTAATATGTTGTTGCTGTTGTTGTTAGGTGCCGTAGAGTCGGGTCCCGACTCATAGTGATCCTGTGTACAAGGAAATGAAATACTGCCTGGTCCTGAGCCAACCTCCCAACTGTTGCTTTGACTGAGCCCATTGCTGCAGTCATTGTGTCAGTCCATCTCATTGAGGATCTTTCTCTTTTTCACTGACCTTCTACTTTACCAACCATGATGTCCTTCTCCAGAGACTGGCTCCACCTGATAACATCGCCGAAGTATGCGAGATGAAGTCTCACCATCCTTGCTTCTAAGGAGTATTTTGGCTGTACCTCTTCCAAGACAGATTTGTTTGTTCTTCTGGCAGACCATGGTATATTCAATATTCCTTGCCAACACCGGAATTCAAAGGCATCAATTCTTCTTCGATCTTCCTTTTTCATTGTTCAGCTTTCACACGCATATGAGGCGACTGAAAAAACCAAGGCGTGGGTCAAGGGCACCTTACTCCTCAAAGCGACTTCTTTGCTTTTTAAAACTTTAAAGAGGTCTTTTGCAGCAGATTTGCCAATGCAATACATCATTTGATTTCTTGACTGCTGCTTCCGTGGGCATTGATTGTGGATCCAAGTAAAATGAAATCCTTGAAAATGTCAGTATTTTCTCTGTTTAATGGTTCATATAGGCAATCACTAAGAATTAAGAATGAGTTGCAGTTCTGTTCAGCCTTGAAAGTAGGAGGGAGCAATGCTTGTTATTACATAGCTAGATGTGGAAGGTAGTAACTGAGACCTGCAATAGAACGATGTATGTTTTCCACATGCAGGGAGTATCTCCAAATAAATCATTTGGATTTATTTTGCAGTCAGTTGGAGTAACTCTTCAGGTAATTTTTCCAGGAATGACAAACAGCTGGCACAGCTCTAAGTGTTACGTATCTGAGACTATTTTTCCATTGTCACACACACAAATGATAACTGGGCTAAGCATAAAGTTTTGGGTCACAACCTTCTTCTCTTAAAACCCGTAAGTTGTCGGTCCTCTGCATTCTGCCTTTTTATGCAGTAGAAAAGTTTGAGTCAGACTGATTCGTGTTCTTTTTCTGATAACCTGTTACTGATTTATTTTTCACCCTTAACTCAGTGCTCTGGAACAAATCCTTTGGTTCACAGCCAACCCCTGAAAAGTAAAAGCCTCTGTGATATTTTAGCTGGAAAATGCATAAGCCCAAAAGTGAGTAATCATAAGTGCTAACATTTTTAGGGTAATTTACAAATCCCTCTTGCATGCATTATCTAATTTCATCTGCTCAACCAACCCCAGAGAGTTAGGTGTCATTATCTTAATTTTATAAATAAAGAAATTAAGACTCAGAGAGCTTGAATGATTTGCCCAAAGTCACAAAGTTAATTAGTGAATGGGCTGGGATTTAAACCCAGATGTCTCGTCTTATGCTCTTTCTGTTGTACCATATTACTTCGCTATTAAGCTAGGCACTCTGATGACAAAGACAAGGAATATTAGAATGTTTATTCTGTTACTTATCCATGCTCGATATTATTTTCATTTGGATTTATTTTGCAGTCACTTGGAGTAACTCTTCAGGTAATTTTTCCAAGAATGACACACGGCTGGCATAGCTCTAAGTATTGCATATCTTAGAATATCTTTCCATTGTCACACATACAAATGATAACTGGGCTAAGCATAAAGATTTGTGTCACAACCTTCTTCTCTTAAAACCCATGAGTTGTCACTCCTCTGCATTATGCCTTTTTATGCAGTAGAGAAGTCTGAGTCAGACTGATTTGTGTTCTTTTGCTGGTAACCTGTGCTGGTTTTTTTTTCCCCCCTTAACTGGGTGCTTGTCAGAGTCTTCTTTATTCTGGTACATCATACATTTTGTTGGGATATGACTTTGTGAGTCTGGTTCACTGATTTCCCCTGAGAAGCAATGAGCCCTTTCAAATCCAATTTCTTATCAGGAAATTTTTAAAAATTACATCTTTGTTGCTTATGCTGCTGTTACTCTGATTTTTTTTCCTTGGAAACTCTTATTATGTCTAGTTCAGACCTTCTCTCTCTGTCTTCCATATCTATCATTTTTGTTATTTTTCTCATTTTCTTTCTTTTTTTTCCCTCTTAGCATTCAATGACAGTTTCTCAAAGTTTATTTCTTTATTCATTAAATATTTATTAAGTGTTCACTTTGTACCAGGCATTCTTCTAAGTGCTGAGGATACATCAGTAAACCAGAGAAACAAAAAAATCCTTGCCTTTGTAAAGTTTACAAAATTAAAAAAAATATTAAGATATAGAGAGTATTTTAGATAGTGATTAATACTTTGCAAATAAATAAAGCAGGCAAATGAAGTCAGGAGTGGGGAAAGCTGCAATTTTAAATAGGATGAGAAGGGAATATCTTACTGGGAAGGAGACATTAAAGACCTGAATACGTGAGGGAGTGAGCTAAATGGATATTTAAAAGAAGAGAATTCAAGGCAGAACAAGGATCAAATGCAATGAAAGTACTGGTGTGTTCAAGGAAGAGCACAGAGACCAGTGAGTCTGATCTAGAGTGAGCGAGGGGCAAGTAATAGTAGATGAGGCCAGCAAGGCCATAGAAAGCCAGATCATGTAAGCCCAGGTGGGCAGTTGTAGGAAATTTGACTTTTACTCTGAATGAGAAGGAAAGCCAGTAAAGAGTTTTGGGCATAGAACTAACATCAGCTGATCTGCTTTTTAATGGGATTATTCTTCCTGCTGTGAATAGAAGCAGAGGCAGAAGGAGAGAGATCAGTTAGAAAGCTACTGCCTTGATCCTAGTGAGAGACACGATGGTGACTTGCTCAAGAATGGTAGAGGAGGAGATAGAGTTTGCACTCTTAATGTATTTCAAAGATAAAGTCAATAACATGCTCCCGTGGAGGATGGATGGACACAGGGAGCCCGGGGTGGAAAGGGAAAGGGGGAGAGTATTGACACATTGCAGGGATTGCAACCAATGTCACCAATTTGTGTATAAAGTTCTGAATGAGAAACTAAAAAAATAAAATTAAAATATTCCATGGACTGGATGTGAGAACACAGATTTTTGACCTGGGCTACTGGTAGAGTTAAGTTTTAAAACAGAAGACTCTAAGTAGGGAAAGAAGATGAGAAATACAGCTTTAAGCATGATATATATGTGATTTTTTTTGTCTGGTTTCCTTTGTTCAAAATTTTGTTTGTAAGATTTCTCCATGTTAATGACTATAGCTGTGGTTTGATCATTTTCATCACTTTCTCACAAGGATTGGCAAACTTTTCCTGTAGTGGGCCAGAGAGTAAAAACTGTCAGCTTGGTCAGATGGTCTCTACCACAACTACTCAACTTGGTCACTGCCGTGTGAAGACAGCCATAGACAATACATGGAAGAATGAGCATGGCTGTGCTCCAATAAATGTGTTTAGAAAAATAGACTGCTGGCTAGATGCGCCCCATGGGCTGCAGTTTGCTGACCCCTGAACCGTAGCCTTCCATTGTGTAACTACATCACTATTTATTTATTCCTTCTACTGTTGATAAGCATTTGGGTTCTAATAATTTATACTTCCATCATCTGTGTATCAGAGTTCCTGTTATTCCACAAATTCACCAACAACTGATTATTGTCAGCCTTCAGTTTTAGTATTCTGGTGGGTGTTTAGCAGTACTGCATTTTGGTTTTAGTTTGCATTATTTGACTAGTGGTATGGAAGAATGCTTTTTCACCTGTTTATTGACCACAGAAGTCATCTTATAGAGGGTTTGTTAGAGACTTGTCTTCCTATTCCTATTGGGTCAGCCATATGTTTCAATCATATTTACTTAAATATTTACTATTTTTGGCATTTTTAATATTTTTTAATTCATTCCTGCATCTCTGAGCTTCCATCTAGCCTAATTTTCCTTCTGTATGAAAGAACCCTGTTTAGTATTTCCATAAGTGTAATTCTGCTGCTGATGAATTCCCTTCATTTTTATTTGTTTAAAAAAATCTTAAATTCATGTTAATTTTTAAAGGGATTTTTTTCTTCTAGGTATAGCGTTTTAGGTTGGTGCTCATTTTCTTTCAGCACTTTGAAGCTATTCTATTGTCTTCTGGTTTCTCTTGCTTCTACTGATAAATCAGCTGTTAGTCTTATTGTTGCTTATCTGAAGTTTCTTTATCTTCTTCACTGCTCCTTTAAGATTTTATCCCTGTTCTTGGTTTTCAGTAGAATTGTTATAATGTTCTCAGGTGTGTTTTTTTGTATACTCATCTTGCATAGGATTTATAGTGCTTCGTAAATCTATGGCTTACTTTCTTTTACCGATTTTGGAAAATTCTTATTGTTTTTGCCCTTTTGTCTTTCCTTTCCCTCTGAGTCTCCAATTATATGTATGTAAGACTTTCTTACTAAATTCTCTATGCTACACATTTTTCTGTATTTTCCAATCTTTTTTCTTTATAAACTTTATTCTGAATATCTTCTTTGGGCGTATCTTAGAGTTAACTAATTCTACTTTTGTTTTTTCCTAATCTGCTCTTAAACACATAATGAATTAAGTTTTCATTTTTATATACATATAACAACAACAAGAGTATATTTTATTTCCAGAATTTCCATTTGGTTCCTTTTTATAAGAACCTGTAAAGATTCTCAACCATGTCATAGCTTTATTATCTGGGCTAGTTTCAGGTTTATTTTTTTGTTTGTTGTTTCTCTTGATTTTATATCATACTATCTTATTCCACATGTTCCGGTTAATTTTTTTATTGAGCACTGAAATGCGATAAATAAAAATATGTGGAAAAATTGAGCCATAGAATGTTTACCTTCTTCAAGAGCAGGAAGAATCCTAGAACATTGGCAATTATAAATATTTTTTATTTAAGTTATAAACTAAGTCAAAGCTGGTCTTCCACCCCTACAGGGGTGATCTATTTAAAACTAATTATTATACCTAGGATGGACCCTTTGGGGATCCTGTTCCAAAAGTTGAGTAGATTACCACACTTCCTTAACAAACCCTGAAAAAACCTTTTTTTTTTTTTTTTTTGTTCCCTCTACAGTCCCATGAGATGGTTGAAATCTCTGCTCAGCTTCTCCACCTCCCAGCCCGCTCTTAAAAAAAAAAAAATTGTTATATATCCTGGGGCGGGGGGAGGGGGGATATCGCTAAATGCCAAACTTATCTTTGTTTTTTCTTACATTTTTAAAATGGTGACCTTGTTGTTGGAATTGGCAAGGGCAATGAGTAAAAAATAGAAAATAAGAAATATTACAACCCCCAATATATACTGCATCATAGTTCTTCCTGTTTCTGCCTTTTCCCTCCTACTCATAACACTACTTATAAGGATTACACCTACAAGTATAACGTACTACAGAGTGTTTAAGAGTGTTTGTTTAAGACAGTCCAATCTTGACAGGTTGATTAACCTTTTTAAATCTCATATTTCTCACCTGTAAAATGGAGATAGTAACAGAACTTCTCTTATAGGGATATTAATTAAGACGATCCATGTAAACTGTTTAGCACAGTTCCTGGCACTTGTAGATGAAATTAAATATTAGTTATTGTTTTTGTAAATAGTATTACCAAAATTATCACTATTGATTTGCTGGTGTCTATTTCTCACTCTGACCTTAACCTGCTGGATTTAGATAGAGATGACTTGGTAAGACTGCTGAGGTCTGGGGAATGGACCAACTTGTTGGCCCTTTTAAAGGCAGTATCCGTGCAGTAAAGACAGTGTTGCCCATCTTTCTTGCAGGTGTAGTTTTATATGCTTGTTAAGAGCTGGCCAATGGAGAAATAGAAAGCAATCTCAAATGCCTGTAGCTGTTGGACATGTAACAAAAATGGATACAGTAGTCCAAGTGTGATTAAAAGGGACTGATAGGTTCTATGGCAAATCTGAGAGTACATGCCTAGGATTTTGTAGCCAGCCATATTTTAGCTTTAGTTAATTGATGCTATGTGGAAATGTGGGTTGGCTGATTCCCCAGAAGAGGGTCTTTGGTATTGTAAGTAATTTACATATATATATATATATAATGTGTGAATTTATTTTTTAAAAGATCCTAGAGATTAAATAAAAGCTTTAAGGGCTGTACAGGCTATATGGGCTACATGTGTCCCATGGTCTGGTGTTTTATGATCTCTAACCTATAAGATAAATCTCATGACCTTCTCAATGGCATCCCATGGCCTGGCTCCAGAAATCCTCTGCAGAGTTATCTTTTCTCCTTCTTGACTTTTACTTTATACTCTGGTAATACTGAAATGCATCAAAGATTCCTTCTCTAACTGCCTTCTATAGCCCCCAGGCTTGCTTAGTGGCCCTATTATAATTTTTATACTATCTAGGCATATAGCTATCATAGAACTTGCCACACAGTTTTAAAACATCTGTTTCTACCATTTTCATTCATCCATAAGCTTGTTGAAGCTGACAACCATGTCTTATTCACCTCTTATCCTGAGTGCCTAGCATAATGCCTGACACATAATAGGCTCTCAGATAACGTTTGTTAACTGAATTAATTTACCAAAGGGAATGTGGTTAAGTATTATTATCAATGTTTGCAGAAGGTTAAAGAGGACACAGAAGCCATAAGCGTAGACATTCATTATTCATTGTTCATCATTCTTAGTCAATCATATTTGGGTCTAAAGAACTAAAGACCTGTCAGAACTCTAAGGCAAAATATGCTTGAAGTACAGAGACAGATTAACCAGTAAGCATGGTAAACAGGCTTACAGTAAGCAAGGTACATCAGATGTGGTGAAAACCAGGTGAAATTGTGCACTACAATTAGTAACAGTTAGTAAATAAACACAATTAAACCTCTGCGTACATTGCTTATGGGTAATCCATCTCTGTTGAAGTACTTCCAATAGACTGATTTCCTTATACAATAACATTCAAATAGCAAAGGTAAGATTAGCATATGTAAAAATGGCATGGGGACTGCATCTGACCTCCTCTAACTTCACGAGAAGGGGAGAGAATCACCATCAGTATCAGCCCAATGCTGATTCCTATGAGGTGGAGATCAGACATGCCTCCCTCTCTGCCATCTTTACCAACTCTGACACCAACTGTCCCTCCCACGGCACTCTCTACTTCTCTGCTGAATTCAATAATTCATTGCAATGGCCACAAATAACTCACAGATAATACTCACATTTATGGGATTTATTAGGAAAGTAACAGGTTACAATTCAGGTTCAGGAACGCGCGGGATACAGTTTTTTTATTAGGACGGCCTCTTCTCAGCTGTGGCCAGAAGCATGCCTCTCTCTGGCCCCTTGGCCTGGCCTCCGCCCTGCTTGGGCAAGTGTTACAAAGCTCTTCTAGCTCTGCCAATAAGTGACCCAAGGCACCCCGCTCCACCAGTAAGCCTTGGCCTAAAGACGCTCCATCGGTTGGCAAAACTAACCCCACCAAGTGCCCGGAGGCACCCTACTTCACTAGCAAGCCTCCTGCCTGAAGGCACTGAGCTTTCTCACTCTGTGGGCCAGGAAGGCCACCTCGTCATCTCCTGCCAGGCTCCTGCCTCTGCTGCCACCATTTCTCTGCCACCGCCTCTCACTGTCTTCTGTGTTACAGCTCCTACTCTTTCTCAGTGTCTCCTTTTGAGCCTAGCAGGATGGCAAAACTGACTGATCCCCTCCTTAGGGTTCCACACACCTCATTTGCATACTCCCACCCAGTCATTTGATGGGAGTTACAAAGACTATGGCTAGATGGGCCATACTGAGTAATTTACTATCCTGCAGCATAGTAGCCATGGCTATCAATTATTTAAGTGTCTGTGAAATAAGTTCTTTGCTAAGTAGTTTACAGGAAATATCTTTTTCAATTATCATGTCATCCATACAAAGCAGATACTACTATTATTCCCATTTTCCAGACGGAGAAATGGAGGCTCAGAGAGACTGTCCATGACAATACAGGTGGTGACTGTTGGATCTAGTATTCATACCCGGGTCTAACTCCTCCTCACTTCATTATGCTACCACATCAATAACCAGTGACATCTGTCACCTACCAATGATTTTCTGTCCTGACCAACCTGAAACTCAGAAAGAATCCAAACTCCTTTGTGACTTTTTCATGACATTTTTGAAGAGGTAAAGAACTGGAACAAGATCAGAGGGACCCTGAATAAAAATGACTGGGTTTCATTGCTCTGATTGTGCCTCTAATCACTCTTTTAGTGTATAGATCCTTTTAGATAAAGAAGCATCATAAGTAATAGGGAGGTTTTTGAGAAATCACCTCTCCCTGCCTGTGAATAGAGGACAAAGCAAGGAACCTGGGGTCATATATTTTTGAGTTCAAATCCCTACTCTTTCACTTTGTGATCTTATATGAATTGATTATATTCTTTCAGGCTTATTTTCCTTATATATATAAAATAGGAATAATAATGCCCTGCTTGCCTCATAAGTTTGTTATGAAAATCAAATGACAAAACACATGGAAAAGGGCCTTCTAAACTGCAATGCACCATATCACAAGAATAATGGATATTATTTTGCTGAAATGACATTGCCTAAAGCCATTTCATGTGAAATGTGGAAATCTGGGTCAGGGGTAGTTATACACTGGGTGTAGTACTGTCCTGCTTTGATAATAGTTCAGTTGTGTAAGTAACCAGCAACATAATGGAAATCAGGCTATTAACACTGGACACATACAATATATTGACAGAGACTTTTGCTTTGCCAGTTACCTGTAATCTCATCTTAAAAGAAACAATACATATTTTGCATCATTTTAATAAAATGTACATAAATGACCAATAAAAATCAAGGAGGAAATAACAAAAAGAGATATTGGACAGAGAAACAGACATCTACAGTGGAGAGATGAGAGAAGTCCAGTGTGCTTTTGATAAACATTTACGTAACTTACCCAAACTCATCTTTGTAAGAACCTCAAGCCAAGTAGACACAATTTCCGTCAAGCTTATGTCCATACAATAGAGAGGACATTTCTACTCTCCTGACAAGTGATTCTAAGAAAAGGAGGCAGGGATTTCTATTTTCAGCCCCAGGCACCAAATGCAGCAAGCCCAGACCTTTGGATTTGAAGTTATCCTCTGTATGACAACTCCTTTTACAAAACAAAACAAATCTCTCTAACTCTCCACTTCCTTTTACAAGGAAATAAACAACTCATTTGTTATCAATTCATTTATCACAGATCCACTCTGGGAGAGTACCCTGGGACTGTGGCGCTCTGAGCTCCTGAATTAGCAGATGTGATTTTGATTTCATAGATGAGCAAGCCTGTCTCACCAAGGACCCCCTTGTTGGTTATTAATTAATAACCAGTAGACACTTCTGTGCAATAAAAAAGCCAGTCGGTAAGTGAGAGACACACCAGCAAGGGAGCTGGTACTCACCAAAGAGGAGAAAGACAGTTTAAAATATTTGAAATCAGAATAATGATAATAACAATAATAGGTTATTTACTGAATGCTCACTGTATATCAGACCCCAAACTAAGCACGTACAGATATCATTTAATACCCACAACAACCTGAGAGGCAAGCAACATTATCACCTCTATTTTACAGATGAGGAAATGAAGCAGAGAGAGGTTAAATAATTTCCCCAAGGCCACAGAGCTGCAAAGAGACAGAGAGCCTACAAAGTCTAATTTGAAAAAAATCATTAGTTCTTTCTTCAAATAATACCTTGGTGCTGTTGATCTTTGCTTGGCATGAAGACAGAAATAGAAAAAAAAAAACTACAAATATCATTCCTGATTTCTAGGAGCCGATGTTGTTGTGAGGTGCCATCAAGTTGGTTCCAATTCATAGTGACCCTATGTACAACAGAACGAAACACTGCTCGGTCCTGCACCATCCTCACAATTGTTGCTGTATTTGAGGCCATTGTTACAGCTACTGTGTCAATCCATCTCATTGAGGGTCTTTCTCTTTTGCTGACCTTCTACTTTACCAAGCATGATGTTTTTCTCCAGGGACTGGTCCCTCCTGATAACATGGCCAAAGTATGTGAGACGAAGTCTCACCATCCTCCCTTCTAAGGAGCATTCTGGTTGTATTTCTTCCAAGACAGATTTGTTCATTCTTCTAGCAGTCCATGGTGTATTCAGTATTCTTTGCCAACACCATACATTTAGATGCATCAATTCTTCTTCTGTCTTCCTACCTTTCTTTCACTGACTTATTCTACTTCCTGGATCAAGAGAGCACATTTCCACGCACTGATCTTGTTCTACTTCCTAGGTCACTAGCCCAATTCTTTTAACTGACTGATTTGCTTCCTGGTTCCCATTACTAGAATACAGACGTGTTTGGACCTAGAAAACAAAGAAGTAAAGACATGAAGTAGTCCTTGCTTTGTAAGCACTACCAAGAATGTAAGAAGCTTCCGTCTGTTTGAAATCTCTTTTTCCTGAAAGTAACAAAGCATCAGGGAACCCCGTATTTAGGCTGAGGCTACAGAGGGTCTTCTGAGACTCATTCTCTCTGAACATAAGAAAGGAGTATTACGGCTATGAATTCAGACCCTGCGGCTGTCACAATGCAAGCTGCTCAACTAGAAGAAAAGTAGTGAATCCAGAATACTCCTCTAAGACTTTTTTAAAATGGAGACTTCTATACACGTTTTCTTCCAATCAATCAGTCAATAAGTCATTTGTAGCATCTGTCTATTAATTCACTAAATTTAAGACAAACACACAATGCAAGAGTGGTGAAAGCAGCAAGAGCAGTGTTTTATTAAAGATCATGGAAATCAGGTCAGCAGGAAAAAGCATAAACTGTTAAGGAACATTACCACCACCCACTGGTGGGTAGTTCGATAGCTAGGTCTAGCTCTGTCACTTCCCAGCTTAGCTTTTTAAGCCTTAGTTTCCCCATCTGTAAATAGGAAAAAAGTATATGCCTCTCAGGATCTCTCCGAGTAAAATAAGTAAGAATAGCTAACATTTACTGAGAGTATGTGAGATGCCAGGCATTGTACTAAGCGTTCAACATACATCCTCCAAGGTCTCAAACTGACAATCCATGACGTGCTTTTTGTATGTTTTCTTGTTTTTTACCAACTAGGTTTTGATATTTTTTAACTAGTTGTCATCATTTAAAAATGGGGAAAATTTCACCCCCACACCCCCACCCCACTCCCCGCCATTTCTGGCTTCTTTTAAAAACATGGCAAAGCTGAGTAGCAAATGCCAACTTTAGATTAGACACACTCTCCTGAGTTTGCTCAAGGCCCCACCACACCCTGTTACATGGTACTTAGCCCTTTTTAATCCATTTATATGACCTTCTTGACCCCTACGGACATTTCAATTTTCCACTCCTGCCTGGCATCTCAATCTTCGAGAAAGCCCTATAAGATAAGCTTGACTTTTTATGAGAAGATATAAGTAAAATTGATTTAAAAAAAAAGTTACTCTACACCTACTTGTTAACTCTCCCCTTTACTTTTTATCTGAAAATTTTGTTGGGTTCCAATATTAGAGGAAGCCCATTTCTAAAAGATGCTTTTGTGAAGCTTTTATTCAAAGAACGATAAACTGCTATTCCAAGGAAATTTAAATGTAAAAATAAACCCACCAATGTCCCCCTGCTACTAAAGGTAGATGAGTGACATCATTACCTGATTTCAACCAAAGAGACTATTCAGGTGAAAATGTTTCAAGAATCAGACTACGTTTTGAACTGGAACTTGATTACTGTCTAAAGAGTTGAGTGTTTTAAGAAAAAAAAAAAAAAGAGGTGAAATTTAGGAAATGGGTGGTAAATTACTTATGGGTCTTTTGAAAGAGAGCAGAGTTTTTACTCACTCCACCAGGGCCCTCTAAGGGATACAATACAGCTACTCTAGATGCTTCTTCTTCAGGATGCACTCTTCATCAGCATTGTGGTCTCAGAGGTAACAGGTTATTGCACATCACCCTTCCCAAGCAGCTGAGGGCACTTCCCCCACCCCTGACCTCCACCACCCACAGCAAACCTTAGCAGGAGGAAGAGCCCTCAGCGGGACCATGCACAGCAGCTCTAGGACATAAACAACTCCATGCGTGGTTGCCGTGGCAGTTCCCATCCATAATATATTTACCCTAAGGTACACTAGCGACGCATTTAAGCGCATCAAAACTAGAACAGCTACATTTCAGTAAATCACTCCAGCCAGGTGGTCGCCAAGCTAGTGTTCTGAGAAGCTGGGCTAACAAGGCAACTGCAGCAATAATTCATCATTAGCAACAACAGCACGCCTGGAGTTCATCTCAGGCATGGAGTGCTTCTCCAGTTTTATACAAGACAGCCACATGGCACTGTGAAAAGAATACCAGGCAGACACACATTCAGATCCAGGCAAACCTAGGACTGACTCCTGTTCTTTTTACTTAGCAGTTGTTGAGACTTGGTCAAATCACTTTACCTATCTAAATGTAGGTTTGCTTACCTGTAAAATGCAAGTAATAGGATACACTCTTCAAAACTGTTATGAATATTAAAGGAGATTTATAAATGGATAGTGACCAACACCGGATGGCAAATATTAATTATTATTTTTATAATGGGAGAGGTCTGAAAAGTTTTAGAATGGAGATACCCATTGCCATCGAGCCAATTCTGACTCATAGTGACCCTACAGGACAGAGTAGAACTACCCCATAGAGTTTCCAAGGAGTGGCTGGTGAATTCTAGCTGCTCACCTTTTAGTTAGCAGCCAAGCTCTTAACCACTGTGCCATCAGGGCTCCAGAATGGAGATAAGATCTTCCAAATTAAAGGATCCATTTCATCTCTCTCCTCCATATAACCATGTACACATGCAATACAGCTAATAGTCACTTATAGTCACAGATACGTCCTGCAGATGGAGAGTTTAGGAAAACACTCCACATGAATTGTTCACAATTTAGTTCCTCCATCAAACACTCCACTGAGGTCTAGCATGTATTCTCTTCCACATAGTGAATGTCTCACCTCCTTACCCTCAGAAATAAGAATTGGGCATGTAATCAAGGTTCAAATTGTGTTGAACGGGGAAATGAAACTCAGCTTGGATTAAATTTCCTCCAAATCAAATACCTATCACCTGTCAGTCAGTCTGTCATACTGTGGTGGCTTGCATGTTGCTATGATGCTAGAAGCTACACCATCGGTATCTCAAATACCAGCAGGGTCACCCATGGTGGGACAGGTTTCAGCAGAGCTTCCAGACTAAGAGAGGCTAGGAAAAAAAGACCTAGTAATGTACTTCTGAAAATCAGTCAATGAAAATACTATGAATCACAACAGAATATTATCTCATATAATGCTGAAAGATGAGCCTCCTATGTTGGAAGGCACACAAAATACACAGTGGCCACAACCAGGGACTAACTATTATGAAGATGGAACAGGACTGGGCAATGTTTCATTCTGTTGTACACAGGGTCGCTGTGAGTCTGAGTTGACTCAACAGTAGTTAGCAACAACAATGTATCAAATACATGTCACCTCCAACATCAAAACTTATCTTTGTCTTGCTGTCAACCCTTGATCATCAGCTTTTCTCAATTTTTCTGGTCCTACTATTGGAACATTCTATCCATCAACAAAATACAATGCTGAATGAACTTTATCATTCCCATTTTAACATATGAAAACGGGCACTCACAAACGTTAGGTGACATGTGCAAGGTCACACAGTGAGTGAGTGGCAGGGCTGAATACAACACGGGTTGTCTCACCCCTCCTCTGAATCCAGTACTCCTTACCCTGCACCCGGATGCCTCTCCTAATAATTCTTTGAACAAGTCGTTTAAACAAACAAACAAAAAAAAAGCCATTGCCATCCAGTGGACTCCGACTCATAGCAACCCTGTAGGACAGAGTAGAACTGCCCTATAGGGTTTCCAAGGAACAGCTGGTAGATTTGAACTGCCGGCCATAGCTCTTAACCACTGCGCCACCAGGGCTCCAAACAAGTCATTTAGACATTGTAAAAATGTTATTGATAACTAATAAAATTATCTCACTTTCAAAAGTCTCAGTCATTTCAGGCAAGGTTATAAAGAAATTCCATTGTAACTGAAGTGGCTAAATTCTTTGAACAATACAGTCATCAGTGGTCTAGCCTGCCATGTCAGTTTTTGTTTGTTTGCCTTTTAATCTCAACATTCTCTTCCTGACCACAGGGGTGACCTATTTAACCATATGAACATCTGCTTCATTTTAGTTAGCTTGACTGGTAATATTTACACATACTCATTGCTGATAAGCCGATTATGACTCATAGCAACCCTATACGACAGGGTAGAACCGCCCCATAGGGTTCCAAGGCTGTAATCTTTACAGAAGCACTGCCCTAAACGGGCTTGAACCACTGACCTTTTTAGTTAGCAGACAAGCATTTAACCACTGCGCCACCAGGACTCCTTAAAAGACTAGATGGAGACAGAATTAGTCACATGGCCATATCTAGCCGTCTTTGAAATATATTTCTTATTCTGGTTAAGGAGCCCTGGTGGCACAGTGGTTAAGCACTGGACTGCTAACTGAAAGGTCAGTGGTTTGAATCAACCAGCCACTCCAAGGGAGACAGATGTGGTAGTGTGCTTGCATAAAGATTACAGCCTTGGAAACCCTACGGGGACAGTTCTACTCTGCCCTATAGGGTGGCTATGAGTTCAATTCAACTCGATGGCAGCAGGTTTTTATCCATTCTTTTATTTTTTAAAATTTAAAATATTAGGTATTACTGATATAAAAAAAAAAACTCCTTTATTTCAGGTATATAAATTCTACTCAAAACAAAATCTCTGTTTTTATAATCCTATGATTTTCTAGAGCCATATTTGCTTCACTCACAACCCCATTCCTAGCTTCTGTCCAAAGATCTGTTTGTTCTCGTGTGTGTGTGTGTGTGTGTGTGTGTGTGTGTGTGTGTGTGTGTGTGTGTGTGTGTGTGTGTGTGTGTGTGTATGTGTTTGCCATATAATTAAATATAAGCATTACAGGACTATGCTAATTTGAAGCTTATGTTATTTGATATACAGGTTGCAATTCTTGGTTGTAAAGATGGGAGGGAGGGTGTTAAGATTATAATAAATGGTTTTCGAAACATCTTAAAAATCTCTTTTATCAGTACTCATTTGAATATATAGACATGCCAATTCCAGATGATTTTTATCAACTCATGAAAAGTCTTTTAAAAATCTCTTTGTGAGCATCACTTTGCCAGCTGCCACAATGAACTACTGTATGTGATGTCAAATAATAAACTTGAGTTTCTGTTATTACAGAAGGAAAGGCTTTCTCAAGTTTTTCTGAATTAGTGAAGATTAACTATACATACACCAGTTTTTTCAGTAATGTTTGAAATTTTGATTCAAAAAGTATTTAGCAGACAGAGGTTTAGCTTTATTTTTCATACAGTTATACACCATCTAAGTCAGATGCAACACAGGTGTATAACTGTCTGAAAAATTCTATGCAAATTTTGTAATCTGTTTTTATAGCTTGGTCTAACCCAAGGGTTCTCAGCCTTGGCGTTACTGACATCTGGGTCCAGACAGTTTTTTTTCTTTTTTTTTGTGGGAAGCTCTGCTGCGCAGTGTAGGATGTTTAGCAGCATTCCTGGCCTCTACTCATTAGATGCCAACAGCAACCCCCCAATTCTAAAAACCAAAAATGGTTCCAGACATTGCCAATATCTCCTGGGGGGCAATACTGCCGTGGTTAAGAACCACTGGACTACCAATGAATGGGTTCTCACAAAGGTCCCTTTTTTGAAAATAAAGCCAAAAAAAAAAAAAAAAACCCCAACTATTGTCTTTTAATTGTGCTTAGCCAAACTTGAGTTAGCTGTTTAGGGCAAATACTGAAGAGTTCAAGGTCAGAAGACTGATCTCTATGAGGCTTACTGCATTCATTCAACAAGCATTTATTGAGTGGCCTATGATTGCACTGCACTCTGCAAGGACCTGAGAGGGATGCAGAAAAACATGAAAAGCAGCCAATGCCCTCCAGGAATTTGTGATCCTGCAGTTACTAAACAAGGGTGCATGGTGAGTGGAAAAGGGCCACAATGAATGGTAGAGACAGTAAAAGGATGATCAGGGGTGACACCAGGGGCTGAAAAATGCTGTGTCTGAGCCTCCTATTGAACAATGGATGTTTTCATATAAGCACATCTTTGGTTAACTTTTAATGAATTTACTGATTTATTCAACAAATATTTTTTGAGCTGGTACTCTGTGCCATGTGTTGTGCTTAATGCTGTTAATAAAATGAAAACAAGACAGAATATGTTTGCTCTAAACCTGTTTACAGTCTAGAAAAGGATACAGACAAGTAAACTAGTAATGTCAACAAAGTCAAAATTGGTTTGATGGAGTAAGACCGTATTTTCATGTGGCACGCCTTCTGTGTTTGTTTGTCAACCACTCCCTCTCCCTCCTCCCGAAGTATTTTCATAAGGGCATTATTCTAATTTTTTTACAGCAACATGTAAAAAAGAAAAAATGGCACAGTGGCACTTACAAAACTACCTCCCAGGGGGAGGGAGCGGGTGGCAAACAAAGATAGAAGGCCAAGTTATTTGCGTAAAAATATGGTATAAGGCACTAGGGGAATACATAAGAAGGACATTTAAACCCCTCCTGGAGGAGCTAATATTGAAGAGGAAACCTGAAGGAGATTTAGGACTAGCCTGGAAAAGATGGAATGAGAGGAAGAATGTTCCATGTGGAGGTGTAGAGGCGAGTATGGACATGACATGTTTCTGGAACTGAAAATATTTCAGAATAGCTGGAGAAGAAAACTTTACAAGTGTTAAACTTTAATAACTAAACAAGGACACAATCATACTAAATTGTCAGTCTGGATTTCATCCAGATGTCCATTAAAAAAAAGTTGCCTTTGAGTCAATTCCGACTCATAGTGACCCTATAGGACAGAGAAGAATTGCCCCATAGGGTTTCCAAGGAGAGACTGGTGGATTTGAACTGATGACCTTTTAGTTAGTAGCCACGCCCTTAACCACAGTACCACCAGGGCTCCAGATGTCTAGGAACTATAAAAGGGTTTTAAGCAGGGAAGTGACATAATCAGTATAACATTTAGAAAGGCATCTTTGGCTGCAGATGGAGGATGCATGGGTGGAAGTGAGAGATGGAAAGTAAAGAAAAAGGAAAATCAAGTGGACATTGGATATGAAGTTATGGGCTAGAAATTAGGTACTCTGAGAAAAGTGAGTGAGAATGGAGCTACATAGGTAGATTGTTAAGAGATCGTTTAGTTGATAGAATGGATAGGCCTTGGCGGTGGATGTTGTAGGTGAGTGGGAGAGGTATTGATAACAATGCCCAGGTTTCTGACTGGACCATCTGGGTGGTCAGTGGTGCACTAGCGTTAGGGAATATAGGAAAAATGGTAAGAAACGATGAAAGCCATGATAATAAGCTGTATCTCAGACACATTAATTTCCAAGGGTTCACCACATTTAAGTGGAGATGGCCACCAGGTTGTTAGATTCACAGTACTCACAAGAGAGCTCTGTGCCAGACTCAGAGATTTGGTTGGCATCAGCACATACTTCAGCAAGAATTTTGACTGAATATTATCCATGAACAGAGGGGTCAGAAATATGTGACAGCATTATGTGAATGGGCCTTCCATAGCTGCCCTGGGCTGTTACCATTCCTCTCTGTGATCAATCACACACCAAGCAAACAGTTCCCTGAGGGCTACTCCAATGTCCTTGCTGCATTAATCTATTACTAGGTTTCCACTGATGCATGTTTACCATGATTCAAATCTGCAAGCAATATGCCAATCAATATCCATATATTGAGTGCCCAATATGTGCTCTGCATGACTATCTGAACCCTCTTCAGAGTTCTGGATATGCTGGGCTAAAATTAGGACAATGGACACTACTCAAAGTAACCAGAAGTGGGAGGAACTTAAAGAGTAAATCACAGTCATGGTCATATAAAGCAGCAATATCAAGCTGAGAAAATCAAGATGGGTTGTCAAACCTAAAGTGCAAGAACTATGTAGAAAACAGAAGACGATACCAGTGGTCAAGAGCCAGATACAACAGAACAGAACAAAAGCAAAGCCAGAAGAGCATAGAAGGCCCAAGGCAACTTCGGTCTTAAGTATCCGCAGCTTGATTTCATTACTTGGATAACCAAATCCACTTAAAAGTACAGGGTTGTCACAGACAGCAAATACTTATTTTAGTTTGACTTCTTTAAGATTCTAGAACTTTATTCTAGACACTTCTGTTTAAGGCAGTATTTTCCATTTATGTTAATTCTCCCATTGTCCGTCCAAATCCTTTAGACAAGAACTAAAATAATTATGAGTAGATTCCACTTAATGAACTGTATGCCAGTAAATGGGCATTTTGCAGACTTTATCCCATTTGATCCTTACAACGTTATCGAGTAAGTATTGGTTTTATTATTGAACTTGTTTTACAGATGAGAAAACTGAGTTTTAGAGAAGTTCATTCATTTATTAAAGAATATTTACTGTATGCATCTCTTGTTTTATGTATTATTCTAAGCACTGGGATAAAGCAATAGAGAAAACAGACAAAGTCATTGCTCAAAATGGAACATACATTATACCCGCAGGAAATAGAAAATAACCATCAACACACATGCATAAGGTCAGATGGTAGTAAATACTATATGAAGGAAACTCCAGTGGGTTAAAAGGACAGAGAAGGAGTTCTGGTGGCACAAACGGTTAAGCACTTGGTTGCTCATTGAAAGGATGGTTGTTCGAACACACCCGGTGGCTCTGCAGGAGAAAGACCTGGAAATTTGCATAAAGATTATAACCAAGAAAACCCTATGGGGCAGCAACAACAACAAAAAGGGGATTTTGATTTTATACAGAATGGTCAAAAAAAGCCTCTCAGCTAAAGTAACATCTGTGCAGACACTGGAAAGATGTGAAGGATCAGGCCATGTAGATATCTTTAAAAAGAATACCAGGCACAGAGAGGAACAAGTACAAAAGCCCTGAGGTAGGATTATGCTTTCTGTGTCCAAGGAAGTCTTATTTGAGTAAGAAAAGGAGGGTATAGTAGGAAATGAGGTCAGAGAAGTAACAGAAAGAAAGATCAGGTAAGGCACTGAAGGCCGTTGTAAGGATTTTTGTTTTTATTCTGAAATGAGAAGCCAGTGAAGAATTCTGAGTAAAGGACTAACATCTGAAAAAGCAGCACTGGCTATTTATGGGTTATTCTCTGTAGGGAAGTAAGGGTAGAAGAAAGGAGACCAGCTCACTGATTCATTCAACAAATATATATTGCAGGCTTACTACGTGCCAGACACTACTCTAGGTGCTTAGAATATACTATCGAACAAAACAGATAAAAGCTCTCGCCCTCACAGAACATACCTTGAGTGTAATCTACTTAGAAAGCTATTATAAATATCCAGGTGAACAAAGATGATGACTTGATCAAGGATGTTGTGGTGAAGGGGATGATGAGAAGTGTTCGGATAACTGATACATTTGGAAGGTAAAGTTAACAGGATACTGTGAATGGATTGGAAGTGAGAGATCAGAGGAAAAAAGAGGGGCTCCAAAGTTTTTATTCTGAACAGAGATGAAATTTGCCATTTACTGATGTGTGGAGGACTATGGGAGGCATAATTTGATGTGGGGGGAGAAAAGCAAGGTTTGTGACTGGCCATGTTAAGATTCCTTTAAGCATCCAAGTAGATATCAAGTAGACAGTCTGATACGAGTCTGGAGTAGTTCATGGGAGAAATCTAAACTAGAAACACAAATGTGGGAGTCTCTGTGTATGTAAAGCCAGGAGCCTGGACAAGATCACTTAAGAGGTAATTAGAGATTGAAAGAAAAAAGAGGTATAGGTTTTATCTGTTGGAAATGCCAATGTTTAAAGGTCAAGGAGCCAAGGAGAATCAACAAAGGGGAATGAAAAGTAGTGGCCAGTGGGTAGAAAAAATTACGAGATATCCCAGAGAACAAGTGAAGAAAGTATTTCATGGTGTGCAAGGCTGAATAAGATGAAGACTGAAGATTTACTACTGGACTTGACAAAGTGGTACTTATTGCTGGCTCCAAAGGCAACACTATTATCCCCTTTACTATACATGTAATATTTATCCTCATATCTACCCCTTATGCAAAAATGAAAGAAGCGTCCTCACTAAAGTACATTAGCGGAAAACTAGAGAGAATAGCTATGGGGCCAGAATTTTAGGACATGCTTAAAGTCCAGACCCAAACTGCTTCTGTTTCCACAGTATGCACTTCTGTCATTCCCCTACAGATGAGATGTAAGACAGAAGGAGGATCAACTTCATGATATCCATTTGGAATTGATCTAATATATGAAGACAAGACAATCAGACATATATTTTACGACAACTCTTTGATGTTCTGGCTAACACCCAGAACGTTCCTGTCACAAAGACAGATTAGAGACTCAGTCACATAAGTGAGTTAAAGGGGTGTGATTAGCTTGGCTATCTGAGTAGTATTTTTGAGACCTTATAGATTTTAGTACTTCCTGCTTGTATCTGCATGAGAATCACTGTGGTCTCAGAATAAATCCAGAGGATGTTGTTCCCAAAAGATAGCTTTGTGTCTCACTACTTGCCATCCAGGAGACTTACAGCTCTCTAAGGTCAAATTGCATTGGGTGGCTGAATTGGGTGTTCGTAGTGTGGAACAAAGGGGCCCTGGCAGCACAGTGGTTGAGCACTTGGCTGCTAACCAAAACATTGGAAGTTCAAACCCACCAGCCACTCCACAAGAGAAAGATGAAGTAGTTTCCTTCCGTAAAGAATGTTGCTGTTGTTTGGTGGTAGTCACTTTGTTCCAACTCAAAGCAACCCTATGTACAACAGAACAAACTGCCTGGTCCTGAGCCATCCTCACAATCATTGCTATGTTTGAGCCCACTGTTGCAGTCAGACTGTGTCAATCCATCTCATTGAGTGTCGTCTTCTTTTTCACTGACCCTCTACTTTACCAAGCATGATGTCCTTCTCCAGGGACTGGTCCCTCCTGATTACGTGTCAAAAGTATGTGAGATGAAGTCTCACCATCCTCACTTCTAAGGAGCATTCTGGCTGTACTTCTTCCAAGAAACATGTGTTTGTTCTTCTGGCAGTCCATGGTATACTCAATATTCTTCATCAACACCATAATTCAAAGGCATCAATTCTTCTTTAGTCTTCCTTATTCATTGTCCAGCTTTTGCATGCATATGAGGCAACTCAAAATACCATGGTTTGGGTCAGGCGTACCTTAATCCTTAAAGTATATTTGTTTTGTTTTTTTTTTTAACACTTTAAAGATTTCTTTTGCAGCAGATTTGCCTAGTGCAATACATCATTTGATTTCTTGACTGCTGCTTCCATGGGCGTTGATTGTGGATCCAAGTAAAATGAAATCCTTGACAATTTCAATATTTTCTCTGTTTATCATGATGTTCCTTATTGGTTCAGCTGTGAGGATTTTTGTTTTATGTTGAGGTACAATCCATACTGAAGGCTATGTTATGATCCGTGAAGAATACAGCCTTAGAAACTCTACGGGTCACTACGATTTGGAATCAACTCAAATCAACTGAATGGCAATGGGACCAAAACTGTAGCAGTATCAGTTAAATCTGGGTCATGTGCTTTAGGAGACTTCTTAATGGTAAGGAGATCGGGGGTGTTGAGAGAAAAGACTAATATACTTTGGTCTTCAAAAAAATTAAAAAGTTGGCTGTTGCAGAATCATTGCCAAGAATCCTTCCCTGACCTCCACCCACATCATCCACCATCTCCTACATTGTTATCGTGCTTAGCGCCTTTCCTCTGTTTTCTTCCTATAATTCAAAATATCTATTTGCCTATATGTATCTCCTTCCACACTGTAAGAACCATGAGAGCAGAGACTTTGTCTGATTGATCTTTATAACTGAATGTATAACACAGTAACTGACAGATAGGAAGAAAATAGTGAATAAACATCTGTGAAACAAAACTGAAATAAGTTTCTGACTGATCAATGGCTTTACTCAAAGAGTTTATTTACTTGTATTAATAACTCCCTTGGCTGGTTGTTTAACCTTCTTATTCCTGTATCTCAGGCAGGTAGCACCCTCAAGTATTTTAGTGGTAGCCTTTGTGCATCTTGGTACCATTCTTTTTATCTTCTTCCATCTTTGTTTTGCAGAGGGATTATAGATCTGCTCTTCTGTTTCCCTTTCTTCTTCCCTCACCCATTAACAACTCCCACCTTCTTTATTATCCCATAAGTCCCAGTCATGGAACAGTGAAATAAGGATATCTTTTACTTAAATTCTCCTCATTCCCTTGTCTCTGGAGTAAGTACCCACCTTAGTATTTTGCCTTGGGCTAGGTTTCAATATTCTTCTTTCCTGACTACAATGTTTTCTGGGAACTAACCTATGCTATTGAACATACAAAGCAATATTTTTATCTTTAGCCTTGTGTCAACAGAGGAAAAATAATTAGAAATGGGTTTACAAGGTATAAAGGAACCTCTGTTTCTGGCTACAGGAGATTAATTTAAATCTGACCGTCTTAGTCATGTAGTGCTGCTATAACAGAAATGCCACAAGTGGATGGCTTTAACAAAGAGAAGTTTATTTTCCCACAGTCTAGTAGGCTACAAGTCCAAATCGAGGGCATCAGCTCCAGGGGAAGGCTTTCTCTCTGTTGGTGCTGAAGGAAGGTCCTCGTCGTCATTAATCTTCCCCGGGACTAACAGCTTCTCTGCGTAGGAACCTTGGGTCCAAAGGAGGCTCTCTGCTCCTGCAACTGCTTTCTTCATGTTATGTGGTCCACCAATTCTCTGCTTGCTTCTCTTTCCTTTTATCTCTTGTAAGATAAAAGGTGGTGCAGGACACACCCCAGGCAAACTCCCTTTACACTGGATCAGGGATGTGACCTTAGTAAGGGTGTTACAATCCCACCCTAATCCTCTTTAACATAAAATTACCATCACAAAATGGAGAACAACCACACAATACTGGGAATCGTGGCCCAGCCAAATTGATATACACATATATTGGGGGAACATAATTCAATCCATGACACGACCAATCTTCAAATCTAACTGGGAAAGTCATCATTTATTTCTTTATATTGTACAGGTGGTCTTGGCTACTACAATAAGGCAGTAAAAAGGAATAAAATGTATTAGATTGGTAAAGAAGAAATAAAATTCTCAGTATCTTCAGATGATTTGACTGTGTAAGTAGAAAATCTAAACTATTAGATTTAATAAGTAAATTTAACAAGATTACTCAGCACAAGGTTAATATACATAAATTGACTGTTTCTATATAACAGCAGCAAACAATTAGAAAATGAAAACACCTGAAAAATATATCATTTATAACAACATCAAAAAACATCATACACTTCCAAATAAATTCAGCAAAGGTACGCATAATCTTACAACTGAAAATTACAAAGTATCATTAAGAGAAATTAAAGTCTAAAATAAATAGAGGGATATACTATGTTCATGAATTAAAAACACTCAATATTGTAAAGATGTAAATTTCCCCAAAGTTGATCTATAGATTCATTGCAATGACAATCAAAATAGTAGCAGTATTGTATGTATGTGTTTGTGTGTGGTGGGGGGCAGGATACAAACAACAGTCAATATGAAGTTGGAAAAAAAATGTAGAGGACTTATACTAGTGGACTTACGACGTATTGTAAAACTCTTGCAATCTAGGAAGTCTTGAACTGGTGGCACAAGAATAGATAAATAATAAATGAAAGAGAAACAGACTCACAGATACAAAGTCACCTTCTATGATAAAGGTTACACTGCAGAGGAGTGGGGGCTGGAAGAAAGGCTTCTAGGTCAGCTGAATATCCACATGAAAAAAATAAATGAATCTTCACCTTTACCTTACACCATACAAAAAACATTTCCAGGTGGATTTTAGATTTAAATATCAAAGAAAAACAATAAAGCTTCTAGAAGGTAAGATGGGAGAAAGATATTCACGACCTAAGGACAGGGAAAAGTTTGCTAAACAGGACACAAAAAGATTGATAAACTGGACTACATTAAAATTCACAATTTCTAATCATCAAAGTCACTATTCAGAGAATGAAAAGGCAAGCCTCAGATTAGAATAAGCTATTTGCATATACTAATCTATAATATATATATTAATATCCAGAAGTTACAAAGAAACACCATAAAACAATAAAGAAAAGATGCACCTCCAACAGAAAAATGAGCAAGAAATATGAAACACTTCACAAAAACATATATACAAATGACATGAAAAGTGTTAAATTTCATTATTCATCAGGGAAATGCAAATAAAACAATCAGATACCATTATACACTCTTCCAAATGGCTTTTTAAAGAAACCTCTCAGTGACAAAGATGGGAAACAAACGGGATTTTCTAGTGACAGTATAAATTAGTACAACCACTTTCGTAAACTGGCAGTATCTGCTAAGGCAGAGCATACGCAAAGATCACATGTAGAGGGTCAGAGAAAAAGAGGAAGACCCTCAACAAGATGGACTGATACAGTGGCTAAAACAATGGGCTCAAGCATAACAACAATCATGAGGGTGGCACAGGACTGGGCATTCTTTGTTCTTTTGTATATAGGGTCACTATGAGTCGGAACTGAGTCGATGGCACCTAACAACAACCTAACATGCAAATTGTAAGCCATAGCAATTCTACCCCTAGGTTTATAGACAATGGGAAAGTATGCAAATGCACATAAAAAGACACATAAAGAATGTTCATAGCATAACTATTCC
This sequence comes from Dugong dugon, assembly GCA_030035585.1. NCBI lineage: Eukaryota > Metazoa > Chordata > Mammalia > Sirenia > Dugongidae > Dugong > Dugong dugon. The sequence continues at coordinate 88,027,488 of CM057474.1, read as the reverse complement.
TAGTAGAACCAAAGTAGAAATGACCTAAATGTTTTTCAACACTAGAAGAGATAAATAAATGGTATATATTCATGTAGTAGAATACTATGTAATAATGAAAATGAATGTATTACTGCCACATGCGACAATATGGGAGCCCTGGTAGCATGGGTGGTTAGGCTTGGCTACTAACCAAAAGGTTGGCAGTTCGAATCCACCAGCCACTCCTTGGAAATCCTATGGGGCAGTTCTACGCTGTCCTAAAGGGTCACTATGAGTCCAAATCAACTCAACGGCAATGGGTTTGGTTATGGGTTTTGGCAATAATATGGAAAAATCTCACACATATGAGGAAATGAAATGAATCTGATGAAAGAGAAGACATATTTGTGATTCATAATTATATAGCTCAAAAAAAAAGGCAACCTGAATCAACAATAGCAGAAGCCAGCATAGTGGCTGCCACCTGGGAGGAAGGAGACCTGTGACAGGAAGGACACATGAGGAGGGCTTCAAGTGCTGGTAACACGTTATTACATGATTACAGTGGTGGCTACACGCATGTACATACTGGTGAAATTTCATCAAGCTGTACACTTAAGATTTGTGCACTTTTCTACATGTGTGTCATATTTCAATCCAAAATATGTGAAGAAATAGAGACCAGTTTTCTTTTGCCAAGTAGTCCATGGAATATTAATATCAAATTCTATGATACTAGTATTAATCTACTATTTGATATTACACGCAGTCCCTGGATTAGCACCGAGTTCCTCTCCTAAATCTGTCTTTAAATTGAATTTATACATAAGCCGGAACTAGTAGGTAGAATTCGTATCTAACGTCTGTTAGTCAAATGTTTGTCTTACTGTATAGTAGATAGTGTTCCTTTCTATGCATAAAAAACATTAAAGAAACACTTCCAGATACACTAAAATACTTTAACATAATAGTACCGTAATAATAATAATGTTTTGATGCACATTGCAAAGTAGCACCCATTTATTATTACGAACCATAGTATGCACCTTGAATTTTTAACATACAGGCTTTACAGGGGTTGGTTCGTAACTATGGGTTGTACTTAAGTCAGATGTTTGTAACCTGGGGACTGCCTGTGTTACAGTTATATAGAGCGAAAATGTTTAATGAGAAAACTGGTCAGGCTTTGTAAATGTGTTGTAAATAAGGACCTGTTGGTGAAAAGTGAGACTAACAGTGAAAGACCTTTACAGTTCAGAACTTGTGCTGGGAGAGATGTTTATCACAAGCCTGGTGTAGCCTGACTCTGGTTGTGTGATTTACATGAATAATCAAGCTCATTTAGTTCTCACCTCTTCCCTGTTTGTGAGGAAGTTGAGGTTCCTGTTGTTCCAGGGAAAAAAACCAAAGCCCTTAAGGCTGCCTGCAAAACTCTTTATTCTGGTCTTGCCTTTGGTCTCACACTCTTGCTCCAGTCATCTTTCAATTTACCCAAGTAGCCATTCCTCCTGATCCCAAGGTCTCTGCACAGCCCTTGCACAAGGTCTTTCCTCAGTCTGGACTGCTCCTCCTTCTTTTACTTTGTTATCTCCTGCTCCTCTTTTAGATCTCAGCTCAAGGACAGTAGCCCCAGAAGGCTTTCCCTGCCTTCTCAGTCTTAGCCAGGCCCCTTGGCCATGCTTTAGAGGACCATACCATTTCTTGCCAAGACCTGGTTTCAGGACATAATTACCAGTTGCCTTCAAGTCAACTCCGACTCTTGGCGACTCCGTGTGTGTAAGAGTAGAACTGTCCTCTATAGGGTTTTCAATGGCTGATTTTTTGGAAGGAGATCACCAGGCTTTTCTTCTGAGGTGCCTTTGGGTGAATTCAAACCACCAACCTTTCGGTTAGCAGCCAATCGCTTAACTGTGCCACCTAGGTACTCAAGATGTAATTACACCTTCATTAGCAGGGTTATTTGCTTAAGGTTTGTCACCTCTAGTAGACTTGTGAGTACTTTAGGAGCACCTACCATGTACTGCTTTATTTTCTACTGTATCCCTTGTGTCAAGCACAGACTTGGCAATAAAAACAAAAACAAACTCACTGCCGCTGAGTCAATTCTGACTCATAGCCACCCTATAAGACAAGGAAGAACTGCCCCCACAGGGTTTCCAAGGAACACCTGGTGGATTCAAACTGCTGACCTTTGATTAGCAGCTGAAGTCTTAACCACTACGCCACCAGGGTTTCCAATGTGGCAACAGTAAGCCTTGAAATAGTAAGCACTGAATAAACATTTGTCAAAAAATAAATGAAAAAGGTCATTTCCCCAAGGCTACACAGCTAGTAAATACATATGTATGTTATTTCATCAACACCCTACAACAAGTGAGTTAGTTTTTATTATACTCATTTTGTAAATCAGGAAAATGAGGGCTAAAAAAATTAAATCACTTATTAAGATCAAACAACTCCTTGATTACTACCAAACTTCAGCTCAAGGCTCCTAGCTCCCTGTGCATTTAAAAAAGAAAATCTTTTGCTTTCTCTTTGTCCTCCCATCACATTCTCCATTCTGGTAATTTATACAGATGCCCAAAGGGAAATAGAGATAAGAAGTCCATATGTTAAATACGAGCTTGATAAACTAGCCAGGAAAACAATCCACTACTAAAATTCTAAATTAATATACTGAAACCATAACTAAAAATATTACTTTGATTTGGCAACTGCACTTATCCATTTCTATAGAGTGCGGTTTCTTTGCATACTGCATATTTCCCTTCAAAGGAAATTGAGAGCACTATTGAGTTGTGCCAGAAAGAGCCAAAGCAGTGTTGAACATTCTACAAACATTCCTTTAAAAGCATGTATCATCTTGACATTTTATTTAGATATACCTTTTAAAGAAACAATTGCTTCTACGCTGTAAGCTGTTGGAAAGCAACTGCAGTTTCTCTTTAAAACCATTTCGGCCCCCAGAGGGGACCAACAATTTAAATCATGGTTATAGAGCAAACACTTACGTGTATGACTTCCCCGTGGCAAAATTCTTAGTTAAACCTATGGATCATATTATTCTGAGTCAGCCGATACTCTTTGAATGCTATTGCCTGTGTTTCTACAACTAAATTGAAAGATAAGCCATTGCAGTAGTACTATACAACCTATTTTCTCTTCTTGATTTATTTCTGCTCTCTCTTTTTAACTTTCTCTTCATATCCCCTACATTGTCAGGTAAAGACCATGAGCAGGAAGTCCCAAAGCTAATACATGAGAAATGCAGTCCATTGACTCAAAATGTGGTAAGGCTCTAGTGTTTTCTAGAGGATTGTGGTTTTTTTTTTCCCCCTCATTAATCCAGCCTGATCTTCAAGTAATAACCCACAGAAGAGTGTAGCTGACTATGGGCCACAACAATTTATCTTTCTCTACTCTCTAAAATCAATTGATCACCTCTAAAATCAGAATACCACTCACCCAGGACTCTTTACTGAGAGAAAAGCAATGTCTTTATTAGCATTTAACCCAAGACCTAAGAAGCACCTGGCCTTTGGGAAACAGAAGGAATATAAAGAGGATCTGGAGTAATGATAATGGAGAGACTTCAGCTTTGTACTCGGAAGAGCAAAAATCATAAGGTGAAATGGTCAAGAACATTCTGGTGAACTTCAGGAAACAGGAAGGACATATAATGAGAGGTTAGGAATACAGACTTGAGCCAGACACACTTAGGTTCGTGGGTCCATTTATTTATTAGTTCACCCATTCAACAACAGTAGCATGGTGTAATGGTTAAAAGCACAGATACTGGAGCTGACTGACTGGAATCAAATCCCAGCCCCATCACAAATAAGCTGTGAAGCCTTTTACAAGTTACTTAACCTCTCTGGCTTCAGTCTACTCATCTATCAAATGGGTATACTACTGATACCTATTTCATAAGGTTGTTACAAAAAAAAAAAAAATCATTGCCATCAAGTCAATTCTGACTTATGGCATCTGCATGTGTTGCAGAGTAGAACTGTACTCCATAAGGTTTTCAAGGCTGTGACCTTTTGGAAGCAGATTGCCAGACCTTTCTTCCATGGTGCCTCTGGGTCGGTTTGAACCCTCAACCTTTCAGTCAGTATTTGAGCACTTAACCATTTGCACCACCCAGGGACCTAACATATGTAAGATGATTAATACTGTGCTTGGCACATAATGAGCACTACATAAATTTGCTCTTGTTGTCTTTACTTCATGTTCATTTGCTATATGCCAACTCCCACATTAGGTACTGTGTATTGCAGAGTGAATAAAACAGACATTAGCCTTATTTTATACCCACTCATTGCCATCAAGTTGATTTTGACTCATAGCAAGCTTATAGGACAGAGTAGAACTGCCCCATAGGGCTTCCAAGGCTGTAAGTCTTTATGGAAGCAGACTGTCACATCTTTCTCCCTCGGAGTAGCTGGTGGGTTCGAACCATCGACTTCTCAGTTAGCAGCCGAGCACTTAACCACTGTGCCACCAGGGCTCCTTAGCCTTATTTTATAGACCCTATGAATACTATGAAAAAGTTGAATACAGAGCTATGAGAGAAAACGATGGGGCGATGGAGTGACCTGATTTAAACTGAATGGTGAGACAATACCTCTCTGGAATAGATAGGTGTCATTGGATCTGACAGCTGAATTTTAAGAGAATGAAGAAGAGTCAGGTGACCCAAGAGACACAAAAGATGCAGTCAGAAGAAATGGCATGTGCAAAAGTACTGGCTGAAGAGAGTTTGCTACTTCTGAGGAAATGTTATAAGGCTCACATTAAGGGTGGTGAAGTAGAAGGAAATAAACTTGGAGGCATAGGGAGGGGCCAGACCACCAGGGCCTGTCAGACCATGTTTTATTCTAGGAACAATGGGAAGCCATTGAAGGATCTTAAACAGAGGACAGATTTTTTGTTTGTTTGTTTTTAAAGGCACACTCTGGAAAGTATGTGGAAAATAGACTGGCCAGGGCAAGACTAGTGATCAGAAACTAGAGGCTATTGCACAATTTTGAAAAGATAATTGTGACTTCGACTGAGAGGCAAGAAAATCAAAAGAATGGATACATTATTTACGGATCTAATCTCTGCTAGTAAAATTTAAACTTCTTAAGGAAAATGACTGTCATGGATTGAATTATATCCTCCAAAAAATGTATCTAGGCCATGATTCCCAATATTGTGTGGTTGTCCTCCATTTTGTGATTGTAATTTTATGTTAAAGAAGTAACACCACCCTTACCCAGGTCACGTCCCTGATCCAAAGTAAAGGGAGTTTCCCTGGGGTGTGGCCTGCACCATCTTTTATCTCTCAAGAGAGAAAAAAGGAAAGGGAAGCAAGCAGAGAGTTGGGGACCTCATACCATCAAGAAAGCAGCACCAGAAGCAGAACGGATCCTCTGGACCTGAGGTCCCTGCACCTGAGAAGCTCCTCGACCAAGGGAAGACTGAGGACAAGAACCTTCCTCCAGAGCCGACAGAGAGAGAAAGGCTTCTGAAGCTGATGCCTTAGATTTGGACTTTTAGCTAGCCTACTTTACTGTGAGGAAATAAATTTCTCTTTGTTAAAGCCATCCACTTGTGGTATTTCTGTTACAGCAGCACTAGATGACTAAGACAATGACCATTGCTGATTTGTCTCTGAATGCTCCATCTTTCATATTTCTTATTAGAGGGCCAAGAAATGGTGTAATACTGGAAAAATTTGCTGAATATATATTTGCTAGGTTCCCCAGTTTTTATGGCAGTAGATATCAAACTGGGGATCCAGAACCCCGGAGCAGCTATTGACTTATTGGGAGTCCCTCAAATCCATATACACACTAGTCATTGAATAAAGAATCAAATCATTAACATGTCTCATATATAAAATGCTGTATAAAAATGTTTATATAACCTACCGTGTTCTCAGTCTATTGTGATTAAAAAAGTAGTTTCACTTTCTTAATTACTAAATCCACAGCACATATTTTTCAATGTATATCTTCTCAATTAACACGTATATAACTATTACATAACCTTAACGGAACACTTACAATATATCAGGTACTGTGCTAAGGAGGTATATAAGGTAACATAAGCCTCTATGAACACGCCACTCTTCTGCAAAGTCTTCCATAGGTCCTTATTGCCTATAGCTGTACTTCCAAACTTGCTGACATGAAAGCATTGGTAGAAAACACTAATATTCTTATGGCTCACTGTGCTCAAAGAATGAGGATACTTGTAGCTAAAGGTGAGCTGCCATGGGTTGTGGCTATCCTAGGTCCCACTCAGTTATCCTTAAGACTCAGGATACTGATATCTCAGCAGCACACCTAAAATACATTCATGGCTTCATGGCACTGCAGAGTGCGATGTTGTTGTTGTGGTTAGTAGGTGCCATTGAGTCGATTCCAACTCATAGTGACCCTATGTACAACGGAACGAAACACTGCCTGGTCCTGCACCATCATCACAATCCTTGTTATGCAAAAGCCCATTGTTACAGCCACTGTGTCAATCCATCTCATCGAGGGTCTTCCTCTTTTACGCTGACCCTCTACTTTACCAAGTATGATGTCCTTCTCCAGGAAGTGATCCCTCCTGATAACATGTCCAAAGTATGTGAGATGTAGTCTCGCCATCCTTGCTTCTAAGGAGCAATCTGGCTGTACTTCTTCCAGAACAGATTTGTTCATTCTTCTGGCAGTCCATGATATATTCAATATTCTTCTCCAACACCATAATTCAAAGGCATCAATTCTTCTTTGGTCTTCCTTATTCATTGTCCAGCTCTCACGTGCATATGAGGTGATTGAAAACACCATGGCTTGGGTCAAGAACCCCTTAGTCTTCAAGGTGACACCTTTGCTTTTCAACACTTTGAAGAGGTCTTCTGTAGCAGATTTGCACAATGCAATGCATCTTTTGATTTCCTGACTGCTGCTTCCATGAGTGTTGTTTGTGGATCCAAGTAAAATGAAATCCTTGTCAACTTCAATCTTTTATCCATTTATCACTATGTTGCTTATTCGTCTAGTTGTGAGGATTTGTGCTTTCTTTATGCTAAGGTGTAATCCATACTGAAGGCTGTAGTCTTTGATCTTCATCAGAAAGTGCTTCAAGTCATCTTCACTTTCAGCAAGCAAGGTTGTATCATCTCCATATCGCAGGTCGTTAATGACTCTTCCCTCCAATCCTCATGCCCCATTCTTCTTCATATAGTCTAGCTTCTTGGACTATTTGCTCAGCATACAAATGAAAGGTATGGTGAGGATATAACCCTGATGCACACTTTTCCCGACTTTAAACCACTCAGTATCCCCTTGTTGTGGTTCAAACGACTGCCTCTTGGTCCATGTACAGGTTCCTCAGGAGCACAATTAAGTGTTCTGGAATTCCCATTCTTCCCAGTGTTATCCATAATTTACTATGATCCATACAGTCGAATGCTTTTGCATAGTCAATAAAACACAGGTAAACATCTTTCTGGTATTCTCTTTCAGCCAAGATCCATCTGACATCAGCAGTGATATCCCTGGTTCCACATCGTCTTCTGGCTTGAATTTCTGGCAGTTCCCTGTTGATATACTGCTGCAGCCACTTTTCAATGATCTTCAGCAAAATTTTACTTGTGTGTGATATTAATGATATTGTTCGATAATTTCCACATTCGGTTGGATCACTTTTCTTCAGAATAGGCATAAATATGGATCTCTTCCAGTCAGTTGGCCAGGTAACTGCTTCCAAATTTCTTGGATAGACAAGTGAGCACTTCCCAGTGCTGCATCCATTTGTTGAAACTTTTCAATCAGTATTCCATCAATTCCTGTAGCCTTGTTTGTCATCAGTGTCTTCAGTGCAGCTTGGACTTCTTCTTTCAGTACCACTGGTTCCCGACCATATGCTACCTCCTGAAATGGCTGAATGTTGACCAATTCTTTTTGGTATAGTGATTCTGTGTATTCTTTCCATCTTCCTTTGATGTTTCCTGCATCATTTAATATTTTCCCCGTAGAATTCTTCAATATGGCAGCTCGAGGCTTGAATTTTTTCAGCAGTTCTTTCAGCTTGAGAAACGCTGAGCATGTTCTTCCCTTTTCATTTCTATCTCCAGGTCTTTGCACACGTCATCATAATACTTTGTCTTCTCGAGTCACCCTTTGAAATCTTCCGTTCAACTCTTTTATTTCATTTCTTCCTTTTGCTTTATCTACTCGATGTTCAAGAGCAAGTTTCAGAGTCTCTTCTGACATCTATTTTGATCTTTTCATTCTTTCCTGTCTTTTTAATGACCTCTTGCTTTCTTCATGTATGATGTCCTTGATGTCATTCCACAACTTGCTGGTCTTCAGTTATTAGTGTTCCACATGTGAAATCTATTCTTGAGATGGTCTCTAAATTCAGGTGGCATATATTCTAGGCCATACTTTGGCTCTTATAGACTTGTTCTAATTTTCTTCAGTTTCAACTTGAACTTGCATATGAGCAGTTGATAGTCTGTTCCTCAGTCAGCCCCTGGCCTTGTTCTGATGATATTGAGCTTTTCCATCATCTTTTTCCACAGACGTAGTTGATTTGATTCCTGTGTATTCCATCTGGCTAGGTCCAGGTGTACAGTCGCCATTTATGTTGGTGAAAAAAGGTATTTGCAATGAAGAAGTCGTTGGTCTTGCAAAATTCTATCATGTGATCTCTGGCATCATTTCTATCACCAAGGTCATATTTTCCAACTACTGATCCTTCTTCTTTGTTTCCAACTTTCACATTCAAGTCACCAGTAATTATTAATCTAGTGGATAATTTCTAAGTCCTTAACATCGAATGTGGAGTCTCCGGGTGGTACAAATGGTTAAGCACTGAAAGGTTGGCGACTCAAGTCCACCCAGATGTGCCAGTGAAGAAATGGCTGGTGCTCTACATCTCTGTTGTTGTTGTTGCTAAGTGCCGTTGAGTTGGTTCCAACTCATAGCAACCCCATGCACAACAGAATGAAACTTCCCCACTTCTGAAAAATCAGCCATTGAAAACCCTTTGGAGTACAGTTCTGCTCTGACACATATGGTGTCTCAGTGAGTTGGAGACAACTTGAGGGTGACTGGTAAGCAATGAATGCAATATCCTTCAAGATTATATCCCTGCCTCCACACTCCAATCTCACCTCCCCTAATCCCCTTCATGCCCAACACACACACACACACACACACACACACACACACACACACACACACACACACACACACACACACACAGAGGTATGGTCATATGTGTTACCCTATGCAGCATCAGATTATCACAAGTTCCCTGTGCATACCTTGTTCTGCAACCCTCAGCATCCTCACCTTCCAGTGAGGAAACTGAGGCATAGAGAGGCTAATTTTCCCAAGATCCAGATTCTAGCCAAGACAAATCTAACTCTAGCATCAGCTAACTTACTCATTGTTATATTCTGATTATTATTAAATCTGAATTTGGATCCCATTATCTTCACTGACATTGTTCTGGTTGAAGAACAGTACTGAGATCATTTTTCCCCGTTGTTTTTTTTTTTTTATTTTAGATCTGTTATAGTAATGGCTTAGAACAATCTTAAACCTGCTGTCTTAGTCATCTAGTGCTACTCTAACAAAATACCACAAGTGGATGGTTTTAACAAAGAGAAGTTTATTTCCTTATAGTAAAGTAGGCTAAAAGTCCAAATTCAGGGTGTCAGCTCTAGAGGAAGGCTTTCTCTCTCTGTTGGCCTTCTTCTCATCAGTGTTCCCCCAGACTAGGAGCTTCTCTGCACAAGAACCTCAGGTCCAAAGGATGCACTCTGCTCCCAGTTCTTCTTTCTTGGTGGTATGAGGTACCCAATTCTCTGCTTGCTTCCCTTTTATCTCTTACAAGAGATAAAAGGTGGTACAGGCCACACCTCAGGCAAACTCCCTTTACACTGGATCAGGGATGTGACCTGAGTAAGGGCGATGTTACAATTCCACTCTAATCCTCTTTAATGTAAAATTATAATCACAAAATGGAGAACCACACAACCCTGGGAATCATGGCCTGGCCAAACTGATACCTTTTTTGGGGGACACAGTTCAATCCATGACACCTGCCATTACCTAACTCCAGGTGAGATCTCCCTCAGGTGCACAACTCTGTCACCTTCACTCCTTCGTCATGTATAGAGTGGCTTTGCTCTTCACAGCAGTTACCTTTTAGAAATTACAGTCTTAGGTGACTTGAATCAAAATTATATGCAAGAGGAACAGTATGTGTATTTGGGTGGAGAGGAGCCTAAAGCAGGAGAAAGGGCAGCAGAACATGAATTCCTATTACCTACTGGCATTCTGTTAATGAACCACATTACCCTAGAGCCGAAGTATCAGGAGGTGGCAGAAACAATTAAGTTATACAGCACTCATCTGATACAAATAGATGCTTGACAGAATCTTGGAAATGCAGGTTGATTAGGCTTTGGTCTTCATCGGACAAAAGACTATGTTCTAATAAGATAGAGAGGCAGTGTCTGTTGGACCCTAATTCTTTTTTTTTTTTTTTAATATCTCCCTCCGCCCCCCCCAAAAAATTACCCAACACTACTGGGAGTAAAAAGTTGTTTGTTATGACAACTGTTTAACTGCCTTTGACACTGAAAGCCACGATTTTGTTTTTTATTTTGTTTGTGATTTTTCATGATGGAATAGGCACAAGACGAGGCACATGGAGTCATAACCGGGAGGAGGGGAGGATACAAGAAGAAGGATAGAGAGTAGGGTATAATAATGTTCCTTATAAATGAGGCTTCTTAAGCAATTGGGACTAGCAATCAAGTTTAGCTGGTTGATGAATGCCTCCTCCTTTTTATATTCTGGTGAGGTGGTTTGTCCCTAAGTCACCCAGAAGGGGGTTGAGCCCATGGAATGAGCATGTAAGTCTGTTGTGCATTATGGTTAAGAGAACACACTATGGAATCTGAATTCCCGGGTTCAAATCCTGGATCTGACATGTAAATTGGAACCTTCAATAATTACTTAGCCTCCCTGTGTTTCAGCTTCCTCACCTGGAAAATGCAGATAGTAAGAACACATGCCTTATAGACTTGTTAACAGGATCAAACGAATTAATACAAGTAAAGAACTAAGAACGGACGTGACAGAGCTGAGAAGTTATGTGTGTGTTACCTATGATCACTGATCTTAAGTGAAGTTCCTTATTACTTGCTAATTAGCATCTCCAAAGAAGTAATGTGGTCTGAGGTTGGAAAGGCCTGGGCTAAATTTTGAGTTAACCAATTGGGTCCTGTTGCTTATGAGGCATTTGGGTTAGAATTTTGGTTACTAAGGGTAGGATTTTCAGCCAAACTTCCTATCTCTTACCTACTAAAAGGTACTAACTCTATTTTACGAGTCACTAAGAAGGTGATACAAAAGCAGGACACTATTGTCTTCCTAGTTTCAAATCACTAACAGTAAACATGGAAGGGAAAGAAAGAGGTTTGTGTAAAACTACATATTCTCCTTTTGTGGAGCTTCCAGACTATGGTACACTAGGAAGAAAGGCCTGGTGATCTACTTCTGATGAAAACCTACGGCTCACAACAGAAAGTGTCTGATATAGTGCTGGAAGATGAGCCTCCTAGGTTGGAAGGCACTACATGACAGCTGCAGCGATGGATTCAAACATACCAACCATCATGGTGCAGGACGGGGCAATATTTTGTTCTGTTGGACTAGACATAAGGTCGCCCTGAGTTGAAGCCAGTTCAATGGCAACTAACAACAATAACAACGGTACAGGGTCTGTCACATAATAAGAGCTCAGTAAATAGTGTGCCTTATTAATCTTGCACAGGTGTGAAGGGTTACCAATGCAAACTTGCCTCAATTTAAAAGTACTGGAATGTGCAAAAATCACATTTGTCCCAGAAGTAGAGATGCATTTTTACTGTACATTCACACATCATGTCTTCAAATGACTTCACACACATTGCCAATCTCAGAAAACACTCCAAAATGTTAGTATGTTTTTTGGAGAAGTTAATAAAATAAGCAATTTTTCCTAGCCCTTTCAGAATCTATGGCTCTGCTGATTTTTATTTTGTTTTGCTTTTCATGATGGTTTTCCAGCCTAAGACTGAGAGGGTATCATGAGGGGTTTTACAAAACAACTTGAATTTTCCAAACTAGATATCAGCTGGGTTGTTGTTAGTGACCTTTGTTTTCTTGCTTTGCTCTTACATGCTTGTTAATGCCTTTGTGCTAGTGTAAGAAATTATCCCTCTATTACCCATGGTGTTGCCAATCACACCTTGAACTCTAGAATGAAGGAAAACACCTAAAATCAAATAGCAAAACAAACTAAAAACCAAATCACATTCCTATGTCGATTCCCCAACCACTGCCCTACTACACCACCACCTGTCCCTTCAGGGAAGCTTATGTAAATTAAAAGCATTATTCATTGAACACAAATTGAAGGTTTGTTATACAGCATGTTCTGGGTTAAGAACTTACTGTAAAGCAATCAGATGTGATGTTGTAATTCCATAGACAACCCAGAGAAACATGCTTAGTCGATTGAAAACCCCTTTCGAAGCAAGGAATCCCAGCATTCCCAGGATGCTGTAAAATAGAATCCAGCCAAACCTATCAGACACAAACTTGAAATGCCAAACTCAAGAATTGATTTGAGAGAACACTGCCTGACATTTGCCTCTCTTTCTTGACTCATTGTTTCTTACTCCTACTATGCATTGCTACAAATCTATGATTCCGCCTGCTCAAGGTCTTCCTTCTGCTTCCTGTGCTTGGAAAGCATCTCAGCTGCCTTGTCGATGAACCTTATAATTGCTAAAGACCCTACGTGGGTATAATTCCACTGGTTGGTCAGGGGCCTGGAAGGAAAAAGATTGGAGTATCAGGGCCAAAGCAGTCTGGAGAAGAGACATGAGGATGAGGCCTTTGCAGGAGGCAGGGCACATGACCATCTTCTAACTGCAGGTGCAGCCCACCAGCACATGCACCACGGAAGTGGTACTGAACAACTAAGTGGATAGAATGACTCGGCCCACTGACATCAGCCAACCTCTGTCATCTCTATTAAAAGAAAATGGAATTACATTTAGTCTCTAGATCCTGCTGGATAATCAAACTGTTTCTCAATTTAAGTTGAACTCCTTCCAATAACTTATATCTACATCCCATTTTAGAATCCACCAGGCCTGCTCCCATCATTTCTCACTTCAGAGAACAGAGGCCCGCAAGCTCCAGCCTTCATATTTGGGGCATAGTGGGCTCTTGTAAAAGTAACAATGTGAGCTTTGAAGCCAGGCAGACCTATCCTGTCCCTTTATTTACAAGCTGAATGGCCTTGAATACCTTGATTTACCTCTCTGAAACTTTAGAGATTGTAATGCCTACCTGTAGGGTAGTTACAAAGACTAAATGAAGTGTTTAAAGAAAGGCTCAGTGCAGTGCCTGACACACAGCTGATCCTCAGTAAGGGTTAGACACCATCCTCTGTAGACAGAACTCTGTCATCAGACCTCTCTGATGCTTATTATCTACCAAGATCTCTCCCTCTCACCTTTCATCGGGCTCCCAGGTACCATTTAAAAAATTATTTTACACCCAGAATGGCAAAGGCTTCAGCTTGCATGCTTTTTCCAGTCCCCCGGTAAAGACCATCAGAAGGGCAGAGTTTGGAAATGCTTTACGGATGTACCCACCAGCCAGCCTCCCCACACCCTTTGGGTACTCCCTCATTTTTCTCTATGACTCCTCAAAGCACCTCTGAAGATCCCTAGGGCACAGGCAGTTTGAAATACACTGTCCTAGAGCAATTATTGGAGCCCTGGTGGTGTAATGATTAAGCATTCGGCTGCTAACCAAAAGGCTGTTAGTTCGAATTCACCAGCCTCTCCTTGGAAACCATATGGAACAGTTCTACTCTGTCTTACAGGGACTGCAACAGGGTGGTTTTTTTGGTTAGAGCAATTGTTGCAAGCATGTAACAAAGGGACCTTGCTTAACAAAAGCTCTGAAAGATTTATATCATTTAACAAAGCAATTAAACACAGTATCCAAGACCCCTCCACCTTGGTTCCTGTGGACTACGCCAGCAAACCTAACAGCATCCTTACAATTATGCATCCGCAGTCAGCCCCTAACCAATAAACCAAACCCACTGCCATCAAGTCTATTCCAACTTATAGGGACCCTACAGGAGCACAACTGGCCCATAGAGTTTCCAAGTCTGTAAGTCTTTGCGGAAGCTGACTGCCACATCTTTCTCCCGCAGAGCAGCTGGTGGGTTCTAACCACAGGCCTTCTGGTTAGCAGCCAAGCACTTTAACCACTGCACCACCAGTGCGCCTACTCAGCCCCTAGAGATTAATAAGAAAATCCTAATGCAAAAAGACAACAGCTTAAAATATACAGGAAGAGAATCATAATGACAGATTAACCTATCCTGACCAAGACTGTACATTCAGCAAATTAACAAAACCAACAATAACTCATTGTCAGAGCTGTCCTCAGGTATCGAATTATTTTAAGAACCTATAAACCAAACCAAATCCATTGCTGTCGAGGCAATTCCAACTCATAGTGATCCTACAGGACAGAGGAGAACTGGCCCATAGGTTTTCCAAGGAGCGGCTGATGGATTCCAACTGCCGGCCTTTTGGCTAGCAGCCGTAGCTCTTAACCACTGTGCCACCAGGGCTCCTAAAAACCTATAGTGGAGGCAAAAAACACAAGCAAAAATGGATCAAAAAATAGAAGGAAGAGTGTGAGCTGAATTCTAGCTTTAAATCCGCTGCTGACTAGCAATACTAAATGAAAATATCCTCACTGCTAAGCAACAAAATGTGAAAATGATCTTTCCATACAACCAACTCTTCCACTAGACCCTGGACAATGTAACCTCTCTTTCCTGAGTTTCTGTCTCATTTTAAAGGTTGTAGGAAGGGGTAGAAGAGAAAGAGGCTTGGGAAGCAAGGGGAGCTTCCATTTCTAAAAGCCAGTACTGAAACCACCACCATCCTCTAATCCGGTGGAGGTATGTAAGCAAATACGGAAACAAAAGGAAAACTAAAACAAAGTCAGTGAGCAGTTGGCAAGTGGAATGGGTTTCACACAAACTGTGAATCAACAAATATGATGAACTGTCTATGATTTGGGCCCAGAATGATGCTGTCTGCTTAGGGGAATATAAGACAGAGGTCTTGCTAAACCACTTGTGCACACACTCTCACTTAATCCTCACAAACATCCCACGAGGCAGATAGCGAACGAAGGTTTAAGGCCATTTAGCCATCCACTAGAATGCTTTGGCGGCAAGTAGCAGAAACCCCTTAGAAACTCCTATTCAAACTTGTTTAATCAACGCGCATTATCACCTGCAACTAAGGGTCATGGCAGGGCAGTCTCCAGGTGTCATATAAGGACATATATTAATCTCTCTGCAGTGTCAACTGCATCCTATATCTGTACCCACTGATGTTCACAAGATGGATTGCAGTGACAATCTGAGCTACATGTTTCCTTGTTCATGTCCAGCATGAGACAGAACTCCTTCTCCTCTTTATGGATTATCTATCCTTCCCTTTAACTGGGACAACTTAAGTCATCAAGTAACCCCTCACTCAATGACTGTTCTAAGGGAATGTTATGGACCATTCCTACCTGGGAATGGGACCACCTTTCTCTAAGTCATGAAGAGGAGGGGTGCATATATGAACAAAAATGTGTTCCCTGCAGGAGTGAAGAAGGGGAGATGGAGGCTATACAGGCAACCAATGTGTGTACTACATTTACCCAAACCCAAATACTTGGCAAGTGGCAGTGCCAGGACTGAACTTCATAGTTAAATATCTTATAGAACCATGGACCAGTTTCTGCAATTTAGAAAACTACTTGCTACATCATGGCAATTCTTCTCCTTATAGTCCAACAATCAGTTTTCACAAAGTACATCTCCAGAGGTACATGACAACCATATATACCCAACAAAAAATCAGATCTAAACAATAGTGAACTTATCAAGTCAACAGAACACAATATTTGGAATTTAGAAAGTCACAGAATACCCAAGGCATATGAATGCCATGCCAGTAGGAGCCATTTGCTTTTAATGGCAATCATGTGTTATAAACATGTTAACAACAGTATCAACACAATAATAAATATTGATGTGCCGTTTAACTCATCTTATTATTATTGACATTTGTTTATGATAAAGCAACACTGTTGTGTTTTAAAAAACTGCAAAAGGTATAGAAAGCCTTTAGGCAATTATGATTTTTTTTAATGACTAGTGGAAAACAAAACACCTCGGGCTGATAAGCCTTCTCTAGTTTCTTCTGGCTGCTACTGATAATAGTCTGTAAATAATGCTGCCTCAGTGTCTAGTGTCTCTGAAATATTCAACACTGAGACAGAGATGAGCTGGCTAGATGCTGGCCTCTTTTAGTTGATACCTTGATCCCAAAATATTCCTCCTCATCTAGGGTTATACACATGCCACAAAAATAACTATATTCCTTTTACAAAGGGTTTTTGTCTCTTGGGGGAAAAGATGGATGGATAGCGGTAGCCCAAGATAGCAAGTTTGCTTAGACGACCAGTTCTAGTTTGCTAACAGAGGGGGAAAAAACTAGACAGTTCAACTCTTGGACCATTTACCAATCTTTCCTCTTGAGGTTATTAACATACATGGTGCTCCCAGCTGGGCCAGTAAGCCACTGGGGTCCTCTCCATCTCTGGGTAAACATAATTCCTTTCCACTTTCTTCCTCTGAGTAAGTGTTCAGTAAGTATTAGGTGAATGAAGGATCATGATCAATATAGACTTTTCAGTTGAATTGAAATGCAGGAATGAGAAACTCAGAAGTAGGGAATGACCAGGTGGTTAGCATTTCTCCAATAGTCCCCTTCTTTTTTATTTCTCCTGCCCCCATTCTTGGCCAGCTCTTATCACCTTCACCTGAAGCATCATGGAATCTTGCCCTCCCCTTCTCTTGTCAATTAAACTACACAATAACTCTTTGCTCCTTACCTTGCTGTTCAAGGAGAGAGAATTCCCATTGCCACCAAAACCCCTATTCTGGAATTTCCATTCTGGTAATTCCGACCGCCTACAGAATACACTCTCAACCACTGGTTGAAAAAACTTCTCTGTAAAGGACCAGAAAGTAAATATTACAGGCTTTGCGAGCCAGATGGTCTCTGTCGCAACTACTCAAGTCTACCTTTGTAGCGCCATAGACAATATATAAACAAATGGGCTTGATTCCAATAAAACTTTATTACGAATACTGAAATTTGAATTTCATATAATGTTTACAAGTCACCAAATATTATCCTTCTTTTGATTTTTTCCCAAGGTTTATAATTTTAAAAATCATTTTAGGTCATGAGCCACACATAACAGGTGGCAGGCTGGACTTGACCTGTGGGTTATAGTTCACTGACACCCTGGTCTAAACCCCTTTAGCCTAGCATGCAACTTAGTCCACATTCACAATCCAGCTGTCTCTTCAGCATTAGCCCTCACTGTTGGCAATTCACCATCAACATTCTACCACTAATACTAAACCGAGCTACTGTTTGTTTCCGAAATGTGCCATGGGCCTTCCTGTCTCTGCTCTTCTGATATCATTCCTTCCATGTAGATTCCAACACTCAGTATAAGTGTCACTTCTTCCATGAAACTTTTGCTAATGGTTTTAGCTTAAAATAACCTCTTCATCCTTTATAATTACAATTTCTGCCTACCTCTGTGTTAAGCAATTTACCTACATTATGCCCTTTAACCCTTAAACAGTGACACAGGTGTCTGAAACAACTTTACGAAACAGGAAATTGAGATTCAGCATGATTAAGTAATGCACCCAAGGTCATAATAAATGGGAGAGTCAGGATTCTAACCCGGATATTTTGGGTCCCAAAGTCCATGCACTCATTTTTAAGCTCTCAGCATATCATACACACTAGCATTTTATTTGTACTTCTTTTGTGACACTGATTTCATTTCTGTCCACTATTAAAACTATTTGTGTGGATTTTTTTCATCTCCTTTTCTAAAGTCCAGAGTTCTGAAAGGCATAGTCCATGTCTTATTCATATTTTTATCCTCAGAGGGATTTGCATAGAAGAGGTGCTTAATACATCTTTGTTGAGAGAATGAGCACCACTCAATACACACTTGTAGCAATGAATTGCTATTATTAACTTTTGGATTTGATTTCCTGTAATCACTACCTTTGATGGTAAGAGAATGAAGCTGCCTTTTTTTTTTTTTTTAGCAGAAAGCATACCCAGAGATAAACAGAAAATCAAAACTGGTTCCCATCAGTAGGGGTGGAAAGATTTTGTTTGTGCTCAAGTAAAAACTAGACAGACTCAAATACAAAATGAATTTGGCCATCTGTTTTGGATTTTAGCACTTTCTTTTAGAAGAAAAGCCCACAGTAGAAGGTATCTTAATGAGTTCCATTGGCATGTGCTTTCTCTGGTTGGCATGACATTCCCTGGGCTTTATAGCTCTTCTGACATCAACCACCACTGGCACTGTTGGTCAGCAAGCCCAGAAACTACTCCCAGCCTGGTTTATGACAGGGTCAGCCTCTGTCTCTATTAGACACTTGGGTGATTTAGAATTGAACTTTTGTCTGTGCTAGTATTTGCCAACAATGACAGGACAGAGTAATGAATGATTGCCACCCCTCACGCAACTGAACTTGCCAAATCTAAAAAATGACTAATTTCTGTGTCTTCTGAGGTTAAGTCTGATAAATCTTTCCCTCCTTTGCATTTGATGCCCTTTGGTGTGTGTGTGTGTGTGTGTGTGTATATAGTCTTGTTAAACTACTCAGTGATTGAGAAACAGTGTGACCTAATGCCAAAGAAGCTGAGTTTTTGATCCAAGCACTACTATTCACTATCTAACATGTCTTTGCAAAGCCACTATCTAACCAGGTATTTTGGACCCTAAACTCCATGCACTCCTCTTTCAGTGCTCAGTATACCATACACGCTAGCAAACATGGTTTTGCGCATTTCACCTCATGGATCTGAGTTTTGTTTTTATATAAAATGGAGAAAAATATCTGCCTCACAGAATTTTAAATAAGGGAGGCAGCATTTTCAAGGTCCCTAGTACAGTGCCTGGCACTTAGTAGATAATCACCTCAACCACTGTTACTGTCTTCATCTTTCCATTTTATAATACTATTTTTGGAAACAAAGACTAACTATAATTAGTAAGTTAGTCTTGCAACAATAGAGTTTTTGTTGTTTTCTTTTGCTTCGCTTTGCTTAGTTGCTGTCTCAGGAACATAATTGAAAGTGGATTCTATTTAATAATAAATTATGTCTTAATTAGAGTCTATAGTAAATGAACAGTGAGTTTAAAAGCAAAAGCCCAAATTTAAAATAGATGTTTTAAAAGCAGAGAATAAGTCTATATGCTATAGATATACTGAAGATCTGACTCACAAACATAGAGATAGAAATGGAGAATCAAAGGAACAGGATCGCTACATCTGACTACCCCATCTTCAGTGACTCCAGATGTCACTGATGAGAGAAAGTATTGTCTTCAGCTAATGGGGCCTAGCTATAAATGTGGAAATCAATCCCATAGGAGGTTTTTCTCCTACCACAACCTCTCTCGTCCTTTTCCCTCCAGGATAAATTACCCGAGCCAGACTGTTTCCTTTTTCCTCCCCACCCTCACCTGTAACCCACTGCCCTCAAGTCGATTCTGACTCATAGTGACCCTACAGGACAAAGTAGAACCACACCATAGGGTTTCCAAGGCTGTAATCTTAACAGAAGCAGACTGCTACATCTTTCTCCCATGGAATGGCTGCTGGGTTTGAACTGCCAACCTTTCCGTCAGCAGGCGAACTCTTAACCACTGGGCCACCAGGGCCTATACTCCTCACTTTTCTTTTCACCTATAGTCCTCGCTAAATTGGTATCATGCCAGGTCATTATTTTTCCCTCCAAAATGATATGCATCTTCTTTAGCTAATTTTGTTCTGCTCTTTCATTTTCATATTTTATCAAATTACTCTAAGAACTTCTATCTCCCTTCCCGCCTTGTTAATTTTCACCTTCCCAATAATACAAACGTCTTGGGCTTTCTATAAGAGCAGGCCTACCAAAGAAAGGTAATCCCCAAGTTATCAATATCAAAAACTATAAATATGCCCAGGATTCCCCTTTAGAAATCCCATCCCCTCCATTTTTCTAAGCTCATTGTGCAAATAAATCAATTCAATTATTCAAATTAATAAAAGTATATTTCTTCATCAAGACTTGCATTTTTTGGTATTATTAAGTTGCTGGAATATTTTACTGATTTTTAACTACTATTTGTCCTTGCAGCTACAATATTTCTGTAACATTACAGCTTTATGACCTTAATTAGGCACTTAATCACCATTCACAATAATATGTAACCGTTGTTGTTAGGTGCCATCGAGTCGGTTCCGACTCATAGCAACCCTACGTACAACAGACCAAAACACTGCCTGGTCCTGTGCCATCCTCACAATTCTTGTTATACTTGGGCTCATTGTTGCAGCCACTGTGTCAATCCGTCTCATTGAGGATCTTCCTCTGGATATTAAATTTCAATGACCCATCCACAACTGCATTTTTTGGAACTTAGCCCATTTGTATGATAGTTGCTATTTGGATATAAGCTGTAAACCAACTTTAGAAAAGTCATAGCTCATTTGATATAGGGAATATCATATAATTTATTGTTTTGCTTATTTTTGGAAAATGTATGTGATTGTTATTATATAGTTAAACTGATGGACTTTTTAATTTTTTCAGGCCCTCAGTGAGCATGAAGGGCATACACCTTCATTGACATTAGCCAATGTGTCTGTTTACAATTAACAGGTATTTTTGCTAGAAACAAGTAATTTCCAATGGTTAAGGACAGTGAGAATGGTAGGTCTTCTCCGTGACAGTATTTCTACCAACTGGCATGTTCCCTCAAAAGGTAGTTGCTGAACAAAGTTGGTCAAGTTTTTAAATGCTTACTATCAAAGCAGTAACAAAACAAGTCATTTAACAAACAGTGCAAGCTTGATAAAGTCTCCACTCTTTGCCCTTTTATGATTTTTATAAAAGATTCCCTTGAGGCAAATTCACAATATTAGAAGCAGTATTCAGCTAACCCTCCAGTTGGGGTCAGGCAATAGAATCCTGGGTAAGACCTACACACAGGATTGGATGGAGCCCCAAGGCCAAGGCTGTATTCTGAAATAGAGTAACTCTACCAACAGATTTTTATCACAAGTTCATGCAAGGGCAGGAGGGCCTTCCCAACCATACAGCCAACGCACATATCTTGGACCTACTCATTTTACCAATGTAAAAATCATGTGCTAACATGCATTTACTAACTGACAAACTCTTTAGTGTTGATCACTGATAAAGATAAGTGGGTCTCTGATTAGTTTATCAAAGGCTAAACTAACTTAGAGTAGGGTGCTTCAAATGTTAAACTAACTAGAATGAGAAGAAAACACACACACACAGATGCCAAACACACACACACACACACACACATACAACAATAAATTACAAACAGTAAATATAGAAAAAGAAGAATACTTGATTTAAACCAAAACCAAACTCATTGCCATCGAGTCAATTCTGATTCATAACGACCCTAAAGGACAGAGCAGAACTGCCCCATAGGGTTTCCAAGGAATGGCTGGTGGATTCAAATCTCCAACCTTTTGGTTAGCAGCTGTAGCTCTTAACCACTGTATCACCAGGGCTGCATACTTAATGCAGGTGGTCTGAAAATAAGAAAGAGATGTAATTAAACTATTTTCCTGCCATGCAGTATTCTTTGAAATATGAATGTGACCTGAACATCATGAAAATCAAATATATAAAGAATGACTACACCCAACAAAATCTAGATTGACATATTTGTTTTTATTTTGCCAGTGGGACTTATGATTCTAATTTTTAAGATGCCAATTTAAGAAAGGGTCATGTAATTAAGGTAAAATGCCACCAGAGGTGATTAGTGTCCAAAATGGGATCATATGACCCTAAAGAGGGGGTTTAAATTGGTGTGATTTATCTGAAATAAAATTAGCATGATTTAATTTTTTATTTATTAAAAAATGGCTTGATCAGTAAAGTTATTTTGTTATTAATAATTTTATTAATGCATTAAAATAAATCATAAATATTTAATCATTCATCATTTTAAAACCCAACCAATAAGGCAATTGAGTACCTCTCCATGAACAGCACAGCCTGAGATCTGGACAGGAAGAGCACTGTTCCTTAAAAATGGAGTACTACTTACCCTTCATCCGTTTGTAAACTAGACACTATCTGTGCTTCAAAAGAACAAAACACATTTATTTACTACCCAATTCTCAAATGCTCTTACAATATCACTGCCAAGGTTTGTTCAGCTTAAGCTTGAACCTTGCCAATGACAGAGACCTCCCTTCTTTCCAAGGCCTCCAAATCAACCTTTCAAAAGCTCTAGCCATTATAGAGTCCATTCTCATGTGTCTTCATTCAGCAAATAGGAATTGAGGGTCCCCTATTATCAGGTGGAGCCTCTGGTTAGTGCAGGTGGTTAATGAGTCCTCCCCTGGGAACATTTAACAGGACTTCAGTGATGAGGTAACACACTGTCCTTGGCTGGAGGCATCCCCTCAGCCTCTGGCTTTCCAGCAGCCCACTCCACACAGACCTCAGCGGAGACCCTGCACACCTCTGAGTGTCCTCTAGGCAGGATTTAAAGAGCTGCATGCGTTCTCTCAGACATAGCCCACATCTGCCTCTTGGGCAACACGCTGGTGTTCTTTGCCCCAATGAACTTTATCAGTGTAGAGGGCCCAGTGCAGTCCCTTTGCCTTTGCTGCAGGCGCCTGAACAGCCAGCAGGCCTGACTTTGTCTTTCAGGTTTTCTAGCGGAGAGTCAGGCCACTCATCACTGCAGCTACTGGAGCTAAACCTCAAGCTTTCCAGTGGTTCTGTTGCTGCACCTCTCTGACTTGATGTACAAAGTAGAACATCCCCACCCTTGGTGGTCCTTGGTGAGTGGAGGGAGCAGGGGAGGGGTGGGACTCAGGGCACACCAGCAGCTCTCTCCAGAAATTACCTTCTTATATACTCCAGGAATTTCTATCTTGCAACTCACTTTGGTGCCTAAAATCCAGGGGCAAATCCAGGTTTTAAGAGGTCTCAAGCTTACACAGTTTGGTTGGGGGCAGAAGGAATGCATTCTTTTTACAAAAAAGAAAAAATAGAATATTAAACTGAATACAAAATTAGGTACTAAATGAATATTTATTTCAAATGAGACAATAGACCATAATAAAATACAAATTGTAAAAAGCTGACAAATACTACAAAAATAAAAAATCAGAAATTATTATTATTATCTCTACACCTTCCCCTGCATTTTCAGCTGTATAATCTTTGATCCCCTCTGGCACAGTGGTTAAGCACTCAGCTGCTAACCAAAAGGTCACCAGTTCAAACACACCAGCTGCTCTGTGGGAGAAAGATGTGGCAGTATACTTCCATAAAGGCTACAGCCTTGGAAACCCTCTGGCGCAGTTCTACTCTGTCCTATAGGGTTGCTAGGAGTCAGAATCAACTTGGCAGCAGTGAGTTTTTTGTTTTTTTTTAATGTGAGACAATAACTTTGTACTGTTTTCAATCGTGTGAAAAGGAAGGTAGTCCAGTCTTTCCTTCAGCAAGGTTGTTTGGAATGTGTTGTTATTTATTTTGTTTTATTGATATTAGATAATTTTCTTTCACCCTCACATCATTAGTAATGCCATGTAAATGTTTAGGATTTTGTCAAAATTGGGAAAGTCTTATAAAGTTTCTTTCATATATGAATGATAAGACTCAGAAGAAATTTCTACTGACTAGCCAGCCTCTGGCTCCATCATTTCCAACCTTTCTTTCTGTCCCACTCCTATGTGTTTCCAAGCTGGGATCTGTCACACTGGTGAGGAGCCACGGTGTCTTGAAGCCAGGTGATTGACACTACAGTGCCAATTCAGTACAGTTCACTACAGTGTAGTGAACTGCCACTATAGACTCCAGCTACAGGCAGTCAGAGTCTTTGTGAAAGCTACGTCTGCACCAGGGTTGTTAGCAATTATGTAACCGTAACACAAATGTGACCTTGAACACATAACTATAGTGCAACCCAAACTAAATGTATTCACAGATCATCTTCCCCTTAGCTTGTTGTTGTTGTTAGGTGCCATCGAGTCAGTTCCAACTCACAGCGATCCTACAGGACACAGAAGAACTGCCACATAGGGTTTCTGAGGAGCGGCTAGTGGATCTGAACTGCCGACCTCTTGGTTAGCAGCCGAGTTTTTAACCACTATACCACCAGGGCTCCGTCCCCTTAGCTCAGCAGTTCTCAAATGAGAAGAGAATCAATTTTGCCCCTCCTCCCACCCTAGAGGCATTTAGTTGTCACAACTACATAGGGGTCGATGCAGGGGGACCTGCTATTGGTATCTAGTAAGTAGAAGCCAGGGATGCTGCTAAGCATCCTACAATGCACAGAACAGCCTCCACAACAAAGAATTATCCAGTCCAAAACGTCAGTAGTGCAAAGGTTGTAAAATTATACTAGCTGGATCCTGCTAGTAGGATCTTCAAAAAAAAATGTCCCCAACACACTAACACAACCAGACACTGGGGGAGCGTGACAGAGCAAAAATCTAAGTGGAAAGAGCACTGCAGTTAAGGTATCTTTCTTTTGCAAATTTTGCCAACAACGTATCATGTAAACATACTGCCAGGACTCTCCCAGGGCCTTGGAAGAGGTCCTGCAATGAAAGGGCTGGACATTTCAGGTTCATCAGCTTCAGGATAAGTCCACCTCGGCTCTATCTGCTGTCTTCCCACAGGCGGGGGAAGAGTCTTGGTGGGCGTCTCGTCCTGCATTGACAGGAGCAAACACCTGTCTTAACGTTGGTCTGTACAGCTAGGGTCTTATCCCAAGTTTGCAAACTCTAAAGCAGAGGTCACAGACTGGCCATTAGCAGGCTGAGGCCTGGCCTGCAGACACGATCTACTGATTCTCACAGAGTTTTAATTTTTTTTTTTTTTAAATGAATTGCCAGTATTTTTAAATTATGATATTTCACACAGAACCCCAGATTCCCGGCTTTGATTAAACAGTCCAGCAGCACCAGGCTCCCAGTCCCACCTGGCAATCCATGCAGCTAGTTTTAGCTATCTTTTCTTCAGTGTGCAGGAGCCCTCACAAGCCAATCACCTACCCTTCCTGCCTGGCCCTCTAGGTATTTGAATCTGCAAGCTTGTTCTCTGGCTTTGGTTACCTACAAAGAGCTGTGCAAATTTTCCAGAAGTGCTGTTGAAGTTTACAGTTAAACTTTCCCTTCTAGCCTTTTCTGAATGCTAGACAAATGCTCCCTTATTTATCACGGGTCATTTATTCTTTTCTTGGAGAGTCACAAGATCTGTACTTAATAGAAGCCACATAGCCTCTGCAATTTGTCACATACTGGACTACCTACGAAAATGCAAAGTGCTGAGGAAATTAAAAATGTGTTCTCTCTGTGGCATGCAGCAGGGCTAACCTGAAGGTGCAGGTCTCCAGAAGGCTGTCTGCAGTCAGTTGCTCCAGGAAAACCATTTCTTAAAGAGGCCACCAAACAGAGAACTAGATTGATCTGAAAGCCCAAAAGGCCAATTAAATCATGAGATAACATGAACTGTAAAATTAATGAGGAAAATAAAAGGCAAGGAATAATATTGGCAATGCAAAACAATGTGATAAGTACCTGAAATGAAAAGTAAAATTTATTTCTCATTTGATACAGGAAGATGCTACCCACCGACATTTAGCAAAGAAGAATGAGTGGGCTCCTTTTAAAGCCAGACCTTCAGCTCCCATCCACAAACCGTTAAGGGAGGCCAGCCAGTCATCAGGTCGTGTTAGATGTCAGGCACCAAAAGGGGTAAAAGCATTTGAATATTTGTTGCATACCAGAATCCTGACTCTGTCCTTTTAGTCTTGTTCCTAAACACAGAACTTACTGTTTTAGTTCGAAGACATCAAATCCAGCTTTTTTATATTTCACTGAAGGAACCAAGGCCCAGAGTCACTCGGAGACTGCCTAAGGAGAAGGTTTTAGACTAGAACCCATTTCCAAGGCCTCTCCATTCAGTATCCTTTCAACATCTCAGGACCTGACTGCAAATGCCACCAAGGAAGGTGATAACTCAGCAGATGGTTACCTTCTCTGGGGAGGCATCATCTGTGTATATTGTTCAACTCCATCGGCATGAACATTTTCCAGATCTCCCACCTCAAAGAGGCAAGGGGAAAAGGTCCCAGACTTGGACAAGAGCTAAGATGCTTGAGCAGATGCTGGGTTCCAGGAAAGCAGAGAGCTGAAGCAGAAGGTGCTCCCCCAGCTGATTGTGGATGCTAAAATCCAACAAACAAGTAGGGTATACAGCAGGTAGAGTCTCTGGGTGGTACAAATAGTCAACACGCTGGCTGCTAACCGAAAGGTTAGAAGTTCGAGTCTACCCAGAGGCACCTCAGAGGAAAGGCCTGGCAATCTACTTCCAAAAAATTAGCCACTAAAAACTCTATGGAGCACATTTCTACTCTGAGAAACATGGGGTCATCATGAGTCAGAACTGACTCGAAGACAACTGGTTTTTGTTTGTTTTAATACAACAAGCAGGAGCACTAAGGTATAAACTGACAAGAAAGAAACCAACAAAAGCATCAAATCCTAGGAAGGCAGGGATGAGTGTTAGGGTATAAAGCGAAGAGTTCTAACCCAGACAGATAAAATCAGGTACAAACACAAACAATGGGAGTAAGATTCAATGATTCATTCAGCAAATATTTACTGAGCCCCTGCCGCGTGCCTGGCTCTGTGCTAAGCACCGAGGATGAAATGGTGAGCAAAGGGGACGTGAGCCCTGTCCTCAAAGAGTTTAGAGCCTACCTTTAGCAAATACTCTATTGCTGTGATTCTCAGGTGAGAAGAGAAGAGGGCGTACCTTACCACGAGCTTGCTTTCACATCTCCAGGGCAACAGGGAAGAAATGTGTGGTTGTATAGTTTTTAAAAAGCATATTTCAAATGATACGGTACATTTATACTAGAAAATAATTTTTTAAAAAATACCATTTTCATAACATAAACTACAGAAAGGAAAGCCTGGAAAATTCTTCTTGTAGAAAAAATAGTTTGAGAAATATTGGCTAGGAATATTAACAAGCATTTGCAGCTTGCTTTTGTAAACTGACAGGATTGGGGTAGATAAGTTTGTTAATTTGCATCAAAGGATCGAAATCAGGTAGGTATATATATAGTCATGCACACGTGTCACTGACACACACTCCAGTCCTTGTTCTCTCACCACCAACTCCATCTACCTACCTACACTGGTACAGCACCTTCATCCACTGTGTCACTCAGCAGGGACTGATTACCACGGGCCAGACCCTGTGCTAGATACCGGGAGTGTGGTGCCTGCCCCCTGGAGCTCACCATCCACTGGGAGAGAAGAACAAGAAGAAAATACTTGCCCTAACAAATGTACATTACAAACAAATGCATGTTACAAAGCAACTCCACCGGAAAGGTATGCTATCAAAGGAGGGAAACCAGCCCAGCCCAGGTGTCAGGAGAAGGAGCCATTGAGTGACTTGATGTCTTTAGGGAAGAGACCTGTTCCTGTTTTCAGAGCCATGGAAACATCTTATTATTCTTTTCCAACCTGTATTTTATCTACCCATCAGACATGACGGTAGCAAGAGAGGGTGGAGGCCGTTAAACACGATGTCAGAGTGATTGATAGAAGTGTCATAATCCTTCTGAAAATGTTACCTGAATCACTCATGCTACAAGTGTGACTCTTCCAGAGTCCTTTAAGATTTTCATAAATCCTACTTGTAAGACAGAGTGCTGCTAACGCTCATGCACAGCAGATATCTGCAGTCTTTTGGTTTTCACCAGGTGATGTGCAGTCATTACTAATTCAGTCAAATCGCTCAGCTTTAACAAGTCATTAGCCCCAGCAGTTTGGGGGAAAAAAAAATCTGGGGCCTTGTCTATGATGATCCCAAAGTCAAATTCATGACATTTACTGATGCTGCTTTATGGGATTTCCTTAGGAAACCAATGTTAAGCAAATTCCAACCTCCTCCTTTTCAGATGAAGAAGAAAATAAGGTCCATCCTATAGCTCAGAAGCATTTGATTGCAAACTCTGTTGATTCCATCAATAAGCATTTTTTAATTAATAAGAATACATTTCAGAACCCAAGTTAACTACTATTATTCATATTACTTTTGGTGGTGCAGTGGTTAAGACCCCGGTTGCTAACCAAAACGTCGGCAGTTCAAATCCACCAGTCACTCCGTGGAAACCATATGGGGCAGTTCTACTCTGTCCTATAGGGTCGCTATAAGTTGGAATCAAGTCAATGGCAAAGGGTATTAATTTTAAACACTCCATAATTAATCATGGTATTATCATTAATATATAATTAATGTCTTTTCAAAAAATAAGTATTTTTTTACTACCTACTATGAACCAGATTCTCATATTGCTGACAGACTAACTAGTAGGGAGACAGAGCTGCAAATGAATAAACACAATAAACCAGGAGAAGCATGAAAACAGGGGTAGAGACTAAACGCCTGAGCGAGGAGAGGGTGCGGTCCAGAAGGAATGACCAAATGCGGATGCAAGGGAAGATGAGTAGGAGTTTGCCAGGCAGGTGGGGGGAGGAGAGTGAGCAAGACAGAGAATGACTCTAACAAGGAAGCAGCAGCTGAAAGGTAGGGAGGCGAGGCAGAGCCTCCCCGATGGTAAGCTGAAAGCTGTTCAGTATGTCCCACAAGCACAAGACATGAGGGAGCTGGGATGGGGGCCCCGTGTAGATCTGAACGCCATGTTAAGAAGTTTGGGCTTTTCCTGGAGGCAAAAGCAATCTCTGAAGAATTTTAAGCAGAAATGATGTTGTACTTGGATTTGTATTTCCGAAATATCACCCTGGTAACGGTGGGAAGTATAACCCGAATGGGAAGAACCATGAAAAGGCAAGATACACCAGGAGGCCTCAGCCGCTTGGGTTTGGGCTGTTTCATCGGTTTCATTGCTCCCAGAGCCTGCTTCCTCCCCTCAGTGCTGGATTTAGGAGTGCTTTGAGCCCGAAATGGTTGTGTTTGCCTTCATTTCAGCCTTCCCTCCTAGGATCCAGCAGTGGGTATATCCCAATGGGCCGACCGGGAGGGAGGCTGGCATGGGTTTAGAAAGCAAGGATGCACCCCAGATTCCTTTTTGTGCCTCCCCCACACCGCAGCCCTGGAGAGGCTCATTCATGACAGTGATAATCCCTGATTTAGAATCTAAGCCTCTGTTAGCCCTTTAATACTGTCTAATAGAATACAATGCAAACTTGTACTTGAAGTTGGATGACACTTGTGAAGGTTAGTTTTCTATGCCAACTGGCCAGTTATTTAATCAAACATTAACCTAGGTGTTGCTATGAAGGTATTCTGTAGACGTGATTCACATTTACAATCAGTTGACTTTAAGTGAAGTGTATTACTCTTCATAATGGGGGTAGGCCTCACCCAATCAGTTGAAGGCCTTAAGAGCAAAATCTCAGGCTTCTCAGAGAAGACGGGCTCCTGTCTCAGGACTGTAACATAGAAATCCTGCCTGAGGTTCCAGGCTGCTGACCTGTCCTGTAGATTTTAGACTCAAGACTACAACATAAAGTCCTGCCTGAGTTTCTAGACAAACTTCAGACTTGTGAAACTTCATAATTGTGTAAGCCAATTCCCTAATAATAAAAAAAAGTATATATATATCTCTCCAAGATATATTACCTGAGGGATACAAACATCCACCACTCATCTGTCAGTCTGTTGTACTTTGGTGGCTTATGTGTTGCTATGATGCTGGAAGCTCTGCCACCAGTATTTCAAATACCAGCAGGGTCATCCATGGTAGACAGGTTACAGCAGAGCTTCCAGACTAAGACAGACTACAAAGAAAAGCCTGGTACTCTACTTAGAAAAAGTAGCCAATGAAAACCCTATATCTCACAAGAGAATATTGTCCAATGTAGTGCTGGAAGATGAGTCCCCTAGATTGGAAGATACTCAAAATACATAGTGAGTATAGCAATGATTGTGAAGATGGCACAGGATCAGGCAACATTTTGTCCTGTTGTATATGGGGATGTGGAGTTGCCGTGAGTCAAAGCTGACTGGACGATAACTAACATACACACACACAAACACACACACTCTTATGTATATATGACTATATACATATGTATACCCACTGCCATTGAGTCGATTCCGACTCATAGCAACCCTGTAGGACAGAGTAGAACTGCCCCACAGGGTTTCCAAGGAGCACCTGGTGGATTCAAACTGCCGACCTTTTGGTTAGCAGCTAAGCTCTTAACCACCGCACCACCAGGGCTCCTCCTGTACATATCTTTCAGTTAGTAATCGAGTGCTTAACCATTTGTGCCACTTATAGGCCATATATATATATATATATATATATATACATAGTCCGTGGGATCTCTGAGGTATATTTCTCTTATTACCCCATATAGCCTAGTATTCATTCCTTCCTTCCTTCCTTCCTGCACTCCTTCATTCAACAGACATGTAGGGAGCACGTGAGCTACACCATTTACAGTGCGAGGTATGAGGATACTAAGATGGACAAGACAAGAAGAGCCCGCTGAGGGCAAGAGGGGCACACCGAACACGGGTTAAATCTGACCCATGGGGACCAATCCATAGTCATCAGTCAGAGTCCTTCTCCATAAGACATGCATAAAAAGGACCAGGAACTATCTTCCAATTAGCAGAGGAATAAAGAGCAAGTAAAGGGGCTGGGAGCTATAAAAAAAACATAGGGTAATGCTAGAATAGAAACAAGACGAAGGAATGATGTACCCAGCCTGGGGACACCGAGGAAAGCTTTGCGTTCTGAGTACTGACCTGTAAACAGATTCTTAAAGGGTAAATACGGGTTTTTCAGATAAAAGAAGAAAGGTAGAATGTCAAAGGCAACTGGCATATGCAAAGATATGACACGTGGAGGTACGTGACACGCGTGCTGAAAGAGACTACTGTAATTGTAAGGAAAATAAACCTTCTCGACTTACCCATAAAAGAAAGAAGGAAGAAAAATATAGAGTTTGAAAGTACAGAGCTTGGCTCCTGTATGGAATTGCTGGGTCACTGAGGGGGCTATCAATGCCATGGCAATATGGCTATTCTGCCCTTCATGGCCACGTGGAAGCTCTTGCTTCACTTCTCTTTCATGCCATCTCTACCTTTCCACATGTGTCCACTATTCTAGTTTTGCTCAGATGTATTGCTCCACTTACTTATCAGCTTGCTCATGGCCCAAAATGACCACCCAACCCCAGATCCAGCCCATTCCTGCATGCAGCCTTCTTCTTCAAGCCTTACAGCTCTCTGAAAACCAGTCCTTGTGTCCCTCTGCAAATTCTCAAAAAAGAAATCCAATTGTTTGTTGGTCACCATATGGTTTGTTTTCCCTGGATTCAAAAGCATCCTTTGTCTGTTTAATGGGGTTGCCATGAGTTGGAGTTGACTCTACAGCAACTGGTAAGCAATGACAACGTGACTACTGGGAATTCATCCTGGGTAAGGTGCTTCTCAGCTGGGTCCACATTGAATGGACCAAGATCACATAAGTCAGCTACCGCTCCACAAGGTTTTTCAGACTCCAGGTGAAAATCCATCCCCATAACCTAAGTGCCACCACGGGTTATACCAACACTTCATGATGCTCTTCCAAATGACAGGAGCCACGCTCGAATCTAATCTCACCATGAGATTGCCTCCCTTTCCGTATTGTATGAACTGATGTTTTATGTGGAAATAGCCAAGAGAGTAAATTTTCTTTTAAAAGTTCTAGAGGCAGAAGCAGGAATTTCCTATAAGTGGGGAAAAATAATGTAGTCTTAGAATATGTCCTCCTGGGAACCAAAAAGCTTCTAGGAATCAGCTCACCTGGAAGCTGCAAGGCTCCAGCCCCTCTCTGTCCAGTGTTTCCTAGTACTGTTCAAAGATGACAGAGAGAGGAAGAGGCAAGAAAGAGCATCCTTTGTTCCTGAACCTACAGAATGTTCCTCTCACCGTTGCCGATAACTTGGTTTAAAGAAAGATTTTGTATTGTTTTTTATTTATTACTTTGGAGGCTGTGGATTTATTTATTTATTTTTTTAAGGCAGAGGAGAGAAGAGAGCTGGGAAAGAGAAGGAAAACAAGCAAGTTCTCTCTTCAGTAGTTTTTCCAATGCAGAAGCTAGACATCAGCTCAGTTAGATTGGAGGCTGTTAGCAGCACATTAACTTTTAACAAGTTTAAATGGAGTAAATTTCTATCTACTTGAGAGTTAGAACCACCTCCTTCTAGTCAATTGTTTCTATCTGGGGCTCATTTTTCAGTTAAATATCTTGGCCATATTTAGTTAGTCTCAGATTAGAGACAATAAGCTTGTGCCTCTTTATCTAAGGGTAGGAGGAAGTAATTAAGGGAGTGATCCCCATTGTCATTAAAAAACATCATCATCATGGTGGGGATCAACATCGCAATCATCACCACCACCATCATCTTCACTACTGAGCTCCTGCTATAGGCAGGCTCTTACCCAAGCCTTACAAGGGAGGTATCCACATCAGCTGGTTCCATCCCACTTGGACCAAAGGAGAATGAAGAAAACCAAAGACACAAGGAAAATACTAGCCCAAAGGACTAAAGGACCAAATGAACCAGAGGCTCTACCAACTTGAGACCAGGAGAACTAGATGGTGCCGGGCTATCACCTGACGGGGAACACAACAGAGAGTGCTGGATAGAACAGGAGAAAAATGTAGAATAGAACTCAAATTCAGATAAAAAGACCAGCATTAATGGTCTCACAGAGACTGAAGGAACCCCTGAAACTACGGCCCCCAGAAAGACTGTTAACCCAGAACTGAAACTATTCCCAAAGCCTCTCTTCAGACAAAGATTAGATAGGCCTATAAAACAAAAAATAATACACTTGAGCAATGTGCTTCTTAGTTCAACCAGATATACGAGACCAAATGGGCACCTCCTATCCAATTCAGGATGAGAAGGCAGGAAGGGACAGAAACTGATCGAATGGACACAGTGATCCCAGAGTGGAAAGGGGGAATATGCTGTCACATTGTGGGGATTTCAACTAATGTCACAAAACAATATGTGTATAAATTTTTGAATGAGAAATTAACTTAAACTGTAAACTTTCACCTAAAGCAAAATAAAAAATAAAAATAAAATTAAAAAAGAGGGAGGTATCTATTCTATAAGGTAGGTTTTATTACTATCTCTACTTTACAGATGAGGAAAATGAGACTCCCAGAGTTACTGTAAATTACCTAAAGTCACAGAGATGTTAAGTAGGGGAGCTTGGGCTGAAATCTGGGTCTTCCTGATCCCAAACTTTATGTTCTCAACTAAGATGCTAC
This sequence comes from Dugong dugon, assembly GCA_030035585.1. NCBI lineage: Eukaryota > Metazoa > Chordata > Mammalia > Sirenia > Dugongidae > Dugong > Dugong dugon. Next base: position 87,993,943 of record CM057474.1, on the reverse strand, counting down.
ACATACCCTAAGGGATCTAAATCCTGGGACTGTTCAAATTCTGAATAGAAAATCAGCTCATAAATAAAGACTTGGACTGGGAATCCAAAGGTCTGTGTTGCAGTCAGCCCTATCAATAACTGTTCAACCTTAGCAAGGTCACTTATGTCTGGACCTTAGTTTCCCCATCTGTACCATGAAGACTTTGGACCAGTTGATCTTGAAGTTCCCTTCTAGTCTTGACATTCTGTGATATGTTAATTTTAGGGAATACCCATCTATACCCATCCATACCCATTCTACCATGGACTATCAGAGGAACAAACAAATCTGTCTTGGAAGATGTACAACCAGAATGCTCCTTAGAAGCGAGGATGGTGAGACTTCATCTCATGTACTTTGGACATGTTATCAGGAGGGACCAGTCCCTGGAGAAGGACATCATGTCTGGTAAAGGGTCGGTGAAAAAGAGGAAGACCCTCAACAAGATGGACTGATACAGTGGCTGTAATAACAGGCTCAAGCATGGTAACAACTGTGAAGATGGCGCAGGACCCGGGTTTCGTTTTGTTGTGCATGGGGTCACTATGAGTTGGAACCAACTCAACAGCACCTAACAACAATACAACCCATCCACACTAGATTTTTTTCAAAGCAAAAGAGTGGCTGCAGTTTCCTTATCTATAAAGTGAAAAGACTGGCATCCCAGGATTCTATTAAAAGCAATCAAAACTCTGATAAGTTTTGTAAAAATATTATCAATGAGGTTAATGATCAAATCTTGTGTTTAATTTTCTCCCAAGTCAAGCAAGAACTGCCACCCCCAGTCTCCTCATCCAGGAGCAAGTACATCCAATCCCCTGGGGCTCTGCAGTCTCCACAAGTCTTAGTCTGCAGAAGGATAAGCAATGCTTACTTTTATAATCGCATTCTTTGCTTTGTGAAAAGATCCATTAAATGGACCCTTTAAATAGCAATCTGTTTCAGAGCATTTAAAAGTAATCCAATTTACTTCTTCAGAAACACATTTACCATACCAAGCAAGGACCACCTTTATCTCCAACTACAGTTTTGAATAGTTACCAGTCTAATAGAAGCAGGGACATTTTATGCTCACAAGGGAAAATTTATAACTTCACTGATTTAAAACATTTTCACTGCTGGCCTATTTACTGCATGCTGGGCCATGGGCTAGGTACTAGGAAAACACATGTAAACAAGATTTGTGTGGAGACTTTCCTCAGAGAACTTTTGAGTCCCACCGGTTCGTAGATAATTTTAAATATAATAATTCAAAATGTAATAAGTTGTATGGTAGGAGAAGTAAAGTTTTTATGGCTTCCCCTAATGAGAGCATGTGATGGGAGACTTCTTGGAGGAAGTGACATTGCATTAAGACCCAAGGAATAAGAAGGAAATGAGTAATGGCAAGTGGGTGGGTAGGAAAGTAGATTGTTCCAGAGAGAGGAGAGACTGAATATGAAGACCCAGAGAAAACAGAAAACAGTGTATTTAAATATCTCGTAGAAATATAAGAGAAGAATATCCTAAAATTGAGGCTATTCAGGTATGTAGGGATCATCTCAAGAAGGGCTGATAAGCCTTCTTGAAGACCTCAGCCTATGTGAAGTTGGGCAACTGACTTAACTTCCTTGATACTCAGGTTCCTAATCTGAAACATGAGAGATTTATAAATGATAATATTTTACTTCCCTTTTAACTATGAAATTCAATGCTGTAGCTAAAGGCAAGGAATGTGATTGGGGCAATAACTTCACTGGGACTTCAGTGGAGCTGTAAAGAGATCAGGTTAGAAGTGTACTCATTAGTTTACGCAATAATTATTTAACTTAATACTTACTACAGGCAGTCCCCAGGTTACAAACGAAATCTGTTCCTTAGTGTGTCTTTAAGAATTTGTAGGTAAGTTGGAACAGATGCATACGGTTCTTATTTAGCCTTACTTTAGTGCAAGAAAAGGCTCGAAGACTATTTAATGATTTTAAAGCTGCATGTGCAGCAAGTGAAAATGATTGTGATGAAGAATTTGTTGGTAGTAGGGGTTACTTCAATCATTTCAAAGTGAGGGCAAATTTACATAACATTAAAGGATTACGTACAAGTTGTCCGTAAGTCAGACATTCATAACCCAGGGACTGCATGAACTTACAACATAATACTTTTGTGCCAGCTACAAAATTAGGCAACTATGCTAGATGCTACAGAGGTTGTCATTAAACAAATAATTACAAAAATAATTATGCAATCAAATATTATGAAGTACTATGAAGGAAAATAGGGTATAAAGGATATCTACTACAGACTGACAGCAAGCACCATACTGAATGATGAAACATTAGGAACATTTGCTTTAATGTCAGGAACAAGTCTGTGCTCTGTCACTTCCACTTAACATTGTAATGGAAGTCTTAGCTAATGCAATAAGAAAAATAAATAAAACGTATAACGATCAAAATGGAAGGAACAAAACAACTACTTTTAGAAGACAATATGATGATCTAAGTATAAAATCTTAGAATATTTTCAAATCATTGTAATTAACAGGAAGTTAATCACTGCTGATAGAAAAAAGGCTGATGTTAAAAAAATCAATTGTGATGCTATACAACATTTATATCAGAAATTCAAAGTTTAAAACATACTTTAAAATGTCATTTCTAGTGTAAGATCTGCAAAATCTTTAGGGGAAAAAATTACAAAGTGTTTTAAGGACATTTAAAAATGTCTAAAGTTACATACTAACCATATTTATGAATGGAAGAACCCAATAGTATAACAAGGTCAATTCTCCCCAAACTGATCTATAGATTAAATGCAATTCCAATCAAAATCACAAGGAGCTATTCAGAAAACTTGGACAAGCTGTTTCTAACATTTATTTGTAAAAAAAGTACCAGGAATAGCCAAGACAAATATGATTCATATTTTGTGATAAATCTATAGTAATTAGGACATTGTAGCATTTGCCTGGTAATAGAAAATAACCAGTGGAACAAAACAGAGAGTTCAATTTAAGCACTTGAATGTGATAAATCAGTGGGGAAAGAATGGACTATACATGTTCGTAGGGAAATGAGTTAACTATAAGAAAAAAATGAAATTAGATTCATATATCACACTTTAGTCCAATGAATTACACACAGATTAATCAATGTAAATGAAGAGAAATTAAACTTAATATATTTATACAAAAATATATAACAACCTCTTTATACCAATGGGGTTTACGATTTCTTAAACTAGACACAAAATGTATTAAGTATAAAAGATTTTACATTTTACTACATTAGAATTTTAAATTTCTGCTTAACAAAAGACACCATAACCCATCACCCATTGGTGATGAGTCGATTCTGACTCATAGCATTCTATAGTTTAAAAAACTATTCAAGAAAATATTAGTATCCAAAATATATAAATAATTATTGCCAATCAAATGGAAAGAAACAAATTACCAAAGGGAAAATTGGTTAGATGTATAAATAAACAAGTCACAGAAAAAGAAATGTTAAGTGAGAAAAAAATACAAAATGATGTTCAATTTCCCTACTAAATAAATAAAATAACTGATATCAGATTCAAAGGAAAGAAAAAAGCGAGGAGGAAGGGAGGGAAAAGAAAAGAAAGCAAGCCTGGTAATACAAAGTGTTGGTGAGAATGTAGAAAAATGGAGCTTCTCACACACATCAGATGGGAGCATAAATCTGCAGCACCACTTTAGAAAATATTTTAATAATATCTAGAGAATTACAGATGGATACCTACCCTAGAGAAACTGTACATATGGAGTTAGGAACTGATCTATGAGAATGATAATACAGTAATATTATTAAGAGTAAAAAACTGCAAACCACTTCAATGTCCCCAAAGGAGAATAGATCAATCATAGTTAGTCACAGAATGAATACCAGACCACAGTCAATATGAACGCTCTAGTGCTACATGTGTCAACATAGATAAATCTAAACATCATAATGCTGTACACACAAAAAAGCAAATTGTAGAAAGCCATTCATGTAAATTTTAATAAACTGCCAGATAGTTCTAAATCTTCTTATAGATACTTACATAAGCAGTAAAAGCATAAAAACATGCATGGGGATGATAAAACATCAAATTCAAGAAAACGACTACCTCTGAGGAGGTAAGACAGAGAATGGGATTGATGAAACACTTGAATTGTGTGCTGGAAGTATTTCATAATAATTTTTAAAAGAGAAGGAAGGCGTATTCAGCTTCTGTGTCAAGTGCTGCTGAGAGAACAAGTAAAATGAAGAGAAAAACATGTCCATAGGATTTAGCAACGTGGATGTCACTGATGGTCTAAGAAGGAAATTTTCATTCTTTTGTAGAGCAAGTATACATGCGTATTAGTTATATACTGCTACGTAACAAATTTACAGTTTAAAATAACAAACAGCACTTCTGGGCAACACGGCGCTATAGACAGAAGCATCATACCATCCCTCCACATCAAAGACCTGAAAAACTAAGTTAAAAGTCAATCCTGAAACCCTAAGCATCAAATGAAGAGATAAAGAACTCAGCCAAGCACCAAATGGAATAAGAAACTGACAGAAAACAGAGAGTGAGGAGAGAGACACACAGAGGTCCCCTATCAGATAATGCAGCACAGATTCACCATCTTGGACTCCTGTCAGAGATTGGCAAACATGGAGTATGGGAAAGCAGCTTCATGGAGCTCCCAGCAGGAGACAGAACACCAGTAACCAGCAATATACACTTTCTCACCTCCCACCCTTCTTCACCCCTACTCGGCCTCCTCTGCTTACTGTGGCCACAGTCTCTTGGCCAGGAGGCACCGGCTTCAGCCCTATGTGGCCTGGATTCTACCTGTCCACACTGGCCAGCTCCCAGAAAGTCATTTGTTTGTTGCTGGTGTTGCTTTTTTCTGCTTCTTTTGGTTTCTTCCATACCTCTCATCAACTCCCCCTCCTTTCTCTCAAATACCTGGCTCCGGATGCCATCTTTGCTTCTTCCTGAAAGGCTGTGAAATGTCGCTCGACTATGGAACTGCTTCCCGGCCCACACCACCACACTGGTGGGATCGCCTGGGCTTTTTGTTTGTTTGATTTGATTTGTTCTGTTCTGATTTGTTTGTTTGTTTGTTTTCCTTTTCTTTTCCCAGCTTGGGAGCCCCTTCTAGTCGGGCTGTACTGTGCAGCTTGGGAGGTACTTCCTCAGTCTATGCAGCTGTACAGTGGGGTCTCTTGGGGCATTTCCTTTTTCTTTTTTTGGTTTTGTTTTCTTTTCTCTCTTTTTCCCTATTTGTCTTTGTTCATTTCTCAGTTTCTCATCTCTCTATACTCACCTTCTCTTCCTGTCTCCTGAATACCTGGCACTGTGTGACACCTGTATCCCTTCTAGCCAGGCTGTACTTCACAGCTGAGAACCACTTCTCCAGTCTTTGCAGCCACGCTGGTGGGATCCCTAGGGACTTTTATTTTCTTTTTTTACCTATTTTTCTCTTTTCCTTTTTGTTTTTCTCCATTTCTCTGTCTCTCATCACTTCACTTCAATGGCAAGCTCCTCTAGCACTCTTTTTTGTTTGTTTGTTTGTTTTTGGCTCCTGTTTCTCTCATCTCTCTCCTCTTTCCCATACCTATCTTAGCTCCACACATCACAATCTACCCCCTCCTGCCTGCCTACCTGCACCATGCGCTGAACATCACGCCCCTGAGCAGCACAGGCACGGCCTACGAGAACTTGCCCTGCACTGATTCCCGGCCTGCCCTGTCCAGCCTAGTACTTGCCACAAACAACCCATACCAGCAACTCCCCTTCACCTGGACCTGCTCTGCTGCACCACAGCTGAGCGACTGACCCTGCCCTTTGGACAAGGAGCCAAAAAGTATCATGCCCACAGATGGCCAAACAACAAAGAACGCACAGCCCACCTGCTCAGACATAACCAGATAAAACCAAAAAAAAAGATGAAATAAATAAATCTACAATCAATAAAGGAGGAAAATAACTACTGAATGTCATGAAGACAGCAGATAATATCAAAATATGTACAAAAACAGGACACAATGCTTCCAGTAAGCATACAAAATAAAACACCAGATGACTTTCCAGTAGAAGAAAAGGCACTAGAACTACCTGATAAGGAATTCAAATCTCTACTATTCAGAACTATCCAAGAGTTGAAGGAAAAAGTAGACAAAAATGAGGAAAAACTAGACAAATTCATGGAAATGGCAGACAAACTCATGGAAAATACAAACAAATGGAAGAATTCAGGACAATAATATAGGAACAAAATTCCAAAATAAATTCACAACTAGAAATAATACAAAAACAACAATTAGAAATCCAAAAGATAAACAACAAGATTTCAGAAATGGACAGTGTCATAGAAAGGCTGAGGAGCAGGTTTGAAACAGTGGAAGACAGGGTCATCAAAACTGAAGACAAACACTTGGATACAACTCTGTTTGAAGAAAAATCAGAAAAAAGAACGAAGAAAAATCAGAAAAAGGAACAAAGAAAAATTAAGAAACCCTGAGAATTATGTGGGATACAAACCAAAGCAAAAATTTACGCATGATCAGAGTTCCAGAACGGGGGAGGAAACACAAGATCACTGAAGAACTGCTGACAGAAAATTTCCCCAATACCATGAAAGATGAAAAGCCGACCATCCAATAAGCTCAATGAACATCATATAGGATAGACCCCAAAAGAAAATCACCAAGGCATATCATTTTGCTAAAACCAAAGACAAACAAAGAATCCTGAGAGCAGCTCAAGAAAACAAGAAGTCACCTACAGAGGAGAAACAATAAGACTAAGCTTGGATTATCCAGCAGAAATCATGCAGGCAAGAAGGCAATGAGATGACATATAGAGAACTTTGAAAGAAAAAAGTTGCCAGCCAAGAATAAAATATCCTGCAAAACTCTCATTCAGATAGGATAGTGAAATTAGGACATTTCTGGATAAACAGAAATTCAGGGACTATGTAAAAACCAAACCTAACTTACAAGAATTATTAAAGGGAGTCCTTCGGTCTAAGAACAAACAACATCAGACCACAGGCTGAATCCAAGATGCAGGATCATACCAGCCAGATACCAACCTAGGAAATGAACTCTCAAGGACTATCAAAACCAAACAAATTACAACAGGGAAACAGAGAGGTTAATCGTTAAAGGACAACAACATCAGAATAATAAAAGAGGGAATAAATGCTGTAGGTATAGAACCTTCTAATAGAGAGGAAAGCAAGGTGATACCAAGTAATAACAGAGTGATTCAAACCTAGGAAGATAAGGGTAAATTTCAAGGTAACCACAAAGAAAGTTAACAAACCTACTCATCAAAATAAAAAAGAAAAACATGAAGTCTCAGTAAAAACAAAATCTACAAAAACAAAAGAAATGAAAAAAAATTCACAAACGGAAGGAACTCAGCACAGGAGAGTAAAAGGAACAAAGAAAACATCAGCACCACAAAAAAAAAGCACTACAAAATGACAGCAATAAACTGACACCTGTCAATAATTACACTGAATGTAAATGGCCTAAATGCACCCATAAAGAGACAGAGTGTGACGGAATGGATAAAAAAACAGGATCCATCAATATGCTGCCTACAAGAGACACACCTTAGAGAAACAAAGACTTAAATTTATTAAAAATCAAATGATTAAAAAAATATATACCAAGTAAACAGCTACCAAAAAAGACCAGGAGTGGTAATACTAATCTCAGATAAAACAGACTTTAAAACAAAATCCACCATAAAAGACAAAGAACACTATATAGTGATTAAAGAGATGATCTATCATGAAGATATAACCATAATAAACATCTACACACCTAATGACAGCACTCCAAATTACATAAAACAAACTCTAACAGCACTGAAAAGAGAAATTGACAGTTCCACAATAATAGTAGGAGACTTCAACACACCAGTCTTGGTAAAGGACAGAACATCTAGAAAGAAACTCAACAAAGATACAGAAGACCTAAAGAGCACAATCAGCCAACTTGACCTCACAGACATATGTAGAACACTCCACCCAAGAGCTGCAAAGTATACATTCTTTTCCAATGCACACGGAATGTTCTCCAGAATAGACCACATCTTAGGCCACAGAACAATCCTCAGCTAAATCCAAAACACTGAGATAATACAAAGTATCTTCTATGATCACAATGCCATCAACGTAGAAATTAACAACAGGAAGAGTAAGGGAAAAAAATCAATCACACAGAAACTGAATAACACCCTGCTTACAAACCACTTGGTAATAGAAAAAATCAGAGATAGAATCAAACAATTCCTAGAATCAAATGAGAATGAAAACACATCATACCAAAACCTTTGGGACACAGCAAAGGCAGTCCTCAGAGGACAATTTATAGCAATAAATGCATACATCAAAAAAAGGGACAAAATCAAAACACTAACTACAGAATTCGAACAAATAGAGAACAGCAAACAAAGCCCACAGCCACTAGAAGAAAAGAAATGATAAAGATCAGAGCAGAAATAAATGAAATAGAGAATAAAAAACAATAAAAAGAATCAACAGACCAGAAGTTGGTTCTTTTAAAAAATCAACAAAATTGACAAACCTCTAGCCAAACTGACAAAAGAAAAACAGGAGAGGACACAAATAACTCCAGCAAGAAATGAAATAGGGGACATTACAACACACCCAACTGAAATAAAAAGGATCATAACAGAGTATTATGAAAAACTATACTCCAACAAATTTGAAAACCTAGAGGAAATGGATAAACTTCTAGAAACACCCTACCTACCCAAACTAACACAAAGTGATGTTGAAAATCTGAACAGACCCATAACAACAGAAGAGATTGAAAAGGTAATAAAAAAAACTCCCAACAAAAAAAAAAAGCCCTGGCCCAGATGGCTTCACTGGAAAATTCTACTAAACATTCAGAGAAGAGCTTACACCAGTACCACTCAAACTACTTCAGCACATATAAAAGGAAGAAACACTTCTGAATTGATTCTATGAAGCCAGCATAACACTGATACCGAAATCAGGCAAAGACACCACAAAAAAAAAAAAAGTACAGATCAATATATTTCATTAATAGAGGTGCAAAATTCTTAACAAAATTGTAGACAACAGAATTCAGCATCATATCAAAAAAATAATACACTATGAACAAGTAGGATTCATAACAGGTATGCAAGGATGGTACAACATATGAAAATCAATCGGTGTAATCCACCACACAAATGAAAGGAAAGGAAAGAATCACATGATTATCTCAATTGATGCAGAAAAGGCATTTGACAAAGTCCAATACCCATTCCTGATAAAAACTCTCAATCAAATAGGTACAGAAGGCAAATTTCTCACATAATAAAGGGCATCTATGCAAAACCAACAGCCAACATCATGCTTAATGGAGAGAGGTTGAAAACACTCCCCTTGAGAACAGGAACAAGACAAGGATGCCCTTTATCACCACTCCTATTTAACATTCTGCTGGAAGTCCTAGCTAGAGCAATAAGGCAAGAAAAAGAAATAAAGGGCATCCAAATTGGTAATGAAGAAGTTACACTGTCCCTATTTGTGGATGATATGATAGTATACACAGAAAACCCTAAAGACTCCACAAGAAGACTACTGGGACTAATACAAAGATTCAGCAGAGTAGCAGGATACAAGATAAACATTCAAAAATAATTTGGATTCCTATACACCAATAAAGAGAATGATGAAAAGGAAATCAGGAAAACAATACCATTTTCAATAGCCCCTAAAAAAATAAAATACTTAGGAATAAATCTAACCAGGGATATAAAAGACCTAAACAAAGAAAACTACAAAATACTACTGCAAGAAACCAAAAGAGATCTACATAAATGGAAAAACATACCATGTTCATGGATAGGTAGACTCAACATTGTGAAAATGACAATTCTACCCAAAGCAATTTACAAATACAATGCAATCCCAATCCAAATACCAATGACATTCTTTAAAGAGATGGAAAAACTAATCATTAACTTTATATGGAAAGGGAAGAAGCCCCAGATAAGTAAGCACTATTGAAGAAGAATAAAGTAGGAGAACCTCCACTACCTGACTTCAGAACCTACTACACAGCTATGGTAGTCAAAACAGCCTGGTACTGGTACCATGACCGATACATTGATCAGTGGAACAGAATTGAGAATCCAGATGTAAATCCATCCACCTACAGTCACCTGATCTTCGACAAGAGCCCAAAGTCCGCCAAATGGGGAACAGACGGTCTTTTTAACAAATGATGTTGGCAAAACTAAATGTCCATCTGCAAAAAAAATGAAACAGGACCCATACCTAACACCATACACAAAAACTAATTCAAAATGGATCAAAGACCTAAATATAAAACCAAAAACTATAAAGTTCATAGAAGAAAAAATAGGATCAATGCTAGAGGCTCTAATGCACAGCATTAACAGGATACAAACCATAACCAACAACACACAAACTCTACAAGATAAGCTAGATAACTGGGATCTTCTAAAAATTAAACACTTATGCTCATCAAAACACTTCACCAAAAGAGTAAAAAGAGAACCTACAGACTGGGAAAAAAATTTTGGACTTTATAGGTCAAACAAAGTTCTTATCTCTAAAATCTACAAGAAAATCCAATGCCTCTGCAACAAAAAGACAAATAATCCAATTAAAAAATGGGCAAAGGAAATGAACAAACACTTCACCAAAGAAGACATTAAAGCCATTAGAGAAATGCAAATCAAAACCACAATGAGATACCATCTCACCCTGGCATTACTGGCATGAATCAAAAAAACTGGAAATAAAAAATGTTGGAGAGGCTGCAGGGAGATCAGAACTCTTATGTACTACTGGAGAGAATGCAAATGATGCAACCATTTTGGAAAACAATATCGCACTTCCTTAGAAAGCTAGAAATAGAAATCCCAAAGGTTCCAGCAATTTCACTCCTAGGAATATATCCTAGAGAAATAAGAGCCATCACACAAATAGATACATGCACACCCATGTTCACTGCAGCATTGTTCACAATAGTAAAAAGATGGAAGCAACCTAGATGCCCATCAACAAATGAATGGATAAACAAACTATGGTACATACACACAATGGAGTACTACACAATGATAAAGAACAATGATGAATCTGTGAAGCATCTCATAACATGGATGAAACTGGAGGACCTTATGCTGAGTGAAATAAGTCAATCACAAAAGGGCAAATATTGTATGAAACCACTGCTGTAAAAACTCATGAAAAGTTTTACACAAAAGAAGAAACAATCTTTGATGGTTATGAGGGATGGGAGGGGTGGGAGGGAATACTAAATAGACAATAGGTAAGTGGTAACTTTAGTGAAGGGTAAGACAGTACACAATACTGGGAAACCAGCACAACTTGTAGAAGGAAAGGTCATGGAAGCTCCACACACACATCCAAACTCCCTGAGGGACCAAATTGCTGGGCTGAGGGCTGTGGGGACCACCATGGTCTCAGGGAACATCTACTTCAACTGGCATAACATAGTTTATAAATAAAATGTTCTACACTCTACCTTGGTGAATAGTGTCTGGGGTCCTAAAAGCCTGTGAGCAGCCATCTAAGATACTCCACTGGTCTCACCCCTTCGAGAGCATAGGAGAATGAAGAAAAAAAGATACAAGGGAAGGATCAGTCCAAATGACTAATAGACTACAACTACTATGGCCTCCACCAGAATGAATCCAGTACAACCAGATGGTGCCCAGCTACCAGCACTGACTGCTCTGACCGGGATCACAGCAGATGGTCCCAGACAGAGCTGGAGAAAAATGCAGAACAAAGTTTTAACTTACAAAAAAGACCAGACTTACTGGCCTGACAGAGACTGGAGAAGCCCCAAGAATATGACCCCCAAACACCATTTTAGCTCAGTAATGAAGTCACTCCTGAGGTTCACCGTTCAGCCAAAGATTAGACAGCCCCATAAAATAAAATGGGACTAATGGGGCACAACAGCCCAGGGACAAGGACTAGAAGGCAGGAGGGGACAGGAAAGCTGGTCATTTTAGCTCAGTAATGAAGTCACTCCTGAGGTTCACCGTTCAGCCAAAGATTAGACAGCCCCATAAAATAAAATGGGACTAATGGGGCACAACAGCCCAGGGACAAGGACTAGAAGGCAGGAGGGGACAGGAAAGCTGGTAATAGGGAATCCAAGGTCAAGAAGGCAGAGTGTTGACATGTCATGGGGTTGTTAACCAATGTCACAAAACAGTATGTGTACTAACTCTTTAATTAGAAACTATTTGTTCTGTAAATCTTCATTTTAAAAAATTAAAAAAAAAAAAAAAATAACCAAAGGTTATTATCTCATCAGATAATGAGAATCAGGAATCTAGGAATGGCTTAGCTGGATGGTTCTGGCCTGGCATCAGGACCATATGGCATAAGGTTTCAGTCAAAATGTCAATTGAGGCTGGGGTCATCTGAAGTTAATGGGGCTGGAAGAACTGCTTCCAATGTGACTCATTCACAAGTCTGGTGAGTTAGGCCTCAGTTTCTCACCATACAGGCCTCGTCATGGTTGACTGAGTGTCCTCATGACATGGCAGTATGATTTGAACTGCATCTACTTGGCTCCAGAGCCTATGGTTTAACACTAAACAAACCATTCTGTCCAGGAGAACATTTTCTGGAAAACATTGCCTTGGCCACTCTGCCTCCTGCTTCTTCCCAGCCTTGTTACCTGAAAATACTTCCATTCCTAATCATTTCTATCTTCTTCCTAGGTTTTCCTAGTTCATTGTAGGCTATCAACAAATATTCCACGAATGGATGTATCCTACCCAACTCTGATTATGCAGCTGATGGTCCTAGAATGAGCAAAATCATACAGGTGTGTATGTCCATAACTTGCCAATTCCGTACTTGTAGAGATGTAGGTATTAAGGAATAGTTTATACTTTTCCCATAAAAAAGGACCATGCTGTGGACACAGAAAGGCCTCCTGTGACCTTCATGACTGACTCCATTGTCTTCTTCAATGTTCTGCATTTCAGAAGGGCCCCAGTAAATACTGGTTGGCTAAATAATCCCCACTTTCACCAGAATTAAAAATAAGACACGGCCCCTGCTTGAGAACTCTCGGTTGAGGAGGAATTCACGCGCTCGCTCTCGCGCTCGCTCGCGCTCTCTCTCGTGCGCGCGCGCACGCACACACACACACGTATTATTATATCCCAGTCAGAAAAATCTAGACACCCCTCTCTTTCCGTTCACAAGAAGCAACTGAAAGTCAAAAGAATCTGAGGTGATATGTAGTTCTGACATGGCAGGTGTTAATGAGCTTGCTAATTATTATCTCAGCATCCTTCTCTGGCTACCTGGGGGAGATCTTACATCCAGAGAACTCCCAATGTCTCTCCTCCAGATAAATATTGTAAGGCTGGTTTCCTGAAAAATCTCCCCAAATCACCTCTGGGTGTCTAGGCTAATAAGGGAACTCTGTGAAATATTAATGTCCCTCATTGAATGTGAACTTTTGACTGTGTCAAAAGCCCTCATCACCCTTCTCCACATGGCCCCTGCTTTCTGTTTTACTGTTACTGTTACTGTTACTGATATTATTCAGCCAGAGTTTAGACTGCCTTCTGAAAGCACTGCCACTCCTCCCCTCCTCCAGTGTGCATCTTATGACCCTGGAGATGATTAAAAGTTGATTTCTATTTCCCTTTAGTCATTTATCATTTTGCTTTGGATCATAAAAGTTTAGGGGAAGTTTCCAGGGAGATTTAATCAAGTGGCTGGAGTGGAATTTTACAAGATGTCTCTCCAGAGGTAAGATAGTAGAAAGAGGATGGTCTGAGTGAGACAGACCCAAGTTCTCATGATTTCCTGGCTATGTGATCCTGTATCAAGCCCCTTCACCTTTATGAGCCACAGTCACCTCATCTGTCAAATGTTATGATTAACGAGCCAATATTCATAATCGCAGCAGGCACAGGTGAGGGAGCACACAGCATGGGCTCCATAAATGGCAGCGTACTTCCCTCCTCACTTTTAAGGAGTCTCTCAGCATCCTATCATTGCAGGATTGACTACTTCCCAAGTAGGGGAGTCTGACACCTACACATAAACACTGCAGACCAAGATGCCCCAGGGCGGTCATAGGGAGCACCGGGAGGGTTGATGACAGCAGAGCTAACATCCGTTTGGAGGATGGTAGCCACTGTGCAATACAAGATACTTTATATACAGATGGGGTGCAGTGTCCTCCTTTGTGTCTAAAGTCACAACACCCTTGTAGCCATTGCAACATGAGAATGGCCAACACATATCAAACCCTGGTCAGCCTCACTCTGGGCCATTGTTTGGTAACCAATGGGAGGCTTAAGGGACCAGTTCTGGAAGGAAAAAGACATCTTTCTTGATTATATTAGTGCACACTGGTAGAGAAAGAACATTGTGAGTAATGATTCTGTGCAAGGTGCTGCAGAATGGTGAGGTGAAGACGACAGCCCCAGTATGTACACATACTCTCTGTCGCAGTATGAGAGGGGCTGCCACAGAGTGTATTTGTTGTGCTATGAACATGACACAGAAAGAAGGCTTCTTTCTACCAGTAATGCAGGGCAGGGAAGGACTACTAATGATACAATCTGGGTCTAAGTCTTGAGCGATGTATAAGATTTTACCAGAAAGAGGTTGCCTGGACTGAGGGAAGAGGATGAGCAAGAACACAAAGAACCAAGGTGAAAGGTGGGAAGTCAGTCTGGAAAGATTTGGGCCAAGTGCTGAAAAGCCTAAGGTGTCCTGGCAGAGAGCTACCACTGAAAGGCTTTTAAGCAAAGAATATACGATCAGATCTGAGGGTCTGTCCCGGGGGTCCACTTATCTTCCTATTTCAGAATTTGATTAACAAATTTATGAACTTCCATTTAACATTTAAATTGTTCTTTAGACTTTATAAAGTGTTTTCCCATACATTATTGTATTTATTATTTAGCTGAATAACAATGCATTGCATCTAACACAATGTTCTATCAGTCAGTGTCCTTTGGTTGGAAACAAAAGAAACCTATTCTGCTTAGACTTGAAGAGACAACTGAAGAATCAATTACTAAAGGGCAGGGATGGAACAGCCCAGAGTTTCAGGGTGCATCAAGGAATGTGCTGTCTCTCCAGAATGCAACACGGAGATGGATCAGAGGAAACCATTTTCTTTTTACTTCTCTTTTCCATATTTTAGACATTTTAAAGTATTTAAAACATAAAGACCAGTATAAAAAATAATGTAACAAACCAAACGTGTTCCTACCACCCAGCATTACCAAATCATCAGAGGTTGCCAGGTTTTAATAAATATTACAGATACAGTTACAGGTCCATGTGACCTTTTCCTACTGTTCTCCATTCCTCTCTCTCAAAGATCATGATTTTTGAATCCCTTCCATGCATATTTTTATTATCTTATATTTGGACATATTTAAAAATACTGTACTGTGACCTTTCTTTTTTTTTTTTAACCCAGCAAATTTGAGTTTCTGCCATGTTGATTCATGCAGCTGTAGTTTATTTATTTTGATTATGGTGTAATAGTTCATTATCTAAACATGCCCCATGCCCCTTCCTTCCTTCTCCTTTCTTCTCCTTCCTTCCTTTTTTCATTCTTTCCTTCTCCTCCCTTCTTCTTCCTTCCTTCTTCTCCCTCCTTCCTTCCTTTTCCTCTCTTCCTTGTCCTCTTCCTTTCTCCTTCCTTCCTTCTTCTCCCTCCTTCCTTCTTTCTTCTCCTTCCTTCCATCCTTTCTTCTCTTCCTTCCTTCTCCTTTTCCTTCCTTCCTTCTTCTTCCTTTCTTCTCCTCTCCCTTTCTTCCTTCCTTTTCCTCTTCCTTCCTTTCTACCTTCCTTCCTTCTTTCCTTTCTTCTCCCTCCTTCCTTCCTCTCTGTGTCTTAGCTTAGGTTCCCTGAAACTAGGCTCTCAAATGGAGAGTTGTATGGTTGTATGTACAAGGTTTATTAAATGGTATTCTTGGGAAACACACATAAGAAAGTGGTAAGGAAAGACTGGGCAAAGAGAGAAGACGAACCAAGATATGGTTACAGCAGAGGCTTCAGTCTATCCCATAGGGAACTCTGGAGCTGGGATGGCCTTCAGAATTGTCCCAAATGGAGGCAAGGTGGTCACATCTTTGTATTACCAGATCAATGAGTCTTTAGCAGTGGGCTGCCCCTGGGAGGGATCATAATCTTGGGTGAAGCAGTTCTCAGTGTGCAAGGACAATCTCCCAGCAAGGACACAGTGGTGAACCTTCAGCAGTTGATGATCCAAACAGCTGGGGGATGAAAGTCTGAAGTGGTATCTCATTGTTGTCATTGAGATAAAGCATCTTTTCATAAGTTTATTCTCCATTTTTCTATGAATTAACCATTCACATCTTTTGCCAATTATTCTTCTTAGTTGATTATCTTTTTCTTATTGATTTGCAAAATATATTTATGTATTCTGGACTTTAATCTTTTTATGTGTTTTGTAAATATGTTCTCCCAATCTGTGGCTGTCTTTTAACTTTTTATGGTGTCTTTCAATTATGTAGAAGTTTTTTTTTTTTTTTTTTTATATATATATTTTATTGTACTTCAGGTGAAAGCTTACAGAGCAAATAGTTTCTCATGAAATAGTAGTACACATGTTGTTTTTTTTGACATTGGTTAACAACCCCACAACGTATTAAGCCTCTAAATTCTCAACCTTTTTTTTTGATGAAAATTACAGATGACCAAAGATACACCGTTTCAAAATTTTCTACATTCACAGTTCAGTGACATTGACTACGCTCTTCCAACTGTGCTGTTATTCTCACTTAAGATGAAGGCTTACAGAACAAAATAGTTTTTCATTTAACAGTTACTACACATGTTGCCCTATGACAATGGTTAACAATCTCACAGCACATCAAGAATATCCTTACTCCACCTTGTGTTCCCTATCACCAGGGGGCTTCCTTGTCCCCTTCTGTCTTCTGGACCTTGTCAGTGGACTATTGTACCTCTTTAGTCTCCTTTGTTTGTTTATTTATTCATTTATTTTTATTTTATTTAAACACCATTTCAAAACTTTTTACTTACACATTTAAGTGATATTGACTATGCTCTTCCAATTGTGCTGCCATTCTCGCCCAAGATGAAGGCTTACAGGACAAAACAGCCTCCCATTTAATAGTTACTACAAATGTTGCCCTATAGCAGTGGTCAACAATCTCACAATACATCGACAGTGTCCTTATTCAATTTGTGTTCCTTATCATCAGTTTCCTACTCTCCCTCTGCCTTCTGGCCCTTGTCACCGGACTCCTGTACATCGTTATTCCCATTTAGTTTTACTGGGGTGTCCATTCCCAGGCTTAACATCGAACCTTGAAGGTAACTTCCCCTCTGAGCTGAAAGGGTGTCTGGGGGCCACACTCTCGAGGTTTCTCTAGTATTCTTTAGGCCAGTATATCTGGTCTTCTTTTTTTTTTTTTTTTTTTTTTTGGGAGTTAAAATTATGCTCTACATCCTACTCCATCTCTGCCCAGAACCCTCTGTTGTGATCCTGGTCAAAGGAGTCATTGGTGGTAGCCGGGCACCATCCAGCTGTACTGGGCTCAGTCCCGTGGAGGCCTTGGTAGCTGTGGACCATTAGTCCTTCGGACTAATCTTTTCCTTGTATCCTGTTCTCTTCATTCTCCCTTGTTCCCGAAGGGATGAGATCAGTGGAGTATCTTAGATGGCCGCTCATAGGCTTTTAAGACCCCAGACACTACTCACCAAGGTAGAATGTAGAGCATTATCTTTATAAGCAGTGTCATGCCGATTGAGCTAGATGTTCCCCGAGATCATGGTCCCCAGAGCCCTCCGTCCAACAACTCAGTCCCTCGGGGGGTTTGGATGTGTCTATAGGGCCTTCATGACCTTTCCTTGTGCAGGTTGTGTTAGTTTCCGCTGTACTATGTACTATCTCATCTCTCACCCAAGTTACCACTTACCTATTACCTATTTAGTATCCCCCCCCCGGTAACCAACAAGGATTGTTACATTTTGCATGTGAATTTTTTCATGGGTTTTTACAATAGAGGTCTCATACAATATTTGTCCTTTTGTGATTGACTTATTTCACTCAGCATGATGTCCTCCAGTTTCATCCATGTTATGAGATGGTTCACCGATTCATTGTTCTTTCTCGTTGCATAGTACTCCATTGTGTGTATGTACCATAGTTTGTGTATCCATTCGTCTGTTGATGGACATCGAGGTTGTTTCCATCGTTTTGCTATTGTGAATAATGCTGCCATGAACATAGGTGTGCATATGTCTATTCGAGTGATGACTCTTATTTCTCTAGGATATATTCCTAGGAGTGGGATTGCTGGATCGAATGGTAGGTCTATTTCTAGCTTTCTGAGGAAACGCCATATCATTTTCCAAAATGGCTGTATCATTTTGCATTCCCACCAGCAGTGTATAAGAGTTCCCGTCTCCCCGCAGCCCCTCCAACATTTGTTATTTCCAGTGTTTTTGATTCGTGCCAGTAATGCCGGGGTGAGATGGTATCTCATTGTGGTTTTAATTTGCATTTCTCTAATGGCTAGTGATCGCGAGCATTTCCTCATGTGTCTGTTGGCCATTTGAATGTCTTCCTTGGTGAAGTGTCTGTTCATTTCCTTTGCCCATTTTTTGATAGGATTGTTTGTCTTTTTGTTGTAGAGGTGTTGGATTTTCTTGTAGATTATGGAGATTAGACCTTTGTCTGACTTGTACTGTCCAAAAATTTTTTCCCAGTCTGTAGGTTCTCTTTTAACTCTTTTGATGAAATCTTTTGAAGAGCATAGATGTTTGATTTTTAGAAGATCCCAATTATCTAGTTTATCTGTTATGTAGAAGTTTTAAATTTTTAAAGATGTTTCACAATTACAGCCCATGGTGATATGGAACAAGTTTTAGAAACAGAGTCAAACTCAAACTCTCAGCCTTCAGTCTCCTTGGTTTCAGCCACTGTTATTACTTCAAAGGAATGTGTACCTTTTTGAGCTAAGAAGTGACATTATGATTATCTTTTTATTAAAATATATAATCTAAATTGTCATTTATTTATACTGAAAGGATACATTAAAACATAAACTAACCATTTTCAGTTTTTGTGCCACTCCATTCAAGATTCAAATTCTAGGGAAAAACAGACTATCTGACTAGCCCAGCTTAAAGTCATATGCTCACCCTTGGCCAAGAGAGGGTGAGTCATCTTCACTGACTGTTCCACCAAGACTGTGTCAATGAAAGAGGAGTAGACCCCCAGATCAAAACCCCAACTCAGTCTTCAGATATAAGCTGAATGGATGCTAGGTGGGCTAGAATGACAGATGTGTGCTGCAAGGGTTTGGCAGGATGAATGTTGAATAAAGGGCACGGATTTCTTAGCTATAGTAATAAAGAGTTTGTTTTTCAAAATAGTAAAAACAATATGATAAATTCTATATAACATATTTGCATACAATACAATGGGAGTAAAAGAAAGGACCCTCAAGTCCATCTGGGGCATTCTGGGAAGGACCCACAGGAAGTAATGCTTCAGCCAATGAGAGGGAGAGATATTCCAGGCAGAGAAAATAGCAGGTGCAAAGAAAGGGAAATAAAATGAGTAGGTTATATTCAGAGAACTTCAAGTAGTCTGGTATGGCACACATGTGAAGTGCAAGGAGGGATGGTTACAGGAAAAGCCAGAAGGAAACAAAATGTTTTCAAAGAGAAATAAAAGAAAATGGAGAAATATTTTTAAAGATGGAAACCTAAATAAGAGTATTGAGATGTAGGTGCTAAAAATATCTCAAGCTTCTGCAGACCAGCTAGGACACTGTCTCACAGCCATGTCGAGGTGCCACACTCAGAAAAGTACCAGCCAGGGTGGACATGACATGGAACTTCTGTTCTTGACTTAAATTTAAAAATCTCCATCTGCAGTGATATACCAACAAGCTCCGAAGTAGAAAAACATATCAGAGTCATAGGCAGGGAGAACTTACAGCCTAGATTTTTTTGTTTTTGTTAGTACCTATGTCAAATATCATGTTCTCCTTGTCCAGAACACATCCCATTTTTTTTATTCAGGACATACGAACACCTTAGGTATAGGCACGCCTACAGCACAGAAAAATAAACAGGCTCTAAAACAAGGTGTCAGGTATCTTGGGTTCCCACTTACCAGCTATGTAACTTTGTATTTCTCCAGATTTGAATTTTCAAAGTCGCCACAAGCCCCATCCACACCCAAAGCAAACAAACAAAAAAAACCCTAGTTCTACGTACCTGTATATAGTGGTGTTCGTAAGAGCTAATTAAATAATACTCTTTAAAAAGTATATAGCGATATAGAGTTGATCTTTGTTTAAAGTTAGACAGTATTTTTCAATCTATATGTTAAAGATCAGTTAAAGTGAGTTCGACAAGCAATAAAAATAGTAAAATATACTGGAATAGCTTGGAATGGAGTAGACACAAATAGAAACAGAAAACACTAAAGTTATACCTTAGTATAAATAACTCATTTCAGGTGTATGTATTTGTGTGTCCCCGAGTGTGTCTGTGTGTGCGGATCCGTGCGTGTGCATGTGTGTGTACTGGGTCATGGTGAAAGATAATTGATTTTAATTTTTTTTAAGAAAACTCATGATTTAAATTAGGACTTTTGGCTTTAAGTCCAGTTTTCTTGCTGACAGTAGATACTTGCTCAATATAGGGATGGGTTAAATGCCTTATGGACCATTAATGAATATTAATTACTAGTCATGGAATGAGTGATGGGACTCACCAATTGAGAGACTAAGGAATTCCTAAGAATTAATGTCCTAATGGAAAGGACTGAGGTCCTAGTGGGTAGTTAAGGGTTATCAGCACCCGCTTAGCTGCATCTTCTGGGAATGTCTAAACCAGAGATCATCATTATGCTCTCAAGAACTGCAAATGAAGATTCACAGGCCCATAAATCTCCTCTTCTATAGGTCCTGGGATTAAGTGGCCTGGTTAAAGAATAGGTTTCAAGAATAAATACCCTGTTTAGTTAACCAGAGACTGCGGTAGGAACACCTGTCATTTTATAATTCCCTAAGCGCCATCCAGTTTAGAATCTCCCAACAGAAACACCTCTAAGGAAATTAATCTTTGAAGGAACCCTCGACTTTTTCTTTTGGAATTGGACTATGTGGTCTCTAAGTTTCTGTTCAATTTAACGTTCTATGAGCCAGAGATAAGATTGTTACCAACAGTGCTCATTAGTGAATCTTGACATGAGAACACAGCAGTCTTAGGACCACAACTTTAGTTAACTCATTCATTCAATTATATTTTCAACAAATGTGTATCATGCTCCTGCACTGTTTCTGATATAGCTAAATCGAGAGAATACTGTAAACAAGACAGACATGATGATTCAAGTATACTGAATTTATAAAGTGTAAATGCAGGATGCTATAGGCAAACAATGGGACTGCATACAGTATTCACTATCTTAACTGATCTGAGGATTCATGGAAGAGCCCTTTAAGGAAGTGACATTTAAATTAAGACCTACTGACAGGATAATTAAGAAGTTGCTAGGTAAAGTGAGGGAGTGGGAAGTTGTCCAAGTAGAGTGGTAGCATAGTTGTAGGCAGAGAGAAATTGAGATTACAGAAACAGTAAACATGAGAGGGACTGCTGCTAGAGGTGAAGCTGAAGAGGATGTCAGGGGACAGGTAAGGTCTTAAGAGCCATATCAAGGAACTTTGAATTTATCCTAAAGGCAATCAAGGGCCATGTGGAAGGACTTGAGCATGCGTTTGACAAAGCTAGTGGCTGATACAGATTAGTCAAATAGAACTGACAGAATTAAGGATCTATTTTTTTTTTTTTTTTTTTACTACGATGGGCAAAGCAGAGGGGGAAGTTTAGATGATTCTCAAAATGATCCTGATTAAACATATCTCCACTAGAGGTGAACTGGCCATTGAAAAAACTGTGAGACCAACAATATTTATCTTTTGGGGAGTATCCTCCTAGACTTTCTTTTTCCCACCTTAACTTCTGCCCTACAGCCCTGCTATCTAAAAACTATTACAAAAATCAGGGTGAGAATGGTTGTACAACTTGAAGAATGTAATCAATGTCACTGAACTGTGTATGTAAAAACTGTTGACTTAGTGCATTTTTGCCATGTATACTCTTGACAACACCAACAAAATAGATAAAATTTAAAGAAATAAAAACTATTACAAAAATCAGTGGATTGAATGACAATCATTACTCTTATTCATGCAATTGTGGATCAGCTAAGGGTTGGCTGATCTTGGCAGGACTCATCCAGGTGTTTCTGCCTCAAGCTGTGGACCTAGTGACCCTGGCTCCTCGCTGAGGTTTTGGACTCAGGTCTTCTCCCTGTGTGTTTATTTGTTCGGCCAAATGGGCAGCAGCCAATCAGGGGAAGCTCCCCTCATGGCAAGGGCAGAGGCTTAAGTAAGCAGAGACGTGTGCTTCTTCAAGCCTGGGCTCAGCACTGGTACACAATCTTCTGCCTCATTCTATTGGCCACAGCAAGCCACACAGCTGATCTCAAAGTCAAACCAAAACTAGTTGCTGTCAAGTTGACTTCAACTCATGACAAACCCATGTGTGTCAGAGTAGAACTGTGCTCTACAGGATTTTCAGTGACTGATTTTTGGAGTTAGATTACCAGGCCTTTCTTCTGAGGTGTCTCTGGTGGACTTGAACCTCCAACCTTTCAGTTAGCAGCCAAGCACATTAACTATCTGAAACTACCCAGGGGCTCCTCCCAAAGTCAAAAAGTGAGCAGAGAAGCACTGGTTTTCACTACAATTAGGCTATGGTGGAGGGGTAACCCATTAGCTATGCAGTCTCCATTTGTGAAAAAACAAACAAAATTCTTATAACTCTCCTCCAAAAAGTTGATCCTCTCTTCAAGGTGTGCCCCTCCCCCTTGTGTAATGTCAGGTACCTTCTTTTCCAGCTTTTTTCCATGCCATATTTACACTGTGTAATTTGTTTCATGAAACAGAAGAAGATATTTTCTTGGAGTCTTCTCCAAGTTTCTGTTGAGTCTTATTTACATTTTAGGGAAACACTCGGTGAGATGGACGGACGCAATAGCTGCCACAATGAACTCAAACATACCAAGATCATGAAGATGGGGCAGGACAGGCAATGTTTCCTTCTGTTATGTACAAGACCGCCATGAGTTGGAACCAACTTGATGGCAACTAATAACAACAAGTCATAAAATAAAAGAAAGGCTTGTTTATCTTGCCACCTAAATGTAAAATCACAGTGCTGAATAGGCTTTTGCAAGCTACACACCCCTGCCAGAAATTCTGATTTTATTTTTCCATCATCACCCCACAGTACACACACACACACACACACAGACACACACACACACACACACTCACTCAGTTGCAAATCACTGAATCAGAAAGTAGAGAGACTGAAGGTTTGTGTGTGTGTGTGTTTGGTTGGTTCCGGAGAGCACAAAGACTGGTGCACATCAAGATGTGTGTGTGTGGGGGGGAGACAGAGACAAGGGATGGGAGAGAAGGACAATCAACCAGCTGGCTGCATGAGGGCACTGGGGGTCTGGAAGGGATAGGGCAACAGGTAAGGGCAAGTTTTTGCTGACATTAGCCAAGGGAGAAGGAGGGTGTAGGAGAAATAGCTTGGAAGAGAAGTTCCATCTACCACTCAATTATGCCTCGAGTGAGCCCAGGTTAAGCCCATTCCAGTGTACCTATTGAAGTCCACTGTGGACATGCAGATGTAGGCAGAAAAGCTGAGTGGCCTCTCCTGTGGCCTTTATGATAAAAATCCCAGGGAGGCTTAGGGATAATGTAGAAAGGCAAAAAATATGCATGAGTGAGGTTAGAGGTAAAGCTTTCTATGCCTAATTTGTTGCAGAAATTATTCAAGAAGAAGTCAACTGTGAAAATTTGGCCACTGAGACCCTGCCAAGGTTAGTGTGGACCATTAGGATCTGCTGAGCAAATGCTAGCCATGTAATTGTAAACTGCTTGGTTGAAGCTTTAACTTAAGTACCAATTTTTCTCACTCCCAGTTTTAATAAGGGAATGGTGGACGGGGGCAGGATGAGATGACCATGTTGCAGATAACTGCGCTGAGCAGGATAAAGGAGATCCTGGCCTCTCTGTCAGAAAAGCATTTTTTTTTTTTCATTTCCTCTCTCCTCTCTCCCTCAGTGTCTGGGTATTCACTTCAGAATCAACACAGCAATGATTGAGAGACAACTGGTTTTGCTGGGATTTTTACCAGAGGGCTTGGAGAGGTCCCTTTTTCATCCAAACTGGCTAGATACAGGGGCATAAATAAGAGCAAAATAAAGCCTCAAAAGCAGAAATAAGAGAGGGAGAAAAGCCTAATGGTCTCATGTGGGCTATGAATTAATCTGTGTCACCAGAAGAAAAGCCTGTTTGATAACTCAGTGAATATTCTAGCAAAGGTATCTTTCACACTGTCCCCAAACTTATAATTATGCTCACTACACTCCAAAAGAAATCTCTCCCCAGATTTTACTCTCTAATGGCCATGTAATAAAAGGTAATATATATTCCTGCACTAAGCAATAAATAGGGAACACTCAACAGCACTGTCTTCCTGAGGAAATCTTGGGTCTTCTGGGATGCATATTCGTTCACACAATAAGGAAACACAAATCAACATGGTGGCCAAGCAGGCACAGGGTGAGTGATGGCCTCAGCTCCTAATGAAACCAAACCATGAAAGGAATTAGAAAGATCAATTGGTGTTAAGTAAGCTGCCAATGTTAGCTGGGGTACCCCAGGCTATAATGAAACTGCCAGGGGTTATTTATGGCACGGTAGGGTTTGGGGTGTAAGTTATATCTAGCAGGCTGGTTCTCCACATAGACATACTCACAGAGACTTCCACAATGAATGAAGCAGCAGACTCCCAGTCCAGCAGGGCTCTCCTTTCACTGGTTAGGGTGACTCACTTTCCCAAGCATTTACACCAGGCTGAATAAGGGAAGGCTCCCAAATGGAAGGAAGATGGGCCAAGGTTAATGTATAGTTTGAAAATGTTGACTTTGGGTAGAACAAGAGAAGGTGTCAAAATCAACACTGAATAACTGCAGTTAAAACAAAACAAATACACACACAGGCCAACAGACAAAATATATGCTTGTTCTCAGTATTAATCCTCTTTTGGAACCTGGCTCATGAAAATGAAACCAAGAAAGACGTAAGAAAAAAGGAAAATCAACACTGATGGCATGTCCTCCCAACATTCCTGAGAGGCAGACATTACGTTGTTGTTAGGGGCTGTCCAGTCGGTTCCAACTCATAGCGACCCTATGTACAACAGAAGGAAACATTTCCTGTTCCTGCTCCATCCTCACAATCCTTGCTATGCTTGAGCCCATTGTTGCAGCCACTGTCAATCCATCTCGTTGAGGGTCATCCTCTTTTTCACTGACCCTCTACTTTACCAAGCATGATGTCTTTCTCCAGGGACTGCTTCCTCCTGATAACATGTCCAAAGTACGTGTACATCCTCGCTTCTAAGGAGCATTCTGGCTGTACTTCTTCCACAACAGATTTGTTCATTCTTCTGGAAGTCCATGGTATATTCAATAATCTTCACCAACACCATAATTCAAAGGCATCAATTCTTCTTAGGTCTTCCTTATTCATTATCCAGCTTTCTTATGCATATGAAGTGACTGAAAACACCATGGCTTAGGTCAGGCACTCCTTAGTCCTCAAAGTGAGATCTTTGTTTTTTAACACTTTAAAGAGGTCTTTTGCAGATTTGCCCAAAGCAATGCATTGTTTGATTTCTTGACTGCTGTTTCCATGGGTGTTGACTGTAGATCCAAGAAAAATGAAATCCTTGACAACTTCAATCTTTTCTCCATTTATCATGACGTTGCTTATTTGTCCAGTTGTGAGGATTTTTGTTTTCTTTATGTTGAGATACACTCCATACTGACAGCTGTGGTCTTTAATCTTCATCGGTAAGTGCTTCTTCATCACTTTCAGCAAACAACGTGGTGTCATCTGCATACTGCAGGTTGTTAATGAGTCTTCTTCCAATCCCATATAGTTCAGCTACTTGGATTATCTGCTTAGCATACAGACTGAATAAGTATGGTGAAAGGATAGGAACCTGACATACACCTCTTCTGATTTTAAGCCACGCAGTATCCCTTGTTCCTTTAGAATGTCTCTTGGTCTAGGTACAGATTCGGCATGAGCACAACTGTGTTCTGGAATTCACATTCACAATGTTACACCCATAATTTGTTATGATCCACACAGTCGAATGCCCTGATTGCATGCCCTCCCAACAACCCTGAGAGGGAGGCATTATAATACCCCTTTTGTAGATGAAAGGCTTAGTAACTTTCCTTACAAAACAGTGCTAGAAAGCGGCATGGTTTTTAAATCTGTATTAATCAGTATTTTGGAAGGAAATAGATGGCACCCTTAGTTTCCTAGCGCTGCTGTAACACAAATTCTGCAAGTTGGTGGCTTTAAAGAATAGAATTTTATTTTCTGACAGTTCTGGAAGCTAAAAGTCCAAATCAGGGTCTCAGCAGTATCAATTCCCTCCTTGTCAGTAAGTCCAAACATTCCTTGATTCTTGATAATCCTCACATGGCATCTGTCTTCACCAGTACATCTGCATGCCTCTGTGTCTAATCTGCTGTTTTTATAACTCAGAAGTGATTAGGTTTAGGACACACCCTACAGATATAACCCTATTAACATAACAAAAGAAGTCTTAATACCAAACAGGATCGCATCCACAGGTTTAAGGGTCAGGACTCCAACACATATTTTAGGAAGACACAGTCAATCCATAACATGCCCTTAAAAAATTATAACTAAGAAGAATTTTAATGAAGAGACTATATACCAAAGGTGTGGGCAGAGTTAAGGGGTGGTGAGGCACCCAGAGAATAGCAACTGTGACCACTCCTAGTCCTGAAAGTTCACTGCTAACCAGAAGCCAGAGGCAAAGGGTTCTGGGTAATGCAGTTCTTGTGCTCAGCTTCCCCAGGCACAGAGCAGGGTGGAGAAGGGCAGAGGGTGGATTTGGATGGGGAAACAGAGTAACTAGCACACTGTCACGTTCTCCAACCCATCTCTTTGATGTATATCACCTGACTTTAACGAGAATATGGAAAAAAGGATGGAAGCAAGTTGAAAAATGGGACTTTTCAAGAACCACTAGGAGCATAATTGTATGAATTATAGCATAGCCAAGAGGCTAGAAATGTTGTCCAATCAGAAAGTCTCTTTAGTTTCCTGTCTGACTGACTGAAACAGAAGGAAGCGAATAAATGGTGTGTGGGCCTTATGATCCAGATGTGACTCTTCCAAAACTGATTATTTCTTAATTTAGTGCCTCCGTTTCTGCAAAAGTATCTGTAAAACCATTGGAAGGGCCTGTACATCTGAGGGGACAGACCAGTGGGCACCGCAACACCACGCGGTAGGACCTTCATAGCTCAAATCTATGGAGAGGAGGGTAAGGAGCCAGGGAGAGGGTGGAGGATGGGCCCTGCAGCAGTTAAAATGTCGTATAGTACTAGCAGGGCTCCCTCAAACACCACGTCTGAGACAAGGAATTGCGTGTGGGTAGTACCTCTACTTGGGAGGTAACAACAGGAAGCAAAGTGAGGAAGTGAGAAAAGTAAAACAGGAAATAAAAAAAGCCAAAAAAAAAAGGAAACTGTGGCAATACCTCAGAATCAACACAGAGGTTGGGACATTAACCTGCTAACTCTTCTTTTCCATAGTCAAGAGCTATTCCCACAAGGCATTTCCAGGTTACTGTTCCTTGTGCTGGAGCAAGGTCTGTCATGAGTACCAGAGAATATCTCCAGCAGAGAAGAGAGATGTAGGAGCTTGAGGTGGGAAGCTGTCAGCAGACCAGGAACTGTCCATCAGGGAGCTACGAGTGAATTCAAGTGGGCTGAGGGTTTATGGAGTAGAAAAATGATGGTTCAGGTCATGCTGGCTCCAATACTCAAGAAGACTAGATCTAGTGAGTGGGGTAAGAAAGACCTTCAAGGGGTGGAGACTTTGACAGAGGCTGGTGAGAACTGATACCAGTCATACAGCTTTGTAGGATGAAGAATTAAGTCTTTATTAGCTGACTTAACTTTTCCACTAACTCTTCCCCTTTCCCAAGACAGACTTCCACCCTGAAGGAGGAAGTTGTTGGGGAGAATAGAGATGCTTTCATTTCAAGTGAACTATGGAGCTTTGATTACTACAAGGGACTGGACATTTTAATTATTCAAATGAGACTGTTTTGGACTAGAAGCAGCCAGAGCACTATCAATTCCCTGAGAGTTATCAGAAGAGTCCTGGAACTGGTCTCCAATGTCTCAAGGGGCAGGGAAGAACCAGCCTCACAGAGCAGGCAGGAAAGGACTGTGTAGGGATAAAGTTCTCTTCTCATGTACCTCATGGACGTTTACTCTTTCAAGGTAATATTTATGAGAGTTCAGAATAAGTGCAGAAAAGGTCCAAGAATGGAGTCCCAGGAGCTGCAACACCTTAGGTGTGGGCAGGAAAAGAGAAACATGAGAGGTTGAGAAGAACAGTGAGGAAAGTCGGAGGACATTCAAGAGATGGCGGTGTCATGAAAGCAGCTGCCTTTTTCTTTAAAATGCTACCCTGTTCTTCTGTCTCCTCACACACCTCCCCACCCATACCGTGCTTACTGCAAGCCTGGGATATCTGGCAAGCTACTGACTGAAAACTTGCGAACTGAACAGACAGACCAGCCCTAGAAATAGTTTCCATCCAACTGCCTGAGCTTTAAAGATAGTAGGTCTCTGTATACCAAAGAGATCCTTGTACACAGAGATGTAAAAACTCAAATGATGGGGTCAGGGTTTACCGTACCAATAAACAGCCAGAATTATGAAATATTAGCAGCATCTGATGAATGTTTTCTGCTTTTCGTAACACTTCACCTTATGCCACATGGGCTGGTGAGCACATTACACCTGACAGGAAGAGAGAACAGCCGTGTTCTCTCCATCGGACAGATGAAAGTGGAGAGATTTAAAAAAAAAAAAAAAAGACAAGACTTGCTAATTATGACTAGAGCAGGAGTACACACAAGGACTCCTGGATCTTGGGGCTTTTTATAGAATATTTCCTTCCTCCCTGAAACACGATGTTATTTAACGATGCTTTTTATTTGTATGACCCTTTAAGTTCAGAGTACTGTCTTGAAAATTCTCCCTCAGCATGTCAACTCATAGTTATTTGACAAAATCCAGCCCTTTATCAGCATCCCCTCAAATCTTCCCTAAACCCCTTAAGCCATAAACAACCTCAGGCTATTCTGGATGTCTATCGACTGGTCGGCAATGAATGACAACACACCATATTTAAAGAAAATGTGAACAATGCTACTTGCTCCCACATACGGATGTTGAGAGGATTAAGAGGATACAACAAGCGTCCAGCACAAGATGGCCTTCAGGGAGAGTTACTAAATTAAAGAGCAATGCCAGGAAGAGTTCACTCACGCCTATGTTCAGTGGACAGTGAGCAGGAAAATGACTTTGTGAGGACTTCTGCCTCTTACCTTGGGGATACTCTTGTTAGCATAGCACAGACCTGCCTCCCTCCTATCATCTAAATGGCAAACCTTGCCCTACACAAGATCAGCAGAAAGACCCAACCTCTGCGCTCAGCTCCTGCCAGCGTAAAAACAAGGCTTAGATGACTCCTCAGACGAAGCCTTTCTGAGTGTTTCTGTCCCTTACTTAATTACAATGATAAATACCATGTAAAGAGCTGAGGCTAAATGCCAATTGCATACACCAGCAGGACAGGAACAAAAGCGTGAGCCATTAGGTTACTCTCTGATGCCCAGGGGAGCTAACCTGTTCCTCTTGTTCAATGTGCACCACAGTTGGAGTATTGTTTGATGCGTTTTGGTTAAGTCAGCATAGCAACAGCAGGGATATATTACACTTGAATTGTCCTGCATCCAAGCATCTATCTGAGTGCTTTAAAATACTAGCTTGTACTACACAGCAGGAGTTGATGTTCAGTAACACAGCTAGCAAAAGGTACCAAAACCAAAACCAAACCCACTGCCGTTGAGTTGATTCTGGCTCATAGCGACCCAATAAGACAGAGTAGAACTGCCCCATAGGGTTTCCAAGGAGCGGCTGGTGGATTCGAATTGCCGACCTTTTGGTTAGCAGCCAAGTTCTTAGCCACTGTGCCACCAGGGCTCCAGTAAAAGGTATAGTATCCTGGAAAATCCTACCTGTTTATAGGGCTGACCAGCTGCAAGGCACTGTGCTAGACATCTTCCTGAGCATCCACTCTGTGACTCCCACAGAACGATTGGGAAGTTGGCATTCTATCCCCATCTTATCCATTGAGGAAACTGAGACACAGTGACAATGTGGCTAGTCAATAGCAAAGTAGAGCTTCGAACCAATGTCTTCTGACCCTGAGCTCTACTGTCTTGGCACTCTAGTGCAGCTGCCTTGGTATTCTATATGACTTGTGTGTTTCCCTTGACTTAATCACAGCTCCTTGGGGACTGTGGAATCAGAGCAGGCTAAAGGTTTATGGGAACTTAGCAATCATCCAATGCAGTGGTTTTATTTATTTAGATGTTTTAGAACATTATCTGCAAAATAAATTTCAATGGGAAGCCCATTATGTAAAACAGATTCAAGGACTCAGTTTCCTCAATAACAAATCTGGGGAGGAGACAGAGTCTAGCTCAGCAGCTCCCTGACTCCTCCCCACTATAGCCTGAAGTGATTCCATGGTTGAAGCAGTTTGGAAACCACTGATTTGGTCCATTCCCTAAATTTTATAATCAAGGAAACTGAGGTCCCAGAGAGGGGAAGGAATCTGCCAAAACACAACTTTTTAAAAGTCTTCAGAGCACTTTTGTTGTCATTCTCTCACATAACCCTGTTTGCTCTGTGTCACTAGATAGCTCTACTATAAGGAAACAGTCTGTGACTCATCCAGAAAGTAAGACTTGGAGCAAGACCTATAACCCAGGTCTTCAAAGTCCAGGCTCAGTGCCTTGCCACCACAGCATCTTCTGAGTCTTAGCTGCTCACATGTAAGTGAAGGTTGTGCCTCATTACAACTAAAGTTCCCAGAGATCCAGCACTGTTCTGCATGTTCTGAAAGGCCCTGACTCCTGAGCCTATCGGTTCTTAGTATTTATCAAACAGGCATCACTTCACTGGTTCAGATCTGGATCACTGCAAACATTCCTTGTGTCACCCCTCCTCCTATCTCATTCCAGTGAAATAATTTTATTTCATGTGGTTAACTTGTACCTGCTGCTTTGCAAGAATCTCCTTCCCAGGTAGCCTAAGGGGAGGGTGTGGGGGGTCAGGGAGGAGAAAGGAAATGCAAGTTTCCAGTTAAGCACGGAGTTAGCAAAGCAGCAAGAGACCAAAGTGAACGCAAACAAGAAGAGGAAGGATGAATCCTAAGTGCCACCCAACCTAGCAGTTTCCAGATGTGGTCCCTGTGGGAGTCACCAGGCACTGCATCTGAGCATGTGAATCTTATGTCGTTTCTGCTGCTGGAGAGCAAGAAGCACATTGTTGAAGCCCCACCATCCACTGGCTATGTATCCCACAGGCATTGATAGATCTAAATAGAAAAAATAATGGCTTTTTTTTTTTTTTTAAGTTTTTCCTTTTTTTTTTTTTTTTTTATTATGCATTAGGTGAAAATTTACAGAGCAAATTAGATTCCCATTCGATAGTTCATACATAAAATGTTTCATGGCCTTGGCTTCGTTCCCCACAAAGTGTCAGCATTCTCCCCATTTCCACCCTGGGCTCCTCAGTTCCTTTTGTCCTGATTTTCTACCCCTTCCTGCCTTCTCATCTTTGCTTTTGGGCAAATATTCCCTTTTGATCTCGTATAATTGAGTGTTCTAAGGAGCATATTCCCCTTGGGTGTTATTATTTATTTTATGGGCTTGCCTATTGCTTGGCTGGAAGGTAGTCTCTAGGAATGGCTTCAGTTCCAGGTCAAAAGTGTGTCTTAAGGCCATAGTCTTGGGGTTCCTCCAGTCTCTCTCATACCAGTAACATACCAGTAAGTCTGGTCTTTTTTGTGAATTAGATTTTTTGTTCTACATTTTTCTCTCGCTCTCTCCAAGATCCTATGTTGCAAGCCCAGCCAAAGCAGTCAGTAGTGGTAGCCATGCACCATGTAGTTCTTCTGGTCTCGGGGTTGTGTAGCTGTGGTTCATGTGCTCCGTTAGTCCTTGAACTCATTGTTCCCTTGAGTCTTTGCTTTTTTTCACTCTCCTTTGCTCCAGACTGGAAGAGACCGATACGATAGTTGTATCTTAGATGGCCATTCGCAAACTTTCAAGACCCCAGACGCTGCTCACCAAGGGAGGATGTAGAATATTGTCTTTACGAACTACGTTGTGCCAATTGATGTAGAAGTCCCCCGAGTCTATGATCCTTTGCCTTCAAGCCTAGGAAGTTCAACCCACGAGGTGTTTAGTTATGTCTAGGTTTCCATGACTGTGCCACTTGTGTGTTCTATTGTCAACATTAATATATAAGGTGAACCAGCAGTCATGAATTTAGAAATATCCACCAGCAAACCTGTATCTGCCAGTGGGTGTCCTCCCTTACACCCTCCTACACCTCTTGGCATATCTGATCTTCTATCTGTAATTGTTTTTTAAAGAAATGTGAATTGAGTCTCTAAGGTACCATCTATCCATTTCTCTAGCTACTCTTTAAATAACTCACTCACGCTCCATCCCTTGCTTTCTATAAATATGTACTGAGGACTTACAAAGCTATCCACTCTGTTAAATGCTACTAATATAATACTGATGCTAGCTAAATATGATAGCTAATGCCTGTCGTTGTCAGTTGCCGTTGAGTTGGCTTTGATTCATGGCGACTTTATGTATAACAGAATAAAACACTGCCCGAAACTGTGCCATTTTCACAATCATTGTTACGTCTGAGTTCATTGTTGCAGTTATTGTGTAGTGCTTTCTGACCTAAGCGACTCATCTTCCAGCACTATATCAGACAATATTCTGTTGTAATCCCGCAGTGCGATTAATTACTTCTGTGTGGCCTTTCTAGCCACAGTCTTGTAATTCCTACCCAGGTGGCTGCGCAGGACTGTGTGATAGGTTAATTGTGGCCCACCAAGGGGATTGGTCAGTTTTGCCTTAAAGTAGAGTCAATTCCAGAGCAAAGAGGAGGAGCTCACCACCACCAAAGAAGGAAAGACCCACACCAGAGACCTGCAGGAGAAGGCACAGGGGCTTTCCCAGCCCACCTAGTGAGAAAGCTGAGTGCCTCTGGGCAGAGACTAAGGACCAGGGAGAAGCTTTCGCCTGACCCATGAATTTGGGACTTACCAGCTTCCGCAACCACGTGAGTCATTTCCTTTATGGGTTCTGTGAGACGCTGCAAGGTGGAACAATCACTGAGATCTTCATGAGCCTGTGAAAATGTCCAAAATGTATACACTATTCACTTGATCCCCTTTTAAGACTATGCCATTACTTCAGTAGAACTTTCTACTTCTCTTACCATGCTCTCTTTTCTACTCACAAGCAAAAGTTCTGTGCAGGTGCTAGTAAATGTTCTCATTCTTTAGTACTTTCTGTTACATCATACCTCTTATCTCGTGTTTCATGGTGCAACCTTCTCTATACCTTTATAAGCTACACAGCTTAATAATCAACTGATGCGTGTGCGTGTGTGTGTGTGTGTGTGTGTGAGTATATTCAGTGGAGGCAAAAATAAAAGTTAGACATTGATCAAGATTTGGCAGTACATCTGGAAGTAACTATAACTTGTCATCAAGTTGATTCCAACTCATGGCAACCCCACATGTGTAAGAGTAGCACTATACTCCACAGGGTTTTCAATGCTATAATTTTATGGATGTAGCTCATCAGATCTTTCTTCTGTAGTGCTGCTGGGTGGATTCAAATTGCCAACCTTTCGGTTAGTAGCTGTCATGGATTATGTCCCCCAAAAAATGTGTGTATCAATTTGGCTGGGCCATGATTCCCAGTATTGTGTGGTTGTCCTCCATTTTGTGATTGTAATTTTATGTTTAAGAGGATTAGGGTGGGATTATAACACCCTTACCCAGGTCACATCCCTGATCCAATGTAAAGAGAGTTTCCCTGCACCACCTTTTCTCTCTCAAGAGATAAAAAGGAAACGGAAGTGAGCAGAGAAGGGAGACCTCCTACCACCAAGAAAGCAGTGCCAGGAGCAGAGCGCATCCTTTGGACATGAGGTTCCTACACTGAGATGCTCCCAGACGAAGGGAAGACTGATGAAAAGGACCCTCCTACAGAGCCAACAGAGAAAGCCTTCCCCTGGAGCTGATGCCCACTAGACTGTGAGAGAGTAAATTTCTCTTTGTTGAAGCTATCCACTTGTGTTATTTCTGTTATAGCAGGACTAGATAAGTAAGATAGTAACCAAGCATGAAACCACTACTCCTTGGTATGTGTACTGGTTAGCTATTGCTGAGTAAGAAACCATCCTAAAACTGCAACCAGCTATTTAGCTCATAATTCTGTGGGTTGAAAAAAATTAAACTGTGCTCAGCTTGGCAGTTGTTCTGATCTTGACTAATCTCAGCTAGGCTCACTCATGGGTCTGTAAACAGTGGATGGGTTAGCTGGTGGATGGCTGGTCTAAGATGGTCTATGCTGGCATGACTTGTCTTTCTCCCTGCCCTTCTTCGTAAGGTAACTATTGCTGCAACTCTGAGACCAACACAAAAGGAGAGTAACTAAGGGATGGGGAGACAGTGAGCCCAGAGGACAGAGAACAAGTCTCTTGGCATACTCTTACCCAAGGCCTGCTCCATGGTGGTCTCTCTGTGCTTTGGGTTTGTTACACAGTAATACGAAGTGTCAAGTGAGAGGTTTTTCCATTTTCTATGAATTCTGATAGAGCTGGCACCTGAGGAAACAACAACAACAATGAAAAGCGAAGTTCTCCTACGTGCATCTGGAATAACCGGGCTATAATACCCCCCTTTTCCAGTACCCTTCCACTTTCTTTAGGATGAAAGAGACAAGCTAGGTACAGGAACATACATTTGGAAAAGGAGTTTATGGGGGAAAAATTTTCTTATTTCCATGCCCCAAAGAGTGGGAGAAAATTTAGTTTATCTCATCCCCTAATCTTTCTATAAGACAGAGTTGCACAAAACATGATCTCTCCTTACTACCACCACTACTGCTACTCCTCTACTCAGGAACTTGTTTTATGAAAGTTTCTGGGCCACTGGACTGGCAAAGAGACCAATGCTGCTTGGACGTGAAGAAAAAAGAAGGCCCGTGGAGCCAAGAAAGGAAATCCGAGGGACTTTCATACTACCTCCATTTGGCAGGAAAAGATAACATTTCCATGCGTAGAGCTGACAGGAAAAAATATGTCTGAGGATTACGCCATTTCACTAGTATTCTCCAGCTGCACATCCCAGTGGCAAGAAGTTGGGTGTTGGCTACCCGTGAGGATGACTGAGGTAGGAAGAGGCTGAGCCTCAACCAGGTCTCTATCAAGCCAGCTAACTCTGCAAGGTGGAGGTCCCTGTGATCTCCCCCTTCTTCCTCCCAAAATACACCAAATGCACCCCCATAAAAGAACCAGTGTTTGGACACCTGAAACGTTAAGGGCAACTACAACCCAAAGTATAGTAATAGCAATAATCAAGAGAAAAAGGTCATGGAAAAACAACCATACAAGGAAACACCTTTTTGTTTCTTTCTTTCCCATCCCGGAGATCAGAGAAGCAGAACAGGGCAGAGGAATGAGCTTATGAAAGCGTAATGTATGAATACCACACCTCCTCATGTTCATGCCAGTGGGGCCACAGTCTCACCTGTGCTTGGGGTCAGGGGTCAAATGAGAGACAAGAGTTTCAGAATGGAGAGGATGAAATCTTAAGTCCTTGAAAGTGACCAAGAAGTTATAATTCTGACTAGGATACCATTAAGTAGGTGACCACATAATTTATTGCAAATTCCAGGGCACTAATGAGAGTCAAAGGGGACACTATTTATAATTCTTGAGGATAAAGGTGTAGACTAGGAGAGCCCTGGGTGAATCAGAACATACATCAGCAAAGCACAGTTGTTAGCAATTTGAGGGAAAATAAAAGTGTTTCAGGTTTATATTTGAAATTGAATTTTGAAACCAATTAATATCCACTTTAAATAAAATCTGCGTAGAAACTACTTTGAGACAGACTTCTGCCACACTAAAAAGTCCCTCACTAAAAAATATGTAAATTTAAAAACAGTCAGGGTGTAAGTCAGGTGTAAGCATAGGTAATGGGAGAGCATGGATGAGAAGCCCCTAGCTCAGCCTGAAGGATCAAGGAAGACTTCCCAGAGGGAGAGACCCTGGGCTGCACCCTTAAGGACAAGCAGAAAACACTCAAAAGCCTGGGAAGGATGGGCAGTAAGGAGAGGGGAAGGCAAAGGAAGAAGCTGGCAGCTGGCAGATTTGAACTACCAACCTTTTGGTTAGCAGCCAAGCTCTTAACCACTGAACTATCAAGGCACCTCTCTGTAAAAGAGGAGTCTAATTCTCCTTTACTTGAATGTAGGCAAGACTTGGTGACTCAGTGGCAGAAGTGATGCAGTGTGACTTCCAAGGCATAGGTCATAAAAAAGATACAGCTTGTTTCTGGCTCTCTTTTGCTTGGATTGCTTGATCTGGGGGGATGCCAGCTGCCATGCTGTGAAGCAACGCAAGCAGCCCTGTACAGAGGTGTACGTGGAAAGAAACCAACTTACCAGCCATGTGAGTGAGCCAACTTGGAGTGAATTCCCTCAGCCCCAGTCAAGCCTCAGATGACTGCAACCCCAGCCAACATATGATTGTAACCTCAAGAGAGACCCTGCGACTAACGGACCACAGCTACCAAGACATCCACCAGACTGTGTCCAGTACAGCTAGATGGTGCCCTACTACCACCACCGACTACTCTGACAGGGATCACAACACATCTGGACAGAGCTGGAGAAGGATGTAGAACAAAATTCTAACTCACAAAAAAAGACCAAACTTACTGGCCTGACAGAGACTGGAGAAACTCCGAGAGTATGGCCCCCAGACACCCTTTTAGCTCGGTGGTGAAGTCCCTCCCAAGGTTCACCATTCAGCTGGGGATTGAACAGCCCCATAAAACAAAATGGGACTAATGAGGCATAGCAATCCAGGGACAAGGACTAGAAGGCAGAAGGGGACAGGAAAGCTGGAGATAGGGAACCCAAGGTTAAGGACAGTGTTGACATGTAGTGGCGTTCTTAACCATTGTCATAGGACAATATATGTACTGTTTAATGAGAAACTATTTTCTTCTGTAAACCTTCATCTAAAATGAAAATAGCAGCACAACTGGAAGAACATAATCGACGTAACTGAATTGTACATGTAGAAATTTCTGAAATGGTGTATCTTTGGCTACGTATATTGTCAACAAAAAAAAAAAAAGTCCTTCAAGGCAGAGAAGGGAGCATGTTGACATGTGGTGGGGTTGTTAACCAATGTCATAAAACAATACGTGTACTGACAGTTCAATGAAAAAAATTTTTTTCAGTAAACCTTTACCTAAAGTACAATAAAACAAAAAGCAAAGAGAGACCCTGAGCCAAAACCATCAAGCCAAGCTTCTCCTGAATTCCTCATCCAAGAAACCATGAGAGATTTTAAAAAAAAAAAATTATTATTACTTTAAGCCACTAAGTTTTGGAGTGATCTGTGATGTGCCAGTAAGTAACTAATACGTGTGACATCAGAGTTGGTGATTAAGAAGGGAAGAGAACCAAGAAAGAGACATTATTCTAAATTCATTACTTTAACCCACAAGTCTGAATCACGTCAGCAATTCTTACTAGGTACTTATTTAGCTATGTATAACATTTGTCCAGTTTACGTTACTTCAGGCACCTGACAGTTTGTCCCCATGATATCTTATTGAGACAGGGTAAGACCATCTTATCTTACTGCCACTAGCTGGCGAGAGGGTAAGGCTAAACTACACCTCCTGACTTCCACATTCTAGTTCCAGGAGAAACCGGAGAGTAAAAAATAAGGGACTAGGGACAATACCTTACAAACCCAGGCTGAGGGACCCGCGCAGGCGCAGAACAACGCATACATGTGCACAGAGCCTCAACTTATCCTCCCGGTGACTTAACACAAAGATGTCTCCAACATGGGCGGTACTGAAAGGAGCTAAGCAGCCATTTTCCTTTCGCCAGGGCCATCTTGTGAACCCTGAACCCCAGTGCGGCTGCGCTGACTCGATGACGACAACATCACCAGAGAAGTTGTCCACCAATCCCGATAGACTACGTTCCTGAACGTGCCCTGAATAGGAGTACCCTACTGTGTTTTCCTCCCCACGTAAACCCCTGTGCCTGCCAATCCGGGAGCCATCTTGGTGACGCAGGTCCCCGTGCACTGCTTTCTTGTTTCGCTTTCACCTGACATGTCTCAGTGTCGCTCCGAGCTAGACCTGGAGGACCAGTAACATTATTCACCGCAGCCATCTTCTATTTAGATGCCTTAACTAAGCCTCTGTGCGCCTGAGAAGGACCTCGCACTTGAACACTACAATGCCAAATCTTCAAAGCCCCCAGGCCTCACCTCCAACTTCCCTCATGTGAAGCCTCTCGTAAACAGTTCTGTTTCCTCACAGTCCCACATAATCACACACACGCACATACCAAAACCCACTGCTGACGAGTCAATTCCGACTCATAACGACCCTATGGAACAGAGCAGAACTGCCCCATAGGGTTTCCAAGAAGCAGTTCATGGATTTGAACTACTAACCTTTTGGTTACAGCCAAGCTCTTAACCACTGCGCCACCAGGGCTCCCCTCCCCTCCCGCCCCATGCACATACACACACACAAAAGCACACACACTCCTCACAGCCCCCTCACATGCCCTCCTGGTGTCTGCACAGGTATGCAGTTCTTCACCTGTGATGCTCTGCACTCTCCTCCCCTATTCAATTACTTCATGCTCTTTATGGCAGAGTTCCTAGTTCATTCTTCCCACCTACATCAGCCCACCATGATCATTTTTTTCTCCGCATTTCCATGAGCTCGGGGTTTGAGTCAGTGCCTCATCACACACCAGTGGACTATCTACTGACTGGCACTGTGGTCTATTTTTAATTCCTTTCCATTTTGTCTTCTGACCCAGGTTAATCATAACATCTTAATTAATACTTGAATAATGCCATCTCTGGCACACAGATCTCTATCTATCTATCTTATCTATCTATCTATTATCTAACTATCTACATACACACATACGCAGAAGTCCTGGATAGTGCAAACAGTTAACATGTTTAGCTGCTAACCCAAAGGTTGGAGGTTCAAGTCCACCCAGAGGCACCTCAGAAGAAAGGCCTGGCAATTTACTTCCAAAAAAATCAGTCATTTTAAAAAAAAACCCTGTGAAGCACAGTTCTACTCTGTCACACATGGGGTGGCCATGAGTTAGAATCGACTTGATGACAAATGGTTTATATAGACACTAATCAAAAGGTCGGCAGTTCCACCAGCCACTCCTTGGAAACCCTATATAGGGCAGTTCTACTCTGTCCTATAGGGTCGCTATGAGTTGGAATCAACAGCAATGAGTTTGGGTTTGAATATACATGTGTGTATCTTATGTAATCTTTAACACACTTCTGTGAGATGTGTATGTGTGTGTATGTGTATACATGTACATACAGATATATATAATTCCAGTTTTATAGATATAAGAAAAATGAAGTGCAGAGAGGTAGCACAATGAGAAAAAGAGCATAGGCTTCAGCATGCGGCAGACTGAGACTGAAATCCTGACTTC
Source organism: Dugong dugon (assembly GCA_030035585.1). Lineage (NCBI taxonomy): Eukaryota > Metazoa > Chordata > Mammalia > Sirenia > Dugongidae > Dugong > Dugong dugon. The sequence continues at coordinate 87,953,961 of CM057474.1, read as the reverse complement.
AGACTAAAACCAGCAGAGTGACCTTGGTGAAGTTACTGAAGCCCCATGAGCCCATAAATTGAGGATTATAATGCCTACTTCATAGGATTTTTGAAGGTCTAAAAAATGTTGTGATAATAATATCTACCTTTTTTTGAGAATCTGCTATGTACCAGGCACTATGCTAAACATTTTATATACTTTATCCTATTTAATTGTCCCAATATTTTGTGATATGTCTTAATATATACCCCAGTAAGGGCTGAGAAAACTGGGCAAATGTATATAAACTGCATAGAACACTACCTAGCACACAGTGGGAATGCAAAAGAGTACTTAGTCTAATTATTAAAGAGATTGAGCGAGAAGTCTGCTCAGGAAGAGCATAAGGAAGAAAAACAAAGAGGCAGAAGGATGAATAGAGCATGGTTTCCTCACTCCTGCAAGAGAAGCTGCCCCATACAAGTCAGGGACACAGTCAATTGCTTGACATATTACACCTTTTAAGTAATGTTACTGTTTTTCTCTATTGCTGCAATACATCAAGCTCTGTAACAGTAAAACATTTATGTCCTGCAAGGAAAAAAAAAATTTCTACTTACTCACAGGGCAGAGGTAACACCACCAGGATCTAAATATACATTTCTAATAGCAAACGTGGAAAATCCATTGGCAGTGATAGCAAGAGAAGTCAACCTTCGTGCATGGACATATCAATAAGCACTTAGACATGACTTTCCCTGGTCCCTGAAGTACATGATTATTTGGCAGGGCTACTCCTCTAAAATGAATTGGAACGGAAAAGCTGGCAGAAACAAAAAAGCCATACTTGCCGCCTTTGTGTTCCTTGAACCCACAGAACATAATCCCCCTTTAAGACCTTAACATTAGCCATCAGAGACCTGAGACCTTCCCAATCACCTTATCTAAAATAGTAACCTTCCCACCTGCACTCACTTTCTCTCTCCAGTCCTGCTGTATTTATTCTTCATAGCACTTATCACTACCTGTCATCTTAAACATCACTTTATTACTTTATTGCTCTAATATTATCTATCCATCTAGCTATGCATTTACTTTTTGCTTATTTATTTATGTATTTACTTATGTCTTTGTACATTATATGTTCATCTACCTATGCATTTATTCTTCTTTTTTTACTTATTTGTTTATGTATTTACTTACGTTTTTGTATATTGTCTGTTTTCTGACACGAGAATGTAACTTACACAAGAACATTGTGTTCACTGAAGCATCTCAAACATCTACAGCAGATCTTGGCATATAATTGTTGTTAGCTGCAGTTGAGTCCGCTCCCCTGACTTATGGTGGCTATGTATTTTTTTTAAACAAAAGTTTATCCTTATACTTGTTTGCAGGTATTTGCTTTATTTGTTAGTTTGTTTTTCAATGAGAATTATAAAGAAGCTGCCAAACTGATAGGAGTTGTGCTGCCTGCCCCTTCTTTTGGGTCCCTTGGGTTAGATTGCCTAAATGTTACCCTGAATGAATTTAAAAAAGATCACATATTAGCTGTGTCTGTTTTTTATTTGACACTTTGTACAATAACTTTTAACTGATTACTTTGCTGTAATCTCACGCTGCACTAAGATGAGAGCTGAGGTGGGATCATTGCTCCCATTTCAAAGACAGAGAAACTGTGGCTAAGAGAGGTTAAACGGCTTGCCTAAGGTCACAGAGCAACTTAATCATTGGAGGAGCTGGTAGCTGAGGTTAGAACACCGAAGTCTGGTGTCCAACTTAGTCAGTTCTTTCATTAACCAAAACCAGGATATTCATTGCATGCGCATCACTACAACCTGCCACAGCCCCACATGACACGACAGACATCAATCATCCACCATCCATAATGGCACACCTTCCCCTAGACCAGGGCGTGGCTGCAGGGTCCTTCCCAACACAGGATTCCAGCCAGCCTCCATCAAGCAATGGATGGTAAAAGAGACACACATACCTGCTTGCCACCTATATTGTTGACTTTTTGCCCTCTCTTAGCTTCCTAGCCACAAGATGGTGGCAATGCATAATAATGTTCACTCTAGAAAATTCTTTTAACGATTGGAAAGCTTTGCCAGTTGCTCAGCACCATTGCACAATGCGTACAAGTATATTTCAGTTATTTTGATGTATTGCACTCGAACTGTGTATTTTACATACACACATAAAACAGCATTATAAATTACGTGTAAAGACAGGAGTAGATGCTTTAAAATATTAATTTCATTGCTATTTCAGATACATCTCATATTTATACTTTACAGAAACTAGAAAGAATGAATCTAATCTTTTGGTACTAGACGATCACATGTTTCAAATGGTCCTAAATCTTGCATGCCTGCAGTATCAGATTCAGGACACTGGTCTTGATAATATAGGTGTGTTTATTTGTTTTGCACAGGCCAAGACCAAGTGCATCCTTCCTTTTAATGAACATTTCCAACGAATCTGGTTTACACCCAAGTGATAATTAGGATGCATAATTATTTTGCAAATAGGCAGTAAAGGTAAAATTTCTTTATATCTGATTTCTCAGTTACCACCCAGGGTTCTAATTAAAATTTGCTCTTGGTATATGCAATAGCATCAGGTAATGTTATCCTTACCTCATTATGTAATAATTACATGTGTGGCTTTTGGTTTTGTTTTTAATTAGTTTCCACAGTTCTCTACAAATGACACAGGGCTAGTGGCACAATTTGTTTTTCTTTTTCTTCTTCTTTTTTTTAATGACAGACAAAAACCTTAAAGGACAAGGGAAACATCCTTAGGTACTTAGGAAACCATGAATAATACTTCAATAATTTTAGATAAACTAGATTTTATTTCATCCATCTCTTTCTCTTACTCATCAATTTCTATGACAAGGCTCTGGGCACATGGAGGGAACATGTGTTGGATGGTAGATGGTGGCTCTCTCCATGATGTGGTACATGGCACTGGCTTAGTGGCATTTTATCCACCTTCATCCATTCTCCATCAGAGCTTCACACCATACTTGCCATGGAACTCTAGGAGACCTAGAGGATTGGGGCTTGGTCACAGGTAGTGCTGGAGGAAGTACCACAAGAGCCAATGGTGGCCCTTAGCCCAGGAACTGGTTGCAGAGTTGCTGAAGTGAAGGGAGAAGGGGAGACCTGAGACACAACTAAACTGAGGCAGGATGCTGGATGTCGTAGTCCTTATAACAGCCGGGACAAGAGTGTGACCTGACACAAAAAAAGAGCTGGACAGGCAATAAAATGCATGTCGAATTAGTAAACAGGAGTCAGAAAATTGTAAACAAGCCATTTGGATAAATGCCATGAAGGAGATGAAACTTTGGCTAACTTTTAATATGCAAGCTGAGTGTGCCTATGTGCACATGCAGCCAAAGGGAGGGAGAAAATGGAAGATTCTCTCCCTCCATCAAGTCATAACACTAACAATTAGGTTCAACATAACCTTGAATTAAGGACTGATAACATGAAGGAACAGCCTTAATGAGCAGAGTGTTCTAGTGTCCCTTTTTATATCACTATGCTCTTTCTGGTCCCCAGGTCAAACTGCATGACATCTCTGGAAAACCAGGAACCAGGTTAACACAACACTAAAGTGGTTTCATTGCTGATGTCAGATGGATCCTGGCTGAAAGTAGAGAATACCAGAAAGGTGTTTACCTGTGTTTTACTGACTATGCAAAGGCATTTGACTGTGTGGATCATAACAGGTTATGGATAACATTGCTAAGGATAGGAGTTCCAGAGCACTTAATTGTGCTCATGAGGAACCTGTACATAGATCAAGAGGCAGTTGTTCAAACTGAACAAGAGGATGCTGCGTGTTTTAAAGTCAAGAAAGGTGTGCAAAAAAGAAAAAAAAAAGAAAGGTGTTTGTCAGGGCTGTATCCTTTCACCATACTTATTTAATCTGTATGCTGAGCAAATAATCAGAGAAGCTGGACTATATGAAGAGCAACGTGGCATTAGGATTGGAGGAAGACTAACAATCTGCGATATGCACACAGCACAACCTTGCTTGCTGAAAGTGAAGAAGACTTGAAGCACTTACTGATGAAGATCAAAGACAGTTTTCAGTATGGATTACACCTCAACATAAAGAAAACAAAAATCTTCCCAACTGGACCAATAAGCAACATCATGATAAACGGAGAAAATATAAAGTTGTCAAGGATTTCATTTTACTTGGACCCACAGTCAACCCCCAGGGAAGCAGCAGTCAAGAAATCAAATGACGTGTTGCACTGGGCAGATCTGCTGCAAAAGACCTCTTGAAAGTGTTAAAAAGCAAAGATGTCACTTTGAGAATTAAGGTGCTCCTGACCTAAGCCATGGTATTTTCAATGGCTTCATATGCATGTGAAAGCTGGACAAACAGTAAGGAAGACCGAAGAAGAACTGATGCTTTTGAATTATGGTGTTGGCAAAGAACATTGAATACACCGTGGACTGTCAGAAGAATGAACAAATCTGTCTTGGAAGAAGTACAGCCAGAATGCTCATTAGAAGCAAGGATGGTGAGACTTCATCTCACGTACTTTGGACATGTTGTCAGGAGGGACCAGTCCCTGGAGAAGGACATCATGCTTGGTAAAGTAGGAGGGTCAGCAAAAAAGAGGAAGACCCTCAACCAGATGGATTGGCACAGTGGCACAACAATGGGCTCAAGCATAACAATGATTGTGAGGATGGTGCTGGACCAGACCGCGTTACGTTCTCTTGTACATAGGGTTGCTATGAGTCAGAATCGACTCCACGGCACCAAACAACAACAACAGCAACGTGGTTTCCAAAATACTGTGGTTACATTATGTTAACATCGAAGTCAGGGGAGTCCTGATTCTTGCCTCTACACCGTCTGTGACTGAAAAAGCACTGTGAACCAAAAAACCTGGTTTTGCCACCAGATACTGGCTTTATAGCAATGAGCCCCAGTGGCCCCATCTGTAACATACGGATAGGAATACAATTCACAGAGTTGCTATAGACAGGCAGCCCCCGGGTTTTGAACCTCCAACTTACGTACAACCCATAGTTACAAACCAACCCCTGTAAAGCCTATGGCATTAAAAATTCGAGGTACATGCAGTGGTTCATAGTAACAAACGGGCGCTACTTTGCAATGTGCATCAAAACATTATTATTATTACTGTATGTTAAAGACAGTTTAAGTGTATCTGGAAGTGTTTCTTTAATTTTTTTATGCTTAGAAAAGTACACTATATACTATATACTAAGATAAACATTTGACTAACTGACATTAGATACAAACTGTACCTAACTGTTCCAACTTACACACCAATTTGACTTAAAGACAGACTTAGGAACGGAACCTGTTTGTAATCTGGGGACTGCCTGTAATGTGGATGAAATAACATCTGTAAAAACATTTTCAAGACAGCCAATTGCTACATAAAGAGTTGTTATTCCCCAACATGAGCCCAGTGAAATTTTCAAAAAAATAGGTACCCACAACCAGTTTTAAATTTTAGGGGATATGAGGAGATCCAGGACAAAGGAGGACCAGGATGAAGAAAAAAACAGGAAAGTAGAGAAGCATGAGTGTTGGATATCATTTTAAGTCCTTTCATATATTATCATCTGATTCATCCTCACAGATACCCTGTATGGTAGGTACAATCATCCCAGTTTCTACAGACAGGGAACACAACAGTAATGAACTTCCCCAAGATCACACAGCTGTTTTGTGGAAAATCAGAATTGGGCTTTGGTTGATTCCCAAGTCCATGTACTTCCAGTACACTGCACTGATCCCCAGGTGTTCTTTTAGTGGCATCTTTCTCCCACTCCGGTCACTCCATATCCCTTGGTTCTCTCCAAAACCCCCCGCTCACTGAAACCCAGTTTAATTACCACCTTTATCATTAATCACTCCCCCAATTCTCTGAATCATACTTAGTCCCTTTTTAGACAACCTTTTCGGCAATCTCCCAGTCAGCAGCTGTATAAAAGAGCCATTCAGCTGGCAAAGCTGGAGTCTGAAGTTTGACACTGCTCTCAAAGAAAAACCTTCATTACCATCGATCTCCATTTTCATCTAGTATCTGGAGAAAAGGGAGAAGTTTGGTTGAGGGCAGGAGGCAGGAGGAGGGGATGGAGGGATGTCGTGATGTCTAATCTCATCTCACGCTTTGGACTGTGCTTATGCAAGAGAAAGACTGAGAGTCACTTACTTTGGGTTGAAATAAAATGCAAAGTCATTTTATATTAAAATGCTGAGAGGCCAGATGACATCTGGGATATAGCAATTTTATATTCAAAATAAAAATTCAGCAGGCATATGTTGAGTACATGAGGCTCTGTGCCAGGGGATTGTTCTTGAGTTGAACATAATAACGCTTTAGTTATAGATAATAACTATCCTGTTTCCTAACTAGCTAATTTGATTTTACCTCCCATGATTGAGACATGTCCCAATCCTGTTTAAGAACCCTCAGTCCTCCCTACTACCTACAGGATCAATTTTAAGTGCCTAGCTTAAATTGGCTTCCAGTCAAGACCCCAAGCTAAATTTTCTTGATTATCATCTAATATTTTTCTAAAAGAACATCTTACCCTAGTCTTTCTGGCCTTAAAATCATGCCTTACAGATTTATACTACTGTGCCATTCTCTCTCTTCTCCCCAAACAAGCATAAAGGCTTGAGTATTCCTACGCTTATTTCCCCTACATGAGCCTGAAACATCCTTGTCTTCCCACCTCAAGCCCCATATGTCACTAGGGAACCTACAGGAACTCTGTCACCCAATACAAGAAACAGACTACTTAAGAGCAATGGAGATCCATCTGAAGGCTACCACCAGTCATAAAGCTGCTGTTCCATACACCCTATGTCTGTATGTCTGCCTGCCTTCAGCCTTAAAAAACATAACATACCCTCATGTTCCAAACTCATCCACCAAGATGGTCCAATTCCCTCACCTTCTAAGAGATTAACAGTCAACAATTTTGTTGTTGTTGTGGTTTAGTAAAAAAAAAAAAAAAAAATTTTTTTTTATATCAATGGAGTTAATAGCAAGCAGCAAAAGGCAATTACATGAAAGGATGGCTTTTTACATGTTTAAACTGTTTTTCATTGTCTTATAAGGTGTTGAAGGTAGGATCCACTCCTGAATCTTCTTTCTAGTAGCGGAATAAGGTACATATTGTTCTGGAGTGAATTTATGGCTACTCCAAATGAACTGACAAGCAGTAGGCATTTGTTATGGGTTGTATTGTGTGCCCCAAAGTATGTGTGGAGTCTTGACCCTTATACCTGTGGATAGAATCCTACTTGGAAATAGCGTTTTCTCTGTTTCGTCAATGAGGCCATATCAGCGTAGGGTATATCCTAAACTTAATAACTTCTGAGTTACAGAAAGAGTAGACACAGAAGCACACACAAAGTGAGGGAGGGGAGGTGCCACGTGAAGATTACCAAGGAACCAAGGAACACTGGGGCTACAGAAGCTGAGACAAAGATCATCCCCTATAGCCAACAGAGAGAAAGCCTTCCCCTAGAGAAAGAGCCCTGAATTTGGACTTCTAACCTCCTGCACCATGAGAAAATAAATTTCTGTTCTTTAAAACTGAAACTGGACCAATGGGTCCGCGCCCAGCATGCAAGGAGCCAAACTCTCAGACGTTGGTTTTGTGAGGAAGAGTTTATTTCACAGACTAGCAAGAGGGAAGTCTGAAGTATCTACCTCAGATTAAGCTCCTCAATTTGAGGAAGCATTTTACATTTTACAGGTTTAGGGAATTATACATATTCATATAGGGGTGGAGGAAGGCAGGTGGGCAGGATCAGTAAGCTCTACATATTCATAGTTTCTATTGATTATTCATTATAGGGCGGGTCTAAGACTTGGCACAGAAGCCGCCCACGGACTCTTTACTTTTGAAATGGGCTTGGCTACAGCAGATGACATATGTCCGGTGGCTTTAGTTCTTTGACATGAGTCTGTTCGTTCCTTGGCCCGAGTTCGCTTGTGTTATTGAGCATGCGTGGTGGCCTGGTCATCTGTTGGTCACCTTTGTCTTTCTATGCATGCCTGACCACTCTGAGCCAGTTAGATCTGGATCTGTCCAGGGCTCTCCAGAGAGTTTGCAAAACAACTTAGAGGAAGTGAGTGAATGGTGGGGAGGTGACTGGGAGTGGCCTGATAACTGATGGAGTACTAATTAATTAGGCGTACTCCACCTCTTGGGTCCCCTAACAAAACCACCCACTAGTTGTATTTCCTTACAGCAGAACTAGCAAACTAAGATAGTGGTTTTGTTGCTGGAGGATCATAGGGGATGCAGTGAAGCCAATGACCGTCATTCATGGGACACCATATTTCCATCCACATCCCAGGCTGTGTTTTGGCCATTCACTTCAGGAGTACCAACCCTCATGTCATTTGCCTTAAAAACTGTAGTAAATAGTTGAGAAGGCTGCTGTGGCCACTGACCTGCTGCCACTGGCGCTTCAGGCCTTGCAGAAACTCCATCCTGCCCACAGGTCTAGCCTCACCGTGCACCAGCCAAACCCACCCGCCAGAAGCGGTAACACAGAGCCCGGGGCCGGCGCAACAGGTTCTGTGGAGGTGGTCACCACAAACATTCGTGCACACTGGCCAGGTAAGACAATGTGCCAGGCATTTGCCATGGATTATCTCACAGTAACACTCACAGCACACTGTGAGTTTGGCCTAGGTTTATCTTCAAGAAGATGAAGTAACTACGCCTCCACGGAGTTAATTTGCCCGAGGTCACACAGCTAGAGTGCCTCCATAAGGAGCTTGGTAGGGCTAGTGTATTGCTTCTCAGCCTTTGTGGGTACTGAAAGGTGATCCCTCTCCCAAGTCAAGCTGACTGAGGCAGATCACTGCAGACCGACCATTCCAACAAGGGGACTGCCCAGGGAAAGTCATTCTACCACTGTTGCACACACTGAGTTTTGCCTGCCATCTCTTCAGACCTCTGCCAAAGCTGCAGATTCAGAGAAAGGAAGGAGCTTGTTTCTTTCCAGGGCAGATTCCACTGGGCAACTTTATGCCAAAATCCTAGCAGAATGTGCACTTTTTGAAATGTGTAACACTCCCAATAAAAGAGGTTAAAGAAGGGTATGGAAAGACATGAAGGTGTTAGTTGGGTGTACCGCTGGATCTTGGGATTACTATTAGCATATTAATTAGGAAGCCAATAGAAACTGACTCAGCTGACTTAAGGAATAAAGACATTTGTTGGAAAGATGGAGGATATTCATAGAATCAGAAGAGAAGGTAAAAATGTTGGTCTCAGCAAGGACAGGCATCAGGGCATTGTGGGCAAATGAAAGCAGAAACCAAGGGCAGCCTCCTCAGATTCCACTATTGGAGTCAACTCCATTCCTAGTCGGTGATAACATGTCACTCAACCCAAGAGTCCAATTCAAGGAGGAAACTTTCAACTGGCCTCTCTTGGTCCAGAGAGCTGGACACTTGGATCAAAGTCCCCCGAAAGACTAGATACAGTGCTGGAAAGATGAGTCTGAAAAGCAAATTGAAGTACTTTATGCAGAAGGGAAAAAAAAAAAAAGACAGGGAGATAAAGAGAGAAAGAGTATCCGAGAAAGCACAGAACACAGATGCCCTCATAAAAGTTTTTCTTTTTGTTTATGTGAATCTTCTAAAATTTTCACAATCAACATTAGATCCCAAGAAAAAACAAAAGAAAATATACAAAGGCACCCAACACTTCTTTCTTGTGTAAAGATGCCCCATGTCCCCCAAGGCAGAAATCTGTTGTCTTAACCCAGGTACTATGTAACAGACCTGATCCTTACTTTAGGTCTAGGTTTTCCCACCTATAAAATGAGGTCGTTGGATGAAATGGTTTTAAAGGTCCTTTTCAACATGTGTATTCTATGATATTTACATGTGAGTGGTATCACCCAGCTCGTCCTCCCTCTGCACAATGTTCTAGGCCCCTGACATTTCTCACATAGACTATTACATCAGCTTTCTACTTAGTCTACCCACTTATAGCATTAGCAGGAAAGTTTCATGCAGTCTTTCTAGAAACCTCTACTCATTTTTAAATTTCATCCAAAAAAATGATACTCTTCTATATCTTCCTCTAAATCCCTGGACAGCATTAATTATTCCCTTGTGTGATTGCCCATAGGATTCTATAGTCACCTCTATTTCAGTTCTAGTCATATTACCATAGACATTTCTTTTTGAGTCTCTCGTCCCACAAGTCTCTAATCTCCCTGAAAGCAGGGTCTATAACTTACTCTAAATGGCTCATGTAAAGAAAGATGACTACATGTTTATTGAACCTCAAGTCACAATAGTCTAATATAAAAAAACTTTGCATCAAAATCTTTAACTCTAGTTCCTAGAAATAAATTTTAAGGAAGTAAATGTCAAGTAAACCAAAAAAAGCCAAGTCGAGTCAATTCCAACTCATAGCAACCTGATAGGACAGTGTAGGACTGCCCCATAGGGTTTCCAAGGAGCAGCTGGTGGATTCAAACTGTAGGCCTTTTGGTTAGCACCTGAGCTCTTAACCACTGCACCACCAGTGCTCCAAATAGCATTAGAGAAACACCTTCCTTTAACATTTCATCCAAATTAGTTTTTCATACGTTGTTGTTGTTAGCTGACATTGAGTTCACTCCAACTCGTGGTGACCCTATGTGTGCAGAACAGAACTGCTCCATAGGGTTTTCAAAGCTGTTACCTTACAGAAGCAGGTCACTAGGCCTGTCTTCCGGGTGCCTTGGGGTGGGCTCAAACCACTTAGCTGTCAAACACTTAACCATTTATGCCACTCAGGGACTCAGTTTTTCATATACTCAATATTTGAGTATATACTATATGTAAATTACCTTGCTACATGCTGGAAATAGTTGTTTCAAATAATTAAAAAATGTTTGATAGCATGTAGTTACTGAATTTATATTTATTTCAATTACAGAGGAAATTTCCTCTTGAAAAAATAATACCCATATCCCTGACCTTATATTTCAACATGCACATGCCCTCACACCCACACATGCACACAATCCAATCTTGATGTTTCTAGCAAAAAATCCTTGTGTGGCATGTAGGTCACCTAGAAAAAATAATCCATCCAATATCGACAATTTATTTCTCTTACTACTTTTATTACAAAAGTAATTCATGTGCTGGTTAAAAGAAAACTTCAAAAAGCACAGAAACCCAAAAGAAACCAAACCCATTGCCATCGAGTCAATTCCAACTCGTATTGACCCTACAGGACAGAGTAGAACTGCTCAGAGGGTTTCCAAGGAGTGGCTGGTGGATTCAATCTGCTGATCTTTTGGTTAGCAGCTGAGCTCTTAACCACTGCGCCACCAAGGCCCCTCAAAAAGCACAAAGAGTATATAATAAAAGTCATGTTCCTTCTATCCCAGAATTTCTTTTCCCAGAGACAAACCTTGTTACAAACTTATTGTACTGATATAGAGAAATGTTCTACATGTGAGCATATTACATACACTACTCTGTACTTGCCCTTTTCTCTTTAATATATATCTCGGCCACCCTTCCATATTGGTACATATATATTCAAGTCATTTTTTGCCATAGTTGTATGGTATCCCATTTTAGAGATGCAAAAGAGTTTATGCAACAGTGTCGTCCTAACTGAGCTTATTGCTAATCTTCGGTATTACATACTGCAAAAAGTATCAATGCTCATACATCTTTGCTCATATGTTGCATGTATGTCAGTGAGATAAATTATTTAAAATATTGCTCCCTGACCAAGTATTTTTAAGGTTTGATAGTTACTGCAAAATTGCCCTTAATGAGAACACTTAATTTGATCACACTTTGCCAATATGATAATTATCAATCTCAGATATTTGCCAAATCAATCTGGGGGGAAAGAAAACTTTTCTCGTTGGAGTTGTAATTTGCATCTATGTAATTATGAGTGATAGTGAACATTTTTTATATGCTCCTATGCCAATTTTCTTTCTTTTCTTCCTGTTCATCGTTGAACAGCCTGTTCATGTTTTTACATCCATTCTTCTCTTGACCAATTGGTCTCTGACTGCCTTGTAACAACTCTTTACAGTCCTTCTTCTTTCAGTCTTTCGTTTGTCATTCTTTACGCTTTTTTTCTGGGCAGCAATGTTTCATTTTTACATAGGCAAATATATCAGACTCTTCTCTTATGCCTTTTGACTTTTATGTCTGGTTTAGAAGGCCTTCCCCATTTCCAGACTACTTGAGGAAATGTTATCCCTCATGAAGCATTCTTAAGGGGACTTGTCTAATGAAGTCTTGCCCTTTCTGGGCAACAGAACGTCATCCACAATATCCAGGTAGAGTCCATTCATGTTGAGTTTAATACCTAAAAGTGTTCTTTAATGTGAGACTCTACAAAGATAATTTAAAAAATAATTGAAAAAGACAGAAACCACTCTATAATATGGCAAATAGACTTTAGTTGACAACTGACTAAAGCTTTATTATATATGTTATTTGGCAGATTTCTCCTATACATGCCCAATTTTCATCATTCCATAAGGAAATGATGAAAACTCTTAGCCAGATAAGATCTCAGCTCTCATCCACTTCCTCTTCTTTTTGCCATTTCTATATCTCTATGTTCTTTTTATTTAATGCTGTGCCTCTCATGTTGCTCCAAGCTGAAATATTTCCTCATGTGTTAGAGATCTTTTTTTTTTTTTTTTTTTTTACTTTTAGGGGGAATATTCTGAGTTTTGGTGTGTGAAAAAGGCTCAAAGTTCACTTAATGCACAGAAGCTTTACCTGCAGGAAAGTTGCTTCCTCCAACAGGGTTTGTAACATCCGGACTGCTAGTAACCTGTTATCTCAAGATTTTCCCATTGGCTGCAAGTCCATCACCCCTCTGTCTCTGCTGTCTCTGGTTCAGGGAAGAGAAAGAGAATGGGCTCTAACCTTCACAGTGCCTGCCATTTGCCACTCTGTGGTTAGAGCCTGTATGCTTTCAATCCCTCACAAACTACTTCCTCAACTTACTGCTGCTTTAAACTACTTGTTAAAAAAGAAACAGAGGCTCCAAGGGGTGCAGTAATTTGCCCAGAGTGACCCAGCCAGATGGAGGTGCAGACAGGATTTTAATCTAGGTCAAACTGCAAAGCATTTTGGGCTCTTAAGCATCAGACAATGTATCCGCGTGAGAAAGTAGGAAGTACAGCAGAACTTCAACAGAGGGACTAAAGAATTTTGCCTAAAGAAGTCTGCAAAAAGGAGACACTTGGGAGGGGTCTTAATAATGCCAGGGGCCCCTATGTTTAGCCCAACAGTACAATAGCCTCTAACAGAAAATATCCTACACCCACTAATGGGAACAAGCAGGGCACCAGGGGGGCTTCCCTCTCCCTTTCTCGCTTGTCGTCTCGTGGTTGAAGACAGCAGCGTGGCTGGCTGACTTTTTGTCTAGACAGAATTTACTCTGCACAGCTCATGTAATTTCTCAGATGCTGCCAGGCCACCTCCACCTCCTCACTTGCCTCCTCCTTGCTATTCTGTATTCTCCAGGCCGCTTTCCATCCTGGGGAAATGAACACAACAAAGCCATATGGAGTCATTCGTTCTGGGCGCCAGTGTCCTTTCTCTCTTATCCTTCTTCTGGAACATTAATATTAATTGCTTGTTTCTTTGCAGTTGCTTTCTTCTAAAACCTCAAGCGACTGGAACCTTTTCTTGGACTTTGTGCCAGACTGAGCACTTGTTTAAAGGCGTGGTGAGGCATGCTGGGAAGCACAGAGCAGACCACGTCTCTGATGTAATCCCGGGCAAGCATGTGATGATGCTCCTCCACTGCCAGCTCAGTCACGCTGAATAGTCTTTGTAATACTTGTCCTTCTAGAGGAAGAGGTAGAGCTGTACAGCAGTCTCTCAGTATTCCTGGGGGATTGCTTGCAGGACCCTCTCAGACACCAAAATCCTCACATGCTCAAGTCCCTTATGTAAAATGCCATAGTATTTGCATATAACCTACGTGCATCCTCCCATGTACTTTAAATCATCTCTAGATTACTTATAATACCTAATACAAGGTAAGTACTATGGAAATCGTTTCATCACAGTTGAAGACTTGCTCTGGAAGGTAGCCTTTCTCTTCTGTGAGTTTCTGGAGCTCTTCTGGGAACGCTGATGCTGCCTGGGCATCAGCCGATGCTAATTCTCCCGTGATGTTGAAGTTCTGGAGGCTGTAGCGGTTTACAGAGCCAGCCAGCCCTTACTAACCTGAAACTCCTTCATCTGCTCTCCTCAACCCCCTCACACTTAGCCTTTGAGGGATTACTTTGACCACTTAATTGCTTTTTCGGAGCCTTTTTTTTTTTGTTGTTCAAAGAAACAAAGGGTACACACAACACAAGTAGCGAACAAACCAGACGTGAGGGGAAGGATATTCAAGGAGTGCTGGAGGGAGACTGAGGCTCCGTGAAATGGCAGGAGGTCACAGCAGGGTGTGCCTACACACCATTTTATTCACAGGAATTCAGCATAGTGTTCGGCACCCCGAAGGCAAATTCAAGTTTTGCTTTTTGGAACTGTTTTTTTTTTTTTTTTTTCCCCTCCAAGTATTTCCCATCTGCAGTTCGTTGAAGCTGCGGATGCGGAACCTGTGGATCCCGAACCTGTGGATCCGCGGGACAGACGGTATATGGAAACAGTCTAGCAAAAGCCCAGTGAAATCATTTCTAATTAATAGCCACTAGTTTTGGAGCCAAGCTCTGTGCTAAGCATTTTGCATGCCTCATCTCATATAATTATCACGATTCTACCAGATGAATATTGGTACCCCTATTTTATAGACACAGAAGCTAAGGTTCAGAGGGATTCAGTAATGTGCCTAACAGTTGCACATCTTGTACATTTGAGAGTAGAAATTCAAATCCTCTTCTAATGAACTCCAGGAGTCCCTGGCTGGCTCAAAAAGTTAAGTGCTCAGCTACTAACGAAAAGGTTGGCAGTTCGAACCCACCCAAGAGGCACCTCAGAAGAAAGTCCTGGACATCTACTTCTGAAAGGTCACGGCCATTGAAAACCCTATGCAGAACAGTTCTATCTGAAACAGATGGGGTCGCCATGAGTCCAAATCAACTTGACAACAACTGTTTTTTTCTAACTCCAAAGCCCCTATTTTAAACCGTCAAATATTTCCTGTAAGTGTAGCTTCTGTTCAGGCTGAATTCTCTGAAAACAGAAACAAGAAGAAAGGCTTCTTTTGTGCGCAGTCAGGGAGGCCTCTGCCTCAGAGCATGAGACCTGGCACAGCAGGACCCGGCCTTTGTGGGTCTGTGTTCGCCAGGCTCATGCCCACTCCAGTCAGGCTTGGCTCTATCTCCGAGGCTCACAGATTCTCCAGCACAGGATGGCTGCAAAGCCAGAGGCGAGCAGGCCAGATCTAGGCTTGCCAGCCCTCAGAGAATGCCCCAATTGGTGCAAAGTGTGCCTCCTGCCAAAGGCCAGAGTGCAGCTGTGTGTCAGGAATAATCAGGGGAGCTTTGCCAGGCTGACCGGGTGAAACCCAGAAAGGCAGCGGCCATGTTGGAGTGGAGAGTGGTTAGAGTGCTTCCGATTCACGGAGCTAGCTGTGTGGCAGTGGCAGAAACACCACCTTGGGGTTTTTTTTGCTTGTTTATTTTTAATTATGTTTCCTGGACAATAAAGGGCTAAAATAGCCAATATATCTAGAAGCTCTATCATGGTTTACAAGGCTTTGTGTGATATGGCTCCTCTTTGCTTTTTTAGCCTCACCATTATGGGTTCATTTGTGCCCCTCAAAAAGACATGTTCAAGTCCTAATCCCAGTACTGTGAATGTGACCTTATTTGGAAACAGGGTTTTTGCAGATGTAATTAGTTAACATGGGGTCATACTGGAGTACGGTGGGCCCCAATCCAATATGACTGGTATCCTCATAAAAAGAGAAGAGACACAGGGGGAAGATGGCCAGGTGAAGACCGAGGCAGAGATTGGAGTAATGCTGCCACAAGCCAAGGAACGTCTGGGGCCACCAAAAGCTGGAAGAGACAAGGAAAGGTCTTCCCCTGCAGCCTTTCAGAGAGCAACGCCCTGCCAACATCTTGAATTCGGACTGCTTGCCTCCAAAACTGTGAGAGAATAAATTTCTGTTGTTTTAAGCCATCCAAATGTGTGGTAATTTGTTACAGCAGACACAGGAAAGGAGCGCAGCTATGTCCTCTTAGCTCTAACCACAGCAGCCTTCTTTTTGTTCCTCAAAAACTCAAATTCCTCCCTGACCAAGGGCTTTCCAGGGCTGCCTGGAACACCCTAGCCCTCCCACTTCCTTCTAGCTCCTTACCTTTTGGTCCTCATTGTCCCTGATAGCTCAGATTAGGTGAGTTCCCAGACCAGATTAAGGGTCTGGTCAGGTGGGCAGTCACCTGAACACTAATTTATACAGGGTGCTAGAGCAAGGAATGGCACATTTTTCTTTAAAGGGCCAAATAGTAAATATTTTCAGCTTCGTGAGCCATATAGTTTCTGTCACCACTAATTTAACTCTGCCGTCATAGTGTGAGGAACTTGGTGGTGCAGTGGATTAAGCGTGCGACTGCTAACCAAAAGGTCAGCAGTTTGAATCCACCAGTCACTCCTTGGAAACCCTATGGGGCAGTTCTACCCTGTCGTATAGGGTTGCTATGAGTCCGAATCAGCTCGACGGCAATGGGTTTGGTTTGGGTTTTTGTATTGTGAAAGGAGCCATATACAATACATAAACAAATGTGGCTGTGTTCCAATAAAACTTTATTTACAAAAACAAGTGGTAAGTCAGATGTGGCCCTTTGGGCCATAGTTTGCTGACCTTGGTGCTAGAGCATCATTGAAATAAGGAAGTACAGAGGAAGTTAACTCAGGTTCCCATAACAAAACTAGCATCATGTAAATTGCTCTTGATCCCAGAAAAATAGATCACGCCCTTAACGGAAGCAAATATTTCTTGCTGTGCTGAGCCCAGCTCTTGTGTATTTTTTTTAAAGAAATGCATGGGCTGATAATCAGCAGTCAGCTGAGATTCTGAATCCCAATAATCCATGGTGTAAACTGAGAATAAATGGTTTGTTTTAATGTCTATATTTTGAACCCTTTAACATGTTCCCCAAGATACTGTCTGGCTTGGGAAACTGCAAAAGGAAGCTTAAGTGAAAATAAAAACTACAGAAAAGTGGAAAACTTTCTGCCAGAATTTTTCAGAACATCGATTCTGCTCCCATCAGTGGATGAATTCATAACTGAGGCCATTTTGGTAGACAATTTTTATTAATTCGTAATAGCTTTCTCAGAAGTCTGGCTATGTGTGGGCTGTAGGATCCATGGCTCTGGCCACCTGGATGGACCCTCTGCTCTTGCCACCCTCCTCCCTTGGCCCTGTGTGTCCCATCCAGCAATGTCACAGGCCCTGTTGCCATAATTTAAGGACTAAGGTGCACTGACCCAAACATGGTATTTTCAATTGCCTCATATGCATGAGAAAGCTGAACAATGAATAAGGAAGACAAAAGAAATATTAAAGTATTTGAATTATGGTGTTGGCAAAGAATATTGAATATACCATGGACTGCCAGAAGAACGAACAAGTCTGTCTTGGAAGAAGTACATCCAGAATGCTTCTTAGAAGCCAGGATGGCAAGACTTCCTATCACGTACTTTGGACACGTTATCAGGAGGGACCATCCCTGGAAGACATCATGCTTGGTAAAGTAGAGGGTCAGCGAAAAAGATGAAGACCTTTAATGAGATGGATTGACACAGTGGCTGCAACAGTGGGCTCAAACATAGCAACAGTTGTGAGGATTGTGCAGGACCAGGCAGTGTTTCATTCTGTTGTACAGTAGGGTGACTATGAGTCATACCTGACTCCACAGCACTTAATGACAACATTGCCATCAGTGTTTTATTTTTAACCCCAGAAAAAAGATTTCTCACCTGCTCCCAGTACCTGGTGAAGCCTGCCAAGAGCCAGTCAGATGAAGTATGCTTTATTTATTCATCAACAATTTTTTTGGATACCTACTGTGAGCCGGGGGCCACATGCAGATGATATACAGGCCTAGGTTCAAAAAATAAGGAGCCCTGGTGGTGCAGTGGTTAAGCACTCAGCTGCTAACTGAAAGGTCAGCAGTTCAAACCTACCCAGCGACTCTTCTGGAGATAGGCCTGGCGACCTGCTCCTGTAAATATTTACAGCCTAGGAAATCCTATAGGGCAATTCTGCTCTGTCCTATAAGGTCACTAAGAGTTGAAATCAGCTCGATGACATACAACAAAAACAACCTTCAAAGAGCTCTCTGATCTGATGAGTAAGTGTTGTTAGCAGCCGTCGAGTCAACCTCGACTCATGGTGACCTTATGTACAACAGAATGAAATGTCACTTGGTCCTGCGTCATCCTCACAACATTCGAGCCCATTGTTGAGGCTTGTTATGGATTGAATTGTGTCCTCCCAAAATATATGTCAACTTGGCTAAGGCATGATTCCCAGTATTCTGTGATTGTCCACCATTTACTCATCTGATGTGATTTCCCTATGTGTTGTAAATCCTACCTCTATGATGTTAATGAGGCAGGATTAGAGGCAACTAGGTTAATGAGGCAGGACTCAATCCATAAGATTAGATTGTATCTTGAGTCAATCTCTTTTGAGATATAAAAGAGACAAGTGAGCAAAGAGATAAGGGACCTCATTACCACCAAGCAAAAAGAGCCAGGAGCACATATGTCCTTTGGGCCCTGGGTCCCTGTGCTGAGAAGCTCGTAGACTAGGGAAAGATTGATGGCAAGGACCATCCTCCAGAGCCGACAGAGAGAGAATGCTTTCTCATGGAGCTGATGCCCTGAATTCAGACTCCTAGCCTCCTAGACTGTGAGAGAATACATTTCTCTTTGTTAAAGCTATTGACTTGTGGTATTTCTGTTATAGCAGCACTAGATAACTAAGACAAGGCTATTGTGCCAATCCATATCGCCAAGGGTCTCCTTTGACCTCACTGGCCCTCTGCTTCACTACACATGATATCCTCCTCCAGCGATCGATCCATATCGCCAAGGGTCTCCTTTGACCTCACTGGCCCTCTGCTTCACTACACATGATATCCTCCTCCAGCGATCGATCCCTCCTAATGATGTGTCCAAGGAAAGTGAGTTGGATGATGTTCTGTGGTGACCCATAAGGTTTTTACTGGCTAATTTTCAGAAGTAGATCACCAGTGTTTTCTTCCCAGTCTATCTTAGTATATAAGCACCACTGAAGCCTGTCCACCATGGCGACCCTTCTGGTACTTGAAATACCAGTGACATAGCTACCAGCATCACAGCAAAACATAAGCCACCACAGTATGACAGACTGACAGACGGATGGTGGAGTGAGTAAGTAGGTAATATTTATACATAGCACACAATTCAAAGGAATCAAAATGGCATGCAGCAAAAAAAGAATGCACTCAAATATGAACACCATGGTTACCTGCAGCTGTGGCCCTCAGCCACACACATCCCTGATGTTGGCTTGCTTCCAGGTTATCAGGCTGCCTTGATGTTAACTGAGGTTAGGCTAGAACATTGCAAGACGTCAAGAGTACAGAGTAATTGTGCTGCTGGTGAATATGGGTGACCAGAGCAGAAGCAGGATGCAGTTATATTTTGCATGAGTTCAGGGTCCCAAGGACTCTTCTACAAACAAATGCCCATTACATCAGCCAGTCAGTTGAGAATTTAGAATGCCTCACTAGCCCATGGGTTACAGTTGGGGTGGTCTTGCCAGTATCAGAATGCATTTCTTTAATTCTTGCTCCTCTCTCCACTTTAGGATGATCTCCAACTATGTCACCCAAATATCTCACTGTTATTGCTGAGAGTCCCCAAGAATGTTGTATGGTCATATAGGCCCAAAGGTTACAGCAAGAAATTAAAGACAAAAGCTTTTACAGAATGCTCTGGAAACATTTCATAAGCAAATAGCCATGGCATAGGAAGAAATTGTGCATCCAGAACTTAGAGATTAGGTCTGGGTCACCAACTTAAACAAAGATGAAAGATGGCTGGCTAGAAGGGCTATACTCCTCTGACCCTGTGGATTTGTCACGCTGCACACGTCGCCGAGGCCCCCCAAAAAAGCACATCCACAAAGCTATGCCTGCCCACATGAACATGTATTCTCACTCTCACATGCGTTCTTCAAATGGCTTGTTTGTTGTTTCTTTAGTATGATGAAGTGAAAATTTTGTTTTAAATCAGTTTCTTCTTGCCTCTATTAAATAAAAGGTGAACAAGCATATATTTCTTAATCGTTTGAAAGCATACCAAACTATCAGCCTGCTTGGAATACCCATACATAAACGTCCCTCTGATATCCTTTCTCATTGCATCTTATACTTCTCTTTCATAGCTTTTTTCAAAATTGCAATTAATTAGTGATTTGCCTAATTATTTCTTGAGTGTCTCTCTGTGTCCTGATTGTATACTACATGAGGGCAAGGGCCATGCCTGTCTTATCACTTCAGGCCACTTCAATATACATTTTTTTTTTTAGTAGACTAGGGAATACAGCCAACTTTTCATGGCCTACTTCATCATACTCCTCCTGGGAATGCCTACATTTGGGGTTGGGGTATCACTGACTTCAACCACTACCTGGTCAGGGTCCATCTAGAAAGCCCCCTCTGTGAATGTGTAATGAAAGTGTCCCCACTGAGCCTTGTTCTAGGGGAACAGGATGAGAGAAGAAAGAAAAGGGTAGCTGAGACGGAAGGCAGCTGCCCACTAGCAAGTCAGATAATTAATATTCTGTGGAAAATAAGAAACCTATTTAATATTCTGTGGCAAATAGGAAACCTAACACTATAACAAATAACTTCCTGTTGGATGTTTCAAGTATTCCTGGTCTCCAATTCTGCTGCTCATGAAAAACTGCAGGTCCTGGAGACACAGCCAGGCTGAGTTACAGTTTGCGAGGCCAACATATTTCTGAGTTCGCTCCAGAAGACCTAATCGGAAAATTCAAATGACGCCACCTGCTTTATTACATGTCGAAAGGATCATTCCCCCCTCCTCCCAGAGTGCAATTTATTCTTCAAAACTTACAGCTTGGGAAATAGGATTTTTCAAAGGATTTTTCCTTCAGTGAAAAAATCGTCTTTACCAAGCCACCAAGGTTTCATTGAAAATGGATTTAGATAATTTGGGGTTGGATGTGTTGCGCTTTTTTTTTTTTTTTTTCCTTTTCAATTTTCTTTTTCTGTTCGGGAAGAGACCCATTCTGGCACAGTCATGTCCCACTGAACAGAGTCAAACCTGGATGTAATTATTTCCTCTGAGATGAAAGCAGCCTAATATGGAAGAAGCTATTGAAATTGAAATCTCAGAAAACCACCAACCAAAAGCAGGGGTATTTTTATCAATGATGCATTCTCCCAAGAGGCAAGTTATTAAATTTTCAAGTTTCAATTTGTTATGTATACGTGTGTGCGTGTATACGTATGTATGTATATGTACACATATGTTCACGCATATATGCATGTGTGTACATAAATACATTAAACGATGTGTTGCATTGGGCAGACCTGCTGCAAAAGACCTCTTTAACATGTTACAAAGCAAAGATGTCACTTTGAGGACTAAGGTGAACTTGACCCAAGCCATGGTATTTTCAATCACCTCATATAAATAAGAAAGCAGGACAATTAATAAGGAAGACCAAACAAGAATTGATGTATTTGAATTATGGTGTTGGCAAAGCATATTGAATATACCATGGACTTCCAGAAGAATGAAGAAATCTGTCTTGGAGGAAGTACAGCTAGAATGCTCCTCAGAAGCAAGGATGGCGAGACTTCATCTCACATACTTTGGACATGTTATAAGGAGAGACCAGTCCCTGGAGAAGGACATCATGCCTGGTAAAGTAGAGGGTCAAAGAAAAAGAGGAAGACCCTCAGTGAGATGCATTGACACAGTGGCTGCAACAATGGGCTCAAACATAGCAATGATTTTGAGAATGGTACAGAACCAAGCAGTGTTTCATTCTGTTGTACATAGGGTGGCTATGAGTGGGAACCAACTCCATGGCACCTGACAACAAAATAAATACATATATAAGTTGTATAAATTGTATATATAGTCTTCAGAAGGCAGATATGGAGTGATTAGTAGAGTAAGCAGAATCACTAGCATCTAATTAGAGTGGAAATAGAAGCCATTTTTTAAAAACTGTCATATATTTAATTAAGAAAAATTAGTACCTGGATGCATGACTACCAGTTGATAATAAGGTAAAGAGGAGCAGGTTTCAGGAAAACTGGGACCACTTCTAAATCCACACTCTGTTCTACCCCCAAACAACCACAAGCAGACCTAGCAAGTAGAAAAGCTATGTGGTGGATTGAAACTTGTACTATCATGCTTCTCTCTTCTTGTTAAAGAGCTACTGGAAGCACACTCACCAACACACCTGGACCTTAGGAGAGTTCTGGTCTCTAGAAGTATGGACAGGGATGTCATGTGGGCATGACACCGGGCATGGCACTGTCCCCTGCTTCCTTCCCTTTGGTGGTGTCCCCAGAGACTAGGAGAGACCATTCAATGTTCAGGGTCTGAACAGGAAGCCCAGGCAGAGGTTAATAACTTCACCTGGTCCTCATCAGGCAGGCTAGAAGGAATAATAGATATGTTTCCCTCCATCAGGCATGCTTAGCTGTTTCTGGTTTTATTTCTATCTAAATCCCCCCTCCATTTTTTTTTCCCTTGAGTCCTGTTTTTTTACAAGAAATCCACCAAGACAGTGGACTCTAAAATGTGCCCCTTGTGCTCTGGGCTCCAAAATATGTACCTTCTCTCAGCTTTGATCCAGAAAATGCCATACTTCACAGTCCTCATGAGGAGAGTACACTCTTACTCTTCAGGGAAGGACTTAATCTCCCCATATTGTTCTTCCTGCAATATGCTCTCCATCTTTCTAACCTGGCTTCTTCATAGACATCTATCCAGAATGAATTTGGGCCCGGTCCACCCTCCCCTAACTCTCTGAACTGGAATATATGGCTCTCCTATGTGTTCCCACAAGACTTTGTGCTTTCCTTATTCAAAACCCTAGCATCATGACATCCAATTGATCTGAGCATGAATCTGTCTTCCCCATGATCTCGAAACTCTTGGCAGGCTGTGCACTTGTTTTCATAGCTTTTATATCCATAGCACCTAACACAGAGTGGGCAAATTTTCAATTATGTTTGTTGGATTTAAATTAAGTTCTGCTAATACAGGGGAAGTCAGCACAACTGGACTAAACCAAAAGCTAAGAAGTCTCCTGAACACAACCAAACACTTCGAGGGACAGAGTAGCTGGGGCTGGGGTTGGGGACCATGGTTTCCGGGGCCATCTAGGTCAACTGGCATAAAAAAGTTTATTAAGAAAATGTTCTGCCACAACAGAGAATCCCTGATGGAGCAGAAGAAAGATCGGGTGCAGAACTCAAATTCTAGTAAAAAGACTAGACTTAATGGTCTGACTGAGACTGGAGGAAAGCATGGCCCCTAGACTCTCTGTCAACCTAGAACTAAAACAATTCCCGAGGCCAAGTCTTCAGACAAAGGTTGGACTGGACTGTGGGACATAAAATGATACTTGTGAAGAGTGTGCTTCTTAGCTCAAGTAGATACATGAGACTAAATGGGCAGCTTCTGTCCAGAGGTGAGATAAGAAGGCAGAGAGGGTTAGGAGCTGGTTGAATGGACACGGGAAATCAGGAATGGAAAGGAGGAGTGTGCTGTCACAGTATAAGGAGAGCAATTAGGGTCACATAACAATGTATGTATAAATTTTTGTATGAGAGACTAACTTGAAATGTAAACTCTCACTTAAACTACAACAATAAACAAAAACAAAAAAAGAAAGTGTTCTGCATCCCACTTTGGTGAGTGGCATCTGGAGTCTTAAAAGCTTGCAAGCAGCCATCTAAGATACATCAATTGGTCCCAACCTACTTGGAGCAAAGGAGAATGAATAACACCAAAGACACAAGGAAAACATTAGCCCAAGAGACAAAAGGACCACATAAACCAGAGATGCCATCAGCCTAAGACCAAGAGAACTAGATGGTGCCCAGCTACCACCAATGACCACCCTGACAGGGAACACAACTGAGAGTCCCTGATTGGAGCAGGAGAAAAGTGTGGACAGAACTCAAATTCACATAAAAAGACCAACTTAATGGTCTGACTAAGACTGGAGGAACCGCCAAAACCATGGCCCCTGGACACTGTGTTAACCTAGAACTAAAACCATTCCTGAAGACCACTCTTCAGACAAAGATTAGACTGGACGATAAAACATAAAATAATACTCTTGAAGAGTGTGCCTCTTAGTTCAAGAAGAGACCAAGGGGGCAGCTCCTGTCTAGAGGCAGGATGAGAAGGCAGGAAGGGACAGGAGCTGGTTGGATGGACATGGGAGACCTGGGGTGAAAGGGAGAGTGTGTTGTCACATTGTAGAGATTGCAACTAGTGTCACATGACAATATGTGTATAAAACTGTGTATGAGAGATTAACTTGAGCAGTAAACTTTCACCTAAAGTACAAATTGAAAAAAAAAAAAGGTAAAATAAAATAAATTAAGTCCTGCTTCCTATTTTGTATCTGTCAGAATGGGCTGGGTTATACTGGTGTAACAAATAACCCCCAAATTTCAGGAAAGCACAAAAAATTCTTGTATAACAAAAAAATTGTTTCTGTCTTACACTCTCTATCAGTCATGTACCATTTGGGGCCTCTGCTCCATGTTGTCCTCACTATGGGACCCAGGCTCGCACAGCAGGTACTATATGGAATACTGCTGGGTTGTCCTGGTTGAGGGAAAGAAATCTCTGGAAGGTCTCACATTGGCAAGTAATTACTCCAACTCAGAAGTGACAAGTCCCTTCCATTCACAATTCATTGGCAGGAAGTAGTCATATGGCCCCACCTAACTACAGGGGACCAGGAATTTCATACCTGATCCGAGGAACAGGAATATTTGACAATTAGCACTAATGATTCCCTCTCCTTTAGAATAGCTTTTTTCTAAATCCTGGTGTAAGGAAGTAGGGGTGACTGATTTCAAAGAAACAGGATTTTTGTCTTTAGAACCTAAAACAAGCACTGCACCAAGCACTAACTAACTTTCTCTGTGACCTACTGGCCTCATATTTGGGATTTCCTCCAACTTGTCATGCTTTGAATTTTGAGTTTTTACATAAGCTGTTCCTTGTACCTGCAAGTCTCATTATACTCTTCTCTGCTTCTGCTCACTTTCACCTGATTGTCCTCTGTTGTTCAGAAATTTGATTATATATGTCTGCCTCCAGTAAGCCTTCCCTGGTAACCCCTCTCACACACACCTTACACAGGTAAAGTACCTCTTGTCTCTTTTTCTTTTTTTTACAGAGCCTTCTGTTTTCTCCATCCTAAAAGTGAATATATTCACCTATTATCTCCTGCTAGACTGAATGTTCCGTAAGAGTAAGAATCGGTCATATTAAACACTGTATCCCTGCTGTTAAACACAATAAGTTGCTCAAGAAATATCTTTGAAGGAATAAATCAAGTAATAATTGTATGAACGGGTAAATGAAATCTCAACCGTTTCTATGTTGTTCCAAGGTGGTTACTCCAGTGGTCTGATTCCTCCACTGCCTTCCAAGGGAGGAAGGAAGTGGGTTCCTTTATTCATCCTCATGTTTAATCCAGAACCGCTCTTCAGTTCATACTCAGATACACTGCTCTCAGGTAAAAATTCTACCTCGCCATTTGCGTTTTATTTCTACGTTGTGAAAGCTTCCTTCGGTTTGTAAAAAGGTTTTCTCAGAGCTCTGCACTCTGAAGGTTATAAGCTCACTACACACACAACAGGGTTCAATTTCCTCCATTTTAAATAGAGTCTCTGGCCTCCACCACCTCTGGAGCCCCTGTTGGTTCTGACCCTCTGCTTCTATGATCTCCTGCTATCACTGCATTCCCGTCTCCTCACCAGTGCTTCTTTCTTAAACTTAAAATAAATCCCTTAACCTCCGATCTGTTTAGCTGGCTCTTGGGAGTCGTAAACAGCATTAGTCTTATCTGGAAGAAGGTTGTATGTTAGATCATCATCCTTTGGGATAGGCTGAAAACTTTTTCTTACAATCATCACTATTGCCTGAAATTTCACTATTGATGGATTCATTAATGTAACGTTTATTTATTAAATACCTACGATATGCCAAATTCTATGCTAGGTGTTTTCTCACAGGTAAGTCATTGGTGTTAAGGTAAATCTTCTCTTCTCATACCCCACTTCCCCATTGATGTAATCATCCGTGTGAGACATTTGGAAACCTTCTCTTTGCCTATGGAGTATATTTCACTCTTACTGATTCTTCCTTGGGGAGGCCTTCTATGACCCTTAAATTAAAGCATCTATCCCTACAGTTGGTTCCCACAACACTAAAAAAAACCAAAACCATACCCATTGCTATTGTATTGCTTCGGACTCATAGCAACCCTACAGGACAGAGTAGAACCGCCGTATAGGGTTTCCAAGGCTATAATCTTCACAGAAGTAGACTACCACATCTTTCTCCCATGGAGCAGCTGGTGGGTTCGAACTGCTAACTTTTTAGTTAGCAGCCAAGCGCTTAACCACTGCACCACCAGGGCTCCTTCAACACACTGTAGTCCCCCAAATATAATGCTCCTCACACCTTATTATGACTACTTATTTGATGTATGTCATCCCCAATAGAGGGTAAGCTTCATTGAGAGGGTGGTTTTGACTGTCTTGTTCAACATCTGTTTCCTAGTTGGTGCCTAGTACATTGTTTGAGTGCTTTATTAACAGGCGTGTAATAAATATTGGTTAAATGCATGAAAGAGAATGTTCTGGCCTGGTTGAGATTGAACTTGGAATTAAATTCTACACTCAGTGCTAGATTATCCATTTCTCAACTTAATTCACTTGCTTTGGATGCCAGGAAAGAAGGGACATTAAAAGCATTATAAAAACTCCTTTGACAAACATATCCAGAACTTTGCAATAAAAGCATCCCATACGTAGCTATTTTAATATAATACACATACATAACTTTGTGCTATTTAAAAGAAAATAAAATTTTACTTTCAGAAAATTCCCAATCTAAGGAGAAGGCCACCATTACATTTCTTGAAATTAAATTTACAGTCTCTGAAGCCTTGATCCAGCCTGATTATAACCCAAACATCGTTAAGATAGCCTTACCCAGTGTTCTACTTGTACCCTAGCTACAACTTCCCAACTAAACAACCTTTCAATGCCTAGTTAAATGTTTGAAGTGAACAAGAGAAACCAACAGTTGTGAGGCTGACGAACATATGGAGAAGGGAAGGAACTCGAGCTGGACTTCCAGAGTCTTGGCTGAGCACTGAAGCTCCTGGAGTGTTCTGTAACGCGTTACTGAGAAAATGTTCCAGTAAGCTCATGTGTGCAAACCTAAGTGCATTTAGCAGTTCCCAACTTTCAAAGAGGCTTAATTCCCAAAGAATATTTCATTTTCAGATTCTTTTAAGAATTCCAAAAACCATTTCCCATAGAAACAATATTTTAAGTGGTTGCAAGTTTTCCAGGCTAGCTCACCAAAACCCGTTAATTCTGCAATTTAGCTAAAATACATGTGGAATATAAAACAATATTGTAAAGGCATTGTTTTCTTTTAAATGCCATAAAATGTATCTAAACATAAGAATACACCAAAATACATTTAAAAAGTTACAGTTATTTTTCAGGCCTTGGGATTTGTTAATACACAAAATTTAAAACAAGAAAAACGAACCAGAACTCGGTTTCACACTGCCTGTCAGCACCTGTAAAGACAGTGTGCAAGACACTGCTGGTTGTCTTCTAATATTCTTTCCCCCTCTTTCCCTTCAGAAATAGAAACTACTCATCTTGTATCTGGATACTGGCTAGCCAGAATAAAAACCCCTTGCTATTGAGTTAATTCCGACTGATAGTGAGTGACCCAATAGGACAGGTCAGAACTGCCCCATAGGCCTTCCAAGGCTATAATCTTTATGGAAGCAGACTGCATATCTTTCTCACCTGGAGTGACCTGACCTTTAAGTTAGCAGCCAAATGCTTAACCACTGCACTACCAGAGCTCTTTAGGTGAGAGATAGAGGCACAGAAAAACAGTACAAAGTGAGTGATCTGCCTTAATATTTCCCATGAAAAACTCATCGCACATTAAGTTCAATTAATTGGCTGGTGGGTTCAAACTGCTAACCTCTTGGTTAGCAGCTGAGTGCTTAACCACTGCACCACCAGGACTCCTTAGCCAGAATAAGGAATTTATTTCAAAGACCCCTGTACAGCTAGGTATGGCCATGTGACTAACTCTCCCAACAAGCTGCATACAGAATTTACGTGGGTAACTGTCAGGTTGCGTCCTTAAAGTCATATAGCTTCCTCCCCATACTGACTGGAATATGGAAATATGGGGGAGCCATCCTAAACCATGCAATTGAAGGTGATACCCTGGGGGATCATCATCCGTCAGTTTGTCACACTGTGGTGGCTTGTGTGTTGCTCTGATGCTGAAAGCTACAACATTGGTATTTCAAATACCAGCAGGGTGACCCATGGTGGACATTTCAGCGGAGCTTCTAGACTAAGACAGCCTGGCAATCTACTTCTGAAAATTAGCCAATGAAAATCCTTTGGATCACAACAGAACACTGTCCAATATAGTGCTGGAAGATTAGCCTCCTAGATTGGAAGGCTCAAAATATATAGTGGTCGCAACAACGGACTGGAGCATACCAACGATCATGAAGATGGCGCAGGACTGGGCAATGTTTTGTTCTGTTGTACGTGGGGCTGCTATGAGTCAGAGCCAACTCGATGGCAAGTAACAACAACAACAACAACATCAACAACGCTGGGGAATGATAAAGCACAAGAGAGGTGCCTTAGACAATATTGTGGAGCAAGGCCTCCCCATCAGTTCTGGACCAACTACTTAGGGATTGTTATGCCAGAGAAGAATACATTTCTGACCTGTTTGAGTCGCTTTTATTTTGGATCCCTCTGTGATAGCAGCCAAATAGATATCTTAACTAATATAAGCAAAGAATGATTGTGTAGATGGAGAATCACACTGGGAGTCTAAAGGAGGTTTTTCAGTACTTCTAGGATGACGCTCATTCAAAAAATTTCTGTTCAAGATTTATCTTTTCTTTGAAAAAGCACTGTTTTTTTCTTCATGAATATTTGCCTAAGTAGATTGTAGGGGTATTCTTTCTGGACCATATTTTACAGGTTAAACCAAAAATTCTGTTGACAATTCCATTCCATTCCATTCCATTCCATTCCTTCCTTCCTTCCTTCTCTATTTGAACTCCAAGATGTATCAGGCATTGGGTTAAGAGTATAAATAAAAAGTTTAATAAGTCACAGTATTTTGTCCTCAAGGAACTCATAGATCATAGGAGAGACAGAAAAGGAAACAAATAATAGCTGTGCAATGTGATAAGTGCTATAATGAAATTATTTTCAAAACTCTGGGGGAGCGCAAAATAGAAATGTCTTTTGAAAATTATCAGAAACCTTGCCTCAAAAACTGGGGAAAGAAGATTTGGGGAGTGTCATGGATTGAATTCTGCCCTCCTAATATATGTGTCAACTTGGCTAGGCCATGATTCCCAGTATTGTGTGATTGTCCACAATTTTGTCATCTGATGTGATTTTTCTATGTGTTGTAAATACTACCTCTGTGATGTCAGTGAGGCAGGATTAGGAGCAGTTAGGTTAATGAGGCAGGACTCAATCTACATTAGGTTGTGTCTTAAGTCAATCTCTTTTGAGATATAAAAGAGAGAAGTGAGCTGAGAGACAGGGGGACCTCATACCACCAAGAAACAAGAGCCAGGAGAATAGCCCAACCTTTGGGCCTAGGGTCCCTGTGCTGAGAAGTTCCTAGTCCAGGGGAAGATTGATGACAAGGACCTTCCCGGAGAGCTGACAGGGAGAGGGCCTTCCCCTGGAGCTGGTGTCCTGAATTCAGACTTCTAGCCTCCTAGACTGTGAGAGAATAAATTTCTCTTTGTTAAAGCCATCCACTTGTGGTATTTCTGTTGTAGCAGCACTAGATGACTAAGACAGGGAGTCACAGTTAAAGGGTAGGAGATTTCTTTCTGAGTTGTTGAAAATCTTCTAGAATTGATTGTGGTGATGATTATACAACTGTTATATACTAAAATTCATTAAATTGTACAGTTAAGTGGGTAAATTGTATGGTATTTGGCTTATACCTCAATGAAACTTTAGTAAAAAAAAAAAGATAGGGAAGATCCTGTACTTCCCTGGAAAGTATTTTTCATTAGCCTGTTTTCAAGATGACTGAATGTATGTGCATATACACATTTGTATACATTTAATTGGATCAAAATAATGCTCAAAAGGTTTTTATTTTAGATCCAAATTTGCTGGATGGTAAGAACTAGAGGCTCTGGTACCACCCATTGAGATTCTAACTCAGGAGTGAATCAAAGAAAAAAAACAGTATAGACATACAGACATTCATATACTTATATATATTTAAGTTTCTGGTTAAATTTGATATATATGATGTCTTAGTTAGCTAGTGCTGCTATAATAGAAATACCACAAATGGGTGGCCTTAACAAACAAATTTATTTTCTCACAGTTTAGGGGGCTAGAAGTCTGAATTCAGGGCACTGGCTCTAAGAGAAGGCTCTCTTTGTCCTCTCTGGGGGAAGATCCTTTTCTCAGTTTCTCTAATGTTCTTCTCAGTGTTCCTTAAAGATCCCCACATAGCATTTATCATTTCCCATTCGAGTTTGCTTGCCTCTGTGCCTAACTGGCTCCGTTTGTACCTCAGAAGTGCTTGGTTTAAGACACACCCTACACTGATATGTCCTTGTTAACATAACAAAGAAAACTCCATCCCCAAATGGGATTACATCCAATGTAAGGAGGTTAGGATTCCAACACACACTTTTAAGGGATATAATTCTATCCAGGACAGTATATAACAAAAGGCCTTTGGAACAGATTGCATTAAGGGATCCAGTTCTTCCCTCTTCCTCATACCCATGCTCTTTGCCATGGGAGATCAGTGGACATTACATTACCAAAGTCTGAAAAGCATTTGTGCACTTGGGTTTATTCTAGCACTTTTAACGCTGTCATAAGAAAAACAAGCCCTAGCTAAATCACTGGCCTAGGAGAAGGATGAGAGACATGTGGCTTTCAACTGGGCCCAGCCCAGTATAGACAACCCCCAACCAACCAACAGACATGTGAGTGAAATCAATGCTTATTGTTCTCTGCCAGTGACCTGTGGTTGTTAGTCAACAAATTTATGGATATAGTCAACTAACATTAGGCCCAAGTTGTTTTTATGATCAGGCAAGTTGAGGGACACAATTTTCTGGTCTTCCTCCCCATGCTCTTTTTTTCTGCTTTCAGTTCAAATACCAGCAATTAATCCTTTCACCCCAAATATAACTTTGTCACTTCTGCTAGGCTCACTCTTTAAGGTGCTGTGTGTGCAGTTTATCTGAACTCTGAGATTGGAGGAACAGAGATAAATCTAAGTCTTCCTACTGGTAGACATAGAAACTTCAAGCTGTTTTCTCTCATTACCACAGCTGTTAGCCTTGGCCTTTAGCTGTTAGTCAACATCCATATCTCAAAACCACTGCTCTTATGTGTTATGGAGCAAAATCAATACCATTGATCCCAGGAAACAATAGAGTGCCCTTGCCTGCAGAGACAAACTCATTTTTCTCTCTCCCTGAAACTCATGCTTCATTTTCAAATTCATGTGACTCGACATTCACTCAACATTGAACATGTGCCCAAGGAGAAGTGGAGGGAAGTGACTGCTGTACCATTTTGATTTTTCCTTTAATACACATCCATGCCCCTGATCCGAGATGGATCTTTGTAAGGACTGACATAGGATTAAACAGCTTACATTGCTTTTCTGGGTCTCCCAGGACTAAGAGAGGTCACAATTGCAATTTTTTAATTTAATTTTTTCAACTGTCTATTTTATTAGGCTGTGTGTGTATTCTTAACATTATGCCCCCACTGTTTACCACAATGCTGAACACGTGGAAGGTGCTCAGTAGCTACTTGTTGAGTATCTGAAGCAAATCAAATTCTTTACAGAGGGAATATATTTTATAGATTCAAAACCAGATAGTTTCTAAACAGTCCCAAAATTCAGATAATGAACGACAACTTCCAATTATGTGTGTGTGTGTGTGTGTGTGTGTGTGTGTGAGTGTGATGAGAGAGAGCTGTATGGTAGAGACTGTTTTTTAATTGTGGGTTTTAGAATTAGGCAAACCTGGATTTGAATCCTGATTCCATTTGTTTTTAGTTGTGTTTTTAGAAAACTAGTTCAGCTCTCTAAGCCTCTATTTCCCCATCTGTAAAATGAAAATAATAACCATTTCATAGGATTGTTGTCATTGAAATTGAAATCATTTATCTAAATCACTTAACATGAAAAATAAATAAATAAACAAATAAAACACTTTGCATATTCTTTATGCTCAGAAATTTAATTAACAGTCACAAATTAAATGGTGGTGCAGTGGTTAAGAGCTTGGCTGCTAACCAAAAGGTCTCCAAATGGAAGTGTTCATTCTCCTGACTTATCTGAGAGGCAACAAATACACCATTCGTAAAGAAGCCACCTGGCCCATCCAGGGCTTATGCCATCCCAGAGTAACCTACCCAGGAGAGTCCCTGTCCCCAGCATGTGCCTGATCACGTGTCCCAGCGCCTCATAAGGACCTGAATGCTTCTCTTTCCCACTAGACTGGAAGTTCCATGAGGACCAGGAGAGTGTCTACTTTTTTACACCTTTGTGTCCCCAGTACATAGCACGGTGCTTTCCCAATAGGATGTTCTTAATAAATAACTGTTGAATGTACAATCTGCTTCTAGCCCGTGGTTATTAATGGGGGTGGGGGTATCTGTTACGGTCGGTTTGTTTCCCCAAAAAGATAGTTCTAACCCCAGTCTCTGTGAATGTGACCTTACTTGGAAGGTCATTAGTCTTTGCAGATGTAATCAGTTAGCATGAGGTCACGCTGGAGTAGAGTGAGCCCTAATCCAATGTGGCTGGTGTCTTTATACAAAGAAGACAAGGGACATAGACAGACAGACAGACGAAGAGGAAAGATGGCTGTGAAGACGAAGGCAGAGATTGGAGTGATGCCTCTACAAGCCAAGTGATACCTGAGACCACCAAAAGCTGAAAGAGGCAAGGAAGAATGCCTCCCCCAGAGCCTTCAGAGGGAGCATGGCCCTGCCAACACCTTCATTTCAGACTTCTGGCCTCCAGAACCGTGAGAGAATAAATGTCTGTTGTTTCAAGCTGCTCAGTGTATGGAACTTTGTTATAGCAGCAATGGGAAACTAATACAGCCCCGCCCTGGGGGACACTTGCCAGTGTCTGGAGACATTTTTGACAGTCACAACTAGACGGGGAAAGTTGTTACTGCATCTAGTGTGTAGATGCTGCTAAACATCCTACAATGCACAGGGAAACCCCCACAACAAAAAATTTTCTGGCCCAAAATGTCAATCGTGCTGAGGTTGAGAAACCCTGTTCTAACCCAATGTTTTTCTTTTATAAATGAAAACAAACAACAACAAGAAAGAACCAAAGAGGTGAAATTTCTTGCCTAATCTTGCCCATCAGAGTGGTGGCAGAGTCGGCCCTGAAACCGAGGTCTCCTGACCCCCAGCCCAATGTTCTTTCTTCATAGTGCACTGCTAACTACTCTAGAAATTGGAACATATCTCTCGTGTGGTTTCTGAGGCCAAGCAGGCCCACGCTGAAAGAGAATGTTAGATTATAGCATAATCTCCTGCTGTCTATTTTTACTTTAAAAAAAAACTTGTCGCCGTTGAGTGGATTCTACTCAGAGCGACCCTATAGGACAGAATAAAACTGCCGCATAGGGTTTCCAAGGAGCAGCTGGTGGATTTGAGCTGCAGACATTTGGTTAGCAGTGGAGCTGTTACCCACTGTGATACCAGGTATATATAAAATAAGGCAAATACTGTGTAAATATACGTATCTTTGTTTATTTTTCTTTAATTTTCCACAGGCTGAATGAGACATTGCTTCCTATAACTCATTTTTCTAAAGATGCTGTTAATGGCTGGTTAAAGAGTGAAAAATTAAGGGCATAGAGGAGGCCTTTAGATGCACCTCTTTCTCTCTTTAAGAAAATGCTTTGAAACAAATACAGGCAGT
This sequence comes from Dugong dugon, assembly GCA_030035585.1. Classification (NCBI taxonomy): domain Eukaryota; kingdom Metazoa; phylum Chordata; class Mammalia; order Sirenia; family Dugongidae; genus Dugong; species Dugong dugon. Next base: position 87,919,652 of record CM057474.1, on the reverse strand, counting down.
CCCCGGGTTACAAACAACCAACTTACAGACAACTCCTACTTAAAAATGGACTGCCATAAAGCCTATTATATTAAAAATCTGAGTTAAATACAATAGTTTGTAATAACAAATGCACACACTACTTTGTGATGCTCACAAAAACGTTGCACAGTTTGAAGGTGTTTCTTAAGTGTTTCATATACGTAGAAAGGTAAAATATATACTACATACTAAGACAAACATTTGACTAACTGACTCTAAATAAGAACCGTATGTACCTGTTCTGATTTACCTACAAATTCGACTTAAAGACGAACTTAGGAATGGATCGTTTCGGTAACCTGGAGGACTGCATGTATGGAAAAAAGTTAAATCTGCTAACTTTGAGTGGTAGCTGAATTATTATTTTTCATTTAAGTACAGGGGAAGGGCCTGGCTCGAGCACTTTCTGAAGCAGCGGCCAGTTCACCAAGACACCTCATTTTCCTGGCTGTTTGCAAGGCCCAGGGGCCAGGTGGAATAGGAGGAGATGCAAAATCCTTGGGTCCAGACACCTCTGCCATTTACTTGCGCAAGTTAATTAACTTCTATGAGACTGAAATTGTGTCTCCAAAGTGGAAAAAAGAAGTTAAAGGAAATAAGTATGGGAATGTTAATGAAAAGATTAATTAAATTCCTTATGAGAAGAGTGAACACAAACTTGGTGAAGATAATAAATGTCTGCTTTTTACTGTCGACAGAGCTTTTACTTTCTCCTTTCTATCTTTCATAAGGAGACTAAAAATACCGGGGCAAGAATTAGCAGGTAAAATGTATTCCTCCTCCTCCTCTGCACTCAACTGTGGTTACCCAAAAATTCGTCAGGAATGGCAACACTTTAAATAGCTTTGCTTTGGGAGTCGACTTGGTGACTTGATTCTGTTATCAGCTCAACAGATTCCAATGAGCACTGATTACCTGCTGTGCGTTGGTCATTGTGCTGGGCACTGCCCTGGGAACTGGGGGGATGGGGGAGGAGGAAGACAGCAATGACTCTGATCCATGCCCTGCACTCAAGAAGCCTAGGATTTAGTGAAGAGAGAAGACAAGGGCACCCACAACCCTAAAATGGCACACAGAGAGATAACATGCTGCAAGAGAGGTGCAAGGTGTTCATTGTCTAGCTTCAAATGACAGAGACCACTGCTGGCTGGACACCAGGGAGAGGCTTCATGGAAGTGGTGACATCAGAGGTGACCCTTCAAGGAGGGATAGGATTCAAGCAGAGCTGTCAGGGAGAGCACATTCCAGGGGGAGAGAACAGCCTGGTTACTGAGGGCAGATCATGAGAAGGTACAAAGAATGGTTTCCCAGGAGGCCAGGCTCTGCAGAGAGGGCTAATGTAAGCTGAAAAGATAAACTGAAGACAGGCCTTGAAAAGGGAAACATGCCTTGTTGTATTTTTAAATTTTTATTTATTTGTTCCATATTATTTATTCCACAGACAATTGAGAGCTACTAAAGGTTTTGAAGGAGAATGGGATATGAGCCAAGATGTGCTTTCAGGAAGGCTGCTCTGCAGCACTGAGAGAATAGATGTGTTGGTTAGGGAGGGAGCGTGAAGAACATAAAGACAGCATGAAGTTCTCAAACTGTGACCTGTTTGTTTATTCCTTGTTGTGAATTGGAATCACCTGATGTGCTATTTGGAAGGGGTCTTAAAAGTCATCTGGTACAACTTAACACCCAGTGAAGGAATTACTAGGGTGACTCACTCCACCTAAACACTTCTGCTGAGGCAGAAGTCACTGGTACACAGAATGACCCATGACACCAGTGAGCAGCTCAGCTTGCCAGGTCTAGGAGGCAGCGGGGCATAGGGGAAAGGCCACAGTCTCTGGTTTAGTCAGGCCTGGGCTAAAATTCAGCTTTGCGCCTAAAAGCAGAGCAACCTGCAGCAGGCTACACTCCAAGTCTTGGCCTCTTTGTACATAAAATAGGAATGGTGATCCCTAGTGTCCAGCGTTGTAGCGATGTAAAATGAGATACCCTACCACTGAGGTCAAGCAAAACAGACACATACTCTTCCCCTTGCTCTGAGCCGAAATCTACCTCCTTGCAGATGAATACATAAACAAAATGAGGTACCTGCATATAATGGAAACTTACGTAGTCATAGAAAGGAATGAAGTTCTGATACCTGCTACAATACAGATGAACCTTGAAAACATTACGCTGAGTGAAAGACACCAGACACAAAATATCACATGTATATCACTCCATTTATATGGAATATCCAGAACAGGTGAATCCATAGAGACAGAAAGCAGATTTGTGGTTGCCAGGGATGGGCTGGCAGAGGGGGTGGGATATGGAATGAGAAGTGACTGCTTCATGGGTACAGACTTTTCTTTTGGGGTGATAAAAATGTTCTGGAACTTGATATAGGTGGTGGTTGTACAACATTGTGAATGTACTAAGTGCCTCTTACTTATACACTTTAAAGTGGGTAATTTTATGTTATGTGAATTTTACCTCGGCTAAAAAAAAAAAAATTGCTTCCTTGTTTCACCCATCCACGGGATCTAATTTAACTTTGTAGAAGCACACAAAACACGTTGCTCCCAATTTCAAAAGACAAATATTGGAAGACAGCGACCATGTTCCCACAAGTCTTCTCTTCCCCAAGGTAAACATCACCTTCCTTAGACAACATATTTGCCATAGCATTTATCTTTGCAGTCCTAATATATGCACTGTGCTGATGTCTAAACTCTTGGTCTTTAATATAAAATCTCATTTCTTCATTGAGTGAGAGCTAAAAGTAGGCTTTCTCAAAAGTAGTCCTGATTATCAAACTGCTTCTAATAAATGAGCTTGGCTAAGCGGGAAAGAGGGTGCTGGGCTGGTGATCTCTGCAGAGACTGCTTGACCCCTTTTTATTCCCTCCAGGCCCCGGTCTGACAACTTCTCAAAGGAGTATAGGACAAGACACTGGGAAAAAAAAATTGAGAACCACTGGTGTAAGACACATGGTTCAGTGTTGGTCTAACTACCCAAAATAAACAAAGACTAAGAGACTAAAATAACTCCAGCACTTCATATTAAAGAGGCACCAATGAGCTCCTGCAAAGGCATCACATAAAACTGCGCTGGAGTTTTCTGTATGGTGAGGCTGGGCCTCAGGTTCCCAGTACAGCCACATGGATGAAGAAAGAAATAAACCTCGAGGAGAGATCCAACCAGTGCAGAGAATCAGCTGCTCTGACTTTCCAAAACTAGAGCTTCTCTTCCCAATTGACCAGTGGCCCACAGCAAATGTGCTTAGCAGCATATATTGATCAGTGTCTATGGATCAAGCTCTAGATTAGGTCTTGGCATAACAAGATGATTAACACAGCATTGTTGTTCTCAAGGGTCTGGAAGTCTGTCTGAAGACAGTGAGATGGAACAAGATCATGGCAATATAATGAGCTAGATGAAAGAAGGATCATGAAAACTCAGTTTGCACTTCAAATCTAAGGTAGAGAGTAGGCATAGAAAAGAAAAGACAGGTACAGAGTACAAGCAAAGCTAAGTTTAATGTAGTGTCATAAGCCCTGATCCATTAAAACCCATTGCCGGGGAGTCGATTCCCACTGATAGTGACCCTATAGGACAGAGTAGAACTGCCCCATACAGTTTCCAAGGAGTGGCTGGTGGATTCGAACTGCCAACCTTTTGGTTAGCAGCTGAGTTCTTAACCACTGCGCCATCAGGGCTCCTCATGTGTGCTAGGATAGAGATTTATTCAAAGTGCCATTGGCAGGTTAGGAAGCAGAGTCTGGGAAGTCTTCACAGAGCAGGTGGTGTAAAAACTAAAATTTCACAAAGATTTCACTAGGATTTCACCTGGTTGAAAGAAAAAACAATTTAAAAAACCAGTTGCCTTAGAGTCTATTCTGACTCATGGTGATCCTTTGTGTGTCAGAGGAGAACTATGCTCCACAGGGTTTTCAATGACTGACTCCTCTTCTGAGGTGATTCTGAGTAGACTTGAACGTCCAACTTTTGTGTTAGCAGCCAAGCGTGTTAACCATTTATACCACCCACGAACGCTGGTTGAAAGGGAAGGGAATTCCAAGCCAAGAGAACAGCACACGCAAAGGCCCTTTGAATGAAACCCCAAAGAGTGTCTAGAAAAAGTGCCAAATATAGGGGTCCCGAGAGGTTTTAAAACCTGTAAGCAATGTGGAGTCAAAAAAGGGCTTTTATGCATGGGAATGACATGGCACAGATTACAGTGGGAATCCTCTGGCAACGGTATAGAGAATAAGCTGGAATAGAGAGACCAAAGATAGGGAGAGTAGTTAGAAGACAGTTGCCTAAGCCCAAATCAGAGACAACGAACCCCTGAATGCCAGCTGTGGCTTTAGGAATGGAGAAGAGGGATGGATTTGGTAAGCATTTTGGACAAAGAACTAAATTGAGATTTATCATATCCTTGGGTAAATATTTGAACAATGGTGTTTGGTCATAATTGGGGCACAACAATTAAAAGATGAGTCCTTGTATCCCTCAGGCACATACGCAGGAGAACCACCATGAAGAGAATGCCATTTGTATTTATGCATTAATTCTCTGCAGAGGTGCCAAAGGAAAATCAATACTTTATTTCAGAAAATATTTATTAAGCACTTAGCACATCCCCACGCTCATTTCTTGCCAGACACTATATGAGGCTCCTAAGATGCATAATCTCATTTACTATTCAAAATAGTTTTTTAAGGTAAATTTTATTATTTTACATATTTCTAAATGATAAAACTAAGTTTCAGTGAGTTTAAGAACCTTGCCCAAAGTCACAGTTAATAAGCTGTAGGCTTACACATGGAGAGGAACAAATAAAAGAAACATTTCAACAAATATTAAATTGAAGGAACAATGTATGTATTTCAAAAGTCCATGTGGCCCAGTCTCCGAAGATTAAAGAAAACCCCAAGTGAAAGAGTTTCTCTCACACATTGCTGGCAGTAATGAAAATTGATACTACCCTTCTGGAAGGGAATTGGACAACACTTAACAAAATTTCATACGCACTTAACCTTTTCACCCAACAATCTCACTTGTAGGAATCTATCCAGAAGATACATCCCCAACAATATGAAAATATTTATGCACAAGCTTATTCATTGTAGCATTGTTTACATATGTAAAATAATAGAAACCACCTATACTTTCGTGGTTTAATAATAGAAGTGCCCGTATTGGTGAATGGTTGAATATCCTAAGGTATATCTGTACAATGGGGTAGTATGCCTCTGTAAAAAAGAGTGGAGAAGATCTCTACAAACTTTAAGGATACACTTTTTAAAAAATATTTTATTGTGTTTTAAGTGAAAGTTTACACAGCAAATTAGATTCTCATTCAACAATTCATTCACATATTGTTCCACAATATTGGTTATAGTTCCCACAATGTGTCAGCACTCTCACCGTTTCCACCCCACCTGCCCCATTTCCATCCAGCCAGCTTCCCTGCCCCTCTTTGCCTTCTCATCTTGGCTTTTGAGTAAATGTTGACCGTTTGGTCTCATATAGTTGATTGTTTAAAGGATCACGTTCCTCACGGGTGTTTTTTGTTTATTTTATAGGCCAATCTATTATTTGGCTAAAAGGTGACCTCTGGGAGTGGCTTCAGTTCCAGGTCAAAAGGATATCTTAGGGCGACAGTCTCAGGGGTTCCTCTAGTCTCTATCAGTCCAGTAAGTCCGGACTGCTTTAGGAATTTTGAGTTTTGTTCTACATTTTTCTCCCATTCTAACCAGGACCGTGTATTGTGTCCCTGGTCAGAAAGGTCTGTGGTGGTAGATGGACACCATCTAGTTCTTTTGGTATCAGGTTAGAAGAGGCTGTGGTTCACGTGGGCCATTAGCCCTGTGGATGAATTTCTTCCTTGAGTCTTTGGTTTCCTTCACTTTCCTTTGTTCCAGACAGAAAGAGACCAATAGCTGTATCTTAGACGGCCTCTCAACCAAAGCTTTTAAGTCCCAGATGTTACTCACCAAACTAGGATGTAGAGCATTATCTTTATGAACTAAGTTATGCCAATTGACCTAGTTGTCCCACAAGACTATATTATGTTTCACGGACTCATCCTTATTCTTTATCATTGCTATTTTTTTATCTAATTGTTATTCCATTTGTCTGTTGATGGGCACTTAAGTTGTTTCCATCTTTTTGGAAGGCCCTAAGCCTTGAAAACCAGAAAATCAATCCCACGAGGTGTTTGGATATGTCTAGGAAATACCCCTAACTGTGCCCCCTATGTGCTTTATTGTATATATGAATATATATGCAGCACATACAAACGTGTGTATACATATGCCCACAAATATACCTACATATGCATGTCCATGCACTCCCATATGCCTTCCCACACTCATATAGGATACATATCTACCTATGTAAACACTCACATATTTTTATTGCTGTTGTTGCAAGATTGTATGTTACAGTATTTACTGTAGTTGTTATTTATTCTTGCATATTTCTCAGTGTCTTCATTTACCTTGGTCAAGTTGTGCTGACTTACCCCACATTGTGTATTGCCTTCCCCATCGCCAGAATTAGCACACTTCTGCTACCTAGTATATGTTTTCAATTGCCTCATATGCATATGAAAGCTGGATGATGAATAAGGAAGACCAAGGAAGAACTGATGCCTTTGAGTTGTGGTGCTGGCGAAGAATATTGAATATACCATGGACTGCCAAAAGAACGAACAAATCTGCCTTGGAATAAGTATAACCAGAATGCTCCTTAGAAGGGAGGATGATGAGACTTCGTCTCACATACTTTGGATATGTTATCAGAAGGACCAGTCCCTGGAGAAGGATGCCATGCTTGGTAAACTGCAGGGTCAGTGAAAAAGAGGAAGACCTTCAATGAAATGGATCAACACAGTGGCTGCAATAATGGGCTCAGACATAGAAACGATCATGAGGATGGTGCAGGATCACGTAGTGTTTTGTTCTGTTGTAGACAATGCCGCTATGAGTCAGAACTGACTTGACGACATCTAACAATAACAACAACTATCTAGTAAGTGGTTCCCCCTCCCTGCCCCTCCCATTCTTGGTAACCAGCAAAGAATATTGCTTTCTGTGTGTACACCTATTCTTGACTTTTTATAAAAGTGATATCATGCAATCTTTGTCCTTTTGTGTTTAACTTTTTTCACTCAGCATAATGTCCTCTAGATTCATCCATGTTATGTTTCGTGGACTCATCACTATTCTTTATGATTGCTGTTTGTTTATCTATTTGTTCACCCATTCATCTGATGACAGGCACTTAGGTTCTTTCCATCATTTTGCTATTGTGAATGATGTTGCAATGAACTTGGGTGTGCATGTGTCTATTCATGTCACTGCTCATAGATCTCTAGGACATATACCTAGGAGTGGGATTGCTGGATCGTAAGGTATTTCTATTTCTGGTTTTTGAAGAAGCACCATACTATTTTCCATAGTGATTGTACCATTTTACAATCCCACCAGCAGTATGTAAGAGTTCCAATCTCCCTATAACCTTACTAGCATTTGCTGTTTTCTGGGTTGGTTTTTTTTTTTTTTTTTTTTTTTTTTGGATGACTGCCATTTTTGTAGTGGTGAGATGCTCTCTTATTGTAGTTTTGATTTGTTTATCTTTCTAGTGGCTAATGATCAAGAGCATCTCTTCATATGTTTGTCAGCTGTCTGAATATCCTCTTTGGTGAAATGTCTGTTCATGTCTTTTGCCCATTTTTTTGATTGGATTGTTTATCTTTTTGTTATTGAATTGTTGAAGTTTTCTATATATTTTAGAGATTAGACCCTTGTCAGATATGTCATTACCAGTTTCTTTTCCTAGTCTGTAAGTTCTCTTTACTCTTGTGGTAAACTCTTTTGATGAGCAGAAGTATTTAATTTTTAGGAGGTCCCAGTTATCTAGTTTATCTTCTGTTGTTTGTACATTTTCTTGGTTTGATAGTGTATTTATGCCAAAATTTAGGAACCCTAGCTTTGTCCCTATATTATCTTCCAGGAACTTTATAGTTTTAGCTTTAACAAGGATACATTTTTAAGTGAAAAAAGAATAGTACAAAATATTTTCTATATAATATCAACCCTCTATGTAAGAAAAAAGGAGATAAAAGAAAATATACATGCATCTGTTCATCTGTGCAGAAGAAATACAGGCAAGATAAACCAGAAGCACAAGAGATTAATGACTGAGAGGATGAGTGGTAACCTGACTGGAAGAACAAGGGAACAGGAAACGGGGGAGTGACACTTCTCTAGATATACCTTTGATTTATCTCTAAGAACCATGGTAGTGTTTCACATACTCACAAAGTACATACATAATTAAAATCAACTAGAATATGTGTGTGGGGAGTGGGGCTAATGAAATTCAAATAGTAAAAAAAAAGAACCTGACTCTATTACAAAGGAATAATATAACCACACTGAGGAAAGTGGGGAAGAAAAGAACTAACCTAGTAACCCTGGAAAACAGTAGTTTGACTGTATACTGAAGGTTAATGATAAAAGAAACCATAAATAGATACTTTAGTTAGAAAATTTGTTTTTCACTTAAGGGTGTCTTAGTCTTCTAGTGCTGCTATAATGAAATACCACAAGTAGATGGCTTTAACAAACAGAAGTTTATTCTCTCACAGTTTAGTAGGCTACAAGTCCAAATTCAGGGCATCAGTTCCAGGGGAAGACTCTCTATGTTGGCTCTGGAAGAAGGTCCTTGTCATCAATCTTAACCTGGACTAGGAGCTTCTCCAGGCAGGAACCCCAGGAAGACAGCTATCTGGCAACCGACTGGAAGAGATCCACACTTATGCCTATTCCCAAGAAAGGTGATCCAGCCAAATGCAGAAATTATTGAACAGTATCATCAATACCACATGCAAGTACAATTTTGCTGAAGATCATTCAAAAGTGGACATTTTGGACATGTTTTCAAGAGGGACCTATCCTTGTAGAAAGAAATCATGCTTGGTAAAGTAGAGGGTCAGCAAAAGAGAGGAAGATCCTCTACAAGATGGATTGACACAGTGGCTGCAACAATGCTCAAAAGACAAACTATATCCACAGGGAACTGCCAGAAATTCAAGCCAGATTCAGAAGAGGACATGGAACCAGGGATAGCACAGCTGATGTCGGATGGATCCTGGCTGAAAGCAGAGAAGACCAGAAAGATGTTTACCTGTGTTTTATTGACTATGCAAAGGCATTTGGCTGTGTGGATCATAACAAATTATGGATAACATTGTGAATGTGAATTCCAGAACACTTAATTGTGCTCATGAAGAACCTGTACATAGATCCAGAGGCAGTCATTCGAACAGAACAAGGGGATACTGCGTGGTTTAAAGTCAGGAAAGGTGTGCATCAGGGTCGTATCCTCTCATCATACTTATTCAATCTGTATGCTGAGCAAATAATCTGAGAAGCTGGACTATATGAAGAAGAATGCGGTATCAGGATTGGAGGAAGACTCACTAACAGTCTGCGTTATGCAGATGGCACAACCTTGCTTGCTGAAAGTGAAGAGGAGTTGAAGCACGTACTGATGAAGATCAAAGGCCACAGCCTTAAGTATGGATTACACCTCAACATAAAGCAAAAATCCTCACAACTGGACCAATAAGCAATATCATGATAAATGGAGAAAAGACTGAAGTTGTCAAGAATTTCATTTGACTTGGATCCACAATCAACACCCATGGAAGCAGCAGTCAAGAAATCAAATGACATATTGCATTGGGCAAATCTGTTGCAAAACAACTCTTTAAAGTGTTGAAAAGCAAGGATTTCACTTTGAGGACTAAGGTGTGACTGATCCAAGCCATGGTGTTTTCAATCACCTCATATGCATGCGGAAGCTGGGCAATGAATAAGGAAGACCAAAGAAAAATTGATGCCTTTGAATTGTGGTATTGGTAAAGAATACTCAATCTACCGTGGACTGCCCAAAGAACGAATACATCCATCTTGGAAGAAGTACAACCAGAATGCTCCTTCGAAGCAAGGATGGCAAGACTACGTCTCACATACTTTGGACATGTTATCAGTAGGGATCAATCCTTGGAGAAGGACATTATGCTTGGTAAAGTAGAGGGTCAGTGAAAAAGAGGAAGACCCTCAACAAGATGGATCGACACAGTGGCTGCAACAATGGGCTCAAGCATAACAACGATTGTGAGGATGGCGCAGGACCGGGCCATGTTTCATTCTGATGTACATAGGGTTGCTATGAGTTGGAACCGACTCAACAGCATCTAACAACAACTTAACGACAAGGGATTATAACTCATCGCCTAAATTAAATACGCACGAGTCCATCTTAATAAAAATAAATAACTGAATAATAAGTAAACGGGAAGGAAGGGATAGCTCCTCCTTATAGCAGAATTACAATTAACAAGTGTAAAAGGAATGATGGAAGTAAAAAAAGAAAAAGACCCTTAGTAAATATCACCACAGTAATCATTGTTGCAGGGAAGACTCACCAGTGGATGCTAAAATTTATGGGCAAAAGTACGATGAAAATAGAATGTCTGCATAGTCTCAAAGCATTCCCCACAAGATACTTAATAATTACAAAGGGAACAATAATTATTTATCGTAAAGAAACCTGGCAGACCAAGTAATCACAATTAATATTATCAGTAGTGATTTCATGTACTTCCAGCGTATATATGATACACAGAGGAGGACATAACACCATTTCTGTGGTATTCTTGCCAAAATGTATTACCTCATGCCGTCAAGTAAAACATCAGACAAATTCAAACTGAGGGACATTCCAGAAAATAGCTACTGGCCAGTCCTCTTCAAAAGCGTTAAGATCATGAAAGAAATAGACTGAGAACTGTCACTGATTAGAGTGAATAAGGAGAAATGAATCTTAAACTGGTACATAATCACTAAGTTCAATGTGAGATCCCAGATTCAGTACTGGACCAGAAAAAGGACATTAGTTAGACAATTCATAAAATTCAAATGAGGTCTGTAGACTAGTTGATAATATTACATCAATGTTAAATTTTCTGACTATGCATGTAAACTTTCTTACTATGTAAGATGTCAACATTAGGGAAATTTGGGTGAAGTGTATATGGAATCTTTATACTATGCTTCCAGTTTTCTGTAAAGCTAAAATTATTTCAAAATAAGAAGTTAAATACATGCATCCATACATATATACATACATTTGTACCTTCACAAATGAACTCCTAAAATGATCTACAAGGTACTAAGTCCATCAGACTTTTTTGATCGCTACTCAAATCTTAGCTCTTCATTATGTATATTGACGGCATTGCTGACATATTTTTAACTAGTAGTTGAAAACAGAACTCTCATTAGAGAGGGGGAGAAAGGGAGACATTTGTCGACTGAAGACCATTATTTTTAATGGGAGGAAGAAGTAGAATACAGGAATAAATTCTGTATCTATAACACAAACACAGTCAAAGGCCCCCAGTCTATGGGTAGATGATAAATTCTGAGGGTGGTCAGGATTTTCCAAAGCAGCTTGAGATGAGGAAATGGGCTTGGCTGGGCTGACTAAAGGAGTCCCTGGGTGGTGCAAATGGTTAAGACTCTTGACTGTTAATCAAAAGGCTGGTGTTCAAGTCCACCCAGAGATGCTGCAGAAAAAAGGCCTGGTGATTTACTTCTGAAAAATCAGCCATTGAAAACCCTACGGTGCACAGTTCTACTCTGATACACATGGGGACACTCCCCAGCAACTGGAACTGGGATGACTAAGACTAAATTCTTTGTTGGCTTTGTGTAAGCCATTTCCTCTGGGTTGCAAAATAATTTTTTGATTCATTAATGGTAAAATATCTTCCAGGCATCAACTTCTTTGGTAAACACCATTCTTAAAACCAAAACCAAACCCACTGCTATCGAGTCGATTCCAACTCACAGCGTCCCTATAGGACAGAGTAGAATTGCCCCATAGGGTTTCCAAGGCTGTAACTCTTTACTGAAACAGGCTGCCACATCTTTCTCCTGAGGAGTGGCTGGTGGGTTTGAACTGCCACCTTTTGATTAGCAGCTGAGCATTTAACCACTGTGCCACCAGAGCTCCTTCACACCATTCATAGCACACAGTTAAATGTGTCTGTTTTTCATAGTCTCTCAAAACCAACTCAACTCACTAATTTGCATAGTCTCAAAGTATCTCCCTACAAGATACTTACTGATTGCAAAGAGTAAATTAAAATGCTTACAGTGGAGTAGCCTGGTAGATACCACCTTAACCAAATGATCAAAGAGCACATCGCCAGAAATAAGATATATCAACATCATGTACCTCCTGACATGATGCACCAAGAAGGGCACAACATCACATCTATGTGGAGAGATACTCCCAACCTTCTAGTTTATACCAGTGCAGTGTTTGGGACCATCTTTTCTGTATCCCATCTTTTCTTGGGAAAACCCACTTGACTGCTATTATCCTTTGCCATAGCATTGGTACCTGTGGTCGATGTGGGAGCTGGATTAACTTTAATTGAACCAACGGTATCAACAATCATCACAAAATAGAATCGTGTTGATGCAAAATGAGCCCTCATTCTACTTGGGAAAATTTTTCAATTAACAACAGAATCAAGTAGAGAAACCTCGTGTTTGTGGAGATTTAGTGACTCATTGCAACCGGAAATTGCTTGTGGCGCTATTTCCCCTTCATTCTTGCTTTGCCAGCCTCCAGCAACCATGCCTGGTATCCACCCATCACAAAGCAAAATGAAGCAAAAATCACCAGGGGTTAAAGATCTAAATTGGATTACAGTCACACCGTTTAGAAAACAAGGTTTTACTGGTAATTGCATTCAGCTGAATAAATATCCTTACATTAGCTTATGGCCCATTAGTATTCTGACAGTGATTATCTTTACTTAAATGTGTCTGCCTCTGAATAAATGGGGAAAGAGTGGAATGATAGGAGGCTTCAGGATGAAACAGACATTCTGCTCAGTAAAGCAGGGTTTCTGGCACGGAGTTAGGATTGTGGGTGAAATTGAAATTACACAGAGATTTATTTAAATTATTTCTCTGCAAAATGATCCACTGAGGCCCTAAACTAATGTTTTTCAAACCCTGTCGCACATCAGAGCCAGGGTTCAAAATAAAGATGCCAGGGTTCTTCCCCAGATATTCTGAATCAGAATCTCTAGAGATGGGACTCAGAAAACTGTATTTTTAACAGTTTCCAAGTATTCACCAACCAGTCTGGAGAATGCTGTTCTAAATGTTCAACGGTCTTATTCTCAGACACCAATGATGATTCAAGTATGAATTAATCTAGCAGGACAAAATCTACCACCAGAGATGGTACTGTAGACAAGGAGTCAGCAAACTATGGCCCGTGGGCCAAATCCAGGCCACTTCTTTTTGTAGCCCAAGTTTTACTGGAACACAGTCATGTCCATTTGTTTATGAATTACCTATGACTGCTTTCTTGCTGCAACAGCAAAGTTGAGTAGTTGTGACAGAGACTATATGGCCTGCAAAAATCTAACATATTTACTTTTTGACCCTTATAGAAAAAGTTTACTGACCCCTGGTGTAAATAGACACCAGGGATTGAAGGACTGGAAAAGTAGGTAAACTAGGGGATCGGCTGGGAAAGCAGTAGACCGCTGACAAATTATCAACTCCCTTCCCTGGATTCTAAACTCAGCTTTGCTGCGTAGTAGCAGGGCCTAACCTTCCTGAACTCAGCTTTCTTTATCTGTAAAAATGACAATTGGAATAAATAAAATTAAAGGACAGGTATTATTGTGGTCTTTGTACAAGGCATGAGAAACAATAAATCATAGCTCGGGCCCTCTGGTTGCTCAGAGATGATCTCTAAGCTCTAATCTCTCTTTAGTTTAAGAAGTTATCTGGCATAGTTATTAAGATCGTAGGTTCTGTTTGGGGTCACATCTAGGACACTGTTTAAAATCTTGTTCACTGCCACTTACTAGCAATGTAGCCTTGAGCAATTTATTTCTGCTTTTAAGCTTTTCCAGAAAACGGAGATAGTATTTACCCTAAGGTGTCATTAAAAAAAAAAAACAAAAAGCAAAACCCTTTGCGGTAGAGTCGATTCTGACCCTAGCAACCCTGTAAGACAGAGTAGAACTGCCCCATAGTGTTTCCAAACAGCAGCTGGTAGATTTGAACTGCCGACCTTTTGGTTAGCAGCTGAGCTCTTAACCCCTGCACCACCAGGGCTCCAAGGTGTTGCAATGAGGTTAAATTAGACAATGCAGGTAAAGTGTGTAACACAATGCAGGTCTACAATAAATGGTTAGTACTAGTACAATAAAACCTACGGAAGCCGGAACCTGTGTATGACGGAAACCTGTCAGAGAAAGTGTTCTAGGGTAAAATCACCACAAAATTATAGTAAAGCAAAAAGAAAAGTTTTATTCAGCATATGTTCAAAGAGGCAAAAGTAGTAAATGGACAAGCATGCTTCCAGAGCCATGTCTGTCTGAGTCCAAGGAATATTACAAGATCGTCAGTATATATTAGCGTCTATTGTCCTTTTCACAGATGGGCTAAAAACGGCCAAATCATCTGATTCTACATTTTGAATTATCCTTCTTAATAATTATTGGTACAAGTTTCAGTAATGACAGTCGGGATCGTCTTCATTGGTCCAACCAATCTTAGTGTTCACTAAATGCTAATTGAAAAAGATAAGAGTGGAAAGTATGTGGGTCTTTTGTGTTCTGTTTATGATTTGTTTATGTGAAAGTTTCCCTAAAAGATGTTTTCCAAGATTGTCCTAGCTGTTGTCTTTATACCTCAGGGCCTAGTTGGTGTGTCCTTGTGAGTCCTTGTGAGACCCAGCTGGGTCACATTCTTTATACTCAGGGACAGGGAATAATGACACCAATATTATCTCCTAAATCAAAGGGAAACTCAAAAGTTTTCCACTAACAGTGCTAGAAAAGTGGAAAGAAGACATCCTTTCAAAGGTGGGAAACTTGTGAGACCTGGAAAACAAGGCAGTCCCCTCGAGTTCCGGCTCTCACAGGTTTCACTATATTATAAATATTCTAGCACTTGTTTTATCAACTGAAACACCATTGGTTGGCCCTGGACAATTCTTCTTTGAACAAAACTGTCCAGAGCATTTAGTATCCCTGACTACACCCTGTACACTAATTGTCAAAAAGATCCCCCAGGTCAATGGAAAAAACAAAACTCCCCCCAAATATTTTCATACATGGGGAGAGAAGTGCTTTTGCCAGCTGGTTGAGAATGACAGACAGTAAGCTCCTCAAGGTCTTGTTTATTTTTATTTTTCCAGTCCAACAATGCGCCTAGCACGTAGGCAGCTACATGTATAGTCTTCAAATAAATGAATGAAGGAGAATGAGTGAATGAGTGAACATGACAGTGAATATGTTTGCTGTTATGGATTGAATTGTGTCCCCAAAAAATATCTGTTGTAAATCCTAACCTCTATGCCTATGGTTATAATCCCATTTGGGAATGGGTCGTCCTTGTTACGTTAATGAGGCAAGATTAGTGTAGGGTGTATCTTGAGTCAGTCTCTTTTGAGATTTAAAATAGATTAAACAAGCAAGCAAGCAAGCAGAGATGGGGAAGAGAGATGCCAAGCCACATGAAAATTGCCCAGGAGCAGAAGCTCAGAAGAGACTAAGACCTTTCCCTGAAGCCAACAGAGAGAAAGACTTCCCCTAGAGCCAGTGCACTGAATTCAGACTTCTAGCTTCCTAAACTGTGAGAAAATAAATTTCTGTTTGTTAAAACCATCCACTTGTGGTATTTCTATTATAGCAGCACTAGATAACTAAACCAGAATTTGGTACCGGGAATAGGGAGTTGCTGTAACAGACACCTAAAATGTGGAAGCAGTTTTAGAATTAGGTAATGGGTAGAGGCTGGAAGAGTTTTAAGGTGCCTAATAGTACAAGCCTAGATAGTCTTGAAGAGACTTTTGGTAGAATAATGGAGGTCAAAGGCAAGTCTGATGATGGCTCAGAAGGAAGTAAGGAGAGCTATAGAGAAAGTCTCTCTATTGTCTTAGAGAATACATATGGTGCCAGGAATAGAATGTTGTTAGAAATGTGGACATGAAATGTGCTTCTGGTGACACTTTAAAAGAAAATGATGAACATGTGATTGGACGATGGAGGAAGGATGAAGCTTTTTATAGAGTGGCAAAAAGCTTGTGTGAATTATGTTCAAATGTTTGGTGTAAAGTAGAACATGTAAGTGATGAACTTGGATATCTGGTTGATGAGATTTCTAAGCACGATCTTAAATGGGCCGTGTGGTTTCTCCTTGCTGCTTAAAGTAAAATGCAAGAGGAAAGAGATGGACTTAAAAATGAATTGTGAAAAATAAAAACAGAACTTAAAGATTTGGAAAATTCTGTTGTACAAACTAAGGACACAGGTCCTGGAATATTCATAAAGGACATGTCTACACAATCTTTTGTTAAAGACACTAAGCCTGTGACTGATGGATCTGTCCAACTACCACAGCAGGAAAACCATCAGCTTAGACTGAAGGGGACAGAGAAAGAACAAAAGATCTGCCTCTTGGAATTCTACAGGCAGGAAACACGCCAAAGGAGCTACATCAGTTGTCCTCCAAGAATTAAAAAAAAGGACTATCCCTGGAGCAGCTCGGAGATCAGCAGAACTGTTGGAAGGGGCACAGGAAGCAGGGCCTTCTCAGTTTCAAAGGATGGGGCCAATGTCTCCTGGATCTCAAAGGGTGGAGCCAAAGCCTCCTAGGTTTCAAAGAGTCAGATCTTTGCCAACTCGGTTCTGGAGTGTGGGGCTGCCATTAAGGTGTGCCGGGGGATGGGGCCACTGCCCAAAGCTGAGGGGGTGGGTCTTCCATGCCCAAGGGGCAGAAGAATGGGGCTGAGTGAGTGGGGTTGCCACTCAGATGGACTGGGAGAATGGGGCTGCCCAAAGCCAAGGGAGTAGAGTTGTTGTCCCAGTGGGCCTGGAAGGCAGAGCTGAATCCTGGGGTCGAGGGACCTCCACCCAGAATCCAGGTAGCATGGCCAATACCCAGAGCCTGAAAGGGTGGGGCCATAATCTAGATGGTGCCAGAGAACAGAGGATAATTTTCAAAGCTTGAGAGCTAATGTAAATTGTTCTGCTGGGTTTTGGATATGTTTGGTGCCTATTATCTCTTTTGCCCTCTGATTTCTCCCATTTGTAATGGAAATGTCTACTTTGTACCTGTTCCACCATTGTACTTTGGAAACACATAACTTGTAATCTAGATTTCACAGGTTGACAGACGAAGAGGAGTTTTGCCCCAGGATGAAATACACCTAAAGTCTCAACCATACTTGATTTAGAGGATTCAAAAGATGAGATTTTGGACTTGGAGTTGTTTTAAGACTTTTGGAATGATGTGATGGGGTGAATGTTTTTTGCATGTGGGAAAGACATGAATTTTGGGGGGTCAAAAGGTCACCTTGAAGACTAAGGTATACCTGACCCATGCCATGGTGTTTTCAATCGCTTTATATGCATGTGAATGCTGGATAATGAATAAGGAATATGGAAGAAGAATTGACACCTTTGAATTATGGTGTTGGCAAAGAATATTGAATATACCATGGACTGTCAAAAAGAACGAACAAATACGTCTTAGAAGAAGTACAGCCAGAGTGCTCCTTAGAAACAAGGATGGCGAGACTACATCTCATATACTCTGGATATGTTATCAGGAGCATCGGTCCCTGGAGAAGGACATCATGCTTGGTAAAGTAGAGGGTCAGAGAATAAGAGCAAGCCCCTCAATGAGATGGATTGACACAGTGGCTGCAACAATGAACTCAAGCATAACAATGATTGTGAGGATGGCATAGGACCAGATGGTGTTTCGTTCTGTTGTACACAGGGTAGCTATGAGTCAGAACTCAACGGCACCTAAAATCAACAACAAAGAGTAGAATGTTAGATTGAATTGTGTCCCCAAAAAATATGTGCTGTACTTCCTAACCTCTCTGCCTCTATGTCAGAAGAGACTTTGAAACTTGCCCTTGAACGTAGAGTAGCTGAAGTCAATGGAAGAAATGATGAAGTAAAAAAGCTGAAGAGATTTCAAAGGGAAGCTTGAGAAAATAAAGTATTATAATGAAATGTGCAAAGACCTGAAGTTAGAAAACCAAAAAGGAAGGACACACTCAGTATTTCTCAAGCTGAAAGAACTGAAGAAAAAATTCAAGCCTCGAGTTTCAATATTGAAGGATTCTATGGGGAAAATATCGAACGATATAGGAAGCATCAAAAAAAGATGGAAAGAATACACAGAATCACTGCACCAAAGAGAATTGGTCAACGTTCAACCATTTCAGTAGGTAGCATATAATCAAGAACTGATGGTATTGAATAAAGAAGTCCAAGCTTCATGGAAAGGAATGGCAAAAAACAAGGCTCCCAGAATTGGTGGAACACCAATTGAGGTGTTTCAACAAACGGATGTAACACTGGAGGTGCTCAGTTGTCTATGTCAAGAAATTTAGAAGACAGCTACCTGGCCAATGGACTGGAAGAGATTCATATTTGTACTCATTCCAAAGAAAGGTGATCCAACGGAATGTGGAAATTATCAAACAATATCATTGATATCACACACAAGTAAAATTTTGCTGAAGATCATTCAAAAGCAGCTGCAGCAGTACATCAACAGGGAACTGCCAGAAATTCCAGCTGGATTCAGAAGAGGACGTGGAACAAGGGATACCATTGCTGATGTCAGCTCGATCTTGGTTGAAAGCAGAGAATACCAGAGAGATGGTTACTGGTGTTTCCATTGACTGTACAAAGGCATTCGACTGTGTGGATCGTAACAAATTATGGACAACATTGCAAATAATGGGAATTCCAGGACACTTAATTGTGCTTATGAGGAACCTGTACATAGCCCAAAAGGCAGTCGTTTGAAAGGAGCAAGGGGACACTGAGTGGTTTAAAGTCAGGAAAGGTGTGTGTCAGGGTTGTATCCTTTCACCACACTTATTCAATCTGTATGCTGAACAAATAATCTGAGAAGCTGGACTATATGAAGAACTTGGCATCAGGATTGGTGGAAGACTCATTAACAACCTGCAATATGCAGATGACACAACCTTGCTTGCTGAAAATGAAGAGGACTTGAAGCACTTATTGATGAAGATCAAAGACTACAGCCTTTAGCAGGGATTACACCTCAACATAAAACAAAAGTCCTCACAACTGGACCAATAAGCAACATAATGATAAACGGAGAAAAGATTGAAGTTGTCAAAGATTTCATTTTTGTTTGGTTCCACAATCGACACCCACAGAAACAGCAGTCAAGAAATCAGATGACGTATTGCATTGGGCAAATCTGCTGGAAAACTACTCTTTAAAGTGTTGAAAAGCAAGGATTTCACTTTGAGGACTAAGGTGTGACTGACCCAAGCCATGTATTTTCAACCACCTCATATGCATGCGAAAGCTGGACGATGAATAAGGAAGAGCAAAGAAGAATTGCTGCTTTTGAATTATGGTGTTGGTGAAGAATACTGAATATACCATGCACTGCCAGAAGAACAAACACATCTGTCCTGGAAGAAGTACAGCCAGAATGCTCCTTAGAAGCAAGGATGGTGAGACTTCATTCTCAAGTACTTTTCTCAAGTACAACGACGGCGAGACTTCGTTCTCAAGTTATCAGGAGGGATCAGTCCCTGGAGAAAGACATTATGCTTAGTAAAGTAGAGGGTCAGCAAAAAAAAGAGGAAGACCCTCATCAAGATGGATTGACACAGTGGTTGCAACAATGGGCTCAAGCATTGCAAAGATTGTGAGGATGGCGCAGGACTGGGCAGTGTTTCGTTCTGTTGTACATAGGATTACTATGAGCTGGAAGGGACTTGATGGCACCTAACAACAATAACATGCCTATTATAATCCCATTTGGGAATGTGTTGTCTTTGTTATGTTAATGAGGCAGGATTAGTGTAGGGTCAATCTCTTTTGAGATATTAAAAAATAAAGCGTTTCTGTTGTGTCAATTCCAACTCATAGTGACCCTATAGGACAGAGTAGAACTGTCCTAAAGAGTTTTCAAGGAGCACCTGGTGGATTCGATGAAGCTCTTAACCACTGTACCTTTTGAGATGTAAACAAGGTTAAATAAGCAAGTGAGCAAGCAAAGATGGGAGAAGAGAAATGCCAAGCCACATGAAGATTTACCAGGAGCAGAAGCTCAGAAGAGACAAGGACCTTCTTCCTGATCTGACAGAGAGACAGGGGGCTTCCCCCAGAGCCTGCGCCTTGAATTTGGACTTCTAGCCTCCTGAACTGTGAGAAAATAAATTTCTGTTGGTTAAAGCCATCCACTTGTGGTCTTTCTGTTGTAGCAGCGCTAGATGACTAAGACACTTACAATGTCACCATTGCATATGCATACCTTTTGGTGTAGATGGTTCTGTCTCTTTGCTAGTGCAAATAGTTCTGAGAAGAAATACTTTCAGCTGCTATTAACTAACATCAGGGTGACTGAATGACAATTGTGACAAAAAAGCCTCCAGAAGTAGTTTACAGGATAGAGAGAATGGGGATGGAATGGTGTTCAAGTATAAAGTAGAAAATAGAAAGCTTTGTACAATCCTTAATTGTTCCTTTGCATGTCTGTGCATAAAATTAAGAAGGTATGACTTACCCACCTCCAACTTCATTTTAAAAGGTAATGAAACCCCAAGGTCCTTTTGCATCTACCGCCATCTTTCTCCTTTTTCTTTCTTTAGTTAGTAATCCACATCCCATACTTCTCTTTCCTCAGTAATTATTTTCTGCCTGAGATAAGTAATCAGAAATTCTCTTTTTTTCCTGCCTAGTTTTTTTGAATTAGCTAACTTCTTCTATTTCGATCAAAGCTCCTCCTCCAGCAACTTCAGATATTTTTTCCTCAATCTTCCTCCAAAAATGTTCTATTCTTTGGTTTTCTTCCCAACTCTTTCAAAGCCCTTTATCTGGAGAACATATCCTTTCCCATGGCCTCATCAATGACAGGTTATCTTTATCTCCTTATTTATCATCAGAATCTCCAAACTCACAAAGTTTCATTCTGTAAAAATATTCAATAAAGAACTGACAATTTATAAAAATGAGTCTCCACTCAAACATTCCAGGGTCTTTAACACAATTATCCACTTGTCTATCAAAACAAGTGAGTCAGTCATTCACTGGTTATCAAATGTAAGCATCTAACAGCACCATGAAACACTGCAGAGTAAAATCCAAATCTTATGAAAGATGCAGGATTCCATGAGGTCGGAATACTGCTGAAACACTTGCAAAGCAACTCACACTTGAGTATCTGGAAGAGTTACTCCAGTTAACAAATGAAAATGATAAATTGACAAGGATGATGACACAGAAGTGACTTCAAAGGAAAATGATTTGAGTATCAAAAAACTTAGAGACGTCCTTGGAAAAAATAATGAAGCCCCCAAATATTTTTGGAAAATGTTTACAATTCTGCTGTAAAAGGAGAAGGCTTTCGTAACAGGCTAATAGACAAATTTGCCAGGTATATTTCAAGAACAAAAAAAAAAAATCATTCTTCGTTCATTGTAAGAATTAATGAGTAGTTGAAATTACAATATAAACTGTTTTAAATACTTGATAAAAGTATTATTTTTAGTTTCCTTTTTCAAAACAGACCCCAATTTAATCAGTTTCTTCCCTGTTCACTGTTACATATTGGCTTGGCTTGTATGTCCTTTTTCTAGTACACATTTACTTTGAATAATAAAGACTTCTTTCAATTATGTCCTCTCTGCAGATAAATTCTAACTCTCCACCTTTGGACCTGAGCAATCTAAGTTTTTCAAATGCCCCGGAGCATTTTTACTTAAAACGTTTCTCGGATAACTCAAATCAATGTAAAAAGTCAAACCTATCCGCGCCCCTCTAGAAATTGCTTTCTGCTTTCTTAACGTCATCATACATTCCACACAACTGTAATGAAAATGCGGGTGTCCTTCTGTCTACTTTTATTTGCTCACCCTTCATTTAATCCGTCTCCAAACCTTGCTGACCTTTCCTTTAAAGTGTGTCTTTCACCTGTTCCTTCTTTTCTATTCCCTCAGCGCCTCCCTTAGTTCTGGTCCTTCTCACTCATGTCTGGATGACCCCAATAACCTTACTCATTTTTTGGCCTATTCTAATTCTACACGAATAACAACCCCCCGCCCCGATGAGTCTTTCTAAAACACAGCTCTGCAGCAGTCAAAATATTTTACTCACCTCCCTTAAACATGAGCTCTCATCCTGTTTCTCAGCCTTTGCATCAGGCTTTCTCCCTTGAATTTGCTCCTCCTTGTCTTTCATTTCTCAAATTCCTACCCAAATCCCAGAACTTTGAAGTCATTATTGATGAGCTCAGGCCTAAGCGCACTCTCCCCAGGAATAACATTTTGCCCGTATCCATCAGAGGAGCTTTATCCATACATGTTCCATGCACATAAACGCCAGCTGCTTATAGCCTGAAAATTCAGAAGCAGGAGACTTGGATACTTCTTAATTGAGTAATCTTGAGTAAAACTCTCAACTGGGTAGAATTATCAGAACAGTTACTATTGACCCAGTTCCAGCCGTACGCTAAGCATTTTGTTGATTATGAATAGCCATCATCTACCGAGTAATTCTTAGGAGGTGGTGGTTGTTAGTCGCTGTCAAGTTGGCTCTGACCGAGGGCAACAGAGAACGAAATGTTGCCTGGTCCTGTGCCATCTTCATGATCGTGGTATGTTTGAATACAATTCTAAGGTGCCAGGCCCTAAATACGCTACATGAATCAATCCACACAAAATCACTGTGAGGTCGGTAGTATTATTAGCCCAATTTTTCAGATGAGAAAACTAAGGCAGAGAGAAAATGTATAACTTAACCAAGAAAATGACAGCTAATAAATAGCAGAGCAAGGATTCAAACCCAGACAGTCTGGCACCTGAATCTATGCTCTTAACCACTACCCTACATTATATTGCAGTGTGCCATTTAATCCTACAAGATATATATTATCTTCTGCACTTTGAAATGAGAAAAATGAAACTCAGAGAGGTTAGGAAATATCTTAGGTCACAGATGTGGTAAGTGGTAATTCTCAATTTTATACCCAGGTCTGTCTGACTCTACTAACCATTATTTTTATTATACTTGGCTTTTTGAGATTAATATGACTACTTCAAAACGTTATTGTAGGAATTATATAGGATCTGGTATGTGAAAGTATTTTATAAATGCTAATACACTAGACTAAATGTTAGGTTGAGCTTCCTGTGGACACATTCCTGCCCTGCCATCATGCCTATGAGCTGTTGACAAATGGTCTCCAATCACACCCTCATTTTGGTTTAAAAAATGTAGTAATTTATGTATAAATTAAATATATGCATTACTGTATGAATAAATCTTGATTCTATCACTTATTACCTAAATGACCTTATCCTACTTCCTTAATTTATCTGTGCCACAGTTTCCTAATCTGTTAAATAGGGATACTACTAGTACATATCTCAGCGGGTGGTTGGGAGAGTTAATTTCATTACTATATGTAAACCATTTAAAACAATAGTTGGTACACAGTTAAAGGTGTAAAAGTGTCAGATGTTAGTAGCAGTAGTAATGCTTATTATAAAACATACACAAAAATAAAATTTAAGGAGCATGAGATAAATATGAGTGAAATAAATCACTGGTATATGTATATATATATGTATATGTGTATGTATATATGTATATTATATATATATATATATATATATATATATATACATATGGTATATATGTATACACATTTTGTTGCTGTTGCTGTGTGCCATAGAGTCAATTCCAACTCATAGCGACCCTATAGGACAGAGTAGAACTGCCCCATAGGGTTTCCAAGGAGTGGCTGGTGGATTCGAATTGCTGACCTTATAAATAAATAAATACACACACACACACACACACACACACACACACACACACACACATACTATATACATGTCTTAGGCTGGGTTCTCTAGAGAAGCAAAACCAGTAAAGCGTATAAATATAGAGAGAGAGATTTATATCAAAAAAACAGCTCACATGATTGTAGAGGCTAGAAAGTCCCAAGTCCATGGATTAGGAGAGAGGCTTCTACGTGGCTGGCAAACCCAAGATCGGCAGGTTGGAAAGCAGGACTCCGCTGACATGCTGTGAAGATTGATGAATCCCCGGATCAGTAGATAAGCTACTAGCTCAAGTCCCAAGAACTGGAAGTCAGACAAACAGGAGGCAGCCGCAGGATCCAAAGCGAACAAAAAGTTGGAACGTCTGCTTATTGTCAGATGCAGGTCACATCTGAAACTAAGGAAACTCCCTTTCAACTGATTGGCTACTCATAGCATATTCAGTCATTGGAGTGATCACATATAAACACTGAGAATCATGGCCCAGCCAAGTGGATACACAAGCTTAACCATCACAGTATATATATATATAATTACTGGTTAAATAGATTACTGGTATGAAACTGTTTTAACTAAAAATATTAATATCATTTATTTTCATGAGAGAAATATGACTAAATGTACTTCATTGTTTTTGAAAGTATAGGTATGACATTTTGTGATACAATTATTTTAATAGTCTGGTTCTAAATTTATTTTGATGATTTATTTTCACATCATAGTTGAAAAATACATTTCACAAAGAAACAGAGGTCTATATGGAAAAAGTTTTTCCATATATGAGTAATCATGTTAGCTTTAATTATTAAAACATGGCCCCTATTTTTTGTTTCATCCACTGGTAATTCTATTATTTATGCTGCTATTTGACTAATATATTTCTGTTTTCTATAATGTCACTCATTTTTTTGCAATTTAATGAAACGTATTTAATATTTATATATTTTTTACAAATGGCTTCAACACCTACTGAAACTTTATTTGGAAGATTTTAAAAAGATTAGAAAATTCCATTTCAAAGCCTTATTGGTATTGAAATGTAAGAGTTTTATAGGTAACACATATCAGTCAGTCTCAGAAACAAAATCACGTAATGATGGATATATTTTCAAACACACATTTTCATAAGTCTTTCTCCATAGCATGAGTTTCTCTCAAAAAGATGTTATTTTCTAATTTATTGTCAAAACCATATCTTCTAGGTGGCACAGGACTGGGCAATGTTTCATTCTGTTATACATATGGTCACCAGGAGTTGGAGTCAACTCCATAGTAATTAACAATAACAAGATAGCATATCACCAATAGCCATTGTATTATTCCACAAAGTGGCTGACAAAGAGTGCCAACCAGGAGAAGGGGACATGCTGTTCTTCTATTTACTTATCATTACCTTGGGCTTGAATTATTAGTATCATTTAACCTGAAGTTTATTTACAGGAAACATTTTAAGTCACATGTACATTTTGAGAGGGATGTTGTTGCCAGGTGCTGTTGAGTCAGTTCTGACTCATAGTGACCCTACCCACAACAGAATGAAACACTCCCCGGTCCCGCGCCATCCTCACAATCGCTGTTATGCTTGAGCCTATAGTTGTAGCCACTGTGTCAATCCATCTAGTTGAGGGTCTTCCTCTTTTTTGCTGACCCTCCAATTTACCAAGCACTATGTCCTTCTCCAAGGACTGGTCCCTCCTGATAACATGCCCAAAGTGTGTGAGAAGTAATCTCCCCATCCTTGCTTCTAAGGAGCATTCCGGCTATACTTCTTCCAAGATAGATTTTCTCATTCTTTTGGCAGTCCATGGTATATTCAATATTTTTCACCAACACCACAATTCAAAGGTATCAACTCTTCTTTGGTCATTGTCCAGCTTTCACATGTATATGAGGTGATTGAAAACACTATGGCTTGGGTCAGGAACACCTTAGTCTGTTAAAACCAGGTAATGCAGTATATAAATACATTTCTCCAAGGACATGTAAACTGCAATATATCACAATATGTTCAGAGCAAATGAATGAATGAAGGAGCCATCAGCAACCTCTGTGTTGCAGAACTCCCATTCTTCTTACTGGATCCTTGTATACCATATGTGACACAGAACCATCTAACAGATCAAGTGACGAAGCCAGTCTCAATCTCTATAGTAAATATTGGTAAAGTTAGTATATCTCTATTTTTTTTAAGAAAAAATCTAAATAGAAATAGAAGTTATTATATTTTCTTCAGGCACCTCTAATATTTTCCTCTTGCACATCCTTAGAATAGATACACCTTTAGAGACCACAGCACTAAGCTGTCTCATGCCAACAGTGCCACCAAGAGGTCAGTAGGGAATAGCATGATGCTTTTTTTTTTTCTATACTTCCAATTCTTCCCATTAAGGAGATTCAAGCCCTCACAGCTTTCCTCTTCAATCTATCCTTCATTGTCTTTTTAATTCCACTTCAGTCAATGTCAAACCAATTATCACAGAGACATATCCTTGTAAACACTGTTTTTCTATTGTTTTACTCTTATATTCTGCATAAATGTTCCTCCTCTCTACTCCTTTTTTCTCTGTGAGCTGAAAAATCAGTCTAATCATAACTTATAAGCATAAAGATAGTATTAGTCATACATCTGCCACCAAAAGAAGAGAAACTATCCATTATTTACTAGAATTAAACACAGTAAGTACCAGTATACTCAATTTCAAAAGCCTTTGAAAGTTTTAGATGTCTACTTCAGAATTTCTATTTTTCACATAAATTTCTATCCACATCTTGATCCTCTCCTAATTGTATCTGTTTGCCTCAAGCATAAGTATTCAAGAGACATGTTTCAAACTTTTTCTTATTGATTTTAATATTGTTCTGTTTTAGGAGGCTCCAATTCCTGGGAAGGTGGAGTACTGCATTTTTACACAAATAACGCAGACCTTCTACGTTTGTTAGCCAACTGCTCCCGCCTCCCGCAAGGTATTTTCATAAGTGTACTATGCTAATATTTTTTATAGCAACACTTAAAAAACTTGGCTCATTGGTGCTTATGAAAATACCTAGTGTGGGGACAGATCGGTGGACAAACAAACATACATTATTTGCATAAAAATATGGTAAGCACATTTAAATAGTAGTGGGAAGATTGGGGAAGACCAGAATTTGAAGTACCACCAAACCAGCAGTGAGTTTTCCATTTCTCCGCCACTGGCATTCCCTGGCCTGAGCATAATTCAGCCTAAAAACCTAGAAGTGGGCATCAGCACAAAGAAAGAGCTTCAGGAAAATCTCTTTAGATCTGGTTCAAGGAGTGAAAAGACAACGCTAACATTTAAAGAGATTGCAGAAACCCCCATCTGTTTGTTATGTTTCTTCTTTCTGTTTTCTCACACCCCAGTCCCCAAGAAATCCCTTGTTCGTGGTAGAAGAGTTCCCAATGGGAGACCACTGGTGGCGGACAGGAACACTTCCTCTCTGACTGGTGAAGCTGTAATTCCAAAAATGGGATAACTCAAGTCCCAGCGTTCAGGCTGAAGAACCAGAAAAGAGAACCCCAGGAAATTAAAAAAAAAAAAAAAAAAAAATCCAGTGGGATGGTAGCCAGGGAGGAAGTTAGGAAAGCGATCCCATAAAATTGTTTATAAATTGTTAAGTTCACCCCTAACCTGTGTATGCATGGATTTGATCCTAAAAGAATCTGAAAATTGAACACATAACTAGGCCATTGCCCTGGTTGCAGACTGACCACTGGGTGGTGCAAACATGTGACAAATCTGACTAGAACTGCAAAGGCTTTAAAAACTGAACTGCCATTGGAACTGTAGCCCACAGAAGGCAAGTTGGAACTTGCAGCCTCAGTCTAAGCAGATCAATTAACTGCTAAAACAAAAATATCAATGTTTTCAATAGGTTTATATAATAGTCTCATATACTCCAAAATGTGCAGGATATACTCCAAAGAGTTTCAGCACATAAAGAACCAGGAAAACCTCAATTTACACAGGAAAAGACAATCAACAGACTCCAAGATGACACATATATTAGAATTATCTGACAAAGTCTTTAAAGTAGGTAGCTATGATACAAAAGCCCTAATAAGCAGTCACAAATATTCTTGAAACAACTGGATAAACAACAGGATAAACCCAAAGAAATTCACAGAAACATATCAAAATCCAGCTGCTAAAAAGTAGGGACAAACAAAAAATCTTGAATTTAAAAAAAAAAAAAGCAGCCAGAGAGAAATGACACATTACTTTTAAACAAAAAAAACCTAAACGCATTGCCATTGAGTCAATTCTGACTCAGAGCAACCCTACAGGACAGAGTAGAACTACCACATACGGCTTCCAAGGATCGGCTGGTGGATTTGAACTGCCGAACTTTTGGTTAGCGGCTGAACATTTAACCACGGTGCCACCAGGGCTCCACAGGGGAATAATAATTGAATGATGGAAGATTCCCCGTCAGATTCTATAGAGGTAAGAAGGAAATGGAGTTCTTAGACATGACATCAAAAGCACAACCCATAAAAGAAAAGAAAAGTATAATTTGGACTTCATCAGAATTAAAAACTTTTGCTCTGTAAGAGACACTATTAAGAAATTGAAAAGGAAAACTATAGATAAAAAAAATACTTTCATATTACATATCTGGCAAAGGATTTATATCCAGAATATACATATAAATGATACTTTATAAACTCATCAATAAGGAAACAAAAACATCCAACTAAAAAATGGGCAAAAGACTTGAACAGACAGTTCCCTAAAGAAGATATAAGGATAATAAATAAGTGTATGAAAAGCTGTCCAATGTAATTAGCCATTAAACACCCAAAACCAAATTCACTGCTGTCAAGTCGATTCTGACTCATAGCAAACCTAGTACACTGTAGAACTGCCCCGTTAGGGTTTCCAAGGCTGTAAATCTTTACGGACACAGACTGCCACATCTTTCTCTCAGGGAGAAGTTGGTGGGTTCAAACCGCAGACTTTTTGGTTAGCAACCAAGCACTTTAAACACTGCACCACCAGGGCTCCCTCAATTAGCCATTAGAGAAAGGCAAAATACACGTCTATTAAAATGACTGAAATAAAAAATACTGGCAGTACCAAGTGCTAGAGAAAATGCAAACCAACTAGGGCTCTTATACGTTGCTGGTGGGAATGTAAAATGGTACAGTCACTCTGGAAAACACTTTGGCAGTTTCTTATAAAATCAAACATGAAAATATCATGTTACCCAACAATTCCACTTCTGGGTATTTACCCTTGCAAAATGAAAACTTATTGTTATGGATTAAATTATGTCCCCCAAAAATATGTGTTGCAAATCCTAGCTCCTATACCTGTGGTTATAGTCCCATTTGGGAATGGGTTTTCTTTGTTATGTTAATGGAGTAGTATTAGTGTAGGGTGTGTCTTAAATCACTCTCTTTTGAGATATAAAAGAGCAGAGTAAGCAAGCAAGAAAGCACAAACAGAGGGGAAGATACATGCCACAGTATTGCCAAGGAATTTAGAAACAGTCAATGAAAAGAGACAAGACAATTTCCCCAGCGCAGACAGAGAGAGAGAGCCTTCCCCTAGAGCTGGCACCCTGAATTCAGACTTCTAGCTTCCTAAACTGTGTGAAAATAAATATCTATTCATTAAGGCCACCCCCTCAGAATCTGTAGTTAAAGGGTGCTAGATCAAGATGAGGTACATTCTAGAAAGAACTTGTTTTGTACATATCTGAATGGTAGAGAATAAATTACAACCATAGATATACCAATACACATTTCTCTATCTCCTGCAAATATATATTTTTATAATCTTAATAAAAGTGGACAATTATGAAGGGCCTGTCATGGCTTTAAAATATATACATAAATTGTTTGACACTTCTTCATTCAAAAGATAGGGTCTCTAAATCCCTTCACCTTGAATGTTGGCTGGACTTAGTGACTTGTTTTCAATACATAGAACGTAGCAGGAGTGATGTTAAGTGGTTACGTGTTGTTTTCTCTCTTTCTCAACTCTCTCTGTCTCCTGTCTCCCTCTTTCCCTCCCTCAGATTCTCTGTCTTGGGGAAGACAGCTGCAGTGCCATCAGGACATTAAGGCAGCCCTGTGGAAACCCTCATGTGGAGAGGAAACAAGTGTTCCCGTCCACAGCCAGCACCAATGTGGGTGGGCCATGTGGGAGGACTACCTTCACAGTGGATCCTCCAGCCCCAGTCAAGCTTTCGGATGACTGAAGGTGCAGCCAACATAAGAGACACTAAACTAGCCCAGCTAAGCTGCTCCTGAATTCCTGACCCACAGAAACTGTGAAGGATAATAGCTGACTACTGCTGCTTTAAGCTACTAAATTACACAGCATTAGATAACTAATACGGACCCTACGTGCGACTGACTTCATATTCTTTATTTTATTTAATTCTCATAAAGTAGAACATTTCATTTTACAGAGAGCAACATGCTGCCCAGAATGACTGAAGAATGTACCACATAGTCACAGAGTTAGTACTTCCATTATTGCTGGCAGCAACTTGATAAATCAGAGCCCCAGCCTGGCCAAACGCACACTCCCCCAGGGCCCAGGGTAAGGAGTTGGAGCACTACAGGTACCTTGCTACTTGGGCAGTTCTGCCTGTTTTGGCGATTTATGCAGATACTTAGGCTTCCCAGACAGGGAGCAGAGCCCAGAGTCAACAGAAATAAGCACAAGGAGAACTGACCCAAAAACCAACAGTCCCAGTCAATTCACACTTACACATACCCATCTACACTCTTTGACAGTCCTTTCTTTAGCTCCTCATACAACTCCTAATCCCCATGACGCCACATTTAATCTAAGCAATTAGAGTTTGAAGCTTGGTTTGGCAAGATTCTGCCACTCACCAAGTGTGTGACCTTTCCAAGTTGTCCGCCTGTACACCTAAGCAGTGACCTTCAAATGAGTGTCCCTCAAACTTGAGACAAGTTCATGAGTCATTTGGGGTTTGGTGAGGCGTTCACATTGGGCAGAGATTTCATCAACATGGGAGACACCTACTCCTTATATAGGCTGTGGGTCCAAGGTAGATCTTCTAGCTCCCATCATTACATCTGCAACTTAGCCTTCAGGAAGGAAGACTGGGTAAAGGGAACATCCATCAATTCCTATTTGGAGGGCAAACTGAAAATGGTACATATCACTCCTGGTCACACAATATCATCCATAACTCAGTTACATGGTCACACCCAGCAATCAGGGAAGCTGAGAAATGAGGTTTCTAGCTGGGTGGCCAAGTGTCTGGCTAAAAATCAGGAGTTCTGTTTTTAAAGGTGAAAGTGGAGAATGGATATTGGTGGAAAACTGTCTGATGCACACCCCATACTACTTATTTTGTTATACTGTGAATTTTTTCTGTGCTATATCTTTGAAAACATTATTTTAACATATGCAAAGTTTTGACCATGTAGTTGTATAATAATTTATATCATCATTACCTACTCTCGGACATGTACAATGTTCACTTCACCTTATACATAATGCTGCAAAAAAAACAAACAAATTTGGCGCACTTCTCTGATTGTCTCCTTATGGGTAACCTCCTAAGACTTCTTTGAGGCACCTTGACCCAGGTCTTTGATACAAGGATCAAATATAGGCATCCCAACTGCTGTTCCAGGTCCTCTTGGAGAAAAGGGGAGCTGCTGTGGTCTGGATGCATTCTATCCCTCCTTCCACCTGCCCTGCTTTGGCTAGCTCTTCTTCCAGACCTAGGGCTGGGTACCAGCAGCAAGGCACATGGGAGAGAATTTGTTTGTAGCCAGAGGTTTCATTACTGAATGTTTTCAGGGGTTTGCTTTGAGGGTTTGCCTTGAAAATTGAATCCCACGCATCTCCATCCCATGGGTGTGTACTATTTTATTGGTACTCATCAGCTACATTTGCACATTGCTTTACAGTTTACAGAATATTTATTGTGGATTGAATTGTTTCAAAAAAAAAAAAAATGTGTTGTAAATCCTAAACCCCTAAACTTGTGGATGTAATCTCATTTGGGAATAAGACTTTCTTTGTTATGTTAATGAGACCATATCAGTGTAGGGTGTGTTTTAAACCAATCACCCTTGAGAAATAAAAAGATCAGATGGACACATAGAAGGAAGCACAAACGGAGAACGGTTGATGCCACGTGGAGATCACCAAGGAACCAAGGAAGAGAAGCTAAAAGAGTTAAGGAGTTTCCCCCAGAGCTGAGAAGGCCTTCCCTAGAACTGATGCCCTGAATTTGGAATTCTAGCTTCCAAAACTGTGAGAAAATGACTTTGTGTTTATTAAAGCCACCCACTTGTGGTATTTCTGTTATAGCAGCATTCAGAGACTAAGACAATATTTAACCACATGTGATCTCACTGACTGGCTCCAATGCTGATTTTTCTGAAACACAAATCTCATCTTACCACTTCCATGGCTTAAAACCCTTTGAAGTATCCATGGCATCTTCTGATTAAAGTTCAAATTCCTTAACATGATTTTATAAATCTCCATGACTGCCACAGCAGTTTTTACAAACCTCCCCAAAACCCAGTGGCTTAAAACAACAACAATTTATTTAGCTCATGATTCTATGGGTCACCAGTTTGGACTGGACTCAGCTGAGCAGTTCTGCTATACTCAGCTGGGCTCCATTTATGCATCCACAATCAGGTACGGGTCAGCTAGACTGCTCTGCTTCTGGGGGATAGCTGATGGTGGCATGAGGTGACCAGGGAACTGGGCCAAGTGTTTGTCATCATCCAGCAGGTTACCATGGAGGCTCCTTCTTTGCCTTTTTCCTGTCTCATGGTGATTGCCAGCAATCCTTGGCATTCTTGGCTTGCAGCTGCATCATTCCAATTTTGCTTTCATGTGGCCTTCTCCCCAGTGCCTATCTCTGTGTTTCTCTGCCTCTTTTTATAAGTAAACCGTTCATATTGGATTTGTTGTTGTCGTTAGGTGCCGTCAAGTCAGTTCCAACTCATAGTGACCCTATGTACAACAGAACAAAACACTGCCCAGTCCTGAGCCATCCTCACAATTGTTGTTATGCTTGAGCCCACTGTGTCAATCCATCTTGTTGAGGGTCTTCCTCTTTTCGCTGCACCACTAATTTACCAAGCATGATGTCCTTCTCCAGGGACTGGTCCCTCCTGATAACATGTCTGAAGTATGGATTAGGGCCCATCTATCTACTCCATTCCACCACTTGTCTGTCAGTCTGTTGTACTGTGGTGGCTTGCGTGTTGCTGTGATGCTGGAAGTTATCACCGGTATTTCAAATGCCAGCAGAGTCACCCATGATGAACAGGTTTCAACAGAGCTTCCAGACTAAGACAAACTGGGAAGAAGGACCTGGTGATCTACTTCTGAAAGAGGAAACCTTATGAATAGCAGCAGAACATTGTCTGATATACTTCTGGAAGATAAGCCCCTCAGGCTGGAAGGCACTCAATATAATGACTGGGGAAGAGCTGCCTCCTCAAAGTAGAGTAGACCTTTAATGACATGGATGGAGTAAAGCTTTTGGGACCTTCATCTGCTGATGTGGCAGGACTCAAAATGAGAAGAAACAGCTGCAAACATCCATTAGTAATTGGAATGTGGAATGTATGAAGTATGAATCTAGGAAAATTGGGAGTTGTCAAAAATGAAATGGAACACTTGAAGATCAGTATCCTAGGCATTAGTGAGCCGCCAGAAGAATGAACAAACCTGTCTAGGATGAGTACAGCCAGACTGCTCCTTAGAAGGAAGAATGGTGAGATTTGTCTTATGTACTTTGGACATGTTATCAGGAGGGATCAGTCCCTGAAGAAGGACATCATGCTCGGTAAAGCAGAGGGTCAGTGAAAAAGAGGAAGAAACTCAACAAGATGGATTGACACAGTGGTTGCAAGAATGGACTCAAACAAAGCGACGATTGTGAGGATGGCGCAGGACCAGGCAGTGTTTCATTCTGTTGTACATAGGGGTCGCTATGAGTCAGAATCGACTTGACTGCACCTAACAACAACAACATTTACTCCATTAGACCTTATTTCCAAATAAGGTCACACTCACAAATATAAGGGGTTAGAACGTCCACATATCTATTTGGGGGACACAATTCAACCCAAAACTCCTGCTCTTTACCTAGCCAGCTCCAACTAGATGCCACCTGTGATTTCCCTTCCTCCAGGAAGTCTTCCCTTATCTCTAGATAGAGCCACGCATTCCTCCTCCGTACTCTCTGTGCCCTTATCATAGCCCTTACTGTGCTCTGTTACAAATATCTGTTTTCTTACTCAATTACCCCATACGGCTATAAGGTATTTCAGAGCTAGGATTTGTGTTCTAGTACTTGCTACCTAGTGTCATATATTAAGAGCACAACAGCTAGTTAGTGGTCAACTGACTAACCGCATGTGAATGAATGAAAGAGAATTGAAGTAGGAAAGTCTTTGGCAAATCAACATGCATCAGATATACCACAATGATGGAATCTTCCAGTTGGAAGGAGTCTTAGATATTTTCTTGTCTATAGACAAATCCTTGGGATAACTGAGTTAAAAATTGCTTCTCCATCCTTTACAGGCACAGCCATGTTGTTGTGTGCCATCAAGTTGATTCCAACTCATAACGACCCTATGTGACAGAGTAGAACTGCCCCACAGGGTTTCCAAGGAGGCAGATCACTACATCTTTCTTCCAAGCAGGGGCTGGTGGGTTCAAACGGCCATCTTTTCTATTAGAGCCAAGCACTTAATCACTGCACCGGTAAGCCTCCCAGGCACCGCCATTAGGATGGGAAATTCACCCCCTCATCATAGCTTGTTCCATTCCTAAACTGTTTTCAGGCTTAGAAATCTCTCTATCCAATTGAACTCAAATCTTCCTCCTGGTAACTCCCACCTATTACCCAAGACTTTCCCTCTGGAGCCTCAAAGATAAACTTTAATCTCTCTCCCACATGTCAGGCCTCCTCAGCCCAGATCTTGCAACCATGCCTCTGAGCATGCTTCCCACAGCCATTGCTATCCTGGTGACCCTGCTCTGGAAGGGCCAGTGTCTCTGTTACTCTTGGAAAATGATATCCAGAACTAGACAGGCCGTTCTCACTGTGATGGGGAGCTGAGTGTTTAAGTGAGCCAGGGGTCAGGTCTGTGATGGCAGCTGTGAAGCTTAGGAGTGATGAGAATTATAGCTCTGCCTGAAATGGCACACAGCCATGAACCAAAACATTAGGGTGGCGTTTCTAAACAGTGCATTTAACTCTACACAACCACTAACGTAAAGAAAACCTCAACTCAGTCTTATTTTTTTTTCCTGTTTTGATCATTCATATCTTTACAGTTGCCGTGGTAGCACAATGGTTAAGCGCTTGGCTGCTAACTGAAAGGTTAGCAGTTGGAAGTCACCCAGTGGCCCTGTAAGAGAAAGACCTTGCGATCTGCTCCCATAAAGATTACAGACAAGAAAACCCTATGGGCAGTTCTCCTCTGTCACATGAGGTTGCTATGGGTTGAAATAGACTAGACAGCACATAATAACAACAACATCAAGATGAAGGCCTCCAAAAGTTCCTATTCGCTAGATTTCAAACAGCTCTGACAAAAAGGAGCAAGAGATATTGAGGAGTGTTTCATTATGAAGAAGTCATAAGCTTCGACAACTAGTTTCAAAATATGTGAGGTGTGTGCATTAGGAAGGGGACTTAACCATCCTAGGTTGTTCTTAAACCTGCTACAAAAGACCTCTTTAAAGTGTTAAAAAGGAAAGATGCCACCTTGAGGACTAAGGTGGGCCTGACCCAAGTCATGGCATTTTCAATCATCTCATCCGCATGCCAAAGCTGGGCAATGAAGAAGGAAGACTAAAGAAGAATTGATGCCTTTGAGTTGTGGTGTTGGCAAAGCATATTGAATATACCATGGACTGCCAAAAGAATGAACCAATCTGTCTTGGAAGAAGGACAGCCAGAGTGCTCTTTAGAAGCAAAGATGACAAGACTTCATCTCACTTTGGGCATGTTATCAGGAGGGTTCGGTCCCTGGAGAAGGACATCATGCTTAGTAAAGCAGAGGGTCAGCAAAAAAGAAGAAGACCCTCAATGAGATGGACTGACACAGTGGCTACCACAATGGGCTCAAACATGGCAACAATCGTGAGGATGGCACGGGACCGAGCAGTGTTTTGTTCTGTTGTACACAGGGTGGCTATGAGTCAGAACTGACTCAAAAGCACCTAACAACAATAGGTCGTCCTTGTCCTCATCACCTTCCCCAGCTACTGTGAAGAGCACATGTGTGTTATCAGAGCTTGTATTTGTTTAGAGCTTGTCCTGTGTCCAACAGAGCACTTATACATCATATGCATTTTCGTATGCCCCTACCTGGATGAAGAAGGTCCTATTATCATGCTTATTTTATACAAGAGGAAATGGAGGCTTAGAATGTTAAAATCATTTGCCCCAAGTCACAGAGCTAGTAAGTGGCAGCACTGAGCTGTAAACCCAGGTCTCTCTGGCTCCAAACCATGGGCATACAGTGAACACACTACCAGAGTTAGCATCTGCAGGGTGCCCTAAAAGGCAGGAAAATGGGTGGCTCTTTTTCCTAAATGGCGACTGATGTGAGCTGCTATTTCCCTGGAGCCACAGGGCTTACACAAGCCCCTGGAAACAGCCAGGCAGATACACTGGGCTCAGTACTAGCCTCAGTCAATCTCTTGGTGTTTGGCAGTGGTGGCCAACTTTGCTGCTATACTGGCACACTTTCCCAGAGAAATAGTAGAAAATAGGAAAGAAAAAAGAAAGAAAACCCACCCTAACGTGTTGTTTTGCTAATAGCCTTAACTTCATAATAAATAAAGACTGCAAATGGGAAGAAAATGCATAAAATGAAAATAAGCTGAGTGAATCATGGTTCGTGGTATGTACAGTATACAAATATTCGTGCTAAATTACCCTTCACTCCAACTCCATGGTTCTCCTGTGTGCACTTAAGGGCTGAGTGGTTGCCGTAGGCCTTAGTTACCGATACGCTCGCGGGAGACTTTGTGAGAGCATAAGGGGTAACCAAGGACTATTAGCACAGGCCTGAATAATGCCTAATCCCGCGGTAAGCCCCAGAAGCTCAAGCACCTCTCTGCATTTGGCAAGGGAGCAGGAATCCATCTCTTGGTCTTTCCTAGTCAATAGAAAGTGAGCTGAGGAAAAAAAAGGGAGAAAGGCCTTAATCTTAGCAACAGCAGGATCTGGTATTTTAACTGCAGAGCTTAACCGCAAAAACAAAAAGCCTTGTTGGAAAGTTTGAATCAAGGTAACCAGTTTCTGAAAGACTCTGTTGTGTAAGTGAGGAGATGGACTGCCTGGGCAAGGTGGATGAGGGCCAGAGCGGGGAGCCGTCGGTGCTTTCCTGCCCGGTGAGAGGACCGGTTCCTTCCTGTGAGGAGAAATGAGGTGGGGTGCTAAGGGCTGGTACAGGCCGTCACCACACAGCAGATGGGAGGGCCCATAAAGAGAGTCTCAGGCTGACTCAGGGACCAACATTCCCTCTCCTGTTCTGCTCTGGCCTCCCCGTGACCTTGGGGTTAAACTACAGTCAAGTCCAACGGCAATGATAACATTTATCTCACTCCTCTGTACAACCTCTAGCGGCTTCCCACAGAAGGCAACATTCTGAATGTGAGCTATTGGAATTTCCTTCCAGTGACACAGAGAGATGTGGTGGAATCTTACAGCCCAAGCTTATCCCAGCTTATCCCCACCTAGGAAAGGGAGCAGACAGCAAGTGGTTAGTGTATGTGTGTGTGTTTATACCACGTTAGGTCATTTTCTGCATGCAAAAAGGACCTTACAAACATTGTTTTATATACAAAAGGAGAATGACTTTAAAGTGTTAAACTGGCTTTTTCCTATGACTCCTGGACGCCAACTCATTACATCACCATTTCCTTCAAATAAGGGTATGGCTCTTAACGGAAAGGTCAGAGGTTTAAACCTAGCCACTCTGCGGGAGAAAGATGTGGCAGTCTGCTTCCATAAAGATTTACAGCCTTGGAAACCCTATGGAGCCGTTCTACTCTGTCCTATAGGGTTGCTATGAGTCAGAAGTGACTTGATAGCAATGGGTTTTGTTTTTTACTACATAAAGTTAACATTTTCTAGGTAGAGCTTTGGATATTTATTCCAGTTAATTCAATAACAGTTGCCATTGAATTGATCCCAACTCATAGACACCCCGTGTGTTTCAGAGTAGAACTGCTCCATAGGGTTTTTGGTTAGTAGTCGAGCGCTTCGTAACAATCGTGAGGACGGCACAGGACCGGGCAGTGTTTCGTTCTGTCGTACACAGGGTCACTATGAGTCAGAACCAACTGGACGGCACCTAACAACAGCAACAGTCAAATGCTTAACCATTTTTGCCACTCAGGGAGTCCTAATTTATTTAATAGGCACTTTCTAAGCACAGACTTTGGGGCAAGTATTAAACTCAGAACTAGTAATACCCACCCGGCTTAGTGTAGAGGTAAAGACGTGGACTCTGGAGTCAGACTGAGTTCAAACCCTGGCTCTACCACTTGCACCTTTGAGTCTTTAGTTAGAAAGCTTGAACTCTTTGTGCCTCAGTTTCTTCATCCAGGAAGTGGGGCTAACGAGGCCTCATAGTGCGAATGTGAGGATTAAATGAGATAGCATATATAGAGCCTAGTAACACAGTGTATGGCTCACAGGGTGTTTGCTGTAACTATTAAATGTCAGATGTTACCACAGAGAGGTCACAGCCCAACATGGAGCCCATGGACAGACCACGGCATCACGGTGTGATGAGGTCTTTAACAGCGTGTGAATAGAGTTCTATGGAAGAATAAGCACCAGGGAAATGGGAGGGAGGAACTGGCAGGGACAGGGGCCTGAGAGGGCAGCTTTCCAGAAAGAACAGCAGCAGGAGCAAATGGAAGGGGGTGGGGACCTGTCTGAAATTTATGGAAGAGGTGTCGATCCATGGCACTTGAGGGTAGGAAAATCGGGTAGTATTTATACTTTTTGCTAGTATTGCTTCTGTAAATTAGTTAATCATTCTAAATAACTCTTGGTTTGTTATTATTGGTACATTTCTGGATGCTTAAAATAAAATAATGTAAAATAAAGTAACATAACAACATAAAAAAAGGTTTTTTTAAAGTGATTTCAAAGACAGAGAACCATTTCCTGAGTACCCACAGGCCCTTTGCATACACAATTGCCTTTTATTTACTCCAAATAACCCTACAAGAAAGATATTCTTATCCCACCTTAACATAGCAGGAAACTGAGACATAGAGAGTGGTCTTAACTCAGCCAAGTTCATTGGACCAGTAAAAGGAGGAGTTAGGATGCAGACCCCACCTTGACTCTAAGGCTGTGCCAGTCTCCTTTGCCATGCTGCCTCCCACTGAAGTTTGTTGACTCTGACTGCCCTGCTCGGTCCCCTCCTGCCACTGTCCTGCATGCCTCTCACCTTGAGGACCATGGCATCATCTATCAGGAGTCTCTCTTCTTCCCATCATGCCTTTCCTGCCCTTTCCTCACACAACTCCTCACCCAAGGAGTAGACGATAGGCAGTAGGCGGGCAGGCCATCTTCTTCATCCAAAATAATTGACCCATTTCCTCTGTTTTTCTTAAATCTGTGAGTAAGGCTGGGAATTTACAGAAAAGCATGTAGTGTGATTTGTTTATGCTCACGCAGAACGTTAAGGGAGAGAAGGACCAGGTAGCTGTAGCTGTTGTTAGGTGCCATTGAGTTGCCTCAACTCATTGTGACCCGATGTACAACAGAACACAACACTGCCTTGTCCTGTGCCACGCTCACAATCACTGCTGTGCTTGAGCCCACTGTTGCAGCCACTGTGTCAGTCTGTCTCCAGAAACTGGTCCCTCCTGATAACATGTCAAAAGTACGTGAGACGAAGTCTCGCTATCCTCGCTTCCAAAGAGCATTCTGGCTGTACTTCTTCCAACACAGATTTGTTCTTTCTTCAGGCAGTCCATAGTATATTCAATATTCTTTACCAACACCTTAATTCAAAGGCATCAATTCTTCGATCTTCCTTATTCACTGTCCAGCTTTCCCAGGGATATGAGGTGACTGAAAATATCATGGCTTGGAACCAGGTAAAAGGTTGGTTAATACCAGTATCAGGGACTGGCCTGTTTCTGCTATAGGTGATGGTGATGACCTATGGTGACGGACACTCACGTCCTCTTCATTCCCTGTACATCCTGCACACATTGCCTCTTGACAAGTCCTATTTCCTGCCCCTCCAATAACTCAAAGAACCCTATTCTCCCCAGAGCTGTTACTCTAGTGAGTAGCAGCTTAAATGAAATGTTCTTCGTAATAGCGTGTTCACATGCTAGTGGAAGTGGTGAAGAAGGGACGGTAGGAGCACAGGAATTAGCAAGGGTTAAAAGAAGTAGTTTAGCACGCATCAGTGTCAGAGAAACACAACCTAATTTTCTTTACATACCAAAGGAAGCAAACTCATCATCACCTTGGCTGGTGTAGGGTAGCATGTTTAAAAAAAACAAAAATCAAACCCACTGCCGTGCAGTCGATTCCCACTCCTAGTGACCCTATAGGACAGAGTAGAACTGCCCCATGGGATTTCCAAGGCTGTAAATCTTTACGGAAGCAGACTGCCACGTCTTTCTCCTGTGGAGTGGCTGGTGGGTTAGAACCACCCACCTTTTGGTGAGCAGCCAAGCGCTTTAACCACTGCACCACTAGGGCTCCTTGCAGCATGTATAACCCACTATTATTCCACTTGATACCTGTTTCATGCCCTTAGCACTGCAACATCGGCAACTCTTTCACACTTGGCCTGGAAAAGAGCAATACCGGTAGCCATAGCTGTTGTTGGGTGCCATCGAGGCGATTTCGACTCAAAGCAACCCTATATGGCAGAACAGAACTGCCCCATAGGATTTGCTTGGCTATAATCTTTACAGAAGCAGGTTGCCAGCTCTTTCTCCCACAGAGATCTTTGGTAGGTTCAGACCACTCACCTTATTTGGTTAGCAGCCAAACACTTAATTGTCAATAAATGCTAAGTGTCAGGCACTGTGCTAAGCCCTTAAGGTCATTATATCATTTAATCGGCTCAAAATCAAAAACTGTTGTCATCCAGTCGATTCCAACTCATACTGACCCTATAGGACAAAGTAGAACTGCACCATAGGATTTCCAAGGAGTGGCTGGTGGATTTGAACTGCTGACCTTTCGGTTAGCAGCCAAACTCTTAACTACTGTGCAACCCGGGCTCCAGTCAACTCATAAATGCGCCAATTAGTTTGTGTTGAATATCTACCATATGTCTTCCACAGCCATTCCCACCCTTTCCCGCTTTGCTTTCTCTGTCCTGGGAGGCTGCTCTGTAGGGGTTATATCATCTGCTCCCATGCCCTCTAGCTTCTCCTTGGGTTTGGCCAAAAAAAGGAGCCTCAGGAGATCAGGATTCGGGGGAGGAGAAGGAGAGTAAGGTCAGATTCCCTCTTTATACGGTCATTTCTGGAAGGCTAAGTCATAGTTTTTCTCAAAGATCCCTTTTCTAAGCAACTCTTCCCCCTTCTGGGTTTCCATAACTTTGTTTTCCCTCTTTCTCACTGTCCTAGGGGTGATTACAACTCTACTGCTTCTAACACTGGGTCACCTCACTATCCTTTGTGGTTTCCTACGTCATTTCCATACCTTTATAGTTTTCCCCTTTGTAAATAAGCTCTCTTTGAATGGTCCTGAGTGTGGCATCTATCTCCTGTTGGGATCCTGATACATAGGCATATTATTACACTCATTCTACATATGAGACAGGGAGCTAAAGCAACTTGTGCAAGCCCC
The DNA here is from genome assembly GCA_030035585.1 of Dugong dugon. Lineage (NCBI taxonomy): Eukaryota > Metazoa > Chordata > Mammalia > Sirenia > Dugongidae > Dugong > Dugong dugon. The sequence continues at coordinate 87,877,805 of CM057474.1, read as the reverse complement.
CACAGCTAGGCAGTGGCAGAGCTGGAATTCAAAGCCAAACCCGTCTCAATGCACAGCCAGGTTCTTAGCTGCTGTCCTGTAGCAGAAATAAACGATTCCAGCAAATGCAAGCCAGCTGGGAAGCCTAGGAGATGCAGCCCTGGGAGCCTCCTCATGGTAACGTGCAGTGAGCAGGATTGCCCAGTGCAGGTAGTCTGCCTGTGATGCTCACCTGTCTACCTCTTTATCAGGCAGTGGCTTTATGCAAAAGAAAGGGGGCTGAAAATGAGCATCTTCATGGAGCCAGCTGGACTGCCCCCTCCTCCCGGAATCAGCTTGTATTAGCAGGACAGAAAACATCTGCTGGTTCAAGGAGGCTGTGTGCAGACAGGCATATGTACAGAAAATAGTGCCTATGGCAGTTAGTTTTAAATCGCTGAATGATCTCTCACAGTGGCAATGGAAACAGCAATGACAATAGAAATTGCTCATTGGCACCCCGCCTCAAGTGGCACCCAGGGAATGTGCCATACCTGCCACACCCTGGATACGCCTGTGGGGCTGTCAGATCTTGCTCATATTCAAACCTGGTTGGAAATCCACATTCCAGCACACCAAGGGCCTTTCTCTACTGCTCTAGCTGAACCAAGCTGTCATTGTTGTTGGTTGCCGTCCAGTCAATTCTAACTCAAGGAGACCACATGTATGCAGGGTAGAACCAGTATATAGGGATTTCAAGGCTATGACCTTTCAGAAGCAGATTGCCAGGCCTGTCTTCTAAAGCCCCTCTGGGTGGGTTCAAACCGCCAAACTTTTGACTAGTTGTCCAGCTCTTAACCATTTGTACCACCCAGGGTCCATAATGGCTGAAGCACAGGAAGTGAGGCAATACCTTATTTAAAACAGCAAAACAAATCTGGATGGGTCACAGCTGGTTCTTTATTCCAAAAGGGGGGAAAAAAAAAAAAACCAGGTCTAATTCATTTACTAGACACTGAGGGAGGGAGTGGAGGGAAAGAAATAATGATGCAGCTCGGCTCTGAGCAGGGACTGACCTCTTTGTGGTGGTTCCTGTCTTCTACCTCCAGAAGCTGAACGATCTTTACTTAATGAGGCCACTCTGAGTCTCCCTCCACAGAAGGAGGGTCTTCTCATCTTAGGCCCCAGACTCAAGAGGACAGAATGTTTTGGCTATAGTAATAAATTATATACATTCCCATAGATGATTTTAGGAGTTCTGGTGGTGCAACAGTTAAGCGCTCGCCTGCTAACCAAAAGTTGCCAATTCCAACCCACCCAGAGATTCTGCAGGGGAAAGACCTGGCAATCTGCTCCCATAAAGATTACAGCCTAGGAAACTGTACGGGGCAGCTCCACTCTGTCAAATGGGGTTGCTATAAGTTGAAATTGACTTGACGGCACCTAACAACAACAGATGATTTTACTGTAAAATAGGAAATGATTTTACTATTATCCCAGCTCCCACCCTGATCCCCAGCACCGTAAGTGTGCTGTGAATAGTTTCAACTTGCTCCTGGCTCTGTATCCCAACATTGAGAGCCACCTCAGGCCTACAGTGACATTTTAGAAATCCAGAGGTCCCCTTGTGGCTTATGTGGCACAATCGCCTCATTAAACTTTTGTTGTTGTTGTTGTTGTTAGGTGCCATCAGATTGGCCCCAGACTCACAGTGACTCACGCACAACCAAACAAAACACCATCTGGTCCAACCGAACCATTGTGATCCGTAGGGTTTTCATTGGCTGATTTTCAGAAGCAGATCATCAGGCCTTTTCTCCTAGACTGTCTTAGTCCAGAAGCTCTGCTGAAACCTGTTCAGCATCACAGCAACATTCAAACCTCCACTGACAGAGAGGTGGTGGCTGTGCATGAGGTACATTGACCGGAAATCGAACATGGACCACTGACGTACCAATGCCCCCATGATTAAACTTGACTCCTCTAGTTCTTGCTTTTCCATTGCATTGGATGAGAAATCTCAGCTTGGGTCGACCATTTCCCATGAACTGACCCATCAAGGACCAGCGGTATGGGAGGCCTGGGGGTTGGAGGGAGGTGACGGATAGGGGATCGTGCAATTGGAACCGGGAATATGTGAAATCTAACTGTTTACATATTCCAGAGTCAAAGCCCAGACTCCTCAGCAATCCTGCTGATCAACACACTCTAGTCGCCCACAAAGAATCTGAGCAGAACTCAACAGTCCCTTGAAAGCAAACCAGAACCCGCCAGCTAAAAGCAATGACACCACAATTATTGCCAAATGCCGGCTGGGGCAGAAGGGGTTCCTGGGAGATGCTGCAGGGCACCAAGCGAGTCAGGAGCCGGGCCTGCCGATTAATGGAGTGCTTCTGAGTTGTAGCTGTGTCTAGGAGAGTTTCTGAAATAAGCCCCAGCTGAGGCCCCTGGGAAGGGGAGAGGAAAGGCCCTTCTCCAGCATCAAGGCAGCAAAAGCACGCCATTACCATGGCTACCTCACAGCGCCTGCCTCAAAGCCTTTCAGGAATCTCTGCTATTTGTGGAAACTGGGTAGCATTCCCCAAAGGCTGGCATTCCTACACTTTCCACGTATCTATCCTCAGTGCCTGCCTCTCTTTACTTTCCCTTGCTCCAGTCAAAAAGGCCAGTGCAGGCCAGTACACTGCTCACACCAGGGGCCTCAATGACACTCAGCTTGAATGCCTCCATCAGAGGCTGCCCCAGCAGAGGTGACCCCAGCGCTGTCTTTTGCCACAAATCCGATATAGTCACAGATTACAATGTTGAACATCGTTAGCATAATCTTAAATTCCTAATGGGATTGGAGGAAAAAATAGACCTCCACTAATGTGACCCATGTGCCAATTAAGGCCTCAGGTCTTCCTTCCTTTGCTTTTTTGCGCTGTTTTCCCCACACAGTCCTCGGGGGAGGTGAGTGACAAGATAATGTAATCACTATTGTGTATTTGCCACAAAGAACACCCCGTTAGAAACCTTCGCTTCTGGCCAGCAGTGGATGCTAGTCTGCATTTTTTCAAAGACAATGAAGGAAATGTGTGCAATTGGTTTAATAAGGGAATAGTTTGAAAATGATAGAAACTGAAGGTATACTATCTTGAATTATTATTAAAAACAGACCCACCTCTGAAAAACAAAAAACCTCCAGAGAGAGAGAGCCTGTGAGGTATGTGTTCAAGTGGTTCCTTCATGTTGTCTTTTTGTGCACATCTATTGTCTTTTCTTGCCAGTACGTCTCCCTTAAGGAGCCCTGGTGGCACAACGGTTAAGTGCTCAGCTGCTAACCAAAAAGTTGATGGTTCCAACCCCCTCAGAGGCTCTGTGGGAGAATGACCTGGCGATCTACTCCCATAAAGATTACAGCCTGGAAAACCCTATGCGGCAGTTCTACTCGGTCACATGGGGTCGCTATGTGTCAAAATTGATTTGAGGGCACTTAACAAGCCAAACCCCTTGCTGTCGAGTCCGACTCATACCGATCCTATAGGACAGAGCAGAGCTGCTCCATAGGGTTTCCAAGGAGTCGCTGGTGGATTCAAACTGTGGACTTTTTGGTTAGCAACTGAGCTCTTAACCACTGTGCCACCAGGGCTCCGAAACAACATGTCTCCCTTATTAGAAGAGACACCACCTCATTTTTAGAGTTATGTCTCCTTAACTGCTCCTTCAGTAACCCCTGTCCAAACAGGAAGTTCTAGTGGGACCTGCCAATAATAGTATCTCAATTGCTTAACCTCAGGGTGGGCATCTGTCCCATAATAGACCAATTCGACTTGTCTGGGATTTTCAGAATAAACTGAAGGGAAAAAAGACACTTTTTTTTTAGTGAGAAGCTGGGAAAGGGACTCCCAAAGCTGAGGGCTGGTGGTTCCAGTCTCAGGGGATGAGGTGAGTCTAAAGGAATGAAGATTACATACAGAGAAAATCAAAGGCATGATAGGAAGAGCCCTGTGGGCATTGAAGTCCTTGGTTTTAGTTCCCTGTGGTAGATTGTCACAGTAATAGCCCCTCAATAAATTCTGTGTCCTTGTATAAACAGCTTTGCATAGTCCTTTCCCACACTGAGTCTCAACATAGCCATGTGACTTGCTTTGGCCAATGGAACATCAGTAAATGTGATGCAAGTAGAGGCTTGAAAAGCACTTAGGCATTGGAACTTATCCTCTCTCTTGCTGCTTTAGAATTCAGCCACCATATGAAGAAGCCTGGACTAGCCTGCTGGAGACCCATGGCCCAGCCAACAGTCAGCACCAACTGCCAGACATACGAGTGAAACCATCATAGAACATCTGGTCTCAGTTGAGCCATATGAGGGACACCAGGAGAGACCAACAGAAGAACCACCAAACTAAGCCCAGCCCAACCTTATGACCTATACAGTTATGAGCAAACAAAATGGTGGTTGTTTTAATCCACTGTTTTGGAGTGATTTGTTACTAAACAATAGGTAACTTGCTGCTTTCTAAAACCTTTCTGTCACCATGTGAAGACAGTGACTATAGGAGAAAAAACCATGTAGAGAAAAAGGCTTAGCTGCCCCAACCATCCCAGCTGTCCCAGACATCCAGCTGAGATCACAGATTCAACACTAAGTTGAGATGACACTATATGGAGCAGAACTGAGTCTCCCAGATGAGCCCAGCTCAAGCTGCGAACCCGCAGATTCATGAACAAATAACTTAAGTTGCTAAGTTTTGGGATTGCTTGTTATGCAGCAAAAGCTAACTCATATGACTTCCTTGAAAATACCCCATTCTCCTTTTTCATGCTCAAACAAGGTTATTAAGTGCATTGTTAATATCAAATAGGATATCCTGAAACTAAGTGATTCCTTCTCTCTTGACTACAAAAGCATAATTGTGTATAAGGAGGCAATGTACCCAGCTAAATACTCACTCTACCTATTTCTCTGACAGCTAGGTATGGTTATGTGACACAGTTGAAGCTATAAAGAAGAACATAAACAACTGATGAGATGTAATACATCTCTTCTACTTTCCACTCCCTTCCGGACAAGAACACAGATGTGATGAATGGAGACACAGCAGCCGTTTTGAGACTGTAAGTAGGAAGAAAAGAATCACCGAAATGTCAGGCCTGACACTGTTGACATACCAGGGACCACCTAACTCTAGAAGTGTTGTTACACAAGAAAAACAAAATCTTGTTTAAGACACCTGTTTAAAGTGGTTTTCTGTTATATGCAGCCAAATACAATCAGAGAAATGACTTGAATTGTGTTTCTATCACTTGTGGCCAGAAGAGTCTTGGCCTTTGCTTTGAGGAGTCCTGTGCTCCCCTCTGTACTCCATACCTTAAGGTACACTGTTTGTCATGGTTTGAATTATGTCCCCCCAAAAATATGTATATCAGTTTGGCTGGGCCATGATTCTTGGTACTGTGTGATTTTCCTATATGTTGTAAATTCTGCCTCTATGATGTTAATGAGGGAGGATGGGTGGCAGTTGTGTTAGTAAGGCAGGACCTGATCTACAAGACTTGGATTGTGTCCTGAGGCAATCTCTTGAGATATAAAAGACAGAAGTGAGCAGTGAGGCAGGGGGACCTCATACCATCAAGAAAGCAGTGCTAGGAGCAGAGCACGTCCTTTGGACCGGGGTCCCTGCGCAGAGAAGCTCCTATCCAGGGGAACACCGAAAAGAAGGCCGACAGAGAGAGAAAGCGTTCCTCTGGAACTGATGCCCTGAATTTGGACTTTCAGCCTACTTTACTGTAAGGAAATAAACTTCTCCTGTTAAAACCATCCACTTGTGGTATTCCTGTTATGGCAGCACTAGATGACTAAGACACTGTTCTTTCTCTCTAGCCCATGCGTGACACAAACTCATTTCGCTCTTTTACTTTAAAATATATGAGATGCATGGATTTTTTTTAAAGTTACTTGATAAAAACCCAAAGAAAAATGAGAGATAATCACAAGAAACATAAACAGCATGAAATGGCCCGGTTCTCATCACATTTGACCCTAAGATCTCCAAATAAGCCTATGAGCCCCAACTCCAATCTCTTTCCCTAAGACATCGTTTCTCAAAGTCTCACCTAAGAACTTGTTAGAGATGCAAATTATTGGACCCATCCCAAATCTATTCAATCAGAAACTCTTGGGAGTGAAGCTGGCAATTCATATTTTAACAAGCCCTCTAGAGGATGCCAAAGTTTGAGAACCACTATTCTAAGATAATTAGTTGCCAATTTCTAATGGACAGAGACAATCAAGCCCTCATTCCATTTCTTCTAGGCTGTGTAAGGCAATAAACAGAGCCTGGGCTTTGGACTTCAAGAAAACCTGGTATCATATTATGACTCTGCCATATTAGCCATGATATCTCAGGCCAGCAGATTAACGTCTAACTCCTTGGGGTCTAAATTGCCTACTGATAAAATGGGATATTATTTGATAGGAATGTTAGAAAGATTAAAGGGGATAAGACCTGAAAAGTCCCTATCAAGTACCTGGCCCAATGCAGGTACTAAACAAAGTCAGCTGGTTCTCCTCTTAAAGTTTGCATTTCGGCTCTGTGGCCACAGGTCACTGCAATGAATGTCTAGAATATGCAGCCATCTTATTTTTAAAAATAAAAAATAACTTCCCTAAGTCTACTTCAAATCTCTCAATACTCAGATACTTTCAGTTCAGCCAGGTGTTACGATGAAGTGTACAGCTTATTTCATAACTGATTTGTCAGAATTATCAACACCTGTCAATTCCCAGTGGCTGAGATGGACTTTCCTGGTTTAGGATGGAGGAGCTGTCCCTCTCTGGATTATTTCCACTCTCCTTGCCCCCATAAATCTTCCACCAGGGTACTTGCTTCCATTGAACCAGAAAACAACGCTTTACTATTCCATAAATACCCTAGGAATTAGATCACATTCAAGTACAATCCTTCGCTCAGAGGGACCAATTCGGAAACAACCAAGTGTGCCACAGACACTTGACATCGTTTGCTCTTTTTCTTTTAAGTTTATTATTTTAAATAAGAACTTTATATCCACGATTAAAAGATTCAACTGTTATAAAAGAGGATGTTGTATAAAGTTATTCTTTTTCCCGCCTCTGATTCTTAGATTCTGACAGAGATAACCACTCTTACCAGCTTTTTGGGTAAACTTCCAAAAATATGGAAAAAGGCATGAATAAACATACACGTACACTTGTGTGTGCATTAGAAAACACACACACAGGAGTCCCTGGGTGGTGCAAACAGTTAAGTGCTCAACTACTAGCCAAACCCACCCAGAGGCACCTCAGAAGACAGGCCTGACAAGCTGCTTCTGAAAGGTCATAGCTTTGAAAACTATGGAGCAGTTCTACTCTGCCCACATGGAGTTGCAGTGAGTTGGAATCAACTTGATGGCCAACTGCAGTGCAGTGATTTACTTAATATGGCCCTTCTAGCCATAGTCTTTGTGACTCCCACAAAACGATTGGGTGGGACTATGCAAATAAGATGCTTGTGGCCCACCAAGGGATCAGACAGCATTGTTAATAATGCAAATAAGATGCATAGCACCCTTATGGAGGCAGGACCATGTAAATAAGGTGTATGGAACCCTAATGAGGGGATTGGTCAGTTTTCTCATCCCACTAGGCTTAAAAGAGAGCCAATTCCAGAGGAGATGGGGACTGTACAACCATCAAGAAAGAAGAGCTAGAAGCAGAGCACATCCTTTGGACCTGGTGTCCCTGTGCTGAGAGCCTCCTAGACCCATGAGATAAAGAAAGAGAGCCGTAACACCAGAAGGATGGTGAGAGACGCTAAGAAGGGGCAGCAGCAGAGGCAGCAGAACCAGGAGACTGGCAGGAGACAGCATGGTGGGTGTGCCCATCCACAGAGCTAGAGAACCGAGTGTCTTTGGGCCGAGGCTTACTGGTGGCGTGGGCTGCCTCTGGGCACTTATTTGCAGAGCTAAAAGAGCTTTATAACACTTGCCTGAGCAGGGCAGAGGCAAGGCCGGCCCAAGACGCCTGAGGTGCTGAGGGCCAGAGAGAGACCTGCCTACAGCATGGCTGAGAAGAGGCTGTCTTGATCGAACAACTGTATCCTGAGCATTCCTGAACCTGAATTGTAACCTGTTACTTCCTAATAAACCCCATAACTATGAGTATGGTCTGTGAGTTCTGTGTGGCCATTGCAATGAATTATCAAACCCAGCAGAGAAGTAGAGAGTGCTGTGGCAGGGACTGTTGGTGTCAGAATTGGTAAAAAGGTTGGAGAGAGGAGATATGTCTGACCTCCACTTCATAGGAATAGGCCTTGGGCTGTTGATATTGTTTCTCCTTCCCCCTTGTGAAGTTAGAGGAGGTCAGGTGGCGTCCTCATGCCATTCTTACAGCAACAAACAGCAACACGTATACTACTCTCATTCTTTGTGTCCTACAAAGTGTGATATACACACTGTCTGCACCAAGAATATGGAAACCAGTGGGACAGAAGGACACTAAAAAAAGAGACCTTAAAAAAAAAAAAAAAACCATTGCCTTCGAGTCGGTTCCGACTCATAGTGACCTTACAGGACAGAATAGAACTGCCTCATAGGGTTTCCAAGGAGTAGCTGGTAGATTTGAACTGCGGACCTTTTCATTAGCAGCTGAGTGTTTAACCACGGCGCCACCAACAAAGTCCTATGTAGACAATGCCTGAGGGTGCTGATGACTTTACGAAAGTCTTAGGAAGTCTTATCCTGCATCTGTGGTTACACACAATGGATACTCCTTTGATGTCACTATCCATGTGTATGGGTATGTGTGTGCCTCACTCTGCACCTGAGCACGCCTCAGGCGTCTTTAGGGATCAGTCTGTTTATCACACCAGTCTGGCTGCTTGTCTGTCCTAGAATCAGGCTTCTAGCTGAATTGCCTCTGCAAGGCCCTCGCACTAATGACTGGCTCTCGTTCGCTTCTCTTTTGCCTAAGTCTGTGTACCTCCCTCCTACCTTTGGGGACTCATCTTTGGCTTTGCTCAAGTCTTAAAGCTCAGTCACTCTGGCCGGATACCTCCTCCTGCACCTCTAACACTCACCAACAAGCAGCCTTTGGGATCTTGGCCCAGTCCCTCCCCCTATTTTACAGATGGGAGAAAAATTGGCCCCTGGCATAGGTTCAGGGAAATCTCACAAGGAACATGGGCCACAGTATGTCCCGGAATAGAGACTCTAGCATTAGCTTGGGTGAAATGGGGTTGCGTCTCTAGCAATCCTGGGTTTGAATCCTGGATTTACTACAAAGGAGCTGCATTCTTGTTGAGTTTCTTATTTCCGAAGCCTCAATTTCAGTGTCTGTAAAGTGGGCATAACAATACCTGTATTGTGCAATATTTAGGATTATGAAGAACTGTGCAGAATGCCTAGTAGTATATTTTTTAGGATAAAGATAATTTTCCAAATTTTAAGTTGCATTTCTATATTTCTCCAAGATGCTCACCCTCAGGATTCTGGCTTTCTGTCTGATTTCTGCAAACATTACCAACACACATACAGCACGCTTACGCCAAAGGGAGACAAAGATTATCGAAACATTGACACTGTCCTCCAGAGACTGTAGGTGTGGTGGAGGAGATAGACATAAGCCAGTTCCAGTAGCACAATGAGCACTTCCTTCTGTGAAGGTGTGGTGAGAAGCTGTGGAAACACAGAACATGTAACTACCTGCTGTTGACAACATACAGGGAAAAGTCAAGTCCAAGATAGGTGTGACTCCTGGGCCAAAGCTGAATGTTGGCTGAAATGGGAACTTACCTTCCTTGGTATATTTCCTTAACCAGACTTAGGAACCACAGAGTTACTGGATGCCACCCTCACTTCTCTTCGGGATTTTCCAAAGACCATAGCCAGCGCTGTGACCACTTCTATTTCTGAACTTCCAGATGCATTGAACACAAAACTCCCTCTCCTCTGCACCCAGGCATGTCCTTCCACCTTTTAACACTTGGACCCCAGCATGACCACTAGATGAATTCTCTAGGAAATAAGGCCCTGACGGTAATTTGTTAAGCAAGCAAGTCAGCAGCAGGACAGGGAATCTTTCCTGACTTGTGCAGATAGGGGCTTACTTACATCACAGCATGCAATTTGTTTACCTTTATCTTAGCACAGGAGAACAAATTGCCCAGCCCTTGTTATAAATCCAGCAGCCCTGTGTCTGTGGGTAAGTTTCCATGTAAATCTTGCTAAACCTTGGCCGACTGTTCACTTTTGTTTGCTTCCTTTTCCTGGCCTCAGGCTCACCGGATCATCAGTCTCACTAGAGGACATGCCGACTTTCATCTGCAGAGACAATGGGAGAAAGGGGAAAGTGACCACAGTCACTGCTGCCAGCAAAATCCCGCCATGCAGGGTGCATGTCTTCTCGCCCAGCCGAACTACAGTGGCTCCATCTGCCAGAAGGATTTAAGGAGCCACTGGGAGATCTTTCCTCAGCAGCCTGGAAAACCAGAATTTATCATTTTTCAGAGCCTCTTGTAGACTCACCCTTTTCAGGATGGTTAATTCGAATCTATGATCCTAAGTTGGGCAAGGAGCCTGTCCAAGTGGGTTTTAAACGGCACAGGACCAGGAAATGTATCTTTCTGTTATACTTAAGGTTGCCATGAGTTGGAGCCAACTCAATGGCAACTAACAACAACAAGGCCCAATGCCAGATGGCATGGTTGAGCGGGGGAAAAGGAAACCCATCATAAAACTAACAGATAAGTTAACCATCAAAGTAAACAACCTTGACCTGGGTGTCTAGGCCTCTATGACAACAAGGATGCCCGAAGTAAAACATAAAAAACAACATGAATGATAACAAAAGCTATGAAGCCCTCCCACTGTGCCAAGCACATAGAGTGTAGTCATCTGACTTTAGCCCTGCAACTGCATGACCTCCCAGTACTCACAACAGCTCAGGAAGAAGCTTCTTGGTGAGGTGAAATGTGGCCCTTAAAAATGTTTTTGCTTTCCCTCCTCCTTCTCTAAGCGGGGCATGCTTCACCCTGAGCAGGTAACCCTAAGGTTTCAAACGGGGCATTTAGAACTTAGTACGTACTGATTTCAGGAACAGACTGATGGAAGATGGTACCATTGGGAAAAAACAGCTTGAATTTTTTACGTAAGGATAAAACCAAAAACCAAACCCATTGTCGTCGAGTCCATTTTAACTCATGGCGACCCCATGTGTTACAGAGTAAAACTGCTCCATAGGATTATCTTGGCTGTGATCTTTATGAGGAGCCCTGGTGGCATAATGGTTAAGAGTTCGGCTGCTAACCAAAAAGGTCAGCAGTTCAAGTCCACCAACCACTCCTTGGAAATCCTACGGGCATTCCTACTCTGTCCTGTAGGGTCATTATGAGTTGGAACCGACTCGACAGCACCTAACAACAGTCTTTACGAAAGAGCAGACTGCCAGGCCCAGCAGACCTCTGGGTAGGTTCAAATTGCCAGCCTTTAGGTTAATTGTTGTTAGGGGCCGATGAGCTGACTTTCACACATGGCAACCTAGGGAAGTGAAGCACAGAGAGGTTAAGTGATTTGCCCAAGATCACATAGATGTAAGAGATAGAGCTGTAATAAAACAAGTGGTCATACTTTAGAGCCTATGCTTCAAATCAGTGCTTCCCAAGCATTAATGTGCACACGAATCAGCTGGTGATCTCATTAAAATGCCAATTCTGATTCAGCATGCTGGGGTAAGGCCCAAGATCCTGCATTTCCAGCAAGCCCCTAGGTGAGGTCAATGTTGCCAGTCCAAGGACTGCGCTTGGAGAAGCAAGACTCAGTCTAACCCCCATGCTACTCAATGTGTACTCTAACACCACTGTGACCTGTCCATAGTCAAACAACTGCAGACATTGGGAGTAAGCCTCTAGAAATTTTATAACAAATTGACAGGGTTATTTTATAGCTGTTGAATCTAAAAATAGTTCAAAACAATTTTTTTACTTCATTCTTCTAATAATTTATATTTATGATGATTTGCAAAAATATCAGTCCACAAAAAGTTGGAAATTATAAATAAACAAACAAACCCAAAAGGTCTTCCTTGCAGATAATTTGCAGATCGCTCCTCTACATCACCACAAGGAGTCTTAAGCGCTTGGCTGCTAACCAAAAGGTTAGTGGTTCAAAACCACCTAGCAGCTCTTTGGGAGAAAAAGACCAAACCGATTGCCATTGAGTTGACTCATAAAGTTTCCAAGGAGAGGCTGGTGGATTTGAACTGCCAACCTTTTGGTTTGCAGCCAAATGCTTAACCATTGCACCTCCAGGGTCTGTATGTTTTATAACTGATTTACAGCTTCTATGATGACTTCATCGTGCGAAGAATGGGCTAAATGATGTAGTCTCAGGACCATTTCTTAACTGTAAAATTGTCCTCTTGATGGACTGATTACAGCCTAGCAAACTCTATGCGGCAGTTCTACTCTGTTACATGGGGTCCCTGTGAGTCGAAAATGAACTCTGTGGCAACTAAAAACAACAACGCACCACCACAGAGTTGCTGGCTCCCTAATGGTTGGGACAGTCAAGGGTGCACTTGTATGTCCTTCCCACCCCAACTCCCTTCCCTACAGATTCCATTTTTTTAAATGGTTTTAGGAGAGTTCCTGCTTATCTCCCCACAGGATGAAGACCATTCACAAACTCCCCCAAGTAAGAACCCTGAAGTCAGTTCAGACCTGGCTGTGAATTCGGGTTCATCACTTCCCAGTTTTGGAACCTGGGCCAAGTCATTTAACCTCTCTGAGGTTCCATTTCCTAATCTGTAGAACAGCGATGAAACCCACCCACTGTGTGATAACTAGGATAAGATGACGCAATGTTTGTAAAGTGCTTAGCACCACACCTGGAACAAACACCGGCAATCAATAAAGAATGGACACAATTATTTTAAGGAAAAAAAATTGCAAGAAATAAACTCATATCAAACATTCATTGACTCCATGAGCAATTTAGAGAACCAGGTCCTGACACTCCCCTTAGCACTGGGAAGGCAAGATGCTGCCTTTCTGTCCAAAAAATTAAATTAAATGAACTTCTTTTCAACTCAGGACAGTCAGAGCCTAATTTCTCACAAAGTCTCCAACTACAGTTAAATTACCGTCCTAACCGATACTTAGAGTCACGCCCCAAGGCACTGCAAATGCCTCATCATCAAGCAAAAATGTAATTATTTTCATTCTGTTCCAGAAACTTAGGCAGGCGAGTGAACTAACACAGTTTAGAAAGATTTTCAGTAACAAGGGCTGCAACAAGGTGAGTTTTATTTAACCTTCAATTAAACAGAAATCCAGTTAACCAGAGCCCCTTCAAGGCTAGAGTTTCCCTAGCTAATCCCTGTTACATTCTGCCTGTAAATCATTTACATAACAACGCAGGAGGCAGGAGCCCCTGGCGCTTTGGACAATGGAAAGAAAAGGTCTATGAACAGCACTGGTAAATGTTGAACTAATCTCTGTCAATTTGGGTAGGAATTTGTAAATCCCTAAAAACCTTTTGATTTGATTCTTCCCGTTGATTCTGACTCATAGACGCCCTATAGGACAGAGCAGAACTGCCCCATATGGAAGCAAACTGCCACATCTTTCTCCCTCAGAGTGGCTGGTAGGTTCGAACGGCAGCCCTATTGATTAGCAGCCTAGCACTTAAACACTCAGCACCAGGGTTCCCTAAATCCCTAGGCCAGGGAAAGTTGCCTGGTAGGAAGGGAACCATTTTTGAACTTGCCAAAATGGAGACGTCTTTATGCTGAGATAGTTGTTGTGTCTAAGTGCCTGGAGGGATAGAGTGATTTGATGCAGCACTCTGAAATCCGATTTATTTATCTTAGTTGGCAGGGCCCCATATCTCTAATGACTCAGTTCCTCCCACTGTAATAAATTCATTTGTTGTATTAGTCACAGTCCCCAGGCTTCTTTTTTTTTCCCCTCCCTGGGCTATTCTTGGAGCCCTGGTGGCAGAGTGGTTAAGAGCTACAGCTGCTAACCAAAAGGTCAGCAGTTCAAATCCACCAGCCACTCCTTGGAAACCCTATGGGGCAGTAAGTTCTACTCTGTCCTATAGGGTCACTGAGTCAGAATTGACTTGAAGGCAGTGGGGTACGGGGCTATTCTTCCTTCTAATTCCGAAAAATCGGCCACTGAAAACCCTACGGAGCTGTTCTGTTTTGAAACACATAGGGTCGCCATGACTCAGAATTGACTGGACCACCAACTGGTTTGGGTTTGGGTTTGGGCTATTCTTGTATAGAAGGTCCCTGGGCAGTGCAAGTGGTTTGCATTTCCAGCGTCCCTGGGTGGTGCAAACGGTTAAGTGTTTGTCTACTATTCTAAAGGTTGGTGGTTTCAACCCACCCAGAGACTCCTGGGAAGACAGGCCTGATGATCTTCTGAAAGTATACAGCCTTGAAAACCCTATGGAGCATAGCTTTATTCTGCAAGCATGGGGTTGCCATGAGTTGGAATCGATTCGATGGCCACTAACTGCAACTAACCTAGAGACTGGCTTTTCCAACACACCCAGAGGTCTGCCAGGCCTGGCGGTCTGCTTTTGTAAAGATTATAGCCAAGAAAAACCTACGGGACAGTTCTACTCTGTAACACATGGGTTGCCATGAGCTGAAATGGACTCGATGACAACTGGTTTGATTTTTTGGTTTTATTCTTATATAGAAAATTCAAGTTATTTTTTTCACAATGGTACCATCTCTATCCATCAGACATCAGGATATTATTGCTGATGTCAGATGGATCTTGGCTGAAAGCAGAGAACACCAGAAAGATGTTTACCAGCGTTTTATGGACTACGCAAAAGCCTTCGACTGCATGGGTCATAACAAGTTATGGATAACATTGTGAAGAATGGGAATTCCAGAACATTTAATTTTGCTCCTGAGGAACCTGTACATAGACAAAGAGGCAGTCATTTGAACAGAGGAAGGGGATACCGCATAGTTTAAAATTAAGAAAGATGTGTGTCAGGGTTGTATCCTTTCACCATACTTATTCAAACTGTATTCTGAGCAAATACTCTGAGAAGCTGGACTATATGAAGAAGAAGGTGGCCTCAAGATTGGTGGAAGACTAGTTAACAGCCTTCGATACGCAGATGACACAACCTTGCTTGCTGAAAGTGAAGAGGACTTGAAGCAGTTACTGATGAAGATCTAAGACCACAGCCTTTGTTATGGATTACACCTCAACATAAAGAGAGCAAAAATCCTCACAACTAGACCAATAAACAACATCACGATAAATGGAGAAAAGATTGACATTGTCAAGGATTTCATTTTACTTGGATCCACAATCAACACCCATGGGAGCAGAAGTCAAGAAATCAAATGACACATTGCATTGGGCAAATCTGCTGCAAAAAGACCTTTCAAAGTGTTAAAAAGTAAAGATGTCACCTTGAGGACTAAGGTGCGCCATGGTATTTTCAGTCACCTCATATGCATGAGAAAGGTAGACAATGAATACAAAAGATCAAAGAAGAATTGAAGCCTTTGAATTATGGTGTTGGCGAAGAATATTGACTGCCAGAAGAATGACCAAGTCTGTCTCAGAAGAAACAGAGCCAGAGTGCTCCTTGGTAGTAAGGATGGCGAGACTTCATCTCATGTACTTTGGATATGTTATCAGGAGGGACCAGTCCCTAGAGAAGGACATCATGCTTGGTAAAGTAGAGGGTCAGTGAAAAAGAGGAAGACCCTCGACGAAATGGATTGAGACAGTGGCTGCAACAATGGGCTCAAACATAATGATTGTGAGGATGGTGCAGGGCTGGGCAGTGTTTCGTTCTGTTGTACGTGGGGTAACTATGGGTTAGAACCAACTTGACGGCACCTAACAACAACAACACCATCTTCTATCAGTCTGTTTCTGAAATCAGTGTGTGCTAGGTTCTAAGTGTCCCGTTTGAAACCCTTAAGTTAGCTGCTCAGGGTGAATCATATCCCACTTAGAGGAGAAAACCCACTGCCATCAAGTAGACTTCGACTTACAGTGTTTCCAAGGCTGTAAATCTCTACAGAAGCCGACTGCCACATCTTTCCCCAACGGAGCTGTTGGTGGTTTCGAACTGCTGACCTTTCAGTTAGCAAGTCTATCGTTTTAACCACTGAGCCACCAGGGCTCTCTTAGACGAGAAGAGGGAGAACAAAAACTTGTTGAAGGGCCACATTTTGCCTCAGCAAGAAGCTTCTTCCTGTTGTTGTTTGCCATATCACTGAAACAAACGGTGGCTGGAACATGGAAGGTGTTATATGCAGTGAACTTGGACTCAGACCTGCCTGGATTTACACCCTGATGGGCCACTACCACCTTTGTGATGGGGGCGAGTCACTTTAGGTGTTTCACATCATAGTACCTGCTCCACGAGGTTGTGAGGAGGTTTCACCAGGTAATGATTACAAGCGGTTACAATAGTACCTGGCACAGAGTAAGCCCCTGGTACTTGTTAGCTGCTGCTACCTCAGAAACATGCCTCATCCTTTCTCTCGTTTATAGCTTTACCCAGAGTGGTTGTACCCGTTACTCGAACCCGTTCCCGTCAAGTCGATTCTGACTCATAGTGACCCTACAGGACAGAGTAGAACTGCGCCATACGATTTCCAAGAAACAGCTAGTGGATTCGAACTGCCCAGTTTTTGGTTAGCAGCCAAGCTATTAACCATTACTCCATCAGGGCTCCAAAGTGGTTATAAAAAATAAAAAAAAGACAGTTGCCGTCAAGTCAATTCCAACTCATAGCGACCCTATAGGACAGAGTAGAACTGCTCCCATAGAGTTTCCAAGGAGCACATGGTGGATTCAAACTGCCGACCTTTTGGTTAGCAGCCATAGCTCCTAACCACTAAGCCACCAGGGTTTCCAGAGTGGTTATAGCCACTCCAATTTGCAAAAGCCAAGTAAACATGTCTTATATACTTTTGGTTCCTTCTCTAAATATCCCTTATCTGGCAGCCCCAACTGCTTTCCTGGCCATTAAGACAAAGGCTTAATTCGATGCATTTATAAATTCATTACTTCAAAAATGCTTACTGAATGCCTACTAATTGTTGGTCATGATAGAGACCTAGAGTTCCTAGAGGGCAGGGATCATGTTTTAGTCCTCCTTGTATGGCAGGTGGGCAGGATATACAGCATAAAGTAGGTGCCCGATAAGAAAAACAGATGTTGGAATCCTAACCCCTATACCTATGGATAAGGAGCCCTGGTAGCGCAAACAGTTGAGCCCTCGGCTGCTAACTAAAAGATCAGTGGTTTGAAGCTACCAGCTGCTCCATGGGAGAAAAGACCTGGAGATCTGCTCCTACTAAGATCACAGCCTAGAAAACCTTATGGGGTAGTTCAACTCTGACACACAGGGACACTATGAGTCAGAAACCCTGGTGGCATAGTGGTTAAGTGCTACGGCTGCTAGCTAACCAAAAGTCAGCAGTTTGAATCTACTAGGCCCTCCTTGGAAACTCTATGCGTTAGTTCTACTCTGTCAACCACAAAGTGTTTGGGGTTTTTTTGTTTTTTGTTTTTTTTTGGTATAGTCAGAATAGACTTAAAGGCACACAACAATACCTGTGGATATAATCCTGTTTGGAAACAGGATTTTCTTTGTTATGTTAATGACACCCTATCAGTGTAGGGTGTGTCAGTTCAGCTAGGCCATGATTCCCAGTATTGTGTGATTGACTTCCATTTTGTCATCTGATGTGATTTTCCTACGTGTTGTAAATCCTATCTCTATGACATTAATGAGATGGGCTTAGTAGCAGTTATATTAATGAGGCAGAACTCAATCTACAAGATCAGGTTGTGTCTTAAGCCAATCTCTTTTGAGATACAGAAGAGAGAAGCCAGCAGAGAAACAGGGGAACCTCATACCACCAAGAAAGAAGCACCGGGAGCATGGTATGACTGTTGAACCCGGAGTCCCTGCGCTAAGAACTTCCTCAACCAGGGTAAGATTGATGACCAGGACCTTCCCCCAGAGCCAAAGAGAGAGAAAGCTTTCCCCTGGAGCTGGCACCCTGAATTCGGACTTGTAGCTTCCCAGACTGTGAGACAATACATTTCTCTCTGTTAAAGCCATCCACTTGTGGTAGTTCTGTTACAGCAGCACTGGAGAACTAAGATATGGGGTGCAACAATGACGAGTCACAGCCAACTCTCCTGGAGAGACAGCAGTGGCAAATAAAATCACTATTGTGACAAGCATTATGTAGGGAAACAAACAGGGGCTGAGGAAGAGTTGGGTGGATGACCAGCTAGTCAGCAAGACTCCTTTAAGAGCTTAATTTGAGCATAAAGGATGGAAAGGGTTTGATTTTGTGAAGAGTAGGATGGAAAACATCCCAGGCCCAGGGAACAGTCATGAGCTGAGGCAATCATGAGCTTGGTGTGTACAAGAAACCAAGGACTGGTGTGACTGGGCCATTGTGAGCAGCTGGGAAGCTGGCAGGTGATGAGGCCGGAAGGTGACGAAAGGTCAGACTCGTGAGTGAATGTCAGGGTGCAAAGGTGACCAACTGCCTTCTCATCTACAGACGGGACAAAGGGCAATGTGGGTATGAAGACAATGGGATTCAGCCATATGGCTTACTGTCTGGGCAAGGTGTGTAGCTGGAGGTTTCCACTGTTCCCGTGGCACTGCCTTGCGCCTGAAATTTAGCTCTGCAACGTGCTAGTTGTGCAGCCGTGGGCATGTTGCATAATCTTCTATGCCTGTTTCCTCATCCGTAAAGTGAAGCTACAATAATAACACCAACTTCATAGGCAAGGAGTAAATGAATGAGTACATATAAAGCACTTAGAATAGTGTTGGAATACAGTAAGCACTCAACAAATGTTAGCTACTGTTATTTACTTATTTATTCGTTCATTGAATTTTTTTGTTACCACCTTTGTGAATTCTCCACCATCTGAGATGTGATCTTCAAGCTCACAGGCTCAGAAACCCACCTCTGTTAGCCCATCCAAAGTGGAGGTTTACATTAACCCGGCCACACAGAGTCAGATGCATAAAACCAGACCACAAGCTTACTGATAAAAAGAAATTAATTATTGGGTCAATTTGTCTTTTCTATAGACAGTCAAATGCCTGTCTGGAGGTTGCTCAGTAGGCAGGGAGTCGAGGCATGTTGGGTCATATTAATGGTGGACAGTCTGGCTCTGCCTGCTAGTCTCATGCAACTTCATTATACTAGGAATTTCTTCTTCACAGGCCCCAACTCTCAAGTACCTGCTTCACTAAATCTGTTGTTGTCCAGTCATCTCTGACTCATGGTGACCCTATGTATATCAAAGTAGAACCATGCTCCATAGGGTTTTCAGTGGCTGATTTTTTGAAAGTAGATGGCCAGTCCTTTCTTCCAAGGCACCTCTGGAAGTTGCTGAAGATGCATCATCCCTGCAGGCCTCTCAAGACTCTCACTTTGCTTCTCATGGAGACTGATTGACCCTCCTCTGGAGGGACATTCAGTCTTAGGTATGTTAATACCTTGGAGACTTGTTGATGAATTCTGCATACCTTTGCTTTTATCCTTAATCCTCTTACAGTTAGAGGCTACCTTATTTTTTTCCTTCCAAGTCCTTAGGGAAGGCAAAGTCATTGCACTCGTGCTCCCAAGGGCAAGAAGTAATATACTTGAGACTAGAGATGCAAGATGTAATGGAAATAGCTAGAATAGTGCTATCCAATAGAACTATAATGTGAACTAAAAATGCAAACCACATATGCAACTTTAAATTTTATAGTAGCCACATTTTAAGAAGAAGAAAAAGATGATATCAATTTTACAAATATATATCATTTAATACAATATATCTCAAATATTGTCATTTCAACATGCAGTCAATATAAAAAATTAATAAGATATTTTACATTTTTTGGTACTAAGTCTTAGAAATTCAGTGTGTATTTTACATTTGGAACTAGCTACTTTTCAGGGGCTCAGTAGCCACAGGTGGATCATGGCTATCCTATTGGACAGCACAGAGCTGGAATTAATGGGTGAACTCAGCTGTGTTACTTAAGCCCAACTTCTTAACCCCTCTGACACTTAACTGTCTAGTACAGTGCCTGGCAAACCACTGGCATTTAGTAAATCTTAGAATTAATTTCTCATCTGTAAATTAGGAATAATTCTACACCATTAGGAATCTTGTGAAGAGGAGTAGAGATGACCCATGAAAAGCTCTTTCATTTATTTAACTACTATTTATTGAATGTGTCAAGGAGTCCCTGGGGCACAAATGGTCAATGTGCTCGGCTGCTAACCGAAAGTTTGGAGGTTGGAGTCCACCCAGAGGTGACTCAGAAGAAAGGCCTGGCTATCTACTTCTGAAAAGTCAGCCATTGAAAAGCCTATGGAGGCCATATCCATGCTGACACACCCGGGGTCACTATGAATCAGAATCGACTTGACAGCAACTGGTTTTTTTGCTTTTGTTTTTTCCTGGTACCACGTACCAAGCCCTGTTCTAGGAGTTGATACCTCAGTGAACAAAACAAGAATGTCCAACTTTATAGAGCTTATATCCTACTCAGGAGACACAAGAAACAAAAGTCCCGCAGTAAATTATGTGGCATACTAAACATGATATGTGCTATATAGAGAAATAGAGCAGGGAAGGGAATAAAGGGTATGCATGAGAGGACATCTAGAATTTTAAATGGGGCTGTCAGGGAAGGCTCACCAAGAAAATAACGCTGCGTCCAGGCTTAAAGGAGCATGCCGTGGAGATGTCTGGGGAAAAGTCTTCCAGGCAGGAGGAACAGCAGTGCTAAGGCCCTGAGAGAGAAGCATGCTTGCCGTGGGGAAGGCCAGCAAGGGGCCAGGGCATTTGGCAGTGTGAGTGAGGGGTTGTCAGAGAGGTAATGGGGAAGCAGGCCAGGCAGGGCCTTAGACACTACTAGGGCACTTTGGCCCTTCCATGAGGGAGATGGGGAGCCATGGGAGGGTTCTGAGCAGAGGAGTAACATGGGGGCTCAAGGTCACACAGGATCTCTTGAAGCTTCAGTGTTGTGAAGAGACTGTGGTGGGTGATGCCCCTGGTGAGTACTCCTTGGTGTCCCCTTGTCCCCAGACCTAGAAGTGGTTTGGAGGAAGCAGACAGAAATTGAGAAAGCAGGTGTTTTCAGCCCTACACCCCAAAGGGTGGTGCAAGTAGTTAATGCACTTGGCTGCGAACTGAAACGCTGGAGGTTTGAGTCTACCCAGAGGCACCTTGGAAGAAAGGCCTGCCTATCTACTTCTGAAAAATCAGGCATTGAAAACCCTATGGAGGACAGTTCCACTGACACGTGTGGGGTCACCGTGCATTGGAGTCAATTGGATGGCAACTGGTAAACACCCCAAATACTGGGTGGGTGGCCCCCAACTTGTCCTGCAGAAAGCCACATTAAGCAAATGCTGTCTTGCTCCCTCATGTCGGAGCTCCTCCTTCCCAGGAGGCATGAGGAATGCCCAAGGTAAGAAAAAGAAGTCGGGTTTGCTCTGCCGAAGCCGCTTATTGACAGCCTTGGCTCCTCTCTGAATATCTCATCCCCCCCTCCCCGCCCCCCTTCTCACACACGTAGGGCAAAATAGGATTCTTAGAATCTGGATTTCTTTTTTAAATCCCCACATTTGGATTTGCAGATATGCCAATATTTGGATCTGCAGAGCTGTAATTTAAACCTGTCTCTCCCCTGGAACTGCCTGGTGAAATGCATCTTTCATGAGGCTCCTGCAGAAGGCCAGCTACAAGCTCAGACTCCCGAGCACACATCAAACTCCGGTTCAACAGCAACAGCATGGTGGCGGGGGCCTCCTAACACAGCAGGCCCAGGGACGGGCAGGCCTCGTGGGTCCCCACTGCGGCACCCTCCTCCAGGAAGCCGTTCAAAGCGTCCTTACAGAACAACTAAGCTGCAGGGTTAACAGATGGGGAGCTGATGGTTTGGGGGTGGACTTACAGCCCCAGATCCCTTCTCAGGATGAAGTCCTGCCACCCTCACTGTCTTAGCCACCTAGGGCTCTTATAACAGAAACACCCCAAGTGGGTGGCTTCAACAAAGAGAAATGTATCCTCTCCCCGTCTAGTGGGCTACAAGTCCAGATTCTGGGCATCAGCTCCAGGGGAACGCTTTCTCTCTCTGTGGGCTCTGGAGGAGGAAGGTCCTTGTGATGCATCAGTATTCCCTTGGTCTGGGAGCATCTCAGTGCAGGAACCTCGGGTCCCGAGGATGCCCTCTGCTCCCAGTGCTGCTGTCTTGGTGGTTATGAGGTCCCCAGGTCTCTGCTTGCTTCCTTTTCCTTTTATCTCTTGTAAGATGAATGGTGGTGCAGGCCACACCCTAGGGAAACTCCTTTACGTTGGATCAGGGATGTGACCTTAGTAAGGGTGTTACAATCTCACCCTAATCTCCTTTAACATAAAATTACAGTCACAAACTGGAGGACAACCACGCAATCCTGGGAATCATGGCCCAGCCAAACAGATACACCAACTTCTGGGGGGACATAATTCAATCCATGACATCTACCTACAGGGCAGATGGCTCTGGCCCAGCCTGGCCAAGAGAGGCTGCTCCAGTGATTTGAGGCAGACAAAGGAAATATAGAGGCCTGGGGAAAGATGCCACGTGGAAGCCCTGCTCTTCCCTCCTTAGTCTGAAGGTCTAGTAATAATTCAGCCAAAGCATGGCTCTTCATGCAGGTTTTACAACCAAAGAAAGGCAGGCCCAGAGGGTTAAGGAAGCAGCTGTAGGCCAGCACCTCTCAGAAGTCAAGACAGGCCGAGCCCTCACCTACTGTGAAGACAGGCCCAGCCTTCATTTCCTGGGAAGAGTCTGATACAAAACAAAAACAAAAACAAATATGAATGAATGAACTGCCCAAAGCAGGCTTATAACGTTTATTGTCACTTATTGGATGGCCCTGTCTGCGCAGCTGCTGCTGTGATGTCCGACCTTGTCTGGAAATGGGAGGCCCATTGAGACAGTGAGGTCTGGACTAAACAAACCACCTGCCTGGTTCTCCTTGCTCCCTCACCGGCACCATCCCCAGCTCCATCCTCATGAATGGCCCAGTCCAGGGAAGGCAGTGAGCAGGATGGGAAGGCACCCAGGTAGGATGGCCTCCTGACTTTCAGTGCTAAAGCTGGCAAAGTCCTGGGCAAACAAGGTGCTATGAATTGAATTGTGCCCCTCCCCACCCCCCTGGAAATATGTGTTGGAATCCTAACTCCTATACTTGAAGATGTAATCCTATGTGCTAATCGGGTTCTTTTTGTTATGTTAATGAGGCCATGTCAGTGTAGGGTGTGTTTTAAACCTAATTACTTCTGAGACATAAAAAGATCAGATTAGACACAGAGAGAAGCAAGCACAAATGGGGGAAAGACAGATGCCACGTGGAGATCCTCAAGGAACCCAGGAATGCAGGGGTTACAGAAGCTGAGACAAGGATTTTCTCCTAGAGTGGACAGAGAGAGAAACTTCCCCTTGAACCAGTGCCCTGAATTCAGACTTCTAGCCTCCTAAACCGTGAGAAGATAAATTTCTGTTCACTAGAGCCACCCACTTGTGGCATTTGTGATCATTAAGGTGGTGTGTCTGCTTGGCTGGGCCATGTTTCTCAGTGGTTTGGCAGTTATGTTGTAGTTTGGCAGTTGTATAATGATGTGATCACCTCCATGATGAGATTTGATATAATGTGATCACCTCTGTGATGGGACCTGCTGTGAGTAGCCAATCAGTTGAAAGGGATTTCCCTTGGGGGTGTGGCCTGCATCCAATATAGGTGGACTTTCTAGTAAGACTTGCTAGCTTTTGCTAGCTCTGGATCCTGAAGCTTCCTCCTGTGCATCTGACCTCCAGTTCTTGGAACCTGAGCTAGCAGTTTGCGTGTGGTCCTTCCTGTTGATCTTGGGATTGGTCAGTCTTCGCAGCCTGTGAGCCAGAGCCCTGCTGTCTGACCTGCCAATCTTGGGTTCGCCAGCCCTTGTGGCTATGTGAATCAGGAGAAGCCTCCAGCCTGACCCATGGACTTGGGATGTTCCAGCGTCTAAAACTGCATGAGCCATTTCCTTGATATAAATCTCTCCCTATATATATTTATACACTTTACTAGTTTTGCTTCTCTAGAGATCCCAGCCTAAGTCAGCATTTCTGTTACAGCAGCACTAGATAACTAAGACACCAGGACAAGCTGGTCACTCTGTACCTGAAAGGCATACCAACACCCTCTGCCCTGTCCTCAGATTTGCCTGCTTCTGGATGATCAAATAAATGTATATGTAGTAAACCTGAGGCAACTTGGCACAATGTGGAAAAACAGACTTGGAGCCAGCTAGATTGGATTTGAATTCAGCCTTTCTCATTTACAATGGACAAAAGTGATATTGACCTCCCTGGGCCTTTGTATTCTTACCAGGGCTTCCAACCAGTTCATTCCAGTTCAACCTCCCTGCTGAGAATTTACTTTTGCACCCCAGATATACTGAATCAGAATCTACATTTTAACAAGATCCTTGGGTGATTCTTATGTATACATAAGGTGGTTCTTAGAGATCCCTAGGTGATTCTTTTGTATACATAAAAATCACCAGAGGATCCTGTTAAAATATAGATTTTGATTCAGTATACGTGGGGTAGAAATGCAAATTTTCAGCAGGGGGTCAAACTGGAATGAACCAGTTCGAAGCCCTGATTCTCATATGAGAAATGTAAAAAACAGGACTGGTATGGAGATTTAGTAAGATGCTCACAATAAATGGTTATCCTTCCACTCCTCATATTTGAATCATCATCTGGCTTTTGCAGTCTATAAATAAAGCCTGACATCTACTTTGTTGTTGTTAGCTGACTGGACTTATAATGACTGTCAAAATGGTTTAGACCATTGTGATCCATAGGGTTTGTCATGGATTGAATTGTGTCCCCCAAAAAAATGTGTGTAGCAACTTGGCAGCATCACGATCCCCAGTGTTGTATGACTGTGTAATCTGATGTGATTTCCTTATGTGTCATAAACTCTATCACTATGATGAGATTATATGTGATCTCCTTATGTGTTGTAAATTCTATCACTGTGATGAGGTTATACAGATGAGGTTGATAAGATTAGTGTCTTAGTGCAATCTCTTTTGAGATATAAAAGAGAGAAGCAAGCAGAGACACATGGGAACCTCACACCACCAAGAAAGCAGTGCTGGGAGCAGAGTGCATCCTTTGGACCTGAGGTTCCTGCGCTGAGATATCCCCAGACCAAGGAAAGACTGAGGCATCACAAGGACCTTTCTCCAGAGCCAACAGAGACAGAGAGCCTTTTCCTGGAGTTGACGCCCTGAATTTGGACTTGTAGCCTACTGGACTGTGAAGACAATAAATTTCTCTCTGTTAAAACCATCCACTTGTGGTATTTCTGTTGGAGTGGCACCAGATGACTGAGACAGGGTTCTCATTGTCTGATTTTCAGATCATCATGCCTTTCCTCGTACTCCATTTTAGTCTGGAAGTTCTGCTGAAACTTGTTCAGAATCTAGCAACACTCAAAGCTCCACTGACAGACAGGTGGTGGCTGTGCTTGAGGTTCACTGGCCAGGATGGGAGATAAGAGTTCTATCACTGGCCCACAACTGCCTTACAACAACTACATAGCCTTTATGATTTACAAGGTGGCTCAAATACACTGTCTCATCTGAGGACTCACAAGTGAGGCAAAGATTATCATAAGGCCCACTTCAGAGGCCCCTAGAACAGGCTTCTCCAAGATCACACAGCTGGCAAATAGGACTCCAACCCAGGTCATCTGGCTGATTCCTAATACTTTTTACCTATTAAAATCACAGCAAAACCCCAGAAGTGAGTAACAAGAGCAGGTAAGTCTGGGAGTTTCCCAATGTAAGGAAGGTGTGGAGGAACCTGTTTTCTGCAAACTCGCTCAGCTGCTTGCTGCCAGAGCCTGGGGCCCAACTTGGGGAACAGGCAGAGTTCCAGATTGCCTAACCAGTAAGTCTGCCCTTGTGCTCTTGTTTTGTACATTCTTGGAGTGAAGAATTTAAACCAAGCTCTCTACCATACCTGTCAAGTCAGGGCTGATGCCCTTTCCGGTAGAAACATCAACTCTCAACTATTCCCTGCTGGTCTGGGCAGGAGAATTGTGCGAGTGACTAACCGGCATTCAACACAACTTGTTTTTATTGAGTGTTTTCTCCAAGGAGGTGGGCAGGATATGATACTTGGGTCACTGCTGGGGGTAGGAAGCAACAGTATGGCTGAGAATTCAAATCCAACTAACAGTTCTTTATTGAGCAGCTGCTCTTGGGGAAGGTGCCTGCAAGGCACTATCCTTTGCACACCAGGCTCCATCTGCCTAGGATGCCTGGTCTCCCCACAGCTTGTCCCTCTGTGTGACCTGCTTCCTCTTTCACACTTTAAACCTTTTTTCCCAGGGCCACCAGAGGGGCAGCCTTAAAACACCAAAGGCATGCTCACCACTCTAACGGCATCTCCTATCAAGGCCCCCTCCCTCCCTGTGCTCAAGGGGTGCCCACCACTCTACCTGTACCTCTTATCACGGAGTTGGGGTGGGGGGAGGACCTTCTCCCTCCCTTTGCTGAAGGTGTGCCCACCACTCTACCTGTACCTCTTATCACGGAGTTGGGGTGGTGGGAGGACCTTCTCCCTCCCTTTGCTGAAGGTATGCCCACCACTCTACCTGTACCTCTTATCACGGAGTTGGGGTGGGGGGAGGACCTTCTCCCTCCCTTTGCTGAAGGTGTGCCCACCACTCTACCTGTACCTCTTATCACGGAGTTGGGGTGGGGGGAGGACCTTCTCCCTCCCTTTGCTGAAGGTGTGCCCACCACTCTACCTGTACCTCTTATCACGGAGTTGGGGTGGTGGGAGGACCTTCTCCCTCCCTTTGCTGAAGGTATGCCCACCACTCTACCTGTACCTCTTATCACGGAGTTGGGGTGGGGGGAGGACCTTCTCCCTCCCTTTGCTGAAGGTGTGCCTATCACTCTACCTTCATCTCCTACCACAGCCCCTCTCACTCCCTGTGTTCATGTCACATTGGATGAGGTGCATTGGTGGGAATCGATCCCAGCTCTCTAAACACTCCTAATTCCTTCCCACCCTAAGCCTTTGCACTTGGTGTTCCCTGTGCCTGGAACAACAAAGCTGGTTCCTTCTCATGCTTTGAGTCTCAGCTCCAGTTCCTCTTCCTCAGGAGTCCCTCCCTGACCATCTTATCTAAAGTTGGCATTTCCCCAGAACTTTCTCTGTAATGCCAGTTCCAGAAAACCAGGTGCTATCAAGTTGATTCCAACTCATGGCAACCCCAAGTGTGTCAGGGTTTTCAATGGCTGATTTTTTGGAAGTAGATCACCAGGCCTTTCTTCCAAGGCACCTCTGGGTGGACTTGAACCTTCAACCTTTGGGTTAGCAGCTGAGCACGTTAACCTTTTGTACCACCCAGGGACTCCTAGTGTCAGTTACTCAATCTCATTACCCTATTTTACTTTCTTCATGGCCCTTATCCATTTACTTATTTATCACTGGTCTTCTCCCACCAACCCATAAATGCCGTAAGAGCAGGGACTTTGTCTGCTGTATCCACAACTGTATCCCTGGAACCCGATAAAACCAGGCACTCAAATGTTTGTTAAATATTGTAGAATCTGTTTGTTTTTATTTAAAACAAAGTGGTTACGAGCATGGACCTTGAAGTAAAACCGACCTGTGCAATCTTCCCATTTACCAGGTGGGAGAAGTCACTGAACCTCTCTAAACTTAATTCTCCTTTATAAAATAATCAAACACTCACTAAATGGTACCAAAAATAAGACAAAAGAAAAACAAGCCCATTGCCATTGAGTCAATTCCAACTCCTAGTAACCCTATAGAACAGAGTAGAACTGCCCCATAGCATTTCCAAGGAATGCCTGGTGAATTTGAACTGCTAACCTTCTGGTTAGCAGCCAAGCTCTTAACCACTATGCGACCAGGACTCCACTAAATGGTAGTTATCTTTATTAATTTTAGAGTTGTGTGTTGCCTCCGCTAGTCAAGACCCCTGATGGCAGGCATTTTTTCATTCATCCTTGCATCCATGCACCTTGAAGCCTCCCCTCACGCCCTCAGCATCTTCTACTTTCCCTTCCTGCAGGACATGCCATACTGTCCTAAGGAGTCTATTTTCTCTCTGTTTCCCCTACTAAGCTGAGCTCCATGGGGACATGAATATCTCCAAAACCTAGCACGGTGCCTGTCGTATTTGTTGAACAAGTGAACGGTGAGTGCTGTGATGTAGCCGACACCTAGTAGGTCTTTAAGAAATATATTTTAAATCAAATTATCTCACAAGGAGATGTTTTAAAGACACAAATGGTATGTGATCAAGTGATGAATTACATAGGATCAAATGATAAAATGTGCAGTGTAGACACTCTACAGCAGAGGTGGCCAACACAGATGCTCTTAGGGCCCGGCAAAGGTTCGAGGTAGAGGAGGTGGGCAGGATGAGTACTGGGAAAAACTGGACACTACCTCTCTGGGAAGGGCTGGGCAACCACTGCTCAGCTTCAGCTCTTTGTTACTATACTGGAATGTGGGCCCGAGGGTTTCATATCTTCAGATTTTTTTTAAGTGAACCTGGGAAACTGGATTTTTATATGAAATTTCCAAGTTTTCAAACTGTTGGAAACTAATTTAAATTTATTACACACTTATTTGAGACCAACAAAGCATGTTTGGGAACCATTTTGTAGCCTCTGCCCAAGTGCTCTAGGTGATCAGTGGGAGGTCGAACCCTAAACCTGTTGCCCTGAGTTGATTGTGACTCATAGGGACCTTACAGGACAGAGTAGAACTGCCCCATAGGGTTTCCAATGATGTAATTTTCATGGATTGTGAGGAGTGCAGGACCAAGCAGTGTTTCATTCTGTTGTACGTAGGGTCACTATGAATCGGAACCAACCTGATGGCACCTAACAATAACAACAACAATCTTTATGGAAGCAGACTGCTGAGTCTTTCTCCTGTGAAGTGGCTGGTGGGTTCGAACCACCGATCTTTCAGTTAGCAACCGAGGGCTTCAACCACTGCATCCTAGACAGACATTAATGGGAGAAGCTTCACACGAGGAAGGCTATCAAAAGGCGTCATCTCTTGAATTGCTCACTCACTGCCTTATTAAAAAAAAACTATAACGTAATTCTTCCTCTTTGGCCAAGGATTCCCCTATAGCATCCAGCAAGCATTTATTGAAAACCTACTCAGTGCCTGATACCGGGAGATTAAGATGACTAAGAGCCTGTTCCCTCATATAATATGAGACACTATTGTATACCTGAACAGAACTCATCTCTTGATGACATCTAGACAAATAGGAGTCATATCTTCTTTCATTAGATCTTTGCCCAAGAGTGGTTGGCAGTGAACTGCCATACTACTGTGTCCTTCTACTGATTCTCCCATCCCAATACTACCTAGGAGCAAAGTGGCCTACCACAGCTGACAGTGTCAGAGGTTTATGAGCCTGACAGACATGGGTTGATCTGCCACTGACTCTCTCTAAGCCTAACTCTTCCCTACACGAACTCATAGGGTAGAGACAGACATTAAGGCAACAGCAGACCCTAGAGTATGTGTTGTCACAAGGTGGGGCTCATCTGGTCACATGCGTCTAAGACTGGCCTGAAACTATTCCAATTTAATCTTCATGGCAGGTGCACAGAAAGCTCTTTTCAGAGTAACTTATGCTGTGATCTTAGGCTTGCTGAAGGACTAACTTCCATCAAAGCTCTGCCAATATTGACTGTTCAGGCTCAAAAGTACATAAGTAGATTGATTTTTTTTCTCCCTCAAACTAAAAAGATTCACAGTAGTGTTAGTATATTCGTTTCCACTGGTTGATATACACACTGAATAAATAATAGTGTTACCTGGAAAAACCTAGTCAAATAAAACAGTGATGGAAAACAGGGTAGAGTCTTGAGTTGCATTCTCAATTCCTCCGCAAACTAGTTTGGGTGCTTCTAGTTAGTGCCTAAGCGTGCCCACTGTAAACAGAACTGTCACTCCTAACCCCCGTTATTTAAAACAAAAAAACCACTTTGATAGCCTACATCTTAGGTAGGAAGAAATGAAACCAGCAAGGGGGAAAAGTCTCTTCTTTTGCTGGAGGCGATACTTGTCTACTATCACTCTTTCCTTAAATCAGCAGGAAGGAAATATATCCACCAGGGCCCTCTAATTTGTTTCTAATTTAAGGGCAATTAGGCAATTCCTACATCCTCCACCTCCAAGAACAACAGTCAGCTGAATGCTCTCTCTTCTGCCTAACCGACTGGTAACTAACGCTCTGGAAACAACGGAGTTATAAAATCCACTTTGTGCGAACTTCGAGGGACATTTAGTAAATAGATCGCTGATCTTGGAAGCCAGCCAGTAACTAAATCTTCGTTTCCTTTCTGTGAACATTTTCTTTTTCCCTATGCCAAAGTGTCACAGTATTTATCTGGAAACACCTCTAAACTGAAGCACTTCTGAAACTGTCCCTGAAAGTCTTTTTCTGTGACCTTCCGGGCAAGAAATATATTCTAGGAACTAGGAAAGAAAAGAAACAAGCAAATGTCCCCAGTGACTGTTCCTAGGTACTCTGGGAAAGAGGAAAAACGAACAAACGTCAAACTCTAATTCACTCTCTCAGCTCTATGCTGGCAGGTGACGTTTGTCTTCCAACTTCTTCTTAAAGCCACACCTCAGAAAGATAGGGACTAAGCAAGCAAGGAAGACCCCGGAGCCAGCCTTAGGAATGCAAGCCGTGCTTGCAGTCCCAACGCAAAACCCCAAACAGCAACTACCCGGCCGGGCCCTTGAGTTGATTATTTACTAGCGGGATTTAAACCTATCCAGGGTGGGGGCGTGGCCGGGGCGGAGCCGCGCGGCCCAAGTGGGCGGGGCTGGGGCGAGGATCCCGGCTGCGCTACGCGGTGTAGGAAAGACCTGGGCTCGGGGAGTGAGCGCCTGTCTCTTTAAATGCCAGGGGCCGCGCTCCCGCCCTGGAGCCGGATCTACAATCCCGTCCGTCCAGCTCCGGCGCTTGTTGCTCGCCGGGCCCGAGCGGGAACTGCCGCCGCCGGGCCGCGAGGCTGCCTTCTTATCCTCCTCCTCGCGCCCCACCTCCCCCGAGAGCTGGGAGAGGGGGAACGGCAGCCCCAGTCGGAGGGAGGAGGCGCGGTTTGAACAGTCATTGCTCCCCACCTTCAAGTCTTGGGGCACTACGCAGCCGCGGGGGAAAGACATGCGTCGGTTCCCCCGCCCCAGTCTTGTTGCTGCCCGCGCCAGGAGAGGAAGGACTGCGGCGCCTACACCTGCAAACTCGCCGTAGAAGTCCTCGGGCTGCGGCGGGGGCCCCTCCCGTTCCCGAGGGCCTACACCTCTGCGGGTGAGTTAGCGCAGGTAACCCGAGCCGCGGGCGGGCGGGCGGGGGAGGGGGAGGGGCGGACTGCTGGGACCTGGAAGCGCCGCAGGTGAGCCAGGTAGGGTGGCTCACCTGGCCGGGCCGCGCTACGGGGATCGTCGCTCTTTCCCTCAGGAATGGATGAGTGGAGAGCGTGCCAAGGGCTAGCTGGGACCCAGGGGCGGGAGTGGGAGTTAGAAAAGGGGGGTTTAGAGTAAACTTTATCTTTCCTTCCTACCTCCTGCCGGCCCGGGTTGGTTAGGTAGGGCGCTAGCGGAAGCAGCTGGACCTGCTGATTGCAATGAGCTTTTGCCCGGGCGAGAGGAAGGGTTGGGGGCAGGGGGACACCTGAAATTGCCCAATCTCCTGTGACCGTGATCCTACAGGGGGAAAAACGAGGGGAGGCTCAGTATACCCGAGACTCCCCCTAAAATGGCTCCAGGTACTGGCCCCCAACCTTCCTGCTCTTAAAAACAAATCACCTTCGTCGCAGAGGGGCTCCTGCATGGCTTCCTTGTCTTCCCTTCCCAACAGGTGGCCCCAGCCCCTGTCCGGGAGCCTGTGCCAATGACCCTAGTGGTGGTTTCGCTTTCATCCTTCTCGCCGGTGTGAACTTGCGTCCGCAACGTGATGGGCAACCAGGTGGAGAAGCTGACCCACCTAAGTTACAAGGAAGTTCCCACCGCCGACCCGACCGGCGTGGACCGGGACGACGGGCCCCGTATCGGGGTCTCCTACATCTTCTCCAACGACGACGAGGACGTGGAGCCGCAGCCTCTGCCTCAGGTCGCGGATGGCAGCGGCTTGCCCGATGGCGGAGACGGGCTGCCGCTGCCGCCGCCGCAGCCCTATGACCCGCGACTGCACGAGGTGGAGTGCTCAGTATTCTACCGCGACGAGTGCATCTACCAGAAAAGCTTCGCGCCCGGCTCGGCGGCGCTGAGCACCTACACGCCCGAAAACCTGCTCAACAAGTGCAAGCCAGGCGACCTGGTGGAGTTCGTATCGCAGGCGCAGTACCCGCACTGGGTCGTGTACGTGGGCAACTTCCAGGTGGTGCACCTACATCGGCTGGAAGTGAGCAACAGCTTCCTGACGGACGCGAGCCACGGCCGCCGCGGCCGCGTGGTCAATGAACTGTACCGCTACAAGCCGCTGAGCCCCAGCGCTGTGGTGCGCAACGCGCTCGCGCATGTGGGCGCCAAGGAGCGCGAGCTGAGCTGGCGCAACTCCGAGAGCTTCGCTGCCTGGTGCCGCTACGGCAAGCGCGAATTCAAGATCGGCGGCGAGCTGCGCATCGGCAAGCAACCCTACCGGCTACAAATTCAGCTCTCGGCTCAGCGCAGCCACACGCTCGAGTTCCAGAGCCTGGAGGACCTGATCATGGAGAAACGGCGCAACGACCAGATTGGGCGCGCCGCGGTGCTGCAGGAGCTTGCCACGCACCTGCACCCAGCCGAGCCAGACGAGGGCGACAGCGACGCGGCGCGGACTACGGTGCCTCCAACGCGTCCCCCTGCGCCGGCCTCTGAGGCTGAAGACAGAGGTAGTGGCAGGGAGGTAGTGGCGCACTGACGTGCAAGGGGAGCGCAGAGCTGCGAAAGGGAACTGTTTGTAGCAGCCATTGCCCCCTGTCTTACTTCCTCCTCTGCCTCCTGCGCCCCAGCCGGGCTCCTGGGCCTTCTGAAAACAGAGAACGGGTTAATTGTGAGCCTGCAGAGGTTTGAGCTCGACCCCTTGGACTGGGAAGGAGGAGGAGGGCAGAGGGAGATGGTAGGACCATGTTTTTGGCTGGGGCATTTCCTTTCCACTCTCTCAGTCTGCCTTCATTTCCTGTGGGGCAAACTGTGGACTTGCCTGGCACTTAATCCCTGCTGGACTTGGGTCTAGAATCGACCCTTTTTATCCATGAGAGGGTGGAGAAAAGTTCTGCGTACCGCTGCCTGCCTTTGCCGCCTGCGTGCCTCCCTCCTGCCCCAGGCTTCCAGGGTGCCCAGTACAAAGGCCAGAGCGAGTTGGCGGTGGCGGCGTGCACCGAGAGCTGCTCATCTGCCTCCCCCGTGGAGCTGTGTGTGGGATCCGGGATGCTCGGGTGGTTTATTTTATGGGATTTCTGGGGTGCAGGGCTGGTGAAGCCATGGCTAGGTCTGGGACCAGCAGACCAAAACCAACCTGCCCACTGTTAAGTGTAACAAATAGTTGAGTAAACTCGGTCTGCAAACAAAGACTTTGCTAACTCCCTCCAACCAACCCCATGTCATTCCTTTTCAGTAGCTGGCTCTTAGCTGAGTCTCCTGCTTCACCCGCCCCAGCCCCTTCCCAGGTTATAAGTATATCATTGTCTTGGACCGACTAGGGGAAGGGTTCAATTAAGGTTTTGGTCTGCAGCCTTTGTTCATCGCCTGCTCTTGCAGACACTTACAGCTGCGTTGTTATCAAAGGAGGGACTAGTTCTTTGTGTCACTGATCTAATTAAACCTGCTCGGTATGTTCATCCGCCGGTCACAGATGGGGTTGTCTGCTGCCACCCCATAAAGTATCCACTGTAGAAGCAGACAAGCCGGGCTGTCCTGGTAGGAATCTGTTAATCTCTCCTCCCACCTCCCAGCTCCCTTCCTGAACGTTGAAGCAAAGTCTAAAGCTTAAGGTTTTGTTGATGGTCCTATGATCCCCACCCCCTTCTCTTCCCTGCTCCCCATTCCCACTTTTGTTTTGCTGGTGGTGAACTTGGTTCAATGGTAAAATTCTTACTTTTGCTAGCCACACTGGGTGCAGTTGAATTCAAAATGCAGTCTTCTTATCCTGCAACAGTAGTCCTGTTGATTGGAGAACACCCCTTCAGAATGCTTTCCCCACTAAGAGGAGGGGCCTCGGTCACAAATAAATGCCCCCTGGTGTAGTTACCCCTAAAGCACTGATGGGTGATTGTGGGATCTGTTAACCGCCGGCTGAGCTGATACTACCTGGTCTGCCGGTAAGCTTCTGTTCGCTTACGAAGCTTTAAAAATTTTTTACAACCTGTCCCATGTATTTGTGTGAGCTCTTTCATGATGTGTGCCCTGGATTCCAGAATGCTTCTCTGCTGCCACTGGCATTGCTCATGCAGTCCCAAACATTGAGTACAGGTGTGGAGTTTGTTTTTTTTTTTATCTTGGGAGTCATTATATATAGACTACTCTGTATAAGTCATTGTGTGACCGAATTCGTAAAGTTGGAATAGAATCATACTTGAGCGTTCCACAACCGGAGCCATCCTAAGCCCCCTGCCTGAAGATCGCTGAATCAAGACTTGAAGGATTTTCTTGTATGCTTATGTTTTTTTCAAACCTGGAAGTTGAGGCCATAGTCTTTAAAAGCCTAGACTTTCATAGCACCTCAAAATGAAATCTTTTTCTTATAAGGACATTAGCCATGTTCCCTGTTTTCGCAGTTACCACCGACAGAGCCAGTTGCTTGCGTTGTTTAAGATCAACCCACTTTCAAGTTCTGGTCTGGGACTTTTGAGGAAAACCAGTCTCTTGTTGGAAGTGTAGATTCTTTGATCTATCTAGTTCCTTCATTTAATTATCTCACAGCTTTGTGGTTATATTTTCTGGCTCGTGGAAAAAGGGCAAGGTGAATGTGGGTAAAGACATTTAGAAGAACTGTCTGGGTGGTGCAAATGGTTAAAGTGCTCAGCTGCTAACCAAAAGGTTGGACTTTCAAGTCCACTCAGTGGTGCCTCGGAAGAAAGTCCTGGTGATCTACTTTCAAAAACTCAGCCATCGAAAACCCTATAGAGCATAGTTCTACATTCTACTCTGACACGCATGAGGTCTCCATGAGTTGGAATCAACTGGACAGCAACTGATTTGGGATTTTGGGTTGTTGTTACTGTATCTAACCAATTTGAATATTCTTTTATGCTTAACACAGTAGTGTCATTAAAAGTAATGGCCAGCGTGTAGACAGCAGAAGGGAAGAGCAGAAAGCACTGTCCCACAGCTCTGGGCTAGCCAGCTGCTTCCTATTCTCCACCCCCTCCGCCTCCTTCACCCTCCAAATGGAGAGTCAGTGTCTGGTCACCCCGAGGTATGTTGTTGTTAGGTGCTAGTGAGTCGTTTTTGACTCACAGCGACTCCCATGTGACAGAGTAGAACTGCCCCATAGCGTTTTTTCTAGTCTATAATCTTCACGGGAGCAGCTCGCCAGGTCTTTTCTCCCACAGAGCTTCTGGTGGGTTTGAACTGCCAACCTTTCAGTTAGCAGCCAGACACTTAACTGTTGTGCCACGAGGGCTCCTTACACTGACGTATAGCAGTGGCTACCTGCCACAAGTGAACTGCTCTTTCTGAGAGGTCTCAGCTAAGAAGAACTGGTATGAAGTCTGTACCCATAGTTACAGTGTACAAGTGCTAGAGAAGAGGTTTTTGATAACAGAGCTGGAAAATGAACTATGGTAAGAAATAGAGACACACTCCAGATGCTGCTCTCCCGTGTAACTCGGGCATTTTCACAGGGTACCAGAGATGTGAAATAGGGAACACTAAGTAACAGTGACTCCATTAGAAATTTTCTTAGGATTGTGATGTCCTAACACAACAACAAACCAGCCAAGGCTCCAAGTAAGGGGGAATCGAATCAACTCTTGGCTCTCTCAAGATGGCAGTGCTGTGGATAAGTGACTTTTTAATGCCCCGGCAGTGGCTACACCTGGCACTTTAAAAAAAATAAGTATATTTAATAGTTTTGTTTTCTCCTTAGGAATAAAACTTTAGAGCTATTTTGTACTGTGACTTACTGATGGTATTTGAAGGAAAGAAATATTCTCATGTTGTTCAGAGGCTCTGGCAGTTACAGAAAGAGGAAACCCCACTGGAACATATGCTAAATGAAAGCAGACAAATTCTATTTTCTTACCTGAGCAAATATTTTATTGAGACTGCTTATGTACATTAAAGGAGCCCACAACTTCAGCTACACAACTTTTGTATCAAAAGAACTCATACTTTTTGTAGGTTTTGTTCCACATTTAATTTGAAATGACTTTGTAGCACTAAAATGCCTAGTTAGCAGAAGACTTTACTCTGGACCTTAAAGAAATTTTTAGTTTTTATGATTAAAATGACACTTCAGTGGTTAAACTTCTCATGTCTTTGGTGCTTCTGGCCCCATTCGCACTGCCAGACAGCACCGCTGCTACACGGAAACATATTTTTGGAAGCAAAACTTTAATTTTATATGACATATGCTGTGGAGAGCTAAGAAAATTTAAGGACTACTGGTTTTCTATTTTTTTTTTTTTTAACAAAATGGATTTCACTGTGTCGAAGACTTTTGATACGTGCTTGTCTAACCATTTCTTTTTTTTCAGAAATTAGAATGAAATCTAGTGCGATCATCATTGAATGGGTTCCTTTGGAAAGTTACATTTTACTTGTGAATTTCTAAAAAAAGAAATCAGGGTAGCTGTAAACTGGACTGGTTTATTCAATGTTACACTGTGTCATTTTGTTGTCTGTAATGCTTTGACCCGTGGAGAACTTCACTGACTCAACAGGAGAAATGCCTCTTGTGTTTTATTTCCCCATGGATTGTATAAACTTTATTTTTGTTGAAGGTTGTATGTTAAATCAATGTTATGGTCTTATTCCACTTCTTGAGAAGGAAGTTCTGATTGAAAATTGTTATCATTTCCTTCAAAATGAAGGGCTGTGCTTAGTTAAATAAAAGATTGATGATATCTTTTAAACTATTTCTTCTTCACTGTATGCCTTATTCAAATAAAATCGGTTAGATCCTTTTGGAAAACTCCGAGGGTTTCCAATAAACCACAGTTAATTAAATTTAAATTTTTCTGCCCTCGTATATATACCTTCTTCTGCCATGTTTTAGTCCACATTCAGGCTATTCAGTGTATTTTGCTTTCTCTGAGAATATTAGTTGTGTGTCATCTTTGCATTGCTTGGTAAACATTTGGACGAAAACCCTCACTCCGTTTATTGAAAATCACCCATTGCTCCCAGGCTATCCGTGTTCATGCAAAACACCGCATATAAGTTTTCCATCCATGTTGATTTTCAGAATCAGTGCAGAAATTGCTGGAAATCACACTCAATTTTGAAATCTCCATGAGAATTTTGGTATTAAGATGCATAAGCCATGTTGCGTCTTGGGTTGTTGCAGAGTTTCGGCCCAAGTGGGGACATGCTTACCACTAAATTACACCAAACGGGTGAACGTGGTCACACAGCACTGCTGGCATGATTCAGGATGCATGCGCCACCAATTGGTAAAGGAATAGATGTGGCACCTCGGACTGGAGCGTGGCAGATCACCTGGGCTTTGCCCACAGGCTCTTGTGAGAATTTTAGCTGGGCAGAAAGTTGAGTGCTAAAGGTTAAGGGGGACCAGGTGGCAATGAGGCCATTTGCCCCAAAAGTGGGAGTCTAGTTTATCATGGTTCTCCTTGAATGCACAAGTAGGAGAGGGGAGTCTGATCAAGAATGTGCATTTATTCTTGGGTGAATTCGGTGGAGACTGCCGTTCCTATTTCCTCTAAGTGGACGGAGCTTGCTTAATGTAGGAAGACGACGTGTGAAAGGGTTTTTGAAAATCTACAAAATGTACAGGCAGAGAGTACGTGCAGAAGGGCTTTTATTTCCTTTTGCTGAATTTACTGGGAAAACTGCTCTTATTAAACAAATACAGCAATTGTATCTGCAGAGTAGATGCAAAAATGGCTAGCGTCTGCATTTGCAATCTGCACAAGATAATGAGGTATTTATGAACGGCTAGAGGATGCTGAGCCCTAGCCTAGGTGCTAGAACATGAAGAAGTCAAAAACAAAACAAAAGCAGTCTAGAGAGAACCCTGCCCCTGAGCTTGTTTCTGGAGCCCTGGTGGTGCAGTGGTTAAGTGCTCAGCTGCGAACCGAAAAGGCGGTTAGAACCTACCAGCTACTTCTCAGGAGAATGACCTGATGATCTGCTCCCATAAAGATTACAGCCTAGAAAACCCTATGGGACAGTTCTACTCTGTCCCATAGAGTCACTGTGAATCGGAATCAACAGGCTATGAATCGAATCAATGCGTTTGGAGCTTGTTTCTATGGGGAGATCTATTTCGCTCCTACATACTGGACAGATTATAGTAAAGTGCTCATGGCTGGTAGGTGTTCAAATAAAGCTGATGTGTGTAGGTTTAATTGGAGTTTGCAAACTGGTCTGAGATGGGAATGTGAAGTGTGTACTCCCATTGGAGAAGTCAGATAAACAAGCATGAAGTTACAAATGATCATGGAGAAAAGGTGTAACTGATACCCACTAAGTACTTAATTGGGCGCCTCGTCAGTTCCCAGCACCTAACATACACAAACCCCATCCACGGTTTCCGTCCTCACCAGAACGTGCATTGTGAAAAAGGAAGTCACAGGAGATGCTGCGTTCCAGTCGTGATAGGTGCTGTGAAGGACATGTACGGGGCTTGGGGAGAGGCTCTCTCCATCAAGGGAGCCACAGAAGGCTTCCCTGAAAAAGTAGCATTTATGCTGAGACTTGGAAGAGGGGGAGGAAAAAGCCAGGTGCTGTGGAGTGGGCAATGATTAACGGAGGAAGGGTGAGAAGTGCGCGACTCAATAGCATTATGAACCTTAAACCAAACAAATCCAAGCTGTTGCCATTGAGTTGATTCTGACTCATAGTGACCCTATCGGACAGAATAAAACTGCCCCATAGGGTGTCTAAGGCTGTAGTCTTTACGGAAGCAGATTGCCACATCTCTTCTCCCTCAGTGGTTGGTTGGTTCCAACTACCAACTTTTCGGTTAGCAGCTGAGTGCTTAACCACTGCACCACTGGGGTGCTTTCTAAAACTGGTTGGTATCCACTGAATTGATTTTACAACTTACTAATGGAAGATCCAGAGTTTCCAAAACACTCCTTGAGAGTCCGGAAGCGTCCCCGGGTTTCCTTCCCCTGGATGGCAGGGCCCTTGGCTCTCCTTTCTGTTACATCTCATCATATCTAGTATGTTCCTTTGCTATTTTATCCCACCTTGTTATTCTATTACAGCACCTTATTTATTTCCTTTATAACAATTTTCCAAGATTATGATTGTCTTACCCCTTCATTGTATGTCTCACGCCCCCACTAGAATATCAGTTTCGTAAGGCCAAAGGCCTTGTTTGCTTTGAGCATCACTCTGTACCTAGTGCTTAACGTAGTACCTGGGCATAGTAAGTGCTCAATAGATGCTTATGAATGAGTGAAGGGATGGCCGTGTTTTACACTCTGAGATTTATTTTCCCTCTCTCAAACAGTTCAACACATTTCAAGTGCCCTGCTGGTTTGATCATAGAAAATGTTCCCCACTGATCTTGGGAGACCAGATCCTAGGCACAGGGTGCCCTGCCTTGCCAAAGATTGCTAAGTCCCCTAAGAATGACGTGGGCAAATAGCAGGGCTGTCAGAGACAGAGGCCTCCCCAAAACTTTGATTCACGGTAGGATGGAGGGGGCATTGAGAAATTTTGGATTTTCCTTTTCTTCCACCTTGGAAACTGGGAGCTTGGGTTGTGAATTCACTTGTTTAAAGGAAATCATGTTGGTGATAATTCTTGCCCACCTGAGTATAGGAACTGAGGTTTGTACCTGCTACACATCTTTCCAGTAACCCTGGTGGCACAACAGTTAAGCTTTTAGCTGCTAATCAAAAGGTTGGTGGTTCAAACCCATCCAGCAGCTCCTTGGGAGAAAGACCTAACAGTCTGCTCCTGTAAATATTAAAACTCAAAAAAACAAACACATTGCCATCCAGCCGGTTCCGACTTATTAGTGACCCTATAGAACAGAGTAGAACGGCCCCATAGGGTTTCCAAGGCTGTTGGCTTAGTTATCTTGTGCTGCTATAACAGAAATACCATGAGTGGATGGCTTTAATAAACAGAAGTTTATTCCCTCACAGTCTATTAGGCTACAAGTCCAAATTCAAGGCGTCAGCTCCAGGAGAATGCTTTCTCCGTCGGCTCTGGAGGAAGGTCCGTGTCATCAATCTTCCCTTGGTCTGGGAGCTTCTCTGCGCAGGAACCTCAGGTCCAAAAGATGCACTCTGCTCCCAGCACTGCTTTCTTGGTACTGTGAGGTTCCCAAGTGTCTCTGCTCACTTCTCTCTTTTATATCTCAAAAGAGATTGGCTTAAGACACTAATCTGGTAGACCTCATCAGTATAACCGCTGCTAATCCATCTTATTACATCACAGTGATGGAGTTTACAACACATAAGGAAATCACATCAGATTACAAAATGATATATAATCATACAATACTGGGAATCATGACCCAGCCAAGCTGACATATTTTGGGGGGACACAATTCAATCCATGACACTTGCTTACTTTGAATGTTTTCAGGAGGGACCAATCTCTGGAGAAGGACATCGTGCTTGGTAAAGTACAGGGTCAGCAAAAAAGAGGAAGACTCTTGTTATGAATTGTGTCCCCCAAAATAAATGTTGTAAATTCTAACCCCTATACTTGTAGATGTAATCCCATTTCGGAATAGGGTTTTCTTTATTATTTTAATTAGTCCATGTTAGTGCAGGGTGTGTCTTAACCCAGTCACCTTCGATATGTAAGATGAGTAGATTCGGCACAGACAAGCAAGCAGAGATGGAGGAAGACAGATGGCATGCCACATGAAGGAACCAAGGAACAAGCCAAAAAGAGACAAGGACTTTCCCCCAGAGCTGACAGAGAGAGCCTTCCCCTAGAGCTGGTGCCCAAAATTCAGACTTCTAGCCTCCTGAACTGGAAGAAAATAAAATTCTGTTTGTTAAAGCCACTCACTTGCCCTGTGTTCTGTTATAGCAGCACTGGATACCAAGACAACCCTCAACAACGTGGATAGACAACAGCAGCTGCAACAATGGGCTCCAACAGCTCGAAGATGGCGTAGAACCAGGCCATATTTCTTTCTGTGAATCAAAAAGTTGCCATGAGCTGGAGCCGACTCAATGGCATCTAACAACATAACAACAAACTACTTCTTTTTTGTAATGAAATAGAATAAAATGTCAGTGTATCACAAAGTTATCTTTAGCAAGGATCTTAGTGGATAAAACTTTTGTTATGTTTTTACTTCAGCATATGTAGTAAATGTACTTTTTTTTTTTATAATGATTTTTTTTTTTTCCTTTATAAACACCTATGGAGTCCTGGATCAGGATGTAAAATGTATCCTGTGGGTTGAGGTTAGAAAGATAGCGAGTTATTGCACTAAAATGTAAGCTCCATGAGAGCAGCGATTTCCACTTGTTTTGTTTTCTTCTGAATCCCCAACACTTGTCACACACTCAATACGCGTTTGCTGATTAATGAAGGCAGCTAGGGGTCATATCATATAGGTCTTTGGGTTCCATGGCAAAGAGTTTGAATTTGTTCTAAATGAGATGGAAGGCATTGAAAGGTGTTAAGCAAAGGGTGTGACATAATCTGATTTGGGATTTTTAAAAGCTCACTCTAGCTTCTGTGTGGAGAATGGATTTTTTTGGGGTGGGGGGGAAGAAGGGGAAAATGAGTGGTTATAAGGGGGGCTTTTTTAAGTTAATTTTTGTTATTTTGTTGTTCTTGAGAATATACACAGCAAAACGTAATACCAGTTCACCCATTTCCACATGTACAATTCAGTGATACTGGTTACATTCTTTGAGTTGTACATCCATTCTCACCCTCCTTTTCTAAGTTGTTCCTCCGCCATTAACGTAAACTCACAGCCCACTAAGGTTCCTATCTAATCTTTTGAGTTGCTGTTGTCCCTTTGATCTATGGGGGGCTTTTTAGGTAGCTTTGGAATAGATAGTAATACCATGGAATAGGATAATGACAGGGTAATGAAGCAGAGTTAATTTGAGATACATTCTCCAGGTAGACTTGCTGATGGATTGTGGTATAGGAGGGAGGGACTCTGAGTGAAGGAAATTAAAGAATCAAGAATGATTTTTGACTTAACAAAGTAAGTGATGGGGAAGACGTTAGCTTGGTGGAGAGCAGATGGTATTGGGAAGAATGAGAAGTCCCAAGAATGAAGGGAACGAGTGGTCTCAACAACAAATGCTTACCAAGTGTTTGGTGTGTCCACAGCCCTGGTGTAGGCACATTAGAGAGACAGGAATTGTGTTCCAAGGTATGAGTAATGCTTGCATAGTTGTAAACTTGTTGGTGAAATCATATTAAAGAACCTGAAGTAACTTGAGAGTAATAAAGACAGTGTGACTCTTTCAACTATGGGATGTGGTTAGGGGCAAAAGGATGTCCTGGCCACCTAGTTTATCTCCAGCAGTAACAACAACACTCATTTGTAATATGATGCATTTCCAAAGCATGTTTCACAGGTATTACATTTGATCTTTGGCCCCTCTCTTTTAATTAATGGGTATGGAAATTGAGCTTCAGCAAAGGAGAAATAAAACGTTTACTGAGCACATACTGTATGTCAGAACCCGTGCTCAGAAACTTGTAAATGGCATTTCATTTAATCCTCAGCATAACCTGGGAGGCTGCCACTGTGATCCCCATTTTAAAGATGAAGTGATAACTCACCAAAAATCAGCTGAGCTGCTAAACGGACAAACCACAGTTCAATCCACAGTTATCTGACTCCTCGTCCAACAGCTCTTTGCACTACCTTACAGTCACTTCTAGCAATTACAGCCATTCTCATCCCCAAGTTTTCTCTTCATATTTCTGCTGTGCT
This sequence comes from Dugong dugon, assembly GCA_030035585.1. NCBI lineage: Eukaryota > Metazoa > Chordata > Mammalia > Sirenia > Dugongidae > Dugong > Dugong dugon. Next base: position 87,834,622 of record CM057474.1, on the reverse strand, counting down.
GCTGAAAGATTGGAGCGGTGGAACTGAGACTTAGATCTTCTCCAGTGGCTCCTACGCTACTATGAAAGATGAGTTTATGAGGGCAGCTGAGAGGGTGACAGAGACCTAGGGGAAGACAAGCCTGTGGGCAAAGAGCTGCTTTGTTTTGTTTTGTTTTTCTTTAAACTTTTTATTTGAACTTAATTTCAAACTTGGGTGAATAAGAAGAGTGTGAAGAAACTGTGTCTATCCTATATGCAGATTCCCTTGGTGTTAACATTTGATTCCATTTGTAAAGTGCAAGTGGGATAAATGTTTTTAGTGTCATTGCTGCCCAAGGACTCTGCATGCCTGGCAGCCTTTTTGTTTCTCATTTGAACAGTCCTATAAGCTGGCACTCAAATTCAGCCGTCCCTACCCGTGATCTCAAAGTCCATTTTGCATTATTGCCCAGGATTTCCTTCTCTCTTGCATTGTGGTGAGAAGTCTGGCACTGCCACCCGTCCACTTGAATTCAGATAACTGCCCCAACCACTTATTAGCTGTTGAAACTGTTGGCAATGCAGTTTCCTCATCTGAAAAATGGGCATGGAAGTAGCACCTCCTAACCAGTGTGAAGATTATGTGGAATTGTGTGAGAAAGAGGTTCACCACAATACCAAGCACAGAGTAAATTCCCCTAGAAATGCAAACTCACGTTGGAAAGGACTCATATTCAGCTCATAGTCATTTGTACAGATGTACCAATTGTTAAAATGTCCAGACACCTCCATTGTTGTTAGCACTGTGGAATTGGCTCTGACGCATGGTGACCTTGTGGATAACAGAATGAAACATTGCCCATCTGGTGCCATCTTCCTGATGGCTGGTATGTTGGAGGCTATTCTTGTGGCTGTGTTGCCAATCCGTCTCATCAAGGATTCCCCTCATTTTCACTGACTCTCTACTTTACCAAACATGATGTCCTTTGCTAGAGATCGGTCTTTTCTGATGATGTTTCCAAAGTAAGCAAGCCAAAGTCTCGTCATCCTTGCTTCTAAAAAGCATTCTGGTTGTATTTCTTCTGAGGCTGATTTATTTGTTCTTTGGCAGTCCATGGTATATTCAATATTCTTCACCAACACCACAGTTCAAACACATCCCTGTCTTCCTTTTTCACTATCTACCTTTCACATGCATATGAGGAAATTGAAAAGACCATGGGTTGAGTCAGGTGCAGCTTAGTCATACCAGTTGGTATATAGCTTCCCTCCCACCACCATAGCCTGCCCATCTTCCTGACCACCTGGCCTCTCCTCTAAGATCCCTGTGGGTACCCCTGCAAACTAACAGACACCCAGATGTAGCTCTAGGTAGAACATTTTGATTGGTTAGTCACTGATGGAAAATGTTAATATCATGGTTGAATATTAGCTCACCAAAAAAACCAAACCCGTTGCTGTTGAGCAACCCTGTAGGACAGAGTAGAACTACCCCATAGGGTTTCCAGGGGGCGGCTCGTGGATTTGGACTGTCAGACTTTCGGTTAGCAGCTGTAGCTCTCAACCACTGGGCCACCAGGGCTCCTGAACATTAGCTCAGTGCCTATAAATACTATCACCTCCGTTTACAAATGAGGAAGGAAGTCCGTGGAGGGAACTTTGCCCAAGGTCACACAGCTAAGAATGACTTAAACCTGGGACTGTTCAATTTCCAAAACCACTTTCAATCTCCTTGTTTACAAGCCTGGTCCAGCCACTTGTGACCTTGCAACTTATGCCCTCTTAGAGGGGGGAATGGCGAGTGTGGAAGGACCCGTCTGGTCCCCTATCTATCCAGGCATTGGAAAGTGAGTTTGTAGGGAAATTTTCCCTGTCTTTTTGTCTGGGGCAAATAGTCAAGTCCAGTGGTCAATTTTAGGCCAGAGAGCAAACTCAACTCGTTAATGATTCACAGAGTTGATAATTCTGCTCTTCTCTTGATTGTTAAACCAGTTGAGACAAGCCAGAGCTACAAAGCTGGTAAAACAAACTTTTTGAAACAGCAGTATATAAATATTTTTACAGAGAAAACATGGGCCAAGGAAAGCAAAGACATGCAGGGAAAGGAGCTTGGCCTTGGGAACCGAACAGACTCCGCTTATGAGCTTTTGTTATTGGGCAAGTCAATCAGTAAACTCAGTTTCATCATTTGGAAAATGAGAATAACAATAATTACTTTGAAGAGTCATTTAGAGTCAGATACGATGGGTGCACAGGGCTGAGCTCAGTGCCTGGCACCAGGAGTGAGAGTCAGACTATTTACTGAGCTGGACTACAGGACACTGAACAAACCAGAGTCACTGTGAACAGCATCTCAGAGGCCCAGCGGGCCAAGAGTTAGCCCTTAACTTGCTGAATCATGGGGGCAAGGGTTCGACTATTTACCAACCAGTATAGAAATGTTTTAGCTGCTGTGCCCACGAATCCTGGCTGTGAGCAGCCCTGCCTGGCAGCTGGAAGGCACTCAGCCATCATATGGGCTATTCTTCATTATGTGAGAAATTTGGGATTTGGTTCCTTTCCAATGGAGTCCCTGGGTGGTGCAAACAGTTTGTGCGCTCGGCTGCTAACCAAAAGGTTGGAGGTTTGAGTCTACCTAGAAGTGCCTCAGAAGAAAGGCCTGGCGATCTACTTCCAAAAAATCAGCCATTGAAAACCCCGTGGATCACAGTCCTCCTCTGACATACATAGGGTCACTATGAGTCAGAATCAACTTTACAACAATTGGTTGGTTTTTCTTTGTCAATAATACAGAAAGGTGTAAAGGGAAAGTAGAAGCCCCTCTCCCTCCCACTTTCCATCCTTACTCCCTAAAGATAACAATTAGTAACAGCTTTCCTTCCTTCTTTTACGTAACTTGTTCACATAACTTGTTCAAGGTCACACAGAGACTGAGGATCTATATGCTGTACCACTTCTTGGCTAGAGGAAGTCTGGCACATAGTAGGCACTCAGAAAAAACAAGTTTGTTATTCTTCTCTTCCTTCCTCCCTCCCTCCTTTCTTCCCTCCCTCCTTTCCTTCCTTCCTTTTTTTTTCTTCCATGCAAATGGAATCATAATATAATAATGGCTAATATTTTTCTTGTGCTTGCTAAGTGCTTGAGAATATTTGAAACATCTTGTACACACTATAGAGCCCTGGTGGCATAATAGTTAAGAGCTTGGCTGCTAACCAAAATGTCGGCAGTTTGAATCCACCAGCTGCTCCTTGGAAACCCTATGGGGCAGTTCTACTCTGTCATATAGGGTTGCTGTGAGTCAGAATCAACTCGACGGTAATGGGTTTGGTTTGTTTGTTTTGTGTGGACTATTTTATTTAAACCTCATGACAACTCCGTGAAATAGGTACTGCTTTTATTCCCATTTTCCAGATGGAGAAACTGAGGCCCGGAGAGGTTATGTCACTTGCCTAAAGTCACGCAGTAAGTGGCAGAGACAGGATAAGAACCCAGGCAGTCAATATACATCTGTCTTATTTTGTTTCATGCTTACATAGCATCTCTTAATAAGAATGAATCATAATTCATTTAAATTATCGTTGGACATTGAAGTTGTCCGAATCTCTTGCCCTGATAATTATGACTGCATTGAACATCCTGCTGTCTTTGTCTTTGACGTTCTCAGTTTTATTTGATGTCTACTTTGTGGCAGGCACTGTGGGATGATGTTTTCATATCTTCTACCATTTAACCCTCACAGCCAGTCCATGAAGTTGGGAATCATCCATTTTGCAGATAAGGATATTGAGACTCAAAGATGTTAAGTAACTTGCTCAAGGTCCCCGAGTTAGTGAGTGGAGTGGTAGAGGGTGGAATTGAACTCAGGTTGTCTGACTCCAGAGCCTATACCACCACTGTCTCTGTGGAACATACATGGCTGTGTGTGAGAGGCCCCACAAGGAATCCGCACGTCTACAGGGATCTTCGCCTCCTAACACCTTTACCCCTTTATGTCGTTTCTTGTGTGTGAATATTGCCGAGACTCAATTTCCTTACCTGTATAACAGGTATAATACCTATCTTATAAAATTACTATAAAAATTAAGCATCTAGAATAATTCCTAACGTTACAGAGTTACTTTATGCTAGATATTGTTCTAAGAGCTTCACATGTATTACCTTATTCTGTCATCTTGGCAACCCAATGGAGCAGATACTATTACTATCCCCATTTTAGAGACGAGAACACGGAGGCCCAGAGAGTTCACACATCTTGTCCAAGATCACACAGAGACTGAGGACCTATATGCTCTACTGCTTCTTGGCTAGAAGAGTCTGGTGCATAGTAGGCACACACACACACAAAGAAAAAGTTACTCTTTTTATTTGCTTCTTATTTAATTTTATTTTTTGATGCTTTGCAAATGACTGTTTACCCTAGAGCAGGGCTTGGCAATAAGGAGCCCTGGTGGCGCAGTGGTTAAAAAGCTTAGCTGCTAACGGAAAGCTCAGCAGTTCGAACCTACCACCAAGCTGCTCTGCTGTCTGCTTCTGTAAACATTTACAGTCTTGGAAATTCTTTGGGACAGTTCTAGTCTGTCCCATAGGATTGCTATGAGTTGGGATCGACTCGACGGCAGTGAGTTTGGTTTTGGTTTAGGGAGTAGCAAATTTTTTCTGAAATGGACCAGATAGTACATATTTTAGGCTTTGCAGACCATATGGTCTTTATTGCAACTACTCGACTCTGCTATGGTAGCATGAAAGCAGTCATAGACAATACATAAATGAATGTGGGGACTGTGTGCCAATAAAGCAATATTTATAAAAATCGGCAGCAGCTGGATTTGGTCTGCTGGCCTGTAGTTTGCTTGCCTTTACCCTAGAGTCTTCCAGTATCAAAAGAACCTAAGTAGCTTCATCTAGCCCTGAGTGGCTGTGGTAGATTTGTTTATTGTTCTCTATTCTTCATTCCCTCCCTCTGCCCTGTAATCTTGTAGTGCAGTAAAGTGGGCCGAGTATATTTTCCCAGCCCATTGATGTTGGCTCATCCAAATTATATATTTTGGCTAATAGACCGTTAGTAAATGTGATGTGAGACTCAAATGTGCTTGCAGTCTTTGGCTTGACTCTTTCTCTCCCATGATACTCCATGAATAAATGATACCTGGGACAGCCACCAGTCCAAGGGGAATATGGAGGCATGTGGTATGGACCTAAACTCAACCTGCTGACTTGGTTCTGAAGTCCACCCAAGGCCAGCCAATAGCAGCTGACTCTCAGATCTGTGGGTGAACAATAAAAGTTTATTAAAGTTTTAAGTCACTGAGTTTCAGGGTGATTTGTTACCCAGCATTAGCTAACCCATATGGAAGAATAGACCCATCCTTAGAGCTATCCTTTTTTGTGGGAGGTGTTCATAAACTGTCTGGGGCTACCTGACTTTCATTTCAAGAGTTGAATCAAAATATCAGGGAATATCATCCCAGTGGGCTGCCCTTCCCCAGCCTCCATCTGCATCCCTCTACGGTAGCAATGGAGACGTGAGAATAGCCAAACAAAGCAGAGACAGCAGTGGAAAAAGCATGTCTCAGAGTTCTAAGATGTGAGTTCAAGTCTAGATCCAGCTTCTCTGAGCTTAGGTAATGGATTGATTTTTTTCCCCATCTGTAAAAAAAAAAATGGCCCAGGAATCCTATTCTCTCAAGGTTAAGGCAGGAATTAAATGGCAAGGCACTCATCTGGTACAAAGTATGTTCTTTACAACCATTTGTCTACTAAAGTCATTGAAGCCAGAAGTGACTCGTCATATCCTAAGAAAGCCATATAAGCCTTGGGTGGGACATTCAAGAGGTCTTCTGAAGTCAGAAGATATGCAATATGACTGCCACATAGCAAGCTCCCAATCAGTATTTGTTCATTGTTCAGGACTCTTAGAACGGGTAGTTGTTCTATCTTTCCATAAGTTTAGTTCTCTGTAATATCAGGTGTCATCTGCAAATAAGTAGTTTTACTTCTTTCTTTTCTATCTGGATGCTTGTTATTTCTTTTTTCTTGTTTAATTGTCCTGATAGAACCTCCAGCACAATGTTGAATAGAAATGGCAAGAGCAGACATCACTGTCTTGCTCCTGATGGCAGGAGGAAAGCTTTCAGTCTTTCACCATGGAGTATGATGTTAGCTGTGGGTTTTTCATAGGTACCCTTTATCAGGTTGAGGAAATTCCCTTCTATTCTTAGTTTGTTGAGTGTTTTTATTATAAAAAGATGTTAGATTTTGTAGAGTATTTTTTTTCTGCAGCGATTGAGATGACCATGTGGTGTTGAACTTTTTTTTTTTATTAATATGATGTATGACATTGATCGATCTTTGTATTTTGAAACAACCTTACATTCCTGGGATAAATCTCACTTGCTCATGGTATATATCCCTTTTTACATGTTGGTGGATTCAGTTTGTTAGTATTTTTTTGAGGAATTTTTGTCTATATTCATACGAAACATTGCTTTGTGGTTTTATTGTGATATCTTTATCTGGTTTGGTATCAGGGTGACACTGGCTTCATAGAATGAGTTGGGAAGTGTTCCCTTCTGTTTTAGTTTTTGGAAGAGTACATGAAGGATTCGTGTTAATTTTTCTTTGACTGTTTGGTAGAATTCATGTGTGGAGCATTGTGGTTCTGGACTTTTCTTTGTGGGAAGTTTTTTTAATTGCTAACTAAATCCCTTTGTTATATATCTATTCAGATTTCCTATATATTCTTGAGTCAATTTCAGTAGTTTGAGTCTTTAAAGGAATTGTCCATTTCATCTGAATTATCTAGTTTGTTGGCATACAGTTGTTCAAAGTATCCCTTTATAATCCTTTTTATTTTTGTAAGGTCAGTAGTAATGTCCTCTTTCTTATGCCTGATGTTAGTTATATGAGTCTTCTCCCTTTTTTTCTTGGCAGTTTTGCTAAAGATTTGTCAATTTTGTTGATCTTTTCAAAGAGTCAGCTTTTGGTTGTATTGATTTTCTCTATTATTTTTCTAGTCTCTATCTCATTTTTTTTGCTTTAGTTTTTATTATTTCTTTCTGCTTATTTTGAGTTTGGTTTGCTCTTTTTCTAGTTACTTAAGGTAGAAGACTAGATTATTAAGATCTTTCTTAATGTTATCTTTCATATAGCCCTTTACAGCTATAAATTTCCATCACAGCACTGCTTTAGCTGCGTCCTATTGGTTTGATTTGTTATATATTCGTTTCAATTTATCTCAAATTATTTTCTAATTTCTTTTATGATATTTTTTAACTCATTGGCTATTTAGGAATATGTTGTTTAATTTCAACATATCTGTGAGTATTATTGAATTGAATTGAGTCCCCCAAAATGATATTTTGTATGGCCTCGAGATATACCAGAGGGGAGAGATTAGGACCTTCTCAGGTCTTTCCTGGGCATGCGCACAGCCCCGCACATTTGCATTAGCTTCTAAATTCCCAGGATTATGTTTACCTTTTCCAAGCCCCCTGCGGTCATTTCATTCCGCAGTTTTGTTTTGTGTTAAGTTTTTTGGTCAGCTTGTTTTTAGCCTCAGCTGTTGTACAGTTGCTGGTAGTTGTGTTAGACAAAAGCCCTGAGGTACTCTTTGCACAGAGTGAGCTCTGAGTCAGGTCAAATAAAGACAACCTTGGAGAATGGAACATGAGTTGCCATACAGGTCAAATAGTGACAGTTCTCTGGGGATGGGGTCCTGGGGAGCTTCAAACCCATTCTGCTCCTTCCAGGGGCTGCTAAGTGGCTGTTTTCACAACTACCGAAGTTGTGAGTTAGCTTTCATTGCCACCACAAAGCCGGGAAGAGGCGGATGGGATAGGTCGAGTTAAAATGCACAGGATTCACTGTCCTTTCCAAGATTTCAGTTTTTTTTCTTGATGCCTTGGTTTGTTGTGAGCCTTTGGTTAATTTCCAGAGTTGTGAAAAAGTTGACTTTGACAGTTTTGCCAGTGTTCTCAATGCTTTTATGAAGAAGTGGATTTTTGGAGGTCCTTAATCCACCATTCTGGAACAGACAATTGTATATTACCTTTCTATAGCTGTGTGACTAACTACCACAAACTTGTTGTTGTTTTTGCCAGGTGTCTTTGAGTCGGTTCTGACTCATAGTGACCCTGTGTCCAACAGAACGAAACACTGCCAGATCCTGCACCATCCTCACAATCATTGCTATGTCTGAACCCATTGTTTCAGGCACTGTGTCAGTCCATCTCCTTCAGGGTGTTCGTCTTTTCCACTGACCTTCTGTTTTACCGAGCATGGTGTCTTCCAGGGACTAGTCCCTCCTGATAACATGTCCAAAGTATGTGAGATGAAGTCTCCCCGTTCTCACTTCTAAGGAGCTTTCTGGCTGTACTATTTGTTCATTCTTCTGGCACTTCATGGTATATTCAATATTCTTTGCCAACGAAGGCATCAATTCTTCTTCGGTCTTCCTTATTCATTGTCCAGCTTTTCCATGCATATGAGGCGATTGAGAGTACCAAACTTAGCACCCATTTATTTTATCACAGTTTTTATTGGTCTGAAGTCTGAACACAGTGTCATTGGGTTCTCTGCTCAGGGTTTTTACAAGACTGAAATGAAGATGTTGACTGGGCTGCGTTCTCATCTGGAATCCAGGGTCTTCTTCCAAACTCATTCAGTTTGTTGGCAGATTTCAGTTCCTTGTGGTTGTGAGACTGAGGTCCCATTTTCTTGCTGGCTGTTGGCTGGGATGGGTGAGGGGGAGCTCCCAGCTCCTAGAGGCTGCCCTCAGGTCCTAGGCAGCATCACCTGCAGCTTACTTCTTCAAAGCCAGAAGGAGAATCTTTCTCCAGTCTGTTCGGTTGGAGTCTTCCATAGTGTAACCTAATCACCACATGAATATCCTACCATATTCACACGTTCTGCCTACACTCAAGGGGAGGGGATTATATAGGGAATATACATTAGGGAGTGGGAATCTTGGGGGCCATTTTAAAATCATGCCTACCATAGGCTTAATTGGAGCCCTGCTGGCACAGTCGTTAAGCGTTTGACTGCTAACCAAAAGGTTGGCAGTTTGAATCCACCAGCCACTCCTTGGAAACCCTTTGGGGCAGTTCTGTTCTGTCCTATAGGGTCGCTATGAGTCAGAATCGACGGCAACCGGTTTGGGTTTTTTTTTTGTTTTTTTTGTTTTTTTTTTATAGGCTTAATTGTGGATCTCCAGGCATACAGATATAAGAGACATCATTTCCACCTATATTTTTTTTGTATAGCACTGTTTTATATAGCACTTTCACATAAGCTAATCTAACATGATCCTCTCAAAAGACTTCTGAGATGGGGGGGGGGGGGGGGGCGGTGTTCCTAAGGCCATTTTAGAGATGTAAACCAAAATCTCAGAGATGTTATGTGACTTGCTCCTGGGAACATAGCCAATGTGAGGAGGCACAATGATTCATCTGGCTGTACATGGAGCACCCTCTGCCCTGCCCCACACTTGTCTGTCATGTTAAAGGTCAGTCCTTTCTGAGTTTTCTTTGTTACATAGCACTGAGGACATTAGTACTCGAGTCCTCTTTAAGGGACTTTGTCTCTGGAACAGCCTCCCCTGGGCTTCTGCATCTCCTGCCCGTGTGTTTGAGGAGAATCCCTGAGCATGGAAAATGGTATTAACCAGGAGTTGTGATAAAATGGAGTTTTCAGGGGTGAATTGCAATTTAAATAGCTGAAAAATTCCATTTACTTCCAGCAATGTGTTCTGAATGCTCCCTCTGGCCCAGCTCAAAGGGAGTAGACCGCAGTCTCCTGCAGAAAGTAAACGGAATTTCTATTTTTGTCTCTGAACTGCCTTGAAATCAGCAGTCTCGAGACTGGCAATGGGACCTTGGTGAAGACATCATCAGAAAGAACAGCAGAAAGGTCTGAACATAGTCAGCCATAGACCAAACTCACTCTCACTTTAATTTAATGGTTTTACAAGAGGTAGAAGAAATTAACCAGTTAAGACCAGCCTTCCCACTTCTCTGTGCTTAGGCTGGTTCAATGTGTCCCATCATCTGAAAGACAGTGGGTTTTCTGTAGTTCCAGTTCAAACCTTTTGGCTCTTTTTTGTGGCTTTCTATAGAAATGCAAATGGATGCTCAATGCCCTCATCAATCAATCAATCCTTCAGATATTTGAGGACAGTGAAGCCAGGAGGTTGGTGCCTGCCCTGAGACCTTTGCCTGATCCCTGCACAGGTTCCCCAGCTGCTATAAGAAGGTGGCTGTAGCAGCTGCCACCTTTTCCGGGGAATCGGCCTGCAAAGAATCTGGCAGCCAACGACTGATGGGAGGCTACAAAGGTCAACCCCCTTGCCTCAAAGTGAGGATAACTTGATGGGTGCATTCCATGCTCCAGAGCTCCCTGTGGGATCAGGCTGAGGCTGACTCCAGCTGAGTGCACATCCTTGCTTAGCTCTTCCCCTGACTGGCTTGCTTCCCACACTCCCTCTCTCCTGAAAGCCACCCTCAGTGAATCCTACCCACTGCCGTTGAGTCAATTCTGACTCCTGTAGGACAGAGTAGAACAGCCCCACAGGGTTTCCAAGACTGTAATCTTTACAAAAGCAGACTGCCACGTCTTTCTCCCACAGAACAGCTGGTGGGTTCAAACTGTCGAACTTGCTGTTAGCAGCCGAGCACCTTAACCACTGCCCCACCAGGGCTCTCTCCTCAGTGAGTCACGTGCATCAAATCCCTGCCTCAGGCTCTGCTTTGAGGGCACTGACCTAAGACAGACCCCAAGGGGAGGAGCAGCGCCAGGGATAGTCAGAGCAAGGTTCCTTTATCACACAAGAGACGTGTATGTGTGTGTCTCACCACCTTAGCTTCTAGCAAGGTAACCATAATGATGGTGACAATAAAAGAGTCACTTTGCTGGGTATTATACTTCTCTGATGCCTCAGTTATTTTAACAAGTTCATTTCCAGGCAGCTCCTTCTAAGCAACAAATGGGTCTTAGCTTCCCACTTGAGAAAAGAGCTCAGGTAGCAAGGTGACCTCTGTTATTAAATCAACACAATAGGGCAGACTCATTCTGTCCTCCCTATAACGGTCATCAAGGAAGATTTAGCAGCCACTCCACCACGTTCTCACGAAGGTAAAGCTCTCACTGCAGGGGTGTTTGCTAAGCCTCCCTAAGCCAAGGTGACCTGGGGATTGGCCATGAGCGGAAGCTTAAACAGTTCACCTGTAGGTTTGTTGTGATTGTGTTTCTTTTCTCTATTTTTTTTGCCAGTTAACATTTCTCAGCCTGCGAAAGTTAGAATTCTCTTGCCTTGATTCTCACCCTTACTCTCATCTTGATACCTTCCATGCCTCACTTCTCCAAATGCTGAAAAGTTGCTGTCAAGTTGATTCTGACTCATGACAACCCCATGTTGCCAGAGTAGATTGTATTCCATAGGGTTTTCAATGACAGATTGTTTGGAAGCAGATCTCCAGGCCTTTCTTCCAAGGTACCTCTGGGTGGACTCGAACAGCTGGCCTTTCAGTTAGTAGCCCAGTGTTTAACCATTGGTACCACCCAGGGACTCCACACTTAGTGGTAAAGCCAGTTAAGATGGCATTTAATAGAAAGAACAGGGGGCTGCAAGTAGGCCACGTGTGTCCATCCTGATGTCACTCCCCCACCCCCTACTCTCAGTTCTGTCTCCCTACTCGACACCCACCTATGGTTTGACGAGGAGGCTTCAGGGCTTTATTGTGATCCTAAGATACTCTCCACTCTCCCATGTAACCTGGGTCATGGGGGGAAAGAAGGTTGCCAGAAGGAGGGGCCTTGAAATATAAGATACATAGCAATTTTCCTTCAAGGAGTTAGCTAAAGATGTTTAAAAGTATTTTTGTAAAATGACTCAGGTGATCAAAGGCCCATCTGCATTATGATGATCTGTATTAAAACCCTATAGTTACCAAATTTTTATTATTAAATTTTTTTTTTGATGGCGTGTGTTTTCAGTATTTGAATGCACAATTACTAATTGTGTTCAAATTTTTGGTTGGTAATAGGGATTTTGAGAAATATGATCTGGTAATACAATCCACCAGTGAGGCTAGTGGCACTGTGGTACCACTGATCTGTGCCATGACAGTATACCAGTGGGAACTAGAGATCCAGTTTTCCTGCGGGCACCATTAGGTTACATGGAGAACCTCTGGTTTTCCAAATATGATACAGAAAAACCAAAACAAACCCATCAGGGCTCCGTAACTATCACACAGGAAGGCCATAGTTATGCTTGCAAGCCTTATCTCACAGAAATAAAGGAAAAAAGGGCAACAGTTTACAAAACTAGCACATCCAGGAAGCATCAACTAATAGAATGCTCAACCTACACAAAAACGAGGCTCCCACTCCGGTCTGCTGAGATTCACACATTTCAAAAGGGACCCACCTTGATGCTAAATGCATTAGAACCAGGATAACGGATTACCTACAAGATGCAGAGGCACAAAAAGTGGATAGCATACCATCACACCAACGATAATGACAGCGTTTAATGTGAATCGTAATGATGCATCCAAAACCAGTTGCCGTGGAGTCGATTCCAGTTCATGGCGACCTTCAGAGTGGAACTGTGCTCCGTAGGTTTCTCAGTGATGGACTTTTCAGTAGTAGCTTGCCAGGTTTTTCTTCTGAGGCCCCTCTCGGTGGAGTCAGACCTCCAACCTTTCAGTTAGCAGATGAGTGTGTTAATGTTTGTACCAGGGACTCCTATAATGCATCCAAGGTGGACTTACAGCAACCTTACTGGAAATCTCAGTATTAGTGAACAGTGCTTTATGCTGCAGGAAAATGCACGGGGGTACTCTGTTGAGAATTTTACATACAACAACTAACCATGTTACTTTCACTCAAGCGATCTTGGTCTTGTTCCCGCTGCACTCCTTAAAAGAGCAATAACTTTAGATTTATCTATCTTCCGGTTCTTACTGACGTCCTGAGGGTACCTAAGAATGAGGTGCTCCTGTCACTTCAACTAGGACAGGAATCTTAGCTGGGAATTCATTGATCCCTGGAATGTTCTATGCATAGTGTTCAGGAACCTTCTACTATTTATGCAAAATCTATCTTTGTGTCTGTGTAGGCACTTTTCCTCCTTGGGAAATTTTTCCATATCTCTCAGCAGATTCCCATAGTGGTTCACGAACCCCAAAATGTTAAGAACCACTGACTTAGCATGTTTCTGGAAACATCCACGAACTACACATGGTGTGTTTTAAGCAAAGATCAGAAGGCCAATTAAAAGCTCGCTTTCTCAGTAGCTTACATGACTCTCACCCCTTGCCCAAAGGTCAATGAAAGAATTACGTTCAGAGGTGATGTGGCATAATGAAGGGACACCGGTGGGTGAGGCTGCGCCATAGCCTAGACTCTGATCCCCGTTTGCTTTCTCAATCTGTATAGTCTGCACAATAGTAGCCATAAAGGGGTTGAAGAGGAGCACCCAACACATACCACCCCCCACACCCACATACACACTGATGCAGCCTGGAAGGCAGATGGTGGGGTTACACTGGACGTTTGAGTGTAACCCCACCAATATCTGCCTTCCTAGTTGCATCAGTATGCTTTCACGTATTTCATGATGCTCACAAGTACACCAACAAATATTGACCTAGAGTTTGCAAAACCAGAGAGTGAGTCCTTAAAGAATGACACGTGAACAAGGGTCTGAGTGCCCTACATGTTAATTTTGACAAGTCCTTTACTGCCTCAGCCACTACTTCCTCATCTGTTCAATCCAGGTGAGTAATGCTCACCCAACTTGCCTTTCAAGAATGTAGTAGTTAAATAATATGGTTGCTGAAAAGCACTAAGAAAAAAAAAAAGAAGACGACGAAAGCTAAAGGCCATTGAAACCTAGGTATTCTGGTCTTGATAGAAAGAATGATTGTTCTGGAGAAAGAACTTGATCAAAATAGCAAGGTAGACTGCTTCCTGGACGAGAAAATTAGCAGGTAAGGGGAGACTTGTTGAAAGTGGGTTTGGATGCCAGAGTCGAAATCTTTTCTAGGCCGCTGTAAGACTTTGAAGATAATTATGTGGGTCTGATATGCCAGGGGGTCAACTTGTGGGGTGAGCTTGGAACAGACTTAGACTCAATGATCACTGTCTACAACTCTATGGACCTTTTGTATTTAGCCTGCTGTACACCAACCTCACTGCTCTGAGGACTGGGGACCCCTGGCCTTGAAGCTCACTGGGGGCAATCTCTACATTAACCCTGTTGGCATGTGGCTACTTCAAGTGTCAGTAACTTGCACATGCAACTTATAAAGTGATATCTTTAATAATAGTAATAAAAAAGATGTACTATGTTCGGTACCACCTCATTATGCCATTTCAGTTATTCTTCATAAATAGGTTTGTTAGACATAGGTTGGACCTGGTTGATATGATCAGGAAATAGCTTTGCTTTTCTCCCTAGTGCCTTCACACTCTCTTAGTTGAATTTGCTTCCCCTTCCTCTGATGACGTATCGGGAAGACCTTAGAGCTTCCTAGTGAATTTCAAGTATTGAAAAGTCCAGTCCAATCTAAATCAAAATTTAATCCCACATCCAATTTAAAGCTTCTCCCCTCTGCTCAGCTCTGGCTTGTCCAGATGTTTAGTAGAGGCATAGAGGGTACTTGTTTGGTTCATTTAACCTCCTTGCTCTACTTTCTACCTTACTCACCTATTGCTGGTGGATTGTCCAAGGTTTGGGTAGTGAGAAGGGTAAGAGATCAGGTGGCAGATACTGTCTGTGTGCTCTCTTGGCTTGGAAGGCCCTCAGAATGGTAAGATCCAAATGTTGGCTCTTTCATGTGAGTCCTTCAAGACCGACTTGGTAATGCATCAGGCTAACTTCATAACATGAGACCTGATGGGCTCCTGAGTCTGTGCTCTGAGCAATTTGGTGATATTACATGTGGTTTCATGGCTTTCCAGCACATAGACCTCCTCCTAGAGGTTGTTGATTCTTGCTCTTACTCCCTTATTAGGCTGTCTGTCTCAGAGTAATTTATATATTTAACTTCAGAGCCAGTGGTAAGAAAAGGGTAAAAGAGGGAGGTCCCATTTGGTGCCAACTTTGCCACAGGAGAAGGCAGGAAAAGACAACAGGTGTGGAGCAAGGCACCTAGAAGAGGTGGCAGCAGGCAGCAAAATCCAGAAAGGCAATCTACCGAGACCCTTTCAATTGCAACTTATAAAAAAACAACCCAAAGTAGCTTAAGGGAAAAGGGTAACTGATTTGCTCAAATCACCAAACTATGGAAAGGCCAGAGGTGGACCCACCTCAGGGATCACTGGGCCCAAGGACTGGAACTCCGTTGGGTGTTCTCTCCATCCATAGCATTGACTCTTCACGCATGCTGGCTTCCTGCTCTTGGACTGGCTGTCTCCACATGGCAGGAAGCATGGCTGCAAACAGCTTTGCCTTACAGCTACATGACCAGAGAGGAAAGAGAACGTTTCCCGGCCAGCTACAATAGGAAAAATCCCAGGGAAGTCTTCTGATTGGCTGGGCATGGACCAATCACTACAGTGAAGGAGGTTAGGCCTGCCCAGTTGTGAGCAGAAAAAAGAAGAATGCATTTCCTTTAATCATTGGCCACTCAAGCCCAAAAGAGACTCCAGGAAAGGAGACTTGATTATGCTGATTCGTCAACTTGTTTTAGCTAGGCTACTTGCAACCCCAGGATTGTTTTCTCCTTAACATTAACCAAGAGGGATCACAGAAGGGCCACAACCCACACAATCACAAACAAAATAAATGATTCTTGTTTTAATGACTCTCTCTCCTAGATCCTGCCACCACACGTGAACAGGCCCGCAGAAACCTGCTGGAGAATGAGACACGTGGTCCCGTGGCATACCATGTCCCAAGTGATGTGTCCATCCTGTGGCTAGCAAGGTAGGGTCTGTTACTATAAAAAAGGAATAAGGTGACTGGGGGGACTGTGAGCTGGGTAGTCAGTCACTTACTATCAGTTTTCTGTATATTCTTGGTATGAATAACTGAATATAGATGCCGGGGTGCAGCCGCAGGGCAGGTACTGTTATGGATTGAATTGTGTCCCCACAAAATATCTATCAACTTGGCTAGGTCATGATTCCCAGTATTGTATGATTGTCTACCATTTTGTAATCTGAGGTGATTTCCCTATGTGTTGTAAATCCTATCACTGTGACGTGATAAAATGGATTAGTGGTAGTTATAATGATGAAATCTGCAAGATTAGATAGTGTCTTAAGCAAATCTCTTTTGAGATACAAAAGAGATAAACAAGCAGAGAGACATGGGGACCTCATACCACAGCAGTGCTGGGAGCAGAGCACATCCTTTGGACCTGAGTTTCCTGCGCTGAGATGCTCCCAGACCAGGGGAAGACTGATCACGAGGACCTTCCTCCAGAGCCGACAGAGAGAGAAAGAGTTTCCCTGGAGCCGGCGCCCTGAATTTGGACTTGTAGCCTACTGGACTGTGAGAGAATAAACTTCTCTTTGTTAAAGCCATCCACCTGTGGTATTTCTGTTGTAGCAGCACTAGATGACTAAGACAGGTAAGGGGCAGGCTTGAGGGAGACTAAAGAAGAACTCTAGGGAAGGAAATTCATGTTTATTATACATCCACACGTGCTACATAGCATTACATGGACATCTTATTTAATCTCCACTTTAAAGGTTCAACAGTACCTTGAACATGAAATTTTAGTCTCTTTTTTTTTTAAAAGAATAAGCTGAGGCTCATAGTGGTTTAATGATTTGACCAAGATCAAGGTTAGTAAAGAGTGGAGTCAGGATTTGCATTCGGGACTGTCTGGCTCTAATGCCTATGCTCTTTGCTCTGGACAGGATCCTTCAGTACCAGAGGGGCTGAGGATGGAGGGATGATACCCAATTACAGAAATCCTGCATATAAAGTAGATACTTCTTCTCGGAAATGAGGCAGGGCCCTATTTAGGCTATGGGTCACCTGGTCAGGGCAGACTCAAACCCCAGGCTGATGTGTTGCTGAATTACAGCTGTGTTTTTCATCAGACAAACTCAAATTGACGGGCATTCTACAAAATACCTGACCTGTATTCCTCAAAACCGTCAAGGTCATGAAAAACAAAGAAAAGACCGAGACACTATCACAGACGAGACTAAGGAGACATGACGACTAAGTACAATGTGGGATCCTGGATGGGACCCTGGAACAGAACAAGGGCATTAGTGGAGAAACTGGGGAAATGCAAAGAAAGTCTAGAGCTTAGTTAAGAGTAATGCACCCATGTTGGTTTCTTAGTTGTGCCAAACGTACCATGGTAATGTAAGGTCTTGGCAACAGGGGAAAACGGATGTGTGCTTAAAAGTATTCAAAAATAAAAAGTTTATTAAAACAAAGCTGTTTTTGATTTCTTTTTCCTGAATAAAAGTACAGTCAGTCACAGAGTCTGCAGGTGGGGACTTACTGTTGACTGTGGCTAAGGAGCCACGGAGATCCCAACACAGGGAATGACACACTTCATTATGGGTGGCAAGCTGAAGGAATAAAACCCCCAAATGAAATCTCAGCAAGGTGAGACAATTGGTAATGGTTAACCTCTGCCTCAAACTTCAAATTCCACACAGGCAAACTTTTCCTCTGGATGCCCTGCTAACCGTCCACAGGGCAGACTACCATATCCCTAGAGATAACTCACTTCAATGCAACATTTGAGTCAACAGTTTTCAAAGATGTGCAGCCCTTGAAGGAGTTGTCCCAGCTCCCCCTGGCTCCTGCTTCTCTCAGCTTCCATCCACGGTTTCTCTTAGTTTTCCCTTGGTTTGGAAACAACACAGAGAGACATGGTAATTTCTAACGGTGTCTGGTCTCAAAGGCACCACTTAGATGACTTAATAAAAATGAATAATGCCCCCCTGCATTGAAACCTTCACAGATGATAAAACTGTACAACCCTTTGAGTCTATTATGGTTCCTATCTCCTGCCAAGGATGTTAGCTTTTTCCTGTGTTCCTTGGCCAGCAACAGAAAATGGATTAAAAAGAGAAACTAGTGTGGGAGACTCACTCTGACTAAATGAGAGGAAAGGTGAAATGCTGAGGGTGTTCCTATTGATCCTCCTCTTTCCAGCGTAGATCCGAGGGTTTCCCATAAGGTTGATAGACTCACAGATTTCAGGGTTGGAAATAGGTGGCCAGCAGTTGCCTGGGATGGAGGAGTTTCTTGGAATGTGAGACTTTCAGAGCTAAAACTGGGACAGTTCAAAACACACTGGGATGGTTGGTCACCCTAACTGAAAGAGACCCTAAGGTGATCTTCTCACACAAAACAAACCAACCCAAACCAGTTGTCAAGTCAATTCTGACTCATGGTGACCCCATGTGTTTCAGACTAGAACTGAAACACAGGGAATGATCAAATATTCAGTCAGTTTAGCTTGGTGTTTAAACTCGTGACTTAGAATTCTAATTATGATATTTCTCTGCTCTGGGCTAAATATCTAAAATAGTGCTTTCATAAAAAGTATTTCAGGAGGCTTAATGTCTATATTTGACAAGATAGTTTAAAGTAAGCATATTGCTTCTAAAATGGAAGGCAACTGTTGAAGAATCTCCAATTTGTTCATTTGCCCATTCTTACATTAATTCACTCTTTCTTTAGAAAATGACCAGGGACTGCTATGGGTCATCTACCATGCAGGTCCTTGGAGGGTACATGTACTAATAAGACACGCTCTTTCTTCTTTGGGACAATAGCAGCAGCATAGTACAGAGGTTATGGGTACACATCTTGGGACCATACTTTCTGGATTAATTTCAGCTCCGCCACCTACCAGCTACGTGATTTTCAGCAAGGTAATTAACCTCTCTGGTTTCCTCATATATAAATGGGGTTAATAGTTAATAGTTGTTCCTACCTCATAAGATTGCTGTAATACATTAATACATTACATTAATACATTGTAGAGTCCATACTCTACCTGCCTGGAACCTACTAAAAATTCTAGAAGTGTTTGCTTATTAATGTTACATACCAAAAGTAGATTCTTTAGAGTGAGACAGATCTTGTTCAAGTGCTGAATCCTCATTTTTCTCATCTACGTAATGGGGTGAATAATAAGAACCTACTGTATTTAAATGGAAACCCTGGTGGCATAGTGGTTAAGAGTTCAGCTGCTAACCAAAAGGTGGGCAGTTCAAATCCACCAGGCGCTCCTTGGAAACTCTATGGGGCAGTTCTCTGTCCTATAGGGTCGCTATAGTCGGAATCAACTCGAGAGTCATGGGTTTTTTGTTACCGTATTTAATAACATAACAGAGGTATTTAGTACAGTGCATAGAATACAGTAGATATTCAAAAGCTATAAATGGTAATCATTTTTATTGTTCATTTAGTTGTTCACTTAAATAATTCACAGTATAGTGGGGTTATATATAATATTTAGGAGTGTTGCCAGGAACTCCAGGTCCACTCTGCGTGACTCTATCCGGGGCCAAAAAGACGGAGACCAAGTTGGGGAGAACGAAAGGCAACTTTATTGCTTGGCCAAGCAAGGCCATGATTGGGGCTAAGTGCCTTCCAAGAGTGCTCGCAGACAGCTTGTTGAGGCTGCTTTATATAAGAAAGATCAGTTACAAAATATAAGATGTCGCGCACACAGGCGCAGAGTGTACCAGAACGAATAAGCATTTCTCTAGGGCCTGTGTTCGACTCCCCCTGACAGGAGGAAGTTAGCCATTTTCGTTCATTAGCGTATCAGCTCTCCACCCAGGGGCGGAGAATTTACCAAGCATGAGGCAGTTAATGATCTGAAGGTTATCTGGAGTGCCAAGGTGGAGCGCAGGACCTGTTTCAGCCAGTTCCATCTAGCCGGTGACTGTTTCAAGTTCTGAGGAGAAAAACAACTTCAGGAAATGGGCTGGGTGAGGAGGCTGAGCTGAGGAGACAATGATTTTGAGGAAATGCTTCTAGCCCTGTCTTAGGAGGAGCCCTGGTGATGCTATGGTTAAGCACTCCACTGTTAACCAGAAAGTCGGCGGTTCGAACCCACCAGACGCTCTGGGGGAGAAAGATGTGGCAGTCGGCTTCTTAAAGATTACAGCCTTGAAACCCTATGGGGCAATTCTGTTCTGTCCTATATAGGGTTGCTATGAGTCGGAATCTACTCAGCAGCAGTGGGTTTTTATAAAATATTAAGAGCAGAAAAGCTGGGTATTACTCATGATCTCTTCCTCAGTGCCACTAGGCCAGTTAACCACTTTCTTTGTTGTGGAGAGACAAAGCAGAAGGATAACAAGGCTGAGAAGGGGTTCAAAATCACTGCAGTATAAAATTCTGCACCAAAAGTCATTCAGTCCTTTTAGGAAGCATGGGATGGGGGGCACACCCTAAGGTGACCCCCAGTGAGTCACCCCTTGTATAATCCCCTTTGCTTCAAATGTGGGTGGAACCTGTGACTTGAAGGAAGTCACTTTCCATAATTCTCCAAGACCCCTCCAGCTCTGACCATGGCAAAAGTACAGTTGTTAGATGCTGTCTAGTTGATTTCGACTCATAGCGACCCCATGTGACAGAGTAGAACTGCCCCGTGGGTTTTTTTTTGGCTGTAATCTTTATAGGAGCAGATCGCCAGGTCTTTCTACCACAGAGCCGCTGGGTGGGTTGGAACCGCCAACCTTTTGATTAACAGCTGAACGCTTACCCATTTGTGCCACCAGGGTTCCTGCAAAGGTACAGACAGGGACTCAATTCCTGCTTAGCCAAGTGTTGATCTCTGATCATCTCCCCTGAGTCGCTAGAGATACGCAGACTTGAGATTTTTTGATCTGGAGGAACCCTAAAGAGCGTCCAGGTCATTTCTACCATTTGACGGAGGAAGAAACCGAGACCCAAAGGAATCACACACCCACTCAGCTCTGCTCTGCCACCACACTGCCTTGGACCCTTCCTTATTGCTGCCCCCCATATGCTAAAAAAAAAGGAGTGGGTGGACGTTCAATGCAAACTCATGCTAATGTTTGAATATAAAAATTTAATAATGTAAATTTAGCCTAAAACAAAACCGAATTAAAAAGGTACATCTGCTGCCAAAAAATTAAATAATGCAGATGGGGCCCCAATACACATGATTCTGAGTAATTTGCCCAGTGGCTTTATTCCTGCAAGGCTGGGCAGGAAGGGAGCAGGGCTTGGTGGGGCCTCTCTCCTACTGTGGTGTTTCTTATGTCTCCCCCATTCCATGTGCTTTCATATAGCCCCAAACT
Organism: Dugong dugon; assembly: GCA_030035585.1. Taxonomy (NCBI): domain Eukaryota; kingdom Metazoa; phylum Chordata; class Mammalia; order Sirenia; family Dugongidae; genus Dugong; species Dugong dugon. The sequence continues at coordinate 87,813,392 of CM057474.1, read as the reverse complement.
TTCCTGCTGTCTTAAGGGCACTCTTTTTTCCATGAAAACTGATGTCTCCTGTTATCTACCGTGTGACCAACCACACTGATAAACTGTGTGCAGTGTGCTGGAGAGGGCACAGGACTTGGCGTCTCACGGCTCCCAGCCCCTTTCTCAGGCCACCATTGTTGCCTGCATGAGCTTGGGCAAGTCACTGTCTTTCTGAGCCCTTACTTCTGCGATTTTACTTTAGTGGAACTCATACCTCCCTTGCAGAGCTGTTCTGACAAATGAACAGAGTAGTGTTTGTAAAAAGTCCTAATACTACATCTGGTACATCAAAGACTCTCAATAATTGTTACGTTCCTGCTTTTGTCCTCCCAAAGAGATTACTCACAGACAACGTATTCCAATCATTAACACACACACACACACACACACACACACACACACAGTTGTTCTTGGACACTTGTGTCCAAACAAGACTCATATAGAAAAACAAACAAAACCAATGTGTAAAATAAACCAAGAGGAATGATAAAGTAAGGATGGGTCCACCCAGGCCCCTCTCCCTCCTCCACAACATTTATATATCAACTGAGAACAATCAGGCACAATCCCTTACATTGGTTCTTATTTTGCAGGGCAACTGCATGAGTAGACTTACTTTGTATTAAAATAATAATAATATTGTGTTGTTTTTCTTATAAAAGAAGTATGTATACTACTGTATTATAAAATGTAATATTAGTTGTATATTTACACACTATACATGAAAATAAAGAAGTCACAAAGTTATAATATTCCATATTTTTTTTAGCAAATACTTGTTTCTGTTTTTACAAAACGTGGGATCATGGAGTAAGTAGCATTTGATAACATCTTCACATTTCCCATCTTAACGGTGCACCTTAAACATCTTCCTATGTTAGTAATAGTCTTCTCTATGTTATTTTTAATGTCTATATAGTTTTTTGTTGTATGAATGAACCATACTGTATTTAACTGTTCATTATTGGTGGGCATTTAACTGATAGTCGGCTCTGGAATGATTATATTCTTAATGAAAGCCAACGCTTGCATGAGCATCCTGAACCTTTGCACATCTCCCCACTCTTGCCACTGATGTGACTATTAAGCTTTGGATGTATAACTGCATAGCCGGGATGGTGGAAGGTGAAAGGGACAGCCCATTCACAGAGGTCTGTTCCCAGTAGTAAAGGGAACAAGGCAAGGATTTGTAAACATATCTGGAGAGATTTTTTTTATGCCTGTGCCTCAGATGAATCTATTAACAGTTCCTGAAAAAATTCCATAGCAGAGCATTCCACAGTAATTGGGAGAGAAAACAAAATCATTTGAATTCAGGACAAGGTATAAATGAGTGATAGAGGATTCTGGGGAGGATTTTGATGGAAGGAAAACCGCCTGAGGAAGCATGGAGAAAGTGGAGGCTGAAAAGAGAGACCCTCTCCATAACCAAGCATAAAGGGGGAGCCTACCCAGAAAGCGTTGCAGAAAATCGAAGACTGACTTAAGTAAGTAACCATGTTATGACTGTCGGTGCTTTTGTCTTTATTGAGCTTTGGGGGAAAGGGCTGGAGGCTCCAGATCGGGGTTGTGGTCCTGGAGCTTCAACTGATTTTGCTGTGCAGCCTTAAGCAAGTCACTTCCTGTCTCTGGGCTGGGCTTTCTAAATCTGTAAAAGAAGGCGGCTAGGTTAGAAAATGAATAAATTCTATTGAAAAAAAAAAAAAAAATCCTGGCTCTTCTAAGATTTCCCAGAGAGAAAATGAACAGCTTAATGAATCAGAAGTTACAAAACAGCCAAGAGGTTAAAAGTCCAGGAGCCAGGACTTCACCCAAGTCCAGCTGTTCTTGCCTCTTTTGTATTCCTATCACTCCTGCTCTCCCTTCGAGGTTGTCGATTTACTATTCAGTTGAACAGACTAATTTTGTCTGAAAAGCAAATGGAAAATCTCCATGTGATCAGTTACACTCTCGCTTTGATAGATGAGGCTGAAGTTCCAAAGAGAGTGTTAGGCAGGAAAATCGGCTCTTTCCAACTAATTACTGCATATCTGATTTCTTTCCCTCCTTAATGCTGTTTATTTTGTTTTTATTCAGAATATACAATTGCTCGCCGAGTTGGGAAATTAATGGCTTTCTTCCACTTTAGCAAGAGATCATTTGTGAGCCCAGGTTATAAATAGTAAGTTAGAATCCATGACTCATTGTTTTTTTCCCTTTTCATACAGGATATCCCCTGAGATTAACTGTGCTTATTTATTTATTTCTTTTTAAGTTAGAGACATTAAGTTCCACTTATTGGCTGGCTGCTATGTTGGAGGTTTTTGTTTTTTAGGAAAATGTTATGGCTTCCTTTTGCGCTTTACTCCTGGAAAATGTTAGAGTTCACTAGACTAGACTGTTAAACCTCATTGGGCAATGGCTTGATTGGCTGCAATTTTGATTGACTGATTGATTGATTCAATCATTTGTTTACCAAATATACATTTATTGGATACTTATTCTGTATAGGAAGCCTGGGGGCACAGTGATTAAACGTTTGGCTGCTAACCAAAAGGTGGGCAGTTGGAATCTACCAGCTGCTCCTTGGAAACCCTGTGGGACAGTTCTACTCTGTCCTATAGGGTAGCTATGACTTGGAATTGACTCAACGGCAAGGGGTTTAGTTTTCGTTTTTTGTAAATTCTGTATAAGGGGGCTGCACGTTCAGTTTCTTGGGTACAGCAGGTCTCTGAGAGTGGGAGAAACATGGAGATAGGGAATCGCTTCCCAGGTCGATTTATTGCAAGCTTGGAGTTTATTCATTTGTTTATTCACTCACTGTCTGTCCAACAAGAAACCCTGGAGATGCAGTGGATAAGTGCTTGCCAGCTAACCGGAAGACTGGCAGTTCGAAACTACCAGCGGTTCAGAGGGAGAAAGACGAGGCAGTCTACTTCCATAGATGAACAGCCTTAGAAACTCTATGGGGCAGTTTTACTCTGTCCTATAGGATTGCTATGGATCAGAATTGATTCAACGGCAGTGGGTTTTTGAGTCCATTCAACTTGTACTACAGTTGTAGTAAACCCTGCTGGGGTTTTATACAAGTATGGTGCATTTGGCATTCGTTCATTTGTTTAGCAACAAAACACAAGCCCCTACCTTAAAGTGTCACCCTCGAACTAGAACATTAGATGGAGATGGTGAGAGGCAAATAAGTATTCACGGCTTTGTTGTTGTTGTTGTTAGCTGCTGTCGAGTTGATTCCAACTCATCGTGACCCCAAGTGTGCAGAGTAGAACCGCTCTATAGGGTTTTCAAGGCTGTGACCTTTTGGAAGCAGATCGCCAGGACTTACTTCCAAGGCACCCCTGGGTGGGTTTGAACCACCCGTCTTTCAGTTGGTAGCCCAGCACTTAACCATACTCCCACCCAGGGCTTTGTATGACGTGCTTAAGAAGCCTTGGTTTAATTTAGTATCTGAGTTTTGTTTTTTTCTTTAGCTGCACTTTATTCTATTTCCTAGCTGTTTAACTTGGGACAAGTTACTTCACCTCCCTGTGCCTCAGTTTCCTTATGCATTGAATGGTATATCTATCATTATCCAGTCGAGAAAATAGAATCCACTGCAGATATTCGCAGCAGAGAGAGATTAAGTGCAAGTAAAAAGTTAGAATTTTTTGGAAGGGGTGGAGGAGGTGGAGGACTAAAAGGAAGAAGAGAGCGACTTAAAGAGATAAGGAAGCTAATACCACGCTTTGTCAGGAGCCCCGGCTATACATGCACTGCTGATCTGCTGGAGGCGCTGTTGCTGCTACTGCTCCAGGACATCCTGAAGCAGGAAGGCAGAAGCTGCACTTCTGCTGACATTGCTACCTCTGGACAAGGAACAACCAGAAGCAAAGTAAAAAAAACGAAATGATGCAAAAAAAACTTCTCCCTTCCTCCAGCTTTCCAGTCCCTCTTAGTGCCACCCACTGGCAGAGCCCAACCAGAAGCCGGCTGGCAAAGGAGTCTGGGAAATGTAGTTTGCAGACTTCCACACACACACACACACACACACACACACACCCCCCTTGTGGGATAAAGGAGAACATAGGCCAAAACCAAATCTGTTGCCTTCTATTTGATTTGATTCAATTCGATTCAGACTCTTGGCAACCCCATGTGTTACAGAGCAGAAAAGAGCTCCGTAGGGTTTTCTTGGCCGTAATATTTACAGAAGGAGATCGCTAGACCTTTCTTATTCAGTGCCACTGGGTGGGTTTGAACCACCAACAATTTGGTTAGTAGCCAAGTGTAAACTGCTCGCACCAACCCAAGGACCTATAAGGAGAATATAGGAAGGCAGGAATGGAGCCAAGAGCTAACAGACAAAAAACCAGCACAATTGAGCATAATAATATCTTCCCCAAACGGTTCCTGTGAGGTAATGATTTTAAAGTAGATAAAGTAGTAGAAAATATTGAAGTTGGAGTTGTCGAGGATTTCATTTTACTTGGATCCACAATCAACACCCATGGAAGCAGCAGTCAGGAAATCAAACAATGTATTGCATTGGGCAAATCTGCTGCAAAAACCTCTTTAAAGTGTTAAAAAGCAAAAATGTCATTTTGAGGACTAAGGTCTGCCTGACCCAAGCCATGGTATTTTCAATCACCTTACATGCATGCACTACGGCTGCTAACCAAAAGGTCGGCAGTTTGAATCCACCAGGCATTCCTTGGAAACCCTATGGGGCAGTTCTGCTCTGTCCTATAGAGTTGCATGAGTCCAAATTGACTTCATGGCAACGGGTGTGTGTAGTGTGTGTACACGCATGAGAAAGCTGGACAATGAATTGGGAAGACCGAAAAAGAATTAACACATTTGAATTTTGGTGTTGGTGAAGACTATTGAATATACCAGGGATTGCCAGAAGAACAAACAAATCTGTCATGGAAGAAGTATAGCCAGAATGCTCCTTAGAAGCAAGGATGGCAAGACTTCATCTCATGTACTTTGGGCATGTCATCAGGAGGGAGAATCCCTGGAGAAAGACATCATGCTTGGTAAAGCAGAGGGTCAGCAAAAAAGAGGAAGACCCTCAATGAGATGGATTGACACAGTGGCTGCAACAACAGGCTCAAACATAGCAACAATTGTGAGGATGGTGCAGGAGTGGGCAGAGTTTTGTTCTGTTGTACATAGGCTTGCCATGAGTCAGAAATGACTTGATGGCACCTAACAACAACAACACCAAAAAAGTATTTAGAACAATGCCTGGTACATAGTATGCAGTTGATGTTAGCTGTTATTATTAACATCTAGTGAATCTAGGGAATGAGGAAGGGATATGTAATCAGAGTAGTTGCAAAGTCAGATTTACATTTTAGAAAGCTAAACTGGAGGCCATGAAGGAGTATGAACATCATGGGTCCTACCAAATGCAGCCACTACTTGTCTGTCAGTTTGACATACTGTGGTGGCTTGTGTATTGCTGTGATGCTGGAAGTTATGCCACCGGTATTTCAAATGCCAGCAGGGTCACCCGTAGTAAACAGGTTTCATCACATCTTAAGACAGACTAGGAAGAAGGACCTGGCAGTCTATTTCTGAAAGAATTGGGCAGTGAAAACCTTATGAATAGCAGCAGAACATTGTCTGATATAGTACAGGAGGATGAGCCCCTTAGGTTGGAAGGCACTCAAAATGCGAATGGGGAAGAGCTGCCTCCTCAAAGTAGAGTAGACCTTAATGATGTGGCTGGAGTAAAGATTCCGGGACCTTCATTTGTTGACGTGGCGCGACTCAAAATGAGAAGAAACAGCTGCAAACATCCATTAATCGGAACATGGAATGTATGAAGTATGAATCTAGGAAAATGGAAGTTGTCAAAAATGAAATGGAACACTTGAAGATAGATATCCTGGGCATTAGTGAGCTGAAATGGACTGGTATTGGCCATTTTGAACTGGAAAATCATATGGTCTACTATGCCAAGAATGACAACTTGAAGAGGAATGGTGTAGCATTCCTCATAAAAAAGAACATTTCACGATCTATCTGCAAGTGGATAGGATAGTATCTGTCAGTGATAGGACAGTATCTACATGCCTACAAAGAAGACCAGTTAATACGACTATTATTGAAATTTATGCACCAACCACTAATGCTAAAGATGAAAAAATTGAAGATTTTTTTTACCAACTCCTGCAGTCTGAAATTGATCAAACATAAATCAAGATGCATGATAATTACTGGCAATTGGAATGAGAAAACTGGAAACACAGAAGGATCGATAGTTGGAAAACATGGCATTGGTGACAGAAACGACACCGGAGATCACATGATAGAATTTTGCAAGACCAATGACTTCTTCATTGCAAATACCTTTATTCAACAATATAAACTGCAACTAGACATGTGGACCTCACCCGATGGAATATACGGAAATCAGATCGACTACATCTGTGGAAAGAGATGATGAAGACGCTCAATATCATCAGTCAGAACAAGGCCAGGGGCCAACTGCGGAACAGACCATTTGCAAATTCAAGATGAAGCTGAAGAAAATTAGAGCAAGTCCACAGGAACTAAAATATGACCTTCAGAATAATCCATCTAAATTTAGAAACCATCTCAAGAATAGATTTGATGCATTGAACACTAATGACCGAAGACCAAATGACATCAAGGACATCATACATGAAGAAAGCAAAAGGGCATTAAAAATTCAAGAAAGAAAGAAAAGACCAAAATGAGTGTCCAAAGAGACTCTGAAACTTGCTCTTGAACGTCAGGTAGCTAAAGGGAACAGATGAAATGATGACGTAAAAGAGCTGAAAAGAAGATTTTAAAGGGCAGCTCGGGAAGACAAAGTAAAGCATTATAATGAAGTGCAAAGACCTGGAGTTAGAAAACCAAAAAGGGAAGAACATGCTCAGCATTTCTCAAGATGAAAGAACCGAAGAAAAAATTCAAGCCTCAAGTCGCAATATGGAAGGATTCTATGGGGAAGATAGTGAACGATGCAGGAAGCATCAAAAGAAGATGGAAGGAATACACAGAGTCACTGTACCAAAAAGAACTGGTCAAAGTTCAACGTTCCAGGAGGTAGCATATGATCAAGAACGGATGGTGCTTAAGGAAGAAGTCCAAGCTGCACTTAAGGCATTGGTGATAAACAAGCTTCCAGGAATTGACGGAATATCAGTTGAGATGTTTCAACAAATGGATGCAGTGCTGGAGGTGCTCACTCATCTATGTCAAGAATCTGGAAGACAGCTACCTGACCAACCATCTAGAAGAGATCCATATTTATGCCCATTCCAATGAAAGGTGATCCAACAGAATGTGGAAATTATCGAACAATATCATTAATACCACATTCAAGTAAAATTTTGCTGAAGATCATTCAAAAGTTGTTGCAGCAGTACATTGACAGGGAACTGGCCAGAAATTCAAGCTGGATTCAGAAGAGAATATAGAAAGAGGGATATCATTGCTGATGTTAGATAGATCATGACTGAAAGCAGAGAATACCAGAAAGATACTTAGCTGTACTAAGTACGGCAAAAGGCATTCGACTGTGTGGATCATAACAAATTATCGATAACATTGCGAAGAATGGAAGTTCCAGAACACTTAATTGTGCTCGTGAGGAACCTATACATAGACCAAGAGGCAGTCGTTCAAACAGAACAGGGGATACTGTATAGTTTAAAGTCAGGAAAGATGTGTGTCATGGTTGTATCCTTTTGCCATACTTATTCAATCTGTATGCTGAGCAAATAATCTGAGGAGCTGGACTATACAAAGAAGAACATGGCATCAGGATTGGAGGAAGACTGGTGAACAACTTGTGATATGCAGATGACACAATCTTGCCTGTGGAAAGCAAAGAGGACTTGAAGCACTTACTGATGAAGATCAAATACTACAGCCTTCAGTGTGGATTACACCTCAACATAAAGAAAACCAAAATCCTCACAACTGGACCAATAAGCAACATCATGATAAGTAGAGAAAAGATTGACATTGTCAAGGATTTCATGTTACTTGGATCCACAATCAATGCCCATGGAAGCAGCAGTCAAGAAATCAAACGACTCATTGCGTTGTGCAAATCTGCTGCGAAAGATCTCTTTAAAGTGTTGAAAAGGAAAGATGGCACTTTGAGGACTAAGGTGCTCCTGACCCAAGCCATGGTGTTTTCAATTGCCTCCCAAGCCTGTGAAAGCTGGACAATGAATAAGGAAAAACGAAGATGGATTGATGCCTTTGAATTATGGTGTTGGCAAAGAATATTGAGTATACCATGGACTGACAGAAGAACGAAAAAATCTGTCTTGGAAGAAGTACAGCCGAATTCTCCTTAGAAGCGAGGATGGCGAGACTTCATCTCACATACTTTGGACATGTTATCAGGAGGGACCAATCCCAGAAGAAGAACGCCATGCTTGGTAAAGTAGAGGGTCAGCGAAAAAGAGGAAGACCCTCAGCAAGATGGCTTGACATAGTGGCTGCAACAATGGGCTCAAGCATAACGATTGTGAAGATGGTGCAGGACCAGGTAGTATTTCATTCTGTTGTACATAGCGTCGCTAACAACCAGAGGCAGGGACAACTTAACAAGTAACTGGAATATCTGTGCAATGGGGATAGAGAAGAGGTCCTCTCTACTACACTTCCCATAGTGAGGCTGATGGATCTCCTACATCGTGTCACCGGGATGCTTGTTAGAGGGGTCAGCCCCTGGGCCCCACATCAGCCCTATTGAATTAGAATCTCTTGGGGTAGGAATCAGGCATCTGTCCTGCTGCCAATTTCCTCATGTGAGTGTCCTGCAAGGACGTGCCTGAGAAATGTTTGTTCTGGCCCCATCCCACCAGGGCCTTCACCTATTAGCCAGACCCTGACGTGATACCTCCCTGTAAGACAAAAGGAGTCTCCCCCTCCTTTACTCTTTGTTCCTTCCTCTGAGCACTGCTCATGTGTTATGTTATTGTTGTTAGTGTGTTATGTTGTTGCTCATGTGTTATCTATGTACTTGTGTACCATTCCACTAGGCTTTCTTCCCTTTGTGATGACACACACACACAAAACAAACAGTTGCTATCAAGTCAATCCTGACTCACAGTGACTCCATGTGTGTCAAAGTAGAACTGTGCTCCATAGGGTTTTCCTGCCTGATTTTTCAGAAGAAGATTGCCAGGCCTTTCTTCCAAGGCACTTATGGGTGGACTGGAACTGCCAACCTTTTGGTTAGCAGCCAAGAAGGGATTCCAAGTCACTGTCAAAGAAATTTCCCAACTTCCCAAGATGCATGGAAATGTTTTCAAGTTCCTGAGTGTGTTGTGCCTTCTCTTACTTCTAAGCATTTGGTCCCCACTTAACTACTCTCTCCATTCCTCTATTTTGTTCTCTGTTAATCATCTTCCAAACCAGTTCAAACATATTTTCTTCTGGGAAAACTTCCCAACATCCCGGTGCTTCCTCTTATCTGAGTACTTCTTATTGTGTTAGAGCTTTCTCTTTGTTTATCTGCCTCTTCTGTCTCTGTACCCCCAAAGGGAGGGAACTGAGTCTGATTCATCTTGTTACCCCAGATTCTGGTCTATAAAGTAAATATCCACTGAGTTAGATGTCGGCGGAGTTGAGCAGCTAACTGTATTCACTGTTACCTGGCATATGAAGTTGGTGTTGTGGTCTGGAGAAAGTGAGGGATAAACTTTTCCATCCAGACCATGGTGCCAGCCTAATGACACCTGCTACTTTGGGGCAATATGTCCTAGGGATGTGTGAGCCTTGTCTCTGGCACTCTTGGGTGAATGTTCCTGTTTGAAGAGGGTGTTCGGGATGGGAGTATATCCCTGCCAGAGCTCAACGCCCTTTGGTGCCCTGGGTACCTTTGCTCCAGGAGGAGGTAATGCGGCTTTCCCTGTCCCCTAATCATTGCTGAGAACATGCTTATCTACCCTTCTATCTCAGAAACAGAGGCCTCTCTCCAACATACCCAGTCATTTGTTTTCTTGGATTTGGAGCAGAATTAATTAGCTTGGAAAAGCACTGGGGCAATGCTAAGTATTATTAATAACAGTTCCTTCCTGCATGGGAAGGCTCCTGGCTCCTTTGCAGCTCTCAAGAATGGACCCTGTTCTTCCCACTTTGACTTTAGCAAGCTCTGTGCCCTGGGATTCTGCCACCCAGCCACTCCCAGCCCAAGGTTGTTGCCAGGGATTCACTCATACCATAATGGCTCGGTTCCAGGCTCCTACCCACAACACAGTGGAGGAAGGGAAAGGACCCAGGTCAGTGGCATAGCAAGGGGGAAGCAGAGGTGGGCACTTGCCCCAGGGTGAAAGTCCGAGGGGGTGCCAGTGGTGTCACTAGAGAAGTGCGGGAAATGCAGGTCACACTGTCAGAGGGGGTGACACTGCATGGTCCAGAAATATGTCCCAGTAACCAGCATGGGTACTGACATATGCTAAGCCTTCAATTAAAGTTTGTTGAAAAAGTGAATTAATAAAGGAGAGAAAGAAGGAAGGAAGGAAAGAATCATTCAGTTGAGTTTTGAGAAATGAATAGCTGCTTGCCAAGCAGATAAGGAGGTCAGGTATTGAAGGTTGGGCAGTCTAAACTGAAGGAGGTATATGAGCAGAGGCTTGGGGACACGAAGCATTTGGGGATATTAAGGGGAAGTGAGAGCTTCTGGGGATGGCTGGGACATAGGGTATCAGGGAGGGACAGCATCTTGGAGTCGAGTCCTTTCTGCTTCTTGGATTAACAATTCTGAAGCATTCGGTCTCCACTGAGGCTTGAAGGAACAAAATATTGGTTCAACTGGAAGGACGTTTTGTTGTTTTGGTTTGTTCCAGTTGAGTTTCTTCAGATAATGCATTGATTTGGTCACACTCTGAAACCATCGAAGAGACATATTTGTAAGAAACAAAAATAAAAACAAAATTCTTTTGATTCAAATTGCAGTGCAGGAAAAAGACCGTATCTCCTTAATTCTAAGAAACACTCAAAAAATATGTTTTGGTATTTCCAAAGTGGTCTTCCATCATGCAAAATTTTGTCTACATTTCGGGAAATGGAGTGATATGATTTTTCCTCTACACATTTTTGGGGCTTCTAGGCTGTGAACTTCATCCTCCTTGGAAGTATCAGGAAGGTGACATCTGCTTTTCCCTCCATTCCCTTCTCTCACTCTTCCCTAAGCAAGGAAGAAACATTTGTCTGATTGATGGAGGCAAGAGTTTGACTTCTGTTAGTTCAAAGTTTTTCGAACTGGGGTTGTTAGGTGCCATTGAGTTGATTTTTCACTCATAGCAACCCCATATGACAGAGTAGAGGTATCCTATAGGGTTTTCTGGGCTGTAATCTTTATGGGAGCAGATCACCAGGTCTTTCTCCCATGGAGCTGCTGGGTGTGTTTGGAGAACCAACCTTTTGTTTAGCAGCCAAGTGCTTAACCATTGTGCCACCAGGGCTCCTTTGTGACCAATTAGGGGTCATGAAATCAATAAAGGTCAAGAGCTATATGAAAATAAAATACAGGGAACATTGTAAATATTGTTTCTGGAAATTCTTAATATGTGTGTTTGTATGTGTGTGTGTATTGGGTTGCAGTGTAAAACATATCTCTTACTGTGAGTCTCGTTTAAAATTTTTAAAACCCCTGAATAAGTTGGCATCGACTGGGACAGATGGTTGGAGGCCACTGCTCCTGTGAGATCTGCCTGTCTTCACTTTCTCAGGCCTCTTGGTTTGCCTATTTGGTGTGAGTTCACGCCTCAACGAGTGATGACACTTGAATCCAGGGCTTCTTCTAGAGGCAGGTCTAGAGGTCTCGAGGCCCATGCTCTTCCTGGCCTTCTGTTAGGGTCAGTGGGTTGGAACCAGGCTGAGGTTCTCTACGATGCAGCCTGAGGAGTAAGTCCTGATTTGGCCGTACAGCTGCCAACAATGAGTGGTTTGTGCACCCACAGAAATACCCAAACAGCCGTGGGGATCTGTGGGGGGCTGAAATGCAGCCTTCACTTCGTGTGTCAAGCCGTTTACCCATGAGGCTGCTTTCACCCAGAAAGGGCACCTCTCTGTATTGCATACAAAGCTTCCTCAAAGGCTAGTGGTGGCCTGCTGCATTGCAGGCTCCACTCAAGGCAGCATTGAGGTCTACACTTAGGGGAAAGTGTGCAAAGCACCTTTCCTTTGGCAGCAGATCCAAGTAGCAGTTCTCCAATCCAGCTTCAGCCGTGATGAAGTTGATATTGTATTTTACTTCCTAGCTGACACTGGTATCTATTCTCTGTCAAATGAAGAAGATGAAGATGTGTAATTATAACCTCCGAGAAACCACAACATCTTTGTGTACACTTAATGAAGGGTTAGAGCCCTACCTCCCCACCACCTTCTGGAAGTCTGTTATTAAATCAGTGTGTGTCTTACAACGGGTGGTGTCTTAAAGATACGGTATTTGGACCTGGTTCAGGTCCCCACATTGCTGTGGGTTGTTCCAGTTTGGACTTGGCTTTTCCTACCGTTTTCAACTGGTTGGTACCTTTACTCGGAGCTGGCGCCTCTGTGTTTGCGAGAGACTTTGGTCTTTCCTATTTCTTTCGCTTTTAAACCCATTAATTCTCCTCTGTATTCTCCTTTCCTTTCTCCCTTCTCCTCCCTTGGTTCCTCTCTTCCTTCCCTAGTATTGACTATCAACTTTGGTTAATCCACAGCCTTATTCCATGGGCATGTCCGTGCTGTAGGTCGCAGTATTCTCTGCAATACATGCACAGAAACAACAAGAAAAGGAATGGAAAAAGAGCTCTTAAGTGACCCTAGTCTTTGAGGCTAATCCATGTCTCTCCCCATTTTATAGAGTTAACTTGTTACAATTGTGAAGAGGAGACGAGTTTAGAAGCAGATACACATGCGTTCAGATCTACCTTTTACCACTGTACGTTGGTTTACCTTTCTGCATGTCAGTTCCTTAATCTGTAAATAGGGAATAAATTGCAAAGTCTCACCAGAGATTGATTTGTTTTTCTCTTCCAATTGAACCTGCCAGTTTCCAAAAGAAGCTACGCAGAGAAATTCCCTGGCACTTTCATAACAGGGAGAGACAGAATGTCACATTTGAGCTGATCTTTGACGCAGTGGTTAAGAACTCAGCTGCTAACCAGAAGGTCAGCAGTTTGAACCCACTAGCTGCTCCTCGGAAACTCTATGGGGCACTTCTACTGTGTCCTACGGGGTCGCTATGAGTCAGGCAATGGGTTTGATTTTGGTTTTAGGGTCTCTGTTAGGTATTCAGGTGTATGTCATATGGCCCTACCCAGAGAAAAAAGTGATCAAAAAATAATACGTCTACTTATGTCATTCCATGTGGACTGCTGCCAGCTCCTTCTTGTAGTGTGCAGAGCTCGGGGGAAGGAATGGGCCAGTTTGGTCAAGGCGCCCAGGTGGTATTCTGAATAAGAAGGGCCAATACTCCCTCAACCCCAATTCCTTCTCCAAAGATTACAAGTTAGGAAGAGCTACTTGGTGGACAAGGATGCCATGACCAAGGCTCTAGGTGGCAAAGGCAATGGGGTGACTGATATTAACATTGTATCAACAGGGTAGGCAGAGATGAGACCAGTGGGCCAGCCCTGACACGGACAGAAAATGTGAAGGGGCACCATGCTTGTGGGTCTGTGGGGTCATGGCTGCTGGAACTAGCTCCACCTGAGTCTGGCTTATATGTGGGAACTGGCTGTGCATGAGCTGAAAGAACGTATAGGTGAGCAATAATGCCTGAGGCTTGGGCCTGTTAATTATGGGGTTCTTATAGAGTATAACACTAGGGAAAGGCCCAGCTAACTCTCAAGGAATCATTGTCCTTGGGGCAAGAAGTATGGCTGTTCTGGGAGCTGGGGACTCCGACCCAGGTCTCCATTTTAGACTTGGCTTGCCTCCAAATCATCTTCTATTCAGTAGTCGGTGCTTTTTCCTTCCCTTTTTCTCTCTTTCCCATCGCAGATGTCATGCCCAGATAGATGCTGTGAAGTGCTGACTCTGGGTTCCTCTCCAACTTCATCTATTAGCAAAAACTACGATATTAATGGCTAATACATTAAGACAGCTTACCATGTGCTGCTATGTGCTTTAAGTGCTTTATATGTTGTTGTTGTTGTTATCATTGAGTTGCTCCAACTCATGGCAACCTTATAACAGAACGAAACGTTGTCTGGTCCTGCTCCATCTTCATGACCACTGGTATGTTTAAATGCATTGTTGTGGCCATTGTGTCAGGCTATCCACTGAAGGTTTCTCTCATTTTCATTGGCCCTCTTCTTTACCAAACATGATGTCAATTTCTAGTGATTGGTCTCTCCTGATGCCACCTCCAAAGTAAGCAAGTTCAAGCCTCACCATCCTCGCTTCTAAGGAGCATTCTGGTTGTTTCTTCTAAGAGAGATTTGTTCGTTCTTCCGTAAGTCCCCAGGATATCCAATATTCTTCACTAACACCACAATTCAAATGCATCAATACTTCTGCCTTCTTTTTTCATTGTCCAGCTTTTACAAGCACATGAGGTGATTGAAATGACCATGTCTTTATGTGTATTGACTGATTAATTCTCATAAAACCCTTTTGGGATAGGTTCTATATGACACTCCCATTTTTCAGTTAAAGGAACTGAGATGAAAGGATGTGGAGCAGGGCTCAGATGAGTTATCCTGCTGTGCAGATACGATGGGAGGTATAACCATCCAAGTCTCAGTACCCGGTCCCCTGCCCAGTGCTAAGTCCCCTTCTGTCAGGGTGGTCTGTGTTATGACAGGAGAAGCACTTGGATCCACATTTAATTTATTCTTTACATTGACTGTGCCCGTGTCAGCCGAGGACACAGTAGTTGGCAGTATCCAAGATAGTCCTCTGTACCCAACTCAATTCTTCCTCTCCCAAACTTCTCCCCAGACCTCCCTCAAGGAGGATCTTTCTAGGTCACATTTGCATGTGGTTTTTCCCATTATAACCTCATGATATTGAGGTAGGGGTTACCAAGGTAACCAGAAGTCGTACATACACAGTCAGTCTTCATGGCAACTTTAGCTCTACTTAATGGAATTAGGTGTTCTTGGCTTACTCCATTCTCGTGATAGGGAGAGCGCAAAATTTTCTTGCGTTCTGTAGTTTCTTCTTGCTATTTTGTGTTTCTCACCATATCTTGTTGACCTTCAAAATTTTTCCAGAATTTACTAACAACTCAATTTTTGTGCTGTTTAAACTTAAAAGCTTCCCAACCTTCAATAAAATAGATGACCCTTTTGATCCATCTTTCCCTTCAACTTTAAGCACTTGGGCATTCCTGACCTGAGTGAGGAATGATGGTACCATACAAGATGGGAGACCAGATATCTGGACTGAAATGAGGAAGAGTCAGTTCTATAGAAGAGAGTAGACCAGATATTTGGACTTCCTCCTATACCAGAGATCTCTGAATGGTACCCTCTGAGAAGCCACTTGAGGATATTATCTACAACTCAAATAGCAGAGGGGCACTCAGTTAAAAAAGATAATAATCACTTCCCATTTTCCTGATGATAAAAAGAGATAATGTTTTTAATGTCCCTGGGTTCTTCTGCCTTCTGTTATGCCACCCTTTCCTTTAGCATCTAAATAAACTAGCTCAGGTCCCTCTTCTATGTAACTGAGGGAAATCCAGCATCCTCCCCAAGATTTCAGATGAAGGCAGTGCTGACAGTCTCCTGTCAACTCTCTGATTTTAACTCCTGGCTTCCATCATCTCTTAATTTTTTATCTTCTTTTCCACTCCCCCAAGTACCCCATCATAAGGCTATTGTTGTCTTTAATGATTTAATGAAAAAGAATAATCAGAGAGGATTACTGCAAGGAACAAAACACATTGGATAAAGTGAGAATCAAATCTCACTTTACTAAATTGCCTTGGCCATTCCCAAGGATGGAATATTTTATAGCCTAGTTCTTAGGCCCTGGAGTCCCTGGGTGGCACAGATGGTTGATTTCCTCAGCTGCTAACCAAAAGGTCAGAGATCCGAGTCTACCCAGAAGTGTCTTGGAAGAAAGGCCTGGTGATCTACTTTTGAAAAAGCCATTGAAAACCCGATGGAGTACAGTTCTACTCTGACACACATGGAGTCACCATGATTTCAAGCTGACTTGATGGCAACTAGTTTTTTCTAGGCCCCATCCTCATGCTATGTCCTGGAATCCAGTTCCTCCCTAGAAGAATTCGCTCCTATTTCCTCTTTTCCTCTGATTTCAAGGGTTCAACCCTCCAGTTACCTGTACTGCGGGTTGGTGGGGGTGGGGGGTGGTGGTAGGATGAAGACTCCATTGCTTTGTTTTTCACAGCACTTCATCTCCCCTTTGTCTCAATATCTTCCTCCCAGATCTTTCCTAACCACAAAGAACACTGGAATGTTTTCCTAAATTCCCAAGCCATTCATTACATATATTCACTTTTAGCAAGGCACAATCTTTGGGGGAAAAAAATTAGCCCTCCTGTCCTCCAGTCTTAAATAGGATCCAAGATGGCTTTCTATCTGTTAGCAGGCTCTGCCGGTAGAAGGGAAAGGGAGACAATTAAAAGAATTTATTCCCTGATGCCTGAGCAAACCCTAGAGGCCATGGGCTTTGAGCTTTTATTTCTGTCCCAGGCAGAGGGTTTCCCTAGTTTTCATTGACCTAAAACAAACATGCTGTCCGTTTCTAGGGACTGGTCTTTCTTGATGACATATCCAAAGTAACCTTGCTGTCCTCGCTTCTAAAGAGCATTGTGGTTGTATTTCTTCTAAGACTGATATGTTCATTCTTCTGGAAGTCCACCGTATTCAATATTCTTCACCAACACCACAGTTTGAACGCGTCCGTTCTTCTTCTGGCTTCCTTTTTCATTGTCCAGCTTTCACATGCACGTGAGGCAATGGAAATGACCATGACTTTATATGGATTAACTGTTTAAATCCTCATAACACCCTCCTTTGGATAGGTTCTACTGACTTCCCCATTTTTCAGTTAAAAGAAGTGAGATGAAAGGATGTGGAGTCAATGTTTGTGGTGAGTCAATAAATGTGGGTCCTCTGTGCCCTTCTGCACCCCACCCTGCAAACACGGGCAATGAATAGAAAGTTAGGAGGCCTGGTGCACCCCTAAGGATAGAGCCCCTTTGTGCTGCCAGAAAATTTCTGGGGAAACTTGGACACTTAGCAACTGCCTGTGGTATCTGGCACCAAGCTAACACTTACTGTAAAAAGCTCACCTGCAGCTCTTAATGTCAGCATTTCTGCGAAGCTTATGCTGGCGTAATTGACACTCCTTTCCAGCTATTCTGCCTTCTAAGTCCCCAGCGCATCCTCTCCATTTTTTGAGACCATCATTTCACTGGAAGAGTTGGGTCATCTGTCACCATCACCCAGACTCAGCATGTTGTAAGGACAGCAGGAGCCCTGTGCTCAGCCAAGTAAGCAGGGCAGCTGGGAGACCAGTCCTAACTCGCCTTGGCATGGGTGGTCATGGAGAGGCAGGTCTGGTTGGCACAGCTCTTTTTAAAATGAAGTTCTTATTTTTATTAAAGTTAACCGTGAACGTGGTGTGAGGAGTCAAGTAATCTTACAAGGCTTTCCCTATTCCCTAGAGGCAACCACTGAAACATTTTTGCCATTCTTTTGGGTATATACTTCCATATCTCTAGGTACTGCTAGAGATATGGATGATTTGTTATCTGCTATGGAATATGAGGATTTAGTTCTCCTTCCCTTTCCTTTCTCAAGCCCCCACTACCGACATGTACAATTTCACCACCCTGTCCTCCCAATGTAAGGACCCCTGGTGGTGCAAAGGTTAAGTGCTTGGCTGCCAACCCAAAGGTCAGCAGTTTGAACCCAGCAGCTGCTCTGCGGGAGAAAGATGTGGCTGTCTGCATCCGTAAAGATTACAGCCCTGGAAACCCTGTGGGGCAGTTCTACTCTGTCCTAGAGAGTCGCTATGAGCTGGAATTGATTCAATGGCAATGGATTTGGTTTGGTTTTTGGCCCTCCCAATGGGTGTTATCTAATTATGGTGAAATAATTATTCAGTCTTTATTGTATTCAAAATATGTAGATGTTACTTATAGATAAACTGAGTGGTATGTTATGGTTGCATTTCCTTCCTTGCACAGATTTTTATTTTCCCTGAAGTTAATTGCCTTTCCTTGTTTATTCCCTTCATTTCTTTTGCTGGACAGTATCACAAAGCAATCCCCAAAGCCTCCCTAATTGCCCAAATGTCCTCTCATTTTATTCTGACACATCAGTGGTCCTCTCAATTTCATCTTCTTGAAGAAATCTTTCCAGAGCCTTCTCTACACCACGGCAAAGCCGTCCTCAGTCTGTCCTTTACCACCACCTTGGGCCTTCCCGTTCTGTGGTCTTAGAACCCTGTCTCCTTGCTTCCTTCTTGTTTTGTTCCCTTCGTTGAGCAGGGCTTAACCTCTAGGAAATTCCTGAGAAAAGGGTGCATAGGAGTTAATATTTTAGAGATGGTGTGTGTCTGCAAACATCTTCATTCTACATTCACCCTTAATTTAGACTGAGGCAGTGTCTAGAATACTAGGAATCACTTCATTTTCTAAGACTTTCGAAGGCATTCCTTCCAGCCTCTCTTCAAAAAGCTGCTGTGAGGTTCAAGGCCGTTTTGATCGTTGATCCTTTGCTTCCTACCTCTCTCAGGAAATTTGAGGGATTTTTCCTTTGTTCTTTTTTTCCTTGATTTGGGTGTTTTGAGCCTTTTTTTTGTTTTGTTTTGAATCCATTTGCTTTTAAAAAAATCCATTTGCTACATGTAAATTAGATAGTCCTCTTCCTCCACAAACTCATGTCCTTCCATTCGGGGAAAATTTATTGAATTATAGTGATATTCTTCTGTTTATTTTCTTTCTTTCTAAAGTCGTTATCATTCGGATGTTGGCTATTGATTTAGAAAATAATCATGGAATCATTTATTCCCTGTCCTGGAGCACAGAGAATGTGACCCAGCTGGAGCTGGGCTCACAAGGACTCACAAGGACACATCAACTGGGCCATAAGGTATAAAGAAAATAGCTAAGATAATCTTGGAAAATATCTTTTAGGGAAATTTTCACATAAAGCCAATCAAACAGAACACAAAAGACTTTCCACTCTTTATCTTTTTCCATTAGCATTTAGTGAATAGAAATTTGTTGGACTAGTGAAGACCCTCCTGACTCTCATTACTGAAACTTGTACCAATGATTGTTAAGAAAGACAATTCAAAATGTAGGATCAATCTGAAAAGGCTAAGCTTTTGATGGTTTTGCCCATTTGTAATGTTAATATATACTGATAGCTCTGTAACTGGTCTTTGGACTTGGGCAGACATGGCTTTGGCAGCATGCTTGTCTGTTTTCCCACTTTTGTCTGTTCTGTGATATTTCCTTGGACTCAGGCAGACACGGCTCTGGAACCATGGTTGTCCACTTCCCACTTCTGCCCTTTTGAATATGCCGAATAAAACTTTTCTTTTTGCTTTACTAAACTTTATGATGTTCTTCCCCTACAACACTATCCAGTGCTCAGACTCTGAGGGTTTTGGTTTGTATGTTTTATCTTTCTCTCTCATTTCTGTCTCTTTTTCCTTTTACTCTACATACTGGGAGATTGCCTCTGCTCTACCTTAAACTATTTGGTCAAGGCTCTTGTTAATAACCATCACTCATAATTTTAATTTCTGAGAGCTTTTTACGTTTCTCTAATATATATATATATATATACCTATACCATACAAGGGGATACTGGTGGTTTAAAGTCAGGAAAGGCGTGTGTCAGGGTTGTATCCCTTCGTTTTACTTATTCAATCTGTGTGCTGAGCAAATAATCTGAGAAGCTGGACTATATGAAAAATAACAGGGCATCAGGTTTGGAGGAAGACACATTAACAACCTGTGATATGCAGATTACACAACCTTGCTTGCTGAAAGTGAAGAGGACTTGAAGTATTTACTGATGAAGATCAAAGACCAAAGCCTTGAGTATGGATTACACCACAACATAAAGAAAACAAAAATCCCCACAACTAGACCAATAAGCAACATCATGATAAACAGAGAAAAGATTGAAGTTGTCAAGGATTTCATTTACCTGGATCCACAGTCAATGCCCGTGGAAGCAACAATCAAGAAATCAAGACGCATTGCATTGGGCAAATCTGCTGCAAAAGATCTCTTTAAAGTGTTCAAGATGTCACTTTAAGTACTAAGGTGTGACTGACCCAAGCTATGGTGCTTTCAGTCGCCTCATATGCATGTGAAAGCTGGACAATGAGTAAGGAAGAGTGAAGAAAAATTGATGCGTTTGAATTATGGCATTGGCAAAGAATATTGAATATACCATGGACTGCCAAAAGAATGAACAAATCTGTCTTGGAAGTACAGCCAGAATGCTCCTTAGAAGCAAGGATGGTGAGACTTCATCTCACATACTCCGGAGACGTTATCAGGAGGGACCAGTCCCTGAAGAAGGACATCATAATTGGTAAAGTACAGGGTCAACAAAAAAGAGGAAGATCCTTAATGAGATGGATTGACAGAGTAGCTGCAAAAATGGGCTCAAACATAGCAATGATGGAGGATGGTGAAGGACCTGGCAGTGTTTCGTTCTGTTGTATATAGGGTCGCTATGAGTCAGAATCGACTCGGTGACACTTAACAACAACAGATGTATCTATCTATCTACATATACATAATATATTTGTTGTTGTTGTTGTTGTTGTTTGCCATTGAGTCGGCCCCTGACTTATGACAACCTCATGCAAATCGGAATGAAAGGCTGCCTGGTCCCATGCCATCCCTATGATCAGTTGCAGATGAGACTGTTATGATCCATAGGTTTTCATTGGCTGAATTTCTGAAGTAGATAGCTAGTCCTTTCTTCTTAGTCTGTCTTAGTCCGGAAGCTCTGCTGAAACCTGTTCAGCGTCATAGCCACACATAAGCCTCCGCTGACAGATGGGTGGTGGCTGCGCATGAGGTGTATTGGGTGAGAACTGAGCCTGGGTCTCCCGCGTAGAAGGCAAGAATTCTACCACTGAATATTTCTAGACTTTCCTTTCTCAGTTCATGGGTACAATACCTTATCTTGATAAGATAATTTCTTGTGTTGCCTCTTGCATTTTTCTATTTGTTTGGATTCTGCTTTCCATGTTAAAGGGATCCCTAAGAGATACTTGGGTGTCTCATATTTAAGTGTGTGGCTGTCAGAGGCCAATTGGAGCCTGTGTGACTCTGATGGGGCTCATTAACTGTGGGCTTCACTGTAGGAGAAACTGCTTTGGCCATTTCATGGGGAAACTGTTGATATCACTTATAGGTGTTTATTTCTTGGGACTTGTCGTGGGTTAGTTTCCCCAGAAGCAGACGCGGAGACAAACTGGGGATACAAGATGTTTATTTGATTCCAACACCTGTAAAGTTTGGAAGGAAGCAGGATTGGTCAAAGAAATGAGTAAACTGCCATGCGGGAGACCTGGCCGAGAGCTCTGCGGTGAGTGATGCTCATCAGAGCGTCTGTGTTGTGCTGAAATGGCTTGGCCTTTATGTCCCACCTTGATCAGTCATTGGATATGGGCCATCCTAGGAAGGATATGACCTTGGACAAGGTGGC
Source organism: Dugong dugon (assembly GCA_030035585.1). Taxonomy (NCBI): domain Eukaryota; kingdom Metazoa; phylum Chordata; class Mammalia; order Sirenia; family Dugongidae; genus Dugong; species Dugong dugon. Next base: position 87,791,739 of record CM057474.1, on the reverse strand, counting down.
TCTTTGCAGCTGAGCCAGACACCCGAAGGAGCTATCATCACTCCCCTCTAGGCAGCAAGTCATTCCTTGAAGGGGGATCTGGGTGGTGCAGCTCTGTGTCTTTCTTAGGGCCAATCAGATTCTTCAAAGAATGCTCCTCTGATCTCCTGCATTTCTGTAGCATATAATCTTCATTCTGGGAGTCAAATAGGAAGGAGGGATTTCAAATCAGATAAACTTCTCATGATATCATCTTTTCTGGTATGGAAGGCCCATCCTTATCTGTGTCTGGTGTTCCATTATTATTATTATTTAATGACTTCCAAAGACTAAATCTCCAGGCTTTTTTTTGTTGCAAGCAGGAAAGGGACAGACTTTTTTTTTTTTTTCTGACTCTTAACTGTGATTCATAGAGGAGGAAATCTGGGTTTTACCTGCTACTTCTGGTTGTTATTACCTGCCGCCGAGTTGGCCCTGGACTCCTGATGACACCTTGTGCGTCAGAGTAGGACTCTGTTCCATGGAGTTTTTCAATGGTTGACTTTTTAGAAGTAGGTCGCCAGCCACATCTTTCTTCTGAGACATCTGTAGGTGGACTTGAACCTCCACCCTTTCAGCTAGCAGCTTAGCGTGTTAATGGGTTGCACCATCCAGGGACTCCAATGCTATTTAAACCTCCTTAAAAACAAAACAACAAAAATAGAACTTTATTGTTCACTGCACAGTCTCCCATTTGCAGAGACACACAGTGCCACCAATTCCTGATTCCTCTGGGCCGTGTGCGGCATAAACCAGCTAGCACATTGGCTTTCCCACTGTTGCTTAGGACTGGCATCCTTGCGGTGACCACGTCAGTGTCACTCGTTCATCTGCTTTGCAGCTTCTAAGATTTTTCTGCTGTGGTCTCCTCTCCTGTTCTCTTTGTCTTTGAGGGTTTGTGCCTAAAATAATCCTTGTACTTTCTTCTTGCTGAGTTTGGGTAGTTGAAGAGATAAATGAACGTATTGTTGCCATCTTTAACTTGATTTTGTTTTTAAAGAGATATGATATAGACTTTTTCTCCCTACTTGTACGCATTCTGCAGAACAACTAAGAGAAACTGCATGGATGGTAAAATCATCAAGGGTTTATAGGCAGTGGCTCTTTCACCTGTTAAATAAGTAAGCTCTTTAACCCTCTGGGCCTCACTTGACTCAAATGACATAGTAGCTTCCTGAAGATTCTATGAGATCGGGTATATAAATACCTGGCTTGCAGTAAATATGTAATGAAATTTAGTTCTTAGTTCTCTTTGAACCCACAAATAAATGTGTTTTATAATTAAAACGTGAGGACATCAAATAAAGCACTTGAACTTAGACCATGGGTGGGCTTGCTTATTATCTCCATGTGTGGCTTAGCAGCCTCTTTCTCAGGATCCAGCTGAGTGGCAGCTCAGTCTGCCAGAATGATCCCGAAGCAAAAGATGTTGGAGCTCTGGCTCCCCAGTCCCCTGCCTTGTGTTTACCAGGAGTGCCCTGGTTTCTTGGCATTTTCTGTTTCCTTTTGTTTTCATAGCTCATTTGTTTTTATTTGCATTCTTGGCCTGGGTGTCAGGGTAATAAGAGACATAACATGCACATAAATCCACTGTTGTCATAAACCTTGGTGGCTTCGCTCCTGTGGTTTAATAGTGGCTATAAGAAGTGAAGACTAAATTACAGTTGGGTGGCTAAGTGGTATGCATTACAAGTTTATGCCTTCACATTTAAGTTTGAGAGTGTGACATTCTTTGGGCTGTGCTGAACAAACTTTCTTGAGAAGACTTGCAAACGAGGCCTGGCCAACTTTCCCAGTCTCGTTTCCATGCTCTGTTGCTCCCCAATCACCTCATTTCACTCCCAATTCTTCTACATTAGACACACACACACACACACACACACACACACACACACACACAAATACATAACCGTTTCTCAAAGTTTGGTCTCCAGACCACTAACATCAAAAGTCTCAGGTTTGCATATTAAAAATGGAGATCTCTGGGACTTACCTACCAGAAATAGTTAAACTTTTGTACCATGGACCCCTTTGGACCTTGGGACTTCCACCTCAGAACATTTTTGTTGTTCTTAGTTGCCAGCCTCAAAAAGAAAAATTAATAACAGACATCTTGCTTTAATTTTAAGGTTTTCTCACCCACAAAACCAGATATTCACTGTTTAATTCACAATTAAAACTAATCCTGCCAGCGGCTTTTCTTTTACCCAAAGTTGCTAGTCGTTTTTCCTGATCAAAGCCAGGCTTACTAAATTTGAATTTCAAAAGATGTGGCTGGTGCAGGGCCAGAGACCATCTTGGGACCTGGTATCAGTTGATCTCAGTAAAAGGGGAAGGGCAGGGTTCAATCAATCATGTTAAGATTAGCTAATGGTTGATCTTCTGTATTTCTCCCTCGTCTTCTCTTTATAAGCCTCATTGTACCTAGCTTACTTTGAGCCATGTGCTTTTTCCGGAATCAAAATGGTCTCCCTATATGCATATAGAACAACTACTCAGAATAAACCTTACACTTCAGTTCTGCTGAGTTTTGATAATTCTTGCAATATTTCAAAATTTTTCATTATTATTATATCTATTATGGTGATCTGTGATCAGTGATCTTTGATGTTACTGTTGTAATTGTTTGGCGGCACCAAAAACCATGCCCATATAAAATGGTAAACGTAATCAATAAACGTGTATGTTCTGACTGCTCCACCAACCGGCCATTCCCCCGTCTCTCTCCCTCTCCTCAGGTCTCCCTATTCCCTGAGACACGACAATACTGAAATTAGGCCAATTAATAACCTACAGTGGCCTCTAAGTGTTCAACTGAAAGGAAGAATCACCCCTCTCTCACTTTAAATCAAAAGCTCGAAATGATTAAGCTTAGTGAGGGAGGCATGTTGAAAGTCAAGAGAGGCCGAGAGCTAGTCCTCTTGCGTCAAATAGTTCTCCAAGTTGTGAATGCAAAGGAAAAGTTCTTGGAGGAAATTAAATGTGCTACTCCAGTGAACTCAACGAATGATAAGAAAGTGAAATAGCCTTGTTGCTGCTATGCAGAAACTTTTAGTGGTCTGGATAGATCAAACCAGCCGAAATATTCCCTTAAGCCAAAACCTAATCCAGAGCAAGGCCCTAACTCTCTTCAATTCTGTGAAGGCTGAAAGAGGTGAGGAAGCTACAGAAGAAACGTTTGAAGCTAGCAGAGGTTTAAAGTGTTAAAAAGCAAAGATGTCATTTTAAGGACTAAGGTGTGCCTGACCCAAGCCATTGATATTTTCAGTTGCCTCATATGCATGCAAAAGCTGGACAATGAGTAAGGAAGACAGAAGAATTGATGCCTTTGAATTATAGTGTTGGTGAAGAATATTGAATATACCACGAACTGCCAGAAAATGAACAAGTCTGTCTTGGAAGAAGTACAGCCAGAATGCTTCTTGGAAGTGAGGATGGCGAGACTTCATCTCACATACTTCGGACATGTTATCGGGAGAGACTAGTCCCTGGAAAAGGACATCATGCTTGGTAAAGTAGAAGGTCAGCAAAAAAGAGGAAGACCCTCCACGAGATGCATTGACACAGTGGCTGCAACAATGAGCTCAAGCATAGCAAGGATTGTGAGGATGGTGCAGGACTGGGCAGTGTTTCGTTCTCTTGTACGTAGGGTCACTATGAGTCAGAATCACCTCGATGGCACCTAACAACAACAACAGCAAAGGTTGGTTCATGAGGTTTAAGGAAAGAAGCCGTCTCCATAACATAAAAGTACAAGGGGAAGCAATAAGTGCTGACATAGAAACTGTAGCAAGTTATTCAGAAGATCTAGCTAAGCTAACGGATAAAGGTGTGGATGAAACAGCCTTGTACTGGAAGAAGATGCCATCTAGGACTTTCATAGCTAGAGAGGAGAAGTCAATGCCTGGCTTCAAAGCTTCAAAAGACAGGCTGACTCTCTTGTTAGGAGCTAAGCAGCTGGTGACTGTAAGTTGAAACCAATGCTCATTTACCATTCTGGAAATCCTAGGACTCTTAAGAATTATGCTAAATCTACTCTGCCTGTGCTGTATAAATGGAACAACAAAGCCTGGATGGTAACGTATGTTTACAACATGGTTTACTGAATATTTTAAGCCCACTGTTGAGGCATACTGCTCAGAAAAAAAGATTCCTTTCAAAATATTACTGCTCATTGACAATGCACCTGGTCACCCAAGAGCTCTGATGGAGACGTACAAGGAGATTATGTTGTTTTCATGCCTGCTAACACAACATCTATTCTGCAGCCCATGCATCAAGGAGTTAATTTCGACTTTCAAGTCTTATTATTTAAGAGATACATTTTGTAAGGCTATAGCTGCCATAGACAGTGATTCCTCTGATGGATCTGAGCAAAATAAACTGAAAACCTGGAAAGGAGTCACCATGCTAGATGCCTTTAAGAACATTCGTGATTCATGGGAGGAGGTAAAATATCAACATTAATAGGAGTTTGGGAGAAGCTGATTCCAACCCTCATGGAAAACTTTGAGGGGTTCAAGGCTTCAGTGGAGGAAGTAAGTGCAGATGTGGTGGAAATAACAGGAGAACGAGAATTAGAAGTGGAGCCTAAAGATGTGACTGAATTTCTGCAATCTCATGATAAAACTTTAACAGTTGAGGAGTTGTTTCTTACGGATGAGCAAAGAAAGTGGTTTCTTGGGATGGAATCTACTCCTAGGTGAAGACACTGTGAACATTGTTGAAATGACAACAGAGGATTTAGAATATTAATAAACTTAGTTGATAAAGCAGTGGCAGGGTTTGAGAGAAATGCTATCAAACAGCATCACATGCTACAGAGAAATCTTTATGAAAAGAAGTGTCAGACGATGTGGCAAACTTCATTGTTGTCTTATTTTAAGAAATTGCCAAAGCCACTGCAACCTTCATCAACCACCACCCTGATCAGTCAGCAGCCATCAGGACTGAGGCAAGACCCTCCACCAGCAAAAAGATTACGACTCACTGAAGGCTCAGATGATCATTACCATTTTTTAGCAATAAAGTATTTTTTAAATTAAGGTATGTACTTTTTTTTTTAGATATAATACGATTGCACACTTAATAGACTACAGTATAGTGTAAATGTAACTTTTATATGCACTGGGAAACCAAAAAATTGTGTGATTCTCTTTATTGTGGTGGTCTGGAACTGAACCACAATACCTCGAAGGTATACCTGTATAGGGTTTTCTAGGCAGTAATCTTAACAGAAGCAGATAGCCAGGATTTTTCTTTTGCAGTACTGATTGGTAAGTTGGAACCCCCAACTTAAATGCATGCAAATAAATACATGGGCTCATACATGAAACCAATTACGCGGTTTCGCTCTATGTATAAATTTTCTGGTGTAGTAATATATATGCTTCTTTATCAACACATAAAATGACAAGATTTAATAACTACTGTTATTTCAACATAAACATTATTTTGAGATACCTGCAACAACCGAAATGAGACATCAAATATCCGTGACTTCTATTGGTGGCATATCGGATACTACTATTCCCTTACTTTCTTTGTTGCCTACGTTCAAAATGCTAAATTTCAGTTGGAGGTTAGTGAAAATAAGCTATAAATTGTTTTCCATCAAAATTCAGGGACTTCCTAAATTCTAACTATGTAAGTAAAAGGAGCTTTGGTGGCACAGTAGTCAAAGCACTCAGCTACTAACCAGATGGTTGACAGTTCAAATCTACCAGCTGCTCCACAGGAGAAAGATGGGGCAGTCTGCTTCTGTAAACATTTATGGCCTTGAAAACCTTACGTGGCAGTTCTGCTCTGTCCTGTAGGGTGTCTATGAGTTGGAATTGGCCACACTGGGTTTGGGTTTTGGGTACCCTAAGTAAAAAAAAACAATAACAACAAAACAAAACAGCAAAAACAAAAACACTACTCCAAACCCATTGAATGACTGTCTTAGGAGCAGGGCCTAAGAATCTGCATTTCAACAAGCTACCGGAACTACTGAGAACTACTAGCCTCCGCAGGATTTCCCAGATAGGCCATCCTTCCAAGCCTATATGCATTTGCAAGGCTTGCCCCCAGGCTTGAAGCCTTCTTCCCTAAGGCCGGTGAATTCTGCCATCTTCATTCTTTCAAGCCTTGCCTGATCAGTTTCTTTATCCCCTACACCCTATCCTCAGGCAGATTTAGTTGTTCTCTTATCTGGCTGCTGTAGCACTTCTGGAATGTACTCAAGGCTGTGTATAAGATGTAACCCTGGTTCTGCTCCCTTTCCACCCCATCATGGAAGCGAAGGGTAGAATGGTGTGTTAAAAAATGTTAATATCAGCAGGAAAAACCCAAAGTGCACGTGAAGTGCACGTGAAGTGCACGTGAAGTCCTGGGCAATATATTTCACATTCTTACTGATATACCAGAGCCTGGTGGTGGCGGGCTTTTTTATTCAACTGATATACTTATTCAATCTGTATGCTGAGCAAATAATCTGAAAAGCTGGGCTATATGAAGAAGAACGCAGCATCAGGATTGGAGGAAGTCTTTTAACAACCTACGATATGCAGATGACACAACTTTGCTTGCGAAAAGTGAAGAGGACTTGAAGCACTTACTGATGAAGATAAAAAACTACAGCCTTCAGTACGGATTACACCCCAACATAAAGAAAACAAAAATCCTCACAACTGGACAGATAAGAAATATCATGATACTTATTGCCTCCGAGTTGATTCCAACTCATAGCGACCCTATAGGACAGAGTAGAACCGACCCATAGATTTTCCAAGGTTGTAAATCTTTACGGAAGTAGACTGCCACAAGTCTGCCACAAGTAGAATGGTGGGTTCAAACTGCCGAACTTTTGGTTAGCAGCTGAGCGCTTTAACCATTGCACAACCAAGACTCCTAGCATCATGATAAATGGAGAAAATATTGAAGTTGTCAAGGATTTCATTTTACCTGGATTCACAATCAACGCCCATGGAAGCAGCAGTCAAGAAATCAAATGACGTATTGCATTGGGCAAATTTGCTGCAAAAGATCTCTTTAAAGTGTTAAAAAGCAAAGATGTCACTTTGAGAATTAAGGTGTGCCTGACCCAAGCCATGATATTTTCAATTGTCTTGTGTGCGTGCGAAAGCTGGACAATGAATAAGGAAGACAGAAGAACTGACGCATTTGAATTTTGGTGTTGGCGAAGAACGTTGATATACTACGGACTGCCGGAAGAAGGAGCAAACCTGTCTTGGAAACAGAATGCTCTTTAGAAGCGAAGATGGTGAGCCGTTGTCTCACTAACTTTGGACATGTTATTGGAGGGACCAGTCCCTGGAGAAGGACATCATGCTTGGTAAAGTAGAGGGTCAACAAAAAAGAGGAAGACCCTCAATGAGATGGACTGACACGGTGGCTGCAACAATGGGCTCGAGCACAGCAATGATTGTGAGGATGGCATAGGACTGGGCCATGTTTCATTCTGTTGTACATGGGGTTGCTATGAACTGGAACTGGTTCGATACAATACAACCAACAGAGAATTCACAAAATGATGGAGGATTTTGAAGTGTCTTTTTTAGATAATGCATCTTGTCTCTGAGCTTTATTTCAAGAGTTCGGGGATGTAGTCCTAAGATTTTAAAGCACATTCTTCAGCTACTTTCATGTCTATAGATTATGATCCTTGGACCCTTTCTCACTCCTCTCCTTTCATCACAAACTGACACCCTTAGCCCTTTAACAAGGAGCCCTGGTGGTGCAATATTGTTAAGCGTTCAGCTACTAATGGAAACGTCTGCGGTTCGAAACCACCAGCGGCTCCATGGGACAAAAGACCTGGTGATCTACTCCCATAAAGATTACAGCCTGGGAAATCCTATGGGGAAGTTCTCTCTGTCGCATGGTGTCGCTATGAGTAGGAAATTGACTCAATGGCATACAATACAACAACTGCCCTTTAACACCATAATCCTCCCTGTCCCATCCTCTGCACACCCCTGTTAGTTCTTCTGTCATTTGTTTGGTTCTGTAGTAGGTAGGGGCATAGAGGGGCGCTTCAGGGTTGAAGGACAGAGGAAGGGAAGGAGGTCAGGGGGCTACACAGGGCTTTAGTCTCCAAGTGGATTATCTTTAAGAAAATATGTCAGATCTTTATTCCACAAAGACTACCTCTCTTGCTGACTCATCTTCTGTACCTCACCATGCTGAAGACCGTCTGTCTCCTTCCCCAGTTTGAGTGACATTGTCAAAGTCGCCAGGGTCGAGGAAAGAAGGGAGTGGGAGGAAGGGGTGGAGGAGAAAACTCACATGCTTATTATCTGGTCTATCCTATTAGATGGGATTCTTCAACAGCAGGGCCCTCTGTTTAAAAGCAAGTGATTATTTTTTTCTCCTGTTGGGTGAGTTAACCTCTTCAAGTTGCAATTTTCTGACCCAATTATAATAATAAACTAGTTGCTATGGAGTCAGTTCCCACTCATGGCGACCCCATGTGTGTCAGAGTAGAGCTGTGCTCCACAGGGTTTTCAATGACGGAATTTTGGAAGTAGATCACCAGGCCTTTCTTCTAAGGCACCTCTGGGTGGACTCGAACCTTCGACCTTGGGGTTAGCATCTGAGTTTTTAAAAGTTTGCACCACCCAGGGACTCCTACCATTGTTTTGTTGTTGTTAGGCGCCATGGAGTCTGTAATCTTTACGGGTGCAGATAACCATGTCTTTCTCCCATGGAGTTGCTGGGTGCATTCCGAACTGCCAACATTTCTGTTAGCAGCAGAGCACTTAACCGTTGTGCTGCCAGGGCTTTGGGGAATATTATATAAAGCATTTCACTCAGTATCATGTACAGAGTAAGAACTCAATGAAGGATAGCTTTATTATTATTTGTCTTTGGTTCCCAATACCCAGCAGAGTGCCGGCATGTAACAGGTGTTCAATAAATTCGTATAGACTTGAGGGGCAACAAAGAGTTAAAAAAAAAATCTGAGACTCAGGAAACCTAGCTCTAAGCCCTACCTCTGTCACTAACTTGCTTCGGGACCTTGAACAAGCCCCTTAACCTTTCTAGATCAGTGACCTCCTCCTTTAGCTGAAAGGATTGAATTACCTAATTTCAAAAGCAGTGGTCCCCAAGTTTCAGAATCAACTGGGACCTTCATCATCACCATCATGATATATACAGCAATAGTGTTTCAATTGTCCTCCCTAGAATTTCACAAGAAAATCTCTACTTTAATCTTTGAATGTGATTTTGATTATCAGGTTGAGAACTGTTAGTGTAAGTTCCTTTCATTTATATCCCTCAAAGATTATGTTTCAAAACAGCACTAGAAATATGCAAATGGTTACAAGAAAACAGAACATGGAATCTTTCGAATACCCTTAATTTTTACGTCACGAGGGCATTTTTCATTCCTGTGGGCCCTGCCCCTTCATTCATTGAATAAATATGGCAGCCCGATATATGCCAGGAACTGTGGGAGAACTGGGGATCCCAGAGGCAACAACATACATCCTTGTGCTCAGAGGAGCTCAGAAGCTAGGGGAGGAGGGAAGACGACAAAGCCAGCGATCTCAAGACAACAATCCTTGTCAGGGTAAGGGGGATACAAGTTGTAGTGGTACCCAAGAAGGGCTTTGAACTCAGTCTTGGGTCTCGTTTTAGGCTGGGTTTTGCTGCAGAGAAGCAAAACCAGTGAAGTGTACACGAGAGAGAGAGAGATTTACCTCAGGCAAATGGCTTATGTGGTTATAGAAGCTGGCAAATCCCAAGTCCATGGGTCAGGCATTAGGCTGAAGGCTTCTCCTGACTCACAGAACTGCAGGGGCTGATGAACCCAAGATTGGCAGATAAAATGGCAGGCCTCTGACTCAAGTCCCAAGAACTGGAGGTCAGCTGATGATAGGCCAGATGCAGGATCCAGAGCAAGCAAACTTTGCCAGAACATCCGTATATATATGTATATGTATATATATATATGTGTGTGTGTGTGTGTATATATATATATATATATATATATATACACACACATATATACACACATACACATACACACACACACATATATATATATATATATATACATACACACATATATATATATATAGGATGCAAGCCACACCCCTAAGGAAACTCCTCTTACAACTGATTGGCTGATCACATCAGATCACATCATGGAGGATGACTACATCATTACATAACTGCCAAGCCATGGAGAATCATGACCCAGCCAAGTTGACACACAACCTTAACCATCACAGGTGTTCAGGAGCAACTTCCTGAAGGCAATGGTATCGAACTGCCTTTCTCTTCCTTTTCCAAACACAAAGGGAAGCCTTCCTTGAAATACCCCTGAACTAAAGACGGCTTCCTGACAGCAAACACACTAAACTGAACCACAGTCTGCAGATTGATTAACATCCAAAAGTCCCCTCTGTGAAATGGCAAAATATAATTAAAGCTCCAATGTTATTAGATTAGAGAAAAGGTTGCTTTTTTTGCCACTAAATAGCAGCTGAATTGAATTCTTAAGCATCAACCAAGTGCTTGCTGTGTACTCAAGTCAAATGGCGTTTTGGCTTCCGAAGACATGGGAGTTTGCTCGGAGGTTGCCAGTTCTGTCACTGGGTAGCTTGGGGTGGGAGCAGGCAGGGGTCTTTTATGTGACTGCATCATTAAAATTTCCCTAGCATGGACAGAAAAGTTATTAACTCACCAATGAGAAATACTTGAACACAGTTAAAAAGTTTCAACTCTCTCATAATTCTCCTTAATGGTGCAAAAATCAGCTCAGGATCCCAGTTCTGAGATTGAATTTTCAAAGAACCCTGTGTTGGTTGTCTCCAATTACCTAGTTACCATATTTATTGCCAGACTCTGTTTTCTAATCCCTGATGACTTTGTCAGATATATTTATGTGCCGTTTCTTTTGCCATGAGTACGTTGCTGGGCTTGATGCAACTCGAATTGGAGAGCTTTTGGTTATGGACGATAGAAGGAGCTCTGGGGCAGAAATGGCCCTGTAACGTACACCCACCAGAGTCAGACAGCGAGGGAAACCGGGGCTGGCTTCCAAGTGATAATTACTGGCATCAGAGACACCATATTGTAATAATAATGGATGTAAATTAAGCTACACAAATAATCTGGCCTCTCTTCTGCTAATAGGACCCAAGCCAAGAGCCCCCTTGAATTCTGCTTGAGATCCAAGGAGGAGTGTAGTTCTCCATTCTTCCCTTAACTGAAGCTTAGTAACAAAGGAGAGTTTGTCCTCACAAAGAAGAAGACAAATAGTAAGCTCGTTTCGGTATCCTGTGGTCCTATCCAAGGGGAAGAATAGCTGTGACTCTGAAGACTTTAAAAGAACTGTGGAAGAGAACAGGATACAAGGAAAAGATTAGTCCAAAGGACTAATGGACCACAGCTACCACGGCCTCCACCAGACTGAGTCCAGTACAGCTAGATGGTGCCCGGCTACCACCACTGACTGCTCTGACCGGGATCACAACAGAGGGTTCTGGACAGAGGTGGAGAAGGGTGTAGAACAAAATTCTAACTCACAAAAAAAAAGACCAGATTTACTGGCCTAAAGGAGACTGGAGAAACCCCGAGAGTATGGCCCCCAGACACCTTTTTACCTCAGTGGTGAAGTCATTTCCGAGGTTCACCATTTAGCCGGGGATTAGACAGCCCCATAAAACCAAATGGGACTGATGAAGGACAGCAGTCCAGGGACAGGGGCCAGAAGGCAGAAGGGGACAGGAAAGCTGGTGATAGGGAACCCGAGGTTGAGTAAGGATAGTGTTGACGTGTTGTGAGGTTGTTAACCATTGTCATAGGGCAACATGTGTACTAACCGTTAAATGAGAAACTATTTTGTTCTGTAAGCCTTCATCTAAAATGAGAATAGCAGCACAATTGTGAGAGCATAGTCGATGTCACTGAACTGTGCATGTAGAAATTTTTGAAATGGTGTATCTTTGGCTATGTATATTTTCACCAAAAAAAAAAAGGTCGAGAAGGGAGAGGGTTGACATGTTGTGGGGTTGTTAACCAATGTCATAAAACAGTATGTGTTCCACTGTTTCATGAGAAACTATTTGTTCTGTAAGCCTTCACCTGAAGTACAATAAAATAAATAAATAAATAAAAACAAAAACAAAAAAATCATCTAAGTACTGAAAAAAAAAAAAAAGAACTGTGGCTTGTTTTATGGATTCCGCATTTGTTTTATACGGTTATAGTTGGCAGAATGTTTTTGTTTCTGTGGGTTTTTTTGAGGAGATGGGGCACTATTGAAAAAACAACATTTCATTTTAACTTTTTTGATATTCTCTTTGTCACCTGATTCTCTGAAAAATAGTTCTGGTGGACTAAAATGAGTATAACTTGATCTAGTGACCTCCTATATTCTTTCACTTCTGTTCTTTAGGTAACGATAAAAGAAAGTATGTGTAAGATAGAAAATCAATTCTTGAAAATGTTCTCTTTTAATGATCAAATATAATATTTTGAAAGACTTTGTGTTTACATACTGGCTGTGGACAGTTTTAGTATCTACTTTGAAATTAAGATAGTCTCAGTGCCCTTTTTTCTAAATGATTGCAGTGTTTTCTTAGAATCCTTTTTCTTCCTTTCTAGGTTAAAGACTGCTTTCTTCTAAAGGCTGGGTGGTTTTATTACAGCCTCTTAAATTCAGATATTCTTAGCCACTTTCTCTGTAAATTTTTGCAATATGTTCGTGCATTTCTTTCTTTCTTCTTCTTCCTCTTCTGGGTTAGGAACTATCTCTTCTATATGTACTCTGCTTTTTCAAGACACCCAGTTGTCATAGTCCCAAACACCGGCTGCACTTAGCACTTAACTATGCTTGGCAAGGAGGCTCTTTGCTTGCAACTGCAAATAGAGATTTGTTGCCTGGACTGCACTGCAATAATATGATAAAATGACACGCCTGATAGGTAAAAACCCAGAAAAAAATTGAGCCAAGGACTTCTTAGATGGGCCCAATTGCAACAGTAAACCAGCAGATAAATGATAGTGATACCATACACCAGAGAAGCTAAATTGGAGGCTTTTGTGATTAGAAAACCAAGGAAGGAAGGAAACCACGTTCACTGAGCATAAGCAAAGGTCAGAAACTGCTCAGTGCTTTCACAAAGATTTTCTTACTTATTCCAACACAAATCCTGCATGGGAGGCATTATTATCCCAGTTATATATTCATTCGTTGTTGATTCATTCCTTTTTCACACATACATACTAACTTGCTTATTTATTTATTTTTAATAATATTTTACCGTGTTTAAGATGAAAGTTTACACAGCATATTAGGCTCCCATTTAACAATTTCTACACAAACTATTCAGTGATGTTGGTTACATTTTCCACAATGTGTCATCATTCTCATTCATTCCATTCTGGTTGTACTATTTCCAGTTCTCTAGTTTCCCTGCCCTCTTACCTTCTCATCTTTGCTTTAGAGTTATTTTTGATCATTTGGACTTGTACATGATTTTTTAAAGGAGCTCATTACTCACAGGTGATCTCTATTTTATGAGTCAACCTGTTATTTAGCTAAAAGGTAACCCTCAAGGGATAATTTCGGTTTAAGGTTTAAAGAGTATCTCAGGGTGATAGCCTCGGGTGTCCTCTAGTCTCAACTAGTCCAGTAAGTCTGGACTTTGTCAGAATTTAAGATTCTGTTCCACATTTTTTCCCCATTCTATCAGGGTCCATCTATTGTGGCCTGATCAGAACGGTTGGTAGTGGTAGCTGGGCACTGTCTAGTTCTTCTGATCTCAGGGTAGATGATGTGGTTCTAGCTTACTTACTAGAGCCCTGCTACAGGGCAGACACTGTGCTAGGCTCTGTTGTGCAAGATGAGTCAACCCTGTCTTTGAGATGCTTACAGTTTAGTGGGGTGAGTGGAGAAGAAGGTGGAAGTCAGCAAACAGATAAAACCTGAGATGGCAAACGCCACTGCAGAGATGTGAATGAAATGCTGATGAAGCTGAGAGCAACACCTAGAGTCATCGAGAGATCAAGGGACTTTCCTTCCTCTCCTATCCTTAGATAGATGTCTAACGCTTGCGTCCTGCTTGTGACTCCATGTTCTTTTCTCTGTCCACTGGTTCCTTGGCTTTCACACAACTATCACATCTTTTTTTTTTTTTTCCACTTAAAAAGTTTTTTTTTTTTTAATTGTCATGCTTTAAGTGAAAGTTACAATTCAAGTTAGTCTCTCATACAAAAATTTATACCTACATTGTTATGTGACCCTAGCTGCTCTCCCTATACTGGCACAGCACACTCCTCCTTTCCACCCCGGATTTCCCCGTGTCCATTCAGCCAGCTTCTGACCCTCTCTGCCTTCTCATCTGGCCGCTGGACAGGAGCTGCCCATTTACTCTCATGTATCTACTTGAGCTGAGAAGCACACTCTTCACGAGTATCATTTTATGTCCCATCGTCCAGTCTAATCTTTGTCTGAAGAGTTGGCCTCGGGAATGGTTTTAGTTTTGGGCTAACAGAGAGTCCGGGGTTCATGTCTTCTGGGGTACCTCAAGTCTCAATCAGACCATTAAGTCTGGTCTTTTCCTAGAATTTGAGTTCTGCACCCCACTTTTCTTCTGCTCCGTCAGGGACCGTCTGTTGTGTTCCCTGTCAGGGCGGTCATTGGGGGTAGCCAGGCACCATCTAGTTCTGGTCTCAGGCTGAACTATCATATCTTTAAAGAAGATCCAAAACATAGTGTACGTAGACAGGTGGAGTGACTACTCCAGTGACGTACAGCTGGCATCTTGTGGGTCATAGGCCAAGGCGGCATTTGGGGAACAGATACGCATATGGCGGAGCCACCATGCATTATGTTCTAGGTTGCACACTGCTGAAAGTCACCCAACCAAGGGCAAAAGAAGACTAGTGAAGACTGAAATCCAGTTTGTGCTCTACTTGCCCAGCTGTATACCCTGGTGTGGACTGCACTGGCATAGAAAAAGGAGAGTCTTTCTCCAGTTCCCTTAAGTTTGCAATTTGGGTTAGCTGTGTCTTGCATACATATAAGTAATGTTTACAAAGACCATATAATAACATGGAAAAACTCTTTTACCAAGTTAAGTGAAAATTGAAGTGTGCAAAATTGTTTGAACAATATGAATATAACTGTACAATAATCACAGCTCTGTAAAAAAGCATTGCTTAGAAGAAATAAGATCTGAGGTGAGATATTGGCTGTTTTCCCCTTTATTTCTTTTTTCCCTAAATTTTCAGTAATATGGCTATATTGCATTTATAATGAAAATAATATTTAAAAACAAAATAATGCAACGATATTTTTTATATATTTCACTTTCTCAGAGACAAAGTTTGTGTGTATGTACTGTGAATGTGTATCTGGCAGGAGAAGACAGTGGCAGAGTTACTGAATTATCCCAAATGGGAGTAGTGAGAGTATGTGAATTGGAAATGGTGAGGATAAAGTTTCCCTGGGTTGTACAAATGGTTTGTACTTGACTACTAACCTAAAGATTGGCAGTCTGAACCCACCTAGCAGTGCTGCAAAAGAAAGGCCTGGAGATCTCCTTCCATAAAGATTATTGTTGTTTGCTATCAAGTCATTTCTGACCCATGGCAACCTCATGTTGCAGTAGAACAGCTCCATAAGGGTTCGTAATTTGTAAAAAGTGCCAGAGCTGGGATTTCCATCCAAATCTGCTTGATTCTAAGACCTGAGCTTTTAACTACGATATTAAAATCTTTCTCTGTAACAGGGTGCACCAAACTTTTCTGTAAGGAACTGGATAGTAAATATTTTAGGTTTTGCAGGCCAAGAGGCAACATTAACTTATTTGTTGTTGTTGTGTGCCACTGTCAAGTTAATTATGACGCATAGTGACCAAAAAGGACAGAGCAGAACTGCCTCATAGGGTTTCCTAGGCTGTAATCTTTACGGGAGCAGATCACCAGGTCTTTTCTCCCAAGGAGCCGCTGGTGGGTTTGAACCACTGACCTTTCGGTTAGCAGCCGAGCACTCTAACCATTGTGCCACCAGAGCTCCTTCATAATCTTATACAAGGTACTTACATAACAAGGGAGCCTCTGGGTGGTGCCCATGGTTAACAAGCTGGCTGCTAACCGGAAGGTTCAAGTCCACCTAGAGGCACCTTGGAAGAAAGGCCTGGTAATCTACTTCCAAAAAATCAGCTGTTGAAAATCCTATGGAGTACAGGCATACTCTGACACACGATTTTCACCATCTGGGGACTCCTGTACTTACATAGGGTCCTGGAATTCTGTCAGCTCTAGTGGAGCCTGAGTAACGGAGGGAAAGATCCCTGGGAAAAGTCTCAGCACATGGCCCATCCCCATCTGCCTGAGGGACCTTCAGCAGGACTTTAACCTCTCGAGGCCTTGATGTCATCCTCTGTAACACAAGGGAGGAGCTCAAAATTTGATAATCCTTATGAATTTATTACATACCAATTAAGACCTCTCTAGAAATTGTATCATGATCAGGAAGTACAAATAATGTAAGAGTTCACATTTTGTCTTCTAACTTTAAGTGGTCTTTTTAAAAAAACTCGTTGAAGTAGACAAGCCTTTGGAGTCCCTTGGAACCCTGGTGGCGCAGTGGTTAAGAGCTCAGCTGCTAACCAAAAAGTCAGTAGTTTGAATCCACCAGCCACTCCTTGGAAACCTTATGGGGCAGTTCTACTCTGTCCTATAGAGTCACTGTGAGTTGGAATTGACTCGATGGCAATGGGTTTGATGTGTTAGACGCTAATGATAAAAATACATAATACTATGTAATATGTGATCACATTCCTCAAGGAACTTACAGCCTGGGAGGCGAGTGGGGAGGAGGGGGGTGTGAGATCAGTAAGAACACACACAGACAGCGTGCCAAATGTGTGAGCATATTTCACAACCTTACCATATTCTGAGAGGACTCTCCAAATCTCCTCCTAGAAAAATGGACATTTCTGAGATGGGCTCCCATTAGGACTTATTTAATGTGCAGACTTCAAAGAGAAACAGAGCAAGATAAAGACGGTCCTTGGATTTATGACTCCTGGGAGCTCTTTTCATCTGACACTTAATATGACGTGATAGTGTTTCAATCTTTCCTCTGACACTTTGGAATCTGGCAGGAGGCCAAAAGAGTCCAGCATTTTTCAATTATCTTCATAAATCCCAGCCATCTAATTGGGAGAAATGTTCTCTCATGACATTGGAGAAGAAAAATCATCTGCAATGGACAAGGTCAAGGCAGTCGTATGGTGGGGTATAAGAATTCTGAAGTGAGAGGCACCAGCCCTCAGGTTTAGGTGCAGGTTGGGCAAGCAGTATGTCTGCCTCCTTATCTCTATACAAAATGAAGACTTTGGAGTAGTTTATCTTCTCCTTCCAGCTCTAATACGCTAGGATTTACTTTCTAGGCAGTTAAAAGCACGTTCAGAGGTACGGCGTCTCTTTTCACAAGATTGAATATTTGCAGAGCCAAGAGGAATTTCTAAGCACTGACTTAACACAACTATATTCTGAAAGGCAATTTACTTTTCAGACTAATGAGTTTGGATGGTTTAGCCTAATGGGACATATTTTTCACAGAATTAACCAATCTACTCACCTCTTGGTTTTGCTTATATCAGCTGGGTTAGTTCTAGGGAAAACTACGAGTTTGGCTTTATTTCTTTTCCTTTGCAGAGTTCCTGTTAGAGACTGTACATTGCCTAGAGTCCTCATGCTGCTGGAATCCTGTCCATGGACACCCAAGCCTCCCCAGACTCTCTCTTCCTTTCATGATATAGCAGGCCTAACAGGAAGATTGGCTAGAAGTACAGCCGGAATGCTCCTCAGAAGTGAGGAGGGCAAGACTTCATCTCATGTACTTTGGACATGTTTCAAGGAGGAACCAGTCCCTGGAGAAGGACATCACACTTGGTAGAGGGTCAGCAAAAAAGAGGAAGACCCTCAATGAGATGGATTGACACAGTGGCTGCAATGATGAGCTCAAACATAGCAACGATTGTGAGGGTGGTACAGGACCAAGCAGTGTTTCGTTCTGTCGTACACAGGGTCACTATGAGTCGGAGCTGACTTGAGGGCACCTAACAACAACAACAAGAAGATTGAGGCATTGGTGGTTCAATGGTAGAATTCTAGCCTTTCATGCAGGATACCCAGGCTCAATTCCCAGCCAATGCACCTCACACACATCTGTCTATGTCATTATATTATACGAGTAGTTGTTCATTTGTCATCTATCTGCCCACTGAATGTAAACTCCAGGGGAGCAGGAACTTCTGTTCTATTAACTCAATCTCCCCAGTACCTAGGTCTGTGCTTTATGAAAATTTGTTAAATGCTTAATGAATGAATGCCGAGTGATGCATGAACACTTCCTGGAGGAAGTGGCAACTTCCGCTGAAAAATTGAGTGTGTGCATAGGAATTATCAAAGCAAAGACTAGGTGAGAACAGTGGTTCCAGGCAGAGGAAGCATATGAGCAGAAGTCTGTAGGGATGAGAGAGCTTGGATCTCTATGCACACTGTGAATAGTTTGGTGGTGCAGAAGCTTAGGGTGTGATGGTGACAGGGAGTGGACAGCCATGAGGTTAGAGAGATCAGTGGGAATGGTTATGTATGGCTGTGTATGTCAAACAAGGAAGGGGATTGTTGAGGAGTTGAGGATGGGGAGCTGTTGGAAGAACCCAATCATGGGAGGGGCAGAATCCCTGCATCTTCCCAAACCAACCCTATTTGTTGACTTTCCTCTAGACTGGGATCTTTCAGATGTTTTTGACTATGACCGACACTAAGAAATACATTACACATGATGACCTAGCTCATAGACAGGCAGATAGATGATAGATCGATATTGTTGTTAGCTATTGACTCATGGTGACCTCAAGCACAACAGCATGAAACGCTGCCCCGTCCTATACCATCCCCGTAATCAGTTGAGAATGAGACCATTGCCAGGCTTTTCTTCCTAGTCTGTCTTAGTCTGGAAGCTCCACTAAAACCTGTTCAGCATGATGGCTGCACATGAAGTGCATCGGCTAGGAATCGAACCTGGGTCTTCTGCAAGAGAGGCAAAAATTCTACCACTGAACCACCAACACCCTCATAGATGGATAGAACCAAAACAAGTTTTACCAAGCAATGCTTATCTTTACTATATGCAATGCACTCTATTTTCTGTTCTATCCTATGTAATTTTTTTAAGTGCTGGTTGTTCTCATTTAACTGATTTCTCTACCCACCAGTGTTTTCAAACACACTTGTATACTGGCCATGATGGAAATATCTTTCTTACAGTGAATTATATTTTAAATATTTGAGCAATACTGCTCTGCAGCCCAAAGCCCAGGCCTAGACATTTCTGTATCAGAGAGGACACACCAGGCAAATGGCCCTTGACTCCAAGATCACTGGATCCTGTGCTGGGAGCATTCTGCAGTAAAGAACGGGGAGGCCGGTTAATGGCCCTTCCTTCAGCAGTCACTGCCAGTGTGCTTCTGAGCATGCCAACAGCAGTTGCATTTCCAAGCATAGCTGTATTAAGTAAATTCTTAAAATGACCTGGATTCCAGGCAGGGAGCCCCAGGGGATGCATGTGAATTTCTCGTGCAGATCATCATTGCTGATACCAATCATCCTAGCAAAAATTCATTTAGCAGACTTGCATTTGTCTGGTGTGGTTGGAGTTGGCCTGGTTTATAAGTTGTTGATATTAACTTGCAAGAGGGAAAATGGATTTGTGAACTAAGTCTTTGCCCAGAGCAAACAGACGCCTTCCAAATCACCTTTAGAGAGGGAGAAGGTGGTGTGCTGAGAGAAAGAGCACAGTGCTGTGAGTTAGAAGACATGAACGTGAGTCTAAAACTTTCTTGCTGTGGGACCAGGAGCAGTCATTTAACCTCTTTAGACTCAGTTTCTTTACAGACAAAGCAGGTGTAACAATACCCCTCTATTGGCTTCAAGGAGCTCTGGTGGTGCAAGAGTTAAGGTGCAACAGGTAAGCAACAGATTGGCAGTTTGAACCCACCCAGTGGCCCCACGGGAGAAAGACCTGGCGATCTGCTCTTGTAAAGATTACAGCCTAGAAAACCCTACGGGGCTGTTCTACTCTGTCACATAGGGTCACTATGAGTTGGAATTGACTCAGTGGCACCCAACAATGACAACAACCATTGACTTCACAGAACCAATTTAGGGATTAAAAATAATAATGCAAGTAAAAGTGCTTCACAATACCTAAACTTTTTTACAAATGATAACAGCTTGTACTGAACATGAATTATGATAATTAATAAATGCCTTCTAATTAATAATACCCACCACCTGTCTGTCAGTTTGTCTTGCTGTGGAGGCTTGCGTGTTGCTATGATCCTGGAAGCTATGCCACTGATATTTCAAATACCAGCAGGATCACTCTTGGTGGGCAGTTTTCACTGGAGCCTCCAGACTAAGACAGACTAGGAAGAAAGGCCTGGAAATCTACTTCCAAAAATCAGTAAATGAAAACCCTATGGATCACAACAGAACATTGTCTGACTTGCTGGCTTTGGACACATCATCAAGACAGATCAACTGCTGGACTGGAAGGGGACATCATGTTTGGTGAAGTAGAGGGCCAACTAGGGTGTGGGAGACCCTCGGTGAGATAGACTGGTAATATCGCCTCTACCATGGACTCAGACATGCTGGTGATTGTAGGATGACACAGGACCAGGCAATGTTTTGCTCTGTTGTACATAAGGTCCTCACGAGTCAGGGTCAACTGGACAGCAGCTAACAACAACCAATAATACTCTACGATCCACAACCAATCATGGGGATGGTGCAGGTGTGCATAGGGTCACCATGATTCAGGGGCCAACTCAAGGACAGCTAGCAACAAGAACAACCAATAATAATATTAGTTAATAATAATAATAAGATGAGGACACTGAGGCCCCAAAAAGATTAACAACTTGACTAATGGTGCAGAGCTAGTCAAGTGGTGAAGCCAGAATTCAAGCCCAGGCCTTTCTGGTTTTAAAGTTCTAGCTCTTACTTACAGTTTACAGTAGACATTTCAGAGAATGGAAAAGCTCCATTGTTGTCTGTCTCTTTGCATTTACAATGGCTGGTACAGAGAACACCCTCAATCTGTGTTAGTTGAACATAAATTTACTCACTTATCCTTTTCCTCTTTCTCTTTCTTTTTTTGGGACTCTTAAGTTATCCTTGTGATTTTTTTTTTTTATATGAAAGTACTTTGTCACCCAGAATAGGTCACAGCAGCGTTTGGAGTAGCAAGAAACAAGGAGACGCTGCACTGGATTCAGGAATAAAATTTGTTCAGGCTGAAAAAATATATAATTAACCAAATGCCTACTTTGTTCATTTTCAAAGATAGGTGCTGTTATGGATTGAATTGTGTCGCCCCCTCTCCTCAAAAAACATACATGTCAGCTAAGGTAGACCATGATTCCTAGTATTGAGTGATCGTCCTCCATTTTGTAATCTGATGTAATTACCCTTCATTTGGTGATATCTTGTAAATCCTAGCTTCTACGCCTGTGGTTATGGTCCCATTTGGGAGTGAGTTGTCCATTATGTTAATGAGGCAGGATTAGGGTGGGGTGTATCTTGAGTCACCACCTTACTAGAGGGTGTGACTTAAGGTACCACCCTTACCCCTCACCACCCTTATTCAAGTCACACCCTTACTTGAGTCACACGTTTTATCTTACAAGAGATAAAAGGAGATAGAAGCAAGCAGAGAGAGGGACCTCAATACCACCAAGAAGAAGAGACCGGAGCGGCATGCGTCCTTTGTACCCGGCTTCCCTGCACTGAGAACCTCCTAGGACCAGGAGACAGAGAGAGATAGCTGTATCATCGGAGACAGCACAAGATGGTGGAGGAGAGCAGCAGAGAAATGGTGGCAACAGAACCAGGAGACCTGCATGAGAAGGCGGGGGAGCCAACCCACAGAGAGAGCTGAGTGCCTTTAGGCAGGAGGCTTCCTGGCAGAGTAGGGTGCCTCTGGGCACTTATCAATGGAGCTAAAGAGCTTTGTAACACTTGCTGGAGCAGGGCAGAGGCCAGGCCAGAGCCTGAGGGGCCAAGAGGCCGAGGACCAAGAGAGCAACACAGCTGGGAAGAGGCTGTCTTGCTCGACCACAGACCTTCCTCCAGAGCTGACACAGAGAGAAAGCCTTCCCTGGGAGCCGGTGCTATGAATCCGGACTTCTAGCCTCCTAAACCATGAGAAAATAAAATTCTGGTTGTTAAAGGCATCCACTTGTGGTATTTCTGTTATTGCAGCACTGGGTAACTAAGACAGCCGCCTACAAAGCATAAATGCCATCAGGAAGTCACACGGAAAATGTGCACAGTGCGATCACAGCAACTAAATGAACTAAAATGGACTTGAAGACCGGGACTGGTGTCCAGCTTGGTGGAGTCACACATCTGGAAGCTTCTTGCCTTTTCTGTGAAGGCTTTGGCGTGGTCCACGCAAGACAGAAATTGCAGACTCCCTAATCCAGAGTCCTGCCTGTATTTATTTTACACACACTGCAGGGAAAGTCACAAAGGCAAATTGTGACAAAATAAAAATAATGACAATTGGACCTACAAGACGTACTTCCAGCTTCAATAAAATCTTGGAGCCTAGAAGTGAAAAGGATGCAGAAACAGAATTTTTTTAGGTTTGTCCAAATTTTTTTACTTTTAGCAAAGAAAGGTATTTCAATTCCTTTTCACGCTTCTGTTGTTAAACTAAAAAGTCTCTTTCAAATTTGGGAATAGTACACTATTTCCAAAGGAATGGAATGACACCAAAGTGCTCTATTTATTCCAGGAGAACCACTCATTGCACATGTACATGCTTGTCCTTACAGGAGCCGTGGAGGAGGAAGACAAAATATTTCATCATAAAAGGGTAAACTAACCAGAGGCCAGACTTACTTTGCCTTCTTCTAGGACCTATGAAAGGTGATAGAATTGAAGGCAGAACCTATGGGGGCTTTTGATGGGGCTCATGCTTTGGAACAGGGCCTTTAGCCCAACTGATGTGGTTCCCACCTCTCTGCTGGGACTTGTCAGACAATTCTCTGTGCTGGTTTCTGCTATTTCAGACTCTGCCAGATTCATGGCTGCCAAAGAGTTATCCCTTTTTCTTTCTTTTATTCAAGTTTATTAAAGTGTAATTTACATACAGTAAAATTTACCCCTTAGTTTACAGTTTGTACAGTTTGATGAATATTGAAAAATGTTTACAGTCATGTAACTACTACTACAGTCAAGATACATATCATTTTCATCCACCCCCCCAAAAATTTCCCCTTCCCCTTTGTGATCAATACTGTCCCCATTCCCAGGCCCATGGCAACCACTGGTCTTATCTCTGTGTCTATACTTTTGTCTTTCTGAGAGCGACATATAAGTGGTCTCATATATGAAATCATATAAATGATCTCCTAATGCTTCTGAGATTCATCCATCATATGGCAAATGTCAGTAATTTGTCCTTTTTGATTGTTTAGTAGTATTCCATTATAATACACGTGCCAATTTGTTTATTTACTGGTTGACGGACATTTGGGTTGTTTCTGGTTTTTTGATGTTATGTCTAGAGCTGCTATAAACTTTTGCCTACAGGTCTTTGTGCAGACAAGTTTACATTTTTGGGGTTAAGTACTTATGAGTGAGTTTAAGTCCTTTGAGAAGTAGATGCTAAGATAGGATTCAAAGTGCCAGAAATTTACTGGAGGAAATGCCTGTGTCAGAAGACAGAGAGGAAACAGGGAGAAGATGGGAGACTTCAGACTCAGTGCAAGTCTGGAATCTGTGAAGGAGAAGGAAGGAGGGCTGAGCAGGAAAAATCACAGACTGTGGCAAAAGTTCTAAAAAAAGCTTTGGTTGAATGCTGTTTTAAGTCAGTGGTGATGCAGTGGTTGAATTCTTGCCTTCCGTGTGGAAGGCTTGGGTTCGATTCCTGGCCAATGCACTTCATGCACAGCCACCACCTATCTGACATGGAAGCTGGCGTGTTGGTATGATGCTGAACAGGTTTCAGCAGAGCTTCCAGCTAAGACAAACTAGGAAGAAAGGCCTGGCACTCGACTTCCAAAATTTGGCCAATGAAAACCCTATGGATCCCAATGGTCTGATCCACAACCAACCATAGGGATGGTGCAGGACCAGGCAGTGCTTCATTCTCTTATGCATAGGGTCACCATGATTTGGGGGTTCGCTCGATGGTAACTAACAACAACAAATGCTAGTTAGGTGATCACACAGTTTCGCTTTCTCTCGCCTGTTAATATACATTGATTAACTTTTTAAAACAGCTCTGTTGAAATATATTTCCCATATCATACAATTCACCCACTTAAATGGTACAGTTCAACAGCTTTGAAGATATTTACAGGCATGTGTGACCATCATCAGATCAATTTTAGTACATTTTCATCACCTCAAAGAGAGACCCCATAACCTTTGCTATTACATCCTATCCTCCATTCTTCAGACTGGCAACCACTAGTATAATTTCCATCTCTGTAGATATGCCAAGTCTGGACTTTAAATATAAATGGAATGATGTAATGTGTGGTCTTTTGTGACTGGCTTCTTTTACTCAGCATAATGTTTTCAAGGTCATCTGTGTTGTAATACGTATCAATACTTCATTCCTTTTTATGGCTAAATATTATTCCATTCGATGGATATACCACCTATTGTTTATCCCTTCCTCAGCTCATAGACGTTTGGGATGTTTACACCTTTTGGTTATTATGAACAGTGTTGCTATGAAGATTGGTGTATAAGGATCAGTTTGGGCACCTGTTTTCAATTCTCCTGGGTATATACTCAGGAAAGGAATTGCTGCGCAATATGGTAACTCTGTGTTTAATCATTTGGGCACCAACAGACTGTTTTCCAAGGTGGCTGCAACATTTTACACTGCCCCACCAACAGTGTTGGGTTCTGATTTCTCCACATCCTTGCCAATGTTTGTTATCATCTGACTTTTTGATTTCAGCCATCCTAGTGGGCGTGAAGTGGTATCTCATTGTAGTCTTTATTTGCATTTCCCTGATGACTGATCTTGTTGAGCATCTTTGTCATGTGCTTATTGGCCATTTGTGTATTTTCCTAGAGAAATGTTCATTCAGATTCTTTGCCCATTTTTTAATTGGGTTACTTGTCTTTTTATTATTGAGTTGTTAGAGTGCTTTACATATTCTAAATATAACTCCCTTATTAGATACATTAATTTGCAAAAAAATAAAAACAAAAAAAATTTCTCCCGTTCTGTGAGTTGTCTTTTCACTTTGTCAATAGTATCCTTTGATGTACAAACGTTTTTAATTTTGATGAAGTCCAACTTACCTGTTTTGCTGTTACTGCTCATGCTTTTGGTACCATATCTAAAAATGCATTGCCAAATAGAGGTCATGAAAATTTATTCCTGTGTTTTCTTTGAAGAGTTTTATAGTTTTAGCTTTCACATTTAGGTCTTTCATCCATTTTGAGTTAATTTTTGTGTATGGTGTGAGGTAGGAGCCCAAGTTCATTCTTTTGCCTGTGGATATCCAATTGTCCCAGCACGATTTGTTGAAAAGACTTTTATTTCCCTGCTGAATATCTAGGCACCCTTAAAAAAAAAAAAAAAAAATCAATTGACAAAAGACATGTTATTTTATTTCTGGACCC
The DNA here is from genome assembly GCA_030035585.1 of Dugong dugon. Taxonomy (NCBI): domain Eukaryota; kingdom Metazoa; phylum Chordata; class Mammalia; order Sirenia; family Dugongidae; genus Dugong; species Dugong dugon. The sequence goes on along the minus strand of CM057474.1, from coordinate 87,766,020 downwards.
TTAATTCTATTCTATTGATCTGTATGTCTATACTTATGCCCGTACCACACTGTCTTGATTACTGTTGCTTTGTAGTAAGTTTGAAAATCAGAAAGTGTGAATCCTCCTACTTCGTTGTTCTTCTTCAATATTGTTTTTGCTATTCTGGGTCCCATTCAATTCCATATGAATTTTAGAATCAGCTTCAATTTCAAAAGAAGTCAGCTGGGATTCTGAAAGAGATTGTACTGAATCTGCAGATTTTGGGAGTAAGGATATCTTAACAATGTTAAATCTTCCAATACGTGAACATGGAATGCTTTTCCATTTATTCAGATATTCTTCAATTTATTTCAACAATGTTTTGTTGTTTTCAGAGTATAAGTTTTGAACTTCTTCTGTTAAATTTATTTCTAGGTATTTTATTCTTTTGATGCTATCATAAACAAAAATGTTTTCTTAATTTAATTTTCACATTGTTCATTGCACGTGTATAGAAATATAATTAATCTTTGCACATTGGTCTTGTGTCTTGCAACCTTGCTGAACTCATTATTAGTTTTAATAGCATTTTTTAAGTGGGTTCCTTAGGATTTTTATATACAAGATTATGTCATCTGAGAACAGAGATAATTTTACTTCTTTCTTTGCAATATGGGTTCCTTTTATTTCTATTTTCTTTCTTAACTGCCTTGGTTAGAACCTCTAGTATAATGCTGAATGGAGTGGTAAAAGCAGACATCCTTGTCTTGTTCCTGATCTTAGGGGAAAACATCCAATCTTTCACCATTCTTGATGATGTTAGCTGTGGGTTTTTCATAGCTTCCCTTTACCAGGTTGAGGGAGTTCCCTTCTATCCCTAGTCTGTTGAATGTTTTTATTATGAAAGGGTGTTGGATTTCTTCAAATACTTTTTCTGCATCTCTTGAGATGATCATATGTCCTTTTTAAAAATCTTTATTGATATGGTGTATTACATTAACTGATTCTTGGATGCTTAAGCAACCTTACATCCCTGGGATGAATCCCACTTGACCCTGGTGTATAATTATTTTTTATACGTTGCTGGATTCAGCTTGGTATTGATTGAACTTTAAATGTTGAACCAGTCTTGCATTCCCGTGATCAGTTCATCTTAGACATGATGCTATTATCATTTTTATCTGTTAATATTTTATTATGGTTGTTTACATCTATGTTCATGAGAGATACTTGGCTGTAGTTTTCTTGTAATATCTTTGTTTGGTTATGGTAACATGGTAGCGCTGGCCTCAGAAATGAATTGGGAAGTGTTCTGTTGTCAAGTGCCATTGAGTCGGTTCCAACTCATAGTGACCCTGTGTACAACAGAAAGAAGTGCTGCCCGTTCCTGCTTCATTCTCACAATCATTGTTGTGCTTGAGCCCATTGTTGCAGCCACTGTGTCAATCCATCTCATTGAGGGTCTTCCTCTTTTTCACTGACCCTCTACTTTACCAAGCATGATGTCCTTCTCCAGGGACTGGTGCCTCGTGATAACATGTCCAAAGTATGTAAAATTGAAGTCTCTCCATCCTCACTTTTAAGGAGCATTCTAGCTGTACTTCGGCCAAGACAGATTTGTTCATTCTTTTGGCAGTCTATGGTATATTCAATATTCTTCGCCAACACCGTAGTTCAAAGGCATCGATTCATCTTCAGTCTTCCTTATTCATTGTCCAACTTTTGCATACATATGAGGCAATTGAAAACACCATGGCCTGGGTCAGGTGCACCTTAGTCTTCAAGATGACATCTTTGCTATCTAACATTTTTGTAGGAGAGTTTGTGTTGAATTGGTATTATTCTTCCTTAAATGTTTAGCAGAGTTCATCAGTGAAGCCATCTGGGAAAATTAGTAAGGATTTAACTTAGAATTCAATTTCTTTAATAAATATAAGACTATTAAATTATATAATTCTTCTTGAGTGAGCTTTGGTAGTTTGTGTCTTTCAAGGAATTTGTCCATCTTATCATCAAATTAATCCGCTTAAGTTATTTAAAATAGTCCCTTACTATCTTTTTAATGTCTATGGTAGGTGTAATGATGTTCCTTCTTCCATTCTTGATATTGGTCATTTGTGTCTTCTCCTTTTTTATTTGATCAGTCTACTTAAGAGCTCGGCCGCTAACCAAAAGGTTGGCAGTTCAAATCCATCAGCTGCTTCTTGGGAACCTTATAGGGCAGTTCCTATCTGTCCTGTAGGGTCACTATGAATCTGAATCGACTCAACGGCAATGGGTTTGGTTTTTGGTTTTAGTTTTTAGTTAGAGGTTAGTCAATTTTATTGATAAAACCTTCACTGAGCAAATGAGATGGTACATGTGAGAGCACACATAACAGTTTTTTTAAAAAATAGTTTGCCTTGTAATCTTAGGATAACTTCAGTTAAGTTGAAGCTGGAGTGTGAAGGAAGAATGGTTAAGAAATTTTATTTCATAGGTGAATCACCAGCTATAACAGGGAAGATAATTGCAATTTGTATAAAAAAATAATACTTACTGTGTTTATTATGTCAATCCCTGTGAAAGTGCTTTGTATGGATTATGTCACAATTGCTTTCATTTGATATTCTAAATATAAAAATGAGACCTAAATATAAAAATGAGACAATAAAAACCCCCAGACTCAGATTATGTACAAAAACTATTGACTTATGTTATCACATGCTTCATAAGTTTTACGTTCACTGTTGCTATTTTGACATGAGGAGTGCAGGCAGGGAGCATTTACTGAGTGGGGTGTAGAACAGTGGGATTGCTATACATTAGATAACATCTTACTCAAGGGTCAAGGTCAAAAACCAGAAAACAAGGTGAAAACCAGTTTAGGTCCACCATACCTCTTCTGAAACTGTGTAGTCAGATGTGTTTTGGAGCTCAGATTTCAGATTTTATAAAGGCAATAAGGTGCAAGGGGTCCATGAGTGGTGCAAATGGTTAGTGTGCTTGGCTGTTAACTGAAAGGTTGGAGGTCAGAGTCCACCCGGAGGTGCCTCAGAAGAAAGCCCCGACAATCTATTTCCAAACAATCAGCCATTGAAAACTCTATGGAGCAAAGTTCTGCTTTGACACACATGGAGTCACCATGAGTCAGAATCAATTCAATGACATCAGATTTTTCTGTTTTTTTCATAAGGTGCGTGTTCTCTCCCTTAGTTATCCCCTTTAGTGGGGCCAGGGGCAGCACCTGAGTCAAACTCAGGTTTTCACAACCACCATCAACAGCCTCATAGAATTCGCTGCTGAATGAGTTACTCCAAAATGCTGTTATTTGAAGCCTTTTTGGATTTTAAGATCTTAGATAAGAAAGGAATGTAAACATATATGGTCAAATTTTCCCATGAACAGCATCTTCAATCTCCTCTAAAATGTGGTCTATTGATTTGGCGTACAGGGTCCCAACTTTGCACCAAGTCCAATATAGCCAATTGTTCCTCCAGCATGAAACAGATTGCTATTGCTTTAGTTGAGCACCAGATGAAGTAATTGGCTTGCATTTAGGGGCCCATGTTGAATGAAAATTATGCTTTTCTCTCTCTCTCTTTTTTTTTTTTTGGCTAAGCATGTAAGTTGGATTTGGGCAGATTAAATGAATAAATGTTTGATACAAGTCTACCATAGAGTACTTGCTTGAACAATTTTGTAAGTGCCGACAGGAATAGACACGAATGAAAACAAGCACCAGTGCCAAACTACCGCCTTCCGAGTTGGCGACGCATTTATAAGAAGTTAAAATATATGCGCAGAGATGGCAAAAGATAATGTATTCTGAGGTCTGTACAAAAGACAGTTAGCACGGTATCCAATGCGTTAGCATATGGTATATTACACCTCTAAGTGTGAGTTTTTGTATTGCAGTTTTAAAAGAATTCAAATATATCTTAAAAATGAAATTTGTATCAAACCCTAGGGCTCCACATAATCCAGTTTGGTTGTCTCCATGGTTTATTCTAGCTCTAGACAACAACTCAGCAGCAACAGTGAAAATGACACATTCACTGTAATGAACATGATTAACATTTCTTGAATACTCACTATGTGCTGAGCACTGTTCCATGTACCTTACATGTATTAACGCATTCATTATTCATTGATTCATTCTATAAATGTTTACTGAGCATTTGCTCTGAGTTTGGCATTGTTTTCCTCCAGTGGTTTTCAACTAGGGGAGATTTTGCCTCCCAAGGGCAATGTTTAGAGGCATTTTTTTTTTTTTTATTGTACTTGAGACGAAGGTTTACAGAACAAATAGTTTCTCATTAAACAGTTAGTACACATATTGTTCACATATTGTTTTATGACAATGGTTAACAACCCCACGACATGTCAACACCGTCCCTTCTTGACCTTGGGTTCCTTATTACTAGCTTTCCTGTCCCCTCCTGCCTTCTAGTTCTTGTCCCTGGACTATTGTGCCCCATTCATTAGTCTCCTTTTGTTTTAGGGGGCTGTCTAATCTTTGGCTGAATGGTGAATCTCTGGAGTGACTTCATTACTGAGCTAAAATGGAGTCCAGGGGCCATACTGTTAGGGTTTCTCCAGTCTCTGTCAGGCCAGTAAGTCTGGTCTTTTTTTGTGAGTTAAAATTTTGTTCTACATTTTTCTCCAGCTTTGGCTAGGACCCTCTGTTGTGATCCCAGTCAGAGCAGTCGGTGGTGGTAGCCGGGCACCATCTAGTTGTACTGGACTCAGTCTGGTGGAGGCCATGTTAGTTGTGGTCCGTTAGTCCTTTGGACTAATCTTTCCCTTGTGTCTTGTTTTCTTCGTTCTCCTATGCTCCCAAAGGGCTGAGACCAGTGGAGTATCTTAGATGGCTGCTCACAGGCTTTTAAGACCCCAGACGCTACTCACCAAGGTAGAATGTAGAACATTTTCTTTGTAAGATGTGTTATGACAATTGAGCTAGATGTTCCGTGAGACCATGGTCTCCACAGTGAAGGCATTGTGATTGTAATAACTGGAGGTGGAGGATGCTACTGGCGTCTAGTGAATAGAGGCCATAGATGCTGTTAATCATCCTATAATGCACAAAACAGCTCTCACAGCGAAGGATTATCTGGCCCCAAATGTCAATAACGTTGAGAAACGCTATTCTAGATGAGGGTGACAACAGCAGTGAACAAAATAGACAAAATCCCTGCCTTCATGCAACTTATTTCTAGTAGGGCAAAGCAAACAATTTAGAAAGTAAATATTTATTAAGTATATTAGAAGGTGGTGAATGTTTTATGCTGTGGAGAAAAAAAAAAAACTGGGGAAGAACTGGAAACATGTGTATGGTAGGGGGCGGGTGGGGCCTGGAATTTTAAATAGAGTGTTTAGGAAAGGCCTTGCCTAAGTGGTGATAGTGGAGGAAAGCCTTGAAGACAGTAAGGGAGGATGTATGTGGATTCCTGGAGGAAGAGTATCTTCCCGGCAGAGGGAGGAGCAAGAAGAAAGGTGCAAATCAAGCTTTCTCAAGGAACAGCAAGGAAATCATTGTGGCTGGAAAAACATGTGGAAGGGGACCTGAGGTCACAGAGATGGACGAGGGCAATTGTGTTGGATCTGTGGAGGAAGGTAAGGATTTGAGTTTATTCCTAGTGAGATGAAAGCCATTGCAGGGATTTGAGCAGAGGAGTGTCAAGAGCTGATTTATGGTTTAAAAGGATCACACTGGCCACTGCATTGAGAACGGACTGTAGAGGGACAAGGGTAGAAGCAAGGAGACTATTCAGAAGTCATCGCAATAACCCAGTGAGACATCATGGTGGCTTAAATGAGGGCTCCAGAAGTACAGGGTGAGAAGTGGTTGGATTCAAGGTTGAGGGAACAAATTTTATGGCTATATATGGGGTGTGGGACAAAGAGAAGAATAAAGAAAACTTACCTTTTTTTTAGGGGGAGACTTGAAGAATTCCACTTGAAGAATGGAATTGCCACTTACTGATGTGGAGAAGGCTAGGGTAGGAATATTTCTGGGGATGAAAATCGGAATGATTGAGTTTGGCAATGTTTAATTTGAGGAGTCAATTAGAACAGTCAAGTAGAGATGTCGAGAAACACTAGCAATTACCTGACAAAGTTGGTACTACTATTACCCCCATTTTGTAGATGGGAAACCAGGAATAAAGAGGTTAAGTAACTTGCCCAGGATCACTCCGCTATTAAGGGTTGAAGCCTGGATTCCAGGATACAAACAGATGTCTTGCATGAAGTCACATCAGCCCGTCTCTTCCAGAACAGCATCTGTTCGTCTCCATTTCTATGGATGGCCTTGACACCAGCTCTTGGAGAGAGAAATTCTCTGCACTGAAGTGAGATCTTTAGATAGCGCCTTCCATGTAGCGGGAATATGAAAGTTAAGCTGCTGTCTCTGCCAACTTCTTTTGATTGGTTGTGCTAAAACCAACTTTTTAATGTGAAATCTAAGGAAATGGTAAGGATTCCTCAGTTGCAGGCAGCATAGAAAGTGATCACTTACTGAGCATCTAAGGAGTCCTGGTGGTGCAGTGGTTAAGCGCTTGGCTGCTAACCAAAAAGTTAGCAGTTTGAACCTAACAGCAGCTCCACGAGAGACAGATGTAGCAGTCTGCGTCTGTAAAGACGTACAGCCTTGAAAACCCTATGGGGCCACTATGAGTTGGAATTGACTCAACAGCAGTGGGCTTGATTTTTTGGTTTGCTGGTTGTAGGACTGAGATACTTGTTTCCTTGCAGACTGTCAGCCTGGTGCTGGTCTTTTGCTCCTGGAGGCTGCTTATACTCCTTTCAATCTTTCCACGTGTGCTGCCTTCAGCTCCGGTGGGTTGAGTCCCTCTCAGCCTTTGACTCTCTTTGTACGTCCCTTTCTGCCTCACCTCTCTGACTAACTCTTCTCCCTTCCTCTTCCTCTCTTAGGGACTCATGGGATTAGATTGGTCCCTCCCAAATAATTCAGGCTAATCTCCCTATTTTATTTTATATATATATATATATATATATATATATATATATATATTTATTGTACTTTAGCAGAAGGTTTACAGAACAAATAGTTTCTCATTAAACAGTCAGTACACATATTGTTTTATGACATTGGTTAACAAACCCACAACATGTCAACACTCTCCCTTCTCGACCTTGGAGAACCCTTTTTTTTTTTGGTGAAAATATGCATAGCCAAAGTTACACCATTTCAAAAGTTTCTACATGTACAGTTCAGTTACGTCGATTACATTCTTCCAGTTGTGCTGCTATTCTCACTATCCTTTTCCAAATTATTCCATCACCATTGTCTTCAACTCACTGCCCCCTAGGCTTCCCATCAAACCTTTTGAGTTGCTGTTATCAATTTGATCTCATATAGATAATTCTTTTTTTTTTTTTTTTTTTTGTACCACAGGTGAAGGTTTGCAGAACAAATAGTTTCAACAGTCAGTACACATAATGCCCCATGACAGTGGTTAACAACCCCATGATATGTCAACCCTGTCCCTTCTCAACCTTGGGTTCCCTATCACCAGCTTTCTTGTCTCCTCCTGCCTACTAGTCCTTGTCCGTGGACTGCTGTGCCTCATTAATCCTGTTTTGTTTTATGAGGCTGTCCAGTCCCTGGCTGAAAGGTGAACCTCGGGAGTGACTTCACCACTGAGCTAAAAGGGTGTCAGGGGGCCACAGTCTTGGGGTTTCTCCAGTCTGTCAGGCCAGTAAATCTGGTCTTTTTTTGTGAGTTAGAATTTTGTTCTACATCCTTTTCCAGCTCCGTCCAGTACCCTCTATTGTGGTTCTGGTCAGAGCAGTCAGTGGTGGTAGCCGGGCACCATCTAGCTGTACTGGACTCAGGCTGGTGGAGGTCGTGGTAGCTGTGGTCCATTAGTCCTTTGGACTAATCTTTTCCTTGTATCCTGTTCTCTTCATTCTCCCTTGCTCCCAAAGGGGTGAGACCAGTGGAAATCTCCCTATTTTAAATCCAACTGATTTGTAAACTTAATTACATCTGTGAAATCCCTTCATAGCAGTATTCAGATCAGCGCTGGATTGAATAGCCAGGGAATGAGAATCTTGCGAGACATCTTTAGGATTTTGCCTACTTGAGTCAGCGTGGCTGTTGGGAAGTGGTGCAGCCTGAGCAATGCTTTGCTGTGATCATCAAGGCTTCCAAACACCAGATTCTTCTATGGGGTATTTTCTCAGTGGACAGATCTGTTTTCTTTTTTGCTGGCTGTCCTCTGTTGGGGCCACTCTGGTACATTGAATGTACATGTAATAATTTTGTGAAACTCAAAGAGATAGAGTCTTAATTATCTAGTGCTAAACAGAAGTTTATTTTCTCACAGTCTAGGAGGCTAGAAGTCTAAATTCAGAGCACTGGCTCTAGGAGAAGGCTTTCTGTCTCGGTTGGCTCTGGGGGGAAGGTCCTTGTCCCTTTTCATCGTCTGTTTCTGGGTGATCTTCCTGTCGTATCTATCTTCTCCTGTCGCTCTTCTGGATGGTCCTTTATTCCCTGCCTAAATTTGCTCATGCCCTGCCCATCAACTTTAAAGATCTAGGCATTAAGGGGCATGAAGGAGGACTTATATTGCTCTCCCCACAAATGGGAAACCCAGGTTTTTGTTATGCTAAGGGAAACACAAACATACACGCAAAGTTACATAAGCAAGTAAACACACAAACACAGTTCTAAACCGCCCCCCCAAAAAAAATTTCCAAAGAAGCAACTAAATGAAAGAAATGTATCCTGTTTATTCTCATTACTCCAAAAAAGGGTGGGGGTAGGCTTGCCTACTTCCTTTTTACATGTACATAACTATAAAGGGTCTCTCTAATGCTTCTTTCCCTCTGAAAGATGGTCTATTTGAAAACGATTTCATCTCTCCCCTATTAGAAAAAAAAGCAGCTAAACTCAAACCCATTGCCCTCAAGTCAATTCTGACTCCTAGTGACCCTATAGGACAGAGTAGAACTGCCCCATGGGGTTTCCAAGGCTACCACTGAAGCAGACTGCCACATCTTTCTCCTACTGAATGTCTGATGGATTTAAATCACCAACCTGTCAGTTAGCAGCTGCGTGCTTAACCACTGTGGCACAGGGCTCCTTGAAAAACAGCTACTAATTATTAATTTTTCCAAGAAAAATTAAAAAAAAATGTTTTGCTTCAATGGGTAGGTAACTACACATTTCTTGCGTATCTATAATGTGCCAGGCATTGCTCTAAGAGATTTTCACATGTCGCTTCACCTAGATTTGCAAATTCAAATATGAGACTCCAAAAAACTTTGTGTTGTCCAAATGTCATGTCGTTGGTTCAGCCTTCTCTAACCCTCCTATCTGAAATTTGAACAGCAGCTCCAGCCAGCACATCTATCCTCTTGTCTATATGTCTTTCAATAGCATGTGTTAGCTGTCAACATACTACATTAGTTTACCTACGCTTTTGTTTCGCAGTGGTTAAGAGCTACAGCTGCGAACCAAAAGGTTGGCAGTTCAAATCCTCCAGCCACGCCTTGGAAACCCTATGGAGCAGTTCTACTCTGTCCTATGGGGGGGCTATGAGTTGGAACGAACTTAATGCACCTAAGGACAACAACAATGTATTTGTTTATTATCTGTCCCCCATTCTAGAATGTATAATCCCCAAGGGCAGGGGTTTTGTTTGTTCTGTTTACTGATCAGCAGAGCGCCTGGCACATACTAGGTGCTCAATGAAATCTTTTGAATAAAGAAACAAATAATCCTCGTTATAATCATCCCTAAGAGCTTGGCTATATTTTTGTCCCTGTTTTACAGATGATGAAACTAAGGCTTAGAAAAATACAGCAAGGAACCCAAAGCTACTTAGTAGCAGGAGGCAGAACCTAGGTACATGTTAGTGAAAGGGTTATGGAGTTTGGAAAACCCACCGCTGAAGACGCTAGCAGTAGTAGAGTGTAATAATTAAGCACATGGACTCTGGAGCCAGTCTGCCTGAGTTCAAGTCTCAGCTGTGCTGTGTGACCTTGGATAAAATACTTAACCCCTCTGTGCCACAGTTCCTCATCTGTAATTGGGAGATGACAATAGTACAGCTTACACTACAGGGTTGCTGTGAGGATTAAATGAGTTAAAATAAGTATAGTGTTTAGAACAGTGTTGCAAGTCCTGTTATAACTATTAGATATTATACTTTGCTCTTTCTTTATCCTGTAATGCTTACACTCCCATCCATCACCTCCCCCACAGCCAAGGCGTTTTGCATTCTCCAAATGTGTCCGAACTTTAGCAAGATATTTGTTTACGTATATATTTAGTTAATGTGCGTGCGCGTGTTAAATTACCCATTATGTAAATTGCTTTGGTTTAGTAAGCAGAATATGCCAAGATACGGTTAATGGGAAATTGTTTTGTGCAACTTGGAAAACAAGAATCATAAAAGAATCCTCCAGAGAGACAGTGTGATGAAGGTGTAACCAATACGTTCGCAGGTTGTTGTTTTTAAATAATAACCAGCCGCTAATGCAGCAATGGCCCAGAGCTGAGCGTTGATTCATCTGCAGCGAGGTGGGGCTGTGTTTCCCTGCAACGTTGCCAGCTGCCGTCTTTGATATAAAGCCGCCTCGCATCAATCCAGTATCTGTCAATCTGACTTTCAGGGAGGAAGATTCGAGACCGAGAGGAGGCTCTGTCATTTTCGTGGATGGGGTGATAGAAGAATTTTTCTGCCTTCTTTGGTAGAAGCTATTTACTTTTTTTGCTGAGCTGGAATGCAGCCTCTTCGGGTGCACTGTGCAGTCAAATTCCTCAGCAGAGTGGGGAGGGCTTGTCATTTCTTTCAAAGCCAACGCTTTTGGAGCTAGTTGGTCCTTTTTCAGGTGCCGGGGCCTGCCGGTAAGGTGTAACAGGTAGGGCGCATGCCCTAGGCGCCGCTTGACGGGGCAGGGGAGGGAGGCTGCCCCTGTGCCGGTGAGGAGTTTCTGTTGGCCATGGCAGTTTCCGCCAGCTGTGAGAGATCATTCAGCAATTTAAAACTAATTGCCATGAGCACTATTTTCCGAAGATTTGAGCTGCTGGGCACCAAGGCCTCGGGCAAAACTCGCCTTTGATCCGTGCGTCTCTCGTCTGGAAGTCCTGGTCTCTTGGAGCGGACGGAGAACAGCATTATTCAGTGTTAGCAGATTGTTGGTGATCAAATCCACCGCGAGGAAACTTAAAAAAAAAGAAAAAAAAAGAAAAAGAACCCCCCCCCCAAAAAAAGCCTTACTATTACAGTTTCCCCATCTTTTCCAGAAAAGCTAAGCTTGGCATGCAGATGTCAGAGGAGACTGTCAATGAAGCCTGCATGGAAAATTCTTCCATTCACTCATGCAGTTATTCATTCAACATTATTTACCGTGGGCTCACTCTGTGCCAGGTGCAGTACAGAAGCAGGTGGGTATACAACTATTAACAAGACAAAAAACATGTTCTGTCCTCATTTTACTTATGAAAGTGGGATCTTCAAAGCAGAAGTAGCCAACAAACCTACATAAAGCACCTACTGTGTAATAGGAGGAGTCCCTGGATGGTGCAAATGATTAAGTGCGTGACTACTAACCGAAAGGTTGGGCGTTTGAATCCACCGAGAGGCGCCTCAGAAGAAAGGCCTAGCAATCAGCTTCTGCAAGGTCACAGCCATCAAAACCGTATGGAGTTCTACTCTGAAATATGTGGCGTCTCCATGAGTCAGAATCAACTCAATGGCAACTGGAAAAAAAAAAATGTGCTAGGAGTTGTGCTAGGAATATACGGATGTGATTCCCACATCTTGCTGGGAGAGGGATTCAGACCACGATAGACAATAGATACAGTGTACATATTTAAAGGTATCTTCCAGTGGGTTCATCATCTGTAGCAGACAGAATTCTAGATCATCATCCACCTCTTGCTCATCTCCAGATGTCCCATCCTAATCCCTAATCCCTGGGGCTAGGAATATGCTGAGATATCACACTATTGATTTTGTTACATTACACTGCAAAAAGGATTTTGCAGGTATAGTGAAGGTTAAAAATCAGTTGCCTTTGAGGTCATCAAAAGGGCAATTATCCTGGTGCACCTAATCTCATCACTTTAAAAGCAAATAATTTTCTGCAGTTGGTAGTGAAGTTGGTAGTAGGTCAGTGCCTAGTGTGCCAGGAGCCAATCTCTCAGATGCTGGTTTTGTGAGGAAGAAAGAGTTTATTTCGCAGGCTAGCAAGAGGGAACTCAGAGGTATCGACCTCAGATTTAGCTCCTCAATTTGAGGGAGCATTCACATTTTATAGGTTTGGGGAATTATACATATTCATATAGGGGTGGAGGAAGGCAGGTGGGCAGGATCAGGAAGTTCTACTTATTCATAGTTTCTACTGCTTATTTATTTTTTACGAGACGGGGTAGGACTTGGCACCGAAGCAGCCCATGGACTCTTTGCTTTTGAAATGGGCTCAGCTACTGCAGATGATGTATGTCCGGTGATTATGGTTCTTTGACAAGAGTCTTTTCGTTCCTTGGCACGAGTTCTCTTGTGTTATTGAGCATGCGTGGCGGCCCGGGTTGTCCGTCGGCCATCTTTGTTCTACGCATGTCTGACCACTCTGAGCTGGTTACAACTGATGTGTCCGGCCCTCTCTAGAGAGTCTGCAGAACAACTTAGAGGAAGTGAGTGAGTGGTGGGGAAGTGACTAGGAGTGGCCTGGTAACTGGTGGAGTACTAGTTAATTAGGTATGCTCCGCCTCTCGGGTCCCCTAACAGTAGTAGAAGAGGAAGTCAGAGAAAGGAAAGTTCTCTGCTGCTGAGATGGAGGAGGCTGTGGGCAAGCCTAAACGGGTGTTTTAAGCGGCTAAATTTGTGGTCCTTTGTTACACCGCATCGGAAAATGAATAAATCTTCCTTGGTTATTCGGCTTTTTCCTGGATAGCTTGTCATTAAGATGTCTTGCAACTTGAGTGGATGCTGGCTGACTGATGGGTTCTTTATACGCGGTAGTAAGATCACTTCCTTGTATTTGTGCAACCTTTTTACAAAGTGCTTTCACATACAAGTTTCTCGTTTGATTTTCACAGCTGGTAAGGAAGCATCATCTCCATGTTAAAGCTGAAGAAACTGAGGCTGGGACAGGTGACTGGCTGACTTACCATCCTGGTAAGTGGTGGGAATGGGTTTGAATTCAGGCCTTTGTGCTCCCACTTGCGTTGGGTGCACTCATCTGCAAATTGGTAGGTTACCCCACAGAAGCCATTTTCTATCTTGCTTTCTCTTTGGGCGTTCTTCTCCAGCTGCTCCTTTACTAAACACTCATTAACTGGATAATGACAGTTAAAACAAAATTTGAGAAGTCCAAACATTTACTGGGCCCCCATTATATATCATGGCACTTGTCATCCAGCATGGCAAACAAAATGACCAGTGTCCTCTTGGTTACATAAATGGTGTTGGATCTGGGAATAATCATTGAGAGGACGCTCTTCCAGTGCCTATGAAGTATATAAAAAATAGAAGCAGCCTTCTGTTTTCTGTAGCTAGCTCACAAAATGAGATATTCTGGCAATCGTTTCTCTGTTTTTCTGTAAAATTGTCTCATTTCTGTGTAGCCTTGTCCTCTGTTCTGCAAAAAAGGTTGTTTGGGGAACTATTCATATTTCCAGATTATTCTTCAAGAAAAAATGGTTAGGGCAATTTAACTTGTGCTGGAGACAGACTGGAGTCTGGGAAAGAACAGAACAATATTCCAAGTGAATATTCCTACCAGGTTTGTAAAACAGTAAACCACCCGAGCCCTCCTCCCACCTCTTCACCTCCCCAACGCTTTTAAAATGGTGGGCCAGCGAGCAGGACTTGGGAAGGCCAATACAACCTGCACTCTCCCTCGTACAGGTCTGCCTTTTGTTCTTTTGAAGCCAACTGCCTGACAAACCTGCCTGATTGAGACCAAACGCTCATTGACCAAACCACCCTCAACACAGAGCAGAAGAATACCCACTACTTAAGCTGTGGCCCCTCATTCTCTCTGTCTCTGTCTTTATTTAATTTTTCCTGGAAATCTTGAAGGGTACATTTTGGGTAGAAGGAAATAAAGTCCAAGAGCACATTAAATTTGAAATACAACTTGAGTGGCTGCCCAGCCATGTCCATGATCATGTAATCAAACAATGTGGGATGAGTGTAGTAGGGCCTGACCCATTTCACAGAGTCTGTTGCACTCTGGCCCCATAACAACTGCTCTTATGGGAACAGTTAATGGGGTGGACACCCACTCCCCCAAGACCATCTTGTGCATAGACCATGCACCAAGGATCTCTGTCATGTTTGGGGTGGGGGTGAGGAGGATCTTGGAAAGAACACTTTGTGACCAGAGGCAGCTCTGGAGGGCCTGGTGAGGAGGGGCTTAGGGGCTACAATCCGTTGGGGCTTGTCTTAAAGCTAATTTTGCATGGCAAGCCCACCTGTTTGACTTAAATTACAGGAATATTTGGGGTAGATTAGGGATAACTAATTACATCCCCTGCCCAGACATCACTTTGGACGTCATTGTTAATAAGCCACTGTCCCATTGCCTGTAAGTCTGGGGTCACTCTTCTGGTGTAAAGATCCCACAGCTGCCTTTTTGAGCCAGAGGAAAGGGACACGGGACCAATAACCTACATCTTATTTGGTAGACGAGAAAAGCAAGGCCCAGATCAACCAGAAACTCCTGGTTACAGAGCTCAAGGACAAAACAAGGGTACAGAACTGAAGGAGTCTCAGTGTTAGGTATGCCTGTGATGAGAAGAAAAACAAAACCCCAAATCCAAAATAACCCATTATGTCTATTTCTCTTCTATCAGGAACAGATTAAAAAAAAAAAAAATCAAAGTGCCATCTGTTCTGTGTCAACATTAGAGATCATACATAGTGTTTTATCTAGGGCCCGTTTGCCGTGGTGGTGGGGGTTATATTTTTGGAACGTGCTCAGAAACCCAAAGCAGCTGAAAACAGAGCTTGGCCCTCCAGGCCTCTCTCGCTGCCTGTGTTCGTGTTCCTCTAGCGCTTGATGTTTTTAATTGATTTGTTTGGCCAGGGGGACCCTGGAAAAAGATAAACAGGTGAGGGCAGCTTCCTGGGCCTCTGGAGCAAGCACAGGTAAGGGCCCAAGGCTTTAGAATAACAGGGTAGTTTTCCCCGCTCAAATCTGTACTCTGAGTACACAGCTGAAGCCACGCTAGGCCTGGATCTCAGGGTTCGCGTGTGAAGGCCGCTGGCTAAATCAGTTCCTGAGCTATGCTGGGTAGCAGCCCAGTCCCAGAGCTTCCTTTCTGTTTTCCCCCCATCTCTTCCACAGGGTTCTTCTCCGCCAGTCATCTGGTAAGCACAGGTAGGCCTGCTCCTAGTTGCTTTGCTTCCAGGTCAGAAGGGAAACAGGCAGATAAAACCATCTACCATTCTGCTCTTGATGCTTTCCCTCCCCACGCATCCCAACCTGTCTGCCCCATGTATTCCATGTCCCTAGAGGACATAACATGCTGGGTGGTGCAAACGGATAACTCACTCTGCTGCTAACCGAAAGGCTGGAACTTCAGGTCCATCCAGAGGTGCCTCAGAAAACAGGCCTGCTGATCTGCTTCCAAAAACTCAGCCGTTGAAAACCCTATGAAGCACAGTTCGGTAGTTCTGATACACATGGGGGTCATCATGAGTCGGAATTGATTCGACAGCAAATGGTTTTAGTTACCATTAAGAGGAAACAGCTCCCACCCCACTCACACCCTTCAAAGTTATTATGCTTCCTGGGTGAACATGGTTGCCATCTGGGTTCAGTTGGTGAGGGAGTGCCTGAAAAATAACACCAGCCTCTTCTTGAGTTAGAGGTGGTGGCAGAAATCCTGAAGGAGTTCTCTGTTCAGGGAAGGGGCATTGGATGACTCCTTTCGGTGTGTAGATTTAGGATGAGAAGGTATCATGAGGAGTAGAGATAATTGAGAAGGTTGCAACCTCCTTGAGGCTGTCAATCACTGAGGCCCCAGGCATGCAAAGCTGATCGCTGGGGAGGAAAAGGAGGCCCAGCGTACATTAAGAGCCCAAGGATTTCCAGGACAAAAAGAAGCCAGAAAGATTTGAAGCTAGGATAATGGATTAGGATGGACCAGGGTGGTCTAGCTGAGGCCAGTGATAGAGAAAATCCTCTAAAGGTTGGTGCCCCCTCCCCAAACCCAAACCTGTTGCAGCTGAGGCAATTCTAACTCATAGTGACCCTATAGGACAGAGTAGAGCTGCCTTATAGGGTTTCCAAGGCTGTAATCTTTATGGAATCAGACTGCCACATCTTTTTCCCATTGAGTGGCTGGTGGGTTTGAACTGCCAAACTTTTGGTTAGCAGCTGAGTGCTTAACTAGTGTACCACCAGGGCTCCCTTGGTTGGTGACCCAGGCTCATGGAAACACTCTAAGTGGAAGGGGTAGGGAAAGGGCTGGTGCTGCAGTGTAGTGGCTGAAGCTGGATGCAGGCACACTGGTTAAACTTCGGGGCCAAGTGGCCAGGCTTGTCTTCCACCACAGGGATTCTCTGTACCCTGATCAAGGGCCTAGACCAACAATGCCATCTCAGTAGCGGTGGACATACCTCGAATGTGAAGCTGTGCAACACCAGTCTGATAGCAGTACAACAGGGCAGCAAGAAGAAATTAGACATCAGTTCTTTCTCTTGCCATTTGGAAACAGAACCAATCTTCCTTTCAAAAAGCAAAACCAGTTGCCATTGAGTCAGTTCCAACTCATGGTGACCCCTGTGTGTTAGAGTAGAACTGTGCTGCATAGGGCTTTCGATGGCTGATTTTCCAGAAGTAGATTGCCAGGCCTTTCTTCCGAGGTACTTCTAGATGGACTCCAATCTCCAACCTCTTGGTTAGCAGCCAAGCACGTTAACCTTATGTACCACCTGGGGCTCCAACTCCCCTTTAGCGGGAATGAATACGGCAATACACTTTTATGGCAATTGTGGGAGAGGTCTGAAAGGGAGATATTGGTCTTTCTGCTAATAAGCTGCAAGAGAATTCTCGTGATTAGTTGGAAAAATGAAAGAGCTATAACCATATTTAGAAGACAAGTTGTTGAAGCAGGCATATTTTATAGCTTTACCTCATGTACTCACCCCCTGCCATCGAGTTGATTCTAACTCATAGTGACTGTATAGGACACAATAGAACTGCCCCATAGGGCTTCCAAAGCTGTAAATTTTTTTTTTTTTATTGTGCTTTAGTTGAAGGTTTACTGAGCAAATTAGTTTCTCCTTAAACAATTAATACAAATACTGTTTTGTGACATTGGTTGTGACGTGTCAACACTCTCCCCCTCTCGACTTTTCCCCATTTCCATTTGTGCAGCTTTCCTGCCCCCTGCTGCCTTCTCTTCCTTGCCCCTGGGCTGGTGTGTCCATTTTGTCTCGTATACATGCTTGAGTTATGTGTATTATTGTTTGTTTTATGGGCCTGTCTAATCTTTGGCTGAAGGGCAAGCCTCAGGAGTGACTTCAGTACTGATTGAAAGAACTGTCCATGGGCCGTAATCTCGGGGTTTCTCCAGTCTCTGTCAGACCAATAAGTCTGGTTTTTTTTTTTATGAGTTTGAATCTTGTTCTACATTTTTCTCCAGCTCTGTCAAGGCTGTAAATCTTTACAGGAGCAGACTGCCACATCTTTCTCCGCAGAGTGGCTGGTGGGTTTGAACCGCCAACCTTTTGGTTAGCAGCCAAGCACTAAACAAGGCTTCTTTTACCTCATATACTCTGAGTTTAATATGAAATTTACAGCTGCATTTTAAGAGTTAATTTAGGAAAAAAACTCCATGGTTAGCTTTTTCAAATTGCAGTTTCACCTGCCCTACCCCCAAACTATTTTCTTTGGAGACAGTATATTCTGAGATAGGTCTGGCCCCAGACGAAGTAGATGGGGAAAGTCTGAGCCAAGTTTGTCAAAGGCATTTTTGTAGGGATTGGTTCAAAAACTCTAGTTGCCATCCCCCCACCCCCAAAAATGTACTGAGCATTGCTCCATGCCTGGGATTCCTGGGAGATTTACGCTGCAGACCCTTACCAGCAGAGCACGGTTCTTGAGCAGAGCAAACACCCAGCCTGTTGAGAAGCAAATTGTTGTGGGAATTAAAGAGACCCCAGTTAAGTTTGCATTAGTGAGAGCGATTTGACTTGAGGTTATATTAAATCATGCCACTGTGGCTAATACAAGTGCCATGAAATGCTCCTTCGTGACTCTTACTTGGGGGTGGGAATGTGGGGGGAGGGCATGGGAGAACTGAAGAGTTCTCATTTCAGCTGACGGCAGATGAACTCTTGGAGAGCCCAAGCTGGAGCCAAGGCTGCAGACTTGGGGTGATTTGGAAAATGTTCTTCTCTGAACTGTAAATGTTGGTTCTTCAGGAGAAGAGCAATGTCTTTTTATTATGATTATTTTTAATCCTTAGTATTTAGTACAGGGAGTCTTGGTGGCTCAACGGTTATGAGCTCTGCTGTTAATGGAAAGGTTAGTAGTTTGAACTCGCCGAGCGGCTCTGTGGGAGAAAGACCTGGTGATCTGCTCCCATAAAGACTACATCCGAGAAAACCTTATAGGACAGTTCTACTGTCACATGAGGTCGCTATGACTCAAAATCAACTCCACGCCACTCAACAAGAACAACAACAGTATTTAGTATGCAGTATATATTGAATGGAAACACTAGTGGCGTAGTGGTTAAGTGCTGCAGCTACAAACCAAAAGGTCAGCCGTTCGAATCCACCAGGTGCTCCTTGGAAACACTATGGGGCAGTTCTACTCTGTCCTACAAGGTTGCTAAGAGTCGGAATTGACTTGAAGGCAACAGGTTTGGTTTGGTATATATTGAATGAATGACAGAAGGGAGGAATGAAGGAATACTGACTATGCAGTCAACAGGATGGGGTTTTAGTCCACGTTCCATGATGTTGACTTTAGTCACTCCTATCTCACTGCTTTGATAGCATGTATTATATTTTTATCTCCCAGAATTGCAGTGATCTAATTCAGGTGTCAGTTTCCCCAGACTAGCGTGTGAACGCCTTAAGGAGAGGGGTTATATCTGTGTCATATTAATCTGTATACCAGCAACCCAGCCAGTTGCCATCGTGTCGATTCTGACTCGTGGCGACCTTGTGTGTCAGAGTAGAACTATGCTCCACAGAGTTTTCAATGGCTGATTTTTCTGGAAGTAGATCACCAGGCCTTTATTCCAAGGTGCCTCTGGGTAGACTCACACCTCCAACCTTTCCATAACTAACTGAGTGCATTAACCATTTGCACTACACATGGACTCCTTCAGCTCTGTAGCTCATTGTTAACCAAGGGGCCATCCTTGTTATAGCTTATGGCTTATAGCTATGGATTCTGGAGCCAGGCTGCCTAGGATTACACTCTGACTCCTCCACTTAGCTGTGTGACCTCAGGCAAGTTACTTAACCTCTCTGTGCCTCAGAATAAAGCTAGATAACAACGTCACAGACCTCACAGAGTTTGTAAGAATTAAATGAAAAAGATATTTAAAGAACTTGGAAAGTGACAAATGCTCAGCAAATGTTAAATACTACTTTCTTTCTTATATTGTTGATAATAAATATTTGCCAATATAAACAGCAATACTCAGTAATGGTAGCTGGGCCCCATCCAGTTCTTCTGGTCTCATGGCAAAGGAGGCAGTTGTTCATGGAAGCAATTAGTCACACATTCCATTTCCTCCTCCTATTCCTGACTCTCCTTCCTCTGTTACTGCAGGTGAATGGAGACCAATTGTGGTGACTTGCGTGGCTGCTTGCAAGCTTTTAAGGCCCCAGGCACTACACAACGAATTAGGAGGTAGAACAGAAGCATTAAACACGTTATTAGGTCAATTATCTGGAATGTCCCATGAAGACATGACCCTGAACCTCCAAACCAAGAAACCAAATCCCATAACGTGTTTGATTGTACATAGGAAGCCTCAGCAGGTACTTTTTATTTGATTTATTTTTTGTCATTGTTGTAAATGTATCTGTCACATAACTTTTTCCAATTCATCTTTTTATGGATATATAACTTATTGACAATGATCACATTAATCAGCTATGCAACCCTACCCTTAATCAATGCAATTCTTCCAACAAAAAGGGGAAACAGAATTTCAAGTTCTCATGGAATCCAGACTTCTGGAGCCATGGAGGCTGGATAAACTAAAACTATTGCCTTGAGATAATCTTTAAACCTTAACCAAAAGTCTTCTTAAAACTTGAAGTCTTCTTAAAACTAAACAATGTTGTTGTTGTTAGGTGCTGTCGTGTTGGTTCTGACTCATAGCGACCCTATAAAAAACAGAAGGAAACATTGCCTGGTCCATAGCGACCCTATAAAAAACAGAAGGAAACATTGCCTGGTCCTGTGCCATCCTCACAATCATTGCTATGTTTGAGCCCGTTGTTGCAGCCACTGTGTCAGTCCATCTCATTGAGGGTCTTCCTCTTTTTCACTGACCCTCTACTTTACCAAGCATAATGTCCTTCTCCAGGGACTGGTGCTTCCTGATAACATGTCCAAAGTATGTGAGACCAAGTCTTGCCATCCTCACTCCTAAGGAGCATTCTGGCTGTACTTCTTCCAAGACAGATTTGTTCGTTCTTCTGGCAGTCCATGCTATATTCAGTATTCTTCACCACCACCGTAATTCAAAGGCATCAATTCTTCTTTGGTCTTCCTTATTCATTGTCCAGCTTTCCCATGCACATTAGGCTATTGAAAATACCATGACTTAGGTCAAGCACACCTTAGTCCTCAAAGTGATGTCTTTGCTTTTTAACACTTTGAAGAGGTCTTCTGCAACAGATTTGCCCAGTGTGATACGTTTCATTTCTTGACTGATTTAACAAAATGTTAACAATGTTAACCATTGTTTAAGCAATGTAAAGAATGTCTGCCTTGAGCATTGTTCACTTTTAGAACTATCTCTGTGGGATCAAATTGACGACAGCAGCTCAAAAAATTACATAGGAACCTTAGGGGCAGTGAGTTTATGCCACTGGGGGAGGAACAACTCCGAAAAGGAGGGTGAGAATGGTTGCATGACTCAAAGAATGTAATCAGTCACTGAATTGTACATATAGAAACTGTCAAATTGGTCTATGTTTTACTGTGTATATTCTCAAGAACAACAACAAAAAATAAGATTATATATACAAAACAAAACAAACAAAAAAATAGCAGCACTCACTTTATCTCACTGAGCTTGTTTTCTTGTTACTGGGTTTAAATCACTTAAAATATATAGCCTAATCTCCCTGCAGGGAGCCCCGGTGACTCAGTGGTTAAGCACTTGGCTGCTAACTGAAAGGTTGGCCGTTTGAACCCACCCAGGGTCTGCTTGGAAATCTCTGCTTGGAAGCCCTGTGGGGCAGTTCTATTCTGGGTATCACATGGGGTTGCTATGGGTCAGAATTGACTTGACAGCACAGAAGAACAACCACATAACATAGTAATAACAATACTAACAGGATCAAATGAGATAATGGCTAAGAGTCAAAATGTCTTTTTGAAAACTAGAAAGCGGTTTTGCAACTCTCTAGTACCATTATTTCTAACACTAACTGAGAGGAGAAGTGATTTATTTCTTCCAAATTCCACAGTAGGAGTGAGGACAAGCTGGGCTGGAATATTCTTGGTAGTTCCCTAAGTCCCAAAAGCACTGCTTAGCTGTGACGTACCCTGGCAAAGCCTGTGGGATTACTGTGCCTCTCTCAGTATTTACTTTAAGATAAAGCCACAGGTCTTTAGCAAAGCACTATGTTTTAATCAGAGCTGCCTGGGCTTTAGTGTTCTCATCCTCACTGCCCTTGTCCAAAGGTCTGACAGCTTTCAGAGCTGCTCCGTGGTTTCTGAGATGGTAGATATCAATAGTCAACTCTTCAAGTGCAGACTGGGTGCTACATGCAGAGGTTTTAGTAGGTGCTATTGAGAACCCTCACTACTTTTATGTCAGCATGTTGCTGTGGTGCTGGAAGTTATCCCACCAGTATTTCAAATACCAGCAGGGTCACCCATGGTAGACAGGTTTCAGTGGAGCTTCCAGACTAAGACCCACTAGGAAGAATAGCCTGTAGATCGACTTCTAAAAATTTGAAATGAAAACCTTATGGATCACAACAGAACGTTGGCTACCTCACTTGCTTTGGACGCATCATCAGGAGAGATCAATAGCTGGAGGAGGACGTCATGTTTGGCAAAGTGGAGGGACAGCGAGGGCAGGGGCGACCCTCAGTGAAATGGACTGGCACAATAGCCAAACTGATGGACTTGAGCATGCCCGTGATTATGAGGAGGACACAAGACCAGGCAGCGTGTTGTTCTCTTGTACATAAGGGTGTCATAAGTTGAAGTCAGATAGAAGGCAGCTATCTATTTGTCTGTCTGCCTGTTTATCTGTCTGTCTAGCTATCTCCCAGAAGACGTAGAGAAAAGCATAGACTAGGAGTTGGAACACATGGGACCCAGGCTTCATATTTATCATTAGCAAATCACAATCCCTGGACAAGCCCCATAGATTCATTGTGATTCACTTTCCATATCTACAAAGTAAAAGCAATTTGATGCTTTCTGAGGTCCCTGCAGCAAATGCACTAGGAGTCAAGTACTTCTGTCTTTAACTTGCATTATGACCTTGGTCAAGTCACAGTGCCTCTGTGATCCATAGTGCCCTCATTTGTACAAGGTTGTTTCCTCCAGCAAACAATGTTTGTGCTTCTAATACGTTAGTAACTTCACTGGGCAACGAAAACACACACATACATACATGCATATATACTCACT
Source organism: Dugong dugon (assembly GCA_030035585.1). NCBI lineage: Eukaryota > Metazoa > Chordata > Mammalia > Sirenia > Dugongidae > Dugong > Dugong dugon. The sequence continues at coordinate 87,743,235 of CM057474.1, read as the reverse complement.
AATAACCCAACCCATTGCCAGTTGAATAAATTCTGACTTCATAGCGAGCCTATAGGACAGAGTAGAACTGCTGTATGCAGTTTCCTAGGCTGTAATCTTTATGGAAGCAAACTGCCACATCTTTCTCCTGTGGAATGGTTGGTGGATCCCAACCAATGACCTTTCGGTTAGCAGCTGAGCACTTTAACCACTGTGCCACCAGGGCTCCTTATACTCACTAATAAGGACCAATGTTTCTAGAGTGCTCATTGTGTGCGAAGAGCTACGGCTTAGCTCTCTGCATGCATTATTTAATGTTACCTGGTGGTGCCAGCATTTAAAGTGCTGGGCTGCTAATTGAAAGCCTGGAAGTTTGGGTCCACCCAGAAGTGCCTGGAAAGAAAGTCCTGGTGATCTGCTTTCACAAAATCAGCCATTGAAAACTGTATGGAGCACAGTTCTACTCTGGCACACATGGGGTCACCATGAGTGGGCATCGACTCAATGGCAACTAGTGGTGGTGGTCGTGATTTATGAGGAAGGTATTTTTGTCCTCATTTTATGGAGCAAAAACGAGACAGAAACCAGTTTATCTGATGGCACACCACTAGTAAGTGGTGCAGCTAGGGTTCAAACCCAGTTTGTATGATTCTGCCTAACCATTATACTATGCTGTTACCTCAGAAAGGTAAAGCAAGCATCATATCTGCTGTAGTCTAACTTCACTTCCTTTTTATGTAGGTTACTCAACTGGTGGACATGTGGGGAATGCTGATTCACAGGGTACCTGGTTTTAGCTAGCTAGATAACACGAGTTAGTTGAATTCACAGCTAGTTGGAAGACTAACTCTGTTCAGTAGAGATGGTGCCCTTGAATTTAGCAGCAGCCTAAAGGACCACATCCTTTTCTGTGTTAACAGTTTAGACAATGGCTTGGATGAGGGCACAAGCTGGGCAAATTAACTATGACATGAATTTGGAAGGGCTGGCTAAATGACAGAATTAAAATGAGAAAAAATGTGAGCTGCTAAGTGCCTTATATACATTATCACATTGTAAACCTCACAACCCAGAGTAGGGACTGTCATTATCTCCATTTTATGGTTGAGGAGACCAAGGTATAGGGAGGTCACCAGCCAAAGATGGCACAGCTTGTGGGTTGAGTCTTTTTAAAAAAATAAACTTTTATTTTGAATTTACAAAAAACTTTCAAAGATACTACAGAGGGTTCATTTATACCTCTTACCCAGTTTCCTCTGTGATTAATATATCATTATGGTACGTTTGTCAAATTAAGAATCCAACCTTGGTACATTACTATTAACTAAACTCCAGGCTTTATTTGGATTTCACCAGTTTTCCCATTAATGGTCTCTTTCAGCATCTGTCTTAGTTATCTAGTGCTGCTATAACAAAAATACCGTAAATAGATGGCCTCATGAAACAGAAGTTTATTATCTCACAGTCTAGGAGGCTAGAAGTCCGAATTCAGGGCACCAGCTACAAAGGAAGGCTATCTCTTTCTGTTGGCTCTGGGGGAAGGTCGTTGTTATCAATCTTCCCCCGCGCTAGGAGCTTCTCAGCGCAGGGACCCCAGGTCCAAAGGACGCACTTGCTTCCAGCTCTTTCTTGTTGGCATGAGGTCCCTCTGTCTATCTGCTTGTTTCTCTCTTTTATATCTCAAAAGAGATTGACTCAAGATACAACCTAATCTTGTAGATTGAGTCCTGCCTCATTAACATAACTGCCTCTCATCCTGCCTCATTAACATCATAGAGGTAGGATTTACAACACATTGGAAAATCACATCAGATGACAAAATGGTGAACAATCACAAAATACTGGGAATCATGGCCTAGCCAAGCTGACACACATTTTTGGGGGACACAATCCATAACAGCGTCCAGTCCAGGGCATCCTTGCATTTAGTTGTGAATTGTAGTGTTGGTGAAGAATATTGAATATAGCATGGACTGCCAAAAGAAGGAACAAATCTGTCTTGGAAGAAGTACAACCGGAATGCTCTTTAGAAGGAAGGATGGCGAGACTGTCTCATGTACTTTGGACATGTTATCAGGAAGGATCAGTCTTTGGAGAAGGACATCATACTTGGTAAAGTAGAGGGGAAGACCCTCAACGAGAGGGATTGACACAGTGGCTGCAACAATGGGGTTAAGCATAACAACAATTGTGAGGATGGCGCAGGACCAGGCAGTGTTTCATTCTGTTGTACGTAGGGTCCCTATGAGTCAGAACTGGCTTGATGGCATCTAACAACAACTCAATCCTCCTCTGGTCAGTGACAGCTTCTCAGTCTTTCCTTGTTTTTCATGATGGTGACAGTTCTGAGGAATACTGGCCAGGTATCCTGAAGATTGTCTGGGTTTGTTTGGGCTGGTATCCTGTAGAATGTTTGAGTTTTTCTCATGATAAAAATGGGTGTATAGGTTTTAGGGAAGAATACCACAGAGGTGAATTGCCCTTGTGAATTGATCTTTAAACCCAGACTCCAGGGCTCAGACTTAGTTACTGAGCTATAAAGATGAAACATTCCTAGGAGGCAGTTGTGAATTTACTCTTTGGCCTTTCTTCTTGGGGCTTGCATAGCACGGGGCACATACTTGGAGGCTCACTAAATACCTGATAAATTGGTTGCTGCAGGACCCACTGCCCACCCCCCATCCCAACTACCTTTCTCCAGATATGGAACTGTAGCCTTCCCTCGCTCATATGCATAACACACCCGTTCATTATTAATATTAATTTCCATTTAATGAGCTCAACACTATGTCAAGTGCTACTGTGAACGTGAAGTTGGACATAACCCCTGCCTGGTGGGCTTGACAATCCTGAGGGCAGGAAAGTGGAGGTCCCCTGCAGGAGTTGAGCTGCAGTCTAAGGTTCCTCAGCTTGTCAGGGCCCAGATGAAATGACAGGATAAAACTAGAACTTTCTCTTCTTTTGCAAAAGGTAGATTATGTGGATTCAAGTTCTTCCTTGAATATTAATGATAAGCAAACAAAGAAATCCCTCTTAGTAAGCAGACCTCAGCCTTCAATTCAATTTCATAGTGAAGGGAGAGTATATATTACATAAATAAGTGGATTAAAATTCTGGAAATCTAGTCATGTTTTTGTTTGCTTGTTTGTTGATTTGTAAATTTACTCCTTTATTAATTTATTCACCCTGAAAGTGGGCAGGCTGATGCATTATGGGGTAGCTAGAAAGAGTACATCATTTGAAATTAGTAGGGCATTTCATAAGTCCCAAGGAGCCCTGGTGGCACAGTAGTTAAGCACTCAGCTGCTAATTGAAAGGTCGGCAGTTCAAACCTACCAGCCACTCCTAGGGAGAAAGATGTGGCAGTGCTTCTGTTAAGATTATAGCCTTGGAAACCCTATGGGGCAGTTCTACCCTGTCCTGTAGGGTCCATATGAGTAGGAGTTGACTCAGTGGCGATGGGTTTCCTGGGTTCATAAGTCCCAGGTCTGCTAAGTTGCTAGTTGCCCCTAAAAGTCTAAGTATCAGTTTCCCAAGCAGTAATAGGGAAATGAGACCATCCCCTTGTAGTGGTGTTTTTGCCTGCTTGTCATTCGCTCCCCCTTCTTTTATAACAGCCCATTGATCTCTACTCAGAGCAGCACCCACCCCTATTGGACGCAGCCTGCTTTTGAGGTGTCCTGTGCTCCCCAAGCCAAGGGTGGTCACATGCCTTAAGCCACCCCAGCTAAACACCCTGTCCTGGGGCTTTGAATCTCCAGGAGAGTTCTGTAAGGGCAGAAGTCACTGGAAAGTTTCATTCTGGAAGCATCGTTCTGAGCAGGCTCTCCACTTGTTCCTGCTACTCAGACCCCTAGAACGACTTCTGTGTTGTTGCCAGAAGCCAGGTTCTTCATCCTTTCCTTGCATTCTGTGAGTCTCCCTTATTCTTCCAATGAATTCGTGTATCTGCATATGGAAGCCAGAATTGGTCTCTGTTGCTTGTGACCAGGAACTCTGACGGACATTCCTTTAGCTACCTCACAGCCCTGTCCATGCCAGGAGCTTGAGATAATTCCTTCCCATGCTCAACCCCCACAATTTACCCGTTCCCAAGAGCTTACATACCTTTCTTGTTTTCATTTTTGTTGTTTTTGTACCAATCTTGACTAGCCCATTAAAGAGATAGTCTGGCATAGTATTCAAAGATACAGGCTCCAGGGTGAGACTAAACCCATGGCCGTCAAGTCAATTCTGACTCATAGCAACCCTATACCTGGTGTCAAATCTACACCTACCCACGGACAAGGTACATAACCATTTGGTGCTTACGTTTTTGGGGCATGAAGGAAGAGTGTAGAAGGTGTGCTTCGAGGCTGGCTCAGTGCTGACAGGAAGTAAGAGGAAGGGACTAGGTGTTCACAGCTTCTGCTCCCAAATTGCCAGTCACCTCAGGTCTCTCCTCTTTTCCTGGAGGGAGAGCAGGGTGTTTGGCTAATGGAGTTCCCTCCATACAGGAGGAGACAGCGAGAAGACGTTCTCCACCTCACAAGGTAACAGTTAAGAACAAAGCTGACAGTCTATTTATAGTGTGCTTTGGGCAAGTCCCCTAATCTCCCTAAACTCCTGTTTCCTGATCTCTAAGATGGGGATAATCATACCTGCATCCTATAGCATTGCTGGGAACAGCACGTGGGAAAATCCAACTGATCTGTAAAAAGCTCTCCACCAGTCTATGAATTTTTTGAAGGTAAGCACTCTGGGTATACTGCTCACCTTTTTGTTCCCTCTTTGTAATTCAGGTCTGGACACACAGGAGTCTTTCTGCTTATACTTGTTGGATGACTAAGTGGTGGCTGTTATTATTAAGGGAGGGAGTTAGCCAATGGACAATTGTTCAGTGCTGGCACTGCTGTCTGTGGGTTTATGTGCTAGCCAGAGGCTATTGTGTGAGAAGGCAGAGGCTGATTTATGGGTCAGGATGGGGCATACACCAAAAGCGATGATAAAGAAACAAAGAGAGTTTTCTAAATCTAGACTTCCTGCTTGAATGCTCACCTTAGGAGTGGTAGAGAATTTGTAAACTAATTACAGTGTATTAAATGGATTAATTGTAAATGATTAGAGTGTGTCTAAAGGGTGGAAGACCCAGCTTTGATTCCTGGCTAACGCACAGCTACCACTTGTCCATCAGTGGAAGCTTGCATGTTGCTATGATGCTGAATAGGGTTCAGTGGAACTTCCAGACTAAGACAGACTAGGAAGAAAGGTCTGGTGATCCAGTTCTGAAAATCTGTCATTGAAAACCCTATGGATCACAACAATCTGATCCCCAACTGATCACAGGAATGGCTCAGGACTGGGCAGCGTTTTGTTCCCTTGTTCATGGGGTCGCCGTGAGTCAGGGTCGACTTGACAGCAGTTAACAACAAGGGGTGGGAGTTGGGGGGCACCGTTAAAGGCATCTCTCTACCTGGTATCTAGCCCCCAACCTCTCACCATGACACACACACACACACACACACACACACACAGACACACAGACACAGACACAGACACACACACACAGACACACACACACACAGACACACACACACACAGACACACACACACACACACACACACAGACACACACACACACACACACACACACACACACACACACACACACACACACACACACACACACACACACACACACACACACACACCCCACCCACCAGTCCATTCATCACATCACAGCAAACATGATCTTGGTAAAAAAAAAAAATCCTAAGCGTGTAATTCGCCTACTGACATTTACTCATCGTCTTCCTGTTTCCTATAGAGTAAAGTTCAGTCCTTAACTGCATGTACAAAACCTTTGCATCAAGCTCCCTGTCTGCCTGTCTAGCTCATTTCCTCCCTCCTGCCACCCACTCCTAGGATCAGAGAACTATTTCCTCAGCCTCCACATATTTGCCCGTATTTTACCTTCTGCCTGGATTTCCTCTCTCCGTTTGTCTGCCTGACAAATGTCGGCTCCCCTGGCCATGCTTAGCTCCATCATCACCTCCTTAGGTGCAGAGAGGGAGGGGCCATTCCGGACAACTCTGATCCCCTTCTGTTGATGTGCAGTAATTTGTTTATATGCTAGTCTTCACTCACTAGCGAGCTCCTCAAGGGCAGAGTCTGTGTCTTCTTCATCCTTGCGCCCGTGTTGCTGTTAGCTACTGTGGAGTTGGCCACTGACTCGTGGTGACCTCATGCATAACAGAACAAAACACTGGCCAGTCCTGCACCGTTCCCGTGACTAGTTGAGCATCAGACCATTGGGTTTTCATTGGCTGATTTTTGGAAGCAGATTACCAGGCCTTTCTTCCTAGTTTGTGTTAGTCTAAAAGCTCTGCTGAAATGCACAAGTCTCCAGTGACAGACAGATGGTGGCTGTGCATGAGGTGCCGTGGCCAGAAATCAAACCCAGGTCTCCCACATGGAACCACTAATGCCTCCCTTGTACCCATAGTTGTCAGCGTGTCTGATGAAAGAGTGAATGACTATATTACAGCTTCCATTAATTGAAGGCTTACTATGTGCCAGGCACCACGGTAAACAATTTACACTTGTATCTCATTTAGCCACCCTATATGAGGAACTAAGGCTAGAGAGATTAAGTAACTTGCCCGAAATCTTCCAGTGATTAAGTAGCAAAATGAGGACTTGAATTTAGGACTCTGCAACCGACTCAGCTGTATATCAAACATTTAACGTGCGTCTGTTATGTTCAGGGCTAGTCATTGTAGTGGTTGCTGGTTATAACACAACATGTTTTACAATATTCTCTTTTTAAATAGCAGGCCCCAGGGAGGAGGGGTGATATCTTCCATTCAGAAAAAGTCAGAAACCAAAGTCAACAGCAGCAAAGAGTGAGGGGAGAGACACCAGACTGACAAGCACTCCTGTTAAGAGGGAAACTTCTCTGCATGGTTCCCATTAATGGGAAAGAAGGCGGCTTAACATTCCCAGGCAAAGAGAGCTCTGAGTAATAAAAAGGCTCTGGCCTCAAAGGTCTGGAATGTGTGAATGAGGTGGGCTGTGCTTGTCTCTGATGTTTCCTGCTCACTTTTCCACACTCCAGAGTCCAGACTTTCTAAACTCATGGGAAGTATTGCTCTAAACGCACTTCCACCTACAGAGACATTTCTGACAAAAACAAGCAGTGCACAGTAGCTTCTTGTTGTTACTAGCTGCCATTGAGTTGGCTGTGACTCATGGCAACCCAACCCATGTACAACAGAATGAATTGCTGCCAGGCTTCACGCTATCCTTATGATTGCTGGCATGCTTGAGTCCATTGTTGCCTTCCAACCTAGGGGGCTCATCTTCCAACACTATATCGGACAATGTTCTGTGTGATCTGTAAGGTTTTCATTGGTTAATTTTCAGAAGTAGGTTGCCAGGCCTTTTTCCTGGTCTGTCCCAGTCCGGAAGCAACACTGAAACCTGTTCAACATGGATGACCATGCTGGTGTTTGGAACACAGGTGGCGTTGCTTCCAGCATCACAGTAACACACAAGGTGCCACAGTACGACAGACTGATAAATGGGTAGTGGGCACAGTAGCTCAGCTATCCCAAATGTCCCCTCACCTCCTTTTGTACAGGCTACTGCTGCTGCTGCTCCCTACCTGGAAGCCCCTTCCCCTCCCACACCCCCAGCTAGAGGCTCACATCCCTTCAGGCTCAGCTTATGCGCCTCCTCCTCCAGGAGGACTTCCTGGATCTCAGGCTCAACACTTCCATTGTGCATTTGCCTCCATCATTATAGACACTGCTTGCTCTCAAGGTGGGCTGACCTTGAAGCTAACACTGCTTAAGCTTCAGGGCTTCTCTGCACATGGGCCCCTCTGAGCACCAGGCATCACTGGGTGATACAGAATGTTCTAGGTGGGGAAAAGAAGCCACAGAGCAATCAAAAAGAGTTTATATGAACATTATTCTGGTAAATTGCCTAAAGAGATGTCAGAAGAAAGGGACCTGTTGCTCAAGGGGCCCCAGAATTGGTTGTGATTTATTTTCTCATTCTTAATAAATATTCCCTCCATAGTTACTTTTGTATCTAATTTTTTGATTAACCATCCTAAAACGTATGAGCTTCTGGCCCCACAAAACCTAGATCTGCCCCCACCGCTCTGCTTTGCACGTACGTCTTTGTGGCTTTGTCTCTGCTCTCAGATGTGCGATCCTTGACATTGGGTGCCTTACTTATGTTTGTATTTTCAGGCCACAGCGGCTGATACATACTAGGTGCCCAGTTAGCATTTTTAACCCCATAAATGAGAATAAATGAAAAAAATCTCCCATTTCTGAGGGGGTAACGGCACCTGCCCCCTTCAACCATGTTGTTGCTGTTGTTGTTAGGTGCCATCAAGTCATTTCTGACTCATAGCGACCGTGTGTACAACAGAAGGAAACACCGCCCAGTCCTGCGCCATCCTTAGAACTGTTGTTATGCTTGAGCCAATTTTTGCAGCCACTGTGTCAATCCATCTCTTTGAGGTTCTTCCTCTTTTTCGCTGACACTTTACCATCCTTGGAGCTTTTTTCCAGGAAAATCAGGCTGTTTGTTCAGAATGTTAAGGAGTCCTGGTGTCACAGTAGTTAAGTGCTCAGCTGCTAACCGAAAGGTTGGAGGTTCACACCCACTAGCCGCTCTGTGGGAGAAAGACATGTCAGTTTGCTTCTGTAAAGAGTCACAGCCTTGGAAACCCTATGGGGCATTTCGCTTCTGTCCTATAGGGTCACTATGAGTTGGAATTGACTCGACAGCAATGGGTTATAGGTGCAGAATGTTAGAGAGCAAAGCTCTGTGTGATATTACCTGGCTTGTTTGGAAAGGTTGGTGGTTCAAACCCACCCAGATGTTCCTCAGAAGAAAGGCCTGGCAGTCTACTTCTGAAAGATCATAGTCATTGAAAACCCTATGGAGTGTGGTTCTACTTTGGTACGCATGGGATCGTCATGAGTCAGAATCAACTCAATGGCAACTGGTTTGGTTTTTTTTTTTGGATACATTGAAGGCTGATGACCAGCGTGGCCAGTTCACTGGCAGGATTATTACAGCCCCTGCCGTCTGCGTAACGAGCCTCTCTCACCAATTCTACTTCCCTGCATCATGCTTAGCAGTCAGATGGGCTTGTGTACCTGATGCACCAACAGCTGTCACCTGGAGTGAGGCCATAAGCCTGCCCTCCCTTGTGGCTCAGCCAGATGCAGCACTTCACGGCCACTGAGCCACCCGCCTATGGGTGCACAAGAACCAGTCCTGTCCCTGCTTTGTTGCTTCTGAACCCAGCAGAGTGTGCGTTTAAAAACTCAGCTTCTGAAGCTTTACATTCACTCAGGCCTGCCTAGGGTTTAATGTTATTAATAATAGGCTTTAACCAGCTACCATTTACTGAGCACGCCCTCTGAGCCAGGAACTCTGCGTTCATGTTCTCATTTAATGACGCGTGATCGTGACATGTGTGTCATTATTCCCAGCCCATTCCTTAGGTGTGCAACTAAAGCCAGGATCATGGAAATCACTTGCCCAAGTTCACAATTGGGGTATTTTGGATGCAAACCCAGGCAGCCTGCGCTCTCTCTGACGAGCCTTTGGTTTCTTAGCTGTCAAGTGGAGATAAGAAGCCTTTCCCTACCTCGCAGGGTTGTTATGTGGTTCAGTTATAATTATGCCTATAAAAGGACTGTGGACAAGACAGGGGGACCCAAGAGAGGCAGGAGGGTGAGGATTCTTGTGGCTGAGGTCATGGGACCATCTGGGAGGTGACACAGATCCCAGACTGATTTGACAAAGCTTCCTCCCTGATGTTACTGGTCTCTGCCTAGGAATGTTTTCATTAACCTCCCGATGTATTTAGATTGAATTATATGAAATTACTGCTTTTTACAGCCAAAAAAAGATCAAATATTGTCAATTTCATGTGTTTCAACCTAAAGGTAATTCGGAACAAAAGGGGAAAGGTCAGTTAGTTCTCTTTTTGCTTTGTCCTCTCTCCACTTTCTCTTCTGTTGCTAATTCTCAGGGACGGTGACAAAAAAAGAAAACCATTAATCATGATTTCTGCTGGGGATACAGGGAGGAAGGAGAAGGTTGAGGGCAAAACGACCTCAGGAATGGCCCAGCACCGTTGTTGCTCCTGAGAGAACACTGAACACTTACCCAGAACCAAAACCAAACCCGTTGCCGTAGTTCCGACGCATGGTGACCTGTGGTGTTACTGAGTAGAACTGCTCCATAGGGTTTTCTTGTCTGTAATATTTATGGAAGCAGATTGCCAGGCCTTTGTTCCACAGTGCCACTGGGTGAGTTCATGCCACCAAGCTTTAGGTTAGTAGTCGAGTGCAAACCATTTGCGCCACCTCGGGGCCGTACCACTCGTCCACCCAGCTCCTTAACACATACACATGGCCACGTGCTGGACACCTAGCCTCCCTGTTTATGTCTCTGAAATGAGGATGGGGCCATCCGCCCTTTCCAATCCAGGGCTGTTGGCAGGAGTGAATATAAAAAGCCTTTGAAGAGAATAAATTGTGACAGATGCAAGGCATTTTGATAATTAGCAGAGCTTTAAACACACATAAAAAGGCTGCATTACAACATAAAATACTAAACTATGCTGCACAAACCAATTAATAATACTGGAACAATTCAGACACGTAATGCAATTATCTTCCCCCTCTAATGTATCCATTATACTGTCATGAGAATAATCTCTCTTCTAAGGAGAAAACCTGTAGCAAACTCTGCTTTGCCTGTTGGAACCTGTCCTAACAACAAAAATGGCAACTAATGGTTAATGAGAACCTACTTTGTGCCTGACATTGTTCTGGTTGGAAACCCTGGTGGCTCAATGGTTAAGTGCTACGGCTGTTAACCAGAAGGTTGGCAATTTGAATCCAATTTGAATCCACCAGGCGCTCCTTGGAAACTATGGGGCAGTTCTTCTCTGTCCTGGAGCGTCGCTATGAGTTGGAATCGACTTGATGGAACGGGTTTTGGTTTAGTTTTTGACTGTACTGGTTGCCTTAGCTCAAAGCACAGTGATACCTCTTGGTATAATCTTGGCCAGATGCCTTCAGCTATGTGCCTCGGTTTCCTCAGTTGTAAACTAGCGATAACAATAGTATTCAGAAGCCTGCCGGGTGCAGTTGTGCAGGTTGAACACAATGGCACCAGATCTAAGAAAGCATTGTAGACATAGCAGACATGAGAGATTTGAATATTTATTACAACAGATGCCAATAAATTGTATTTTTCTAACAAAAATAGTGTTGTAAGTGGAATTGTGCCACCTCTCTCCCCCAAATATGTGTTGGAATCCTAACACCTCTATCTGTTTAAAGGAGCACTGGTGGCACTCAGCTGCTAACCCAAATGCCGGTGGTTCAAACCCACCCAGTGGCTCAGAGGGAGAAGAGACCTGGCGATCTGCTCTGTAAAGATTACAGCCTAGAAAACCCTATGGGGCAGTTCTACTCTGTCCTATAGGCTCCCGATGAGGGGTAGTCAACTCAGCGGCACATGACAACAACAATCCTGTTCAGAAATAGGATTTTCTGTGTTCTGGTAATGAGGCTGTGTCAGTGCAGGGTGCGTCCTAAACCTAGTCACTTCTGAGTTAAAAGGTGCAGGTTAGACACGAGGCAGGCACACAGTGGGGGAGACAGACGCCACGTGAAGATCCTCTAACAGCCGAGGGACCAGGGAACACCTGGGACACCAGCAAGGAAGGAATTCACTCGACTGATGCTCCGATACAGACTTCTAGCCTCCAGAACTGTGAGAAAATAAATTCCGGTTCTTTAAAGCCACCCGCTTGTGGTATTTGTGTTACAGCAGCACTATGTAACTAAGAAATAGTATATTATGACAATTTTCCGACAGCTGAGAATGAAATGTCTTGAAGAAAGGGCACTTTTTGGTGCTTTTGTACACGAGCTCCATATAAGCAAGGAGCAACCCCGAGTACCGCACTCTTAAGGATGATATGAGGTTTATTGAGTAAGTACATAGAAAGCATACAGAACAGTGCTACCACCAACAGAAGACCCATAAGTGGCAACAACTATAATTTATCTGCATTTTCTGGAGTAATCTCTTTTATTCATTTCAATGTTTTTACCATGGCCTTCAAGCCCCTCTAAGATCTGATTCCTCACACCCTTATTAATCGAATCTGTTTTCTGTCTCTTTGCTTTGCTGAGTTTTTCTTCTTTATGTTAATCCTTGTTGTTGTTAGGTAGAAGCCCTGGTGGCACAGTGGTTAAGCACTCGGCTGCTAACCAAAAGGTCGAGGTTTGAATCCACCAGCCGCTCTGCAGGAGAAAGAGGTGCCAGTCTGCTTCTGTAAAGGTTACAGCCTTGGAAACCCTATGGGGCAGTTCTACCCTGTCCTGTAGGGTCGCTATGAGTCAGAATCGTAATAAATGGCAGTGGGTTTGGTTTTTTTCGGTTCTGTTGTTAGGTACCGTCGAGTCGGTTCCGGCTCAAAGCGACCCTATGTACACTAGAACAAAAGCTGCCCGGTCCTGCGCCATCCTCACAATCGTTGCTGTGCTCGAGCCTGTTGTTGCAGCCACTGTGTCAGTCCATCTCATTGAGGGTCTTCCTCTTTTTTGCTGACCCTCTGCTTTACCAAGCATGATGTCTTTCTCCAGGTCTAGTCCCTCCTGGTAACATGTATGTTAATTACACCTTGGTGTGTGTGCATTTGCTTATTGTTGGCATCCCTCACTAGCATGTAAGCTCTGTGAGTGCAAAGATCTCTTTCGTTGGCTCACTGTCCTTTCCTCATGCTTAGAATAGTGTGTCTGGCACATAGTGGGTCCTTAGTATTTGTGAAATTGAATCGCATTCTAGGTTCCTAGAGCTGCTGAAACAAAGTACAACAAGTGCATGGCTTATAGTGACAGAGGCATATTGTCTCACCGTTCTGGAGGCTAGAAATCGAAATCTAAGGTGTCAGCATGGCCATGCTCCCCCCAAAGGCTCTAGGGGAAGACCCCTTGTCTCTTCCAGCTTTTGGGAACCCCAGACACTTCTTGGCTTGCAGCTGCAGCATAATTCCGTTGTCAAATAGCCATCTTTCCTCTATATATGAGTCCCTGTGGCTCTTCTCCTCTTTTATAAGGACACGTCTTGGATTGGATTCAGACCCACCCTGCTCCAGCATGACCTCGGGTTAACTGACATCTTCAGAGACCCTGTTGCCAGACAGGGTCACAGGTATGTGGAGAGGGTGCTTTAGGACTTCAGCACACCTTTTTTGGGGGGCACAGTTCAATCCATAACACCTTCCTTCTATGCTATTCCGTACCTTATACAGTAGCTTTAAATGCTTTGCTATTATGGAGAAGCCTCTGCAAATTGACTTAGGGTTTATTCTAGTCTGCAGTGAGATGGAATTATTGAAATGCCTGGGAGACGTCATTCCAGGTGTTCTTTCATTAACCTCACTAGGCTTTTGGGCCTTGGAGGAGCGAGGCATGTCTCTCCAAAGCACAGGCCAAGATGAGTTAATGCCCTCATGTGTCGGGGAGACATGACTATCGTGCATAATATTTAGTAGAAGGGGTATTTGGGGGCCTTGTGTTGAGTGGAAGAGAATGTGTATTTGGGGTGGGTGTATATTTGTGGGTACAACGGGGCATACATAGGTTGAGAATCTAAAATTAGTGCTTTTGTAGGCAAAAAAGTCAAATATTGGCAATTTCATATGGTTTAATCTAATATGTGTGGTTGGCCATATGTGTCGGGGCTGTGTGGATTTCTGTGCACCTGTATGTGTGTGGGGAGGCGTAGGCTGTGTGGAGGGGAGGATGTGTTTGAGTGGAGGTATAACAGGGATCTATACTTAAGTGTGAGCAGGGCAGACAGCGTGCATGTGGATAGCAGTGTGAAGATATATGTGGGTAGAGGGAATCAAGGAAGGCTTCCTGGAAGAGTTAATGTCAAAGCTTGAACTGAAAGGACAAATAAGAGTTAGTCAGATGTACTGGTAAAAGGGGTAGAAAGGTGCTCCCACGGAAGGCAAGTGCACATGCAGAGGCCAGGAATGGACTTGCAGGAACGTCCTCATGACTAGATTACAAAGGAACAGTGAGATGGAAGGATGAAGGGAGGGGGCTCCGAGCAGAGAAATGGCAGATTATGGGGGGCCTGTGAGCCATGGCCAGGAGCCTGGACTTTATCCAGAAGAGGAAAAGACCAGGACCATTACAGATGAAACAGAGGATCTACTTAGCAGGTTTGGGTGATGCAGAACAAAGACCACAAAATACCAGCAAACACAGGTTGTGAAACAGTACCAAGCCTTTATTTTTCCTTGGCAGAGTCTCTAGAACTCTTGAACTGAAAGGAGGAGGGTCTAGGTGAAGAGAAGCAGGAGCCAGCAGGCTGCTGTTGAATCAGAAGATCCAGAGGGAATTTTTTTGAGCTACTGAGGCACAGAATCCCCACCAGAGGTGTCTACTTTCATTGCTCCCTGTTATGGATTGAATTGTATCGCCTCAAAATTATGTTGAAGTCCTAATCCCTGTACCCGTCAATGGGATCCTGTTTGGAAATAGAGGTTTTCGTTTGTTACATAGATGAAATCGTCCTGGAGTAGGGTGGGTCCTAAGCCTAATCCTTTCCAAGTGGTGTCATATAAAAAGGGCAAAAAAGACACAGACACCATGTGAAGTATACAGACAGCCAAGGAACACCAAGAAACACCCAGGGCTAAGGAAGTGGAGAGAGACAGGGATCTTCCCCTGGAGCCCACAGTGAGAGAAAGAGCCTGACCCTGCCGATACTCCTAGCCTTCAAAACCCTGAAGCAATACATTTCTGTTCTTTAAAGCCGTCTGCTTCTAGTATTTTTTTTTTTTTTTTTTTTGTTGTTGTTATGGCTCTAGGTAACTAAGATACACTCCTTTCCCACCAACAAACTGTCTGAAGTCAAAGCTGGATGTTTAGGAAGAAGTGGAATGAGAGCTTCCTGTTCCATTTATGATCGTCATTGTTAATTTGTTCCTCATTGATTGCAGAACAGTCAACCTGAATGGAATTCCAGCAGTTGGAGCACATCAGAAAGATCAGGAGGCAGAGTGATAGCAGAAGGGGGATGGGGCGATGGGCAGGGATGAGAGTTAGGAGGGACAAGGAGAGGGACAAGAGAGAGAGGAAGGGACAGAAATGGAGAGGGCCAGAGGTAGAGGGAGAGTAGAAGGGAATGGAAGGCCGTGTGAGAGCGGTTCGAGTTTCACTGTACAATCAGAGAATATGCTGAGACCTGGGAAGAAGGCAGAGGGGAGACGCTACCTGTGGAAAATAATGTTGCTTGAGCTCATTTGCACAGACCCGTCAGGACATTCTCTTGAGAAATTTTGAACTAGACACCAAATTTGAAGGGGGTGTTGCTCAACTACTAATCGGAAGTTTTGTGGTTCAAACCCACCCAGTGGCACCAAGGAAGAAAGGCCTAGTGATTTGCTTCTGTAAAGATTACAGCCAAGAAAACCCTACGAGCTCAGTCCTACTTTGTAACACACGGGATCGCCATGAGTGGCATAGGCTCAACAACAATGGGTTTGCTTTTGTTTTATTGGTGTACTCCTCAAGCATCTTACTAATTTTCCTTTTGTTGTACCCTGAGTGAGAGCCCCAAGGCACCACCCCACCGCCATTTGAAAGCAGCCTGATTTCATAGCCTCTGGGCCTGCGATGCGGCTGTTCTGACATTTTTCATGGGTTTTCCATCTGCTCTAACCCATCACAAATCCAATTTCATATTTGGCATAAAGTAAATCAATTTCAAGAACTATCTTGGCATCATCCAAATCAAAACGCCACATTCAAAATGCTCAATGCCAGCTACAAAGAATCATCAGAAGGGGTTAAAGAAAGAGAAAAAGACTTTGCTGTAGGCAGGAGGGGGCTGAAAAACACCTATTCGAATGCAACATAGTAGCTGTTTGGTGTCTAAATCACTCATTTGAAGCTGGGAGAAAATTTCAAAAGCTCTGCCAATCTGTTCTGCTATTAACACTGCCTTCTCGAAGCCTCTTTGTTCTACAAGTTTCTAACAGCAAGGACCACTTCTGAGAGTGAGCAGTTCCATTTCTTATGAGCATCTGAAATGCTTGCCCGTGATCACTTGGGTTTCACAAATATTTCTTGGGTGCCCATTGTTCCAGCGGCTTTGCTAGGATCTGGGGGGCTTTCAGTGGTCTCTTCTTTATGAAGTAACACCGTAGCTCTTGGCAGTGTTGGCCTTACCCTCATCAAAGAAGGCCCCGAAATGGGAACTGGTGGTCTGCATGAGGCCTCTTAACACAAAGTTATGCCTCCTGTGGACTTTTAAAAAGCCCCCATGTGTGGGAGAGTCTACATTAGCAAGTAAACAAAAAAGTTTGCCTTGGTTTCCTAAGGCATGGAGGAGTACCGCCGGTAGAGGGACTGGCAAGTTTTGGCGGGGCGGGAAGCAAGAAGGGAGCTGGCTAACACTGGGAGAAACTTACTGAGTGAAAGTTATTGGTAATAATGAAATATATGAATAGACGGTGCCATTGCATTTCTGTGTCTGAACATTTTCAAAACAGAAAGAACCCAATCCTTGCAGACTCAAATAAACAAACCGAACCAGTTGCCATCAAGTCAGTTCTGACTCATGGCAACCCCATGTGTGCAGAGGAGAACTACTCCACAGGTTTTTCAAGACTGTGACCTTTTGGAAGCAGATCACCAGACCTTTCTTCCAAGGCGCCTCTGGGTGGGTTTGAACCACCAGCATATCCGTAAGTAGTAGAGTGCTTAACCGATTGCACCACCCAGAGTCTGGCCTCACAGACTAGACCTTTTTATAATCATAATTCTTCACAGAGTTTTTTTTTTTTAAATGCTTAATGGATTTTTTTTTAAAATTGTACTTTAGATGAAGATTTACAGAGCAAATTAGTTCCTCATTAAACAATTAATACACACAATGTTTTGTGACATTGATTGCCAACTCCACGACATGTCAACACTCTCCCTCTCTCCACCTTGGGTTCCCTATTACCAGCTTTCCTGTGCCCTCCTGCCTTCTTGTCCCTGACCTTGAGCTGATGTGCCCATTTAGTCTTGTTTTGTTTTATGGGGCTGTCTAATCTTTGGCTGAAGGGTGAACCTCAGGAGTGACTTCAGTACTGAATTAAAAGGGTGTCCAGGGGCCATACTCTCGGGGTTTCTCCAGTCTCTGTCAGACCAGTAAGTCTGGTCTTTTTTTGTGAGTTAGGATTTTGTTCTACATTTTTGTCCAGCTCTGTCCAGGATCCTCCGTTGTGATCCCTGTCAGAGCAGTCGGTGGTGGTAGCGGGGCACCATCTAGATGTGGTGGACTCAGTCTAGTGGAGGCCGTGGTACTTGTGGTCCATTAGTTCTTTGGACTAATCTTTCACTTGTGTCTTTGGTTTTCTTCATTCTCCGTTGTTCCAGACAGGGTGGGACCAGTCGAGTATCTTAGATGGCTGCTCACAAGCTTGTAAGACCCCAGATGCTACTAACCAAAGTAGGATATAGAACATTTTCTTTATAAACTGTGTGATACCAATTGATGTAGATGTTACTGTGTGATACCATTTGAGCTAGATGTTACTATGTGATACCAGTTGAGCTAGATGTCCCTGGAGACCATGATCCCCAGTCCTCAGCCCAGTAATTTGGACCCTCAGGGAGTTTGGATGTGTCTCTGAAGCTTCCGAGACCTCGTCTTGGTCAAGCTGTGCTGACTTCCCCAGAATTGTGTACTGTCTTGTCCTTCACCAAAGTTACCACTTGTCTATTGTCTAGTTAGTGTTTTCCCCTTCCCAGCCCTCCCCTCCCTCATAACCATCAAAGATTGTTTTTTTTTTCTGTGTGTAAACCTTTTCATGAGTTTTTATAACAGCGGTCTCATACAGTATTTGTCCTTTTGTGATTGATTATTACACTCAGCATAATGCCCTCCAGATTCATCCATATTGTGAGATGTTTCGCAGATTCATCATTGTTTTTTATTGTTGCATAATATAGCATTGTATGTATGTACCATAGTTTGTTTATCCATCCATCTGTTGCTGGGTATCTAGGTTTTTTCCATCTTTTTGCTATTGTGAATAGTGCTGCAGTGAACATGGGTGTGCATATGTCTGTTCCTTTGTAGAGCTTTAATAAATGGAAACTTCCATCTCTTGAACCACATGTTATCAAAGCTCTTTATCTTTAAACTCTTTTCAAATATGCCATATTATAAAGTGTCTAACTGAAACCAGATAATAACAAAAAAAGGAAGAGTCATTTAAAAAAAAAAGCCTAAGTACTTTCCTTCAATTATAACCTTTATTTGTACATTATTTCATTTTCTCCCTATTTAGACCTGGAATAATTCAAGCCTGACTCTCAGTTTAGGGAGAATTGGTAAAACTCTGTGATACTAACACTATGTACACAGCACAGATCTTTGCCTGACTCACATGCTAAGTTTTTTTTTTAATTCCAAGACACTGCAGCAGAGAAGTCACTCATATAAAAAATATACAAGTGACCTTCATCTAGTGAAACAAAATTTATTACTCATTTACTTACCTTGAATCAAGTCAATTTATAAGTGAAAAAAGTCAACCTTACTGGTCTTCAAAACATGCAAACAAATATTAGCTATTCTTTTTTTTTCCTTTCATGGTTAAATTTGTAAACAGTAAAACAACAATGGCAACAATGCAAAGAAAGCTGCCAAAGGCAAAAAGGAAACTTCTGTAGCAGAGGAGAAAAAGCTAATTGTAAAACCATGCGTGAAATCAGTTTGTCAATTTGCATCAAAAATCTAGCGCGCGCACATGCACACACACACACAGAGAAAGATGTTTATTCTTGGTTTTTTACATTAGCAAACAATAAAAACAACCAACGTGTACAATTATAGGGGTATGTTTAACTAGATTATTTTATATTCTTATGTATTTTACATAAACCAAGTCTGAAAGGAAGTAAGTACAAATATTAATGGACTTACTTATGAGTCACCTCTAGTGCAATTTGCCTGGTGCTTTACTAACCCCAGACTCAAAACTTGTTGTATTTCTTTAGAAATTCAAAACTCAAAACAGCCTTCTCAAGGAATAGTTCTAGTGGAGCAACAGCTGCTATTTTGTGGCTCTCTGAAAAGACATCTGTTTGTGAGAAATACAATTAGTGTCATTTAGCTCCCTCCATACACCATGAGTGGATGAAGGATCACCAGAGGAGAAAGGGAACAGTTTTGACGAGGGATAATTGTTGGAAGCATACATCTGGAGCCAGTAACTAGACCAGCCTTGACTCCTTCAGAGGATCAGAAGAATGACTCTGCCACGTTCCAACCCACATTTACCTGAGGCCACCAATGATGTTTGCTAACCTTAGTAAGAGGCACGTAGGCAGAGTAAAACCAACAGCCTAAGGGAATATGGACCATTCTGGAGTGACTTTTGCTTAATGTTTGAACATATGGGCTTGTCCTCATTTCAGACCCCATCTTTGATGCAGATATTCACATGCGAATGACTCCCTGGTACATGAATGCAATAAAGGGAGTATCTGTAGAATATCTTTTGCAATAGATTTGATTGCCTAGGTATTGTCATTGGTCTGTTATGCTTTTTGGATGTGTTGATTTTCCAAGCTGGGTCTCCAGCTCTCTGCATGCATTGTTTCTATAATTTCTTAATAATTTCTCTTACGAAAACTGGACAACTCAGTCAGTCTCTGTCTCTCTCTCTATATATACATACATTGCAGTTGCAATATATATTCCAATTTAGAACTATACAGGCACGTAGGGCTCATCCCTGGGTAGTGCAAAGGGTTTGCACTCGACTGCTAACTTAAAGATTGGCAGTTTGAACCCACCCAGAAGCACCACAGGAGACAGGCTTGGCAATCTACTTCTGTAAAGATTACAGCCAAGAAAACCCTATGGAACAGGTCTCTGTAACACAAGGTGTCGCCATGAGCCCGAATCAACGCAACAGCAATGGGTTTGGTTTTATTTTTTTTGGCCTTTTGAATCAAGATTGAAATGACCACCAATAATTCTACTGGAAAAGCCAGACACCCAATTCTCTTATGCTACTCTTTGGGTAGCCAGGACTCTTTGCTGTCCTGGGTCCTCACATTCCCCATTCTTATCAAAGAATCATAGAATTTAAGAGTGGAAAGGGTCTTCGGAGATAAGCGCTTTTATCAACCTTCTGCCAAGGGCAGAGATCTCCTCTTCAGTGTCATTAGCAGGCGGTCGCTCAGCCTATCTTAGTCATCTAGTGCTGCTATAACAGAAATACCACAAGTGGATGGCTTTAAGAAACCGAAATTTATTTTCTTACAGTTTCAAACCAAACCCTTTGCCATCGAGTCAATTCCGACTCATAGCAACCCTATAGGACAGAGTAGAACTGCCTCATAGAGTTTTCAAGGAGCGCCTGGTGAATCTGAACTGCCGATCTTTTGGTTAGCAGCCGTAGCACTTAACCGCTGCACCACCAGGGTTTCCTCTCACCGTTTAGGAGGCTAGAAATCTGAATTCAGGGCACTGGTTCTACGAGAAGGCTTTCTCTCTGTGTCAGCTGTGGGGGAAGGTCCTTGTCTCTGCAACTTCTGTTTTCTGGTTCCTTGGAGATCTCCATGTGTCTTGGCATCTATATTCTCCCATCTCTGCTCCTCCCGTTTGCTTGTTTAATATCTTTAATATCTAAAAAGAGATTGACTTAAGACACACTGGACGCTAATCCTGTCTTATTAACGTGACAAAGAAAACCCATTCCCAAATGGGATCATAACCACATATATCAAACCTAACCCCAGACCCAAACCCATTGCCATTAGTGACCTATAGGACAGAGTAGAGCTGCCCCATAGGGTTTCCAAGGAGGGGCTGGTAGATTTGAACTGCCAGCCCTTTGGTTAGCAGCCAAGCTCTTAACCACTGCACCACCAGCGCTCCATAAAACCACATATATAGGGGTTAGGATTTATAACATATTTTGGGGGGACATAATTCAATCCATAACACAGCCCCTGCTAGAACACTTCCAGCGAGGAGTGTTTTAGGTCATCTCTACAGGCCTGACTGCCTAGTACACACTCTCTCAGACCCTACTTTCTGCCAGCCAGGGGGTAAGATGATCCAAGGGAATCTGCGTCATGTTGTCAACTGGGCTACTTCTGTACTTTCTCAGTACAGAAATACAGTAACAGCCTTTGAATGTTTTTAATCCAATGAACGGTCCCATGGTAAGCCCAATGGGAGAAACATCCTAGGACACATGGAATTTCATCAAGACTTTGCAGATGCTCACTTACTTTGCTTATTTCTAGACACATTTCTAAGATCATCCTTTGTTATTATAGGACACATATTGAAGATCAAGGTTAAACATTCTTTTCTCACCATTTAAAGCTGGTTTTTCAGTTGATGAAGAAGCTCCATGATCATAAAGGTGGTATTTCTGTGCTCCTGGGGAAATTTGTTTATACCTCTTTTTTTTTTTTTTGATAATTAGTCCATTCTGCCATCGATGAGAGAGTGGTGTCTGCATATTTTTCTTTACTGTCTGACGAGCTCCTCACAGATTTTATGAATCAACTACAATCCCTGGTTTATAGAAGGAAAATAATAAGGAAACAAATATGGATATAAACATCATAAAAATAATGACTAAAACAATTTAAAAGTATTACTGGGATATGAGACCACTTCTATGCAAGGGGGTTTGTTAATGACTTCTCAGCTAT
This sequence comes from Dugong dugon, assembly GCA_030035585.1. Classification (NCBI taxonomy): domain Eukaryota; kingdom Metazoa; phylum Chordata; class Mammalia; order Sirenia; family Dugongidae; genus Dugong; species Dugong dugon. The sequence goes on along the minus strand of CM057474.1, from coordinate 87,721,465 downwards.
ATGAAAATTAAATTATACTGGGAGCCACACAAGATTTCAGTGAGAAGCTTGATGAAGTTTAACACTTAACAGTATCTGCCAGTGGAACAGCTTTCAAAATACAGGCACAATGACAGTACTAAAAGCTCAGGCCACCAGCAATATGAAATTATTCTCTTTTTAACCATTGAACAGTCAGTTATATCCATGTGCTAAAATATGTGAAGATTCACATTTTTTACAAAACAAGGCCAATATAATTGAAGACAGCAGGACCCAACTATTAGATAAGAGTGTTCAGTTTTGAAAGTGTCAACCTTCTCTTCCCTAACTGAGTAGCGATCCAATTGAAAGATAAACGTAGAAGTCAGAGAAAAATGATGGTTTAGTTCTGTGGACAAATTGACTTGCTAATCCTTCCTGAGTTGAAACACTGTGCAAAACCACAGGTCACTCACCAGTGATGCTTATGCCGTGTCCAAGAGATGATGAGGAGTTGAGCCATGCCCGGTTCATTCTCCCAGGCTCACCAATCAGAAAAGACAGTCCTTCCAAGGGGGCAGTGATGAGCTGGAGAGCCCTGGAGATTTATACCAATGGAAACTTCTCACATGGAAATAGGAGAAGTGGTAAATAAGTACTCCCCATTAACAAAGTGTTACTGTTGGTTGTTTTTGCGGTCTACATGGCGACCTTATGGGTAGCAGACAAAACGTCCCTTGGTCCTGCGCCATGTTCATGATCATTGGTATATTTGAGCCCATTGTTCTGGCTATTGCAGTATCTTCTAACCTAGGCGGCTCATCTTCCAGACTATACTGGACAATATTCTGTTGTTATCCATAATGTTTTCATTGGCTAATTTTTGGAAGTAAATCTCTAGGCCTTTCTTCCTAGCCTGTCTTAGTTTGCAAGCTTCACTGAAATCTGTCCACCATGAGTGACTCTGTTGGTGTTTGAGGTACCGGTGACATAGCTTCCAGCATCATAGCAACATGCAAGGTACTACAGTACAACAAACTGACAAACGGGTGGTGATTTAGCAAAGTAGGGTTGCAGATTCTGTCTGTAGTTTGATAGTTGACTCTTCATAAAACAACGTGAAGGATGCCAGCGCTCTGAAGATTGTTCATAACCAAGAAGCAGCTTCTGTTTGACATGTCCTGTGGAAGCTATCTCTAACACCAAGGAGGGCTGTATTTGCCCTCCTGGTAGCCCCAGTAAATACTGATAGAAATGCAAAGACAGTCATGAGTAATAAATACATAAGTAGGTCTGAGCTTCAATAGCAAAGCACACAAAGGATCAGAGAGCATGAAATAAAGCTGCTTAGGATTCTGCTGACTGGTCTGGAGCAGAAATGCTGCTGGCTGATTGTACATTTCCCCTGTCTGAGCTTTGAATGGCTCAAAGGGATTGTTAGGAAAATCCAGAAGCCATTATAAATTTATGGTCACAAGTATTCCATTGCGAACGTGAAACTCTAGCTGGTGTTTTAGAATTGGGTATTTCAATTTAATTCTGAAAAAAAAAAAGACAAGACTGTGAAGCCCAAGAAAGTACGTTGATCTTTTAGAGTATAATTATATAGTCTTCTGTGGCTTTGTTCTAGACTCTAAAGCAGGTACATATAGACATATGTGTAGATCACATTGTCAGTTATAGGGGGTTTCCTATGCATAAATTATTCCATTAAGTCAAGTGTGCCTCTTTAAATATCAGAACTTCTTAAATGTTAAATGTTTTACATTTTAAAACATTTTAAATAGATTCCCTGAATTATTAAAAGCAGAGTCTGAAGGAAAGATTAAACATTTCTTGATTTCTTAAATTAATCAGTATGAACATAGATGATTGTGAGATCCACTTAGGTTATTGAAATACTTAGAGAAGTTTGCACTTAATATGTAATGGCCCAGTTTATGCTTATAATCTCTCTGTCACTATCAACTGTTAGGTTTTTTGTTTTTTTTTTTTTGAGGTAAAATTTACACATAATGAAATGCGCAGATATTAAGTATATAATTGGATGAGTTTTGGTAAATGTTTCACCTGTGTTACCACCACCCCAGTAAAGATATAGAACATTTTCATCATCACAGAAAGTTCTCTTGTGTTCCCTTCTAATTACGCCCCAGCCTCTTCATAAACAACCACTGTGCTGACTATCATCCCACAAATCAATTTTGCCTGTTCTTGAATTTTATATAAGTAAAATCAACAGTAATTTCTCCTTTGTGTCAGCCTTCTTTAGCTCAACATAACTTTTTTTTAGACTCCTCTATGCTGTTGTGTATATTATTAGTTAATTTTTGTATTGCTGATTAGTATTACTTTGTTAGAAGAACCACAGTTTTTCCCTTCATCCTCCTGTTGATAGATATTTGGGTTATTTCCCCTTTTTTCCTATTATGAATAGAATTTCAATAAATATTCTTATAAAACTCTGGATAAATACTGGATTAAAAAAACACGCATACATACACACACACATATATATGTAGGCCTTACATACAAAAATTAATCAGCAAATAGATCATGAAACTAATGTAAAAGCTAAAATCATACAGCATTTAGGAAAAAATTGGATAATATCTTCACAACCTTGAGGTAGGCAAAGATGTCTCAGACACAACATAAAAAGCACTAAATATAAAAGTTGATTAAGTTAGACCTCACGAAAATAAAAAAAGAAATCATCAAAACATACCACTGAGAAAATGAAAAGTCACTGTCCAGGTACTGGCATTGTCAATGTTTTGTAGGTACTGAAATGTATTGTCAAATACTTTGACAAAGGAATTGTATACAGAATATGTAAAGAGCACCTATAAATCAATGATAAAAGTCACTCTAATTAAAAAATTGAACAAAGGTTTGAAAAGACACATCACGGTAGAAAATATATGAATGACCAATAAGCACATAAAAAAATGCTCAACATCATTAGTCATGAGGGAAATGCAAATTAAGTAACAGTGATATACCATTTTATATGCATAAAAAACCAAACCTGTAGCCATCGAGTTAACTGCAACTCACAGTGACCCTATAGGACAGAGTAGAACTCCATAGAGTTTCCAAGGAGCAGCTGGTGGATTCAAACTGCCGACCTTTTTGGTTAGCAGCCGAACTCTTAACCACTGTGCCACCAGGGCTCCATATAAATGGCTAAAAAAAAAAAAAAAATTAAAAACTGACAGTACTAGATATGGTGACAATATGGAGCAAGTATACATTGTTGATGGGAGTGTAAAACAAATGTCATGACTTCAGAAAACTGTTAGAAAATTCCTTGAAAATTTAAATATGTATAAATATCCAGCAATTTCATCCTTAAGTATTTATCCAAGAAAACTGAAAACCTATGTTCAGCTTTGCTTTTTGATGACTACCTACAGATTGCTTTGAAGAGCTTTCCTTTAAGATGGGACAGAAACAGGAATGTAAAGGAAATCCAACGTTATCTGAGCACTTACTATGTGCCAGATGATGCACTAGACATGTTTTACATACTATTGAAGAGATATGTGACTTTTTCAAAGGTTAGCAAATAATAAATAGCAGTAAGGCTTTCTTGTATTTTTTTATTCATTTTTCAAGTATTTAATAATTTTCTATTGTGTTTTAAGCACTTCTGAGTGCTGGATATATTGCACACAAAAAGGAGGAGGAGGAGGAGAAAAAGCAGAGCAATAGGAAGAGGAACAGGAAGAAAAAGAAGAAGGAGAAGCAGCAGCAAGACAGAGTGTTATGACCCTTTGAAGTCTTTGTTGGTGCTTTATGACTGCCTTTAGGGGGCAAACAACAGAGACCTACTCATATAAGAGACTATACCAGTACTCATGCAGTGATAAAGATTCTTTCATAGGTAGCCAAGAACAGCAGCTGTGACCGTCAAGGTGGCAGGATGGACCAAGGCTCTAGAATCTAAGCATCTTAGGTACCTTAGCTTCAGGAGTTTGTGAAATTTCTTTCTAGTGTTTTTCCCTTTGGTTTGGCTCAGCTTCAGGCCAACATCTTTTTCCTCTGCCACTTCTTCACCCAAATTCCACAGTTGTTGTTGTTAGGTGCCGTCGAGTTGGTTCCGACTCAATAGCAATCCTATGTACAGCAGATTAAAACATTGCCTTGTCCTACGCTAGTCTCATAATCATTGTTATGCTTGAGCCCATTGTTGCAGCCCTGTATCAGTCCATCTCATTGAGAGTCTTCCTCTTTTTTGCTGACTCTCTACTTTACCATGCATGATGTCCTTCTACAGGGACTGGTGCCTCCTGATAATGTGTCCAAAGTACATGAGACGAAGTCTCTCCATCCTCGCTTCCAAAGAGCACTCTGGGTGTACTTCTTCCTAGACAGATTTGTTCGTTCTTCTAGCAGTCCATTGTATATTCAATATTCTTCGTCAACACTCCAATTCAAAGGCATGAATTCATCTTTGATCTTCCTTATTGATTGTTCAGCTTTCACATACATGTGAGGTGATTGAAAATACCGTGGCATGGGTCAGGTGCACCTTTGTCCTTAAAGTGACATCTTTGCTTTTTAACACTTTAAAGAGGTCTTTTGCAGCAGATTTGCCCAGTGCAATGCGTTATTTGATGTCTTGACTGCTGCTTCCATAGATGTTGATTGTGGATCCAAGAAAAATAAAATCCTTGACAACTTCAATCTTTTCTCTGTTTATCGTGATGTTGCTTATTGGTCCAGTTGTGAGGATTTGTGTGTTCTTTATGCTAAGGTGTAATCCATACTGAAGGCTGTAGTCTTTGATCTTCATCAGGAAGTGCTTCAAGCCCTCTTCAGTTTCAGCAAGCAAGGTTGTGCATCTGCGTATCACAGGCTGTAAATGAGTCTTCCTCCAATCCTGATGCCGGGTTCTTCTTCATATAGTCCAGCTTCTTGGATATCCTGGGCATTAGAAAGCTGAAATGGATGGGTAATGGCCATTTTGAATAGGATAATCATATTGTCTACTATGCCAGGAAAGACAAATTAAAAAGGAATGGTGTTGCATTCATCATCAAAAAGAACATTCAAGATCTATCCTGAAGTACAACTCTGTCAGTGATAGGATAATATCGATACGCCTACAAGGAAGACCAATCGATACTACTGTTATTCAAATTTAAACACCAAACCCTAAGGTCAAAGATGAAGAAATTGAAGATTTTTACTAACTGCTGCAGTTGGAAATTGATCAGGATGCATCGATAATTACTAATGATTGAAATGCAAAAGTTGGAAACAAAGTAGGATCAGTAGTTGGAAAATATGGCCTTGGTGATAGAAACGATGCCGGAGATCGCATGATAGAATTTGGCAAGACTGATGACTTCTTCATTGCAAATACCTTTTTTCAACAACATAAATGGCAATTATACACATAGACCTCACCAGATACAATACATAGGAATCAAATCAACTACATTGTGGAAAGAGACGATGGAAAAGCTCAATATCACCAATCAGAACAAGGCCAGGGGCAGACTGAGGAACAGACCATCAATTGCTCATATGCAAGTTCAAGTTGAAACTGAAGAAAATTAGAACAAGTTGACCAGAGCCAAAGTACGACCTTGAGTATATTCCACCTGAATCTAGAGACCATCTCAAGAACAGACTTGATGCATTGAACACTAGTGACTGAAGACCAGATGAGTTATGAGTTATGGAATGACATCAAGAACATCATATATGAAGAAAGCAAAATGTCATTGAAAGATAGGAAAGAAAGAAAAGACCAAAACGGATGTCAGAAGAGACTTGGAAACTTGATCTTGAACACTGAGTAGCTAAAGCAAATGGAAGAAATGATGACGTAAAAGAGCCGAACAGAAGGTTTTAAAGGGCAGCTGGAGAAGACAAAGTATTATAATGATATGTGCAAAGATCTGGAGTTAGAAAACCAAAAGAACATACTCAGACTTTCTCTAGTTGAAAGAGCTGAAAAAAAAATTCAAGCCTTGAGTTACAATATTGAAGGATTCTATGGCAAAATACTGAACCATGCAGGAAGCATCAAAAGAAAATGGAACAGAGTCACTGAACCAATAAGAATTGGTTGACGTTCAGTCATTTCAGGAGGTAGCGTATGATCAAGAACCGATGGTACTGAAGGAAGGAGTCCAAGCTGCCGTGAAGCAAATGGTGAAAAACAAGGCTTCAGGAATTGACAGAATATCAACTGAGATGTTTCAGCAAATGGATGCAGCATTCAAAGTGCTCACTCACCTATGCCAAGAAATTTGGAAGACAGCTACCTGGCCAACCAACTGGAAGAGATCCTTATTTATGCCTATTCCAAAGAAAGGTGATCCATTGGAATGTGGAAATTATCAAACAATATCATTAATGTCACACACAAGTAAAATTTTGCTGAAGATCACTCAAAAGCGGCTGCAGCAGTACATCGACGGAACTGCCAGAAATTCAAGCAGAGTTCAGAAGAGAACGTGAAAGGAGGGGTATCATTGCTGATGCCAGATGGATTCTGGCTGAAAGCAAAGAATACCAGAAAGATGTTTACTTGTGTTTTATTGACTATGCAAAGGTATTCCATTGTGTGGATCATAACAAATTATGGTTAACATTGGGAAGAACAGGAATTCCAGAACACATAATTGTGTTCATGAAGAACCTGAACATAGACCAAGAGGCAGTTGTTCAAACAGAACGAGGGGATACTGTGTGGTTTAAAGTCAGGAAAAGTGTGCATCAGGGTTGTATCCAAATTCCACAGTAAGAGGATGTAATATATCTAAACCAATTTGTCAAGTCATACAAGACACAGGTTATGGCCAAACTTATTTGGCTGCCCTTAGATCAGAGATCTCATCCTTGGTCCAATCACCTGTGCCTGAGTGGGAGAGTAGGGCAGGGGGCAGGTTGGCAGAGCTTGGGATCACAGGCAGGGCCACGTAGGGCTTAAGAATACAGACTCCAGAGCCAGATAGCCCAGTTTGTCTTGGATCAGCAATTCACTATCTATGTGACCTTGAGCAAACTATTTAGCCTCCCAAAGCCTCAATTGTGTCATCTGGAAAATGATGACAACATAGTCCATAGTTAAGTTTGGAGTGAAGATTAACAACAACAAAAAAATATGTATGAAGCACTTAGTACTAAGTGCCTGGCACATGGTAAGTAGATCATGGATTATTATTATTGTTATTATTACATATCTTAGCTGTTTCCTGAGAAGTAGGGGCTCTGACACATGGTGACCTTATATATAATAGAATGAAACATTGCCTGGTCCTGCACTATCTTTATGGTTTTTGATATGTCTGAGCCCATTGTTGCAACTTTTAGAGGCTATATATAGGGTATTTTCCCCTAGAAGGAAATGCAGGCAAGACAGGCACTGATGGGCCTCTCTCTCTTTCTCAAGGAGAGCATAGATTTTTGCTGTAATTCATACATGGCTTATGTGAAATCTTGGAAGTAGAACTAGGAAGAGGAAAGCAATCTTAGTTCTAGTTCTAAGAGTCAATAATATGATGTAAAATCTTAGGCACGTTTTTAAACCTTTTGGCTCTCAATATTCTCCCTTCAGTGGGGAGATGGGGCTGGACTATAATCAGTTTGGCAGTATACTGTGCTGGCTAAGAACATGGAGTCTGGAGGGAGAAGCTGGGTTCAAATCCCAACAATGCCACTTACTCATTATGAAACATTGCATAAATTACCTAACCTCTTACCTCCATTTAGAGTAGCAGATACACTCCTGTAGCTCCCAGGTCTCTCCCTTCGGGACTGAGATACTCATTTCCCCAGCTGCTAGGAGTGTTGGTGATTGATGGCTAAATCCCTATACACCAAAGAGAGCGGCACTGACTAGGGTCACACCATCTCCCAGGGAACAGCTTGTATCCAGTGACTGGCTGATGGGGGGATATAGAAGCCCAGCCCCCTTGTCTCAATAGAGGATATTTCTGAATGGTCATCCCAACTCCAGAACTTCTGTGAGATGGGCTGAGGCTTTGGTTGAGACTGCATCACAGTTCAGCTCCTCCCTCTGCCCAGTGCTGCTTTATTCCTTGCACACAGGTGCTGATCCTGAGGGCATCCCTCAGTAAACCCTCTGCAAAGTCATCTCTGTCTCAGAGTCCTGAGGAGCCCACCTAAGACCCCTCATCTTGTAGTATAGGGCTGTTTGAAGTAGTAAATGAGTTAGCAGAAGTAACATACGACTGCCTCATAATAACTTGTTAGCTGCCATCGAATGAATTCCAACTCACAGTGACCCGAGTGGAGGAGACTCTCCGGGTGGCACAAATAGTTAAGCACTCAACTACTAGCTGGAAAGTTGGAGGTTCGAACCCACCCAGATGCAACTCAGAAGACAGGCCTGGGGACGTGACTCTGAAAGGTTGCAGCCTTGAAAACCCTATGGAGCAGTTCTACTCTGAACATGGGGTTGCCATGAGTCCCATAGTAAGAGACCTTGAATTTCCAAAAAAAATTTAGTTTATTGACTGTATCAAATGTTATTTTGTTTCCCAAGTCACTTGAATGGTAACCAAGGGATTTTTGTGACAAAGGAAATAGTTTTATATAGGCTCTTAAAGAAGAGAAGGTAATGTATAATTATGAGCAGAGTTTTAATCTTCTGTTTCAATACCAGAGTTGATCACAGAAATGTCACGATTTAAAGAAAAGGAAGAAGAAACCTGGAATAACGTTCATTTCTGCTCAGAGTCTGAACAGTAATTTTGCTCAACATTTGGCTCCCCTCCTTAACCCAGCCTAATAAGAGAATTAAGATGGGATGGTGCTTCTGTGGCAGGAATTCAATCCCTGGCATGATCACCGGGATTTGTGGGGCTATTTCCATTTGGAAACATCAAGTTGCCTTATTAGAAATAAAGATAAGATTTAAAGAAGAGAGGTTTTCATAAAGACTAAATCTTCATTTTTACTTGACACCGATGTGCATAACGTAGGTGACTAAAGTCTAATATGCTTTCAGAATCCAACAGAGAAAAACAAATTTTCCTCTCAAACCCAATTGTAATTTTATAGTTTGCCAAATATTGCCTAATGTGGAATTTCAAGGAATAAGGCACAGGAATTTACCTAGAGACTCAAGTAACATATGACCTCAAGTAGTCCTGCTTTGTCAGCACATAGAAATAAGTTACTTGCACTGGGACAAGTGTTCTGCACGGGTGGGAAGAGTTTGATAAACACCTCTGTTAGCTATTAAGATCTCTGACTATCAAGAGATTGAAAATATGTTACTAGAGAAAATCAGAGCACGATCATAAGGGCTGCCTTCAGTTGAATTTTTGGACATTCCTTTGTTGAATGAAACAGTCCTTAAAAAAACCCAATATCTGCAATAATTTTGTCCCCAGATGTGACTGCCACCCACCCCACCCAAGTGGGTGGCCTTTCTTCCTGCCCCAAGTCCACTTTTTAGCAACCAGATATCCTCCTCCTGCCTCCGCCATCCGACTCCTGAACCTTTAATGGGCAATGTTTACATCATATACCATGGAAAAATTAATAATAATTAAAAATAAGAATTGATACCTGGGTACTTTTCCCACACTGCTCTTCTGGTGGCTAGCTGTGTCAGCATCCTTCTTTCCTTCCCTTCCAGCCCAGTCCTGAGCTATGGTGCAGAGATGGAGGAGAAGGATCCTCCCGTCTTGCAGAGGGCTGCAAAATGAACATCTTTCTATTGGAATGCACTCTTCTAGAGCTCGGCATAGAACGCAGGTCTCTTGACTTGGGGGTTAGCTGAGTGTTGGGAGTGGTGGATGGTTGAGGAAGTGGGGGGTTATTGACTGGCTCAGGGAGAAGCTAGAAGTTTCTATGGTCCTGAGTAGGAGCCCTGGTGGGCCAATGGTTAAGCCCTTGGCTGTTAACTGAACGGTTGGTGGTTTGAACCTACCCAACGGCTCCGCAGGAGAAAGACCTGGTGATCTGCTTGTGTAAAGATTACAGCCTAGAAAACTATGGGGAAGCTGTACTCTGTCACATGGGGTCACTGTGATTCAGAATTGACTCCATGGCACACAGTAACAACAACCGTCCCGGGTAATGGCTACGGGTTTTCACTGTGAGTCTTCAGAGCAGATCCTATCACTTTCCCAGGGTGTTCCTCTCATACTTCCCACCCTCTCACAGCTCCCCACTTCCTACCAGTACCCTGAAGCTTGTATTCTAGCGGTGTTACTCCAGGTGTCAGAGATATAAGGCAGCTCAGTTCCTGTCATTAATCTGCTTCTACTGCCTTCCAATCGGGTTCGATTTGTGGCTGATCCTTCACACCCAATCTCAGTTCCCTGGCTGCCTTTCATTCCTCCCCCACAGCTAGGTGGTTTTTCACAGGGTTTTTACTTAGAGAAAAATAAGTTCAAAAGAGCACCTCCCTTTTATAAAATTGTAGAATGACCACTTATTAAAGGAATGAAAACCTGTTTTGCACTCCCTTCCTCGATGGTCTTAACCCCAGCTAACTTCTGTGAATGTGAAATAAGAATGGTTTATTCATTCACTCAACAAGTGACTGAATATAGTTTAAACCTACAGTTTTCAGATGGGGCAGTGGTGGTTCCGTGGTAGAATTCTCACCTTCCATGCGGGAGACCCGGGTTCCATTCCTTGGCCAACGCACCTCATGTACAGCCACTGCCCGTCTGTTAGTGGAGGCTTGCATGTTGCTGAACAGGTTGCAGTAGAGCTTCCAGACTAAGACAGATGAGGAAGAAAGGCCTGGTGATCTACTTCCGAAAATCAGCAATGAAAATCCTATGGATCACAACGATCTGATCTGCAACTGATCGTGGGGATGGCGCAGGACCAGGCAGCATTTCATTCTGTTGTACATGGGGTCACCGTGGGTCGAGGTTAACTTCATGGCAGCTAACTACAGCAACAGCTTTCAGACGCTGTGCTGGGACCTGGGGATACAGTGGTGCTCAAAGTAGACACAGTGTCACAGCAGACGGGGGAGAAAGATGCCCTCTCAAACTGACGGACCAGAGGGGGCTGGCGGTTATGAGGTCCCACAGACCCTGGTGGCCTCAGCATGGGCTGGCAGCTCCTCTCCCTGACCAGGATAAAGCTGCTGGTAGAAACAGGGCCCAGCAGAAACCTGGAGACCCAGGCCAGTTAAGACACTGAATATAGCTTTATCCTGGAATTCCATTCAGAATTTGAGATCAGAATATTGAGGTCTGTTGATCAGACTCAACTCCCTCTGTCTCATCCTTTCTAACACCCCAGACAAAAGCCATTCAGCCCCTGGTCTCCCAGTGAAACGTCACCTCCTCTGGATTCATCACTGCCAAAGCACACCCCTCTCTGTATTCCCTTGGGTGACCGAATGTCACCATATGTAATTTTAAATTTCCTAGCAGCCACATGAAAAAGGTAAAAAAAGAAATAGGTGATATTAAGTTTAATAACATATCTTATGGAACTCAGTATATCCTAAGCATTATCATTTCCGTAAAAAAACTGATGAGATATTTATATTCATACTAAGTCAGTGACGTTTCACGTGTATTGTATGCGTACAGCATCTCAAATGGGACAAGCCACATCGCAAGGGTTCCATAGCCAAATGTGACGAGTGGCTACTGCATTGGACAGGGCAGGGGTTACTGTGTGACCCTGGGTCTGCCACTTCACTTGTCTGAGCCTTGGTTCTTCCTCTGTAAAACGAAGGTTAAGCCTAAAGGATCTCTACGAACAAACGCACAAACAGACCTTTTGCCATGGAGTTGATTCCAATTCAAAAGACAGAGTAGAACTGCCTCATAGGGTTTTCTTGGCTGTAATCTTTATGGAAGTGGATCGCCAGGTTTTTCTCCCATGGTATGGCTGGTGGGTTCGAACCACTGACCTTTTAGTTAGCAGCTGAGTAACTTAACCTCTGTACCAATATAGGATGGACTCATAAGTTATGAGCAAAGAAAGGTCTATTGCATAGCCACAGACTCTACCCCTCACCCTGGCCAGGTGGTTTGAAATGTGCGGCAGAGGCTGCTGATCCCAAACAGTGATATAGAGCAACTCAGATGTCAATGGAGCAGGCCCAGGGGCCATCCCTGTAACAGCCTCACCATGGCCAGCATGCCATCAATATAAATCTGTTGCTTCACATCCCAAAAGGTTCCTTCAATCTGAAGATGAGAGTCAGGGCTGTTTGCATTAAACTACACAGACCACCCAGCTGTTGCGAACAATGAGGACATCAAAGGCAAAGCTTCTCCAAGCAGGAAACCCAAAGACATTTAAAAAAAAAAAAACAAACAGTTGCCATCAAGCAAATTCCAACTCATGGTGACCCCATGCGTGGACCCACAGAGTGGAACTGTACTCCATAAGGTTTTATGGAAGTAAATCACCAGGCCTTTCTTCTGAGGCACCTCTAGTTGGACTCACACTGCCAAGCTTTCGGTTAGCAGCCCAGAGCATTAACCATTTGCACCACCCAGGGACTCCTGCTTATACATTAGCACTTCCTCAAGATCTTACAAGGGTCCAATTGGTTGCCTTTTTTTAAGTTCCCTAAGGGAGTTTCACTAAAACTTTCTGTAGAATTTGCACTGCTAACAGTCATGCGCGGGCTACCCTATTGGCAAAGGAGTCAAGGTCTCCCTTCTGGTAAAACTATGCTCAGGAATATTTTCTCCACCGCCAAACTCTGGGGAGATGAATGTTCCATGCAGCTAGCTTATTGTGCAATTCTCTGGAAGTTGGCTTAGTCAGGTGGAATCCTGTCTCACTACACTGTGGCTCCAACCAGCCTCTCAGACTCATCTTCCACGACGCTTTTACCTTCCTGGCTTTGCCACCCGCTTCCTCGTGCCCAACCATACAGACTGTCTGGCTTCTTGCTAGTCATGCTGTGTCTTTGCGTGTGCAGTTTTGGCTGACTTGAATGCCCTCCCTGTCTTTCTCTACCGCGAGAAACGAATCTCAGTATTCCAGAGCTAAGTCACATATCATTTCCTCGGTGAGGCCTGTTCTCGTCCTGCCAGGCAGAGTTCCTTCATGTTCTCACAGCTGTTGAAATGCATGATGCAGTGTTGAAGTCGTGGTTGCGGTGGAGTGCACCAAACTCACCGCACAGTAAAAATGAAGGCAGACCTGAGTTCAAATCCTGACTCGGCCAATCAGTAGTTTTGTGCTCTTTCACAAATTACTTAATGGCTTACAGATTCCTCATAAATAAAATGGGAACAAAATTTCTTTTTTTCCTTTTCTCTTTAGCAGTACACCAAGAAACAGTGCTTACTATTACTAATAATATTATAGCACCTGATGTTTATACATTGTTGTTGGTGTTGTTAGTTGCTATCAAGTTGATTCTGACTCATGGTGACCCCATGTGTTTCAGAGTAGAACTGTGCACTATAGGGTTTCAAGGCTGTGATCTTTGGGAAGCAGGTTGCCATGCCTGTCTTCTTAGGCACCTCTGGATGGGTTCGAATACCCAACCTTCTTGCTAGTAGTTGAGTGCTTAACAGTTTGCACCACATGGGGACTTCTGCTTATACATTAAAACCAAACAAAACCAAACCCATTTCCGTCGAGTCAATTCTGATTCATAGTGACCCTGCAGGACAGAGCAGAACTGCCTCATAGGGTTTCCAAGGCTATAATCTTTACGGAAGCAGACTGCCACATCTTTCTCCTGTGGAGTGGCTGGTGGGTTCAAACCACTGATTTTTTGGTTAGTGGCTGAGTGCTTTAACTGCTGTGCCACTGGGGCTCCCGTTTATACATTGTTGGTCCCTCAGGAACCAGCCTTGGTTCAGCTCTGCTAATTCTCAGCTGTGGCTCCCACTTCTTGGGTGGGGCACTGCCTTCCTGGCCTGGGACCCCACCTGAGAGAGCGGAGGAAACTGTTCCAAAATTGACACTGAAATGAGAGGTAAATGGGAGGAAGGGGACAAGGCATCTTTTTGGTTGTGATGTAATTGTTGTTGGTTCTGTGTGGCCTCCTATGGAGACATGTCTGACTGAAAATAGCTGTGTCTTGTTTACCTTCTAACAGTCTCCTTTCTTCAGCCAAACAGCAGGCTTCCTAACAGAGCTCAGTGACAAAAGGCAACCACCTGTTGTTTACTCGCCTTCCAGAGGACAGAACAGGGGGACAGAGAGCTCATGTCCCAGCATACAAGACTGAGGCTTTGTTGACTGAGATAATGAGCTGCTCTCAGGCAGGGACCCAGTCACTTATTTACCTGGCCCTCTCCTCTGAACCTAGAATAGTACCCAGCACTTAGCAGATGCTCAGTCAATATATATTTGGAATGTACTAATGTACATTCAAACAATATGTGTTTTAAATGTACTAATGTAATAATGGAAACCCTAGTGGCGTAGGATTAAGTACTACAGCTGCTAACCAAAAGGTTGGTAGTTTGAATCCAACAGGCGCTCTGTTCTGTCCTATAGAGTTGCTATGAGTTGAAATTGACTCGATGACAACAGGTTTGTTTTTTTTGGTAATGTAATAATGGAGCCCTGGTCACCCAGTGGTTAAGAGCTCTGCTGTTCACCAAAACGTTGGCAGTCTGAATCCTTGGAAACCCTATGGGGCCGTTCTGCTCTGTCCTATAGGGTTGCTATGAGTCGGAACCGACTCAACAGCAAAGGCTTTGGTTTGTTTATTTTTTAATGTAATAATAAAAGTTTATACATTTTATTATTACATTAGTACATTCAAAATGTATATTTTTTGAATATACTAATGTAATAATAAAAGTTTATACATTAGTACATTCCAAATATATATTGACTGAGCATCTGCTAAGTGCTGGGTACTATTCTAGGTTCAGAGGAGAGGGCCAGGTAAATAAGTGACTGGGTCCCTGCCTGAGAGCAGCTCATTATCTCAGTCAACAAAGCCTCAGTCTTGTATGCTGGGACATGAGCTCTCTGTCCCCCTGTTCTGTCCTCTGGAAGGCGAGTAAACAACAGGTGGTTGCCTTTTGTCACTGAGCTCTGTTAGGAAGCCTGCTGTTTGGCTGAAGAAAGGAGACTGTTAGAAGGTAAACAAGATACAGCTATTTTCAGTCAGACATGTCTCCATAGGAGGCCACACAGAACCAACAACAATTACATCACAACCAAAAAGATGCCTTGTCCTCTTCCTCCCATTTACCTCTCATTTCAGTGTCAATTTCTGAAGTTTCCTCTGCTCACCCAGGTGGGGTCCCAGGCCAGGAAGGCAGTGCCCCACCAAGAAGTGGAAGCCACAGCTGAGAATTAGCAGGGCTGAACCAAAAGTGGCTCCTGAGGGGACCGACAGGTCTCACTCCACTGTTACTAGGAGAGGTTGGCAGGACGGGGCAATGTTTCCTTCTGTTACACACAGGGTTGCCATGAGTCAGAGTCAACTGAATAGCAACTAACAACATCAGCCCTTACAAGAAAGGTTTGGTTTGTTTGGTTTTCAGTCCACTTTATTAAGAAGATGGGGGCTAAGATCAGGCCAGTAAATGGCTTAAGGGAGATTGGGATGAAGCCCATCTCCCTAATAGAGTCAGTCTTCTACTAATAGAATGAGAGGAAATACACGGGTTCATTCCGCGTTCAGGGAGGGGCCCGTCCTCAGAGCCACAGAGTACAGAAGTCGGGAGTCATAGACTGGGCTGCCTCATGAGGGTGTAAGGACGACTCTGATCTAGTACATTCCTCTCTGGCTGATTGATGCTCAGGTCAACAGAAGTCTTCTAAAAATAATAACAAAACAAAACAAAAACCAATTGCTGTGGAGTTGACTCTGACTCATGACCACCCCGTGTGTGTCAGAGTAGAACTGTGCTCGGTAGTGTTTTCAATGGCTAATTTTTCAGAAGTTGATTGCCAGACCTTTCTTCCAAGGCACCACTGGTGGACTCAAACCTCCCACCTTTTAGTTAGCAGCTGAGCTCGCTGTTTACACCACGTGGGGACTCCAGAAGTCTTCTAGACCCCCTCCTACAGGTAGAGAAAGGACTTCTCATACAATCAAGTTAAGTCAGGTTTGGCTCAGGAACCCTCAGCTGACAGAGCTGGGAGGCAGGGGATGTGCTGAAGGGAGCATGAATAACACAGCAAAGCAAAACACAAGGTTGCAAACCAGACGCCTGGGTTGCGATATAGAGTGGCTGCTTTCTAGCACTGCGGTCGGTGCTAAAGAATCCGCTGGGACTTTCTCCTCCCAGGAGACTCCATCCTCCCCCAGGGAACTGGGCAGCAGATGCTTCCAATGCTAAATAGGCTGCAAGTCTGGCAACAATGCAATACCACTGGTTTAGTTCCCGAGCGAGCTGCGGTTTGAGAAAGTCCAACGATTCTTGCTACCCTCTGAATCTCTAATAGTTTTTCTCTTGTTAGAAACAAAAGAGGCAGCTATCTGGGTTCACACATGCTGATTAAAGAACGAGACAAGGAAAAAGAGAGAAAAGAAATGTCCCAAAGCTGTGACTTGGGGGGAAAAAGAGTCATTTAAATAGGGGCGGAAACCTCCACTAACTGCAAAACTGCCTTCAGCACAACAATACCCGGTGACAGGTGGTGACATGACATTTGCTGCAGATGAATGGGAGACAGAGGCATTGACCCCGCATTCTGAGCGCTGTACTGTTAAATAGATCGGGGGAAATGCTGCTGTTTCTGCACAAAGCAAGGGAAAAGCCAAAGGAGAGAATGAGGAGGTGGACGGGTGAAAAAAAGTGGCCCACGGCACCAGCCATCACCCTCCTCGAGGCCACCCTCAAAACTCAAGGAACTGCCACTCAAATGCTGCCCCCCACCCCTGCCCTGGGAGACAGTGGAGGAGGAGAAGGAGGAGTGGCTGTGGTGTTAGGTGTTCAGGGGACAAGTCCCTTCAGGGGTGACCTCAGCAAGGTTTTTTTTTTTTTTTTTTTTAATTGTACTTTAGATGAAGGTTTACAGAACAAATTGGCTTCTCGTTAAACAATTAATACACATACTTTTTTGTGATATTGGTTACCAACTCCACGACATGTTGACACTCTCCCTTCTCAACCTTGGGTTACCTATTACCTGCTTTCCTGTCCCCTCCTGCCTTCTAGTCCTTGCCCCTGGGCTGGTGTGCCCCTTCAGTCTCGTTTTCTTTTATGGGCCTGTCTTAATCTTTGGCTGAAGGGTGAACCTCAGAAGTGACCTCATACCTGAGCCATTAGGGTGTCTGGGGGCCATACTCTGGGAGTTTCTCCAGTCTCTGTCAGACCAGTAAGTCTGGTCTATTTTTTGTGAGTTAGAATTTTGTTCTACATTTTTCTCCAGCTCTGTCTTGGGACCCTCTACTGCGATCCCTGTCAGAACAGTCTCGGCAAGGTTTTTAACACCTCTGGACTTGTTCGCCAGCTTATGAAGTGTTCTTTCTCTCTCCTCTGGGCCTCGGTACTGTGGTCCTGGTTTCACGTTGTCATCCATGTAGATGATTCTTCCTTCCAGATCTTCGGTTCCTCTTAAGTAAGAACGTCGTCTTACTCAGTTTCCATTTCATATCCTCAGAGTCTGCAGGGCACAGAATGGAAGGAAAGGAGGAAAGGAGGGAAGGAAGGAAGGAAGGAGGGATGATGAGAGAAAGAAGGAAAGGGGGCGAGGAGGAGGGAGGGGAGGCCAGAAAAGACAGCAGTGTGCGGCAGTGCTCAATAGAGCGGTAGTTTTCAAACGTAACCAGTTAAATACTATGTGGTGCGCCAGGTCCTGGAGTTGGACTGCACTGTGTTAATTCCTGGCCAAGCCAGTTGTGCCACCATTGGCGAGTTCTATATTCTGTGTGTGCCTCAGTCTCCTGTCACATAAATTGTGACACCATTCAATTTTTAGGGTTGTCGTGAATGTTCAGTGACATGGTGTTAGTTGCCCGGAAGTTGGTTTTGACTCATGGCGACCTTATGTATAACGGAATGAAATGTTGCCTGTTCCTGCACCATTTTCATGATGATAAATATGTTTACATCTCCAGCACTGTATTGGACAACATTCTGTTGTGATCCACAGGGGTTTCATTGGCTGATTTTCGGAAGTAGATCACCAGGCCTTTCTTCCTAGTCTGAGTCTGGAAGTTCCACTGAAAGCTCTCCAGCATGGGTGACCTTGATGGTATTTGAAATACCGGTGGTGTAGTTTCCAGCATCATAGCAACACACAAGCCACCGCAGTAGGACCAACTGACAGACAGGTGGTGGATCCAGTGGTATAGTGCGTATAAATTGCTAAGCACAGTGCCTGGCACTTAGAGGTACACATTAAATATTAGCAATTATCAGCATGTAAGAGGAAGAAGAAGGAGCCCTGGTGTCACAGTGGTTAAGAGCTTGGCGGCTAACTGAAAGGTCAGTGGTTCAAACCCACCAGCTGCTCTATGGGAGAAAGATGTAGCAGTTTGCTTCTGTAAAGATTTATAGCCTTGAAAATCCTATGGGGCAGTTCTACTTTGTCCAATAGGGTCACCATCAGTAGGAATCAAGTCTATGGCAATTTTTTTTTTTTTTTTTTAAGAGGAAGAAGTAATTAAAATGAGGCTGTTGCGGCTGCATGAAGTTGGGGGACATAGAGCCTTTCTGCTCCGCCTTCTTCCTCCCTCCAGCAGTGCTCCCAGGAGCCCGAGTACTCCCTACACGACAATTAGGAATAGACAGAGAGCAGAGGAAATCATCATGGGAGGAACTCGGGCACTAAAATCAGCCCTCCATTCTAATCCCAGATTCTTTACTTTGAAGAAGGGAAAGTTAGCTAACAACTTCGGTTTCTTCATCTATAGTTTAGGGAGGAAATACGCCTGCCCCGATAGCTGTGGCGAGAATTAAATAGGAGACTGTACGCAGATCATCTAGAACAGACCTGGCACTTCAGTGGTGCTCAGTGACTTCCCTTCCATCCCTGCTCATGCCTTCTCTTCAGGTGCACAGCAGTTCATGCCAGTTCCCAGGAGACTAGAAGCCAACCTCCCACTGCACAGCTGCAAAGAAATTTGACAACATCGAGCCCCACTTGGACGTGAGAGGTGGCCCTTTCCCATGGTTGATGGACAGCACTAAGTACTCAGGTCTCCGGCAGCCACACGTGTCAGCCTGCTGCCAGCACCATGGACAGATTGTCATCTGATAGCACTGCCCCTTCCAGAGGCCATGTCTTTAGCAGACAGCACAAAATGCAAATCAGAAAATGTGTGGCTTTTGAAATGGCTTTATCAATTGACAGACTAGGATGCTCCCAGGAAGACTGGGTGACTGAGCAATTACGAAAAAATAGAAAAGACTCACCAATTCCCAACAAAAGTTCCATAAATGACTCAAGAATGACAGCTATGTCATTTCAAGTAAGGTAGCAGCCTGGGTGTAAAGAAAGAAAACTTCCAAACATGCCTTGTGGTGCGATTTCTGGCTGCAGGGTCAAGGGAGTAAGAGCATTACATACACATAAAAGCAGAGATTCCCCACTCTGTTCACTCCTCCCAACTCCCAGCTTCCCACCCCCAAATCAGGACTGAAGCTAGATTCTAAAAAGGAAGTACAGAAACAGGGGAATCAAAGGATTGGAGAGCATTAGCTCTGTTACACTAATTATTCTAACAAGTTGTTGTGGATTGAACTGTGTCCCCCACAAAATATGTGTTGGAATCCTAAACCCTATAATTGTGGATGGAATCCCTTCTGGGAACAGTGTTTCCTTTGTTATGTCAATGAGGCCATATTATTGTAGGGTGTGTCTTAAACCAGTCACTTTTGGGATATAAAAGGAACAGATTAGGCACGGAAGCAAGGAAGCACAAATTGGGGGAGATGGATGCCACATGGAGACCACCAAGGAGGAACCAAGGAGGAG
This sequence comes from Dugong dugon, assembly GCA_030035585.1. NCBI lineage: Eukaryota > Metazoa > Chordata > Mammalia > Sirenia > Dugongidae > Dugong > Dugong dugon. The sequence goes on along the minus strand of CM057474.1, from coordinate 87,701,665 downwards.
AAACTGAAAGAGACAAGGATTTGCCCTCAGAGTGGATAGAGACTTCTCCTAGAGCCGTTACCCTGAATCTGGATTTTAAGCCTCCTAAACTGTGAGAAAATAAATTTTGTTCACTAAAACCCACACTCTCCATCTCTGTTAACAGCAGTACTAGATAGATAACTAAGGCACAGACATTTTTCCTCCATTTTGCTACTTAATTTTTTATTATGGAAAATTTCTAACATGTATAAAAATACAATAGCACGATGAATCCCCATGCATCCATCAACCATTTCAACTATTACCCATTGTGGCCAGTCACGTTCATCTCTGCCTTCCCTCGCTTCCTTTCCTCCCGTAAGATTTTAAAGAAAATCTCAGATATTATTACTTTCATCCATAATATTTCATCAAGAGATCTTTACTGAGCACTTTCCATGTTTGCTTGCCACAGGGAAGGCAAAAGTAGATGGGGATGATTCCTGGCCCTCACAAAATGCTCACAAAGTTTTGAAGGGGGAAGAGTATCTTCTGAAACATGTAAATTTGAGGTATGGAGTTATATATAACAAATATTGTAGGGTGTGAACTGTGCCAGGCACTGTTCTCATCTCAGTGCTTGATAATATTAACTGGCTTAATGTAGTTCTCCACACAACCCTATGAGGTAAGTAAAAGTGTTATCCCTGTTTTACAGATGAGGAAACTGAGACACAGGTTAAATATTTTTGTACAAGGTTACACAACTAGTAAATGGTGGAGCTGGGATGCAAAAGTTGCTTTGTAGACACAGTGGAGGAAGTGACTCTCTCTCGGGCGATTGAGAAGTTCCCACAGGGACAAGCGGAGGGAACAGAATGAGAAAAGGCCCAGAGAAAGAAAGAGCTCAGCATGTGTAGGGAGCAAGAGTTTTGGAGGCAAAGTAGGCGTGGTCAGAAATGGACCTGGAAAGTTGTTGAGGGGCAGGCTGTGAAGGGCTTTGATGAGCCGAGCTGAGGAGCTTGGACCTTCTTGTGCACTCTGGATGGCCAGCAGAGGCTAAGTGGGTGAACGACATGATCAAATCATATCAGAAAAATAACTCGGGAGACTGTGTGGAAAATGGACTATCAGTGAGAGAAATAGAAGGCCTCCAAACATCCAGGTGAGCTGAGAGGTGGTCACCTTGGAACTAGAGCAGTGGAAATAGAAATGGAATTTTCTTTTCCAGTTGCTATTGAGTCGACTCCAACTCATGGCGACCACATGTGTGTCAGAGTAGAACTGTGCTCTATAGGGTTTTCAGTGGCTGATTTTTTGGAAGTAGATCTCCAAGCCTTTCTTCTGAGGTGCCTCTGGGTAAACTTAAACCTCTAACATTTCAGTTAGCAGCCAAGAGAATTAACCATTTGCACCACTCAGGAGTTGAGTTACCTGATGCTAAATGGGACTTCTGTTGTCTTCAAATTTTGGGAGAGGCTCAAAGCTGTGAACAATAAGGAGCAAATGCTGCAGATTCTTAAGTGAGTTGCTAGACACATCAACAAAAAACTTGCTGAGAGGTGGTCAAAACCCATCCTGAACCCTTTAGCCTATATATAGAAGAACAGTCTAGAGATTTTTCAAGGGAATAATCACAGAGAATTTCTTTGCAGACCATGCTTGGCCCACTAAAGAATGTGGGTAAGGGGTGCTCTCCATTCCCAAGCCGAGAAAGGGGACTCAGTGTGCCCAGGACCAACAGAGGACCTGGTGAGAAAGTTCTAGGGAGAACATGACAGGTATGCCTTGGAGTTTGGTGGGGATGAAGTAAGATGTCTGACTTTTGTCCTGGAAACCTGGGAAAGCAGAGGACTGGCTAGAGCCAGCAGCATAATTCTAGAACTGCAGCAGGAGTGGCTTGGCCTTTCAGTTTTCACAGGCAAAGATGCCGAAGGTCCCTATGGGTTAAGTGAATACTCAGAAGATAATTGCTCAAGAGTCACCCTTCCCAGGCTGTGTTCCCCAGTAGGAAGGGGCTAGAGGTGTGTTTCCAGAAGCATACGCTGAAAGCTAGGGTCCTAACCAGGATTTTGAACTGGTTCATTCCTGTCTGACCTACTGCTGAGAATTTGCATTTCCATCCCAGATATACTGAATCAGAATCTACATTTTAACAAAATGTGTATATAAGAATCTCCTGGGGATCTATAAGAATCACCTGGGGTCTTGTTAAAATGTAGATTCTGATTCAGTATATCCGGGGTGGAAATGAAAATTCTCAGCAGTGGGTTGAACCAGAATGAACCAATCCGAAGCCCTGCCCCTAACAGGTAGTGAGGGGGCCAGTGAACAGGGCAGCATGAGAGGGCCTTGAAGGGGTTGGAGGTGTGTGCAGAAAAGGGTTGTCCTAAAAGGCCTGACTGCTATCCTTTGAAAGGCCCACTTACAAGGTTGGCCATTGACTGGCTGCCTTAGCTATCTAGTGCTGCTATAACAGAAATACCACAAGTGGATGCCTTTAACAAAGAGACCTTTATTCTCTCACAGTCTAGGAGGCTAGAAGTCCAAATTCAGGGTGCCAGCTCCAGGGGAAGGCTTTCTCTCTCTGTGGGCTCTAGAGGAAGATCCTTGTCAATCAGTCTTCCCCTGGTCAAGGAGCTTCTCAGCTTAGGGACCCCAGGTCCAAAGGACATGATACTCTCCTGACTCTTGTTTCTTGGTGTTATAAGGTCCTCCTGTCTCTCTTTTTGCTTCTCTCTTCTATATCTCAAAAGAGATTGACTTAAGAGAGAGTCTAATCTTGTAGATTGAGTCCTGCCTCATTAACTTAACTGCCACTAATCTCACCTCATTAACATCACAGATGTAGGATTTACAACACTTGGGAAAATCACATCATATGACAAAATGGTGGACAATCACAAAATATTGGGAATCATGATCTAGCCAAGTGACACATATTTTGGTGGGACACAATTCAATCCATAATACTGGTACCTAGGAAGTTGGATTTTGGAAAGTTCCCAACATTCGCTGGTAAGAATGGTTCATTGTGCCTAAACTCTTTGTACAAAAAGTATGGTTTATGCTGAACACTGCTTTCCTTCTGGGAGTCTGGAATTTTGGTACATGTTAGGCATTGGCTGCTTGTGTCACCTGTCCCCGGTAAATATCCTGGGCTTTCAGTCTCTAATAAGCTTCCCTGGTTGGCAACATTTCCCACGTGTTCTCACAACTTGTTTCTGGGGGAATAAAGTGCATCCCATGTGACTCCACTGGGAGAGGACATTTGGAAGCTTGCACCTGGTTTCCCCTAGACTTTGCCCCATGCACCTTTGTCCCTTGCTGATCTTACTCTAAGGAGCACTGGTGGTGCAGTGGATAAGCACTCACCTGCTAACCAAAAGGTAGGGGGTTTGAAACCACAAGCCGCTCCGTGGAAAGAAGATGTGGAAGTCTGCTTCTTTAACAATTTCAAAAAATAAAAGTAAAAACCAAACAAAACCTACGGCCATTGAGTTGACTCTGACTCACAGAGACCCTATAGACAGAGTAGAACTGCCCCATAGGGTTTCCAAGGAGCGGCTGGCTGGTAGATTCAAACTGCCAACATTTTGGTTAGCAGCCTGAGTCTTAACCACTGTGCCCCCAGGGCTCTTCTGTAAAAATTACAGCCTTGCAAATCCTATGGCAGCAGTTTTACTCTGTCTTACAGGGTCGCTATGAGTCAGAATCAACTCAACAGGAACGGGTTTGGATTTTTTTTTTCTCGTTCTGTATCCTTTCACTGTAATAAATTATAACCATGAGAACTAATACAATATCTGTTGAGTCCTGTGAGTTCTCCTAGTGAATCTTTGAACATGGGGGTGGTCTTGGGAACTCCAACACAGAGTGTCTCCAAAGACTCCACCAAAGCCCTGCTAAGAGTAGCAATGCCAGCATTTGGGTGACTGCCACACAGAGGGCACAGGTATCACATGTGACAGCATCAGTCACATAAAACCATTTTTAGACTTTAATTTCTAAATTAAATTGTTCTGCCTGAGCTGATCCTGGAGAAGGCAGAAGCAGATGGAGGTGGGGGAGGGGAAGAGCATGTAAATGAACAAAGAAGAGCAAAGGAGCAAAGAGGATGAAAATGTACACCCCACTCCCCTTGAAGAGCATAAAAATGTGAGTCTGACCTGAGCTGAAAGAAGGGAGGGAAAAGAGTGGGGAAAATTATTGAACTAAATTAAAGATTAAATTTTGATATTTTTAATATCTGAAAGTGAGACTGTCAGAATAACTGAAAGTAATTTAAAAAAGGCTAGAAAAGCCACATGATCTGCCTGCAATGTCATCAAGGTTGGAAAAGGGAGAGCCAGAGAGTGTGTTTGAGGACAATAGTAGAAGCAGAATAAATCTGTTTCTTGGTTAAAACCAGTTGTCATTGAGTCAGTTCCAACTCATGGTGACCCCATGTGTGTCAGAGTAGAACTGTCCTCCATAGGGTTTTCAGTGGCTGATTTTTCAGAAGTAGATTGCCAGGCATTTATTCCGAGGTACCTCCATGTGAACTTGAACCTGCAGTCTTCTGTTAGCAGGCAAGAGCACTAACCATTTATATCACCCAGGTATTCCATTTCTTGATTGAACCCTACCATGTCCAGACCATTCAATAGAATCTAAACTCACATTCTAAAACACAAGTAGGTATTCAGTAAAATCAAGTGAAGTATACAAGTGAATATGTTCATTTGTAGTAAAAAGAACATTGGTTTTGGATTCTAGCTCTGCTGTTTCCTTGTTGTGGTTGTTAGGTGCTGTTGAGTTGGTTCCACTTCATAGCGACCCTATGGACAACAGAACAAAACACTGCCTGGTCCTGTGCCATCCTCATAATCATTATTATGCTTGAGCCCATTATTGCAGCCAGTGTGTCAGTCCATCTCATTGAGAGTCTTTCTCTTTTTCCCTGACCCAAGGATGATGTCCTTCTCCAGGGACTAGTCCCTTCTGATAACATGGCCAAATTAAGTGAGATGAAGTCTTGCCATCCTCACTTCAAATAAGCATTCTGGCTGTACTTCTTCCAAGATAGATTTGTTTGTTCTTCCAGCAGTCCGTGGTATATTCGGTATTCTTTGCCAACACCATAATTCAAAGGCATCAATTCTTCTGTTTTCCTTATTCATTGTGAAGCTTTCACATGCATATGAGGCGATTGAAAACACCATGGCTTCTAAGTAGACAATTGATTAAGTGGCAACTATGGTAAAGGGTAAGACTACACAATACTAGGGAAGCCGGGACAATTTGACCAAAGCAAGGTCATGAAAGGTCCATAGACATATCCAAACTTCCTGAGGGACGGAATTACTGGGCTAAGAGCTGGGGACTGTGGTCTCAGGGAACATCTAGCTGAGTTGGCATAACATAGTTTATAAAGAAAATTTTCTACATCCTACTTCGATGAGTAGTGTCTGGGGTCTTAAAAGTTTTCGAGCGGCCATCTAAGACACTCCACTGGTCCCACCCCGTCTGGAGCAAGACAGAATGAAGAAAACCAAAGACACAAGGGAAAGATTAGTCCAAAGGACTAGTGGACCACAAGTACCATAGCCTTCACCAGACTGAGTCAAGCACAACTAGATGATGCCTGGCTACCACCTCCGACTGCTGTGACAAGGATTACAATAGAGGGTCCTGGACAGAGCTGCAGAAAAATGTAGAACAAAATTCTAACTCACCCAAAAAAAAAAAAAAAAAAGACCAGACTTCCTGGTCTGACAGAGACTAGAGAAACCCCAAGAGTATGGCCCCTGGACTCCCTTTTAACTCAGTACTGAAGTCACTCCTGGGATTCACTCTTCAGCCAAAGATTAGACAGGCCCATAAAACAAAACTAGACTAAATGGACACACTAGCCCAGGGGCAAGGATGAGAAGTCAGGAGGGGACAGGAAAGCTGGTAACGGGGAACCCAAGGTGGAGAGGGGGAGAGTGTTGACATGTCGTGGGGGTGGCAACCAATGTTACAAAACAATATGTGTATTAATTGTTTAATAAGAAACTAATTTGCTGTGTAAACCTTTATCTAAAATACAATAAAAATAATAAAAAAAAAAAAAAAGAAAGAAAACATGGCTTGGGTCAGGTGCACCTTAGTCTTAAAATGACATCTTTGCTTTTTAACACTTCAAAGAGATCTTTTGCAGCTGATTTGCCCAATGCAATGCATCGTTTGATTTCTTGACAGCTGCTTCCATGGGCATTGATTATGGATCCAAGTAAAAGAAATCCTTGATAACATAATGTTTTCTCCATTTATCATGATGTTGCTTATTGGTCCAGTGGTGAGGATTTTTGTTTTCTTTATGTTTAGGTGTAACCCATACTGAGGATGTGGTCTTTGCTCTTCATCAGTAAGTGCTTCAAGTCCTCTTTACTTTCAGAAAGCAAGGTTATGTCATCCGCATATCACAGGTTGTTACTGAATCTTCCTCCAGTGCTGATGCCACATTCTTCTTCCTTCATATAGTCCAGCTTTTTGGATTATTTGCTCAGCATAGAGATTGACTAAGTATAGTGAAAGGATATGACTCTGATGCACACCTTTCCTGACTTTAAACCACAAAGTATCCCCTTGTTCTGTTCCAACGACTGCCTCTTAGTCTCTGTACAGGTTCCTCATGAACACAATCGAGTGTTCTGGAATTCCCATTCTTTGCAATGTTATCTGTAATTTGTTATGATCTATACAATCAAATGCCTTTTCATAGTTAATGAAGCACAGGTAAACATCATTTGACGCATTGAACACTAATGACCGAAGACCAGATGAGATGTGGAATGACATCAAGAACATCATACATGAAGAAAGCAAGAGGTCATGAAAAAGACACAAAAGAAAGAAAAGACCAAAATGGATATTAGAAGATACTCTGAAACTTGCTCTTGGACACAGAGTAGATAAAGCAAACATAAGAAATAATGAAGTAAAAGAGCTGAAAAGAAGATTTCAAAGAGTGGCTCAAGAAGACAAAGTGAAGTATTATAATGAATTATGTAAAGACCCAGAGATAGAAAACCAAAAGGGAAGAACACGCTCAGCATTTCTCTAGCTGAAAGAACTTGCCATGCAGGAAGCATTAAAGGAAGATGGGAGGAATACACAGCCACTGTACCAAAAAGAATTGGTCGACGTTCAGCCATTTCAGGAGGTAGCATATGATCAAGAACTGATGTTACTGAAGGAAGAAGTCCAAGCTGCACTGAAGCCACTGGCAAAAAACAAGGCTCCAGGAATTGATGGAATTTGAGATGTTTCAACAAACAGATGCAGCACTGGAAGTTCTCACTCGTCTATGCCAAGAAATTTGGAAGACAGCTACCTGACCAACTGACTGGAAGAGATCCATATTTGTACCCATTCCAAAGAAAGGTGATCCAACAGAATACGGAAATGATTGAAAAATATCAGTAATATCACACGTAAGTAAAATTTTGCTGAAGATCATTCAAAAGTGGTTGCAGCAGTACATCGACAGGGAACTGCCAGAACTTCAGGCTGGATTCAGAAGAGGGCATGGAATGAGGGATATTATTGCTGATGTCAGATGGATCTTGGCTGAAAGCAGAGAATACCAGAAAGATGTGTACCTGCTCTTTTCTAGCCATGTAGTTTTTGGAGAAGTTTCTTAACCTCTCCGATCCTCAGTTTCTACTTTTCGTAAAACATGAACTTGAATACCAACCTTCCATATGGGCTACTGTGGGAATAAATGAGAGAGGATGTATGAAGTGCCTGGCACTTTTGGGGCGCTCAGCAAGAATTTACCCCCTACACCTCTTTGTTGCCCACCTTACCCTGCTTTCTTCAGAGCTTTATAAATCTTCGGAAGAGGTCTGATTTTAAAGCTGTATGTTTCCATGGTCTTTGTTTGCGGGTTTGATCACTTGTCCATGATTATAGAATTAGTAGTTGATGAAGCTGGGATTTGGACCAGGAGGCCTGATTCCCCCATTGTCTCAGACAACTAAATCTCGAGAGCATCACACACTTGGTCCGCTGGTATGCCTCTGTCTCCATTGGGAACTTCGGACACCATGTCTCCATCACTCGTCATCAGTCTATCATTTTGCTCAAAGGGAATTCAGCTTGTGTGTCTTTCCCTATTAATATCACTATGATGACAGGCTGACTTCTAAAAAAAAATAAGAACGGACATCTCTACATCCTTCCAAAACGTATCCCCACCCACACCTTGGATAATGCAGATATGCCAGAAATTCAAAGGAGAGAAAATATTGGATTCAAACAAAGCAAGTAGAAGAAGGTGTTTCTTAAGCCGAGGCAGCATAAGCATTGCAAGCCACCCACCATGGCTGTGGGATGCTCCTGGGAACCAGAGGACTCACCAGTCATCTACTCTGAGAAACACAAAAGAGCCTGGCTTACTCCAGAAGCTGCCAGCTGGTCTCTCTGCCAGTAAGAATTGGAAACATTCCTAGCACACAGTTCTTGGGTTCCCCTCTTATCTTTGCCACTGTATATTTAGTCCTGAGTGGAGAGAGAATGCAAAAGCAGTAGAAACACGTTAACTTAGCAAGTGTGTACGAGCAATCTTTATGTCTCTCTGACCTCATTTTTCTCTTCTAAAAATGAGGACAGACTAGACCAGTGGTTCTCAGTCATCCTTGGCTGTGCTTACAGTCACCCCGGGGGGATTTAAAAAAAATATAGGTGGCCAGATCTACCCCAGACCAATTAGGTCAGAACCCCTGGGGGAGGGACCTGAGCATGGGTGTCTTCTCAAGGCATCCCAGATGGCTCTAGTAGGAAGCCACCCCTGGGTGAGATGGTACTTACGATTATTTCTATTCCAACATCCATTTTATGATCCCATATTGAAAGTGTCACCATAAAACAATGAGACTGGCTTCCCAGTCCTCTCCTGAAAGTCATCCAGATGCCAGGGTGTCTCCTCTTAGTGTATAAAACCTAAGCCAGCCTTGTGGTCAGACCAAGCTTTTTAGGCTCTTTTCTAAAGCTAAAACAGCTAGGAGACAGTGATGGAATTTAAGACCAGGGGAGTCACAAATCCCAATGCTTACAGGGGCCAGGCAAGTCACATAATGTGTGATTCAGCCAGGGAGTCACAGGGAGGGGTGGGGTTTCTGGGAAATTAAAAATGTGTGCCATGTCTAAAGGCAGTCATTCAACCTTCCTCCCTCCCTCCCTCCCTCCTTTCCTCCTTCCCTCCCTCTCTCCCTCCCTCCTTCCTTTCTTTCTTCCATAAAGACTGTGTTGGCAAAATGAAAACTTCACCCACTTGCTCAGTTCACCTGTAGGTTACCTGTTTGACTGCTCTCCAAGGCATTTTGATATATTAGAGAAAATAATAATGCAAATATTATAAAAGTATCTCCTTCATCTCTACACCTCTCAAGACACCATCCCTTACACATTCTGTACTGCAGTGGGCAATAAAATTGAGGGATAGATGAGACCTATAGCCAAACCCTGCTCCAAACCTACTCAACTCCATTGTATTCATACATCTCCCTGCTGCTCCAAGTTTGCCTCCATAACCTTAAATCAAATATCTGCTCACAGTCCCTTGGTTTCTGCGTGTCGTTCTGATTTCTTTCTTAGGTTTACTGCATTGATGTCCCACATGGACATTTTAGCAGCAAACTCTCCTGATTCAAGCACATTCTACAACTTTAGGAAGGAAGTTCTCTGTAACTTTCCCAGCCCTGGAGGGCCCTGCCAACCAGCTGCCCCTTTAACTCAGGCATTATTGACATTTGGGACTGGATAATTCTTGGCGGGGGAGGGAGGGTTGTCCTGTGAATAGGGAGTCCCTGGTTGGTGCAAACAGTTAAGGGCTCCACTGCTCACGAAAAGGTTGGTGGTTCAGGTTCACCCAGAGGCACCTCGGAAGACAGGCCTGGTGACCCACTTCCGAAAAATCAGCCATTGAAAACCCTACGGAGCACAGTTTTACTCTGACACACATGAGGTCGTCATGAGTCAGAATTGACTCAAAGGCAACTGGGTTGGTTCTCTGCATTGTTGGAAGTTTAGTAGCATCTCTGCCCCCTCCGCTAGATGCCAGTAGCTGCCCTGCCCCCCGCTGCAACAACCAAAAATGTCTCTAGACATTGCTAAATGTCCCAAATTGCTCCCCGTGGAGGCGTGCTGCTCTAACTGAACAGAATGGCCCCGTGCCTGTTAGGAAAATGGTGCAGTAAGCTTCATCAGTTTGGGACACAGCCAGCATCGTGTATGAGCTTCCAAAAGAAAAGCCCCAGCTGAAAAGGAAACAAGCACCAGCACGCTCAGCTGCGTCAGTTCCGTTTAACTGTAAATGTGGACAGGCGCTGCAGAGTGAAGTACAGAATGTTTCCCGCCTTGGGCAGTGATTCCGTATTAGAATCAAAGCAACCCGAGAGGCATTTGTTTTCATGGAAAATGCGTGCCTGGGCAACTCTCTGCTCATCAGATTGTTTTGAATTAATGTGGAAGCTATAAATAAAGTGTTCTCTCTTTTGTGGACTGGCTTTGATCTATTGTTATCCCTCCCTTTTTAGAATCCTATAAAGGCAATTTTCATTCAGATCCTTCATTGCTGAAGCAGGCAGACTTCAATAATTCCACTTGAAAGCATCCCTTCCTTTCTCCAGACAGCCCCACGTCTAACAGCTGAGCAGCCCCTATTCTGGATGGCTGTCCCCTGATGCCCCTGGAAGACGGAAGATGGATGGACTGGGTGGAGGGAACTTGGAGAGCCAGGTAGTGTTGAGAACAAGTTTGACGTCTTCCTCTTGTGTTAAGGTTACTGAATGATTGTAATAGAATTACTGCAGTCACAATCGTCATGTGCTCTGGAGGGAGGGGCACAAAGCCTCATGTCCTCCTGGGGTGAGGGGACGTGATCCAGAATCCTAGATCCCAGTTTGGGCATTAATAATTGAATCTCCTGCCAGCAGCACACATTTCTGCATCTACTGAAATCCACATGTGAACAATAACATGATCTTCCATTATTACAAGACAGACAGGAGTCCAAAGTAACAGAATGTTTTTGTGCCAAGTGGTTGTGGAAGGAAATATGGGAGGAAGGAGAAATAACTCCTGAAGTAATTCCAGTCCTGCTTTTTACTTGCTTTGTAGTATGAGCCCCTCTGAGACTCAGTGTCCTTGTGTTTACAATGGGGATAGTCATGTTCCTCTCCCAAGGTCATCAGAACTGTTAAAGATCTGCTATGGAAGGGGCCTGGCATGGTGCTTGGTCCAAGACAGGGTCTCGTCCTCCTCCTCCTCCTCCTCCTCCTCATATTCATCATATCTTCATCCTCGTGATTATCATCCTCATCATCCTCATCATTACAATCACCATCACCATTTCTTCTTGGAAAGATGAATCTTCTCCATTTATGGCAAAGAAGACTCTAGTTACTCTTTCTATGGGGTGTTGGGGGAAGAAGAACTTCTACCTCAGGCTTCTTAATTCTAGAGAAGAGTGAAAAATTCCCAGAGGTGAGGATCCTTGCAGACTTTCTGTGGCTGAGTGAATAACAGTAGCTTTCACAAAGGTTCAGGTCAAAGATCCAGTAGGCTGCAGGGAAGGGGTGTGCAAACTGGGTATACGAGTCCCTTCCTTTTCTTCCTTTCAAAAGCAAAGGCTGTGATTTCACGGAATTTGAAGACCTATATATCAACCAACATTCTCTGTACTCTTATTGAATGTCAGGGTGGGTTGGAGTAGCAGGGTGGATTAATGGGTGGGCCACAGACAAGGACAGCAAATGCCTGTGGGATCAAATCCTGGTTCTGCCATTTAATAGTTGTGGGGTCTTAACATCTCTAAGCTACAGCATCTTATTCCGAAAACAAGGGTAGAATAGTTCTTACTTCACAGAGGATTATTTTCTGGCCCGGTTCCCACCGGGATTTGTGACAGGCTCCTGGAGAAGAAGGATGTGTTAGGTGGGAAGAACTCATCAAATGAAAATGCTCTTAAAACTAGGGGCAATAAGAGGCTTAGGTCCCTGGATGGCACAAATGATTTGCACTTGACTACTAATCAAAAGCTTGGCAGTTCAAACCCACTCAACAGCTCTGCAGAAGAAAGAGCTGGCAGTCTGCTTCCGTAAAGATTACAGCCAGGAAAATCCTATGGAGCTCAGTTCTACTCTGTAACACATTGGGTCTCTATGAGTTAGAATCAACTCAAAGGCAGTGGGTTTGGGTTTTATAAGAGGCCTAGGATCAAGGTAACTGTTTTGTCCCAGGTCAGAGTTGAACACCAATGAGAGGAGGGCCTTTTCTCCCCTGTCCATCTCAAAGGAGTGGCCACTAAGATGAAAGGGAGGTCAGAAGGGAACACTGAACAAAAGATACGAGTCTAAGAAGTAGCTGCTCCCACGCACAAAGGACCAGAGAGCCACAGGCAAGATGAAAGAGAATAAAAAGTGTTTAGAGACTCAGAAGAAGAGTCAAGGCCCTGGGTGAATTCGTGGAACGTGACCTAAGAGACCCTTAAAGGAGAAAGGGAGGATTCTGAAGAGGTGAGTTAGACTTGGATGTTGAGGATTGTTGCTTGCTTGTCATTATTGTGACGCTTAGGTTATTTCCAGGGTGCAGTGCCATGGGAAACAATGGTTACACATGGATTTACAAACTCCTCATCACGTACTTTGAACATGTTGTCAGGAGGGATCAGTCCCTGGTGAAGGATATCATGCTTGGTAAAGTAGAGGGTTAGCGGAAAAGAGGAAGACTCTCAATGAGATGGACTGACACAGTGGTTGCAACAATAGGCTTAAGCATAACGATGATTGTGAGGATGGCGCAGGACCGGGCAGTGTTTCGTTCTGTTGTATATAGGGTCGCTATGAGTCGGAACTGACTCAGTGGCACCTAACAACAACAACAATGACATACTTGCTGCAAACAAGAGAATATGTAATGTCAGGTTTGCTTTGAAAGGTGGAATTCTGTCAAAGAACACTTAACTAGGAATCTGGAGTCCAGTTCCTAGACCCAGCTTTGCCTACCCGAGTTCACCTATTTGGCCCTGGAGATCTTCATCTGTAAACTCAAGCTGTTCAATTTGGGAGTAATTCTGTGGTTCTTCTATCTGTGACATTGGGTCTGAGGTTCTTGTGATGTACCGAGCCAACAGGGAGCCTCTTCCCCTCTCACAGCCATCCCACGACTAGAATGGAGGAAGTCTCCCTACACCAAAGCTAGCAATGAGCTGGAAGCACTGGATGAATTCATTTCATTCTGCCACATAACTTGACACTTCCTCTTTTCTCAATTAACTGTGTCTAACACATCTGTCTTCCCTGAGGAAAACAACGAAACACACTGGGAGGAAATCCACTTGTAACCAAAAGATGATGTGGTGTGCACCTCAGAGAGGCCTTCTCCTTCTGCAACAAGGCAGGTCTCCCGCCCTGTTTTACAGATTTGAAATGCTCATGCAAGGCTCCCAGGAGCCCCTGGGGAACTGAAAGTAAAACAACTTCACTTTTCAGTGACTTTGGAGACTTTCCCTCATAGGGAGTGTGTGTGGAGATGAATTTTAAGCACAAATCTCTGCTTACTGTGTTCGAAGAAAATTGGGATCTTGACCAAAAGGAATGAAGGTGGTTAATCTAATTTGAAGACTGCTTGCATGCAAATGAGTGCATGGGAGCGTCTTGGGACCTGATGGCCTTCTATTACCAAACACTGCAGAGAGAGGGGGATGATGCATTTAGCTTTAGGGCAGGATAGGTCCCTGAGAAAGACTGAGTGCTAACTTCCAGCTCTAAAATGATGTAATTCTATGGGTCTGTGATCCTGTCACCCTTAAAAATTACTTGATGAAAATAGAAATACACCCCAACGGGTTCACAAATAATAGTATACAAGTTAGCTATGTTACCCATTATTGATCACCTACCATATGTCAGGAAATACTACTAGGGATTCTTTCTTTCTCTGTCTCGCCGTTTATTTTTCTGTCTCTTTTGGGGTGCGGTGGTTAAGAGCTTGGCTGTTAACCAAGAGGTTGGCAGTTCAAATCCACCAGCTGCTCCTTGGAAGCCCTCTGGGGCAATTCTACTCTGTCCTATAGGGTCGCTATGAGTCAGAATTGACTCCTCGGCAACGAGTTTTGGTTTTTGGTCTGTCTCTCGCTAGATAGGTACAGGTATAGATGTAGACATCTATCTCTTTCTCCCTCTCTCCAGATAGATAGATACAGACATACATGTAATTTAACTGAAAGAATCCATAACATTAGCATAATTATCATCAGTTTTAGATGAAGTAATTAGAAGATGAAGTAACTGGAAGACTCAGCATTTAAACTCCAATTAGTCTGACTCCAGAAGGTTTTCTGCTATTTCATCCTTTATGGACACATACTAGAATGGGCATATTTGTAGAAACATAAAGTGATAGATGTTCAAGTAAAGTCTGGAGTAGAAGGGCCCTTCTATATAGTCACAGTGGTTTCGTCAGCACAATGTTTGTTTAATGGTTGCTAGAAACATCCCCGAAAGAAAACTTGAAGACATTTTTTCTGTGATGATTGCCTGTAACCTGACAGCACTATACCTGCGTATGAGGTGAGGAGCTTGACAGATCATTCCTTTTTGGTGGTAATTTAGGGCCTTGCTACTCAAAGTGTGGTCCAGGGACCAGTGGCATTGGTATCTCCTGGGAGTTTGTGAGAATTCTTGGTGCTGCCCTAGGCCTACTGGATTACTTTGCCTTTTAGCAAAGTCCTTGAGCAATTCTTCAGTTGCAGTCAAGTCAATTCCCACTCATGGTGACCCCATGTATGTCAGAGTAGAACTGTGCTCCGCAACGTTTTGAATGGTTGATTTTCCAGAAGTAGATCTCCAGGCCTTTCTTCTGAGGCGTCTCTGGGTAGACTAGAACTTCCAACCCTTTGGTTAGCAGCTGAGTGCATTAATTGTCTACCTAGCGACTCCATGAACTGGTTGTTGTTATGTTGTTGGGTGCCATCGCACTGGTTCTGACTCGTAGTGACCCTATGTACAACAGAATGGAACACTGCCTATTCCTGCTCCATCCTCACAAACATTGTTACGGTTGAGTTCATTGTTGCAGCCACTGTGTCAGTCCATCTTGTTGAGGATCTCCCTCTTTTTCGCTGACTTTCTACTCTACCAAGCATGATGTCCTTCTCCAGGAACTGGTCCTGCCTGATAACATGTCCAAAGTATGTGAAAGGAAGTCTCCTCATTCTTTCTTCCAATGAGTATTCTGGCTGTACTTCTTCAAGACAGATTTATTTGTTCTTCTGGCAGTCCATAGTATATTCAATATTCTTCACCAGCATTATAATTCAAAGGCTTCAATTCTTCTTTGGTCTTCCTTATTCACTGTGTGGCTTTCACATGCATATGAGATGATTCAAAACACCATGGCTTGGGTCAGGCGCACCTTAGTCCTTAAAGTGACATCTTTGCTTTTTTAACACTGTAAAGAGGTCTTTTGCAGTAGATTTGCCCAATGCAATGCATCATTTGATTTCTTGACTGATTGCTTCCATGGGCTTTGATTATAGGTCTAAGTAAAATGAAATCCTTGACAACTTCAATCTTCTCTCGGTTTATCATGATGTTGCTTATTGGTCCAGTTGTGAGGATTTTTGTTTTCTTTATGCTGAGGTGTAATCCATACTGAAGGCTGTGGTCTTGAATCTTCATCAAAAGTTCTTCAAATCCTCTTCATTTTCAACAAGCAAGGTTGTGTCATCTGCATAACACAGGTTGTTAATGAATCTTCCTCCAATCCTGATGCTGCATTCTTCTTCATTTAGTCCAGCTTCCTGGATTATTTGTTCAGCATACAGATTGAATAAGTATGGTGAAAGGACACAACCTTGACACACACCTTTCCTGACTTTAAATCAGGCAATATATCCCCTTGTTCTGTCTGAATGACTGCCTCTTGGTCTAAGCACAGGTTCCTCATTAGCACAGTTAAGTGTTCTGAAATTCCCATTCTTTCCAATGTTATCCATAATTTGTTATGATCCACACAGTCAAATGCCTTTGCATAGTTAATAAAACACAGGGTAACATCTTTCTGGTATTCCCTGCTTTCAGCCAGATCCATCTGACATCAGCAATGATATCCCTTGTACCACATCCTCTCCTGAATCCAGCTTGAATTTCTGGCAGTTCCTGTGGATGTACTGCTGCAACCACTTTTGAATGATCTTCAGCAAAATTTGACTTGTGTGTGATATTAATGATATTATTGGATAATTTCTGCATTCTGTTGGATCATCTTTCTTTGAAATGGGCTAAGAAAATGAACTGGTTAGGTAAATTTAAATTCCTTAAAAATACTTCTTATTTTCCTGCTGGATGAGACCTGCTCTTCCCTCCCCTCTGGCTGGCTGAGGTCTTGTCTTCCAACCCATTTCCTCTTCTAAAGTATTGGACCCCCTGTATCCTCAGTCCTGTTCTGCCTGGAGTGATCATCCTGAATCCTACCTCATTGTCCCACCTTCTTTCGCTGGACCCAACCCAGTAGATGGGACTCTCATGGAACCAAGCCTTAATTCACACACTCCTTTGGCCACTGGATATTAAGTCATTGGTTTCTTCTTTAGCAGACAACATCCCCAAGTCCCGAACGCTTTATCCCAGCCTCCCCTTCATTCAACTAATCCATGCCTGTGAGCCAGCCCTGTACATGGGCTCGCTTGAATGACAACATGATTTATCTTACTGTTTCTTTGGTTAATGTATGGATTGGCGGGGTATTTGTTCCGTTTCTAGTATACTGATTGCCTTAGGGATTCTAGAGGGCCGGAGACAGGAGCTGCACTAGTTATGTTTTTATTATGAAAGTAATACATGTTCCTAATAGAATTCTTGGGGAAAAAATAGAAAAGGAAAAAGAAGAAGAAGGATCATTCGTAGTTCTGTCGTTCAGAGATAAATCAAACCCGTTGCCATCGAGTCAATTCCAACTCATAGCGACCCTATAAGACAGAGTAGAACTGCCCCTTGGGGTTTTCAAGGCTGTAAATCCTTATAGATGCAAACTGCCACATCTTTCTCCCTCGGAGCGGCTCGTTCGAACGACTGATTTTTCAGTTGGCAGACTAGTGCTTTAACCAGTGCACCACCAGGTCTCCTTTCACTCATAACACATCTTTCCTTAAAGAGCAGCAATTGCAGAAGCTGGTCTCTTCTAGAGCTATCAAAATTCAGGGGCATCAGCAAGGTATTTGTTACTGATATGTTAGCAGGTGTAGGGAGAGGACAGCCTTAAGGTTCTTCTTGGATATTGTAGCTGCTGCTATAACCAATACCCCCCCTACCTCCCCACACACAAAAAAATCCGAAGCCAGTGCCCCGGAGTTGATTCGGCCCCTAATAACGAGAGCTGTGCTATGAACATAGCTGTGGCCGTGGCCGTGAAAGTTTGCTGTAACAGCAGGCAAGGGATCAGAGTCCCTGATTTTTCAAAAAGAGCTTTTCTGTGACTCCATCCCCTGGGGTGGGCTATTAAAACTAGCTCCCTTGGTGACCAGAATTAAAACGCCTGCTCCCTTACGACTTAGCTGATGACCGGAAACACTGAAACTTTTGAGTGTTAAAGTGTTAACCACCATGCCACCAGGACTCCTTTGTTAGTCCTAGAACTGCCAAAACAAAGTACTGTAAACTGAGTGGCTTATAAGAACAGCAAAGTATTGTCTTATAGTTCTGGAAGCTAGAAGTCCATAGTCAGGGTGTTGAATTTGGGTCTTGAGCCTTAAGAATTCTAGTAAAATCCTCCCTAGTATTACAGCCTTGCCCGCAAGTGGGGCAGAGCAGAGGCAAGGTAATATCACCCCCTAAATGTGACACGGTGATATAATTGAATCACATATGTAAGCTTCACTATACCAAAAACCAAACAAAAAACAGAACTCCCAGTTTCATCAATTACCAGAGGGTCAGGATGTAATAGAAATGTTAACCTGCAGATAAAATACGTACCTGATGTAAAGTCATCTTGGTTTCATTTCAGTATCACGTTAAAATAAATTCTCCAGGTGGCCCACTGGATTTGAGTCATCCAATGGAACTCAAGGAGCATTTCCTGAGTGCTTTGGTATGTGTCGTATTGGTGGCTGGGGGAACAGGCAGGAGGGAATCTTAAGTCAGAGGAGAACCCCAGAACATAGAACAGGAGGTTGAAACATGG
The DNA here is from genome assembly GCA_030035585.1 of Dugong dugon. NCBI lineage: Eukaryota > Metazoa > Chordata > Mammalia > Sirenia > Dugongidae > Dugong > Dugong dugon. The sequence continues at coordinate 87,683,491 of CM057474.1, read as the reverse complement.
TGGGAGCAGGCAAAAGGGAAAGATGTTGACCCTGGGTCATGTGGCCCGTGTGGCAGACACTTCCAGTGTCCTACACATAGTACCTCTTCCCAACCAAGTCAACCAGGAGCCACCAAGCTTCTAGCTGCCAGCTCCTGCATTTCTTCGCCTGAGGATTTTCTTTTGTCTAGGAGACCCTTTGGACACCCCTGGCAGACCAGAAGAGCCAGGGACTTAACTGGTGTGCCACCCTCATCCCTGCTGGGTCCATCAGTGATGGATGGGAGTGAGTGTACAAAGATCCAGCTCCCCTGCCCCTCTGGTGAGCTAACTCAGAGATATTTGTTTCACACTGGCTTCCAGGGTTTCCCTAGTGGGATTAAGCTACAGATGCCCACCATGAGAGCCAGCTTGTTAATGCACCTATATTGATTGTCTTCCCTTTCTTGTCTTACTTCTCCAGTCTCCTACTGGTATTCACATCCCGAATAAACTACTTGCACTCAAACCCTTGCTTCAGAATCTGCTTATGGGGACACAAAGATTTGAGATGGAAATTGGGACTGAAGATACGGTGTGTGACCGAGTTAGGCAATGTCGAAGACTGGGGATGTATCCTCAATGTTGTGTCAGCTCAGGGCTTCTGTGCAGACCTCAGAGAATAGGCTGTGGTTTTCCAGAACGCCAAATGAGGTTTTGTCAAGGGAAAGCATTGAAGGGAAGGACCACAGTCTCAAGCCCTTGAGAAAGTATCAGGCCAAGATGGCTGTCTTAGTTTCCTAATGCTGCTATAACAGAAATACCACAAGTGGATGTCTTTAACAAAGAGAAATATATTCTCTCACAGTCTAGAAGCTAGAAGTCTGAATTTAGGATGCCAGTTCCTGTGGAAGGCTTTCTCTCTGTGGGCTCTAGGAGAAGATCCTTATCATCAATCTTCCCCTGGTCAAGGAGCTTCTCAGCGTAGGGACCCCAGGTCCAAAGGATGTACTATTCTCCTGACTCTTGTTTATTGGTGGTATGAGGTCCCCATATCTCTCTTCTCTCTTCTATATCTCAAAAGAGATTGACTTAAGACACAACCTAATCTTGTAGATTGAGTCCTGCCTCATTAACATAACCGCCTCTAATCCTGCCTCATTAACATCATAGACACAGGATTTACAACGCAGGAAAATCACATCAGATGACAAAGTGGTGGATGATCACACAATACTGGGAATTAGGGACTAGCCAAGTTGACAGATATTTTTGGGAGACGCAATTCAATCCATAACAGTGATTTTGACCTCAACTTTTGGCACTCTCTGCCTTGCTCTATATTCTACAGCAGCATCTCACAGCTCTGTCCCTCCTCACATTCAGAGCGGTTTCTTCCTTCCCCGTTGTGCAGTTGTTTGGGATGTTTCTTCTGTCTGGAGAGGACACATTCTCTTCTTGGCCTTTTAAAATCTTCCGTTAAGACTCCAGCCTTCAGTCCTTCCAGAGTAGCTGACACCAATGTTCCTGTCTGTAAGAGCACCTTCAGATTGTATTGACTTACTGGGTTGTATTCCTGCTCTCTCCTATTGCACCACCAACTCCCTTGAGTCGATGAGGAAAGTCAGTTGGGCAAGACTCTGGCTTTCGTCTCTGAATCTTCACCCTCCTGCACAGTGATTGGCATTCAGTATGCATCACTAAACATTCAAATGAGCAAAAGAAAGGATGGATGGAGGAAGGAAGGAAGGAAGGAGAAAGGAGGAAGAAAAAGAGGGATAGAGGGATGGAGGAGAAAGGAAAAAGAAAGAGTTAAAGTGTTCCAGAACCAAGGCCACCACCCGTGTATCAGTGGAAGCTTGCATGTTGTTATGATGCTGAACAGGTTTCAGTGGAGCTTCCAGACTAAAACAGACTAGGAAAAAGGCCTGGTGATCTACTTCTGAAATTCAGCCAATGAAAACCTTATGGATCACAATAGTGGGATCCAAAACCAATCATAAGGATGGCACAGGACTGGGTGGTGTTTTGTTCCATCGTGTGTGGGATCTCCATGAATTGTGGGTTGGCAGCGGGGCAAGGGGGCCGACTCCATGGGAGATAACAACAACAAAAGTGTTCCAGCAGGCTGCAAAAGTAGCAGCAAAACAACTAGGGAAAGAAGGAAGTGCAAATCTACCCTTAAAATGGGCTTGGCGGGGTAGAAAAAATGTTCGAACTTACTGCTGGAGGGCTATGCAGTGGGAAGCCTGGAGAAATTTTGGGTGAAGAAGCAGAGGCATGGGAGCAAGAGAGCAAGTGCTTCATCTTGTCTATGAGATATGTCCAGAGGAGAGGGAGCTGGGGCTGGGCATGCGCAGTAGGTCTTGTTGGGAAGGGCCTTGAGGCATGGACTGTGGACCAGCAGCAGTAGGCATCACCTAGGCAGCGGCAGATTAACCAGTAAGCAAGATGTGCACGGGCTTACAGTAAGCAAGGTATGCACGAGCTTCCTTGTGTTTACTTACTAATCTGTAGTACACAGTTTCACTTGGGTTTTGGAAAACTCGGTGAAATTGTGCACTACTGATTAGTAAATAAACACAAGTAAGCCCGTGTGTAGCTTGCTTATTGGGTAATCCTTCCCTGCCCTAAAAGCTTGTTAGAAATGCAGAATCTGACTGCCCAAAACAGAATCTGCATTGCAGCAATATTCCCATTAAAGCTGAGAAGCACTAGGGAGTCATTGCAGATGTTGGAACCGGGCAGTGATGAGTTCAGACAGAGTGGACGAAGTCTTCTCCATCAGCTGGGCAAAGCAGCACATTTGAAATTACCCGCAGTCCGAAGCTTCAATTTTCCAGCTGTCCTCCTGATAAAGTCAGAGATGAGGTTCACTGCATACCGTCAACGACTTGTGTTACCACTTCCTTCCCTTTACACAAAGCTTTGATGTGTTTGATCGTCGTCGGACAAACAGAATGAATGGCACTGCAGGCACAGTGTCTTCTGAACGTTAAGTGACATGTGTCTTTTGTCCTTTTCCCTCCCCCTCCCTCCTCCCCCTCCTCCCTCTCTCCCTCCTTTCCTCATCAAACAAGGGCAGATGTAGCTTCTTGCATTCCTGGGACCTGGGAGAAGCTAAGGAGCAGATGAAATTTACAAAATCCATGAAAGTGAAAACGCAAATTAACATTATTTCACATTGAAAATGTTTACTTTTATTTTCCTGTCTTAGAGACTAGGCGAATGTGATAAAGATTCTAACACTGGATTTTTAGTCTAAACATGATTTCAAAAATAGTGTTTTTCAATTTGCTATTACCCCAAATCTAAGCCCTGTTCTTGGCTTTCCCCTACTCCCAGGCAATTATTACCTTCCCACAGCTGTTTTACACACCGGCAGGTGAATGCTTCAGAAAATGTACCAGAGGCAAACATATCAGGCAACAGAATGATAATATCCTGACAGATTCTTTGCAGTGCTGTATCATCAGAGGGCTCATGTAACATCTTGATGTGACCAAATAGCAATTATAATTTGGTCATTTCGGTAGTTACCTGCATAATGTTAAGCATGGCTGGAAAAAAGAATTTTTTTAAAAAAAATCTATCACTTCATCCTGTCTTTGTCAAAATAGCCTTGGGCTATGTCTGTAGGATGCCAGCTATAAGTCAGTGACCCAGCTATCTGGAAATAGATAGACTTAACTTGGATCTGAGTGATTGAATTCTTCAGTTTACATCCACATGTTCCTGTGTGGAAGCTGCCTATGACCAGGAAATACGTACAATGCAGATCAATAGCTCAGCACGATTATTTTAAATGCATGGCTTCTTATGTATAGTACAAAGAGTTAGGTGCATGGTTTAATACCTTGCACATAGTAGGTGCTTGATGAGCCTTGTTGGAATGTGGGTATAAATAGAGCAGACTTCAAAATACCACGTCCCTTAATTCATTCTTTATATCTATTCAGTGCCTTTCTTTGAAAAGCCTGCATTGATTGGAGTACATATAACCATTGTGTGACTTGATTTTAAGTGCCTTTAGACTTAAATAATGATGCTCTATGGGAATATGCAAATAGATTCAGTTGAAGAGCATGAATGCTGATAATAGGAGAATTAATTAAGTCATGGGAACTATCTTTGCCACTAATTCAATGCGATGGACTTGGGCTCATTACCCCTTTTGAACGTATTGCCAGAATTTCCCTTTTAATGCAGTGAGAGTTTTCTAATCTGAACTAGAGGAGTGCTTTCCAGCCCAAACTAGACAGGAGTAGATGGTGTTTTCAAAGGCAGGGGAGGTTTCTGCTGTGGACTTCAGTGGAAGATGTTGGATGGGTCTTTCCAAGAGTGAGTGAGAGTGTGTGTGTGTGTGTGTGTGTGTGTGTGTGTGTGTGTGTGTGTGTGTGTGTGTCATGGTGAGAGGTTGGGGGCTAGAGACCAGGTAGAGAGATGCCTTTAACGGTGCCCCCCAACTCCCACCCCTTGTTGTTAAATGCTGTCAAGTCGACCCTGTGTGTATGTAGGGGTGCTTTGCTGCATGGAACTTGGCTGAATAGAGACCAATATTTGGCCAGGCAAAGAAGGAGAGGATACTTAGAGACTTTAACAATATACTTGGAAATGGAAGCTCAACAGATTCCTACTCTGGTGGGGTTGGGGTTTGTGAACTCATAAATGAAGTCCTTTTTCCTGGTACATACAATCTCAATTAATCAGAGCCCTTAAGCCTTAATTTCTATTGCTGTTCTTGTTAGCTGCCGTTGAGTTGACCTCCAACTCATGGTGACCCCATGCACAACAGAATGGGACTATTGTGATCCATAGGGTTTTCGTTGGCTGATTTTCAGAACTAGATCACCAGGCTTTTCTTCCTAGTCTCTCTGGAAGTTCTGCTGAAACCTGATTAGCATCATAGCAACATGCATGCTTCCACTGACAAGCAAGTGGTGGCTGTGCTTAAGTTGCATAGATGGGAATTGAACCCGGGTCTCCTGCAAGGAAGGTGAGAATTCTACCACCAATACTCCCTCCTTCGTTTTTGGGAGAAGACAAAAAACAAAACAAAACAAAGCAAAAAGACACACAAGCTTTGAGTTCCCCACAATTAGTTCAATCTCTCTGAGCTTCTATTCACTTATTTGTAAAGTGAGGTGATTGTAAAGATTAAATAAGATAATGCATGTGAAACATTAGTCACTGCAAATGGCTGGCATATGCTAGTAGCAATGCTAATACTTGTCACCAGAAATAAAACTTGTAGGATTTGAGCTAGGACTATTTGTCCTGAATACTTTCCTTATCTTCTGATCAGCTATGTGTCAGGGCAGGCTATCTGATGTTTCTCAGCTTTTATTTTCTTTTCTGTAAAAAGTGAAAAATAGTAGTACCCATCTTTTGTTTGTCTTACTGTGGCGGCTTGAGTTGCTGTGATGCTGGAAGCTATGCCGCCAGTATTTCAAATACCAGCAAGGTCACCTATGGTGAGCAGGTTTCAGCAGAGCTTCCAGACTAAGACAGACTAGGAAGAAAAGGCTGATGATCTACCTCCAAAAATTAGCCAGTGAAAACCCTATGAATGACAACAGAATATTGCCTGATACAGTGCTGGAAGATGATCCCCCTAGGTCAGAAGGCACTCAAAATACACAAACACCACAACAATAGATTTAAGAATACCAACAATCATGAAGATGGTGCAGGACTGTTCTGTTGTCCATGGGGTCTCCATGAACTGACTTGACGGTAGCTAACAACATATTATAGAGTTATTATTTAAGGAATAACTGAGAAAATACATGTAAAGCAATGAAAACAGTGCTAGGCACATAGTAACCGACTGATAATATTGAGTGTTATAATCATTATTATTTTTTTGACAACCTCAGCCATAGCCAAAAAGGATATGAATCCATAGAAAATCTTAAAGACGATAGTTATTAACCGAGTGTTTGCTGTGTTTGAGCCACTGTGCTAACCGTTTTAAATATATTTCACCATAATGCTCACAACCACACAACAAGAGGTGTTATTATTCCCACTTCACATATGAGGAGTCTGGAGCTCAGAGCAGTTGTGTGGTTTACCTGAAACTACAGCATTAGTTAATAAGTGATGAAGTTGAGCCTGCAAACATATGACTAGTTCCAGTGCTCTTTCTGCTACTCCACACTATCACCAACGCTTACGAGTAACTCTCAGTAAGAGAGCACCTTGACTTTTGCTCACACTGAATTGTAGGGTAGGGCAGCAGATAATTTCTGGAAAGAATATATTAAATAGGACAGAGGAGCAAGTTTGTTAGCCCTATGCATGTGAAAGGTAAGGCTATGTGTGAGGTTGAGAACAAGAGAGAGCAAAGGAAAAGCTACAAATTCTGAAAACAAACTTGGCCTCTATGTCATCATGTTGCTGTTAGGTGCTGTTGAGTCCATCTGACTCATAGTGACCCTGTCCACAACAGAATGAAACACTGCCCGATCCTGCACCATCCTCACCATCGTTGTTGCATTTGAGCCCGTTGTTGCAGCCACTGTGTCAATCCATCTCATTGAGGGTCTTCATCTCTTTTGCCAACCCTCTACTTTACCAAACATGATGTCCTTCTCCAGGGATTGGTCCCTCCTGATAATATGTCCAAAGTATGTCAGACTAAGTCTTGCCATCCTCATTTCCGAGGAGCACTCTGGCTGTACTTCTTCCAAGACAGATTTGTTCGTTCTTCTGGCAGTCCATGGTATATTCGGTATTCTTAACCAACACCGTAATTCAAAGGCATCAATTCTTCCTCAGTATTCCTTATATCTTGTCCAGCTTTTGCAAGCATATGAGGTGACTGAAAATACCATGGCTTGGGTCAGGTGCACCTTAGTCCTCAAAGTGACATCTTTGCTTTTCACACTTTAATGAGGTCTTTTGTAGCAGATTTACCCAATGCAGTATGTCGTTTGATTTCTTGACTGCTGCTTCCACATGTGTTGATTGTGAATCCAAACAAAATGAAATTCTTGACAACTTCAATATAACCAAATTCGACCCTGTTACCGTTGAGTTGATTCCAACTCATAGCGACCCTGTAGGACAGAGTAGAACTGCCCCATAGAGTTTCCAAGGAGCTGGTGGATTGGAACTGCCACTTTTGGTTAGCATCTGAGCTCTTAACCACTGCACAGCCAGGCCTCCAACTTCAATATAGTGGGCTAAATATACAATAGCCTTGCTGGGCCTTTCAAACTACAGTTCAGCATGATGATTAAGAGGAGGACAGGCTCTGGAACCAGACTGGCCAGAGTTCAAATCCTAGCTTTGCCAGTCAGCAGTGGTATAGTCTTAAGCTTTATTTAACCTCTCTGTGCCTCGGTTTCCTTTTCTGTAAAAGTGGGAATAAAGACCTAGCCATTCGCTACAATTACCTTGATAAACAGTCTGCCTCACCTCTAAGAAATTCTTATTTAAATGGTCTGGCTTAGATCCCAGGCATGGATACTTCTTAAAACTTCTGTAGTGATTCTGGAGTCCCTGGGTGGTGCAAACGGCTAACACACTCAGATGCTAACTAAAAGGTTAGAGGTTCGAGTCCACTCAGAGGTTCCTCAGAAGAAAGGCCTGGTGATCTACTGCTGAAAAATCAGCCATGGAAACCCTATGGAGTACAGTTCTACCCTGACGTATGTGGAGTTGCCATGAGTCAATGTCGACTGGATGGTGACTGGTGGTGGTGGTGGTGATTCTAACGTGCACTCAGGTTTGAAACCATTGTCTGAGACACGCTGCATTAGAGTGTAGGTGTCTTGCAGGTAAGGCCATCCTTATGCCATCATTATGACCTCAGTCTAGTTCAATAGAAATCCAATACGTGAACGAATACGTTAACAAATCGTTTTACTTTGACTCAACTCTTTGACATTTGATGCTAAGTCCGGTACTCTTTCCACACTGTATGATGCTGGTTCTTGAAGATTTTTAGATGACTGTTATTCTTCTTCAACAATGTAAGTCACCCTCAGTTCTTCAGATAATCCAGCCCAAACTGGTTTAAGCAAAAATATGAGAAATTGAAGGGTCCTGGGGTGACCTGGCTTCAGGCATAGTAGGATTCCAGATCCCAGACAGTGTCATCAGAGCCCGGCTCCTCTCCCTTCTTCCCCTGGCTCCTCTTGTCCATTTGCCTCCTTCCTCAGATGAGCTGTCCCCTGGAAATGGCACGATGGCAACTGCTCTGCCTGCCTGGCTCGGAGCTCTGTGCTAGTTGTTCCATCCCAGGAACCGGAGGCGTGAGCTCAATCAAAGCCATGAGGACTGGGAGGGCAGAAAGTTTATTTCCCCAAAGGGAATCTGAGCCTCACTATCAAAGAAGAGTGGTGACTGCTCAATTGTCAAATCCCACACCATATATGGAAATATCTAGAATCTGACTATCCATATGGTTTCTAGGAGAAAGAAGAGTGTTGTCGGAGGAGTCTGCCTTATTTCTTTTGAGGAGCCCCTGCTCTTCAGTGCCTCTGTTGTGTTGTACAATGAAAAAGTGGGTTTCCCTTGACAATTCACTTCTTTCCGTTCAGTGTCCCTGGGATCTGACCTCTCCTCACATCTTAACAACCGTCACCCTTGATTATACCTTATTACCTATCACCTATATCAGTGTTCTTAACAGGAGAGTGATTTCGCTCCCTACCCCTAAGCGACGTTTGGCAGTATCTGGGGATGTTTTTGGTTGTCACAACTGAGGGAGAGTGGTGCTATTTTCATCTAGTGGGCAGAGGCCGGGGATACTTCTAAACATCCTACAATGCATAAAACATCTCCCTACCAACAAAGACTTAGCCCACCCAAAAAGTCAATAGTGCTGAGGTTGAGAAACCATGAACTCGATTACTGTTAAGTTCTCTGCACTTTTATTCTCTTCCCTTCTTTTAATCCTTCCACTACTGGACCACTAAAGTGATTTTTATAAAGTACAAATCTAATGATATGATCCTCCTACTTAAGAAACTTGTGGTTCGTCTTGATGGCAGAAAGTACAAATTCTTCACGATGATTCAAAAATCTGGCTCCAGCTGGCCTTTAAATCCTCCCTTTTACTATGTCCTCCATCTACAATGTATATTTAACCCACCCCACATGTTCTTTTTATGTAACCCTATATCCATGTTACACTAAACCACACCCAGATTTCCTTTCTTTTACATCTTTATGGTGTTTCTCCATACCTGGATTGCTGTTCCCACCTCTGCTCCCCATTTTTCTATCATTCATTCATTCATTGGATATTTATTGAATGGTCACCTTATTTCAGGCTCTGTACTAAACCACACACATACAGTAGAGGGTGATGCAACCTTAATCCTTCTCTTATGGAGCTTAAAGTTTAGTAAGGTAGATGAATAAGTGATGTTATAGTGGGAGAAAGGACACTGGAGTATGTATCTTGTTTGAGGGATGGTGATCAGAGAAGCCTTCCAGGAAGCTTTTAGACTGAACTGCAAAGGTGATTAGTTAGCCAGGAGTTGGCCAGGTGAACAGTTCAACCTACCCAAACTTCAAGGCCCAGTTCAAATGTTAATTTCTACCTGGAACTTTCCCAGATTTCCCCAATAGAGATTAAGCTTCAGTTTTGCTCTCACAGGGCTTTTGAGGTCTATTATAATATTTATTACCATCTGCTTTGCATGCTGTATTCATGGTAAACATGATAATTGATCTCATGGTAAATATTTAAATTGAAAATTGCCAAACTTCGGAGAAGATTCATAAGCAGTGTTCCCTTATCTCATAAAGGCAGCTTGAATGCTGCGGAGTGCATTTCTCTTCCTCACCACTGAAACAGCTCAACCAAGTACCATAAATACATCTTTAGAAAGACGTTATTCTGTACGTGATGTTGCAACTGGACACAGAGAGAGGTGATGGGGACAGCATGCACATCAAAGTTCAGGCTTTGCTATAATTGGGGTTAAAGCCCCAGCAACACATTCATTCATTCATTCAATGGGTATTTGTTGAATGCCTACCATATAGCAACCACCAGTATTAGGTACTAAGAATACAGTGCTGAGCTGCAATTACATGGTTCTTATCCCCTGTCTAGTAGGAGGAAGACCTTAAGCAAAGAATCAAACAAATAGATATGAAATTGAGTCCAATGAAAGACTCATGGGTTCAATGAACTGCAATGGGTCCAGTGAAAGACCCATCCAATTACAAACTGGGATGAGTCCAATGAAGCGTTCAGTGAAGGGTGCTATGAAGGGGTCTAACTAGGGGACTGACCTGGTGTAAGAGTACAGAAGGAAGTGACATTGAAGCGGAAGTCTGAATGTTAGTGAATTTGGCTAGTGAGGGCAAGGGCAGGAGAGAGATTATCAGGGAAAGGAACAATGGGAACTAAGGAAGGAGCACTCACAGAAAGGAGCACTGTGAGTTAGAAAAACTGAAAGAGCCATGTGGTCTGTGTGTGAACCCAAGGGGGAGTGCTGCATGAGAGGAGGCTGGGAAGACTGGGAAGGACAGAATGATTGACACAATAGCCCCAACAATGGACTCATACATACCAATGATTATGAAGATAGCATAAGACCAGGCAGTGGTTTGCTCTGTTACACATAAGGTCGTCATGAGTCGGAGCTGACTGAACAGCAACTAACAACAACAAGAATTTTGGTTTTTATCCTAGGAGCAACGAGAACTTACTGAATAATTTTAAGCAGAGAATGACATGATCAAGTTTGCAGTTTAAAAGATCACGCTGACTACAGTGTGTGGAGAACCAGAATTGTACTAGTGATGGACCCTGAAAACTTGCTTTGTTAATGACCCTCATAGGTGGTAAACACCAGAAAATGACATGTTTGCTAGAGGAGTTTAAGACTCAGTATGGCCATAGCAATAGCAAACCCAGACCCTTTCTACTAAGAGAAAAGGATTTGAGTCTGAAGGGAAGGTTGAAAGTTAGAAGGCAGTTGTTTAACTCTGATTATCACTTTTCTTTAGTAGACTCAGTAAGAAAGTCTAAGTTTACATCTTGCAAACATAAAGAACGACAGAGAGCTAAAACTATGGCTTTAATGCCTGTTTACTGATCCTCAGGGAGCCCCCAGTGACTGTGCACTTTCAGAGTGTTGTCAGTAGAGGTACTGGCTGTGGAGTTGAAGGTCTGAGGGTGAGTCTGTACTCAGGGTAACACAGCCGCTGAGCCGGAAGAGTCCTCCAGAGCCTCGAGCCACATTAACAGCCAAATCATGACAATAGCTGGAAGCTTTTCACTTAAAAGAGTCTATTAGAGGGAAATAAAGAATATTTCTGATGGAGAGACGGTAGAAGAATGTGCTTCTTTGCACTTTGGGTGAGTATTTATGGGGCGGGGGACCCCAGATATTACACTTGCCTGATGATTTTTGCTGAACCCCTTGTCAGGGAACAAGGCTGGGGCCTGGAAAGCAGCGGCAGGGTTGTCAACAAAGGGTAATGGAAAGAGACCCTGTGTCCTGGCCTGGGGAGCAGGGAGAGATGAATTAGCAGGCTGCATTTGTGGCCCAGCTGGGAGGGAAAAGGAATCGGCAGTCATTCTGCCCTGATCTCATGCTCCATTTCAGTTCATTTAAATTAACATCAAATGCAGGACCACAGGATGTCCAAGGGAAACCAAAGCCTCTTGAATACCTGTGGCTCCTTCTTGACACTTACAAGTCAGAAGTGAGGTTACACAGAAGACATTAGTGACAAATTGGCTATGTCTGTACATGCACACACATGCCATACAGTTAAATGTACATGAGTTAGGGAATGATGAGCACATGCATACATATAAACACACATCTGCACATATCAAAATATACGCACATGTATGCTGTCAGATACCTATCCATGCTTGTTTATAGACCATAGATACGTACACACTCATATACATGTGTATATGTATATCACTTCGTATACATGTGAAAACGGGACAATGAATAAGGAAGACCGGAGAATTGACGCCTTTGAATTATGGTGTTGGTGAAGAATATCGAATATATACCATGGACTGCCAAAAGAACAAACAAATCTGTCTTGAAAGAAGTTATAGTCTGTATGCTCTTTAGAAGCAAGGATGGCAAAACTTCATCTCACATGCTTCGGACATGTTCTCAGGAAGGATCCGTTCCTAGAGAAGGACATCACGCATGGTAAAGTAGAGGGTCGGCGACAAAGAGGGAGAACCTCAACAAGATGGATTAACACAGTGCCTGCAACAAAAGGCTCAAGCATAACAACAATTGTGAGGATGGCACAGGACCAGGCAGTGTTTTGTTCTGTTGTACATGGGGTCGCTACGAGTCAGAACCGACTTGACGGCACCTAACAACAACAACGTGTATATGTAGGTACATGTGACAGTGAATATGGACAAGGCTACAGTCTGAAACAGACAAATTATATGGAGCCCTGGTGGAGAAGTGGTTAAGACCTCAGGCTGCTAACCAAAAGGTCAGCAGTTTGAATCCACCAGCCACTCCTTGGAAATACTATGGGGCAGTTCTACTCTGTCCTATAGGGTCGCTATGAGTCGGAATCGACTTGAGGGCAATGAGTTGGTTGGTTGATATGTATATGTACGACAGAGGAGCCCTGATGGCGCAGTAGTTAAAGCGCTTGGCTTTAACTGAAGGGTCTGCTGTTCAAACCCACCAGCCTCTCTGCAGAAGAAAGATGTGACAGTCTGCTTCTGTAAAGATTTACAGCCTTGGAAACGCTATGCGGCACTTCTGTTCTGTCTTATAGGGTCACTATAAGTTGGAATCGACTTGATGGCAATGGGTTTTTTTGGGTTTTTATGTACATAGGTAGATAGATAGATAGATAAATGTTGTTGTTAGTTGCCTTCAAGTTGGCTCTGACTCATGGTGACCCCATGTGCACAGAACAAAACATTGCCCGGTCCTGCGCCATCTTTACCATCACTGGTATGCTTGAGACATTGTTGCAGCCACTGTGCATTTTGAGTGACTTCTAACCTAGGGGGCTCATCTTACAGCACTACATTGGACAATATTCTATTGTGGTCCATAGGGTTTTCACTGGGTAATTTTTGGGAGTAAACTGCCTGGCCCTTCTACCTAGATAAATACATGTGTACATATGCATATGCATATAAACCTATGCCATTGTTCTGTTGTATATAGGGTGTATATAGGTTATGAGTTGGAACTGACTCGACAGTTCAACAACAAAGACATAGACAGAAAACATTATATCCTGTGCATTGCCGTATCTTCAATGCCTAACAATGCCTGGTGCTTAGTAGGTGTTTAGTAAGTTTTTAAATATATATAGATAAGTAAACTCAAGTCCCTTTCTTTTTCCCATATTAGTGATTTTCAAAATGTCTTCCCTCAAGTATCTGCTGGTAACAACTGTTGGCTCTCAGACATATTCCACAACCTTCTCTATATCACCCTGCATCACCAGGCGATCCCCATGATCTCTCAGGTTCCCCTGATGCTAGCGACGCTTGGCCAGTGGATGGCACTATGGGAGATTGGAGGGCAGGAGATGGAGAAACTTAGGTTGTTTTCTTCCTGTTTACTACCCGAAGTCTCCCCGGCAGCTGCTGCATTTTCTCTGTTGTCCCATCACCTTAGGGCACTGGCATTCGGAACATCATCTCCTACCTTTGCCTCTCTGGCCCCAGAGCTGGTAGTGGCTTCCTACTGCTGCTAATCCCTGGGCTTCCTCACTGTGGTGGCCACGGAGGACTGCTGCTCAGATGTTCCTTTAACTAGGAGGGAAACATAGCTGACGGACAGATCCACCTGGTGCTGGGCAAGATCCTGCTTCCCCAGGATGCTCCCAGCCAGTAACTGCACCTGGCAGGGGTACTAGAGCCAGTTCACTCCTGCCAACACAGGACTCCTCCAAGAGTCAACGTTGTTTGGGAACATCACTTCTTCCAACAGTCTGAGACTGTCAGAGCCATGCTACTGTCTGAGGCTCTTCCTATCAATCCTTCCTTCCCTTTCTCCTTTCCCAGGTGTCTGATCAGTGTGATTCCCTGAAGGCTTCCACTGCCTACTTCTGCTCCCACAGCACTACACTTCACAGGTGTCTCCCCCTGTAAGATTTTTCATGCCTATCCATGTCAGTGTCTGCTTTTTGCAGGACCTGAGCTGATACACTATTTAGCTTGTCAGCTGTCCCAACACCGTCATAACCAGGTCCCCAGTATTACATCCCTATGCATCCCTGGTGACAAAGTGGTTAAAAGCTCAGGCTGCTAACCAAAACGTTGGTAGTTCGAATCCGCCAGCTGCTTCTTGGAAACCCTATGGGGCAGTTCTGCTCTGTCCTATAGGATCACTATGAGTTGGAATCGACTCAACGGCAACATTTTTTTTTTTTTTTTATTATTGAGCCACCTGGTGGTGCAACAGTTAAGCACTCGGCTGTTAACGAAAAGATTGGAGGTTCTAACCCACCCAGCTGCTCCATGGGAGAAAGACCTGGTGATCTGCTTCTGTAGAGATTACGGCCTAGAAAACCCTATAGGGCAGTTCTACTACGTCACATGTGGTTACTATGAGTCAGAACTGACTTGATGGCACACAACAACAGGAATAACATTAAGCCAGTTGGCATACCCTCGTTTTTGCTGACTTGTTGTTAGTTGCCGTGGAGTCAGCTCCAGTTAGACTCTGATTAATACAAAGCCCTATCTGCAGCAAGGAGATACTTGGAATTTGAACAATACATGGCAGTTCCTGACCCTTGTCTCTGCTTCAACCACAGCATTTTGCTCTCCTGCTACAACAGGGAAGTCCAGGCAGCTGGCCCTCTCACACATTCATTGTGTTCCCCAGGCATTCTTCCATCCTTTGCTTGTAGCTGGAGCCTGCCATTTGTCCAGCACGTCCTGATGAATCTTAATGCCAGTTAGAGGGCTGAGGATGATGCTCAGTGAATGTCTGGAAACCACAAGCACAGACTCTAGGCTTGAAGATGGTCCTATTTCACTTCGAATGGTGAACGAATAGCAAAGGGTTTATTTGGCATCATGGGGGCTGGACCTATTTATAAATAGCACGTACTGTGTTTCAGATGTGAACGATGTGTCCCACTGGCTGGACAGGTGTAGGAGGTTGACTTGATTGTCTTTTTATTCCCCTCTCTCTCTCTGGAAATCCAATCGATTGGGACTAATTTGCAAGCTGCCTGTTTTAGGCAGGTGCAGGCTCTAAGACACTGCTGTTAATGCAGTTGTTTGTTCTACTCTGAAATCTCACCTCCTTGGGAGATGAAAAGAGCTTTTCCAAGAAAAAACTAGTCGTGTATATGATGGGGAGCCTGTTTAAACATATAACCACAGTTTTAGATGCCACCACCTTTGAGTTTCAAGACAGCATTTTCTCAAATAGGTCTGGGGAAGAGGCCTGCAAATTTTTTCAAGCTTTGGAGAGCAGGGAAGGATTATAGTAAAACACCTGGCCTTGCCCTCATAGACTCATCCTTCACAACACCGATGCTTTCTTCTTCCCCATCCAAACCTTCTAACCACGGTGTTTGTTAATTAGTTCTGCCATGTATTTGGTATCTTCGCCTTCATTTCACGTCCTTGAAATGAGAATTTTAACAGTATCTGTCATTCCTAATTCCACAGGAATGTTAAAAGAATTAAATTCAAAGCAAAATCATGTATGTAAATTCACTGTTAATAGACAGTGTTGTACAAGTGAAAATCACTTTAGAGGTGAAGTGGTGTGATAGAAAAGTGGACAAGGTGGGAGCTGTGCAATCAGGCCAACTTGGATTCAAATCCCAGCCACATCTGCTTATCCACCATGTGACTTGGGACAAGGTCCCTTGCTTCTCAAGTCACCTGAAAATCAGGATGATTTATTCTGACTTACAGGATTAACTGACATAACAGTGTCTGGTTCTGTTTTCCTGTATGATCTTTGTTAACTTAAAAAGTTTTATTTCTTCATCTGTATAATTGAAGTAATATCCAATCTGTCCATCTTACTGGAATTTTTCTAAGATTCAGTGAGAAAAGTCTAAACATAAGATCTTTGATAAGTGCAATTATAAGGTATTATTATGTTATGAACAATAAATACTGTATCCATTAAGAAGTCAATGATAGCAATAAATCATGAATGTACTCTATTGGAACGAAACAAAGGGAGCAATAGTCTTGCTTAGAATGGGCTTTTAAGGCAGACTTTAACATAATTACATAAATATTAAAATAAATACGTGTGGAGATTGCGTGCATGCACACAACATGCGTAAAATTTGATCGGTGCTTTAATTCTTCTGGAAGTTTTCAGTATTCCTAAAAAAAAAAAACCCAAAAACAAAACAAACAAAAAAACAACCAACCAAACAAAAAACGAAAAATTACCCTATCAACCGTCCATAGGACCTGAAACTTCTAGCACTTTGAAGTCAATCTTTCTTAAGAAGAAAAGTGGGGAAAATAATATTAATGGACTATCTTGTGGCAGGTACTTTTCAACTGTTATGTCATTTAATCTTAAAGTGTTTAGTGATACAGATTTTATGATTATCACTAATTTACAAAGGAAGAAACGGGGGTAGAGAGCAGTTATTTGCCCAATGACCGGTCATAGCCAGTAAGTGACGGAGACTTGTACTTAAAGCTAGGTATGTCTAACTTAGGGGCCCTGGTAGCACAGTGGTTAAGCAACTTGGCTTCTGACTGAAAGGTTGGCCGTTTGAATCCACCAGCTGCTCTGTGGGACAAAGATGTGGCAGCTGGCTTCCATAAAGATTACAGCCTTGGAAGCTCTCGGGGGCAGCTCTACTCTGCCTTACAGGGTTATTAGGAGTCAGAATTGATTCCACTGTAGTCAGAAGTGTCCCTTAGAATCTCATGCTATTTCCTTGCAGAATTCAGCTTTGAGGCTCAGATTCATTTTCAGGAGTCTCTTGCTAGAACTGAAACATGAGCATTTGTTGAAGTACTGACACTCACTTTATAATCTCATCAAAAAAAGAAAAAGACACATTGCTATGGAGTTGATTTCCACCCATAGTGACCCTATAGGGCAGGGTAGAACTGCCTCATAGGATTTCCAAGGAGCAGCTGGTGGATTTGAACCACTGACCTTTTGGTTAGCAGTTGAACACTTTTTAACCACTGCACCACTAGGACTCCTATAATCCCATTGCAATTCTTAGGAGCTCACAGGTTCCCCACAGTGGTCTTAAGAATATTGTTTTTAGCCTATGGGTGATGATGTCACCTAGTGGACAGAGCGAGAAATTGGCAAAACCAGCCTTTCTCCCCTACCTCATCTTTCCTTCGGCTCCTTCCTTCAGGGTGTTTTTATTCTCTCCCAGTCTTCTGGTTTCCCCTGATTAGAGTGCGGTTTTCATTCAATAAGCCACCTTTCTCATAGTTGAGACCTGTTGTTGTTGTTGTTGTTAGATGCCGTTGAGTCTGTTCCAGCTGATAGCAACCCTAGGTACAACAGAATGAAACACTGCCCGGTCCTGCACCATCCTCATGATCGTTGTTATACTTGAGCCCATTGTTGCAGCCACTGTGTCAGTCCATCTCGTTGAGGGTCTTCCTCTTTTTCACTGACCCTCTTCTCTACCAAGCATGATGTCTTTCTCCAGGGACTGGTGCCTCCTGATAACATGTCGGAAGTATGCGAGACGAAGGCTCTCCATCCTCGCTTCCAAACAGCACTCTGGGTGTACTTCTTCCTAGACAGATTTGTTCGTTCTTCTGGCAGTCCATGATATATTCAATAGTTTTCATCAACACCATAAATCAAAAGCATCAATCCTTCTTTGGTCTTCCTTATTCTTTGTCCAGCTTTCGCATACGTATGGGGCAATTGAAAACACCATGGCTTGGGTCAGGTGTGCCTTAGTCCTCAAAGTCACATCTTTGTTTTTTAACACTTTAAAGAGGTCTTTTGCAGCAGATTTGCCCAATTCAATGCGTCATTTGATTTCTTGACTGCTGCTTCCATGGGTGTTGATTGTGGATCCAAATAAAATGAAATCCTTGACAACTTCAATCTTTTCTCCATTTATCATGATGTTACTTATTGGCCCAGTTGTGAGGATTTTTTTTTTTTTTTTTTTTGGTGAGACCTATTAGAGCATCGTAATTGGTAATGGTATTTTTGAAATGGATCAACAAGTTAACAGAATGAAGATAAGGATGGTATTAGGCTCTTAGGAAGAAGACAGACTAAGGAAGTCCTTGAAGGAAAGAAGGATTCTGCTGGGACTCCCCTCAACTCTCTGAAGCCTATTGGCAGACATTTGATGTTAAAACAATGGTTATGTTTGCTGGGGAGCCCTAGTGGTGTAATGGTTAAGAGTTCAGCTACTAACTGAAAAGCTCGGTGGTTCGAAGCCACCCAGTGACTCCGTGGGAGAAAAGACCTGGTGATCTGCTCCCGTAAAGATTACAACCTTGAAAACTCTATGGTGTGCAGTTCTACTCTGCACACATGGGGTTGCCATGGGCTGGAATCAACTGGCCAGCACCTAACAACAACAACAATGACGAATCCTTGTTGGAAGTTGTAAAAGGAAGGGGCAGAAAGTTAAATGGTAAGCTCAACTTGTTAGATAAATGGGTCCGGTTGCCAGATGAGATAAAAGCAAAGGGGTCTTTTTTGTTATAATGAGCTGTATTTATGATAATGTGTAAGCACAAGAGCATCTATTAGCTATTGATGGGAAGTTAGCCAAGGGCACATAAATGGCACTTAAGACAGAACTGAAGGTGATTACTATTGTTATCTGTGTCTAATCAGAATCTATGATGATTAGGTCACTGCTTTTAGAGCACAAGAAAAGGATGCAGCACTTCAGGAAAAACAGGATTTGCTCATGTGACATACAGGTTTGCATCTATCACTGAAAGAAGAACATGGTGCAGAGTCTAGATTACATTACCACTTACCCTTGAGTCAACTCCAACTCATGGTGACCCCATGTGTGTCAGAGTAGAACTGTGCTCTGTAAGGTTTTCAGTGGCTGATTTTTCAGAAGTAGATTGACAGGACTTTCTTCCGAGGCACCTCTTGGTAGACTTGAACCATCGACCTTTCTGTTTGCAGCTGAGTACTTAACCATTTATGCCACCCAAGGACTCCAGGGTTCAGACTAACCCATTGCCATCAAGTCGACTTTAATAGCAACCCCATAGGACAGAGTAGAACTGCCCCACAGGGTTTCCAAGGCTGTAAATCTTTATGGAAGCAGACTGCCATATCTTCCATCTTCAGAGCGGCTGGTGGGTTCAAACTGCCAACCTTTTGGTTAGCAGCCAAGTGCTTAACCACTGCACCACCAGGATTCCTAAAGAGTACATTACAGCTTTGCAATTCCAAGTGTAGTCCACGCACTAGCATCATCAGCATCACTGGGAGCTTTCAAAATGCAGACTCTTCTGCCTACCCTAGACTTACAGAATCAGAATCTTCGTTTTAATAAGATCCCCAGGTGATTTGTATGCTCATGAAGATGTGCAAGGGCCTAGTTTAGAGGGAATGATAGCTTCCTCTCTCTCCCTGGGTGGGTTCTACTGGGGACTATCTGCATGGAGGAGAACAACTGTCTCCAGAATATGGCTCACCATGTATCTTATGGCAACTGTATGTCTTTTAGCAAAGCATCATGGGAAAACTCTTTGCTACCAGATCATTGATAGAGCTTGTCTTAATTCTGGACTCCAGGAGAGGGAACATTCTTCATGCCTGGATTATTCCTCCATTAGCCTGATTCTTAGAAAACACATATCATTTTGACACCAGTCGTTTTCCTCAGCTTGTTCCTAAAATTCCTCTTATGTGCTCTCCTTCTCCCTCTTTTTCTTCTCTCTATCCTCTATCTCTCCCAGTAGTGTGCTAGAGTCAGTTTTTAAGGCTCCTGCAGCTTATAAGAGCCAATTGTTCACTTCTCTTTCCAACTTCATATTCAGTAATGTTATGCTGGTAGTTTGAAATCAGCTGTGGTGAAAGTATTTACACCATGGAAATTGGCAGATGATATAAATCAAAGTTTCCACCACTCCTAACACTCTAGCCATTTTACCAGCATACTCCCACCTCCTCTCACCTTTTCCACAGGACCATTTCTTCTTGTTTCTGTATACTTAACCCTCTCCTTCTTTCCCATTTTTGCTTTCCTTTTTTTTTTTTCTTTTCCTTATTCTCTTCTAAAAAACCAGCATCACCACCACTACCAACAACAAGACAACAACAGCAAAATAAAGAATAGCTGACATAACCCAAACTCAGGCAACATTTTACCACAGAAAGCAACCTTAAAAAACAAACAAACAAACAAAAACAGTTGAAGGTTTTATGCCCCAGTTTAAGAAAAAAGGAGCCCTGGTGCCATAGTGGTTAAAAGCTTGGATGCTAACCAAGTGGTTAGCAGGTTGAATCTACCAGCAGATCCTTGGAAACCCTATGGGGCGGTTCTACTCTGTCCTGTAGAGTCTCTGTGAGTCGGAATCAACTGGACAACAATGGTTTTTTGTTTTTTTTTTTAAGAAAATAAAAGTTACGGCTTTTTAAATGAAATTAGACATAGCCAAGTGTAGGCATCTCTAACCAAACATGGGTCAAAGTGCTCAGAAATACTGTTATTCATCTAATTTTTTTTTTTTTCCCTCTATTAAAGCCATCTTTCCTCTCAAATACCTGTTAAGTGACAGATTCTGGAGTCAAGTTATAGTTTTTTTTAAACTGTGCTTTAGATGAAAGTTTATAGAACAAACTAGCTTCTCATTAAACAATTAGTACACATACTGTTTTGTGACATTGGCTCTCATCCTGCTACATGCCAACACTCTCCCCTTCATGACCTTGGGTTCCCTATTACTAGCTTTCCTGTGCCCTCTGCCTTCTAGTCCTTGCCCCTGGGCTGGTGTGCCCCTTTAGTCTCGTTTTGTTTTATGGGCCTGTCTAATCTTTGGCTGAAGGGTGAACCTCAGGATTGACTTCATTACTGAGCCATTAGGGTGTCTGGGGGCCATGCTCTCGGAGTTTCTCCAGTCTCTCTCAGACTGTTACTGAATGCAGTGGGTTCGCTGCTTGTGCTCTTGTTAAGAATAACTACAAGTAAGTGGATTTAAAGCAAGGCATAGTTTATTACTCGCAGCGGGTCAGGAGACAAAGGGATCGCTTCCAAAATGCTGTCTCACAGAACAAAGGGCTAGAGGAAGTTTTGTACGACGAGGGAAACAGGAACTTATACATATTCATTAACTTCATACATATTCAAAAAGGGGTTGGGCTAGGATTTGGTACGGAAGTGGCTGACGGACTTCTTTCTTCTGAAATGGGGTCAAGTCACCGCTCTATGACATATGTCCGGTGATTTTGGTTCCTAAAACACCAAAAACCTGTTGCCCTCCAGTCAACTCCGACTCATAGCGGCAATACTTATTATGGGATAGGGCCATCTAGCGGTCAACCTGGTCTTTTACCGCGCATGCCCAAGATTCTAGTTTTAATTGGTTGGTCTGAAAGCTGGAAGCGGGAAGATTAGGAGCAAGCAGCTTGAATTTTAACTGCGAGTGAGGTAAATAAACAATGTTTTGTGGTTGACACCATTCTTCTTCTAGAAAAATTTTTAACTGACATAACTTGTTATTTCAGGCCTTTTCTGTCCCTAGCAGTAAGTCTGGTCTTTTTCTTTTTGGTGAGTTAGAATTTGTTCTACATTTTTCTCCGGCTCTGTCCAGGACACTCTATTGTGATTCCTGCCAGAGCAGTTGGTGGTGGTAGCCAGGCACCATCTAGTTGTGCTGGACTCAGTCTGGTGGAGGCTGTAGTACTTGTGATCCATTAGTCATTCGAACTAATCTTTCCTTTGTGTCTTTGGTTTTCTTCATCCTCCCTTGCTCCAGATGGAGTGAGACCAGTGGAGTATCTTAGATGGCCACTCACAGGCTTTTAAGACCCCAGATGATACTCACCAAAGTAGAATGTAAAACATTTTTATAAACTATGTGATGCCATTTGAGCTGTATGTTCCCTGAGACCGTGGTTTGCACAGCCCTCAGCCCAGTAATTTGTCCCTCAGGGAGTTTGGATGTGTCTATGGAGCTTCCATGACAAGTTATAAAAATTTTAATAAAGATTTTATTTGGGAATAAACCAAATTGCAGCAGCAAGGAAGCCGGGAACTCAAGAGGAGATACCCAAGGACTCCATTTTGAGAAAGATAGCACTGTCTCTTTATAACATCCTTTGAGGAAGTTAGTTAGGAAAAAAGGGGATAGGCTCTGAAAAGTTGCCATTTAAGCAAAGGATTGGGCCATGTGCTTCTTTTTTTTCTTTTGTAATAGGTGCAAGGATTCTTGGCTTTACTATGAGAAAGTTTCAAGAGAATGTGGATTAGGAAAGTCCCAGTTAAGTTAAATTTTCTAAAATTTTAGGTGGAAGCTTTTGGGGCCAGTATAAACTGGTTGACATACCCATATTCAAAATAATGGTAAAGTAATATTTTAGTCAGTTAAGACATACTTAATGTCAGAACCCTATGCTAGGGTTTCTTATACCTGTGATCCTCATTTCTACTACTTCATTGCATGTACATATATTTTTAAATATGTCAGAGGATAAAGAGGCTTTGGTGAGCTGGGTTGGGAAACGAAATACCTTGCATTGTATAATCACATGGGGAACTATGCTTGATGTTCTAATCAACTAAATTTACAAATTAACTTTGAGATCAAAACATATTTTTGAGTTTGGCTTATTCCTTTTTTTTGCTCATAATGTTGATGTTGCTTTGGTGTTGGCTGATAATTTGTATGTGATGTTCATAAATCCATGTTCTTCCCTTTATTGATGTTTAGCTTCTCATATAAAGGGTTTATCATAATGTAATAATTGATCTCAGTGAGTATACAGAGGATTGTAATGTGACTATGATGAGGATTTTAATGGTTTATTCCTTCAATCATCCAATTATTGATTCACATATTCTGAGCATTGACTATATACCAGGTTCTACATGAGTGATGGAGCTCTGGTGGTGCAGTGGTTAAGAGCTGGGCTGCTAACTAAAAGGTCAGCTGTTCAAATCCACCAACTCCTCCTTGGAAACCCTATGGGGCAGTTCTTCTCTGTTCTTTAGGGTTGCTGTGAGTCAGAATCGACTCAATAGCAACAGGCTTGTTTTTTTTTTAACCCAAGTGTTGCAGATTCAAACATAAGACATGCCCTCCAGGAGCTTACTGTTGATGCCTAACAAAGGAGACGCATGAAAGAATTATAATGCAATGTAATGAGTGCTATGTTAGTGGTATTGATAAGATGCTGAGGGAAGCACAGAAATTCAGTTTTGCCTAGGGTAATTTTGGAAATAATCACAGAACAGGTGATTTTTGAGTTGAAACTTGAAAAATGAGTGAAAAATTAACACATGAAGAAGTAGAAACAGTTTGTATGGAAAACAACATAGACAGAGTACATGAGAGCAGTGAGACAGGAGAGCGCATGATGTGCTCAGGGATTATGGATTAATTCAGGAATTGGAGGGGTGTATGTGTTCGTGTGTAGATGGAGGACATTGGGGATGTTGAAGCTGGTAGGAAGCTTTGTTGCCTGCCTTACAAGTGTCTTGAAGTTGTTATACTTTTTTTTAAATTAAAAGTATAATCATGATTTTATAGAAATAAACACGCCAAAGATTTTATTTTTAGTATTAATTAATGAGAGAACTGGTTAAAAAGGAGATTTCAAAGAACCACACATATAAGCAATAAGTAATAAAAATCCCTGGTATCTCAGTGGTTAGACCGCTCTGCTGCGAACTGAAACGTCAGGGGTTCGAATCCACTAGCCGAAACACAGGAGAAAGGTGTAGCAGTCTGCTTCTGTAAAGATTACAGCCTTGGAAACCCTTTGGAGTAGTAACAGCCTTGGAAACCCAATGGAGTAGTTCTACTCTGTCTTTATAGAGTCGCTATAAGTCGGTGGAATCCCCACCAAGGGCAACGGGTAATGGAATAAATTTACACATACGGTATATGTAAACTGGTTTATGAGGGTGGGGGAATCAATTGTATTCCCCCTAGATAAAATCCATTCGCATGTCTGTATACAAGAATCATTTACATTGCAATCAGTTGTCTACAAATTACAGTGTTGTAAAATGGCTCAGGAACCCTGGTGGCTAGTTAAGAGTTTGCTAACCAAAAGGTGGGCTGTTCAAATCTACCAGCTGCTCCTTTGAAACTCTACGGGGCAGCTCTACTCCGTCCTTTAGGGCCGCTATGAGTTGGAACCTACTCAACGGCAACAGGTTGTTTTGTTTGTTTTAATGGCTAAAAAATCCTGAAAGGCTCAGAGACTCCATAGAATCAACCTAGAAAAGCGCGCTTAGACTATGGCCTAGCTTTTCATTGAAGACACCCAGAAATACTTATTTTAATTCCAAAGACTTTCACAGTTTTCCTTCTGCAATGTGTGAACTTAATTCTGAAAGCTGTATGTGTATTAAACCTATTGTTGCTGAGTCAATTCCAACTCATAGCGACTCTGTAGGACAGGGTAGGACTGCCGCATAGCGTTTCCTAGGCTGTAATCTTCATGGAGGATCCCTGGTGGCACAGTAGTTAAGAGCTAAGGCTGCTAACCAAAAAAGGTTGATAGTTTGAATCCACTAGGCACTCCTTGGAAACCCTATGGGGCAGTTCTACTCTGCCCTACACTGCCACATCTTTCTCCTACGGAGCGGCTGGTGGGTTCAAACAGGCAACCTTTCGGTTAGCAGCTGAACACTTAACCACTGTGCCACAAGGATGTGCATTAAAGCAGGCTAGTAACATAAATGGAAGCGTGTTTCGTAGGGATCAGTTTCCACTAGTTTTTAAGCTTCTCAAGACGAGAAAATCTCAGTCTTGTATCCTCAGAGCAGGGGATAGTGTTGAGCACATAGTAAACTCTCGTCAAACGTGGAGAGTAGAGAAGTTTGACTTGAAGATGGGGCGGACCAGCTTAGAAGGCAATGATAGTAAAGGTGATTATCATGTTGGTAATGTGATATTACAAGTGGAAATATTTGAATATATGAAAATGTATGTGCTAATTGTTAAGATTAATAACTGTGAATACCCTAAACCAAACCAAAACCAATGCCTTTGAGTCGATTCCAACTCATATCGACCCTACAAGACAGAGTAGAACCGCCTGATGGGGTTTCCAAGGAGCAGCTGGTGGACTGGAACTGCTGACCTTTCGGTTAGCAGCCGAGCTCTTAACCACTGCGCCACCAAAGGGTAATAATCTTTAGTGAGAGAAGATGCATTCTAACATACAATAAAGCATGAAGTACACGCCAACCTGACATATGCACAGGAATGATCAGAAAAAGTAGCAGCAACTTCATTTTGGCTAATACAGAATTCTGATTCATGTACATCCAGCTGTCAAACTTGTTTGACCTTTATTTTCCCTGTGGTGTTACCTTTTGTTCTTGCTCCTTATTGGTCTCTGGACTAGAACTGATTGACAGGTGTGGCAAATCCCATTGTGGCATCTCCCTCTATAGAGGATGGATGACCATGTAAGAACAGGCATTAACCTTAAACGTGGCTTATTAACCTGGATACCTTGAGGCTACGTTCTGAGCTGCCAGTGCTTCCCTGGAGCTCAGTTGGGCTCTTGGGCATTAACATTTTCAGTGTAGACCTGGGATCTACTAGAAAAAAAAGTTTTTATTTTTCCTTGCTATTGAAATTGTTGTTACTCACTTTGAAAAGGAAGTAGCAATAACAAACAACGCGTTTAGCCAAATAAAATATTTTTAGCCCAGGTATTTGAGGGCATGGCTAGCATCTTTTCTTGAATAAAAGCTTCTGAAAAATGTGTGCAAGAACAGAATTAGAAATTCTCTGATGACTTGGGCCTGAAATTAATGAGTTGGGATTTACTATTTAAGTGCCTTCTGCTTTTTAAAAATACCCAGATCCAGCTTGTCCCTGTCAAGTAGTTCACTATCATAGTAAAAGTTATCTAGCCTTCTAGTGTTTAGATGGTGTTATCAGGTGTCCTATTTAGAAGCCACAAGACATCTTGAAATGCCTCTTAAGAAATTTGGATGCCTCTGAAACATAATTCCCAGACACTGTAGATTCTTCTAATGAGGAATGTTTCAAAGCAAGCCAATAGTAAAATGGTAATGGAGGCTCGGAAAAAAAAAAAACCCCAATCTTTTGCATCTTCTAATGGGACATGATGAGAACAAGAACAACAAAAAGCTATCTGAAAGAAGGTAATTGGAATTCTGCATTTACATAAAGAATGGATTCCAAGTAGCTTCCGCAGAGCTAGTGTAAGCACAGCAGAGGATGCCAGATGTATAATGGTGGTCCAGAGTGGTCCCAGGGGCCAGGTTTTTTTTTTTTTTTTTTTTGTGAAACTGTAGGACTGCATTTAAAGTAGACCTACTGTTACTGTTTAATGTGATGGACAGATATACAGTCAAGGCTGGGAGATTATTCAAATGAAAAATATCACATCTTGACCTCTGACAAATCTGTAGTTGAAATTCCAATGGGAAAAATAACAAAACAAAGTAAACTCAACTCCATACTTACCATTATGATCGTTTTCTCTTTGGTGATGATGATGGCTAACCTGACATGACAAAGGAGGGTCAGGGTAATATTTTTCTCTTTCTCCAAATGAATGTTGGACAATTCTACATACCGTCTGGGACCATTGTTTCTCAGCAGTTAGAGTCATGTGCTCTAGGCATGAAGTCATGAACATAATTATCAAAATTCAAGGTGGTTCTGTTACATTCTTGACTACAGAGGGTTCCACTGACAAAGATGGCAGCTTGGACATGACCAGGGTGGTAATTGAGCATGACTTCTTCCACCCAAATATGATTTAAGAAGCTATAGAAGCAATATAGACATATGGACTAGATGAGAAACCAAACAAAAAACTAATTTCCTCATATAAATTTCTGGGAGATTGAAGGCTGCCTGAAACTGGCATGTGGAAGGTGGGCACAACAGCTTGGGGTGGAAGTGGCTAGACTCTCAGGGGGATATACAGTAGAGGAAAGCTTTTATGTTGTTTCCGCCCACACTGCTTATGGCCACATACCTATATTCAAGATGATTTGCTGCCTTCTAGGCCACTGGGATCAGTGGAGGCCATGTCAGGGCAGACCAAAGTCTTGATGGCTTGAGCAGTTGTTAAAGACAGATGAGGGTTGACTAGTCAGCTTTGGACATTCTCTCATTTGGCTTCTTGCCCTCCAAATTTCTAGGACTGGTAAATTGCAATTCTGGGGATTGCCTCATTCCAGTGCTGCTTATTTCTAGGAATTTAAGTGTGCACCTGAGAACAGATTGGCTAGCTAGAGTGGCAGCAGATGGGGCTTTCTAGGACCCGGGGATCACTCTGGAGGCCCCCCAATTCCTTAAATTCACATAAGGGGATGAAGACTAGGACCTGGATTTTGGATCTTCTCCAATACACTTTACAAGATGGAGGAGTAGCTTGTTTCCCAGGGGAACATGAATTCATGGACCAAAATAACCAGATCCTCCATCAGTATAACAACAACAACAAAACCAAACTCGTTGCTGTCGAGTCAATTCCAACTCACAGCAACCCTGTA
This sequence comes from Dugong dugon, assembly GCA_030035585.1. Classification (NCBI taxonomy): domain Eukaryota; kingdom Metazoa; phylum Chordata; class Mammalia; order Sirenia; family Dugongidae; genus Dugong; species Dugong dugon. Next base: position 87,655,912 of record CM057474.1, on the reverse strand, counting down.
GGACAGAGTAGAACTGCCCCATGGGGTTTCCAAGTAGCAGATGGTGGATTCAAAACTGCCAACCGTTTGGTTAGCAGCCACGCTCTTAACCAGTAACACACACACACACACATACACACACACACACACACAGAGTGACAACAAGAGTAAGAGAGAGAGAGAGAGAAAAAAACATATGCCAATCAAAGAAGAATTATTGAACGAGAAGGCCCAAGAATTTAAAATATATAAAATAAATATACAGAGGTAAGAGATGATATAAAGTCAAAACTAAAGTTATAAAAAAGAAAAGTGTGGAGAAATATTAAGTATGAAATTATAAATTTGATAGAAAAACACAAGACATAGAATAAATAGCTGAAGAATGAATTAAATGATTTGGAAATAGATTGAAGAGCTTCCTCAGAAAGCAGCAGAAAAGATGAACATGGTATCTTGGTGAAAGGAACAACACAATGAGAAGGTTATAACCATCAAGAACAAATATATGCCCAACAGTATAAAATGTCCTAATTGACAGAACCGAAGGGAGGAAAAGAACCCTGGTGGTACAGTGGTTAAGCATTTGGCTACTAACTGAAAGGTTGGTGGTTCGAACCCACCAGCCTCTCTGGGTTTCCAAGGAGAGGCTGGTGGATTTGAACTGCTGACATTTTGGTTAGCAGCCTGAGCTCTTAACCACTGCACCAACCTTGGAAATCATATGGGGAGTTCTCCTCTGTCTTAAAGGGTCGCTGTGGTCAGAATCCACTCTATAGCACCGGGTTATGGGAAGGGAAGAATGGAGAAGTGTATAAATATATTTGGAGACTTTATAACACTTCTTTCAAGAATTGATAGATCAAATAGACAAAAGAAAAAACAAAACTAGAAATATCATGTCTCAGTACACTACACAAACACAGGAGTTCCTGAGTAGTGTAAACAGTTCAGCACTCGATGACTAACCAAAAGGTGGGCAGTTCGAACCCACCCACCTAGAAAAAGCCTGGGGATGGCAACTGATTTGGTTTATACACAAACACATAAATACTTATCTCTGTATCAATATCTGAATCATCTATATTTATATATAGATAAAATCCTCACCTAGAAAATGAATTTATTTTATTATTGAGCTAATAAGGAATATATATTTTTAAATAGGGTATAAAAATTCATTATTAAACTCCAGAGGATCAATACCATACAGACTATTATCTGTAAGATACTGCAATGAGTTTAGGAATGCATAACAAAAATCCTCACAGATGGACCAATCAGCAACATCATGATAAATGGAGAAAAGATTGTTGTTGTCAAGGATTTCATTCTGCTGGGATTCACAAGCAATGCCCATGAAAGCAGCAGTTAGGAAATCAAACGACATATTGCATTGGGCAAATCCGCTGCAAAAGACCTCTTCTTTAAAGTGTTAAAAAGCAAAGATGTCACTTTGAGGATTAAGGAGTGCCTGACCCAAGCCATGGTATTTTTATTCATATTCATGCAAAAGCTGGACAATGAATAAAGAAGATTAAAGAAGAATTGATGCCTTTGAATTATGGTGTTGGAGAAGAATATACCATGGACTATGAGAAGAACAAACAAATCTGCCTTGGAATAAGTACAGTCAGAATGCTTAGAAGCAAGGATGGCAAAACTTGATCTCACATACTTTGGACGTGTTATTAGGAGGGACCAATCCCTGGAGAAGTACATCGTGGTTAGTAAAGTAGAGGGTCAGCGAAAGAGAGGAAGACCCTCAATGAGATGGAGTGACACAGTGGCTGCAACAATGGGCTCGAGCATAACAATGATCTTGAGGACGGTGCAGGAACAGGCAGCGTTTTGTTCTGTTGTACCTAAGGTTGCTATGAGTTGGAACCTACTTGACAGCACCTAACAACAACAACAAAATAACAAAAGTAGCTAAAAATTCCACAGGTTTGGAATTTAAGTAACATGAAATAAAAAATCTTTCTGCTTAAAAAAGAAGCCATAAAGGAAATTATAAAGTGCTATCCTGGATTGAATTGTGTCTTCCAAAAATATCTGTCAACTTGGCCAGGTCATGATTCCCAATATTGTATAATTGTCTACCATTTTGTCATCTAATGTGATTTCCCTATGTTGTAAATCCTATTACTATGCTGTTAGTAAGATGGATTATCAGCAGTTACATTGATGAGTTTTACAGGATTAGTTAGTGTCTTAAGCCAGTCTCTTTTGAGAGATGAAAGAAAGAAGCGAGCAGAGAGATATGGGGACCTCATCCCACCAAGAAAGCACTGGGAGCAGAGCATATCCTTTGGACCTGAGGTCTCTGCCCCTAAGAAGCTCCTTGACCAGGGAAAGATTGATAAGAAGGACCTTCCTCCAGAGTCGACACAGAGAGAGCCTTCCCTGGCAGCTGACGCCCTGAATTTGGACTTCCAGCCTACTAGACTGTGAGAAAATAAATTTCTCTTTGTTAAAGCCATCCACTTGTGGTATTTCTGTTATAGCAGCACTAGATAACCAAGACAAGTGCTTAAAATTAGGTAATGACACACTGTGTGTTGATATTAGTAGGACACAGCTAAAACAGCACTTAGACAATTTTTTAAAAACTTTAAATGCGTCTGTGGGGCAAATACAAGATTTAAAACAAGCAAGCTAAACACTCAGCAAGGTAGAAAAAGAATGACAGAGTAAACTTACAGAAACAAGAAGGAAGGAAATCGAAAGAAAAACCAAGAAATTAAAAAAATAGAATAATAAAACTAAAAGCTGATTCTTTGGGAATATGAATAAGGTAAACTTTACCTAAGACTGATCAGGGAGAAAAATAAGCTGCATAATAAGGGAAAAATACAGAAGCAAAATAGATTTTAAAATTATACAAAATATTTGAAACAAAAATATGCTTATAGCTTAAGCTTGGAACTTCAGTGCCATCTTTAATTCTTCCCTAACCTTCTTGTTCCTGACTCGCCTCCCTCTGAACCCTTCTTTGTTTTTTGTTTTTTTTTTCAGTCTGTGAATGTCCTTTCCTATGTCTTCTGTATGTATTTAAGCCTATCTTTTCTTCAAGGTCCATCTTTGATGCTACTGTCTTCCTTTATGTGCTCACTAAGCTCCTCTTCTCCCTCTTTCTTGCCATGGAGCAGGAACAAAATTGTATTTTGAACACTTATTTTTCCAAATAGGACTTTGGTGATAGGTGGAGTAATTCCCTCTAATCCAGCACTCATTGCTGTGTTTAAGAACTGCACAGACCTGAGGAAAAAATATAGGTGTCACATCAAGCCTAGATTTCCCATGGGGTAGAGTGTACCCACCACCTATACGCAGTTGGTAGATGGATTTGAATGTGGTGATGGGGAGAGAGTTGGATGGAAGACTATGAAAAGAGAGAATCGATTGCTGGGCTCTGTTGGTGGCTGCAATAGTTGAGACATCATGGACTTTGGTAGCAGACAGACCTGTGTTCAAATTGCAGCTTTGGTACTTTTTTTTTTTTTTTTTTTTTTGGTGACTTTGAAACTGTTACACAATCTCTCTAGCCTATGTTTTCTTATCTGTAAACGGAGGGTATTGATACCCATTTCTGGATTGTAGTAAGAATTAAGGCAATGCACATAAAGGTGCATTCCGTGGTGCCTGAGTCAGAGTAGGTGCTCAGTAGATGTAAGTTCCATCCTCCTCTGTGAGTCATAGGTCAATTCCTCCCAGTAGTAAATTAAGCTCTCAGCAAGATGAATGGACTCTTGCATGCCTCTATGGTATGTTAGTGCTTGGCAACAATGATACACTATTTTCTGATGGCTAAAAGTACTGATTTTCCTTCCGACAACACTGCCCAGAAGTGATTTGGACCCTGGAAAGAATCTGCCTCTTTGAGTTGCAATCTCCTTCTTATTTCCTTCAATGAAATCATAGGGCCATACTCTCTAATTGAAATTAATCATCCTTGTGGAAACTGCCTGGCTTGAGGGTTTTTCCTTAAGAGAACTGAATTTTCCATGCAGCTGACATTGCCAATGCAGCTGTAGAATTTAGCAAGAACCATTTCCAGTTCTTTTGACATTCTAAGGATGCAAGATCAGCAGCTACTTTAATCAAAAAGCCCACACCCTCATTGACCATCTATAGGTCACTGACTTTTGAATGATGGAGTGAAATATACATTAAATCTGACGGAGTCGTGATGGATGCTTTCTGGGGAATAGTCATAAATTAAACCATCCTGACACACCAGGGAACCTGTAATAAATACCTTCTTCTGGGGTGATAAGAGACCAAGAACGAGACTTTTTCTTGGCTTCTTTTTTACAGTGTATCCTTCTCTTTGGTAACACAGAAGCTGACAGCATTTAATGAAGGATAACTTATATTAATCATATATTTAACTTTCAAATAAGAGAAAGGTGTAATGAAAATCATAAAATGATAATATATAGTAATATCTCAAAATGTTATGGTGTATTTTCCCATAGGAATTCAGACATTTTCACATAAATTCTCCAGTTTATGACTTTTGTCCATTTTGAAGTCGTGCTGGTAATAAAATGCAAATAAAAAATTAAAAGTATTTTATGATGATTCTGTTGTATATTTATCATTTATCAAGTCTCTAGTATTTTTCCAAGTTCAACATAGTACAGTTTTAGAGGTATAATTTAAAAGAGTATTTGTGCATACAACTTTGCCTAGCCTACTGCCTTTCTTACTTTTATTAATAGAGTTACTATTACATACATATGTATTAAAAAAAAAAAACAAACAAACCTGTTGCCGTCGAGTCAATTCTGACTCATAACGACCCTATAGGACAGAGTAGAATTGTCCTATAGGGTTTCCAAGGAGTGGCTGATGGATTCCAACCGCTAACCTTTTGGTTAGCAGCCGAGCTCTTAACCACTGCACCACCAGGGCTCCTTTATATGTATATACTTTAGTATATGCAAGGATCTTTTCCAGTTATAGTATTTTATCTGATTATTGTAGCTAGGGGAGAGACTTTCTCAGTTTTATAAATAAGAAATTTGAGGTTCAATGAATTTCAGTGGTTTGCTGAAGTTCACAGAAACTTATCTTCTGATTCCTAAATCCTAAGATTTTAATGAATCTTGTCCCCATTTCCCAAATGGTAAAACTAAGACACTGAGATAACATTAAATGCTCAAGATCAGAGTTATCAAATGCTAAATTTTAAAAAATGAAGGGGGAGGGAGGAGGAAAATAATGTTGTTGAAAATCTATTATATACAGACATATTCCATAAATTATCCTTTTAATCCCTGTGATATAGCCATGCTGCTTCAAATCTTTCCGGTATATGGTAAGGTATAGACACATGCATAAATTCAAAAGAATGAAGCAAAATGCAATTACCCCAGGGAGGTTGGTATTTCACCTCAGATGATGAACCCTAGACTTGGTGAAGCCAAGTGAATTTTCCCAGGGTCAGACATCTAGAAAGTTATCCCAAGTCAGACTGACTCCAGTGGCCTATGTGTTTTCCATGGTGACTCCACCAATATTAAGGACCCAAAACCAAAAAAACCCAAATCCATTACCCGTCGAGTCAATTCTGACTCATCGTGACTCTATAGGATAGAATAGAATGACCCCATAGGGTTTCAAAGGTGCGGCTGGTGGATTCAAACTGTTGACATTTTGGTTAGCAGCTGAGGATAGGTGAACTGAATTGTAATCTTCCTGATTAGGAGGATGTTTGGTGATGGAATGAAAAAGAGTTCTCCTATATCACTATCCAAAAGTTTTTCCATTTCAGGCTCATTTTCCTGTGTCTCTAGAATAGTAAAAACAATATCGGACCCAGAATTGTTTTGCATTCTAAAAACTCTGTAAGCAAACACTATGCCTCTATGCCTCATCCATACATGAAGTCCCAATTCATACATTTATGTAAATGCTCTTGTGCTGAATGGCATAGAAATTCAGTTAAAAATATTCCTTGAATTCATGGGTGCATTTGTCATTATGTATCTTTTATCAATAGATTCTAAAAACTGACGATCATAATATTGGCAACTTTTTTTTTTTTTCCCACGTCATAATTAAAAAGACGTCTTTTACTAGGAAAGATTGGGACCCCCCCTGGTATAGAAGTCTGGTGTGGAGGCCAAATAGAGATTATTCCTGGATATTGGTAAATACCTAATGGCTAGCAATTCATGTATTAAATCACAGTTTCTCTCTCCCCGCTTCCGCCTCCCTTCTTTCTCCTCATTTATATTACTCTCTTAGTTATCTAGTACTGCTATAACAGAAATACCACAAGTGGATGGCTTTAAAATATAGTTTATTCTTTCACAGTCTAGTAGGCTAGAAGTCGGAATTCAGGGCACCAGCTCCAGGGGAAGGCTTTCTCTCTCTGTTAGCTCTGAAGGAAGGTCCTTGTCATCAGTCTTCCCCTGGTCTAGGAGCATCTCAGCACAGGGACCCCAGGTCCAAAGGACGAACTTGCTCCCAGCTCTTCTGTCTTGGTGGCATGATGTCCCCCTGTCTCTCTGCTCGCTTCTCTCTTTTATATTTCAAAAGAGATTAACTCAAGATATAACCTAATCTTGTAGATTGAGTCCTATCTCATTAACACAATTGCCTGTAATCCTGCCTCATTGACATAGAGGTAGGATTTATGACACACAGGAAAATCACATCAAATGACAAAATGGTGGACAATCACACAGTACTGGGGATCATGGCCTAGCCAAGTTGACACATACTTTTAGGGGACACAATTCAATCCATAACAGTTACTATCATCTATTTATCTATTTTTATAGATACATATTTAATGTATATTATATTCTTTAAATTCCTTTTCATAATCATTTTGTTCTAAGAGAAGTTTTTAACTTTTCCCTCAACTATTTTATGTTGAAAAATTTCAAACCTATTTTATATCTCTGTAAATTGTGGATAACTGACAGCAATGCAACGTAAGTCTTACCTATAGATGCGCAAATTCCGATTTGTCCCATAGAAGTTGAATTGACTTCCCTTCTCTCCTTCTCACAGCCCCCAGTGGAAAAACCAACTTTACCTCCATTTGTATATTCAGTTTTAATATTCCTGATCTATAATGATCCAACTGTTAAACATTTAGCCACTCGTTGTCCCTTCAGTCTGGCTGCCATGTCCTGACATAACACTGTTAGTATTTGGACACTTCCTTACTCTCAGGCAGAGTCCCATGGTGGTGTAAACGGTTAACACTCTTGGCTGCTAACCAAAAGTTTGGTAGACTTAGTCCATTCAGGGACTCCTGGGAAGAAAGCCCTGGTGATCTACTTTCAAAAAATCAGCCATTGAAAACCCTGTGGATCACAGGTCTACGCTGACACACATTCCAGGGTCATGTTGTATTTTTCCTCCACCACAACACCTGGAATAAACCTTCTCCTAGAAGCCCTGATTCCTTTTAGTGGGGGATGATAAAATAACGCATGTTTGATTTGGGAAACATATATGGTTCAGAGAAGTATAAATTGTTCTCAGAAATAAAAATGTACCAAGAGTAATCAGTGTTAGTTATTTTGATGGACCAAGGGTTTTCTTCTCCAAACATTGTCAGATAATACTGCTCTTCTACCCCCAGTGGCTTCTGATGACAATTAGAATAAAACCCAAACTCCTTACCATGACCTACTATCTTAGTCTCCTTGTGCTGCTATAACACAAATACAAGTGGGTGGCTTTAATTTGTTTTCTCACAGTTCTGGAGGCTAAAAGCCCAAATCAGGGTCTCAGCCTTGTTGATTTTTTCTTTGTCAGTAGCCCTGGGTGTTCCTTAGTTAGTTAGTGTTCCTTGATTTGTAGACAGTCCTCACATGGCATCAGTCTTCCCCCATGTATGTGTCTCTGTGTCTTTTCTGGTCTTTCTGTAACTCAGAAGTGATTAGTTTAGGATCCACCCTACGCTGGTATAAGCTGACTAACATAACCAAAGAAAAACCCTATCTCCACACGGGAAACAGGGTTTATCCACAGGTAAAAGGTCTAGGAATTCAACATAAATTTTGGGGGACACAGTTCAACCCATAATGCCTGCCAGGCCCTACCTGATTTGGCCCCTCCCTGTGTTTCCACCTCACATGCTGTAGCCACACTGGTCATCTTTCTGTTCTTGAACACTCCAAGCTCATTCAGCCCTACTCCTTTTGTACTTGCTATTCCCTCTACCTGGATGTCTTGCTTCCAGATTTTCTTGTGTGTGCCCTTCTCACCATTCCTGTGTTAGATCAAGTGTAACATTCTCAGAGAGGCGTCCCTTGAAAGTAGTTTCCCTCCCCCACCTGGTTCCTCTCCATCACATCATCCTGTTTCTCTTTCAGGTCACTCTTGGAAGTCATTCATTTGCTTGACTTTGCCTGTCTCCCCAACTAGGATATAAATAGACAAACAAAAAATAAACTTCTTGTCCTCCAGTCGCTTTTGACTCATAGCAACCCTATAGGACAGAGTAGAACTGCCAATAGGGTCTCCAAGCAGCAGCTTGGATTCAAACTGCTGACCTTTAGGTTAGCAGCTGAGCTGTTAACCACTGTGCCATCAGAGTTCCAACTAGGATATAAGCTCCACAAAAATGAGGGTCATTGATCGTATCTGTCCTATTTACTGCTGAGTGCCCAATACTTGCAACACTGTTGGCTCTTCATAAGCACTCAGTAAATATGTGTTGAATGAATAGTCCCATCCTTTGGTCAGGAATCTGAAGCAGGGTGGAAGGAGGAGGCATTAGACCAATCATTCTCTTAGCTTTAACTTTGAAGGGAACTGAGGAAATCAGAAATTTAGCATTTAAATGACAGACAGATACCAGGGGATTCAAAACCAAAACCAAACCAAACCTGTTGCTGTCGAGTTGATTCCAACTCATAGCAACCCTATAGGACAGAGTAGAGCTGCCATATAGGGTTTTCAAGGAGCAGCTGGTGGATTTGAACTGCCGACTTTTTGATTAGCAGCTTAGCAGTAGCTGCTACTAAGGTATTGCTACCTTTTGAGGCTAAAATATAGTAATCTCAACAAGAAGCATCAGGTGTCTAGAGAGTTTGACTGCATGTATGCTTATTATATTTGCGGATTATCATGCCCCCCTTCTCTTCAGTAACATTGCTTCAGTTATTCCATAGTGCTCACTAGTGTGGTGGTGGTGTTAAGGTGCCGTGGAATTGATTTTGACTCATAACGACCCCATGTGACAGAGTAGAACTGCCCCATAGGGTTTCCCAGGCTGTAATCTTTGTGGAAGCAGATCACCAGGTCTTTCTCCATGGAGCCACTGAGTGGGTTCAAATTGCCAACCTTAGCAGCCAAGCGCTTAACCTTTGCACACTGGGGCTCATTCTCACTAGTGTAGGGAGAATCAAAGGAAAGGCTCTTCCCTCACACTCCGCTGGTAGGCCAGAGCATTAAAGGCAAAAAAAAAAAAAAAAATTTGAACCTGGGACCAGCAGGGTGGAGACAGTAATCAGACCATAAGAAAAGCAAAGGAAACATGAGACTTTTGGGGGAAAACATCGAATCTACTGCTCTAATGCACCCTCGTGCTGGAGAAGATTCTCTTTCTGTTTGAAATAGTGGAAGTTCTGTTTAATGTTAGTAATCCCACAGCACTGAACAAATAGGACATTTTTTAAATACACTTCTACTTCTGCAAAGCAACTTATTTATATAACCAAAGGTCCTACACTGTTGTTGTTAGGTGCCACTGAGTTGCTTCCGACTCCTAGCGACCCTGTGTACAACAGAACGAAACACTGCCTGATCCTGCACCATCCTCATGGTTGTTGCTATGTTTGAGCCCATTGTTGCAGCCACTGTGCCAACCCATCTCTTAGAGAATCTTCCTCTCTTTCACTGACCCTTTGCTCTTCCAAGGACTGGTCCCTCCTGATAACATGTCCAAAGTACGTGAGGTGAAGTCTCACCATCCTTGTTTCTAATGAGCATTTTGGCTGTACTTCTTCCAAGACAGATTTGTTCATTCTTCTGGCAGTCCGTAGTATATACAGTATTCTTTGCCAACACCTAGAAAGGTAATAAATAAAATTAGTCTTATATTTTTCAAAATTACATTTCAGATTCAAAAGTTTTACTCATATACTAGATTAAGGATTGATAACAATCTTTGTAAATTCTTACATGAATTAAAATAAAAGGCTTTTATGAAAATCAATACATGGATTGCTTTGAAAGAGAAATGCGAACAGGAGCATACTTAACTAATGTGCTCCATTTTCTTCCTTCAGTTGGGTAGGAGACATCAAGTAATGTTTATGTAAACACGTAAGTGGCAAATGTAAATGAGAGCTTTTAATAGTAATGAATCCTAGGAAGTAGATAAGAATTAAAAATTACATGGTTCATTTTTTTTTTCTGCAGAAAAGGTAGGAAATTTTCTGAAACTTTTTTTCTTTTGAAACCAAACATCAATCACAAGAGATTCATGTGTTCCATGAAACACCACCGTTTTTTCAGTCCTAATAAATTTGCTTCAGTATCTGTATATTTTCCCCGAAAGACAGTTTTTCCAATTCTATCACCAGTATTACTCCAGTTTCTTAGCACATAGAACAATTCCCTTGTTTGAAGGAGAATGATAAGAGACACAGAGCTTTCCAAATAATGAGCAAGGACACTGTGGGGTTTAGCCTCCCTCTCTTCACCCCCCACCCCTAACCACAAAATTGCTTTATGTGAAAAGAAACAGAAGAGTATTATTCTGGCTTTGCATTTCTGCCCAGTTCCTAACACAAGTTGGCACTTTGGTGTTTGATTCAGTCACCAAGGATTCTTCTCAGAAGGTGCCCAATGGACAGATAAAAAGACAGAGAAACATCCCACTGAATGCCAGGCCTTTTGATAATATTTGTTCCATAATGTTTTTAAAGTCAGTAGAATCACTTTCAGAAACTCTCTATACCCCATCTGTAAAGGCCTAAGGCCCACAGCCTGTAACTCCCTTTGAATGCTAAATAATTATTACAACATCTTCTTTAAAGGGATAATAAAAAGTCCTGAAATGACCTTCCCAGAGAACGTAAGAGTGAAAGGGCAATATTTTATTTTCTCACAGAAAGTGCACTGATGATTGGTAATACAAAAGAAATTTGGGGGCAGGGGGATGATTTTTGTCTTTTAATCTTTGGTGTTGGAAGATTTAGAAAGCTTTAAATATCTGTTTCATCCCATCAGAAATTCCACGATGTTGGTCTATCTCAGGTTTTAAAGTAAATATAGATTTTTGAGGATGGGAAAGCAAATGAGATGGGAGAGAGGATTCTGAGGCAGAGGCAAATTGCATAACAATTTACCTTACTCTTAATTGGAAGGGCAACTGGCAAAATTCACCAGGAATGTGAATCAGTGATGTATAAGCAACACAGAGGTGGCTACCCTAAGAAGGTCATGGTTTCTGGTAGAGGCAGATGGTCTAACTCCTTGATTTGGCCATAATTTATCAGGAACTGAAAGTATTAGACCTTATCAACCAAGCAGAAGAAACTACAAAAGTCAATCCATGATCCCCTAACGTCTATTTGGGTAACCAGGGGTGACTTCTCAGTTTGATTGACATGTTCAGATACTTCCTTCCCCATCCCCTTAACCCCGTTGCCTCATCTGTGGCTTCACATCAGAGGTACTCTGGGTATCTGTAGGTTCATCCCTCCTTTCAGTTCCTTCATCATATGAATATGAAGGTATCTGAGGCTGATAAGGACAGTTGTTTTAAGCAGAGGGCAGGTTGAAGGGATGGAATGAAGTCAAGCTCTCAGCCACCATGTGATCATCTAGTTTGTTTTGAGAGTTGGACAGAAGTTGCAGCTCTACTTCCGATCTGCCTCCCACCAATGCATGTGATAATACTCACTTTTAAGACCAAGCTAGAGTGTATGTCTGCCTTAGTCTTGTTCAAGCCCTGTAACCAGGGAAACATCTGATAACATGGCCTATGATTTCTTAGAAGCCCCTCTGACCGTAGATTTTTCCTCAGAATTCTTACCCATGTTACATGTGCTTCCCTTTCTCTCACCCAATTTCCCAGTTTTCTTCTGCCTCAAACTCTTCTGCACCTACTAGAATCTCTGTTCCATTGTGTGTCATCAAACTCCCCCTTGATATTCACCACAGCTCCTGTCCTTAGCTGAGACCAGGGTTATCTCTGAGGATACTGCTTCCCCTGCAGTCTTCTCAAGGAGATGCTTCTTGTTCTCTCAAACCTCATGTGGCAGGCAACCTCTAAGCTGGCCCCAGTGACTCCACCTCCTGGGATTCATACCACGTGTAAACCCCTCCCCTTGAGTGTGGGCTATCCAAATGACTTCTAACTAATAGAATACGGCAAAGGTGATGGGATATCACTTCTGTGATTAGATTACAAGACTATGACTTCTGTCTTGCTTGAAGACACTCTCTTGTTGGCTTGGATGAATTTTAACTTACCATGTTGGGAGTCCCATGTATCAAGGAACTTATGGTAGCCTCCAGCCAATACTGAGCTGGGAACTGAGACCCTCAGTCCAATAGCTCTTAAGGAACTAAAATTCTGCCAACAACTATGTGAGCTTGGAAGTTGACTCTTCCTCAGTTGAGCCTTCAGATAAGATTCCAGCCCAGTCCAACACCTTAATTGCAGCCTTAAAATATACCCTGACATAGTACTTAGCTGACCATGACCAGATTCCTGACCCACGGAAATTATGAGATAATACATATAATACACGTGTGTTGTGTTAAGCACTAAGTGTGAGGCTGTGTTGCAGCCATAGATAACTAATACAACCCATGACTCTTAGAGTCATGAAATGAGACTGACAACCTTCTTGTTCAATAATGAGGCTTCTGGATAGTTACTCTTGTGATCTTATGACAAAATCCCTAATTGTCTTACCATTGTTTCATTCAGTTCCATATGTTCTATGCCTTCTCTTTACTATCTGTGATCTTTCCTAACTTTCTCTTTATTAAAGACTTTGGAAACTGACTAAATATGTCCTCTCCAATTCAGTGGCAACCGTTAATTAACCTGATAAATTGAACATTAAAATGGATGATATAGCCAACACCCTTGTTTCTCACTTTTTTTCCCTCTGCAAAGAGTTTTCAAAGTCACTCCACTTTAACTACCCATTACAAAGGACAACTTCTGGTCTTTCTTTTTTAATTTAAAATAAGACCACTTCTGAAATCATAAATTCAAACTTGTCAATCTTTATACTCCATCCTAGTTTTCTGGCTCTTTCACTCATTGATTCCCACTAATCCTATTCTTCAGCCACACTGAGATCTCTTCTCTATGGACTCCTCCATGGTACCTTGTCAGCTCCCTGCTGCATTCATATGGTGAAGCAGTCAATGTGTGGATTTACTCTCAGACAGCCCTGGGTTAAAATCTCAGCCATTACTCACTGGCTGTGAGATAACAAGCAAGTTATTTAACTTTGCTAAAACTCAATTCATTTCTCTGTAAAATAGGGATAATAATAGTTACATTACATACTAGAATAATTGTATTAGAATATGATAATTCATGTAAAGCACTTATCACAGTGCCTGGTACATCATAGGTATCTAGTAAATGTTACCCATTAATATGTTATTTTATAAAGCTTAAACTTGATTAAATGGACCACTAAAAAATTAACATCCAATATCTGAAAACCATTTGCCCTATTCTACTTCTGTCATATTTGCCCAGTGAAGCTTCAAACCTAAAGCAATACAGCTTCCTACATTTTCCACACATAGACCTGAGTTGCACAGAACTATTGGGGAAAAAAAATCACATGACCCTGAAGAATAGTGTGTCAATAAATTATTTGTCCCTGGACATCAGTTTGGGCCCTGGTGACACAGTGATTAAGAGCTCGGCTGCTAATCAAAAGGTCTGCAGTTCAAATCTACCAGCTGCTCTTTGGAAACCCTATGGGGCAGTTCTACTCTGTCCTCTAGGGTTGCTATGAGTCAGAATTGATTCAATGGCGACGTGTAATGCTTCTTGTTCTTGTTCCCTAGTTACTTCTTCTCATTCCTAATAACGGCTATTTAAAATTGTAATGGCAGGAAAAACTGAAAAGACTGAGAGTTGGGAAGTTTTCTTTGGTTGTTTGTTTTACTTGTTATATATGCCTTTTATAACTATAATAAAAAGATATAAACATACATATAATAATATATATGTAATGTGTATGTATGTATGTATATGTGTGTGTATACAGTGCTTTTTGGTGGAAGTTTCTAGACTTCCAATTAGAGTTTATTTGGAGGTGTAGTGTGGGAGTCCATGTGAAGTTACCCTTATAATCAAAAAGTTTAAAAATTACACATAGAATTTGTGAATTCTCCATATATAGCTTGCATACAAGACATGAAAAGTTGTCTTTATTTTCTACTTTTGAATGTTCATTCTGTCAAAGAGGATGGTAATGGAGAGAGATAGCTAAAGGCTTAGAGTTCATTTGAACACGCACCCTGACAACTTAGTATTTTACATTTAGAGATATAGCATTAGAGTTTTAAGCAATGCTATCAGAGACTTAAACAAAATTCTATGAGAGTTACTTTTCATTCAATTGCCATACCAGTCTGAGAGAACCTGGCTTGGTTCCCACTTGCTGTTAGCTAATCTTGGGTAAGTTATAGTATAAACACATGCAAATGATTTAGACTACTGAAAGATAATGCAATTCAAAAGAACTTTGAAGAATCAGTAGAAAGCATGTGATTTGGGCTCACAAGAAGAGTCAAGAGGATGTTGTATCTGTGAGACTAGATTATCTAACCATGAAATGGGGACAGACTGAAATACAGGCAGATTCTATGCAAATGAAAATTCCATACTGTAATAATGGTGTGGGGGTGCTGTCTGATCTCCTCTAACTTCACAAGGAGGAAGGAGAATCAAGATCAGTAGCCTAAGGCTGATTCCTATGAGGCGGAAGTCAGACATGCCTCCTCTCTGCCATCTTTACCAATTCTGAACACCAGTTGTCCCTCCCACAGCACTGTCTGCTTCTCTACTGGGTTCCATAATTCATTTCAGTGGCCACACAGAACTCACAGACAATACTCATGATTATGGGGTTTATTACGGAAGTAATAGTTTACAATTCAAGCTTAGGAACACTCAGGATACAGTTCTTCCATCAGGACAGCCTCTTTTCAGCTGTGCTCACAGACATACCTCTCCCTAGCCCTGGGCCTCTGCCCAAAGGCATTCAGCTTTCTCACTTTGTGGGCTGGGAAGACCACTGTGTCATCTTCTGCGGATCTCTCCTTCCTTGGTGGTGGTGGGCTCTTCTCTTTCCTCCCTCTGGGGTGACTTATTTCAAGCCTACCAGAATGGAAAAACTGACCAATCCCCTTGGTGGGTTACAATTACCCTATCTGCACAGTCCCACCCAATCACTTGGGTGGGATTTATAAGAACATGGTGAGAAAGGCCACCCAAAAGCAATCCCTTACACCGCACTTACCTAAGAGTGGGGAAGTTCCTCTCTAGCCTCCTCACACCCACAGGAACATAAGATCTGAGATACTGGACCAACAAACATGGCCCTGGAGAGATGGGAACATTGAGCAGCAGCCTTGGCCTACTGCTGGAAGGACAGGAAGGACTGAATCAAAGTAGACCCTGTAACATCAAGAAATATTTGAATGTTTCAGATGAAGAATATGAATTGATATTGATAAGTGGATCATTTTATTGGAACTGCCTGTACTTTGAGGAAATGACTAGAGGACCTTGGGCGAGATGATTCACATTAGTGTTTTCCTGCTTCCACTACATTGGGGATGAAATCAAGGTGTCCACTTGTGTAGACCAGTTTTGAGCCACATAGGAATGTGTGAAATAAGTACTGTACTGGAGAAGGAGAAGAAGAAGGTGGAGAAAGAGAAGCCAGTAGAATGTTTAGAGGAAACTCTTCCTACAGAAGCCACTGCAAAATAATAAAGGCTAGAATTGCTGGTCTCTAACCCTTTCCATTTCAGAAACTGTGGTCTTATGCAAAATGTCTTCGTGTAGATTTCTGTAAAAGTCCCTTTCTTTCTATTGTGTGTTCTATAATGTACAAAATAACATATTTTGTTGAGGAGACATTTTGGTTCTCTGACAAATGGACTGAAAAAGGTGGGAGTTAACATCTATGCCCCAAGTAAACCTATTAGAAAATGTTAGCTACCACTTTCAGTTCTTCCTTTTCCAGATTGCCTAATTTTGTCAATTCTTTGAAAACAGTGTGTTGGATATTCTCAGTATCTAAAAAATTACAACTGATGGTTGTGAATGAGTAGACTCATTGTGACCCATTCTGTCCCATTTAGTTCAATTTATAATCTTTATGTGAAAGGGACAGGAACAAAAAGCCTTTCTTAAAAATTCTGGCATAAAGCCCTTCCTCCTAGAAAGAGGAGGGATTTAAAATGCTTGTGTCTTTAAAACTGTCTTGAATTTGAATATACAAGGCAGTACTGTATGATTCATTGTGTGCACCAGCCTTAATACATTTTAGGAAAAAATGGTTTTCTTATTTTATGCTTATACCTTGAATGTCTTTGCCTACATTTGGAAGGGGGAGAGTTGAAACTCATCAGTCCTTCTTGAGTAGAGAAAGGCTGGTAATTACTGCTCCTTGTTTTTCTGATAGTCCAGATTTGGGATCTCTTTCAATCCTAGTTTTGCCTCAATAAGTTAATTTTTAAAATTACTCTTGAAAGATGAGTTCTGAGCTATTTCCCATAGGAGGTAACAGAGGGACAAAAGTTTATCCTAAGTGCACAGTTAAAAAGAAATCTTTAAAAAAAAAAAAAAGTTGAATAGATACACCTTATCTTATTCAAAGAGTTGAAATTTGTTTTAGAGCCTACTACATAATCAATTTTAGTAATTACTCCATTCGCACTTACAAAGAATGTATACTGTAACTCTTTGATGAAAGGATCTATACGTATCAGTTAGATCAAGCTTGTTAAACATGTTCTTCAAATCATCTATGCTTTTATTGATTTTAAATGCTTTTTCTATTGGTTATTGAGAGAGGTACAAATGATATAGGTCTCCCCTCCTCTGTTCCCTGACTGTGATACTGGCTCTTACCTACCCCACACTGCCAATTTCCATCAACACTGGGTCATGCATTCCCTTTTGTCTCCCAAAGTGCTTCTCCGAGTTTTTTGTTTTTGTAATTTTAAGACCCACAGATCCATGCTTCCCTCACTCTTTCAATTTATTCAGGCTTGAATTTATTTGGAAGAAGGAGCCAGCAGCCTGTGCTGGTAGAATTTAAAGAACAATTTTGGAGAGAACTGACATCTTTACAATGTTAAGACTAACCCTCCATGGATGTGGTAATCACTCCATTTATTCAGGTCTATTTTACGGCCTGTAATAGGGTTTTAGAATTTTCTCTGTAAAGCTATTGTGCATTTTATTGGGCTAATTTCTATATACTTTATAGATTTTGTAAATTGTGTCTTCTTTTCTACTACCTGTTCTAACTGATTCTTGCTGGAGTGGAGAAGTGCTCTTGATTTTTCTATGTTCAGAAAGCTTGATGAACTCTTGTTCTAGTAGTTTGCTGATTCTGCAGGATGTCCGATGCAAATTATTATATCCTTGCTATATAAGAAAGTTTATACTCTTCCTCAATTTTTTATATGATCTCCATTAGGAATTATGTTTACTGTAGATTTTCAGGATATAGCATTTATCAGGTAAAGAAAGTTCTTTTTTAACTTAGTTTGTGAAAGTTTTTCTTATAAATGTGAGCTAAATATATGTTTCTGAATCTACTAGTAAGACTAGGTCATTTTTTCCCCTTTTTCTCATTGATCTGTTAAATTATATTAACATTAATTATGCTAATTAATCCTATTTTTCCTGGCATAAACCTTATTTCATCATTGTGTATTGACTTAAAAACTGGATTTGTTTATCTAATATTTGGTTTAAGATTTGGGCATTTATATTCATAAGTGAAGTAGCTTTGTAATTGTGTTTTTGTGTATTGTCCTAATTTAGTTTGAGAATCTACATTGTACTAGAATCATAAAATGAATGTATTTTTTTTTTTCCTTTTTGTCTAGATGACATATAAAATTGAGATGTTCTGTGCCTTGAAATTTTGGTAGAATGTGCCTTTAAAATTGTCTGGGTCTTGGACTATGTCAATCAGGAGACAGATTTCATAGAGTAATTTGAACAGAAAATGGTAATAACGTTACTAAATAGAAACAAGGGAACACTAAGAAATACAGATGTAGCATGTACTTGGAAAAGTCCCTACCTCTGGGACTGAGGCAGAGTACCCAAGGGAGGAAGAGATTTGGAAGAGGCCTTGTCCCCACCAAAGGCTGAGATTTAGACCGTGTTGGTGAGAGCATGGCTATAGCTCTCTGGATGGAGGAAAAGTTTACTGAGGAAGGAGCTGAAGGCTAAGGCTGATAAGCAGGAAAGTGCCTCCTGGGGTGCTGCCCTCTGGGTTGCTGGTGGAACTTGATGGGAAGCTTGTCCCTAGGGCTCTGCTGGTATTCATCAAGAAGCCACCCACTGGGTCAGATTTTCTGGAAAGCCAGATGGGGTGCTGGTGGAACTTCCTGGAAAGCTGTCCACAGGGGTGTTCTTTAATTTTTTGTGGGGGCTGACTGTGTTGCTCATGAACTAAGCAGGAAGCTGCCTATTGGGCACCTATGAGACTCATTGGAAAGTCAGCTGGGGGTGTGCTAAATATTCCAAGAATTCCCCTGTGAAGATGCCACCGAACACCCTGAGAAGGTAGCTGGGAGGCTGGTGGGACTCAGCAAAACACTACCCTAGAGGTGCCCTGATACCTGCTGTGGGAGACTGAGTGCAACTGAGTGCTGAGTGCTGTATGAGCCAGAAGAGAGAAATAAACATGGAGGTCGACTGGATGGCAGTGGGCTTAACATCATGCCAGCTGGCAAAGAAGAAACGTTTACAGGGTCCAGCTCCAGTATCACAAACTGGGGCAATGAAGGGAGGGTTTGGAGCTGAGAGACAGCAAATTGATAGCTGACACAGATGCTTTATTTTTTGTTGGGAAGGGGGACAAGAGTAGAGATAGAGATTTTTGATTAACCATTTCAATTTTTTTAATGTTTGGTTATTGATCATGTTTAATTTCTTCTTGTTCCAATTTTGGCATTTAGGTTTTTTCTCCCAGGAATTTGTCTGTTACAGTTAGGCTGTCAAATGTATTGTTGATAGTTTTCCAAAGTGTTCTTTTATAAAAATAATATTTAAAAATATATGTTTATGGGTTTTCCCCTTTTTTACAGTCTGTATTTGCTGAGTCCAGAATCGATTCAACAACAATGGATATATATATCTTATTTGTATCCATTTGAGAGGTTGTTAGTGTTCACCCAAACATGCATGTGCTTTCCTACATTCTCCATCCTCATCTTCAGTTAGCATGAGGAAATGGGACTAGTCCTAGCCTATAAATGGAACAGAGAATGTAACTTCCAGGCCAAGGCAGTTAAGAACCAGAATTCCTCATTCTTCTTCCTCTTCTGCCACAGCTACCCTGGATTCCTGAGTCACCACTTGGAGGAGACTGCCCTGGAATATCAACTGACCAACACGGGATTGTGATGTAAGCAAGAAATAAAATTTTATTGTGTTATGCCAAAATTTTGTTGCACCATCTGTTCTTGATTGGTCTTTCTAGAGGTCTGTCTACTTTAGTAGTGTTTTCAATAGAAAAATCAGCTTCTGAATTAATGTAGCACAGTTGACAAAAATGCAGATAATAATCTCTGCTCTTTATTAGCCCTGTAACAGTGGGCAAATTATGTAATCTCTCTGTGCACTGTTCTGCTCATCTGTAAAATGAGAATGAATAACTTTACCTGTCTCTAAGTGTGGTTGTGAAGATCAGGTGAGTTAATATACGTAAAGCACTTAGAACAGTACTTAGCACATAGTATGTGTTACAAATGTATTACTATTATTGTTATCTATATTTTTTGTTTGCTACTTTATTAATTTCTGTTCTTCATGACTTCCTGCCTTCTTATTTCTTTGGAAATGTTCTTTTAATAATTTTCTAGCTTTTGGGGGGGAATGTTTAGCTCACTTATTTATAATCTTTCTTGTCTTCTGATAAATTTTCTTTTTTTTGCTATACATGTCCCTGAAAGTACTGCCTTAGCTGGTACCCCAAAAGTTTGACATGTAGTGTTTTTACTGTCATTCAGCCTTAAATTTAATACTTTCACTTATGAATTTCTCTTTAACTCAAGTGTATCATGGTTGCATGTTTCTTGGTTTGCAGACATTTGTGGTTTAAGGCTTTCTTTTTGGCTTCTATTTCTAATATTATTGAATAATGTTGGAAAACTGTGTAACGGTCCTTCTTTGAAATTTATTGAGGCTTTTTTGTGAACCATTACTTGGTTAAATTATGTAAACATGTCATATGCTCTTGGAAAAATGTGTTCACTGGATAGAAAGTTGCTTCTCTATCTTTTGTTTCATCCTTATTAATTATCATGTTGATGTTTGTCTGTTTGAGCTATCTGTTTGTGATACAACCACTTTTAAAACTTTAAACACTGAGAGGTAGGCAAGAATAAAGGACAACAATGGTAAATGCTATAATATGTACAATTTTGCAACAAGAGTAATAACAAGCAAAAATATGTGAGTGGTTACATAAGTAGATATGTATGCTATATGGGTGTGGGAAGGCATATGGGAGTACATGCACATGCATATATAGCTATATTTGTAGGTATATGTATATACATGTTTGTAGGTACTGCATATATACTCATATATATAATAAAGCACATAGCGGGCACAGTTATGGATACTTTCTAAACATAACCAAACACCTCATGGGATTGATTTACTGGTTTTGAAGGCTCAGGACCATAGTTTTGTGGGACAGCTAAGTCAGCTGGCATAATTTAATTCATAAAGATAACGTCTTAGTTTGGTGAGTAGTGTCTGGGATCTTAAAAGCTTGCAAGTGGCCATCTAAGATACAACTATTGGTCTCTTCCCATCTGGAGCAAAGGAGAGGAGAAGAAACCAAAGACTCAAGGAAGAAATTAGTCCACAGGACTAATGGACCATACAAACTATAACCTCTTCAAACCTGAGATCAGAAGAACTACATTGTGCCCAGCTACCACTACCAACCTTTCTGACCAGGGACACAATAGAAGGTCCCAGTTAGAATGGGAGAAAAATATAGAACAAAATTCAAGTTCATAAAGAAGAACAGACTAACTGGACTGTAAGAGAATAGAGGAACCCCTGAGATTATTGCCCTAAGACACCCTTAGGGACTGAAGCCATTCTCGGAGGTCACCTTTCAGCCAAATAATAGATTGCTCTATAAAATAAACAGTAACACTGGTGAGGAATGTGCTCCTTTAAACAATCAACTATACAAGATCAAACAGCCAACATTTACCCAAAAGCAAAGATGAGCAGGCAAAGAGAGGCAGGGAAGCTGGCTGGATGGAAATGGGGCAGGTAGGGTGGACATGGTGAGAGTGCTGACACATTGTGTGGATTGTAACCAACGTTATGGAACAATTTGTGCACGAATTGTTGAATGGGAGTTTAATTTGCTGTTTACACTTTTAACTAAAACTGTGGGGATATATGCCATTTAAACATGGCTGCACTTTTGACAACTGCAGCTCCCACAGGCCTCTATGCTGCACAGCATGTTGAGACTTGTCCCCAACATGTTGAGACTTGTCCCCAACATGTTGAGACTTGTCACGACTTGTTTTCCCAAACCTATTGTCCCTTTACTGATTGGCTTGTTTACCTGAATTCCTTCTCCCTTGCCTGTACCCAAAGCCCATTGTTCTGTTATTTGCTTCACTGCTTGCTGTATTGACTATAAATAAACTCCTGGGACTGAAGCCTCAGAGTGACCCTCCTGGCCCCACTTCTCTGTAAGAGTTGTGTTCGGTTACTGTGTCCGCCGTCACGACATTCACCGCCGCTGCGACAGACGGTGCCCTGTGTGAGGGGCTGTGACATAAAACACAGTAAAATATGCAAAAAACCAAAAACTTTAACTGCAATAACTCATTTAGCTATTTTTCCTCATAGTTTGTCAATTGTCAGAAAGTATGTATGTATTTTATGTGCTAATATATCCATTGTTATTGTATCTTACTGACCTTTTATCAATGCACATAATAGGTCACTTTTTATATCTAATGATCTTTTTGCTTTAAATTCTATGTACTCTGAAATTAAAGATTTGACACCATATTGCATTTGGTCACATTTGCCTGGTATATGATTTTCATCCTTTTCTTTCTCATATTAAACATGTTCAGTGTTTCATATAAGGTTATGAATTGATGGGAAAAGAACAATATATACCTGCTATAAATTTCTGATTTATAAATTTATAAATTCCTGACTTATTTAAAGAAAGTTTCAGAACTTGACGGAAGCAAGGTGGTTAAGCAACCAAGAGCAGAAGCAGTATTCTGCATGACTGAGCCATTGCTTTGTTTCTATGTGGCGCATTGTTGCCAGTGACCCTTTGCATGAAGCCTGTGTCCTGACAAAGTTGAGAAATATGCTAAATTATCATTGCATCTCAATTCCTTTTAAGGAGTCCCTGGGTGGTGTGAACGATTTGTGCTGGACTACTAACCTAGAAGTTAGTGCTTTGAACTTACCCAGAAGTGCTGAGGAAGAAAGCCCTGGCATTCTGCTTCCCTAAAGATTACAGCCAAGAAAACCCTATGGAGCAGTTCTGTTCTGTAACTCATAGGGTCACCCTCCACCCCAAGGGCTGACTCCCAGGGTGTCGGATCATGGGGTGTTTGTTATATGTTGAGGAAGGAGAGAAGTAAATGAAGTAATTGGCTATTGAGTCAGATACAGTTTTTTTTTTTTTAATCATGGAAGGAATTCTGTATCAGGTACATGATAATGCTATGTAACAAACACTCCAAAACATATTGGCTTAAAACAACAGGTGTTATTTAGCTCATGTATTAAATGGATCAGCAATTTAGTCTGGGCATCTCTTCAGGTCTAAACTGAAATCACTTGCATGTCTTCATCATCAGATGATGACTTTTGCATCTGTAGGTTGTCTGCTGCCTTGTCTGCTACCGTCTGCAGAGACTTGACTTCATTCCACATATTTCTTATATTCCTCCAGCATGCTAACCCAGGCATAGTCTCACGGCAAAGGAAGAGGTACAAGACTGATAGCAGTCCCCATGCCTAAGCACCATTCAGAGCTCTGATATGTTACATCTGCTAATATCCCTTTGGCTAAAGCAAGTCATATGGCCAAGTCAGGTTGGAATGATCAGGCCCTGCAAACTTACATAGCAAAGACTGTGAAACAACTGGGCCATTTTTGCAATAAAATTTCATAAATGGAGGCTAAAGCTTTTGATTAGAATAAGGTGGACATTTATGGGCCTTGTGGCATATATGGTAGGCCATTTTCTGGTATATTTGTTAGTACCCCAATCCCTACCTAGCAATTCACTTTTCCTTTACCACACATCCAGAACCTTCTCACCTCTAGGAACTCTTATATTTGGAGGTATTTAGACATTACCCACCCTTCTCTGAATTGGAGCCCTGGTGGTGCAGTGGTTAAGAGCTCAGCTGTTAACCAAAAGGTCGGCAGTTTGAATCCACCAGCTGCTCCTTGGAAACCCTGTCGGGCTGTTCTACTCTGTCCTCTAGGGTTGCTATGAGTTAGAATTGACTCCACAGCAATGTTTTTTTTTTTTTTTTTTCTCTCTCTGAATTACAGAAGTTTTCCTGTACTGTAGAATTCCCTGCTCCTAGATTAGAAGTACTCAATTTCTCCTTATGTTTGAGAATTTAAAATGTTTAACTGTAGTGAAATTAAAAATGACTAATCAATGCCATAATTTAATACTTGCTGTGTTCCAGGTTGAGACATTCTTTAATGTCATAGTTTTTGTGAAATAAATTCTTACTTTTTCTTTTCTTTTTTTACTGTTTGAATAGTGCTTGCTAGTTTAAGCTTTTATATAACAAGTTTAGTTAGTTTGGATATTGCTTTTTATAAGCTTTCATGCTGTGATGACTCCTAACTCACGATAACACTCAAGAGTGTGACAAACAGATAAAATAGATGATGCATGGAGAGAAGTTTTCTTCGTGTAAAGAGTTTTACTGAGCAATTAAAAAAAAAACAAAAAGGATTATTCTGTTCCCTTTTTCTAATCCAGTCACTTAATTTACCACCAGGGTAGCATATCCCTGATACCAAAAACCAAACCAAAACCACTGCTGTTGAGTCAGTTCTGACTCATAGTGACCGTATAGGACAGAGTAGAACTGCCCCATGAAGTTTCCAAGGCTGTAAATCTTTATGGAAGCCGACTGCTACGTCTTTCTGTTGCAGAGCAGCTGATGTGTTCCTACTGAAGTTCTTTAGGTTAGCAGCCGAGAACTTTAACCACTGTGTCACCAGGTCTCCTACCTCCCTGATAGGCAATAATATTGAGCTTAAAAATGTTATAAGGTAGTGAGTTCTCTATCACTGGAGGTGTTCAAGCAAAAACTAGGATCTCGGAGGGGGAAAGCAAGAATTGAGCTAGACTAGACGATTTCTAATCTTTTTTCCAAATCTGATTCCACAATTAATTCAAGTTAATTTCTTTCCTATTTCAAAGGTATGGACATTATCAATGACCTTGAGTATGTGTGGGGCACAGATGCCATACAGTTAAGCTCTGCAATTAGTGGTTTGCCTGTGTGTTCACCCAGTCTTGCAATCCCAGCAGAATCAAAGCACACATACTTGTCAAGAATCAAAAATCACATTCAGTCACTACGTGTTCATCCATTGACCTGCATATGACTTTTCTAAATAGGCATTTTTACCTTGGTAAATAAACCCTGCAGATAAAATACCGATTTTTCCCTTGGTATTTCCTTGACGGGAGCCTGGGTTGTGCAGTGGTTAAGAGCTCAGCTTCCAACCAGAAGGTCGGCAGTTCAAATCCACCAGCTGCTCCTTGGAAACCCTATGGAGCAGGTCTACTCTGTCCTATAGGGTCACTATGAGTCAGAATCAACTTGACAGCAACGGGTTTGGTATTTCCTTGCTAGAGTAGATAATTTGCTTTGCTTTCTACCCTTTTAATGTGGCCAATTGGCATTATTTCGAGGGTGCAATGAATATTATTTATATGAAAGAGGAGAGTTATGCAGACTAGTGCTTTGAAAAAGTAGCCCCATTCAGTTGTTTAGTTCAACAATTATTTACTGAGTGTGTGTTTATATGGCAGGTACATTGCTGGGAACGGGAGAATCAAAATGAATGTTTCTTGCCCTTGACGATCTTAAGCCCTTATAGGAGAGATAAATGAAGGACTAGATACTACAGCATTGCAATCAATTATGCTTAATTATACCTGGAGTGCAATGGGAGACAGGAGGACACATACCCAGTGGTCGGGGAAGACTTCTTGGAAGAGATGAAATCTGAGCTGGCTGTTATATAGTGAGTATGATTAGAGGTGAAAAGCTTGTTTATATACAGCAATGAACCCACTTATAGAATACCTATTCCTTAAAAACATATTATGTCCTATATAAAAATTGATTACTTGCTGGGTAGTAAAGCAAGTCTCAACCAATTTCAAAGAATTAATATCCTATATATCACAGAATGCAATTAGGTTGACCTTAATACTAAAAGAAAGTAGAAAACTCAGGTGTTTGCAATTAAGAAACACACTTCTAAATTACTCATGGGACAAGAAGAAATCAAAAAGGAATAATTTTAATTTAATTTAATTTAAAACTACAATTAAACAATAATGAAAACTACACATACTAAAATTTGTGGGTTGTGCCTAAAATAGTATTTGAAGGAAAATTCATAACCTTGAATTCTAATGCTAGAAATGGAAAAAAAAAAGCTGAGTACAGTGAATGTAGCATCCCACTAAAGATTTTATAAAACAAAGACTCAGTATCACCAAAAGGAGGCAAATAATAAAAGCAGAAGTATCAACAGACCCGAAAAGTGTTCTTTTTAAAGACTGTGTGGTAGGGTGAATAATGGCCCCCAAAAGATATCCGTGCCCTAATTCCTAGAACCTGTGACTATTAACCACATATGGCAAAATAGTCTTTCAGATTTGATCCAGTTAAGAATCTTGAGAACAGGAGAGTATCCTGAATAATCAGCGTGTGCGCTAAATGTAATCACAAAGGCCCTGTAAAAGGGAGGCAAAGGGCGATTTGACTACAGGAGGGAAGGCAATGCGATGGCTGAAGCAGAGACTGGAGTGAGGCAATCACAAGCCAAGGGATGTGTCATGGTTTGAATTATGTCTCCCAAAAAATGTGTGTATCAATTTGGCTGGGCCATGATTCCCAGAATTGTGTGGTTGGCCTCCATTTTGTGATTGTAATTTTATGTTAAAGAGGATTAGGGTGGGATTGTAACACCACCCTTACCCAGGTCACATCCCTGATCCATTGTAAAGGGAGTTTCCCTAGGTTGTGGCCTGCACCACCTTTTACCTTACAAGAGATGAAAGGGAAGCAAGCAGAGAGTTGGGGACCTCATACCATCAAGAAAGCAGTGCTGGGAGCAGAGCGTGTCCTTTGGACCGGGGTCCCTGCGCAGAGAAACTCCTAGTCCAGGGAAACACTGAAGAGAAGAAGGCCGACAGAAAGAAAAAGGCTTCCTCTGGAGCTGACGCCCTGAATTTGGACTTTTAACCTACTTTGACTGTGCGGAAATAAACTTCTCTTCGTTAAAACCACTTGTGGTATTTCTGTGTACAGCAGCACTAGATAACTAAGACAGGATGTCAGCAGCCTCCAGGAGCTAGAAGAGGCTGGAAGCCTCCAGAAGGAATGCAGCCTTACTGACACCTTATTTTGACCCCATGAGATCCATCTCAGTGTTAATGGAGCCGATATTGAGGTGTTAAACCCTTTGCCTTCAAGTCAATTCTGACTCATAGTGACACTATATGACAGAATAGAACTGCCCCAAAAGGTTTCCAAGATTGTAATTTTTTTTTATTTCCTTTTTTTTTTTTTAATATTTTACTGTACTTCAGGTGAAGGCTTACAGAACAAATAGTTTCTCATGCAACAGTAGCACACATGTTGTTTTATAACATTGGTTAACAATCCCACAACGTATTAACACTCTAACTTCTCAACCTTTTTTTTTTTCCGGGTAAAAATACATATAGCCAAAGATACACCGTTTCAAAACTTTCTACATACAGAGTTCAGTGACATTGACTATGCTCTTCCATTTGTGCTGCTATTCTCACTTAAGATGAAGACTTACAGAACAAAATAGGTTCACATTTAACAGTTACTACAAATGTGGCCCTAAGGCAATGGTTAACAATCTCACATCAACAATATCCTTACTCAACCTTGGGTTCCCTATCACCAGCTTCCTTGTCCCCTTCTGCCTTCGGGCCCTTGTCACTGGACTCCTGTACCTCGTTAGTGTCATTTGGTTTTACGGGGCTGTCCGCTACCAGGCTGAACAGTGAACCTTGGAAGTAACTTCACCACTGAGCTAAAAGGGTGTCTGGGGGCCATACTCTCGGGGTCTCTCCAGTCTCCTTTAGGCCAGTAAATCTGGTCTTTATTTTTGTGAGTTAGAATTATGCTCTACATCCTTCTCCAGCTCTGTCCAGAACCCTCTGTTGTGATCCTGGTCAGAGCAGTCAGTGGTTGTAGCTGGGCACCATCTAGCTGTACTGGACTCAGTCCGGTGGAGGCCTTGGTAGCTGTGGACAATTAGTCCTTCAGACTAATCTTTTCCTTGTATCCTGTTCTCTTCATTCTCCCTTGCTCCCGAAGGGATGAGACCAGTGGAGTATCTTAGATGGCCGCTCACAGGCTTTTAAGACCCCAGGCACTACTCACCAAGGTAGAATGTAGAGCATTGTCTTTACAAGCTGTGTCATGCCAGTTGAGCTAGATGTTCCCCGAGACCATGGTCCCCACAGCCCTCTGTCCAGCAATTCAGTCCCTCAGGGAGTTTGGATGTGTCTATGGGGCTTCCATGACCTTTCCTTGTATAGGTTGTGCTAGTTTCCCCTGTATTGTGTACTGTCTCACCCTTTACCCAAGATACCACTTATCTATTGCCTATAGTATTTCACCCCCACCCCTCCCATCCCTGGTAACCAACAAAGATTGTTACATTTTGCGTGTGAACATTTTCATGGGTGTTTACAATAGAGATCTCATACAATATTTGTCCTTTTGTGATTGACTTATTTCACTCAGCATAATGTCCTCCAGTTTCATCCATGTTATGAGATGCTTCACAGATTCATTGTTGTTCTTTCTTGTTGCATAGTACTCCATTGTGTGTATGTACCATAGTTTGTTTATCCATTCATCTGTTGATGGGCATCTAGGTTGTTTCCATCTTATTGCTATTGTGAACAATGCTGCCATGAACACAGGTGTGAATATGTCTATTCGAGTGACGACTCTTATTTCTCTAGGATATATTCCTAGGAGTGGGATTGCTGGATCGAATGGTATGTCTATTTCTAGCTTTCTGAGGAAGCGCCATATCATTTTCCAAAATGGTTGTATCATTTTGCATTCCCACCAGCAGTGCATAAGAGTTCCCATTTCCCCGCAACCCCTCCAGCATTTGTTATTTCCAGTGTTTTTGATTCGTGCCAGTAATGCCGGGGTGAGATGGTATCTCATTGTGGTTTTAATTTGCATTTCTCTAATGGCAAATGATCGTGAGCATTTCCTTATGTGTATGTTGGCCATTTGAATGTCTTCTTTGGTGAAGTGTCTGTTCATTTCCTTTGCCCATTTTTTAATAGGATTAGTTGTCTCTTTGTTGTAGAGGTGTTGGATTTTCTTGTAGATTATGGAGATTAGACCTTTGTCTGACTTGTACTGTCCAAATATTTTTTCCCAGTCTGTAGGGTCTCTTTTTACTCTTTTGGTGAAGTCTTTTGAAGAGCATAGGTGTTTGATTTTTAGAAGATCCCATTTATCTAGCTTATCTGTTGGGATTTGTGCATTGATGGTTATGGTTTGTATCCTGTTAATGACATGTATTAAGGCCTGAAGTGTTGGTCGTATTTTTTCTTCTATGAACTTTATAGTTTTAGGCTTTATATTCAGGTCTTTGATCCATTTTGAAGTAGTTTTTGTATATGGTGTGAGGTATGGGTCTTGTTTCATTTTTTTGCAGATGGATATCCAGTTTTGCCAGCACTACTTGTGTAAAGACTGTCTTTTACCCATTTGATGGACTTTGGGCCCTTGTCGAAGATCAGGTGACCGTAGGTGGATGGATTTACATCTGGGTTCTGAATTCTGTTCCATTGGTCAATGTATCTGTCGTTGTACCAGTACCAGGCTGTTTTGACTACTGTAGCTGTATACTAGGTTCTTAAGTCAGGTAGTGTGAGTCCTCCAACTTTATTCTTCTTCTTCAGCAGTGCTTTACTTATTCGGGCCTTCTTCCCTTTACATATAAAGTTAATGATTAGTTTTTCCATCTCTTTGAAGACTGTTGTTGGTATTTGGATCGGGATTGCGTTGTATTTGTAAACTGCCTTGGGTAGAATTGACATTTTCACAATGTTGAGTCTGCCTATCCATGAGCATGGTATGTTTTTCCATTTATGTAGATTCCTTTGGGTTTCATGCAGTAGTGTTTTGTAGTTTTCTTTATATAGGTCTTTTACAACCCTGGTCAGATTTATTCCTAAGTATTTTATCTTTTTAGGGGCTATTGAAAATGGTATTGTTTTCCTGATTTCCTTTTCATCGTTCTCCTTACTGGTGTATAGGAATCCAACTGATTTTTGAAAGTTTATCTTGTATCCTGCTACTCTGCTGAATCTTTCTATTAGTTCTAGTAGATTTCTTGTGGAGTCTTTAGGGTTTTCTACATATAGTATCATATCATCTGCAAACAGGGACAGTTTAACATTTTCATTACCAGTTTGGATGCCCTTTATTTCTTTTTCTTGCGTTATTGCTCTAGCTAGAACTTCCAGCACAATGTTAAATAGGAGTGGTGATAAAGGGCATCCTTGTCTTGTTCCTGTTTTCAAGGGGAATGTTTTCAGCCTCTCTCCATTAAGAATGATGTTGGCTGTTGGTTTTGCATGGATGCCCTTTATTATTTTGAGAAATTTCCCTTCTATACCTATTTTATTAAGAGTTTTTATCAGGAATGGGTGTTGGACTTTGTCAAATGCCTTTTCTGCATCAAGTGAGATGATCATGTGATTCTTTTCTTTCCTTTTATTTATGTGGTGGATTTATGTGGTGGATTACATTGATTGATTTTCTAATGTTGAACCATCCTTGCATACCTGGTACAAATCCTACTTGGTCGTGGTGTATTATTTTTCTGATATGATGCTAAATTCTATTGGCTAGAATTTTGTTGAGAATTTTTGCATCTATATTCATGAGAGATATTGGTCTGTAATTTTCTTTTTTTGTGACGTCACTGCCTGGTTTTGGTATCAGCATTATGGTGGCTTCATAGAATGAATTTGGAAGTGTTGCTTCCTCTTCTATGCTCTGAAATAGCTTGAGTAGTACTGGTACAAGCTCTTCTGTAAATGTTTTGTAGAATTCTCCAGAGGAGCCATCTGGGCCAGGGCTTTTTTTGGTTGGGAGTTTTTTTATTACCTGTTCGATCTCTTCTCTTGTTATGGGTCTGTTCAGATTTTCAACATCACTTTGTTGTAGTTTGGGTGGGCCAATGATTCTATAAATTTATCCATTTCCTCTAGGTTTTCAAATTTGTTGGAGTATAGTTTGTCATAATATTCTGTTATAATCCTTTTTATTTCAGTTGGGTCTGTTGTAATGTCCCCCATTTCATTTCTTATTTGGGTTATTTGTGCCCTCTCCTGTTTTTCTTCTGTCAGTCTGGCCAGTGGTTTGTCGATTTTGTTGATTCTTTCAAAGAACCAACTTTTGGTTTTGTTGATTCTTTCTATTGTTTTTCTGTTCTCTATTTCATTTATTTCTGCTCTGATCCTTACTATTTCCTTTCTTCTGGTGGTAGTGGGCTTTCTTTTTTGCTGTTCTCCTTCTATTTGTTTGAGTTCTATAGTTAATGTTTTGATTTTGTCCCTTTCTTCTTTTTTGATACGTGCATCTATTGCTATAAATTGTCCTCTGAGGACTGCCTTTGCTGTGTCCCAAAGGTTTTGGTATGATGTGTTTTCATTCTCATTTGATTCTAGGAATTTTTTGATTCCATCTCTGATTTCTTCTATTATCCACTGGTGTGTAATCAGGGTATTATTCAGTTTCCATGTAGTTGATTTTTTTTCCTTGCTCTTTCTATTGTTAATTTCTACCTTGATGGCATTGTGGTCAGAGAAGATACTTTGAATGATCTCAACGTTTTGGATCTTGTTGAGGATTGCTCTGTGGCCTAAGATGTGGTCTATTCTGGAGAACGTTCCATGTGCATTGGAAAAGAATGTGTACTTTGCAGCGGTTGGATGGAGTGGTCTATATATGTCTATGAGGTCAGGTTGGCTGATTGTGCCCTTTAGGTCTTCTGTATGTTTGCTGAGTTTCTTCTTAGTTGTTCTGTCTTTTACTGAGAGTGGTGTGTTGAAGTCTCCTACTGTTATTGGGGAACTGTCAATTTCTCTTTTCAGTGTTCTTAGAGTTTGTTTGATGTATTTTGGAGCCCTGTCATTGGGTGCGTAGATGTTTAGGGTTATGTCTTCATGATGGATCGTCCTCTTAATCATTATATAGTGTCCTTCTTTATCTTTTACGGTAGATTTTGTTTTAAAGTCTATTTTATCGGAGATTAGAATTGCCACTCCTGCTCTTTTTTGGTAGTTGTTAGCTTGATATACTTTTTTCCAACCTTTGACTTTTAATAAAGTCACATCTTTGTTTCTAAGGTGTGTCTCTTGTAGACAGCATATTGATGGATCCTGATTTCTTATCCATTCTGTCACTCTCCGTCTCCTTATGGGTGCATTGAGTCCATTTACATTCAGTGTAATTATTGATAGATGTGAGTTTGTTGCTGTCATTTTGTAGTGCTTTTTTTTGCGGTGCTGAAGTTTTCTTTGTTCTTCTTACTCACTTGTGCTGAGTTGCTTCTGTTTGTGGAGTTTTTTTTCATTTCTTATTGTTTTTGTAGGTTTTGTTTTTGCCGAGACTTTGTTTTTTGTCTTTATTTTTATGAGTTGGTTAGTTAACTTTTTTTGTGGTTACCGTGAACTTTACCCTTATCTTTCTAAGTTTGAAGCAGTCTACCATTACTTGGTATTGCCTTGCCTTCCTCTCCATTAGAAGGTTCTATACCTATGCCATTTATTCCCTCTTTTATTGTTTTGATTTTGTTGTCATTTATTGATTAACTGCTCTGATTCCCTGTTGTATTTCTTTTGGTTTTGGATAGTCCTCTAGAGTTCCTGCGTCCTAGGTTCTGCCTGTGAGCTGAAGCTGTTTGTTCTCAGATCAAAGAACTCCCTTTAATATTTCTTGTAAGTTTGGTTTGATTTTTACATATTCCCTTAGTTTCTGTTTATCTGGAAATGACCTTATTTCACCATCAAATTTGAACGAGAGTTTTGCAGGATACATTATTCTTAGCTGAGAATTTTTTTCTTTCAAGATTTTATATATGTCATCCCATTGCCTTCTTTCCTGCAGGGTTTCTGCTGAATAATCTGAGCTTAGTCTTATTGTTTCCTTTGTATGTGACTTCTTGTTTTTCACGAGCTGCTCTCAGGATTCCTTGTTTGTCTTTGGTTTTGGCGAGAGTGAGTATGATATGCCTTGGTGATTTTCTTTTGGGGTCTCTTCTATATGGGGTTCGTTGAGCTTCTTGGATGGCCAGCTTTTCATCTTTCATGATATTGGGGAAGTTTTCTGTCAGCAGTTCCTCAATGATCCTCTCTGTGTTTTCTGTTTTCTCCCCCTGTTCTGGACTTCCAATCACTCGTAAATTTTTGCTTTCAGTTGTGTCCCACATAACTCTCAGGGTCTCTTCATTTTTCTTTGTTCTTTTTTCTGAGTTTACCTCAAACAGAGTTGTATCCAAGTGTTTGTCTTCAGTTCCACTGATCCTGTCTTCCACCGTTTCAAATCTGCTTCTCAGCCCTTCTATGACATCATCCGTTTCTGAAAGCTTGTTGCTTATCTTTTGGATTTCTAATTGTTGTCTTTGTATAATTTCTAGTTGTGAATTTATTTTGGCATTTTGTTCCTGCATCGTCGTCCTGAATTCTTCCAATTTTTTGTCTGTATTTTCCATGAATTTGTCAATTTTTTCCTCATGTTTGTCAGCTTTTTGTCTCAGTTCTTGGAGAATTCTGAGTATTAGAGATTTAAATTCCCTATCAGGTAGTTCTAGTGTATTTTCTTCCCCAGGAGAGTCATCTGGTGTTTTATTTTGGACGCCTATTGGAACCATCTTGTCCAGTTTTTGTAAATGTTTTGATATTGTCTGCTGTTTTGGGGGCATTCGGTAGTTATTTCTCTTGTTTATTGATTGTAGATTTGTTTGTTTCATCCCTTTTTTAAAAAAAAAATTTGACTATGTCGGAGCAGGCAGACTGTGTGTTCTTTGTTGTTTGCTTGTCTGTGCGCTCAATACTTTTGGCCTTCTCCAACTGGCAGAATCAGTCACTCAGATATGGTACAGCAGGGCAGGTCTAGCTGAA
Source organism: Dugong dugon (assembly GCA_030035585.1). Lineage (NCBI taxonomy): Eukaryota > Metazoa > Chordata > Mammalia > Sirenia > Dugongidae > Dugong > Dugong dugon. Next base: position 87,622,204 of record CM057474.1, on the reverse strand, counting down.
GGGGAGTTACTGGGAGAGGTTGTTTGTGGCACTTACTACAGCCACTAGGGCGGGTCGGTAATCAGTGCAGGGCAGGTTCCAGTAGGCCATGCCTGTACTGCTTGGTGGTGTGATGTCAAGCGCACGGTGCAGGTAGGCAGGATGCAGCGGGGAGATTGTTATGTGTGGAGCTGCGATGGATATGGGAGAGAGGAGAGAGGAATAGGAGCCAAAAACGTACAAACAAACAAAAAAGAATGCTAGGGGAGCTTGCTGTTGGAATGGAGAGATGAGAGACTATGAAATGGAGAAAAACAGAAAGGAGAAGAGGAAGAAAAGAAAAGAATGAATAAATAAAAATCAGAAAGGTTAAAGAACCGCAGAGTTCCCAGGGATCCCACCGATGGTGCTATGAGGTCTGCGGAAGTTGCTCTCAGGTGTTGCAGTACTGCCTGGTTAGAAGGCGTGGAGGTATACAACGCCTGGTATTCAAGGATAAGAAAGAGAAGGAAGATATAGAGATATGAGAGACTGAGCAATGAAGAAAGACAAAAAGGGAAAAAGACGGAAAAGAAAACAAAACAAATTAAAAAAAAAGAAGAAGAAGAAAGACCCCCCCAAAAAAACAGAAAGAAAAAGAAACCAACTAAGAAAAAAATGGCCTCAGGGATAGCTCTGCACGTCTGTGGAAGCTGAAGGGGAGTTCCTTGCCACGCAGCTCCGCCTAGTCAGAAAGGGCTCCCAACTCAAGAAAAGGAAAAGAAAACAGACAGACAATTCAAAACGAACAAATGAACAAAAGCCCCGGGATCCCACCAGTGCGGTAGCCCAGACCGGGAAGCAGCTCCACACTCGAATGGAGGTCCGCCGCCCTTCAGGAAGAAGCAAAGATGGCGCACGGAGCCAGGCACTGGAGCGAAAGGAGGGTGAGGCAGCGAGAAGCAAGAAAGAAATCAAAAGAAGCAGAAAAAAAAAAAAAAAAGCAACACCAGCAGCGAACAAATGGCACTCAGAGAGCCAGCTAATGTGGGCTGGTGTTTCTGGACAAGAGACTGTGTCCGCGGGAAGCAGAGGGGGCCGAGTGTGGGTGAAGAAGTGTAGAGAGTGGGAAAGCGTATATCACAAATTGCCGGCACTCTGCAGCCCCTCAGGAAGAAGCGAAGGTGGTGCATGGAGCCAGGCACTCGAGTGAAAGGAGGGGGAGGTGGCAAGAGGCAAGTGAGAAATCAAAAGAAGCAGAAAAAAAAAGGAACACTAGCAGCCAACACATGGCACCCAGAGAGCCGTCCGCTTGGGTGTGTGGAATCCAAGCAGCTGGTGCTTTCTGGTCAAGACACCGTGGCCGCGGGAAGCAGAGGAGGCCAAGCCGGGGCGAAGAGGGGTGGAGGGTGGGAAAACGCACACTGCAAATTACTGGTTGTTTTGTCTCCCGCTGGACGCTCCATGAGGCTGCTTTCTCATACCCCCGTTTGCTCGTCTCCAATAGGAGTCTAAGATGTTGGATCCGTGTTGCGTTAGCTGGTAGAGAACCTCTGCATGAATCTCTCCTCGCTCTCCATTCTCTGTCAGTTTTCTCACTCCATTTGGTGCTTGGCAGAGTTCTTTATCTCTTCATTTGATGTTTTAGGGTTTCAGGATTGTTGTATTCTCTGTTTGGCTTAATTTTCCTGATCTTTGCTGTGGAGGGATGGTGTGGTGCTTCTGCCTAGAGCACCATTTTGCCGGAACTCCCTAAGATTGTAATTTTTAGGGAAGCAGACTGCCACATCTTTCTCTCAGCGAGTGGTTGGTGAGTTCCAACCACCGACGTTTTGGTTTGCAGCCAAGTACTTAACCACCGCGCCATACCACCATGGCTCCCTGTACTGTCTGATAAAGTATTAAATAGCTTTACATAATACTACTGAATGCCCAAACAACCCTATGATGTAGGTACTTTTATCGTCCTTATTTTACAGATGAATCCACAGCTCAGAAAGTTTGATTGACTTGCCCAAGGACATATATTTAATAAGTGAATCCGTGCTTGAAAAAAACGACCACTGCCCCCATTTTGCCGTGATGCCTCCCCTGTGATTTCCGAATTGATTGGACCTGGTTGGTGAGAGAGACAGAAAACAGAAAACAAATTTCTATCCAAATTACAGTGCAGAGGGATATGGTAGTAATCATGACGGAACTGCTTTTTGCAAATGGCTATAATTGTTTTCATGATAGGCACGTGGGAGGTCATGCACTTTATTTTGACAATGCTTCCATTGTTGAAAGCACTTTTTAAACTGCCCCGCTGTAGAAATCATCATCAGACCATGTAAGATATTGCTGGGAACCTCTTCACATGAAAAATCATTAATCATTTGAGAGTCATTTTAATTTTCATAAATAGCCAAGATTGTTTCAGAGCTAAATTGAGAAAGGTGCTTACTTGCCATGAACACCTGAGAAAATAATAACAGTCATAAGATGTGTTGATTGCTGACTGTGCTAAGGGCTTTACAACCATTTTTCCCCCCATTCAAGCCTCCCTCAGAATAATCCCAAGAGTTAAGAGTCTTTATTATCCCTCCTTTATCGCAGTGGCAAAACAAGACATCAAACTGAGGCCAGGTCCTGCACTCACTGCTGTTGTATACTGCCTTCCAGATCTTTCCTTCTGATCTCCTATGTCAAATGCTGCTATGATGCAGGGTAATTATATAATTATCTGACTTTGATCAAGCAGGATAGAAGAGCTTCCTCAAAGTTTTCTCCCAAGAAACCCAGTTCCATAGACTTCATAAAAAGGGAGCTTTGAGAGGCATATGGAGCCCTGGCAGCTCAGTGGTTAAGAGCTCAGCTGCTAACCAAAAGATCAACAGTTTGAATCCTCCTTGGAAACCCTATGGGGCAGTTTTGCTCTGTCCTATAGGGTTGCTATTAGTTGGAATCGATTCAACGGCAACGGAATTGGTTTGGTGAGCATTTATACTTCTTACTGATTCTATAACACTTTTTTTTTTCACATTTTAACGGACACAGAATTAAAATGTGCTTTACAATTACTGTCAGCCAGGTGGCAGTTTTGATGTACTTGGTTTGTCTACACAAATTCTTCAGTACCTGCAGAGTAGATGTCAGAGGTTTGGATGAAAATCTTGGAGACAATAGTGGAGCAGTATTAAAAAGGCAGAATCATTACTGATATTCTTGATGGCACAGAAAACAATATTGTGGGAAAAAAACATGGGTGCAGGCAACGCTAAGACAAAAAGGGATCTATTTGTGATAGTATGAGGCCCACCCACGTTATGGAGGGTAATCTGCTTTACTAAAGGCTAACCGAATCACAAGCAACTCCTTCATAACAGAGTCTCGACTAGCATTTGCCCAAGTAACTGACCACCATAGCCTAGCCAATTTGATACACACAATTAACCATCACAGCACCCACTACTTTACATTAACAAATGCTTGTTATGGGCTTCTTCCCACTTGGCTTCAATTCCTTTAAGAAGGAGATTCTCACATTTGCATCCAAAACACCAAGCGCAGAGCTTGCATGAGAGTGTGTCTTTATAAATGCTTGGTGGAAGGAGAAAGGGAAGAAGACATTCATGATATCATGATATAGGTCTTTTGCCTTTTTTTTTTTTACTATGACAGTAACTGTTTTGTTAGCATGTTTGTGATAATCGTTGTCCCTTTCTGGGTTCTGGAAGATGGAATAGGGAAATTGGAACTAAATATTTCTCTTCTTTCTTAATAAGGTGCTTACATACTTTCACACGATGAATTTCTCTTAATTGTCCCCAAACCTGAGGCTGACATATCAAGTTTGTTAAGTGGCCTTGGGCAGATTAGAACAAATTGAATTTCATACGAATCAGTCCATGCAATTAGCACACAGTATTTGGGAATTCCAGTGCTGAGGAGCAATAAGAAAGCTCCAGAACATCTCAGCCAGGAAAGAGTGGTAGTTCAGCTCCGTTTTTATAGGACATTACAGTTTGCACAAGCTAGTGTAGTGGTTAAGTGCTACGGCTGCTAACGTAAAGGTCGGCAGTTCAAATCCACCAGGTACTCCTTGGAAACTCTATGGGGCAGTTCTACTCTGCACTATAGGGTTGCTATGAGTCAGAATCGACTCGACGGCAATGGGTTTGGTTTTTTTTTTTGGTTTAGTACCACTGAACTCTTTCAAATGCCACAAAACCTATCTCCATTAATGGGAGGAAGGAGGAAGAAAGAAATCAGTCGTATTAAATAGATATAGCTCCCAATCAAAGCTTTGATATATTTATGCATTCATTCATCTTTCCGTTCATTTATTCGTTTGTCTAAAATTATTTTTGAGATCTTTCTGCCCTACCTATTCACAGTCCTTTCAGTAAGCTGATCACCTTGCTCTCCAAGGACAACACCCACCTATATATGTTCTCCATATGCCTGCTTTGCTTACAGTCTTAATATTGCCTTGACTCCTTTACTACTATCCTACCAACTGCCTAGGTTATATACATGAGCACTATTTTTTTTTTTTTATGTAAAAACCATTTTTTTAAATTGTACTTTAGATGAAGGTTTACAGAACAAATAGTTTCTCATTAAACAGTCAGTACACATATTGTTTTATGACATTGGTTAACAACCCCACAACATGGCAACACTCTCCCTTCTTGACCTTGGAGGACCTTTTTTTTGGTGAAAATACACATAGCCAAAGTTACACCATTTCAAAAACTTGTACAATTCAGTGACAGCGATTACATTCTTCCCATTGTGCTGCTATTCTCACTATCCTTTTCCAAATTATTCCATCACTGTTATCTTCAACTCACTGCCCCCTAGGCTTCCCATGAGAGCACTATTTTTTAATTATCCTGTTTTTTCACACCATACTCCAGCATGTTTCAGTGCATGAATATGCAAACATGCACCCACTTCTGCAATCTGTCAAGAAATGCTGTTGAATCCTAAAAAATTTCTCAAATTTATCTTCATCTTTCAGTCTCCATGTCATTCTCTGTTTGAGATTTGCTCATCTTTCCCCAGATTATTGCATCAGCCTTCTAACTTGCCTCTGCACCCTCAATCTCTCTAATCCATTCGGAATGGCAACCAGAATAATTTACTTTTTCTAAAGAATAGATCTGATATTTTCACTCCCTATCTCAAAAATTTTAATGACTCTCTGTTTTTCTCAAACTAAAGTAACAAATTTCCAGCTTCCATTTAGGCATGTAGAAAGAGTATACTGATCATACTGTTACAATAATAATAACAACAAAAACTGAATAATTTGTAAAGTCATAACTTCTCTTGAATCCACTAAAAAGATCGGGATAACCAACTAATTCAAAATCTAAGGACAGTCAGGTACCTCCAAGAAAATATGGCATGCAAGTGCTTGTAGCAATGCTAGCTGCCATGTAAGCCAGTAAGAAGAACTCAGCTAAAATATGTAACAGATTGCTAAAACTGAGTGTGGGCTAGCACGAGAGTGTAGTGCCCCTGTGTGCACTAAGTGAAAGAGAATTTGTACACACTTGCAGGCTCTTCTCTACAGATCTCCATCAGGTTTTCACAAGAAAGTCTGGGGATAGAGTCAAGAGTCTAAAGAAAGCAATTTTTGTGGTCCTGACTTGGAGGAGGGAAACAACAGTTGTTGAGGGAGATGCCTGGAGCCCTGCCTGGATAGTTGTTTGCTATCTCCGTTATGGACCAAAAGCCTTAATGCAATCTGGAAAGGGGAGAAAAACTGTTCCCCTCATGACACAGGTCAAGACCCACTGCAGCTGGAAGAAGGCAATATGAACAAACCTCTGGTTAAGATATGAATATACCTTAGGTGTAGAACATTAAAGACCATCTACCACTGGCTGTTAACTGAAAGGCTGGCAGGTCGAATCTACCACCAGCTCCTTGGAAAGCCTATGGGGCAGTTCTACCCTGTCCTATCCAGTTGTTGTAAGTCGGAATCAACTCAGCGGCAGCAGGTTTGGTGTTTTTATTTTTGCCACTGAGGGAGATGTGGGATCACTGAAAATGCCCCACTCTTCAGGGCCAGGGACAGAGTGCCTGCCTGAGAATAAAGCTGTACCCACGTACCCCCTACCAGGCTATGAAGTCTATTGATGAGAGCAGTCAAGAGCATGAGAAGGACCTTATACTCTGAGGTACAGGAGAAAAGAGAAGACCTAGAACTGAGGGTGGAGCAATCACTGAGAAAACCTTCTGGTATAGCAGCTCCCACCCTAAACATAAAGTATTGCTAGAGGAATTTGAAGCTTGCGATGCACTGAATATAACCACCACCACAACAAAACCTAAACCAGCTCAACTTTTGGCGAGATTGACTCAATATCCCCATATTAAATGCCTAGCAAAAAAAAGAGTTTTCCCATTCCCAGGCATAAAACACACATTCATCTCGTTTTCTACTGTCCTACATGAGATGTTTTGTTTCCAACCAAAAATTACAAGACACATAAAGTAGTAAGGGAAAAAACAACACATTGTCAGCAGACAAAGCACCCACCAGAACCAGATTCAATATAAAACAGATGAAAATCTGTGTGACCTTAGGTTTGACAATGAGTTTTTAGATATTACATCAAAAACATAAGCAATAAAAGAAAAAAGATAATTGAACTTTATAAAATTTAAAAACTTGCTCTGCAAAAGCCACTGTTAGAAGAATGAAAAGACAAGCCACAAATCAGGAGAAAATAACTTTGAAATCACATAGCTGGTAAAGGACTTGTATCCAGAATATATAAAGAACTCTTAAAACTCAAGAATGGTAACAGTCAACCTAATAAAAAAATGGCCAAGGTATCTGAACAGATACTTCTCCAAAGAAAATATTGAATCACAAATAAGTGTATCAAAAGATATCCAACGTTATTAGTCATTATGGAGTGTAAATAAAAACCATAATGACATAACAGCCATTACACACATACTAAATAGAGTAGGAAAAAACACTAGTGATACCAAATACTGGTGAGGACTGACAAATGAGCCAGCCACTTGGGAAAACATTTTGTCATTTTCTTCTAGAAATAAACATGTACTTTTCATATGACCCAGAAATCCCACTCCTAGGTATTTATCCAAGTGAGTTGAAAACTTATGTTCATGCAATAACCTATACACAAATTTTCATAGCAGATTTATTCATTACGATCAAAAACTAGAAACAATCAAGATGTCCTTCAACAGGTGAATGGATAAAAATTGTGGTACACCATATGATGGGATACTATCCACCAATAAAAAGGAACAAACTATTGGTTCACAAAACATTATGGATGAATTTTCAATGCAGTTTTGACTGGACGTAAACACTGTAGTCTAGTTGGTAAGTTTGCATCTCAAAAGGATACCCAAAAAAACCCAAACCTGTTGCCATCGACTTGATTCCAACTCACAGCGACCCTATAGAATAGAGTTTTCTAGGATGTAAAATTTACGGAGGCTGACCACCACATCTTTCTCTCTCAGAGTGACTGGTGGGTTTGAACTGCAGATCTTTGTTAGCATCCAAGTGCTTAACTGTTGCATCACCAAGACTCCTTTTCCTCAAAAAATATATATTAGCAATTCTGAAACTGCTATACTAGGATTAAACAAACAAGTAAATTGTAGATCATGGGAGCCAGGTTCCTCATTGTCCAAAAAAGAAGTTACAAATAAGCAAGACACAATATTCAAAACGAATAATCAAGTCAAAAAAATACAACCACTCCCAAATTTACCATAAAAGAATTATTTTCTTATTAAATATATTTTCCAAGTAAATTTAGCAGTATCCCAGAACTCATTAAGTTACAATCTAGGGTTACATTAGAAGTACTAGTCACAAACTATGGCAGAAAATTAATATTTTCTGGGAAATGATGAAGTAAAAGAATAGGTAAACATTTCTATAAAGAGTCAGATAATAAATATCTGGACTATTTTATGGGCTATTAGGTCTCTTTCACAACTACTCTGTTGTAGCATGAAAGATAATATGTGAACAAATAAGTGTGTCTGTGTTCCAATGAAACTTTATTTGCAAAAACAGGTGGCAGGGTGGATTTGGCCTATGGTTGTTGTAGTTTGCCAATGCTTAATTTAGAGGATAAAGCAGAAACAAGAAGAAAATCCTCTTGGATTTAGCTTTAGTACAGTGACTGTCAATTATTGCCAATTATCTAGGCAATTTAAAACTTAATCAAGAGAAATGTCCCATTGAGGCATTAATTATGACACTGTGCAATTCGTAAGTTGGTGCAGACTGCTGTTCCTCTTGGAAAGCGCCATATAAAGCACTAAACTGCTATCAAAAGTGGAAATATTTATGAGTGTGCAGAAAGTGGCACATATCTGCTTCAGATCTTTTCTAAAACCTTTTCTTCCCCATAGTTTCCATTCCTAATACAAAATCAAATTTTTCTTTCCAGTTTCCTTTGACCTCAGCATTTTAGGTACCCCAATGCTGAGAAAGGTTCTGACTTGGGACACAGCCTTCACTCTTTCTTGGTCTGTTAGTCATCAGATCCCCAACACAAGACACTTGCCAAGCTCTATGCAATGTGTGGTTGCTCTAACAGTGAGCTTCTATCCATATTGTGATCACCCAACTTTCCAGAAAACCTATGGCCTTGAAATATCCATGGACCCAAATGTATGCTCTTCTCTCTTACTTAACCTTCTCCATCTAGATCCCAGATCATTTTTAGCTTTAGTGAAAACCGATATGTCCTCTGCCAAACACTATGCACCATAGTTTTTTCTCAACTTTTAAAATATCCTTGACGTGTGTGACATTTGTTACCTCAATAAGAGCGCAGATATTTAATTTTGTTATATTTATTTCCTTTCAGTATAGCACAACCTAACACTGTTCCCTCTAGACTAAATTCCAGTTTCACAGTCTTGGCTGTGAATGTGGAGAAAAAAGGAAAAGAAAAATAAGTGGAACAAATATAGTGATATGCACCAATGCCTACTACCACAAGGCTAAAGGTCTGGGATTTGACACTTGGCCTATTTTAAGACGAGCCTGCCTCACATCTGGAAATCAATCTCCATCCCTTTTGAGGCCAACTCTTGCTCGTTCAGTGACCTCCCTCTATCCTGTCTGCAGCATGGATACAAGGAGTAGGTAGAGGACTCAAAGATGAAAGGGTGATAGAAGATGGAAGAAGTCTGGGTCCCTGATCACCTGTGTGGAGTACACTGCATTTGACTGGGACTTCAGTGAGTAAGAAATAAACTTTTAAGGTGTTTAGCTACTGAGATTTTGGGATTGTTTGTTACATCAGATGACGTATTCTGAGCAATAAAACTTGCTTTAGTCTCCTCTCGTCTCTGAACTCCAAGGTGAGTCTCATGTTCCAACACTTGTTCTTAAGCTTTATTGAGCAGAACTAGGAGAGAAGGAAGGACAGAAGGGCAAAAATGTGGTAGATGGGAGGAAAATGGAAGCTTTGTAAGTATGTGTCTTAGGCTGGGTTCTCTAGGGAAACAAAACCAGTAAAGCGTGTAAGTACATATATATATATATATATATATATATATATATATATATATAAACCTTTGCCATCGAGTTGTTTCTGACTCATATTAACTCTATAGGACAGACTAGAACTGCCCCATACGGTTTCCAAGGAGCACCTGGTAGATTCAAACTGCCAACCTTTTGGTTAGCAGCCGTATCTCTTAACCACTACGCCACCACGGTTGGCATTGTGAATGAAGAGAAGCCTCTATCCTGACCCACATACTTGGGACATTCTGGCCTCTACAACCCTGTGAGCCATTTCCTTAATATAAGTCTCTCTCTGTGTATAAGTATGTATAGGGTCAGGATAGAGGCTTCTCATGATTCACGTAGACTCGGGCTGGTGACCCCAAGGTTGGCAGATCAGAGAGCAGGGCTTTTGCTCACAGGCTGTGAAGATTGACCAATCCCAAGATCTGCAGGCAAGACCACAGGTAAGCTGCTAGCTCAAGTCCCAAGAACCAGAGGTCAGATGAACAGGAGCCAGCTGCAGGATCGAGAGCCAGCAAGAGCCCACGAGCCTTGCCAGAATATCCACTTATATTTGATGCAGGCCAGATGCCCAAGGAAACTCCCATTCAACCGATTGGCTACTTATAGCAGATCCTATCATGGAGGTGATCACATTATATCAAATCTCAACATGGAAGTGATCACAACATCAAACGACTGCCAGACTGCATCATAACTGCCAAACCATGGAGAATCATGGCCCAGCCAAGTTGACACACAACCTTAACCATCACAGTACGTGAAGCAGCATATTTGGGCAAATATGAGAAGGAGTTTTGAGAAGTTTCCCACATCGCTGAACCTTAAGAAATACAAATAATCAACTTGAATTATTTTGAAATTACTCTCAGAATCACAGACTGTGTTCTCTTTCCTGTGACATTACTCTGGGACTGAAACTCATGCATCATGGCTTAATAAGCATTACACCTCCAGGAACTCATTTCTTCTTATAGTCAGAGGTATCTGAATGAACCTCACTCTGCAATCCCTGTTGGCTGTACACTTGTACAATTCAGTCTGCTGAATGCTGGCATGTATTTGTTTTAACATCTGGCAGAGAGGGATTTGGAAATAAGGTCCTAATTGCTTACCTAGTGCATGAGGCTAGTGCTCATATGAGCTTTGTCCTAAAGAGTCCCAAGAAAGTAGAGCTCCTGTCCTGGACTCCACTCCTCAGTGGGCCCCTTTGCATTTGGGAGTGCCTTCCTTGAAATTTTCTAAATTGCCCTCTGATGCTTGGGCCCAGCTGGGGCCAGCATTGGCTAGTACCCATTTCTCTCCTTCAGGGTTCTCTCTGCCCCTCTACCCTGGGTTTGACCAGATGCCCAAAGAGCTCTGGTGACTTCTGGGGGCCTAGTTCCAGGGAGGCAACCCCATAAGCAAATTGATTCCACTGGCTGGCATGGCATTTCTTCCGTGATAGCACATGAGAATGGGCTACCAGAATGGTGCTGACAGACTGATTTTGGGTTGCTCTCACTTGTCAAACACTGAACTAGCTTAAGGTTCTGGGCTACGGATAGTTCACTCTAGACCCCGGGGCTTGAGTTGCAAGTGTGGGCCCATCACTGGCAATCACTCCTTGTGTTTCCACCATGCTGCCATCTCTGGATTACAGCACCTGAGGGTGGTGGAGTAGCAGCAGTTATCCTTAACCCTGTGCACCCAGGTGGTCATCCCATTCCCTCTGCAGGCCCGATGCCATATGTTAGGCTGTCCTCCAGGAGTAGATGATCTCATCATCTCTAAGATTTTCCAGAGTGTTTCTCCAAAATGCCAATGGACCTTTCTGACTGAAGTCTTCTCTTGCTTCTAATCAACGTGCTGACACGTTTCACTACTGGGTCTATCCTAAGCCATGCCAGAGGAGGTGTAGACTTTCCTTGCACTAATGGGATTGTGCTTCTTGCTTCACTTATGGGCACCCCAATCATTTCGTTAATTGCCTTACTAAAATATAACATTTTCTACACAGTTAATGGAGTCCTTGGTGGCACAAACTTTTAAGCACTCAACTAACTATTAGCTGAAAGGTTGGCAGTTTGAACCCACCCAGAAGAGCCTCAGAAGACAGGCCTGGCAGTCTGCTTCTGAAAGGTTTCAGCCTTGAAAACCCTATGGGGCAGTTCTACTCTGCACACGTGGGGTCACCATGAGTCAGAACCGACTCAGCGGCAACAACACATAGTCAATCCCATTGTTCTTGTACATTTTCTCCTATTGCCTTTAAAATTCAAAAGACCTCCGTAATTTAGATGTTTGAATAAATATTGAAGTAGTTTATTCTAGGGTTTTTTTAGGTTATAAAATATTTAATCAAGCCAAAATTATTTTATCATATTAGTATTGCTGTTTTTGACAGTAGCTAAATTCGACTATTAGAGAGAAAAAGATCAGTTGGGTGTATCTAATTGTCTTCTTTACCCAGTGTGGTTTGCAGGCAAATAAGCTTGGTTGAATATGTTACTTAAACCAACTAAAAGAACAAATTTGACTGGAAAGGCATTGATTTTATGACTGCATGTAAATCTATCTGAAATGAGAAAATGTTCTAATGTGCTGTTTATTTCTCATTCTTATGTATTTGAAAATTCTTCACAAGATACTAAATCATGTAGTGAAGTCCTTTGGAAAGCATGCAGCATCAGAGCACTAATTCTACAGAATGTTAATCTGTATTGCATGAAAAAAGGGTGTCGTGGCAAAACACATTTGGGAAATGCTGGTTTGAACAAAATTAAATTGGTTTCTTTATTCAAGGGCTTCTCAGAGTATTTAATGTATGTTATATGTTTCTAAGAGTGTAATATGATATGTAGCATTGCCCAGGCTTACTGGGCCTTGACCTTCCCCCTTTCTCCCACTGTCCTGAGCGTCTTGCAGGCTAGTGTTCTATTATGGCACATGCTTTGGGAAATGCTCAAGTGTTGAAAAGAATCCTGAACTGGAAGTTAGGAAATCTTGAATGAGGCCTTTAGCCTCTCTGGAATAGTCTCATTTGCATAGTAAGTCCTGGACTTTAACAATAATTGTTGTTGCAGTTTGCTGTTGAGTCAGCCCCTGTTTCATGGAGACCCATGCACAACGGGATTGAATTATTATGATTCATAGGATTTTCATTGGCTGATATTTTGGAAATAGATAACCAGGCGTTTCTTTCCAGTTGGTCTTAGTCTGGAAACTGCTGAAACCCATTTAGTGTCATAGCAACACTTAAGCCCCCACTGACAGACAGGTGGTGGCTGCACTGAGGTGTATTGGCCAGGAATCGAACCTGGATCTACTGCACGGAAGGTAATAATTCTACCACTGAACCAGCACTGCCCTCTTTAACAGTAATCAGAAATCTGTAAAATGGTCTTCAAAAGTATGTTGGCTACCCTGTCCAGGTCTACCTATGGTCCTCTGTGTAGGTGTTGTCTAATGAAATCACAGGCACCGCATTATTATCTGTGTTTTACCTGATTCCTTCTAAAATTGAAACTGTAGAAGGGATATTAGGTGACCTTTAAGATCCTTTCCACCTCTGACATTCTTGGTTCAAAAGATCAACACTTTGAATTATATTAAGAAATAGCTTACAGTGTCCTGTTTGATCATGGAATTTTGTCTATGACATACCCGAGAAATTTAAGCTAACATAGAATGGGGGTTCCTGTATGTAGGGTCACCATACCTCCTGGTTTGCCCCGAACATTCCTTGTTTATAGTGGTGCCCTGGCATAACCATTGATAGCATCCTCTTTTACTTCAAAAGCTAAGTGATTACATAATGAATTATATGGCTACTCTACCTATACCTCTCTAGATCCTGACAATTTTTTTAAACAGATAACATATATGTATTTATGTCAACTAAGTACAGGTACTATTCTAGTGAAAAAGTGTGTATATACTAGCTATTTTATGAAGGATCCCTGGTGGCACAGTGGTTAAGTACTTGGCTGCTAAACAAAAGGCTGGTGGCTTGAATCCACCAGCCGCTCTATGGGAAAAGGATACGGCAGTCTGCTAGTCTGCTTTGATAAAGATTTACAGCCTTGGAAACCCTGTGAGGCAGTTCTACTCATTATGAGTTGGAATTGACTCATTGGCAATGGGTATATGTTGTTATTCTAATTTATGGATGGCGAAGTGATTATATAACTTTCCCAGTAACTAATGGGGAGCTAGAATTTGAACCCCAACAATCTAATTTCAGAGCCCCCTCCCTTAAATCTACACTGCAGCATACATTCCCACCCCTAATACCAGTTACTATACCTCTGAAACCTATAGACCACTCTATGCCTTTGCTCAAACTACTTTTCCATTGGAATATTCACCTCCCTTCCCTACCTTTGCCAGTAAAACCAGACCAGTTGCCAGCAAATCGATTCTGACTCATGGTGACCCCATGTGTGGCAGAGTAGAACTCCACTCCACAGGGTTTTCAAGGTTGGGACCTTTTGGAAGTGGGTTGCTAGGCCTTTCTTTTGAGGATCCTCTGGGTGGACTCGATCCACCAACATTTCAGTTAGTAGCCAAGCTAGTAATCTATTATGCCAGCTAGGCAACCCTGTTAATTTTGCTAAGTCTTTGCTTGGGAGTTTAACTTACCACAAAACCTTCTTCTTACACTCTAGCTCATAATGACATTTTATTTCTTGCCTCATTTCAACATATATTCAGATGTCCCCTTTGACAGTCATAAAGCATACAAGGATCGCATGCCTGTAGACCAAACTAAATTAGAAGGGCTAGGGCTGTAACTGAAACAGTGCTTTCTAAAGCGCCTGCTAAAGGGTAGCGGATATGGTACAGTCCTGATGAGTAATTACTGGATTTTGCATATACACTTACACACGTAAGCACAAATTCTAATCACCCTCCTTCTATTATCCTCCATGGTTAATACCATATTAACCCTGCATTTACACACACACACACGCACAATGAAAAGGATAATAATAAAAAAAACCCTCACTGTTTCAAAATGCTGTGTATTCTTGGATTTTAGTTGCATATCAGTGATATTATAGCGGTCAGAATATCAAGTCTGACTTTATTCTTGGGTTATATTTCATAGTCATGTTCTTCAAGGATCAGTTTCTACATCTGTGACAAGTTATCTGTGCAGTAACACATGCCCTGCCTACTTTATAAGGACTTCACCTGGCTTTACAGAGACAACATGTGGAGAAGTGCTTTGTAAATTGTAACCTGCTGTGCAAGTATATGGAAACCCTGGTGGTGTAGTGGTTAAGTGTTACTGCTGCTGACCAAAAGGTCAGCAGTTTGAATCCACCAGGCACTCCTTGGAAACTCTGTGGGGCAGTTCTACTCTGTCTTATAGGGTCACTATGAGTTGGAATCGACCTGATGTCAATAGGTACGGAGTAGGGTATGCAAGTTACAATTATTTTAATCACTTTAACATTTGCAATTATGAAGTAGTGACTATTTACAATTATAAAGTAGCTTGGATCCACAGGCAGGGAGAATAGAAGTTGGTAAGCAACATTTTCTGGAAGTCTTAATCCAGTTTGAAATCTGATGTTTCCCAGTTGATTTCTAATAAACTAAAGGAGTGGCAGGATCTAGGAAAGCCACTCCACAAATCAGCTAGCAGCTTCCAGGGGCAGCCCCAAGTGGACCATGTGAGGTCACAGTGCCAGGGGCAGGCACCTGCCTCTCCATTAAAATGCAAATAAGCTGCTAGAGCAGTTGATTCATTTGAGGCTGCTGGACAGCAAGCAGCATACAATCTCCTGCACTGTAGAAAGGGAGGCTGGCAAGGCATCCAGGGGTTCCCAGCATCTTTGCTGCTGCCTGTTCACAGACATCGTTCTATTACTTACCGTTTGGTGTTTCCATTTGCTCGGCTCACCTATTTCCCGTGATGAGCTCCTATCCTATCCCAGGTGGATTGCTGAGCTGCAATCCAATAGCACTTGGAGCCAGGAAATTATTTTTCTGATGTTCCTACTTCAGCTCCCTTTTTTGCACCTTAAGTTTGTCTTACATCTCCCCTCACCATCACCAACTCCAAATACATATTTCCTTCAACATCCTCTCATCCTAGGGAAAGCTGTAAGTCAAAAGAGGTTAGTTTGTCAGTTCTTGAAACATCGTGTCAGGACTAGCTGGAAAGAGAAAGAAGTCTAGAAGAAATGGCTGTGGACTAGACAGTTCTTACCCAACCCCTAATGTTAGTGGCTTGTAATCAGGGGACAAATACACTTGAGGTCACGAACACCTAATGGGTTAAACTGGCCATTGACCTCTGAGAGAGCAGGGCTGTCACCTCTGTTTCATGTCTCCCTGTTTAGGGAAAGCTTTTCCCATAGAGACCATTTCAGAGTTTCTTTGAATTCTGTTGGGAAGATTATTTGTTATCCTTGTAACTCATCTTAATTTTCTTTTCCCAAGGTAATTTGTTCTGCAGACATAGCCGCACATGTCTCTCCTCTTTGTATTTGGTTTTCTATGCAAAATAAAGAGCGAGCCCCCATTACTCAGAATGAGAATGAGGTAGGAATTCACATTTGATGACTCCCTATAATTGCTAGGCAGTGTTGCCTGTGCTTTACATATTTTTATCTCATGCAGTTCTCACAACACCACAGTGAAATAGGCATTATTGTCCCTAGTCTAAGAACAAGATATCTAAGTCTCAGGGAGCTTAAGAGTCCCTAAATAGGGCTGGATTTGAACCCAGATCTTCCTGGACACAAATGCCCTTGCTTTTTTCTGATATACCAGCAAAGAGGAAAGGAGTATTCTGTTTTTTTAGCTTTCTGATTAGTTGACAAGAGGCAGAAAAATATTGCTATTATAAGCACACTTTGATGATAACATTTCTAAAAAGAGACATTCCTTAGTAAGTAATGAATGCTCTTTAACTTAAAAAAATTAACTATTTTGAGATGATTGTAGATTCATTATGCAGTTGTAAGAAATAATACAGAGATCCCATATATTCTTTACCCAGTTTCCCCAAATAGTAACATATTGCAAAATTATAATACAGTATCACAATCAGGATATTGACATTGATACAGTCAAGATATAGAATATTTCCATTATCACAAGAATCCCTTTTGTACTCACACCCATTTCCTTCCCATCTCCACCCCTTTCTTAACAACTGGCAGCCATTAATCTCTTCTTCATTTTTATAATTTTGTCATTTCAAGAATGTTATGTAAGTGGAATCATAGAGTATCTAATCTTACGAGATTGGCTTTTTTTTTTTTCCACTCAGCATAATTCCCTTTAGATTTATCCAGGTTGTTGCAAGCATTGATAGTTCATTCCTTTTTATTGATGAATCCCATCTCCTGGTATGGATATGCCAAAGTTTGTTTAACCATTCCTGTTGAAGGACACCTGGGTTGTTTCCAGTTTTTGGATATTTTGAATGAAGCTTCTGTGAACACTAGTGTATAGGTTTTTGTGTGAACAGACCCCTTCATTTCTTTTAAATAAGTGCAATTGCTAGGTCATATGGTAGTTACATGTTTAATTTTCTGAAACGCTGCCGAATTATTTTCCAGAACAGCTCTATCATTTTCTATTCCCACCAGAAATGTATGAGCGATCCATTTCCTGTGTGTCATTGCTAGCGTTTGCTGCTGTCACTATTTTTTTTTTCTTTAGCCATTCCTATAGGTATGTAGTGATATCTCATTGAAGTTTTAATTTGTATTTCCGTAATAGCTAATGATGCTGAACATCTCTTTATGTACTTTTTTGCCATCTGTACTGAATATCTTTATCAGTGAAATTTCTCGTGTCTTTTGCCCATATTCTAATTGGTTTGTTTGCTTTTTTTTTTTTTACTGTTGAGTTTTGAGTGTTCTTTATGGATTCTGAATGTTAGTCTTTTGTCAGATATGTGGTTTGCAAATATTTTCTCCCACTAGGTAGCTAGTCTTTTCATCATCCTAACAGAGTCATTTGCAGAGAAAAAAATGTTTAATTTTCATGAAGTGCAATCTATCAATTGTTCCTTTTGTCGATTGTACTTCTGGTGTCAAGTCTAAGAACTCCTCGCCTAGCCCTAGATCCCACAGATTTTCTCCTATGTTCTTTTTTTTAAAAAGATTTTTATAATTTTATATTTAAGTTTGTGATCCATTTTGAGTTAATATTTAAGTTTTGAGACTTGGTTTGAAGTTTGTTTATTTTTGTTTTGCCTATAAATGTCCATTTGTTCCAGCATCATTTGTTGAAAAGGCTATTTTCCTCTTGCTGAATTGCATTTGCACCTTTGTCAAAAATCAGTTGGGCTTATTTATGCGAGTCTATTTCTGGGTTCTGTATTCCCACTGATCTATATATCTATTGCTCTGCCAATACCAAACTGTTTTGATGACTGTAGCTACCCTAGAATACTGTTTGGAAGTTTCCTAAAGTTTATTTTTTAAAGACTCCTATTGGTTCACCTTAATTTGGCTTACAATTTTGAGTCTTCATCCAATCCACTGTTAAGGTAAAACTTCTTAAATGACTTTTATGTAGTACATTTTTTTTTCCCCTCCTGTCAAGGTCATTTAAAAATATATGCACAACAGGGTTATTTAAATTATTTTCTGGCTTTTTCCACCCTGCTACTGTTAACAATTTTTCCTGTCTGAAGGACTTACAATGTAGTGAACAGAACAGAACAGGTATGAAGAAAACCAAAGACATAAGGAAAATAGTAGCCCAGAGGACTAAAGGACCAGAGACTCCACCAGCCTGAGACCAGAAGAACTAGATGGTGCCCGGCTACCACCAACGACCACCCTGATAGGGATCATAACAGAGAGTCCTGGACAGAACGAGAGAAAACCATAGAACAGAATTCAAATTTACCTAAAAAGACCAGATTTACTGGTCTGACAGAGACTGGAGGAACTCCCAAAACTATGGCCCCAACCTGCTCTGCTAACCAGAACCGAAACCATTCTTGAAACTCATTTTTCAGACAAAGATGAGACAGGCCTGTAACCCAAAAAATAACACTTGTGAGGAACATGCTTCATAGTTCAGTCAAATATACGAGACCAAATGGGCAGCTCCTGTACAAAAGCAGGACAAGAAGGCAGGAAGGGATAGGAAGCGGACAATTGGACACAGGAAACCCAGGGTGGAAAGGGGGAGCATGCTGCCACATTGTGGGGATTGCAACCAATGTCACAAAGCAGTATGTGTATAAATTTTTGAATGAGAAATTAACTTGAGCTATAAACTTTCACCTAAAGCACAATAAAAAAAAAATAAATAAAAAAGAACAGCTGTAACTACCTAGGACATTGAGTCATGGAGTTCTTATGAGTTGGAACTGACTTGATGGTACCTAACAGTAACAGCAACAATGTTGGGGAGTAGTTGGAAAAAGCAGGCACTGGAGAAAAGATGCAGTCAGTCAAACAGCACTTATACCATCAAAAGCTGAGGCCAAAGACTCACCAGAGCACCTTCCCTCTACCCAAGGCCTCATCCCTGGAGATTACGATTCAGTCAGACCTGAGTAGGGTCTGAGTTCCTCTGTCATTGAAAAGTTCCCCATATGATTCTGATTGAAATCCTTCTTTGGGTTTACAACTGGAGAAACTTTTAAGACTATCTAGTTCTATCCTGCTGCTTAATAGGTGGGACCTATAGATTATTGTTGAAGGACAAATGAAATTTTGGCACAAGAAAACTGATGGTACCTATAAAACAGAAGGATGAAGAAAACTAATTTAAATGATTAGTGATTTAAGTGAGACTAAAAGCTGTGACTTCAAGTCTTTTAAACTTCACTTTGGTTTCTTAATTCTAGTGTGCATATTCAAACCTGGGCCTTGGTTTGAGCAACTCAAGGACTTTTAGGCTTGGTTCCTGATTATACTTCTGGATTGTTTTGATTAAACTGCTTGTTGAGCATAAAAACTGTTGTTTGTTTTGTACATTGCTCAATTCTTTTTATTTATTTATTTTTATTTTTTTATTGTACTTCAGGTGAAGGCTTACAGAACAAATAGTTTCTCATGAAACAGTAATACACATGATGTTTTATGACATTGGTTAACAACCCCACAACATGTCAACCCTCTAACTTCTCAACCTTTTTTTTGGTGAAAATACACATAGCCAAAGATATACCATTTCAAAAATTTCTACATGCACAGTTCAGTGACGTTGACTACGCTCTTCCAGTTGTGCTGTTATTCTCACTTAAGATGAAGGCTTACAGAACAAAATAGTTTCTCATTTAACAGTTACCACAAATGTTGCCCTATGACAACAGTTAACAATCTCACAACACATCAGCAATATCCTTACTCAACCTTGGGTTCCCTATCACCAGCTTCCTTGTCCCCTTCTGCCTTCGGGCCCTTGTCACTGGACTCCTGTACCTCGTTAGTCTCATTTGGTTTTACAGGCTGTCCACTCCCAGGCTGAACAGTGAACCTCAGAGGTAACTTCACCACTGAGCTAAAAGGGTGTCTGGGGGCCATACTCTCGAGGTTTCTCCAGGCTCCTTTAGGCCAGTAAATCTGGTCTTTTTTTTTTGTGAGTTAGAATTATGCTCTACATCCTTCTCCAGCTCTGTCCAGAACCCTCTGTTGTGATCCTGGTCAGAGCAGTCAGTGGTGGTAGCCGGGCACCATCTAGCTGTACTGGACTCAGTCCGGTGGAGGCCTTGGTAGCTGTGGACAGTTAGTCCTTTGGACTAATATTTTCCTTGTATCCTGTTCTCTTCGTTCTCCCTTGCTCCCGAAGGGATGAGACCAGTAGAGTATCTTAGATGGCCGCTCAGGCTTTTAAGACCCCAGACACTACTCACCAAAGTAGAATGTAGAGCGTTGTCTTCATAAGCTGTGTCATGCCAACTGAGCTAGATGTTCCCCGAGACCATGGTCCCCACAGCCCTCCGCCCAGCAATTCAGTCCCTTGGGGAGTTTGGATGTGTCTATGGGGCTTCCATGACCTTTCCTTGTACAGGTTGTGCTAGTTTCCCCTGTATTGTGTACTGTCTTACCCTTCACCCAAGATACCACTTATCTATTGCCTATTTAGTATTTCCCCCCACACACACCCCTCCCATCCCTGGTAACCAACAAAGATTGTTACATTTTGTGTGTGAACTTTTTCATGGGTTTTTACAATAGAGGTCTCATACAATATTTGGCCTTTTGTGATTGACTTATTTCACTCAGCATAATGTCCTCCAGTTTCATCCATGTTATGAGACGGTTCACAGATTCATTGTTGATCTTTCTCCTTGCATAGTACTCCATTGTGTGTATGTATCATAGTTTGTTTATCCATTCATCTGTTGATGGGCATCTAGGTTGTTTCCATCGTTTTGCTATTGTGAACAATGCTGCCATGAACATAGGTGTGCATATGTCTATTCGAGTGACGACTCTTATTTCTCTAGGATATATTCCTAGGAGTGGGATTGCTGGATCGAATGGTATGTCTATTTCTAGCTTTCTGAGGAAGCACCATATCATTTTCCAAAATGGTTGTATCATTTTGCATTCTCACCAGCACTGCTCAATTCTTAATGCCTAGAAGTGATTGTCACATAGTGACTGTATATTCTAATGCATTAAAAGAATAAACAATACTGAATTACTAGTCCTCTGGTTTATGATCATGGCTCTAATGTGGCCCCTAGGCCCTGGCCCTCACCTCTCTGACCCTTAGTTTCCTCATCTACAGAGTGAAGGTGTAATAGTGGGTAATCTTTCAGGTCTCTCCAGATCTGGCATTCTAATTAAATAAGATACTACCTGTGAGGTATTTAGTATGGTGTATTTGGATGTATAATCAAGAGTAGGAAGCTTTTGTATTGAAGGAGAAAATTGTTAACAGATTTAGGAAGCAGAAAATGCATTAAAATATATACTTGAAATTGTAAAATTGCAGCCACAGTTGGATGAGGTAGAAGATCTTATGAGTAGTATGAGGGCTTGGAAAACTTTTAGTTTTATATTGAGATATTTTAAATAAAAAAAATACACTCCTGGAAATTACAGTGAATGTAGCCTAATCAATGAGGTAATCCTGGTCCACTGGACAGAGAGGAAGGAGCCTTCATGGTTTTCACATCTTGTAGCCTTAAGAGTTGAGTGAATCAAGAGCACTCTTAGAGCCCCGCAAGCATAGATAACTCCGAGCAAAGAGGGACCTTGGCCGCCACTACACCTGGTTGCCTAGGCAACAGAGCCCCTTGCTATTATACATCACAACAAGAAAAACTAGGTACAAAGGAAGAAAACAATAGTCAAGGGGGCGAGAGATACGTTTGGATATCTAACTGTGAAGGAAGTTTGAAATGGTATTTGGGAGGACTTTGTGCTGCAAAGGATGAGATCAAAAAGGATGGAGCAAAATTGAGTTCTGCTTCAAAAGGTAATACTGGAATGCGTGTTCAAGAGTGTCTAATACAAAGTATGCCAAGCCTTTCTCCTGCTAGTGTGGTCATGTTGTTGTTGCTAGGTGCTATTCAGTTGGTTCCGACTCATAGCAACCCTATGTACAATAGAATGAAAACCGCCCGGTCTTGCACTGTCCTCACAATTGTTATGCTTGTGTGGTCACAGAGAGTGCCAGTAAATTGAGTGCATTAACCAAAGTTGTCTCACCTGTTCTGCTGACAAAATTCCCTATAATTCTCAGAATCTTTCTCAATGCAGCACTCCATACAGCCACCAACACATTTGAATGGGCATATGAAATGAAACTGATTTGTCAATCTTGTCATCTCTGCTCCATGGTTGGCGGCTGCATAGGAGGGGCAGATGTTCCTCCTCCCAACATTGCATAACAAAGTCTCTTAATTACTGGGAAAATAGATGGAAGGGAAGATGGTGCAGAGTCTTAGCCATTCTCAAAATGCTGCCTTCTGAACACTGCTTCAGACTCTGGAGAAATTTACTCTCCATCTCTGTGTTTTGGCCTTTCTTGTCCTAGGAATAGCAGATGACCAGCTTAAGGAGAAGGACAGTATGTGTGACTGTATTAGCTTCGTAGGGCTGCAGTAACAAAGTACCCCAAAGTGAGCGGCTTAAAGCAACAGACATGTATTTTATTGTCTCACACATCTAGAGGCTGTTGTTGTTAGGTAATGTCAAGTTGGTTCTGACTCATAGCGACCCTATGTACAATAGAACAAAACACTGCCTTGTCCTGCGCCATCCTCACAAGTGTTACTATGTTTGAGCCCATTGTTGCAGCCACTGTGTCCATCTATCTCACTGAGGGTCTTCCTCTTTTTTCTGATCCTCTACTTTACCAAGCATGATGTCCTTCTCCAGGGATCTGTCCCTCCTGGTAACATGGCCAAAGTACATGAGACAAAGTCTCGCCATCTTTGCCTTTAAGGAGCATTCTGGTTGTACTTCTTCCAAGACAAATTTGTTCATTCTTCTGGTAGTCCAGGTGTATTCAATATTCTTCACCAACACCATAATTCATATGCATCAATTCTTCAATCTTCCTTATTCATTGTTCAGCTTTAGCATGCATATGAGGCGATTGAAAACACCATGGCTTGGATCAGGTGCACCTTAGTCCTTAGAGTGACATCTTAGCTTTTTAACACTTTAAAGAGGTCTTTTGCAGCAGATTTGCCCAATGCAATATGTTGTTTGATTTCTTGGCTGCTGCTTTCATGGGCGTTGATTGTGAATCCAAGTAAAATGAAATCCTTGACAACTTCAATCTTTTCTCCGTTTATCATGATGTTGCTTATTGGTCCACTTGTGAGGATTTTTTTTTTTTTTAATGCTGAGGTGTAATTCATACTGAAGACTGTAGTCTTTGGTCTTTATCAGTAGGTGCTTCAAGTCCTCTTCACTTTCAGCAAGCAAGTTGGTGTCATTTGCATATTGCAAGTTGTTAATAAGTTTTCCTCCAAACCTGATGCTGCATTCTTCTTAACATAGTCTAGCTTCTCGAATTATTTGCTCAGCATACAGATTGAATAAATACGGTGAAAGTATACAACCGATACTCACCTTTCCTAAGTTTAAACCATGCAGTATCCCCTTGTTCTCTTTCAACGACTGCCTCTTGTTCTATGTACAGGTACCTCATGAGCACAATTAAGTGTTCTGGAATTTCCATTCTTCCCGAAGTTATCCATAATTTGTTATAATCCACACAATTGAATGCCTTTGCATAGTCAATAAAACACAGGTAAACATCTTTCTGGTATTCTCTGCTTTCAGCCAAGATCCATCTGACATCAGCAATGACATCTCTCATTCCACACCCTCTTCTGAATTCAGCTTGAATTTCCGTTAGTTCCCTATCGATGTACTGCTGCAACTATTTTTGAATTATCCTCAGCAAAATTTTACTTGTATGTGACACTAATGACATTGTTTGATAGTTTCCGAATTTCACTGCATCACCTTTCTTCGGAATGGGCACAAATATGGATCCCTTCCAGTTGGTTGGCAAGGTGGCTGTCCTCCAAATTTCTTGGTGTAGACGAGTGAGTGCTTCCAGCTTTGCATCTGTTTGTGGAAACATCTCAGTTGGTATTCTGTCAATTCCTGGAGACTTGGTTTTTCACTAATGCCTTCAGTGCAGCTTGGACTTCTTCCTTCAGTACTGTGGGTTCCTGATCATATGTTACCTCCTGAAATGGTTGAACATTGACCAGTTCTCTTTGGTACAGTGACTCTATGTATTCCTACAGTCTAGAAGCCTGAATTCAGATTGTCAGCAGGGCCATGATCTCTCTGAAGGCTCAAAGGGAAGATGCTTTCTAGTCTCTCACAGCTTCTGATAGCCTCTGACATTACTTTGTTTTCAGTTGCAGCTTAACTCTATCAGTATCCCAGTCTTCACATGACTGTTTTCTGTGTGTTTGTCTCCATGCCTCTTCTCTTTTAATAAGGACATGGCTCCTATTGGTCTAGGACCTGCCATATTCCAGTATGACCTAATGTTAACTAATAGCATCTATGAAGACCCTGTTTGCAAATGAGGTCACATTCACACAACTTCAATTTTGGGGAACACAATTCAATCCATAACAGTGATGTCTGGAGAAATAGAATCCAAGTGGAGTGTTGTCTGAATGGATGACAGCTCTTCAGTCTTTAGCATGATCTGGCCTATTGAGGAAGAAAACAAGCCTCCAATACCAGTATCTCACGTCTTTGCTGGAGTGGACATAAACGTATGATGAAGGCAGGGCTGGGTTCAAATCCTGTCTGTGCTGCTTGCTAACTATGTGATATTGGGCAGATTTCTTAAACATCCTGAACTTTAATTTATTCATCTGTAAATTGAGGGTACTAATACCCACATTAGAGATTTATTACAAACAATTAAATTTATCCTAAACAGTTAAACAAGTGCATTGGTATATGAAAAAAGTTTAACAAAACGCTTAACACATTTTAAATAACACAGTTATTAAATGTCAGTTATCATTAGTATTCTAGGTACATTTCCATAATAATCTACTAAGTCTAGGCAATGTTTTTCCTTTCATGTTATCTATCTTGCATTGCTTAGTTATCTGAGCTGAACATCTTATTGGAGAAATCCTTGCTGCCATTAATAAACTGAATGCTTCTTTAATGTATTTATTTATTTTTATTCCCTGCATCTCCTGCCTCTCTGATTATACTTTACACATCTGAGTTTCAGAAGATACTAAGCACATTCCCACCTCAAGGACCTTGCACCTGTAGGGTTTACTCCCTAACGCTTTCTACCCCCGGGTATTCACATGACGCTCTCATGCACACTCTCTTTCTTTCTCTCTCCCCAAGTTTAGTCAAGTCTTTGCTTCAATGTCACCTTTGCAGAGGCCTCCTAGACTTACCACTAGGTCTAAAATATGTCCATCTCCACCCTAGATACTTCCTGTATCCTAACTCTTCTTAATTTTTCTTTGTAACACTTTTTCTTACTGAAGTTATGTATTTGTTTCCTTATTTATTGATTGTTTCCACCAAAATATCGATGAGGACAAGATCTTTCTTTTTTTCTTTTTTTTTTCAGTCTTGTTCACTGCTGCATGTCCAGTGCCTAGAACCAGGCCTGGCACATGGCAAACACACACACACACACACACACCCCCCCCAACACACACACACAAAATGGATGGATAAATTAATAAGTGAATGAGCACAGGTTTGCTCCAAGTTTAAAACCCCTTGTAACCATTATAAACAGTGCTGCAATCCTATAAATAACACCTTGGACACATATATGGACATTTCTCTAGAGAAAACATAGAGTGTGTCCGTTTTCAACTCTGTTGTAACTTGCCAAGTTGTTCTCCAAAGTAGTCATATCTATTTACACTCTCACTGGCACTGGCAGTTCCTATTTCTTCATATTCTGTCAACACTTGATATTATCAGATTTGAAAATTTGCCTATCTAGTGGTGTGTATATATATCTATATTTTTTAAATGTGTGTTTCCACGATTACCAATGAGGCTAAGAAAATACCCTAGCGAATTTTTCCAGTATGCTGTGACGCTCATTTATAGCATTACCACAGTGGTAGTATCTGAGGGACTGAAAAGTTTTACCTTTCTCTTCTCAGAGCCAGGCCCTTCAACGTAATACTCACCTCTCACTTTTAGTAGAGCTTCCTTTTGGAATCTTTACGACCTGTGCCTCACTAGTAATGGGAAAAGTGGAACAAGTGACAAACACTGGGCACTTTTGAATTCTGGCTGTCCCTGGTGTGAGCAAGGTGTTTAGCCTTTCTGAAGGTAGGATTAACCAATACTCCTGTCCTCCACCCATTACAGTGTTGGTGTGATGTCTAAAGAACTATGTAAACCTTGAGTATTATCACGCTCCATCTGCTTACCACCCTGAGGATCTCCTGCAAGGGCTTTCCTCCTTGCAGCTAAAAGGCATCCAGAGGGAGCACATGGTACCCTCTATTAAGGACTCAGTGTGAGATTGAAGCTAATCTTCCCTGTGACATTTTTTGATTTAGCAAGTGAATGGTTCAACTACAGACAGCCTATAAGGCCAGTGGGAGTCCTATTCAATAAGGAATTTACTCCTTCAATAATGAATGCTCCTCCTGCACTCTGAGGCTGACCCTCCAATGTTAAAAGAATGAGTACAATCGCTCGCTCCCATGTGACAGTGCCTGCCTCCCAGGGTTTCCCAAGGAGCTGGAACAAAGGTCCCTTAGTGAAGTCTCTAAACTCAGTGAAGGGCCAATTGCCAATTTTAAGTGAGATTTTTCACATGATGGAAGTTTGTCCTTAGGTTTTGGATTCCTGTTTCCCTTATTCATATGCAGGGGTGCCATATTGCTCTGATTGCATGGCCCCCTCTGTCCCCATACTGAGCTCCTTCATCCTGCCAGAGCTCCAGGGGATTTTCATTTTTTCAGGGATCAATGCTTTAATCTCCAGGGATTAAGTTTTAGGAATTTCAGGTCTCAGCTGGTGTGTGGGGGATGTCATTGGGGAACAAAAGAGCCTCGTGTAGCCTAGGTCAGGTGGTGCCCTTGATCAGAGACAGCAGGTTAGAGCCAGCCTGAGTGGAAGGCAGCCCCAGTCGAGGTACAGTCACAGAAGGGGGGCAATTAGAAACTGGGAAGCAAGATGTTCTGGGAGGCAGGAGGCCACTGAGATGGCCAGGGATTTACAGTCACACACATTTTCAATGGAAAAGCAATTTGAATGTGTTAGTTGTTTTTCTTCTTTTCTTTAAAGAGATGTTTTAAGAAAAAATAAAACAAAAACGAAACTATACTTTTGAGCCCACTTTATCAAAAGGGATCCTAGTAAGATTTCAGTATAATGTAGCCCCTGCAGTTAGGGGGATTTCTTGGTGAACTCACTCTCCTTTTCTCTGTCAGAGAAAGAGCCTTATGAGACAAAGCAAGAAGATACATCGCAGTGGTGTTTCTTTTCTGGAACAGTTCCTTAAAAGCCTAGTATCCAAGTACTATGTTCATATGAAATGCATGCTCATCTTCATAAAAAGAACAAACAAATGTGCCCAGCATTGTACTGCATATTTCATGTTCTTTACTGCATTTAATCCCCAATGTGTCTGTCAGTTTGTCGGACTGTGGGGGCTTGCATGTTGCTGTGATGCTGGAAGCTATGCCACCGGTATTCAAATACCAGAAGGGTCACCCATGGTGGACAGGTTTCAGCTGAGCTTCCAGACTAAGACAGACGAGGAAGAAGGACCCGGCAGTCTACTTCTGAAAAGAATTAGCCAGTGAAAACCTTATGAATAGCAGCGGAACATTGTCTGGTACAGTGCCGGAAGATGAGCCTCCGAGGTTGGAAGGCACTCAAAAGACGACTGGGGAACAGCTGCTTCCTTAAAGTAGAGTCGACCTTAATGACGTGGATGGAGTCAAGCTTTCGCGAACTTCATCTGTTGATGTGGTACAACTCAAAATGAGAAGAAACAGCTGCAAACATTCGTTAATAATCGGAACATGGAATGGACAAAGTATGAATCTAGGAAAATTGGAAATCGTCAAAAATGAAATGGAACACATAAACATCGATATCGTAGGCATTAGTGAGCTGAAATGGATTGGTATTGGCCATTTTGAATAGGACGATAATATGGTTTACTATGCTGGGAATAACAACTTGAAGAGGAATGGTATTGCACTCATCATCAACAAGAACATTTCAAGATCTATCCTGAAGTACAGTGCTGTCAGTGATAGGATAATATCCAAATGCCTACAAGGAAGACCAGTTAATACAACTGTTATTCAAATTTACGCATCAGCCGCTAGGCCAAAGATGAAGAAATTGAAGGTTTTTACCAACTTCTGCAGTTTGAAATTGATCAAACATTCTATCAGGATGCATTGATAATTACTGGTGATTGGAATGCCAAAGTTGGAAACAAAGAAGAAGGATTGGTAGTTGGAAAACGATGCCGGAGATTGCATGATAGAATTTTGCAAAACCAGTGACTTCTTCATCGCAAATACCTTTTTGCACCAACATAAATGGCAACTATACACATGGACCTTACCAGATGGAATACACAGGAATCAAATCGACTACATCTGTGGAAAGAGACAGTGGAAAAGCTCAATATCATCAGTCAGAACAAGGTCAGGGGCCAACTGTGGAACAGACCATCAATCGCTCTTATGCAAGTTCAAGTTGAGACTGAAGAAAATTAGAAAAAGTCCATGAGAGCCAAAATACGATCTTGAGTATATCCCACCTGAACTTAGAGACCATCTCAAAAATAGATTTTATGCATTGAACACTAATGACTGAAGACTAGACAAGTAGTGGAGTGACATCAAAGATGAGAAGAGAGCAAGAGGTCATTAAAAAGATAGGAAAGAAAGAAAAGACCAAAATGAATGTCAGAAGAGATTCTGAAACTTGCCCTTGAACGTCGAATAGCTAAAGCAAAAGGGAAAAATGATGAAGTAAAAGAACTGAACAGAAGATTTCAAAAGGTGGCTCGAGAAGACAGAGTAAAGTATTATAATGCCATGTGCAAAGACCTGGAATTAGAAAACCAAAAGGAGGAACACCACTGGCATTTCTCAAGCTGAAAGAGCTGAAGAAAAAATTCAAGGCTAGAGTTGCAATAGTGAAGGATTCTATGGGGAAAATATTAAACAGCACAGGAAGCATCAATAGAAGAAGGAATACACAGTCATTAAATCAAAAAGAACTGGTCGATGTTCAACCATTTTGAGAGGTAGCATATGATCAGGGACGGATGGTGCTGGAGGAAGAAGTCCAAGCTACACTGAAGGCACTGGCGAAAAACAAGGCTTCAGGAATTGACGGAGTCTCAACTGAGATGTTTCAACAAACATGCAGCACTGGAAGTGCTCACTTGTCTATGCCAAGAAATTTGGAAGACAGCTACCTGGCCAACCAACTGGAAGAGATCCATATTTATGCCTATTCCCAAGAAAGGTGATCCAACCAAATAAGGAAATTATCAAACAATATCAGTAATATCACACACAACTAAAATTTTGCTGAAGATCATTCAAAAGCAGCTGCAGCAGTATATTGACAGGCAACTGCCAGAAATTCAAGCCGGATTCAGAAGAGAATGTGGAATCAGGGATATCATTGCTGATGTAAGATAGATCCTGGCTAAAAGCAGAGAATACCAGAAAGATGTTTATCTGTGTTTCATTTGACTAGGCAAAGGCATTCGACTGTGTGGATCGTAACAGATTATTAATAACATTGTGAAGAATGAGAATTCCAGAACACTTAATTGTGCTCATGAGGAACCTGTACATAGATCACGAGGCAGTCGTTCAAACAGAACAAGGAGATACTGCATGGTTTAAAGTCAGGAAATGTGTGTGTCAGGGTTTTATCCTTTCACCATACCTATTCAATCTGTATGCTGAGCAAACAATCCAAGAAGCTGGACTATATAAAGAACGGGTCATCAGGATTGGAGGAAGCCTCGTTAACAACCTGCGTTATGCAGATAACGCAACTTTGCTTGCTAAGGGTGAAGAGGACTGGAAGCATTTATTGATGAAGTTCAATGACTACAGCCTTCATTATGGATTACACCTCAACATAAAGAAAACAAAAATCCTTACAACTGGACCAATAAGCAACGTCATGATAAACAGAGAAAAGATTGAAGTTGTCAAGGATTTCACTTTACTTGGATCCACGATCAACACCCACGGAAACCGCAGTCAAGAAATCAAAAGATGCATTGCATCGGGCAAATCTGCTTCAAAAGACCTCTTTAAAGTGTTGAAAAGCAAAGATGTCACCTTGAAGACTAGAGTGTGCCTGAACCAAGCCATGGTATTTTCAGTCGCATCATATGTGTGCTAAAGCTGGACAATGAATAAGGAAGACCAAAGAAGAATTGACACCTTTGAATTGTGGTGTTGGCAAAGAATATTGAATATACCATGGACTGCCGAAAGAATGAACAAATATGTCTTGGAAGAAGTACAACCAGAATGCTCCTTATAAGCAAGGATGGCAAGACTACATCTTACATACTTTGGGCATGTTATCAGGAGGGATCAGTCCTGGAGAAGGATATCAGTTTTGGTAAAGTTCAAAGTCAGCTAAAAAGAGGAAGACCCTCAATGAGATGGATTGACATAGTGTCTGCAACAAAGGGCTCAAGCATAACAAGGATTGTGAGCATGGTGCAGGACCAAGCAGTGTTCCGTTCTGTAGTACATAGGGTCGCTATGAGTCAGAACTGACTTGACGGCATCTGACAACAGCAACAACAACAACTGAATTTAATTATCCGTGTAACTCTGTCAGGAAAGTATGGGCATGCCCATCATACTAAGGAGAGAACTGCTAGAGAATGGCTTATCTAGGATTCCAAAGCTCAATCTCCGTCTCTTTCCACTAAATTATATTGCTTCCCAAGTTCACTGTTAGGCATTTACTGTACTCTGTCCTGGACTGACCACAACCATTTTGAGGTTTTGATAACCTCAAAATGGAGCTTATTTTGCAATCAAGGTTTTAGGCACTCACTGAAAACATGGTTAAGCACTCATCTGCTAACTTAAAGGTTGGTGGTTCGAACCCATCCAGCAGCTCCATAGGAGAAAGACCTGGTGATCTGCGTCAGTAAATATTACAGTCTAGAAACCCTACGAGGCAGTTCTACTCTATCACATGGGGTCACTATGAGTCAGAATTGACTCGACGGCACCTAACAACAACAACAGTGAATGAAGTAATGGAAAGCATATAGGGCTAAGAGTCTGGACCTTGGTATTCTAGCCTAAATCTCACATTCACTTGCTCTGTGAGCTTGGGCAAGATATTTACCATCTCTGAAACATCAATTTCTTTATTTGAAAAATAAGGATGATGCTGATTTCTTGAAGGTTGATGTGTATTTTGGTTATCCAATGCTGTATAACTAACCACCTCAAACTTAGTGGCTTAAAACAACAAAAGTCATTTGTTTGCCCACAATTCAGCAGTCTGGGACGGGATCGTTGCAGATGGTTTTCTCTCTTCCACACTGTTTCTGTTCAGCTGGCACAATCAAGATGGTCTCTTTAATTCCATGCCTGGCTCTTCAGCTGTAGTAGGGACACTGAGCTTCTGTTAAGGGTGACGGTATAATTTGGGAACAGGTAAGAGTGATGATCGAACAACATGATGAACATAATTAATGTCATAAACCTGTACATGTGAAGATTGTTGAAACATCAAATGTTTTGTTACATATATATTCACCACACACCTACACACACAAAGTTAAACAACAACAACAACAACAAAAGAAGGCAGAGTTGAAGAAGATAAAAATAATGCTTATTTATTTGCTTGGTTTTTTGTCATTTATGTAACACATACATGGACATTTATTTGAATCTCAGGTTGACTTTCTGGTTCAGGCAAAGCAGAGATTTTTTTTTTCTGTTAAAGTGGGGTTCAGAGAACATAAATGATTTGCACAATGGCATAGAGTTGGGGTGATATAAGCAGACATGACAAAACTTCATCTCACATACTTTGGACGTGCTATCAGGAGAGATCAGTCCCTGGAGAAGGGCATCATGTTTAAAGTAGAGGGTCAGCAAAAAAGAGGAAGACCCTCAACGAGATGGACTGACATAATGGCTGCACCAAATGGGCTCAGGAATAACAGAGATTGTGAGGATGGCTCAAGATTGAGCAGTGTTTCATTGTTGTGCACATAGGGTCACTATGAGTTGAACTGATGTGACAGCACCTGACAACAACAACATGTCAGAGAGTGGTGTGCTGGCAAACTAACTCACAAAAAAAGAAGACAAAAAATAAAAACCAATTATGTAGCATTGACCAATTTCCCTCGTGTAAATACTCCTAACATGGCTGATTTCAAGCAGACTTGTGCAGAGAGGCACACAACCAGTTCTCATAAACTATCACAAGCCAGCTTCAGTACACCGCTGAGTTAGAGGAAACAGGAAAGTTAAGGTTCTAAAGCCAAAGTTTATTACTGAAATTTGAATGATTGACCCTAAACTGACTAGTCAGGGGAATTCAAATGGTAAACATTTTTTTTTTTCCTACCCACAGAGCAGAAATTGAGATAAGAATAATATTGTGTTCTATTCGAGGCAGGATATTTCTTCAAAGACACAGATCTGTGAAATAAGTGATCTGTCTTTGGTAACCCCTACCTTCTGTTGGGGTGCCCACTCTTGATATGTTTTTTTTTCCTAGCTGAGCCTGCCTGAGCCTGCAGAGTTCGGGCCTCTCCATTCCCCCTAAAAGTGAAGTAACCATAGAGGAGTTTAATCATTGGTAATAGCTTAATCTATTAAGATTCTGGAGAATTAGGCAGGCCCAAGTTTATTGATGAATCTTTCCAAAATGCATTTGTAAGTCATTTGTAAGTCAGTTGTTTGGAACTTTTAGTACACATTATCCCACATAAATTACAATATAAACAGTCCTTAGACAAAAGTCTGTTTTATAAGATCAATGAACCCTTACAGATTTCCACTAAAAAACAGAAAATGATAACTGTGCCATGATCAGTAAATTGAATGGAAAAATAATAAATTTGAATGAAATATTTTGAAAATTTTTTTCTTTCTTTTTACAACAGGTAAATTAGGTTTAATAAGGGGAGGCTAGGGACATCATAGTCCTAGTATTCTGTTTTATCATTTTCAATTAAGTGTATCTGTAACACTGTGCTTCATGCATCCTAATTATTATAGTGTTGTGTTTGGGGAAATCACAAGTGAAACAAAGAATTTATAAGATAGATAAACAGAAAGAGAGTGGAAGTTGAGATATCCTGAGGAAATATTTCTTGAGTACATTCTGCACTGAACTCATCCTACAAGTTACTCCATGAGCAGTTTGGGAACATTACATGTTGTTGTTGATAGGTGCCATCAAGTCCATTCTGACTTATAGTGACCACATGTACAACAGAATGAAATATTGCCTGGTCCTGTGCCATCTTCACAATCATTGCTATGTTTGAGCCCATTGTTGCAGCCACTGTGTTAATTCATCTTGTTGAGGGTCTTCCTCTTTTTTGCCGACCCGCTACTTTACCAAGCATGGTGTCCAGCCATCTCCAGGCACTGGTCCCTCCTGATAACATGTCCAAAGCACATGAGATGAAGTCTTGCCATCTTTGCTTCTAAAAGCATTCTTGGCTGTGCTTCTTCCAAGACAGATTTGTTTGTTCTTCTGGCAGTCCATGGTAGTCAATATTCTTCACTAACCCCATAATTCAGATGCTATCCATAAGATTTTCACTAGCCAGTTTTTTTGAAAGTAGATCTGCAGGTCCTTGTTCCTAGTCTGTCTTAGTCTGGAAGGTCCACTGAAACCTGTCAACCATGGGTGACCTTGCTGGTATTTGAAATACCAGTGGCATAGCTTCCAGCATCACAGCAAGCCACCAGAATACAACAGACTGACAGACAAGTGGTGGTGTTGCATGATACATCCCCTATTTGGATAGTTCTACTGCATATTAATATATAATGCCATTTAAGAAAAGGGGGAGGGGTTGATTCCATATTAATAAAAATGTATTTAACGTTGAATTTCTTAAACTTATTAGACAACAGATTCCTTTGTTTAAATAATATTTATTAACAGTCAACAAGACAGGTGAATTCTAGAGCAATGTTTGTCCCAGCTATAGGTCATGACCCAGTAGTGGGTCATGAAATCATTTTAGTTAGCTGTGTAAGCATTAAAAAATAGAACAGAGTAGAAAATTTTGTAATTTATTGCAAAGTATTAAGCACTTATATTATTTTTTGTTTTTGAAGTGTGACCATGTTTGTGTGTACTCGTTCATAATGAAAACTGTGTTTCTTACTAAAGTTGAGCACTCTTAGCACATTTTGGGGAAATATTTCCTAACTAAATCAAAGAATTAGACAGAGGAGGAGCCAGTTTATTCATTATTATTGTTTTAGATCCATAGAATAGAATATATTTAACATATATGTGAGTTATAAAGCATAACAATAAAATGAACACCCATGATTCTAGCTTACAATTTAGAACTTTACCAATACCATTGTATCTGTATATGTACAAGAATATCTGTTCCATTCTTGGCCTCCCCATAAAAGATAGTCACTATCCTAAAATTTATATTTAACCCCTTTTATAGCTTTAAGTTTTACATTTACATGTCTAATCTATTTTGAGTTAATATTTGGATACGGTGTCAGACATGGGTTGAAGTTGGGTTTTTTTGCTTAAGGATATCCAAGTGATCCAGCAGCATTTGTTGAAGAGATTAACCTTTGTCCCCTTCATTGTGTTTGCACGTTTGTAGAAAAACGGTTGTCTATTTATGTGTAGTCCTATTTCTGGACTTTCTATTCTGTTCCATTGATTTTTTTTTCCCTCTATCTTTAGGCCAATAGCCAATATCACTGTATCTTGATTACTGTTGCATTGTTACTGTGTCTTGGAATCAGGTAGTGTTAGTGCTCCAACTTTTTCTTCAGTGTTGTTTGGGCATTTTAGTTCTTCTCCTTAATGAAATCCAAATCCAAATCTAATTGGCTGCCTGCAGTTGTCCTACAATTTACTAATGCTTTTTTTTATATATTTTTTTCAGTCTTTTTTCTTTTTTTTTTCTTCCTTCTGTGTGTTTCATTTTGGATAGTTGGAGGTGAGGGAAGGGGACGAACATTCCCTATGCCATAGTGCTTGTGCAGGTCAAGGTCTAACAATTCAGGGAATGCCTTATTTGATATTAATAAATGAGGATTTCACCCACTCTTTTAAGGGCCAAGAAAGAGGAATCAGATGGTAGAATAAGTGAGAGTTCAGTGATCTTAGATTCATTGTGACCTGCCCCACTTCAGTATATACTTCTTTAGGGCAGTAGTTTTTAAACAGGATATTACATATTTAATATTTGAGGAGATTTTTCAAAATATGAATACCAAGGAGCCCTACCTGAGATCTATTGAAACAAAATTTCGAAAAGAGGCCTTGGGCACCTTAGGTCTTTTAAGGTACTTCTTAAGCTGAATCTCATGTGTCCTCTTGGCTAAGGACCACCATCATAGGGACATTTCAAGAAATTTATTTTAGTTAACTCAAGCTAACAAGTCTTTTGTAAGAAATACACTGAGCCTTGGGTCAAATGTTTGAGGTAGGAACAACCTACTTTATTGAACAACCAGTGAAAAATGATAAATTGATACACTTTCCAGTATTAGATTGTTGTTGTTGTTTTTAGGTACCATTGAGTCAGGTCTGACTCATAGTGACCCTATGAGTACAACATGTACAACAGAATGAAACACTGCATGGTCCTGCACCATTCTCACAAACATTGTTCTGCTTGAGCCCATTGTTAAGGTCTCTGTGTCAATCCATCTTGTTGAGGGTCTTCCTCTTTATCTCTGACCCTCTACTTTTCCAAGCATGATGTCCTTCTCCAGGGACTGATCTCCCCTAATAACATGTCCAAAGTATGTGAGACGTAATCCTTGCTTCTAAGGAGCATTCTGATTGTACTTCTTTCAAGACACAATTGTTCTTTCTTTTAGCAGTCCATGGTATATTCAACATTCTTTGCCAACACCACAATTCAAAGGCATCAATTCTTCTTTCATCTTCCTTATTCATAGTTCAGCTTTCACATGCATATGAGACGATTAAAAACACCATGGCTTGGGTGAGGCACACCATAATCTTCAAGGTGACATCTTTGCTTTTAACACTCTAAAGAGGTCTTTTGCAGCGGATTTGCCCAGTGCAATGTGTTTTCTGATTTCTTGACCGATTCTTCCATGGGTGTTGATTGTGGATCCAAATAAAATGAAATCCTTGACAACTTCAGTCTTTTCTCTGTTTATCGTGATATTGCTTATTGGTCAAGTTGTGAGGATTTTTGTTTTCTTTATGTTGAGGTATAATTCATATTGAAGGCTGTGGTCTTTGATCTTCATCAGTACGTGCTTCAAGTCCTCTTCACTCTAATGGAGGAAGGTTGTGTCATCTGCATAACGCAGGTTGTTAATGAGCATCTCCTGATGCTGAGTCCTTCTTCATATAGTCCATCTTCTCGGCTTACTTGCTCAGCATACAGATTGAATAAGTATGGTGAAAAGATACGATCCTGACACACAAGTTTCCTGACTTTAAATCACGCAGTATCCCCTTGTTCTGTTCTAATGACTGCCTCTTTGTCCAAGTATAAGTTCCTCATGAGCAAAATTAAGTGTTCTGGAATTCCCACTCTTTGCAATGTTATCCATAATTTGTTATGATCCACACAGTCAAATGCCTTTGCATAGTAAATAAAAGAAACACAGGTAAAACATCTTTCCGATATTCTTTGCTTTCAGCCATGATCCATCTGACATCAGCAATGATATCCCTGGTTCCATATCCTCATCTGAATCCCACTTGAATTTCTAGCAGTTCCCTGTCTATATACTGATGCAGCCGCTTTTGAATGATCTTTAGCAAAATTTTACTTGTGTGTGATATTAACAATATTGTTCAATAATTTTCGAATTCAGCTGGATTGCCTTTCTTGGGAATAGGCATAAATATGGATCTCTTCCAGTTGGCTAGCCAGGTAGCTGCTTTCAAAATTTTTTTGCATAGATGAGTGAGCACTTCCAGTGCTGCATCCATTTGTTGAAACATCTCAGTTGGTATTCCTTCAATTCCTGGAGCCTTGTTTTTTGCCAGTGCCTTCAGTGCAGCTTGGACTTCTTCCTTCAGTAGCATCGGTTCCTGATCATATGCTGCCTCCTGAAATGGTTGCACATTGACCAATTCTTTTTTGTATAGTGACTCTCTATTTCTTCCATCTTCTTTTGATGCTTCCTGCATCATTTAATATTTTCCTTGTAGAATCTTTCAGTATTGCAACTCAAGGCTTGAATTTTTTCTCTAGTTCTTTTAGCTTGAGTAATGCTGAATGTGTTCTTCCCTTTTGGTTTTCTATCTCCAGGTCTTTGCACATGTCATTATAATACTTTACTTTGTCTTCTTGAGCTGCCTTTTGAAATCTTCTGTTCAGTTCTTTTACTTCATCATTTCTTCCTTTGGCTTTAGCTATTTGATGTTCAAGAGCAAGTTTCAGCATCTCTTCTGATATTTATTTTGGTCTTTTCTTTCTTTCCTATCTTTTTAATGACTTTTTGCTTTCTTCATATATGATGTCCTTGACGTCATTCCATAACTCATCTGGTCTTCGGTCATTAGTGTTCAACTCGTCAAATCTGTTCTTGAGACGGTCTCTAAATTCAGATGGGATATCCTCAGGGTTGTACTTTGACTCTTGTGGATTTGTTCTAATTTTCTTCACTTTGAACTTGAACTTGTGTATGAGCAATTGGTGGTGTGTTCCGCAGTCGGCCCCTCACCTTGTTCTGACTAATGATATTGAGCTTTTCAACCGTCTCTTTCTACAGATGTAGCCAATTTGATTCCTGTGTATTCCATCTGGTGAAATCCACATGTATAGTTGCTGTTTATGTTGATGAATAAGGTATTAGCAATGAAGAAGTCATTGGTCTTGCAAAATTCTATCATGCGATCTCCAGTATCATTTCTATCACCAAGGCCATATTTTCTAGCTACCAGTCCTTCTTCTTTGTTCCCAACTTTCCCATTCTAATCATCAGTAATTATCAGTGCATCCTAATTGCATGTTTGATCAATTTCAGACTGCAGAAGTTGGTAAAAACCTTTAGTTTCTTCATCTTTGACATTAGTGGCTGATGCATAAATTTGAATAATAGTTGTATTAATTGGTCTTCCTTGTAGGCATATGGCTATTAGCCTATCACTGACAGCATTGTACTTCAGGATAGACCTTGAAATGTTCTTACCATTCCTCTTCAAGTTGTCATTCCCAGCAGAGCAGACCATATGATGGTTCGATTCAGAATGGCCAATACCAGTCCATTTCAGCTCACTAATGCCTAGGATATTGATGTTTATGTGTTCCATTTCATTTTTGACGATTTCCAATTTTTCTAGATTCATACTTTGTACATTCCATGTTCTGATTATCAATGAATGTTTATAGCTGTTTCTTCTCCTTTTGAGTCTTGCCGCATCAGCAAATGAAGTTCCTGAAAGCTTGACTCTATCCATGTCATTAATGTTGACTCTGCTTTGAGGAGGCAGCTTTTCCCCAGTGGTATTTTGAGTGCCTTTCAACCTGAGGGATTCATCTTCCTGCACTATATCAGACAATGTTCTGCTGCTATTCATAAGACTTTCACTGGATAATTCTTTTAAATTAGACCACCAGTTTCTTCTTCCTAGTCTGTCTTAGTCTGGAAGCTCAGCTGAAACTTGTCCACCATGGGTGACCCTGCTGGTATTTGAATACTGGTGGCATAGCTTCCAGCATCACAGCAACACGCAAGCCCCCAAAGTATGACAAACTGACAGACACATGAGGAAGGGTTAGATTAGCTTTTTTTTTTTTTTTAAAAAAAAGGTCATTATATGCTTGGGTTAGCCAAAGGAAGGTTTTGTGAAGGATATATGGTTTGAGCTAGCCCTGGAAAGACAGGCAGAACAAAGCTTTTATTTACCTAAAGAAAGTATAAAGGAGAGGGATAGAAATTAGGCCAAAGAGGGCCACGATCTCATTAATTTTCAACTTTTAGCCTAACAGAGGGTCACAGACATGCTGCATGATCTAGAAAGGGATCTTTAGCTTGACTTCCTAACTTTGGGTGTTTCGGGACCTAGAACTAGAGCCCAAACCTAGGAATGTGGATAGCAGGGCTTTGAACTGGTTCAAATCCTTGCTGAGAATTTGTGTTTCTACCCTAAATATACTAAATCAGAATCTACAGTACAACAAGATGCCCAGGTGATTCTTATGTATAATAAGTTTTGAGAACCACTGCTCTACTCCTGGTTCTCAGAATTAGCGGAAACAGCAGTATTAGCATCACCTGGGAACTTGTTAGAAATGCAAATTCTCAGCAGGGGTTAGAACCAGAGCAAACTGATTTGAAGCCTTGATGGGTAGGGACAAGGGCAGGGGTGGGAGTTGGAGTTAAATAGTATAGAGAATAAATGGATTTTAAAAACCAATACTTCTTTAGTCTTCACTTTATCACATATGAGGATGAATGTACTCTTCTTCCTGCTTTACCAGGTGGAAAATAAAAAGGGTGCAAGGCAGATATCACTTCTCAAAACACCGTGAGACAAGACTTTCTCAGTCTTAGGCACACTTGACTTCCTGCATCTTATTGCTCCAGCTTGAACACAGACACAGGAACTGATATCATATTTGGAAGGGTCATTCCAGCATGAAGCCATATGTTTGGACTTACCTTTTCTCTCTTTTGACCTCTTGGTTCCCAATACTGTCTGTCTTAATCATCTAGTGCTGCTGTAACAGAAATACCACAAGTGGATGGCTTTAACAAAGAGAAGTTTATTCTCTCACAGTCCAGTAGGCTACAAGTCCAAATTCAAGGCATCAGCTCCAGAAGAAGGCTTTCTCTGTCGGCTCTGGAGGAAGGTCCATGTCATCAATCTTCCCTTGGTCTGGGAGCTTCTCTGCGCAGGAACCTCAGGTCCAGAGGATGCGCTGTGCTCCCAGCACTGCTTTCTTGGTGGTATGAGGTTCCCATGTGTCTCTGCTCGCTTCTCTCTTTTATATCTGAAAAGAGATTGGCTTAAGAAACTATGTCATCAGTATAACTTCCACTAATCCATCTTATTAGATCATAGTGATTGAATTTACAACACATAAGGAAATCACATCAGATTACAAAATGTTACACAATTATACAATACTGGGAATCATGACCCAGCCAAGTTGACAGATATTTTTGGGGGACACAATTCAATCCATGACACTATGCTTAATAGAAATCAGTTAGGCCTGGTCAGTTGGGACACAAATATCCCTAAGCCCTTAAGTATAGTTAGATAAAACCACAAGTAAAGTCCCTCTTTTTAAACTGAGTAAAGTGAAGAATCTCTTTGTCTTATCTAGATTTTAGCAATTATTATTTCTGACCACCTTTTCTGTAGCCCATGTGTGATATTTGATTACCATGATAGAAAAAATTTGGAGGCATGAAAAGGTTGTTGTGGTCCATATGAATTTTAGAAAAGGAAGAAAGAGTAATTATATTTAAAAACTCGCAAATAATGTCTACTCAAAAAAAGGACAGGATGAAGGTGTGAAAGAGGGAGCTTAAAAATTAGGGTCCATCTGATTCCATCTGTGCTACAGTTATGCCCAGTAAAAAGCCTCATGGATGGAAACTGTAAGGGAAACATAATGGATTGATGTTTTGAAGATTGTTATAAGGATAAAGCATTAAATTGCAATGTAGCTATCAAAAAGACCATAGCCTATCTCTGGGTAAGGAGAGATGGAATTCAAAACAAAAATAAATAGCATGAAAAATACCTATTTGCACATAAAACTGAAATGAATATTCCTCAGGACTGGTTCCAAATTATACTTGTTTAAATTGTAATTAGAGAGAAGACTAGCCAATGTGTGGATAATACTAACAATACTGGCGAGCTGATCAGCCACTGAGGTAGCCAGCCAAAGACAAGCTCTTCTGAGAATTAGTTTCAGGATGGAGAGTCTAATATTTGCCCAGAGAAGTATATGTTGACAAAGATTCTCATTTGGCCCGGCAGATATGTGCTTGGGATGTAGAAGAAAGAAAATTAGGCTCTGAATAAGGGAACTGGATGCCATTTCAAAATATATTACTCATAATGATGGCCAGTTCTTGCACATCTCAAAACCATTTGGGGCAGCCACAGGTGGAGGGGCAGCCATGGGCGAGCAGCCTGCTTGGCTCTCCCTTCCAGAAAGATGTTACCATCTGACTGCAAGGAGTGCAGTTAGTTTACAGCCTCTAGTGAAAGTACTAGTCATGAGTATTGAACATCCTTGACTTTTCTAAATAAGATCATTTTTCCACCCAATGTGATTTTTCCCATTTACACCTCCAACAACAATATTTTTTGGTTGCGCCTCAACTTTATCCACACCTGATAGAGTAAGACATTTTTACTTTTGCCAATTTGGTGAGCATCTTATTTAAAAAAAAAAAAAAAAAAAAAGTTTTTCAACCTTCTCTTCTTAGAAACCCTATGGGGCAGTTATACTCTGTCCTGTAGGATCACTGTGGGTCGGAATCAACTCAGTGGCGATGGGTTTGGTTTTTTGGTCTTACCTACTGTTGGAACTATCTTGTTTTAAAGTCATTTCTGTATTTTTATATTTTCTCTAAATCATTACATTTTAAGAACAAGTCCTATGTTAGGCCTAAAAAACTAGTATTTATATTAATAACTTTCCTTTGTTAAAAGTTTACTATGTGTCAAACATTGTTCTAAGCATTATGTAAGCAATATTTAATTATTATAGCATAGCTCTTTGAGATAGAGGTTATTATGATTGTTATTATTATCTGCATTTGATAAATTAAAAAACAGTATCTTAATGATGTAAAGTACTTGTGTAAAGCCACACAGGTCATTGGCACACAATATATAGCTTACAATCAACAATGTCAGTGACAAAACCAAATTGGAAGTCAGTTTTTATTAATTTCAGAGCCTTAGCACTTTACACTAGGCTTCACTGTCTGTCTAAAATTGCTTTTGAGAAACTAGATGGTATTTGTTAAATTCTCTACTAACACTATTCTACCAGCATATGAGGTTTATTATTCTGATAGTTGGTTTCCTGAAAGAATTCTGACAACCTCACACCACCATTCAATGAGACCCATATGCTTACATCATGACCCATTAATAGTTTTTTTGCCTTTAAAGGGGTCTAGTTGGCCATTTGCAAAAGAGCCATCCTCCATGTGTGGC
Source organism: Dugong dugon (assembly GCA_030035585.1). Lineage (NCBI taxonomy): Eukaryota > Metazoa > Chordata > Mammalia > Sirenia > Dugongidae > Dugong > Dugong dugon. Next base: position 87,579,880 of record CM057474.1, on the reverse strand, counting down.
CCTGAAAATATATATGCACATATTTTCACTGCCCTGGTTATAAATCAGAGCCCTGGTGGGCAGTGGTTAAGAGCTACAGCTGCTAACCAAAAGGTCAGCAGTTCAAATCCACCAGCCGCTCCTTGGAAACCATATAGAGCAGTTCTACTCTGTCCTGTAGGCTTGCTATGAGTCAGAATCAACTCGATGGCAATGAGTTTGGTTATAAATCCAGACTTCTTTCATCCCCAAGCCTTATCATATGTAGCTCTCAAATTATACCTCCATGCATAAGTTCCTAAAAATGAGACCTTGAGATGTAAGCCAATTAACACTCTGGATTCACTGACCTATCAGATAAAATCAGTATGGATGTGGTGAACGTTCATCGTCTTTTTGTTTATGAAGAATACACACTTCTCCAATATATTTTTATGCAGTGTGCTAGCTAGAATTCCCATTGGGTAAAATACGCTGTCTAAATGAAAGCCATTACTAGAATCCACTCTTATTTTTTTTTGGAAAAAGCTTATTTAAGTGCTGAAATTCAATATTCTATCTTCTCTTATCAGCTGCTGGGATAGGATTTGAAATGTAAATTACTTTGGAATATAAATGTTTATATTTGTCAAGCTAAGAAGAATAAGTTGTTAAAACAGTATGCCAAGGTGCTTGTTCATAAATGACATCAGCTTTGTATTCACATGGCGCCATCAGCTTGGATTAATGTAGTTACATTGAGGATCAGTGAAGGCAGATGGATTTTGCAACACACTTATGGTTTTGATGGAGAACAAAATAATCTTAACAAAAAGACTGGAATAAAAGTTCTGAATTTCATCTGGGGTTTTTAATAGGCATTGTAAACAACACAATGTTGAAGTACAATTGTATTCCCTTTCAATTTGTTTTAAAACGAGAGCAGCAAGTATTTGCTATAACAATCTCTTTCTCTGGTATACAAATAAATAAAGGATGCTGCATTTTGTTTTTGAGCATGAAAATTTCCCCCAGTGATGACAATCTGCTCTATTGGATATCTTTGTAAGGTCAATACATAGTACAGTCGTAGACTCATTCACAAATGACTGTGGAAATAGAATGTCACTGCAAACTTTCATCATTACAGTAATTTGGCAAATATTTCTCTTAGCATCCCACTCTACAGGGATTATCTCCCTGTGTCTTCTAGGCCATTCTCCAGTGATTAGATGTGAGATGACCAACAGGGTAAAATACTGTTTTAGATGGCTACTTCTGCACCGGTTTTATTGTTCCCAAATGCATATATGGAAATAGGAAGAAAAGCTGATTTTTGTATTCAATGGCTGTCAGTTTATTTAGAAATAAATCATTATGTAGTCAGTGCTAGCCCACACATGCTAAGATACATCAACGCCCATTAACCTCCTTTGGTGAATTCAGAGCTCTGGGAAAATAATATTGTGGCATCTTCCACATTATCTGTGGCAATGATTTTCAAATGTTACTGTGCATTTCAAGTATGTGGGAGTTTTTACAATATGCCTATTTCACATCCCTTTTCTAGAAATTCTGATTCAGTAGTTCTAGGGTAGAGTGCAAGTATTTGCATTTCAGAGAGCACACCCCATTTTGGACCACACTTTGAGACCTGGTCTGTGATCTTTATTGAGAAGACTGTTGACAGATTCCTTCTGGTTCCCAACCTCTGTCAACTACTTTTCTCCAGCTGGAGAAGGTGACCTCCACCTGCAAGTTCAGCCTCTCTTATGACTCTAGAGTAGTATTTCTCAAAGGGTGGTTATTGGGCCATCTACACTGGAATCACTTAAGGTCCTTGTTAAAATGCACATTCTGGGGCTCCATGGCAGACCTACTGGATCAGACTCATTTGGATGTGGATCCCTGGAATCATCACGTGAATCCAGATGATTATTATTTTGTCTTTTTTTTTGCCACCCAATGTTCTATATCTATGATCTGTCTTCGTATAACCAGTGGCTGTCAAATCCTTTCCAACTATTGGTGCCCGCGTGTGTATCAGAATAGAACTGTGCTCATAGGGTTTTTAATGGCTGATTTTTTAGAAGTAGATCACAAGGCCTTTCTACCAAGGCATCTCTGGGTGGACTCGAATCTCCAAACTTTTGGCGTGAGTGCCTTAACAATTTGCACCACCCAGGGACTTCTTTTCTTGATATGTTGTTGTTAGGTACCATCGAGTTGTTTCCGACTCATAGCGATCCTGTATACAACAAAATGAAACGCTGACCATTCCTGCACCATCCTCACAATCCTTGCTATGCTTCAGCCTATTTTTGCAGCCACTGTCGCAATCCATCTCGTTGAGGGTCTTCCTCTCTTTCAATGACCCTCTACTTTTCCAAGCATGATGTCCTTCTCCAGGGCCTGGTCCCCCCTTATAACATGGCCAAAGCACATGAGATGAAGTCTCACCATCCTCGCTTCTAAGGAGTGTTCTGGCTGTACTTCTTCCAAGACAGATTTTTTCGTTCTTCTGGTAGTCCATGGTATATTCGATATTCCTTGCCAACACCATAATTCAAAGGCATAAATTCTTCTTCTTCGGTCTTCCTTATTTATCGTCCAGCTCTCCCATGCATAGGAGGTGATTGAAAATACCATGGCTTGGGTCAGGCACACCTTAGTCCTCAAAGTGACATCTTTGCTTTTCAAAACTCTAAAGGGGAAGAGTTCCGGCAAAATGGCGCTCTAGGCAGAAGCACCACACTGTCCCTCCACAGCAAAGATCCGAAAAACTAAGCCGAACAGAGAAAACAACAATTCTGAAACCCTAAATGAAGAGATAAAGAACTCAGCCAAGCACCAAATGGAGTGAGAGAACTGACAGAGAACGGAGAGTGAGGAGAGATTCATGCAGAGGTCCCCTACCAGCTAACGCAGCACGGATCCACCATCTTGGACTCCTATGGGAGACCAGCAAACGGGGAACGAGATAGCAGCCTCATGGAGCGTCCAGCGGGAGACAAAACAGCCGGTAATTTGTGGTGTGCGCTTTCCCATTCCCCACCCCTCTTCACCCCAGCTCAGCCTCCTATGCTTCCCGCGGCCATGGTCTCTTGACTGGGAAGCACCGACTGCTTGGATTCCACACACACAAGCGGGAGGCTCTCTGGGTGCCATTTGTTGGCTGCTAGTGTTGCTTTTTTTCCTGCTTCTTTTGATTTCTCACTTGCCTCTCGCCGCCTCCCCCTCCTTTTGCTCGAGTGCCTGGCTTCGGGCGCCATCTTTGCCTCTTCCTGAGGGGCTGCGGGGCTCCATTCGAGTGTGTAGCTGGTTCCCAGTCTGGGCTGCCACGCTGGTGGGATCCCGGGGCTTTTGTTCGTTTGTTCCTCTGCTTCCCGTGGCCACAGTCTCTTGACCGGGAGGCGCCAGCTGCTTGGATTCCACACGCCCAGGTGGGAGGCTCTCTGGGTGCCATTTGTTGGCTGCTAGTGTTGCTTTTTTTTTCTGCTTCTTTTGATTTCTCACTTGCCTCTCGCCACCTCCCCCTCCTTTCACTCAAGTACCTGGCTCCGTGCGCCATCTTTGCTTCTTCCTGAGGGGCTCCAGAGCGCCAGCAATTTGTGATATATGCTTTCCCACTCTCCACCCTTCTTCACCCACACTTGGCCGCCTCTGCTTCCCACGGACACAGTCTCTTGTCCAGAAACACCAGCCCACACTAGCTTGCCTCTTGCCGCCTCCCCCTCCTTTTGCTCGAATGCCTGGCTCCGAGCGCCATCTTTGCTTCTTCCTGGGGGGATCCAGAGCGCCGGCAGTTTGTTGTGTGTGCTTTCCCACTCTCCACCCTTCTTTGCCCAGACTTGGCCTCCTCTGCTTTCCGAGGACACGGTCTGTTGTCCAGGGGCACTGGCCCGCACTGGCTGCTCTCTGAGTGCCATTTGTTGGCTGCTGGTGTTGCTTTTTTTTTTTTTTCCTGCTTCTTTGAATTGCTTGCTTGCCTCTCGCTGCTGCCCCTCCTTTCGCTCGAGTGCCTGGCTCCGTGGGCTATCTTTGTTTTTTCCTGGGGGCTATGGGGCTCCGTTCGAGTGTGGGGCTGCTTTGCGCTCTGGGCTGCTGCGCTGGTGGGATCCTGGGGCTTCCTTTTGCTTGTTCATCTTGAATTGTTTGTTTGTTTTTGTTTCCTTTTCTTGAGTTGGGAGCCCTTTCTGGCCAGGTGGAGTTGCATGGCAAGGAACTCCCCTTCGGCTTCCACAGACATGTGGAGGGATCCTTGACGACATTTCTTTTTTTGTTGGTTTTTCTTTTTTTTTTTCCTGTTTTTTTGGGTGGCCTTTCTTCTTCTTTTTTTTTTTTTTTTTTGGATTTGTTTTCTTTCCATTTCCCTCTTCTTCCCTTTTTGTCTTTCTTCATTGCTCAGTTTCTCGTCTCTCTATATCTTCCTTCTCTTTCTGATCCCTGAATACCAGGCGTTGTATACCTCTACGCCTTCTAGCAAGGCGATATTGCAACACCTGAGAGCAACTTCCTCAGACCTCATAGCTGCACCGGTGGGATCCCTGGGAACTTTGCAGTTCTTTAACCTTTCTGATTTTTATTTATTCATTCTTTTCTTTTCTACCTCTTCCCCTTTCTGTTTTTCTCCATTTCATAGTCTCTCATCTCTCCATTCCAAGGGCAAGCTCCCCTAGCATTCTTTTTTGTTTGTATGGTTTTTGGCTCCTGTTCCTCTCTCCTCTCTCCCATATCCATCGTAGCTCCACACATAACCATCTCCCTGCTGCATCCTGCCTACCTGCACCATGCGCTTGACATCACACCACCAAGCAGTGCAGGCACAGCCTACTGGAACCTGCCCAGCACTGATTACTGACCCGCACTGGTGGCTGTAGTGAGTGTCACAAACAACCCATCCCAGTGGCTCCTCTTCAGCTAGACCTGCCATGCTGTACCATATCTGAGTGACTGACCCTGCCAGTTGGAGAAGGAGGCGAAAAGTATTGAGTGCACAGATGAGCAAACAACAAAGAGCACGCAGTCCGCCTGCTCAGAAATAGTCAAATTCTTTTTACAAAAAGGGATGAAACAAACAAATCTACAATCAATAAACGAGAGAAATAACTACTAAATGCCCTGAATATAGCAGACAATATCAAAACATTTACAAAAACAGGACAGGATGGTTCCAGTAGGCGTCCAAATTAAAACACCAGATGACTCTACTGTGGAAGAAAATGCACTAGAAGTACCTGATAAGGAATTCAAATCTCTAATACTTGGAATTTTCCAAGAACTGAGGCAAAAAGCTGACAAACATGAGATAAAAATAGACAAATTCATGGAAAATACAGAAAAAATTGGAAGAATTCAGGAAGATGATGCAGAAGCAAAATGCCAAAATAAATTCACAGCTAGAAATTATACAAAAACAACAATTAGAAATCCAAAAGATAAGCAACAAGCTTCAGAAACGGATGATGTTATAGAAGGGCTGAGAAGCAGATTTGAAACGGTGGAAGACAGGATCAGTGGAACTGAAGACAAACACTTGGATACAACTCTGTTTGAGGAAAACTCAGAAAAAAGAACAAAGAAAAATGAAGAGACCCTGAGAGTTATGTGGGACACAATTAAAAGCAAAAATTTACGAGTGATTGGAAGTCCAGAACAGGGGGAGAAAACAGAAAACACAGAGAGGATCATTGAGGAACTGCTGACAGAAAACTTCCCCAATATCATGAGAGATGAAAAGCTGGCCATCCAAGAAGCTCAACAAACCCCATATAGAAGAGACCCCAAAAGAAGATCACCAAGGCATATCATATTCATCCTCACCAAAACCAAAGACAAACGAAGAATCCTGAGAGCAGCTCGTGAAAAACAAGAAGTCACATACAAAGGAGAAACAATAAGACTAAGCTCAGATTATTTGGCAGAAACCATGCAGGCAAGAAGGCAATGGGATGACATATATAAAATCTTGAAAGAAAAAAATTGTCGGCCAAAAATAATACATCCTGCAAAACTCTCGTTCAGATTTGATGGTGAAATTAGGTCATTTCCAGATAAACAGAAACTAAGGGAATATGTAAAAGTCAAACCAAACTTACAAGAAATATTAAAGGGAGTTCTTCGATGTGAGGACAAACAGCTTCAGCCCACAGGCAGAACCTAGGACGCAGAATCGTACGAGCCAGATACCAATCTAAGAAATGAACTCTCGAGGACTATCCAAAACCAAAATAAATACAACAGGGAATGAGAGCAGTCAATCGATGGATGACAACAACATCAAAACAATGAAAGAGGGAATAAACGGCATAGGTATAGAACCTTCTAATGCAGAGGAAGGAAGGGCGATACCACGTTTAATGGTAGATTGCTTCAAACTTAGAAAGATAAGGGTAAAATTCATGGTAACCACAAAGAAAGTTAACAAACCAACTCATAAAAATAAAGACGAAAAACATAAAGTCTCAGCAAAAACAAAACCTACAGAAACAAAAGAAATGAAAAAAAATCCACAAACAAAAGTAACCGAGCACAAGAGAGTAAGAAGAACAAAGAAAACTTCAGCACCGCAAAAAAAAGCACTACAAAATGACAGCAACATCTATCAATAATTACACTGAATGTAAATGGACTCAATGCACCCATAAGGAGACGGAGAGTGACAGAATGGATAAGAAATCAGGATCCATCAATATGCTGTCTACAAGAGACACACCTTAGAAACAAAGATGTGACTTTATTAAAAGTCAAAGGTTGGAAAAAAGTATATCAAGCTAACAACTACCAAAAAAGAGCAGGAGTGGCAATTCTAATCTCCGATAAAATAGACTTTAAAACAAAATCTACCGTAAAAGACAAAGAAGGACACTATATAATGATTAAGAGGACGATCCATCATGAAGACATAACCCTAAACATCTACGCACCCAATGACAGGGCTCCAAAATACATCAAACAAACTCTAAGAACACTGAAAAGAGAAATTAACAGTTCCCCAATAACAGTAGGAGACTTCAACACACCACTCTCAGTAAAAGACAGAACAACTAAGAAGAAACTCAGCAAACATACAGAAGACCTAAAGGGCACAATCAGCCAACCTGACCTCATAGACATATATAGACCACTCCATCCAACCGCTGCAAAGTACACATTCTTTTCCAATGCACATGGAACGTTCTCCAGAATAGACCACATCTTAGGCCACAGAGCAATCCTCAACAAGATCCAAAACGTTGAGATCATTCAAAGTATCTTCTCTGACCACAATGCCATCAAGGTAGAAATTAACAATAGAAAGAGCAAGGAAAAAAAATCTACTACATGGAAACTGAATAATACCCTGCTTACATATCAGTGGATAATAGAAGAAATCAGAGATGGAATCAAAAAATTCCTAGAATCAAACGAGAATGAAAACACATCATACCAAAACTTTTGGGACACAGCAAAGGCAGTCCTCAGAGGAGAATTTATAGCAATAATTGCACATATCAAAAAAGAAGAAAGGGACAAAATCAAAACATTAACTACAGAACTCAAACAAATAGAAGGAGAACAGCAAAAAAAAAAGCCCACAACCACTGGAAGAAAGGAAATAGTAAAGATCAGAGCAGAAATAAATGAAATAGAGAACAGAAAAACAATAGAAAGAATCAACAAAACCAAAAGTTGGTTCTTTGAAAGAATCAACAAAATTGACAAACCACTGGCCAGACTGACAAAAGAAAAACAGGAGAGGGCACAGATAACCCAAATAAGAAATGAAATGGGGGACATTACAACAGACCCAACTGAAATCAAAAGGATTATAACAGAATATTATGAAAAACTATACTCCAACAAATTTGAAAACCTAGAGGAAATGGATAAATTTCTAGAAACACACGGCCTACCCAAACTACAACAAAGTGATGTTGAAAATCTGAACACACCCATAATAAGAGACGAGACTGAAAAGGTAATAAAAAACTCCCAACCAAAAGAAGTCCTGGCCTAGATGGCTTCACTGTAGAATTCTACAAAACATTTACAGAAGAGCTTGTACCAGTTCTACTCAAGCTATTTCAGAGCATAGAAGAGGAAGCAACACTTCCAAATTCATTCTATGAAGCCAGCATAACGCTGATACCAAAACCAGGCAAAGATGTCACAAAAAAATAAAATTACAGACCAATATCTCTCATGAATATAGATGCAAAAATTCTGAGCAAAATTCTAGCCAACAGAATTCAGCATCACATCAAAAAAATAATACACCACGACCAAGTAGGGGAAATACTAATTAGGCAATAGATAAGTGGTATCTTGGGTGAAGGGTGAGACAGTACACAATACAGTGGAAACTAGCACAACCTGTACAAGGAAAGGTCATGGAAGCCCCATAGACACATCCAAACTCCCTGAGGGACTGAATTGCTGGGTGGAGGGCTGTGGGGACCATGGTCTCACGGAACATCTAGCTCAATGGGCAAGACACATCTTATAAAGACAATGCTCTACATTCTACCCTGGTGAGTAGTGTCTGGGGTCTTAAAAGCCTGTGAGCGGCCATCTAAGATACTCCACTGGTCTCATCCCTTCGGGAGCAAGAGAGAATGAAGAGAGCAGGATACAAGGAAAAGATAAGTCCAAAGGACTAATTGTCCACAGCTACCAAGGCCTCCACTGGACTGAGTCCAGTACAGCTAGATGGTGCCCGGCCACCACCACTGACTGCTCTGACCAGGATCACAACAGAGGGTTCTGGACAGAGTTGGAGAAGGATGTAGAGCATAATTCTAACTCACAAAAAAAAAAGACCAGATTTACTGGCCTAAAGGAGCCTGGAGAAACCTCGAGAGTATGGCCCCCAGACACCCTTTTAGCTCAATGGTGAAGTTACCTCTGAGGTTCACTGTTCAGCCTGGGAGTGGACAGCCCCGTAAAACCAAATGAGACTAACGAGGTACAGGAGTCCAGTGACAAGGGCCAGAAGGTAGAAGGGGACAAGGAAGCTGGTGATAGGGAACGCAAGGTTGAGTAAAGATATTGTTGATGTGTTGTGAGATTGTTAACCATTGTCATTGGACAACATTTGTAGTAACTGTTAAATGAGAAACTGTTTTGTTCTGTAAGCCTTCATCTTAAGTGAGAATAACAGCACAATTGGAAGAGCATAGTCAATGTCACTGAACTGTGTATGTAGAAATTTTTGAAATGGTGTATCTTTGGCTGTGTGTATTTTCACCAAAAAAAAAAAAAAAATTGAGAATTTAGAGGGTTAATATGTTGTGGGGTTGTTAACCAATGTCATAAAAGAACATGTGTGCTACTGTTTCATGAGAAACTATTTGTTCTGTAAGCCTTCACCTGAAGTACAATAAAATAAAAAAACAAATCAAAACTGTAAAGGGGTGTTTTACAATAGATTTACCCAATGCAATATGTCATTTAATTTCTTGACTGCTGTTTCCATGAGCATTGATTGTGGATCCAAGTAAAATGAAATCCTTGACAGTTTGAATATTTTCTCTTTCTCAAGATGTTGCTTATTGGTCCAGTTTTGAGAACTCTTGTTTTCTTTATGTTAAGCTGTAATCCATACTGAAGGCTGTAGTCACTGATCTTCATCAATAAGTGCTTCAAGTTATCTTCACTTTCAGCAAGCAAAATTGTGTCATCTGCATATCTCAGGTTGTTAATGATTCTTCCTCGAATCCTGATGCCGAGTTCTTCTTCATATAGTCCAGCTTCTCAGATTGTTTGCTTATCATACAGATTAAGTAAGTATGGTGAAAGGATACAGCCCCGATGCACACCTTTCCTGACTTTAAACCATGCAGTATCCTCTTGTTCTGTTGAAACAACTATCTTTTGGTCTATGTACAGGTTCTACATGAGCACAATTAAGTGTTCTGGAATTCCCATTCTTCACAGAGTTATCTATAATTTGTTATGATCCGCACAGTCAAATGCATTTGTGTAGTCAATAAAACACAGGTAAATATCTTTCTGGTATTCTCTGCTTTCAGCCAAGATCTATCTGACATCAGCAGTGCTATCCCTCCTTCCATGTCCTCTTCTGAATACAACTTGAATTTCTGGTAGTTCCCTGTTGATGTACTGCTACAACCTGTTTTGAATTATCTTCAGCAAAATTTCACTTGTGTGTGATATTAATGATATTGTTTAATAATTTCCACATTCTGTTACATCACCTTTTTTTGGAATGGGCACAAATATGGATCTCTTCCAGTCAGTTGGCTGGGTAGCTGTCTTCCAAATTTCTTGACATAAACTAGTGAGCACTTCCTGTGCTGCATCCGTTTGTTGAAACATCTCAATTGGTGTTCCATCAATTCCTGGAGCCTTGGTTTTTGCCAATGCCTTCAGTGCAGCTTGGACTTTCTCCTTCAGTGCCATCCATTCTTGATCATGTGCAACCTCCTGAAATGGTTGAAGGATTTAGTGTTTTTTTTTTTTTTTTTTTTTTGGTTTGAAATGGTTGAACGTTGACTGATTCTTTTTGGTACAGTGACTCTGTGTATTCTTTCCATCTTCTTTTGATGGTTCCTGTGTCGTTCAGTGTTTTCCCTGTAGAATCATTCAGTATTGCAACTCGAGGCTTGAATTTTTTCAACTCTTTCAGCTTGAGAAATGTCGGGCGTGTTCTTCCTTTTAGATTTTCTAAATCCAGGTGTTTGCACATTTCATTATAATAACTTACTTTGTCTTCTCGAGCTGCCCTTTGAAAAATTCCACTCAGCTCTTTTACTTTGTCATTTCTTCTTTCACTTTTGCTACTCTACGTTCAAGAGCAAGTTTCAGAGTCTCTTCTGACATCCATTTGTCTTTCTTTCCTGTCTTTTTAATGATCTTTTGCTTTTTCATGTATGATGTCCTTGTTGTCATCCCACAACTTGTCTGGTCTTCCATCATTAGTGTTCAGTGCATCAAATCTGTTCTTGAGATGGTCTCTAAATTCAGGTGGGATATACTCAAGGCTGTATTTTGGCTCTCGCAGACTTGTTTTAATTTTCTTCAGCTTCAACTTGAACTTGCATATGAGCAACTGATGGTCTGTTCTGCGTTCGGCCCCTGGCCTTGTTCTGACTGATGATATTGAGCTTCTCCACTGTCTTTTTCCACAGATGTAGTCGATTTGATTCCTGTATATTCCACCCAGCAAGGTCCGTGTGTATAGTTGCTGTTTTTGTTGTTGAAAAATGGAATTTCCAATGAATAATTTGTTGGTCTTGCAAAATTCTATCACGCAATATGTAGGGATATAGGGATTTTCAAAGAAGCTTTTACCTGATCTCTCCGGAACCAGTGGTTCTCTCCAGAACCAGTGGTTCTGCTTTGATCTTATATTTCAGGCATTAATGCCACAAACCACACTGATCCAGTCACACTTCAAGGCAGCCCCCTCCATAAAACTGCTCTTGAGAACTTAGATAAATTTACTGAAATAATACCAGACTCTTAAGTTTCTCCTGCTGTCTTTGCTTTTTATTTCCGGATTCATTTTACAACTGTCTATTTGACTTTAGCCTCCTTTCTCTCTTCTCTGATCTTGTGCACAGTCTTCCTGGAGCAGATGGGAATTGCCAAAGCAGAAAAAAAAGCCCTAAGGGGGAAAACTTTTATTTTAGACACATTGGCAAAAGTCCAGTAAAAGAACTATTATACTGGGATTCTGATAGTTGTAGAGACTTACCAAGAAAGCAGAAGGCAATATTCCAAAACCAAAGTGTCATAGAGCTCTACTATACTGGAAAAGTTAAATGCAGCATTGCTGTAGAAATGTTTTTAGATGGATAAGTCATAGAATCTCAGGGTTGAAACAGACCTTGGAAGTTACTTAGCCAAGCCACACTAAACTGCTTTCAGAAACAAGATCGTCTCCTTCGTGCCTCAGTACCTATTGTGTCCTTGGCTCTGGGTACTAAGGAAAGTCTTTGTGGTAGGTGCAGTAGCTTGGTGCTCATGTTTCATTCTACTCTTTTCCTAGTCTGTCCCCCTATACAGTGAAGTCTGGAAAGCCAAAACTTACATTTTCTAGAGTTCTTTACTGCAAAGGCTTATTTTTTTCTAATTTTTTTATTGTACTTGAGATAAAGGTTTATAGAGCAAACTCGTTTCTCATTAAACAATTAATACACATATTGTTTTGTGACATTGGTTGCCAACTCCACAACATGTCCACACTCTTCCCCTTCTCAAATTTAGTTTCCCCATTAACAGCTTTCCTGTCCCCTCCTGCCTTCTTATCCTTGCCCCTGGCTGGTATGCCCCTTTAGTCTCATTTTGTTTTGTGGGCCTGTCTAATCTTTGGCTGAAGGGTGAACTTCAGGAGTGACTTCATTACTGAGCTATAAGGGTGTCTGGGGGCCATACTCTCAGGGTTTCTCCAGTTTCTATCAGACCAGTAGGTCTCGTCTTTTTTTTTTTTTGTGAGTTAGAATTTTGTCCTACATTTTTCTCTAGCTCTGTCTGGGACCCTCTATTATGATCCCTGTCAGAGCTGTTGGCAGTGGCACCATCTAGTTGTACTGGACTCAGTCTAATGGAGGCTGTGGTAGTTGTGGTCCATTAGTCCTTTGGACTAATCTTTCCCTTGTCTCTTTAGTTTTCTTCATTCTCCCTTGCTCCTAATGGGGTGAGACCAGTGGAGTATCTTAGATGGCCACTCACAAGCTTTTAAGACCCCAGACGCTACTCACCAAAGTAGAATGTAGAACATTTTCTTTATAAACTATGTTATGCCAGTTGAGCTAGATGTCCCCCAAAACTATGGTCCCCACAGCCCTCAGCCCAGCAATTTGGTCCCTCAGGGAGTTTGGATGAGTCTATGGAGCTTTTGTAACCTTGCCTTGTATATTTTGTGCTGGCTCCCCCAGTACTGTTTACTGTTTTACCCTTCACCAAAGTTACCACTTATCTATTGTCTATTTCGTGTTTTTCCATCTCCACCATTCCCCTCCCTCATGACAATCAAAGATTATTTCTTTTTGTGTGTAAAACTTTTCATGAGTTTTTACAGTAGTGGTCTCATACAATATTTGTCCTTTTGTGATTGACTTACTTCATTCAGCATAATGCCCTCCAGATTCATCCATGTTGTGAGATGCTTCACAGATTCATCATTGTTCTTTATCATTGCATAGTACAGTAAAGGTTTGGATGTGATCTAAGTTCAGCCAATCTGATGGAATTGTAAAAGATTTGGAAGGCAGAAGTGAGGTGGAGATACTGCTGCTGCTTCCAAAGTGTCTACTGGCAACAAGTACACTGAGTCTTTAGAATTATCTGTAGAAGTTCTGGGTGGAGCAAACAGTTAACATGTTTGGCTGCTAACAGAAAGTTGGTGGTTCAAGTCTACCCCGAGGTGGCTCAGAAGAAAGGCCTGCTGATCTAATTCTGAAAAAGCAGCCATTGAAAATCCTATGGAATGCAGTTCTACTCTGACACACATCGCCATGAGTTGGAATTGACTGAATGGCAACTGATTTTGTAGAGTATTAGTGAATGTTTCATGTCTATACACTAGCTCTGTGAGTGTTAAGAGATAGGGCCAGGAATCCTCCACGCAAGGTGTGTGGCAGCATCGTCAGCCCCTAGACAGGTGAAGTGTGGGTTCTGGAACACTAGCTGGAGTGATTGCTTCCTGATGGTTGAACGTGATTAAGAGCCAGCTGTTAGCACAATGGGTCCTGAATCCTCCGCAGTTGACTTAGTGGGTCTGTGTCCAGTATTATTCTGGAAGTGATTACAGTTCTAGCCTAGAGCCTGCTCCTCCAGCCTTTCTAATGATTTTTTAAGTACCTTCTCCCTGTTTTAATCCAATTCTGTTTAATATAGCTAAATCCTGATTACTACCAGCCTCTGGTTAAAGATTCTGGACTTTATCCTTTAGCTAATGGGGAACAAGGGAAGGAGTGACATAAGCAAATGCATATAATATACATACACGTGAATAACTTCCCAAATCAGGGCGCTTTGATGACTGTGGTCAAAGTCCCTGAGTAGCACAAATGGTTAAGCTCTCAGCTATTAATAGAAAGGCTGACAGTTCAAACCCATCCAGAGTCTCCTTAGGACAAAGCCCTGGCAGTCTACTTTCAAAAGGTCACAGTCATTGAAAACCCAATGAGGAGCAGTTCTACTCCAAAACACTTGGGGTTGCCAGGGTTTTGAAACCAATGGCAACTGGTTTTTATTGGAGAATTAGAAAAATAATCCGAATAGTCAGTACTTTAATAAAATTCTGAGATGATAGCTAGATTATAAAACTTTACCAGATGGAAAGCCATAATTCTATTACATTTTTCCAAAACGTGTGCCACAAATTGTTTTTGCTATTAATACATGTAACAGGAATGTGTAGTTAAACAAAGTATATTCACATTACAGGATTTCTTGCATCCTTGAAAAGCTACTAGGCATGTGACTCTCCAAGAAAAAAAGGTAATAGGCTGCTTTTCCAAAGGAAACTTATTTTCTTTTTTTTTGTCCTTGTAGTATCTACAGGGGTTGTCATTCCATAGAAATATTGGGGAAACAAGGTCCAGTGAGTGATTGGGACACTAAAAAACTGGAAGGAGAGGAAGCAGACTGAGTGAAAGACCATTGGGCTAGTAGCCAAGCTCATGGTGTGACCTTGTATCACCCTTCCACTTCTCTAAGCTCCAGACCACGAAGGTTTGAACCAGATGGTCTCTGGATTGCCTTCAAGCACTAACATTCTGAGAGTCAATGTCTGTGCAACACAGAACATTCCCAGCCCCAGCTGGAGGATACTGTATTTTTGGATAATTGCTCTTCTCATTGGTTGTTCTAAGCCATTTGTACTTCCTGAGGTATCTACATCCACTCTGTAGCACCTGCCATGAAATAAAGATTGTCATTTGAACCTATCTTTGCTGCTGCTGCTCAGAAAGCTCTGGCCATGGCATCTTTATATGTCCAGCTCCACAATGCATTAATCTGTTGATGGAAGTCAGATTTTCAAAGAATTGCAGGCTATTGTGGCATCCTCTTCTCTTTGCCTTCCCTCACCTGACCTATCACCACCCTTTTTTTTCCTCTCTTGGTGTCTCTCATTCAGTGAAATCTCATTCTAAGTCATGTTACCTTAGGCTGCTGGACTGTGATAAAACTCATTGTGCATGGAATCCTTTGCACTGTTAATGCTGCATTAACAAAAAGTTTAATAAGAGCTGTCACACAAATAGATATATGCACACCCTTGTTCATTGCAGCACTGTTCATGATAGCAAAAAGATGGAAACAACCTAGGTGCCCATCAATGGATGAATGAATAAACAAATTATGGTATATTCACACAATGGAATACTACCCAATGATAAAGAACAACAACAAATCTGTGAAACATAACATGGAGGAATCTGGAGGGCATTATGCTGAGTGAATGTAGTCAGTCACAAAAGGACAATTATTGTATAAGATCACTATTATAAAACTCAAGAAAAGGTTTAAACACAGAAGAAAACATTCTTTGATGGTTTTGAGGGTGGGAAGGGAGGGTAAGGGTTATTCACGAACTAGCTAGTAGACAAGAATTATCTTAGGTGAAGGGAAGGACAGCACACACTACAGGGGAAGTCAGCACAACTGGACTAAACCAAAGCTAATAAGTTTCCTGATTACAATCAAACACTTTGAGGGACAGAGTAGCAGGGGCGGAGGTCTAGGGACCATGCTTTCAGGGGACATCTAGGTCAATTGGCATAACAAAGTTTATTAAGAAAATGTTCGCATCCTACTTTGGTGAGTGGCGTCTGGGGTCTTAAAAGCTAGCGAGCAGCCACCTAAGATGCATCAATGGTCCCAACCCACCTGGAGTAAAGGAGAATGAAGAACACCAAAGTCACAAGGAAAGCATTAGCCCAAGAGACAGAAAGCGCCACATAAACCGGAGACTGCATCAGCCTGAGACCAGAAGAACTAGATGGTGCCCAGCTACCACCAATGACCGCCCTGACAGGGAATACAACAGAGAGTCCCTGATGGAGCAGGAGAAAAGTGGGGTGCAGAACTCAAATTCTAGTAAAAAGATCAGACTTAATGGTCTGACTGAGACTGGAGGAACCCCAGAAAGCATGGCCCTTGGACTCTCTGTCAATCCATTCCCAAGGCCAAGTCTTTAGTTAAAGATTAGACTAGACTATGGGACATAAAATGATACTTGCGAAAAGTGTGTTTCTTAGCTCAAGTAGATACATGAGACTAGATGGGCAGCTCCTGTCCGGAGGTGAGATGAGAAGGCAGAGAGGATCAGGAACTGACTGAATGGACACGGGAAATCAGGGGTGGAAAGGAGGAATGTGCTCTCACAGTACAGAGAGAGCAATTAGGGTCACATATCAATGTACGTATAAATTTTTGTATGAGAGAATAACTTGAATTGTAAACTTTCACTTTAAGTACACCAATAAAATTTTAAAAAAAAATACATTTACTTTGGCCACGGCTGTGAATTCTACCACTTCAGGACTCATTTGCCAGGTAATCAACTGAACAAGAGGTTCAGACATGGAGCCCAGTCTGGCTCTAACACTGGTATGCTGACCCCAGAGCTCCTCTTCTGGGTCCTTGAAGATAGGGATAATGATAATAATGACAGCTAACATTATTGAAGGCTTACCATATGCGAGGCTTCGTGCTAGGCATTGAACACACATTATCATATTTAATTCTCTCAGCAATTCTATGAAGTAAGTTCACTTATTATTCAAAATTGTATAGAGGAGGAACCTGAGATTTAGAAATTTAAATAAGTGACCCAAGGTCAGTCATCTAGCTGGTAAGGGCCAGAACCAAGAGTTGAAACCAAACCATCTGACTCCAGTGTTTGTACTCATCATAACTACTACTCTAAACTGCCTCTCTAGTTCCAGAAATGTCTCTAACACCTTATATTTTATATGGCTCTCTTATGTGCTACCTGTCATTTAATCCTGTCAAATGCCATGTGAGGTAATAAGAAAAGGGATGATTAATTCCAGTGGATCAATGGATGTAGAATATATATATATAAACTTTATACATATAAATTTATATGTATATATATATATTTTTTTCTTTCCTTTACAGCAGGAAGATATTGCACCAAAGATAAATGAGTACCCCAAGTACATCATGTTAAGCTAGAGCCCTAATTTAAGAGGAGTTCAATTTGAAAGCAAGTCTCTCTAATAAAATTTTCCTTATCTTAGATAATGTAGCTAAACTGCAGCTCTAACTGAGCTTGGTTTAGGATTTTATATAAATCACAGCTAGGAACAAATGAGAAAGCAAGAGAAGATGAAGGGAGAGAGAAGCTTCAACCACAAAGAATGGAAGGGAAATTATAACAAATGGGATTTTTATTTTGGCTCTTGTATTCCTGAAAAGTCATACTGAGCCTCACACAGTGTGTTGACTATTTCTCCATAAGCAAGACCCTCACAGAGATCAAAACAGTCATTTTCACTTTTCTTTCCATGACTGAATTTTTATGGTAAAATATATCATTTACATAAAAGAACATATAAAGTGTTTCAGTAATAATTACAACAACAATAAAACACCATGAGCTCACCACTCAGCTCAGGAGAAATACTGTTTGTAGTACCTTAAAAATTTCTTGTGTACCCCTTCATAATGATACCCTGCTCCCAGATCCCAAAACCAAAACCAAACCAAACCTGTTGCTGTTGAGTCGATTCTGACTCACAGCTACCCTATGGGACAGAGTAGATCTGGCCCATAGGGTTCCCAAAGCTGTAAATCTTTACAAAAGTAGACTGTCATGTCTTTCTCCCATGGAGAAGCTGGTGGGTTTGAACTATCAGCCTTTCAGTTAGCAGCCAAATGCTTAATCACTGCACCACCAGGGCTCCTTCCCAGATTCCAAACGTAACCACTATTCTGAATTTGATAGTAATTTCTCCTTTGCTTTCCTTTAAAGTTTTTCCAACTGTGCGTGCATCTTCAAAGGATTTATGCTAAATTTTGCTTCTTTTTAGCCTTTGTACAAATGGAATCTTACTATATGTTTGTTATGGATTCAATTGTGTTCCCCCAAAATGTGTATCAACTTGTCTAGGCCATGATTTCCAGTATTGTGTGGTTCACCTTCATTTTGTGATCTGATGTGATTATCCTGTGTGTTGTAAATTCTAACTTCTATGATGTTAATGAGGCAGGATTAGAGGTACTTATGTTAATGAGGCAGGACTCAATCTACAGGATTAGGTTGTAACTTGAGTCAATCTCTTTTGAGATATAAAAAGAGATAACTGAGTAGAGAGGAGAGGGACCTCATTACCACTGAGCAAGAAGAGCCAAGAGCAGGGTGAGTCCTTTGGACCTGGGGTCCTGGTTTTGAGAATCTCCTAGACCGGGGGAAGATTGATGACAAGGACCTTCTCCCAGAGCCGACTGAGAGAGAAAGCCTTCCCCTGGAGCTGGCACCCTGAATTTAGACTTCTAGCTTCTTAGAGATGCCTTTGAATTATGGTGTTGGTGAAGAATATTGAATATACCATGGACTACCAGAAGAAAGAACAAGTCTCTCTTGGAAGAAGCGAGGACGGCGAGATTTCGTCTCACGTACTTTGGACATGTTATCAGGAGGGATCAATCCCTGGAGAAGGACATCATGCTCGGTAAAGTAGAGGGTCAGCGATAAAGAAGAAGACCCTTGACAAGATGGACTGACACAGTGGCTGCAACAGTGGGATCAAGCATAGCAACAATTGTGAGGATTGCATAGGACCGGGCAGTGTTTGGTTCTGTTGTACGTAGGGTCACTATGAGTCGGAATCAACTCGATGACACCTAATGACAACAACAACAACAGCCTTCTAGACTGGGAGAATAAATTTCTATTTGTGAAAGCTATCCGTTGTGGTATTTCTGTTATAGCAGCAGTAGGTAACTAAGGCAGTGTATTCTTCTATGACTCTTCTTTCTGTCAACATTGCAATTTTGAGATTCATGCGTGTTTATGTGTATAGTTGTGGTTTCTTCATTTTCACTCCTACTTAATATTTTATTGTTTAAATTCCCACACTTTATTAATATAGTCTACTGTTAGATGGACATTGGGTTGCTAACAGTTTTTCATTTTTTTTCTGCTAAGACTATCCCTGTACACGTCTTCTGGTGCACATGTGCAAAATCTTCTTTAGGGTGTACACTTCACAACAGAATTTCTGTGTTGTAGGGATGCACATCATGATCAGTTCTACTAGCAAGTGCTAAACTATTTCCAAAGTGGTTGAGAATATAAGTTGGCAAGACCATTTTGGAGATAATTCAGCACTTCCCTTCTTATTGGAATAAGAAAATTTCCTGTCCCTATTTTATTTGCACAGAGGAAATCAAACGTGTAGTGATTAAGAGCATGGGCTTTAAAGATACACAGATCTTGGGTACAAGCATTGGCCTCTGCCACTTATAAGCCATTTGCTATTGATTAAGTTATGTAACCTCTCTGAGTCTCAGTTTCCTCATCAGCAAAAATGGAGACAATAGAGTATGCATCCTAGAAGTTTATGTAAGTATCAAATGAGATAATTAATTAAAAATTCTTACCATAGTGCCTGGTGCATAGAAAGCATACAATAAATAGTAGTGTTTATGGTTTTCATCGTCATCAGCATTGTAATCATGCCAAGTCATGTCACATCTGGAGCTTTATGTTCTGTTCTAGGTAGCACATTTTAATATGGACATTTAAAAATTGGAGTGTGATTAGGGTTTGGCCAGAGCAAGTTTTGGAGACCATATCATTTGCATGAGGATCATCTGAAAGAAGTGAGAATGTTTGGTGTGGAGAAGATAAGCGTCAGGTAATTCTCTTCTAGTATTTGAGAGGCAATCACAATATGTTACGTAACTCCAGAACAACAGTAGAAGACACAAGATGAGACACATGGTGAGAGATTATCCAGTGCTTGGTGAATCAAAAGTAGGCCGCGCTATTGTAAAAGTGAACTGTCTGTTGAGATGGAGACTGAATTAACTGAATTCTACAAGAAAAGTGAATTTTCAAGGAACAGTCTCTTCAATGTGCAGATGATTCAGAACCTAAGCAATTTGGTTAGACAAGTAATTATCTATCTGAAAAACTTCTGGAGTGTTGATGTCTGAACTTTCTTTATGGACAAATGAGAGATCAGGGCCATTTTTGGCAAATGTTCTAGGAGCAAGGATGCATGGGGGACTAAGTCAGTTTGAGCCTGTATGCTATGGAGTATGAATTGTGAATTACTTTTAGTTATGTTATTTAATTTTTTTAAGTCTCTCTCCTTAATGTACTTACTGTAAGCCTAATCTGGGCAGAAATTATGTCTATCTTATTCACCTCTCCATTCAGAGTATAGCAGAGTACCTGGCCCATAGCACACACACAATAAATGTTTGCTAAATGAATGAATGGTAAAAGAATGGACAGAATTTGGTGACCTTTTGGATGGGGAAGGGTCATAAAGAGGAAGAGTCAAAGATGACTCCCTAGTTCTGAGTTTAGATAACTGGTTACAAGGTAGTACCATTCACCTAAATAGGGAACATAGGAGAAATGATACATATTTGGGGGATTGAAGGAAGCAATGGGTCTAATTTTTTGTATATCGTGCTTGAAGCGCTTATGGAACATCCAGGCGGAGAGACCTAAGAAGGCAATTTTATGAATGTGTCCGGAGCTCAGGTCAAGCATATGTCTGGCAGTCATAGTGTCTATGATGCAGATACAGCCAGAGTAGTAGATAAGATCACACAAAGAGAATACAGGGACTGACTTGAATAGAAGACTGAAGAGATGACTCTGGGAATCCAAGCATTTATGCAGTTGACAGCGGAAGACAGCCCTGTGAAGGGAACCCAGAGAAATGCAGCAGAGAGGTGGGAAGAAAGCCAGAATAGTCAGAGACACCACAGTTGGAAACATTCTTCTATCAGAAAAAACTAAGAAACTGAGGCAAGTTTCCATATAGCCTATCATTGCAACATCAAACCCATTTAAGTTCCAAGAATTTAGAGGCAGGACTCACATTTTTAGAATCTCTAAAACATGACCTCACACCTTTGCTTGGATAATTCCAATGATAAGGAGCTCACTATCTTATAAGGCAAAACATGTGTGACCCACAAAAAAATGTGTTTAGAGGAGATT
Source organism: Dugong dugon (assembly GCA_030035585.1). Lineage (NCBI taxonomy): Eukaryota > Metazoa > Chordata > Mammalia > Sirenia > Dugongidae > Dugong > Dugong dugon. The sequence continues at coordinate 87,558,753 of CM057474.1, read as the reverse complement.
AAATAAAAGTTGACTTATTTTATTCCAGTTTTTATTTGAATTTCTATACATAGAGTCTGAATCAGTAATTTATTAAATGATGCCCCATCCAGGTAAAAAAGATATAGAGAAGGTATCCCTCATTCAAAACAAATGTTTCACCAGGGAAAACATCCCAAACTGCAGGATTCTGACTTAATGAAGGGCCAAGATCAGGCCATCAATAGTGAGTTGAACCTACCCCCAAGAGAATTAAAGGAATGAGAATGCATTTATTAGAAGCAGGAGAGTGAGGCAAGTGGTAGGGGCTGAGGAGACAACCTACTAAATGAAATTAATGGTGACTCTAAACTAGCTGTTCTCCTGAATTCATTTTAGCATCTGCCTTGAACAAAGAAAATAAAAGAGGCAAGTGTGGATAATTTGGAAATAATAAAAACATATTTAAAAAGTTGGTAACAATAATAACCTGTGTATACTTAAACACATACAATTTTGGAGATTTGTTGCCATGCAGTAGGGATAAACTAAAGAGTAGGCAGAGTGAGAACAATTTCTAGTAGTTAAGAGGTACAGGAAAATCCACCTTTCACATAAATATGTAACCCACATGCCTGTCATAATGTCTGAAATGTCATCATCTAAAGCTGCACTGTCAAATAGGTAGCCCAAGCTGCATGGGACTATTTAGATTTAAATTTAAAATCATTAATATTAAAATATGAAAGTAAAAATTCAGTTTCTCAGTTGTACTAGCCACATTTCAAGTGCTCAGTAGCCACATGTGGCCAATGGCTACTCTATTAGACAGTGCAAATCGAGACCATTTCCATCAACATAGAAAGGTCTATTGGACAACTCTGATTAAGGTGTTCTCCTGTGCGTTGCATCTCACTGTTTCCAGACACCCTCAATTAAAATGTAAATAGTGTTGAGTTATGAAAAGAAAGTAATCCTTGGTAGGGACCCAATGTTCCTTAGAATCGAGGATGGAGAGATCTGGACTTGCTTACTTTGGACATCAGTAAGAAAAACCAATAGCTATAAAAAAATATCATTTGTGGTAAAGTAGAGGGTCAGTGTGAATGAGGTAAACCCTCAATGACATGGATTGACACAATAGCCACAAGAACGGGCGCATATAAAATGATCATGAAAATAGTGCAGGACTGGGCAACATTTTATTCTGTTATGAGTCAGAGCCAACTCGACAACAGAGATGGGTATATGATATTGCTGTTGAAGCAACAGAGATGGGGTGGTAATGTAGGATAAGTAAAGTGAACCAGGCATCTATTATGTAATGAGCACTGCATGTGAACATAGGATTATTCCTTAAAACCACCCCATAACTCAGCTGGACATCAATCCCTGGGCTGCCTGACTCCAAACCCTACACTCAGTGCCCCCCTGCAGCTGCCTTCCCATACCTATGTGAGAAGAAATTAGGAGAACTTTGAGTGGGAGGGTCAGGCATCTTAGCATGTGGCCTCATTGGGACAGAACAAGAGGGGCTATGCCATGCAAAGGGCTGAAAGCGTTCAGTTTAGTGTTGGGAGAGAGAATAATAAGCTACACAAGTAGATGATGAAAGGGAAAGCACGAACACCCCAAAGATCAAATTGACTCACCTCACGGTTTTGTTTTATTTAAAAGCTTGTGAGATACCCTCCTATGCTGTGCCGGCAAGGGCTTGGGGCTGAGTTCAAGCTCTAGTTTTACGTTCTCCTAGCCTTGCAGCTTGGACATCTAGCACTATTCCTTCTTGATTCTGGAGTCAGGGCATCCATGATGAGCTGATATTGCTGATCCAGGAGCAGCAAACATAAAAACCAGGTAGAACTTGGCTGCATAACAAGTCTGTTGTGTGCAGAAGGAGAGACAACATATAGAAGCAGAGCCTGAGTCTTCAGCAAGTTCAAGGTCAAAAGCAAGTAGGAGAAAAGAACAAGGTGAGTCAAGGTAATTTTTCTACCTACCCTGCTGCAAGGAGGTAACAAAGTTGTTATTGACGTTAAAGAAATAGTGTCAGATTTACACATTTTTGCTCAGCATCAGTTTCTTCCAATGTACGTTGAGGACTATTCTATGCATGCACTTGACATTGATCAAGAAAATATCCACATTCATGAATGTCAAAATTTATGGGTAATGGGGCAGAACGTTTGAGAGGATGTCCCAGCTCTCTGTGTCCACCGACGAAGAATTCTGGCTGAGCTCATTCAGTATCTTCCCATCTCCTGATTTCCAGCTGCCAAGTTCCTGACAGGTTGACAAACTCATATTCTGGACTTTGAATGCAGAACCCAGAGAAAATGGGAAGGGAGACAGGGGCCAGAGCAAGTACACTTGGGCTGGATAGCGAGGATGGAGGTACAACGTGTAGGAGTAGCTATGATATGTGATAGAACTCAAGGGGAGAAAAGCAGGAATATAAAGTAATTCCTGTTCACCAAATTGAGATAAAATCTTGACTTCTTCGTTATTTTTTGTTGTTGTTGTCAGACTGTATTCTTTTGACCTTGACACTTTCCTGAGATGGCCAAAAGGCACGTAGCTAGCTTTTGAAGCATTACATATGGACTACCACTGTACCCTGTCATTTGCTCCCATAACATTTCTACTTGCCAGTCATCAACTTTTGCTTTCTTAGACACTTTCACTTGCATCACCAGCACTTTGTCTAAGCTTCCCTTTCATCAAGCAAAACAAAGTCATGGTGAAACGAGGATGCTAAGACGGTTAACCAGGCTCATTGACTCATTAAATGACTGGAACATGAGTTTGCAAATCCTGTCTCAGCAAAATTATGGATGACTTCAAGTGTCATACTGTCTGAGTTACCAGTGCAGTGATAAAGCACTTAGTTAAATCAGTTACAGTCAGGGATATGCTGTATTAATAACCATGTCATAGAGCCCCTACAAGGTTTCAGTGAGCTCCAGTAAGTAAAAGCACAATGGAAGGTGTAAATTGCCTATACAAGTGCTGGTGTTTATTGTTAACTAGAACTTAACCACACCTTTATCTTAATGAACAAATCAACAAATGTGTGTTGAGGACCTGAATTAGCGTATCTGTCATCAAAACAAATGATGCATTAACTGTCTAATCATGCACGGTTCTATTCTTGCCATCGAGCAAAGGTTCTTTTTGGTTTACCCTTCCACAGGAATCAGAGACTTGTGAAATACACATCTTACACAGAATCAGTGGGTGTCATGGAAATATTGTGGGCTTTAGATCCAGACTTTCATTTGTTCATTTATCTACCCCTTTAACTAATATATATTGAGACTGCAGTTTCTTTGATTTTTGAGAAGGAGCCCTGGTGGCACAGTGGTTAAGCACATGGCTGCTAACCAAGTGGTTGGCAATTCAAACCCACCAGCCGTTCCATGGGAGAAAAGGTGTGGCAGTTTGCCTCTGTAAAGTTTACAGCCTTGAAAATTCTATGCGGCAGTTCTACTTTGTCCTGCAGGGTTGCTATGAGTCAGAATTGACTCGATGGCAGTGGATAATCTTTACGGGAGCAGATCACCAGGTCTTTCCTCCCAGGGAACCACTGGTGGGTTTGAATTGGCAACCTTTCGGTCGGTAGCTGAGCACTTAACCATTACGCCACCAGGGCTCCTTATCAAGGGAATAGAAGGGGACTTTTTCTATGTAGAGAGGACACCATGTGCAATGGGTATGCAACAGGACCAAGGATGGCTTGTTGTGAGAACTGCAAGAGAATGAGTGTGACTATAGCCCAGAGAGAAGAGATGGGGCTATGAACGGAGGCTTGAGCATGATGGGTTCATTCATTTAGTATCCTACAGAACACACCAACAATTGAGAGCTCTACCCTAAGAACATTGAAATAGGGATGCGCCATGGTCAGATTTACATTTTAAAAATTACTGTTGCTGCAGTATGAAAAAAGTGGATGAGAGTAGATCAGTTAAATGACTGGTGAGGTAGTCCAGTAAGAGAGTAGCTTAATTTAGAAAGGTAGAAGTGAGAGTGGTAGAGCTTGTCCCAATAAGATGTTCCTGGATACAGACTGCACCCTGAACCTCCACATCTTAGCAGAGAACCCAAGGCAACTCCCTCATATTTCTGAGGTTCCACTTTCTCATCTGAAAACTGCCATAATATTAACTTAAAGATTTTGAGGACTTTAATGAGTGAATATATGTAAAATCACATCGTCAATTCCAATGTGGTATATAACTTCAGTCATGGATCTCATTAGCCCTGGGAACCAAAATAAGGATCCTTGGTGGCGCAATGTTTAAGTACTTGGCTGCTAACAGAAAGGTTGGTGGTTGGAACCCACTAGCCGCTCCACAGGAGAAAGACCTGGCGATCTGCTCTCATAACGATTACAGCCTAGGAAACCCAATGGGGCAGGTCTACTCTGTCATTTAGGGTCGCTGTGAGTTGGAATAGACTCAGTGGCACACAAAAACAACCTTAGAGCTGCATTTTCAGGCTAGTGTTGAAAGACAGCAAAGGATGGAAAATAAAAGTCATTCCAAGTAGAAGCCAGTGACCTTACAATGGCCTTCAAGGCCATACAAATTCTGATAGTCCTTGTCCCTTCAGCTTTTCCCCCAGCTCCCTCTACTCCAGCCACACTGGCCTCCTGGCCTTGAACATACCAGGCATCTCTCTTCATAGAGTCTTTTCTCTGTAAAATGTAAACACCTGCCAATCCCTTCACACTGCTCTACATTGTCTTTTTCCATTGCGCTCCTCACCTTTTATGCCTGCTTTGCTATTTATGTATGTTTATAATTGTTGTCTGACTCCTCCTACAAGAACGTAAGCTACGTGAGAAGAGAGGACTTTGACTATTTTGTTCATTAATACATGTTGAACATGTATGAAAGTTCCTGGCCCATAACTAGCATTCAATAAATGTTTCTTGAATTAGACAGATTTGAGAGAAACTCCTAGTGCCATGTGTCCTGGAGGCTGTATATGACAATACTCCCTCTTCTGCCTTATGATGTCATCAGTCAAGCCTGTAGATGACCAATAAACCTTTTAATGAACCTTTATACAGGAAGGGAGAATGGGTACAATTAAGCAAAGGAAATTGTAATTTTCAATATGCCTTTGGAAAATACCCTGAAAATTAATATCAATGAAATCTCATTTTCGACAGTTAGTGAGTAATTGAATAAATATTAAAAGAAAATGTTGAGAGACTAATGAAGTAACTGCTAATGGATGCCAGAGGACTATGAAGAAAAAAATTATGTTCCATGAATCTGATCTCCCTTTGAGGGACTTGAGCAGGTTCAATAGCTTCTTGAGAAAGTCTTGGAATAATCTAACCACACCATTATCACGTAGTTTCATTTGTCTCTGTCTGTGTGTCTCGGATCATAGAGTACCTTCTCAGAGAGGCCTTTCCTGGTCACCCAAACTCGCTCCCCAAATCCTGTCCCCTCGCTCTAAGACCCTTATCCAGCTTTACTTTTCTTTAAAGCCCTATCACTCCTTGAAATGTGTTATTATGTATTTGTTTACTCATTTTTTATCTGTCTCCTTCAAGAGACGAAGACTTTTGTCTGTCTTGCTTTCTGTTGTATTCCCTGCACCTTGTCAGGGCCTGGCATGTAGCAGGCTCTCAATAAATGTAAGGTAAATGAATAAATAAGCATTTTTGTCTTTTTTGTGTGTGGGGAAAAAAGAGGGAAAGGAATCAGATGAGCAATAAAGACCTGCATTTCTGCACTTATCCATTGTCTGTTCCAACAACGTCAAACGGCATGTTAGGGATTTAAGGACTTTCATCATTTCATTCAACACAAATCCACTGCTATACATGGGTTGAGGATAATACCACATGGTTGCAGCTTTTAGAAAGCTTATAATTTAGTGATAATAGAAGGCAAAGTTAATAACAACAGCATGTTAGGCCAAACAAATGCTGAAGATTGTCTGTGCTACAGAAGTGAGCCAAAGTTGGGGATCTTTTCCAGGGGCTGAGATGCCCAAGGAAGGCTGCATAGGGAAAGTGGGCTTTGAGGAGCAGTTCTTCTTGCCTTCTTTAAATGCCACTGCCTCTCCCCTAATAGTACCCTATGCACTTGCTCTGCCATACAAGTATGTTTGCTCTGTCTAATCTCAATCCTTGGCATTCATACTGATTAATACAACTCTCCCCTATTAAGTACATACATCCTCGCCTTTCAAATTTAACATTAACTTCATATTCAGCTTTCTTTGGAAGTCCACCTTAATGAATGCTTCCTGACTCTTAGTATATTAATTCAGTCAAAGTTAGTCATTGTATCTGGTACATACAGGATCTGTACCTTGAATGTGAATTAGATGAGCCCACGCTAGCTAGGGAGACAGACATACAACTAAACATAACACAGGGAAACATTAAGATGTGCAATAAAGCACTATGGGAACCAAAAAAATCCACTGCCTTCAAGTCGATTCTGACTCATAGCAACCCTAATAGGACAGTGTAGAACTGCCCCATATGGTTTCCAAGGAGGAGCTGGCGGATTTGAACTGCCGACCTTTGGCTAACAGCTGTAGTCCACTATGGGACCAGAGAGGAGGGAATAACATATTTTCTAAGGAAGACAAGAAGCAACATTGGGGCTCAGACATGAAAGATGAATAAGATTTTAACTGTCTGAGAAGGGAGAGAGGAAACAATACTGTATAAAGAACAGAGAAATGAAAATGTATTGCAAAGTCGAGTAGTTTACTGAAGCTGATCTATAGCATATAGAGTTAGAAGAGATTGGATTAGAAGTATGTTTTGGAGTCTAATTGGTAACACCTTTGGGTGTCTTGCTAAAGAGTTTGAATGTTTTGCTCTGGGCATGTGGGAGTCATGTTTAAGAGAAGAAAGTGACATAATCAATTCTGGGTTTGGACAAATAACTCCAGAGGAGAGGAGTGGAGCAAGGGGAGATTAGAAACATAGTGATCACCCTGGGTATGTAACTTTTACAACATTTTAAAACGATTGTCAAAAATGCTCTGATGTAAAAATCAAAAAGCTCTTTTAGGGAGTGGAATTTTAGATGACTATAATCTTTAGGTTGGGTTCCTTAAATCTCTTTCAAGACCAGCATCTATTTTACTTTTGCTATCATTTTGAGGGATTTTTTAAAACACTTTTAAGTTTGTTAAAATATTTGCTAGTTATGTTCAATGTTGAATTTTGTGCTTGCTGGGCTATAAATCTCTGGAATTATTACAGTAATAAGGATGCAGTGAAATAAAAGAAGGAGAGAAAGAATATAATATTACTTGAAAGTGTCCTACATACCAGGTGTTTTTTTAAAAAAAGCTCTTTCTTTTACTTTTTACAAAGACTCGATGAAGAAGACATTATCATGATCATCTTATAGACATTGGAACAAAGAATTTAAGGAAATTGCCTGATGTTTCACAGTTAAAAAGAGAAAGATGGAATTCTAGCTCATGTTTAGCAGCCTCCAAAACTCATTTATTTCCAGTATACCATTTTTCATTGAACATGTATCGAGGACCTACTATATGCTGGTCATGGGTACTAGACTTCGACAAGATATCATAAGTAAGCTGTTTTTTCTTCATTTTTACCCCCCACCCCCAACCCACCCAATAGATTCTGCACTCTTTCATCCATACTCTGTGCCACAGGAGGCTGGTCTTTACTGGCTACTTCATCCCGCCTCCTTTGCCCTCTGGTTATAGGAGCCACTGGAAGCCATGCATAGGAAATCAGGGAGTAGGAAATTGTATTTTCAAGCCCTCCTCCCTCCCTACTTTGTGATGGTTCTCCTGCCAGTGGCTGTGTTCCTGTTGGGCAGTTCCTCATCCAAGGTTCCAGTTCATCACGAGGCTCGATAACACCATTCTCCCTGCCCTGCCTCTTCAATCTTAGACGTGGTAACTGCTCCCCACTGTTGGCAGCCCCAAGGTACTTCAGCATATCTTTTTGGTTTCTTTAACCTTGTCTATAACTCAGTAAACCCTTCCTTAACTCTCTTCAGCTAAGCCCTTAGAGTGCACCATTGATTTTGTACTGGGACCTGTTATATTGGGTTGAATTGTGCTCTCCAAAATGATATATTGAAGTCCAGTCTCTGGTAACTATGAATGTGACCTTGTTTGGAAATAAAATCTTTAAAGATGTTATCAGACAAATTAACATGATATTACTGGGTAGGATAGATCCTAATCCAATCTAAGTGGTGTCCTTATAAAAAAGAAGAAGAAATATAGAAAGACAGAGAGGAGATGGCCATGTGATAGTAGAGTTATGCTACAGCTACAAGCCAAAGAATGCCTGAGGCTACCAGAAGCTGGGAGGGACAAGAAAGCATCTCCCCCTACAGCCTTTGAAGACAACAAGGCTCTGCCAACACTCTCAATTTGGACCAAGAGAAAAAAAATTCTGTTCTTATGAGCCACCCAGTTTATGGTATTTTGTTAAAGTAGCCCTAGGGAACTAATGCAGAGCCTAACTGATTCAATCAGCCCCCACTAGACTGTAAGCTATATGAAAACAGGGACCATGGCTATCTTGTTTATTGATTCATCCTCAACAATAAAGGACTGTGGTTGCACAGAGCCTGACAACCTGATAAAACTGTATCTCACTGTTTAAAATTTCCAAGTTTAGATATTTACCATCTGCCTACTTTGCCCCAATCTCCAGGATTTTTCCAATTTTTTCTCCAGATACATTTGTGCCCAGGTTTAATTTTGCACTATAGTCCATTGCAGACCATTTAAAACTCCAATGTAGAGTAAAAGTCCATTTATTGGAGTGGTTGGGAAATCAGATATCTGGTTAAGTAAATGTAAATCCAAAGAGCCCTGGTGTGACAGAATACTTGCAGTCTAGTGCAGTTTCTGCCACTTTATCCCAGTGTCAACTTGGGTACATCCTTCAGACATTCTGAGCCTCACTTTCTGCATTTGTATAGACTGAACTGTGTAAGACTAATATGTAATCATTTCCATTTATTCTTGGCTTATAACTTGTGAAAATGGAAAGGTTTTTCTTTCCGTACAAGGACTTCAGGTAGTTTCACCATGAGCTTGCAAAGAGACCAAGATCCTTTGGGCCGACTTATCTCTGACTCCAAATGTGTGTTCTCAAGCACTTGTCAGCTTCAGCTCTCCAGGATAAGAAGTCCCAGCCATAGGTTCTGAGCCGCACTGCCTTGACTGAGCAGTGTGAGCAGATGGGCCCACTGGAAAGATGCCGAGACACTGACAGACCAGCTCCTGGAACCTGGGTTTTCTCTTTGCAAAATGAGAATTTTCTGGGTGATAGTAACAGGGATGGCAGTGATGATGGTGTCAAGGAGAACCAGCCTTGTTAAAAATTGGCTCTCACCCATGTGCAAACTGTGCAAAAGCCTGCATCCTAAGAAACAGTCTCAAACTCTGAATTTTCATGGAAAGTAGCTGTGAGCATTTGAGATTGTGTGAACATTTGTGGCAGTAGAAGAAAGCTTTGCAAAATGTAGTCCAGTGGTTTTTGTCCATTTTTTTTAAAAACAGAAGTCATTTATAAAAATAAATTTTAAAAATAAATAAATTCCAGTAACAAATTATTGGAAGCTTTGTATAAGTAATCCCTTTATTATGACCTTGACTTTGGAAGAGTAGGATAGGACATTAATTATCAAACAAAAAGAATCTGGAAGAACGTAGTAATCAGTTAATAATAATAATATCCACTAATATTTATGAATCATTTGCAGTGTGTCTGGTTCTGAGCTATGGTCCACAAAAATATGATCCATCATCTGTTTTTGTAAAGAAAGTTTTATTGGAACACAGCCATGTTCTACTGTCTGTGACTGCTTTCCCATTACAACAGCAAAGACGAGTAGTTGCAACAAAGACTTTGTGGCCCTCAAAGCCAAGAATGCTTACTATTTGGTCCTTTACAGAAAAAGTTGCCAACCCCTATACACTGGTTTAAGCACCACACGTTTTATATTGTTTACTCCTTTCATTAGGAGCCCTGGTGGCAAGGTGGTTAAAGTGCTTGACTGCTAACCGAAAGGTCAGTGGTTTGAACCCACCCGTCATTCCTCAGAAAAAAGATGTGGTGGTCTGCTTCTGTAAAGATTTACAGCCTTGGAAACCCTATGGGGCAGTTCTATTCTGTCTTATAGGGTTGTAATGAGTCGGAATTGACTGGAGGGCAGTGGGTTTTGAGTACTCCTTTCATTAACTTATGAAGCATGTAGTATTTTTATCTTCATTCTATAGATGAGGAAACTGAGACATGGAGGGGTTAAGTAATTTGGCTCAAATCTCACAGCTAGTAAGAGATTCAATCTGAGAACCTGAAGCCAGCACCCATGTGGCCTGTCTTTTCTTTAGACTTATTGTTGTTGTTAGGTGTTGTCAAGATGATTTTTGACTCATAGTGACCCCATGTGACAGAGTAGAACTGCCCCATTTTATGGGAGCAGATCATTAAGTCTTTTCTCCAGTGGAGCCACTGGGACATAGGTTGCCCCACTAATTCTATCCCCGGATGACCCCTGTAGTTCAGAGGGACATATGGGTCCCAAAGAAAAATTTTCAAAATTTCTGTTTCCTATCAGAAATACACACACCTCATACAATACCCTACAGAAACAGTCATTTGCAGCACATGCCCATTTTTTCAGCTTCGAACAGTCATAAAGGCCCTTACCTTGTAGCAGCATGAACTGTCAGTGGAAAAGCAGCCTGCCAGTGAATCCTAGAGGCTGAAAAAGTGGGTGGACAACCATATATCCCAAGCTGCCACCCTTCTCTGAGTCCTCCCTTCAACTCCTCTCTTGCCATGTCCCCTGACTCCTAAAGCCGCCTTCTGCCCATCTTGTCTCTACTGCTGAAGCTGCCGCATTACTTTGTCTCCACTGGCCTCAAGAGTCTTTCCATCCCATTAGGTTTTCCCCTGGGTACAGCTGAGAAAAAGTTTGAGTTGTATGCAAGTGGAGAAGAAAGGTGAAAGAAATATTTCCTTGCAGAGTCAAACATCTACAAGGCAATCAGACTTTTAAAGCTTCATTTTTCCAAAACTCTCTAGTGTTATTAAGCTAAAAGAGTTTCCATTTGTTTTTTCTGCTTTGAATTGTACAAAAGTCTTCCTTACTTTTTCTTAACTTGGTATGTTCCTGGTCACCCAAAGGAGTGGGCAGATTCCAGGCCCCAGGAGGTGGAGGTAGAGGCAGCCCTTGCACCCTGACGATACACCATAAATAAATGTAGGACTGTTCTTTTAAAGCTGGAGGGCAGGGTTCTGCACTGAGCCTGACATGCTCAACCGCAGCACATGACAGAGGCAATGACTCAGGATGCTGGCACTGAGAGTATATTTTGATGATACTGTCTCACACAGTTGTTACTGTTGTTATTGTTAGTTGCCTTTGAGTCAATTCCAACTCATAGCAACCCTGTGTGTGCACGGTAGAACTACCCCATAGGATTTTCAAGGCTGTGACCTTTTGGAAGCAGATTGTCAGGCCTGTCTTCCAAGTCTCCTGTGGGTGGTTTCGAACCACCAACCATTTGGCTAATAATTGAGTACTTAACCATTTGCACCATTCAGGGAATCCCTGAGAGTATAGTTTGAAAAGCCCTATTTGTGACTTGGGATTCTTATGATGTAACGTACATAAAGCTCCCAGTCCTGGTGCCTGGAATATACAAGTTGTTCAAGAAATTGCAGTTATAAAAATGAGGATGTTGATAATGTTGATGATGATTATTCTTGGAACTCCCATCAGTGATCTTTCCATTAAGGCATGCCAGCAGTTCCTCAGGGGTGTTTTCTCCAAGAAGTGAACTTTCTGGAGGAGGTGGTACTCAGTGGTTGTGAAAGTCTCCTTACTGGTTGCCTACCTTGAGGCTTTTCTTCTTCCCATCCACAGGAGATATTGCAGACAGAGAGATCTTCCTAACAGGTAATGCAATCAAGTCACTCCCCTGCTTCAACCTGTCCCCACCCCACCTACCCACAAGACTCCCTGTTAGCACTGGGGAAGAACAGGTGGGCATTCTGTCACAGATTACGAGGCCTTTTATGTCCATCCTTCCAGCATTGGCTGCTCATACTAAATATCTCTCTCAAACTCTACACTCGGTTAATCCCTCACAAGCATTTACTTTTTGGTTTCCCTCCTCTATACTTTCTCCATGCTGCTTTCTGAATTTGGAACACTCCTTTCTAACCCTACAACCTGCTCTTGTCTGCATGAAAAATTACAATTAAACTTTAAAACTCAATTCCAGACTCAACTCTCTGAGAAGCCTTCCTTGATTTGTTTTTTAGAAAGAACCACTTCTGCTCTGTACTGTTTCAATACTTTGCATATAATTGTATTATTAATTATAGCGTAATATGTATTTGTTTTAATGCCTGTCCTCCTTAATAGTCTGTGAGCTCACTTAGGATAGGCACAGTTTTAACTAGCACAAGACTAGAAACTGTTGGACTGAATTTTGGTGCCTTTCTCCATTAGGTATAATCTAGGTATTCTTAGGATGAGTAATAGTGTCTATTACAAAAACAAAACAAAACAAAAAAAACCCAAACTCATTGCCATTTAGTCAATTCCGACTCATAGCGACTCTATAGGACAGAGTAGAACCGCCGCATGTGGTTTCCAAGGAGCGGCTGGTGGATTCAAACTGCCGAACTCTTGGTTAGCAGCCAAATGCTTAACCAGTGGTGCCAGCATGGCTCCAGTGTCTAAATCCTGCTCCCACATATATTTGTATGAACTAGTACAGGAGAGAAGCCCTGGTGGCACAGTGGTTAAGAGCTCAGCTGATAACCAAAAGGTTGGCAGTTCGAATCCACCAGCGGCTCCTTGGAAACCCTATAGGGATGTTCTGCTCTGTCCTGTAGGGTTGCTATGAGTCAGAATCGACTCAACAGCAACAGGTTTGGTTTTTGGTTTTTTAGTATAAGAGACAACGAGATGGATTGATACAGCGGCTGCAACAATGGGCATAAACATAGCAATGACTATAAGGATGGCACAGGACAGGCAGCATTTTATTCTGTTGTGCAGAGGGTTGCTATGAGTTGGAGCCAGCTCGATGGCACCTAACAACAGCAAGTGTAGGATAAAGACTATAAGCATTACATATAACATGGTCAGATTAACTGGTTATCTCTAGTTGGTAAATTTTTAAGAGATTTTGTTTCTTCTTTATGATTTCCTGGGCTTTTTTTCTGTGTTTTTTTTTTTTTTTTTTTTTTTTTTACAATGAACATATATAATTTTACATCAGAGAAAAAATGTAGTTCTAAAGCTATCCTAGGAATTTGTTGTGTGGGAGGTAAACTCTTATTTTCTATTAGAGATGTTATAGCAGACACTGTTGGATGACTAGCTCAACACCTGTTTCCAGCACTTTCTCTCTTGACTATATCCTATATGGATGCTAGAAAAACCTCCCAGTTTTCCTGCTTTCCAGGTGTTTTTGCAGCTAAGATGAATGTGTCACAGATATAGCCAATGAAATACTAGTGGCAGTCTGATGGGGTGTGGCTGAAATCATTCCCTCCCACTTTTTCCTGCCTTGAGTACAGCTGTAATGTCTGGAGCTATGGTAGCCATATAGCAACAATGAGGCCCAAAAGCATAAAAATAAAAAGGAAACACTCTAAGGCTGAGAGAGAGAAAGGATAAAAGAGCCTGAATCTTTGCGTTGAGCTCTATAGTGATCTTTATTTTATTCATTAGGCATTACTGTATTTTCCAAATGCTCTGAAATGCTCATATATTATTTTTCAATTAAGAAAAATACCATTAAATGTTATTTATAAAATAAAAAATATCAGAAAACTGATATCTGGAATGTGGACAAGTTCACCGAGTGGCAGGTATCAGTTGAGTTAATGGCAATTGGGGAAAAAATGTAAGTTGCATTACCGTTCTCTGCATTTCACTAGATCTGTATCCATGCCAACACTGATTAAAACAGTCAGCCAGTAATACTACAGAGGAATAATGGGATGTTAGGTCTACAAAGAATGATAGATGCTTCCATTTGCTGCTGAATTACAAGTGAGTTAAAATCTATTAACAGTGAAATGGAATCTTACTATGCTTTTACTCTTCTTCATGATCCCCTCTGAATGGTTCAGAGAATCAGCAAAAAGCCAGGTAAATGCACGGCTTTCATCTCACTACCTCAGCTGTTTGGTTTCCTAAAAGTCTATCTATTTCGATGGTTGCCAATTTAAAACAAGAATCACTGGGATCGACAACCTGAAAACCTTATTTCAAGGCCCGAAGTGTTTCTTAGAAAGAGGCAAATGATAATCCCAGTCTCAAAGCAATGAAACAGCTGAGGTGAGAGGAAAGAGCAAGGTTTTAATGTAAAAATGTGGAATTTTGTTCTACTGTGCCACTTAGAGGGGCCCTGGTGGTACAGTGGTTAAGAGCTATGGTGAGCTATGGCTGCCAACCAAAAGGTTGGCAGTTCAAATCCACCAGCTGATCCTTATAAATCTTATGAGGCAGTTCTACTCTCCCTATATGTTACTATGAGTTGAAATCGAGTCAACGGCAAGGGGTTTGGTTTGGTTTTTGGTGCCACTTAGAAGGTGTGTGAATTGGGGCAAATCTTCTCATCTCTCTGATCTCTGGTTTCCTCATCTGAGAAGTGGGTTTGCTAATTCCTGCCTCACATGGTTTTTGACTGAGTACTGAATGGAAGAATGTCCACATATAACATACATTATTAAGTCAGTAGTCACAAGTTTCAAATATTTTAATGACCCCTAAGAAACTGAAACAAAGAAGTTCCTACCTAGCTTTAAGATTTTAATAAACCCCCAATAGGTAGGCATAACTAAACGGGGAATACAGCAATGTTATCCCTGTAGCACAGGCCTCTGTGAATCAAGCCAGTGGTGGTATCTCAGACGTGACTGGGTAAACGGTCCTTATGTCTAACTCCTACTACAGAGTTCCAAAGGGGTTAAATTTCCTCTAAATTACTTTGTAACCTGAAAGAGGGCATGTGTCCTAAATGGTTTTCTACCTCATGATGTGCCTAGAGCTTGTCCCCTCAATGTACTTCCTTCACTCTCTAAACATCTTAGCTATATACTCCATTCAAATTTGTTCCTGTAAAAATTCATGTACGTAGAAAGCAGAACTGGAAGGACATAAGTCTGGAATGCTAGTAGTGATGACTGTTGTAATGGGGAGTGGGGTAGCACAGTGCATGATGTTGTCTCTATTTTCAAATGGATAGTATTTGTATAAGGAGAAGAAAAACGTCTTTTAAAAATGCCCTGGATGGAAAGAGATGATAAGGGCTTTTTCTCCTTCTTCTTCTTCTTTCAGTGTGTGATAACTCTTGAAATTCTAAGTATCTCTGGTCTACATATAGCAATAGCAGAGCCATTTCCAAGGTGTTCTGAGTGTAAAGAATAGCAGGCATTGAACTCTCCCTTTCCACTTTTTCTATAACATTTTTCTTATAACTCAGGTGCTTTTCCTCCCTTCAGGAAGAACAATGTCTTGAAGAAGAACTTGGCTATCTTTATATATTGGCCTTGTACCAGTCTTGGGTGTCTTTGATGAATCCTGCCCAATAAAGTAATAGTGGTAACATTACTTGTATTTGTAATATTAATATTAATAAAAATATCAACAATCCTCTATTGTGAGGCCTGAAGAGGTGCCAGTCTGCTTGATAGCATTACATGCATTATCTAATTTAACCTCACCTACAACAAGCCTATGAAGTGGGTACAATGAGGAAATTGAGACATGTATAAAGGTCTGAAACCTTGGTAGCATAGTGGTTAAGAGCTACAGCTGCTAACCAAAAGGTCAGCAGTTCAAATCCACCAGGTGCTCCTTGGAAACCCTATAAGGTAGTTCTACCCCGTCCTATAAGGTCTCTATGAGTCAAAATCAACTTGACGGCAACGGGTTTAGTTTTTTTTGGTTTTATAAAGGTTCAGTAATTTGTATATAAAGGATCCCTGGTGGCACAAAGAGTTAATCACCCAGCTGCTGACGCAGTGCCTCCTGGAAAGAAAGACCTGGCAAGCTGCTTCCATAAAGATTACAGCCAAGAAAACTCTATGGGACAATTTTAATCTTTCACATGGGGTTGCTATGAGTTGAAAACTACTCGACGGCATCCAGCAACAACAACAAATTCGTATAAGGCCACAGCAAGTGGTTAACACAGGATTCTCAATCAAGAGTCTGTATGGTTAACCCTGGACTGTGCTGATGGCTCCCTCCTACCCAGAGAGGCTAAGTTCGTGTTGGGAGGAGATGGTACACATATCCAGTGGTATTTGGGGCATTGAGTCTCTTGTCATCATCAGAAAGGAATGCTGGGCAATGGTCTTCCTGGGGCAAAGTACTGATTCCACATGAAGTGAATAGGAGGTCAGTAACCCCATTTGTTTGGAGTCCTCAATATCGTATGACTAGAGTTCCGTAGATCATAGGACTGGAAGAGGCTTAGAGGATAGAGTGGGCTTTTGTTGCTTTTTGCTTACTGATTATCCATTGCACTTTCTTTTCAAAATAGCACCCTTACTTTTTTCTTTTGGGGAAACTATTTCTCTAGTGTATACAGCCTGGTTTGACAAGTTAATCAAGTAACCTTCCCTTCCCTAGTCAAGAGGTGGAGACGTGACCCAAGAGATAGAGTCCATCAGATGCTTTCTGTCTGGAATTTGAATTATGAGTTAGAGTGATAACAATACTGAAAATAGCTGGAGTTCTCATCCATTCCAGTGTTGGTGCCTGGAACCTCTGGAACTTCCTCAATCCAATTCCAAACCAGTTCTCCAGCCTGATCTTCACTCCTGTGAGTTCCCTTCCTCACATCAGTCTTCCAATAAAATTATCTTTTGGCCTAAGAATTCTAGAGGAAATTTCTGTGGTTTTCATTCCAAACACCCCAGTATCACATAGGCCCTTGAGTCAAAATTCTTACAAAATATAGGCGTCATCTACTCAGTATATCAGACATTCCAGCCTTTGTTTTATTGAAGAAATACATAATATTTTTATGTATCAAAACACTACTCTAAGTACTTTATGAATGTGTTGAATATTCCCAGTGTTGGAGAACTTACTACTTTATGCAGCTGCTCTTTCTTTATTGAATGGAACCTCATGTGTTGGACAATCATTTCTTATGTTTGGTCCAAAATCTGCTTCCTTGTTCTTTCACCCTCCGGACCTGACATCCACAACACAGAATCATCCTAGGCAAACTCTTCTCTTGACTCCTTGTTTTATATATTACCAGTTGGATAGAAAGATTTAGATAGATGGATAAACTACTCAAAAAGGCTACAGTGGTACTCCTTCAGTTCTAACTTGGAACATGAACTATAGTCACCTGAGTTAAAGAAGGACCATCTCCAACCTCTATCTCTGTCAAGCATGCGGTGATGGAGACTGTCGCATTAGGAAATTCCTACAGGCCTAATACACAAAAACAACAGAGAAATTCCATTTCCTCAAACTCTGTCACTGTCAATGAAAAAGAGAGCCTCAAGGCTTTATCTCTTCAACTCCTTTGATACAATGCCATCAGTTACCCATACCCATACATTATCTTCATTCATGAATTCATTGATTCAATAAATATTTATTGGGCATATATATGCCAGGTGCAAGACAGAGTGCTTAGTGCTTTGGGGCGTAAACAATAAATCAGATGTGGGCAACTAACATCTAGATTAAAAAATCAAGCATCCAGTTACTTAGTATATATAGAGCCAGTACCCAGACAACTGACTTTTTGTTGTTGTTTTGATTTGTTGCTTGTTTGTTTTTGCCTTCCTCTAGCTGCTTGCTGGAGCCCTGGTGGCACAGTGGTTAAGTGCTACAGCTGCTAACCAAAAAAGGTAAGCAGTTCAAATCTACCAGCCGCTCTTTGGAAACTCTATGGGGCATAGCTCTACTCTATCCTATAGGGTCACTATAAGTCGGAATTGACTCCATGACAACAGGTTTGATATATATAAATATTTTTTTAGCTTGCTTGCTGCTATGCAGACACAGATAGTAAAGATTCAGTTCTGGAAGCACCTTCTTTAGGACAATGTCCAAAGTAAAGGAAGGACACAGTAGCTTTTTAAAGTCACACAAAGAAGCTCTTCCTCACCCCTGGAGGGATTCCTATGACTGTTCAATAAAATTAGTGGTTCTTCCCCAGAGTTGGTCTTAATCTTTATTTTTTCCTGTTTTGAAATGAATTTTGAGAATACAGGGGGAACATTTTTATAGAAACCTCCAAAGATAACAAAAACCCGTTGAAGCATAGCAAGGTTCAGGTTGAGAAAAGTGGAGTGGGAAGAAAAAGTTTAATTGTTTACCTAGTACTGCTAGAATGATCCCAGGTTATATACCTACTTATTCTCACACACCACCGAGATGGCCGTTTCCTTAAAATCCACCGGTGGTAAGACTGATGTGAGAATACAGATCACGAAAGATGCTCCCGGAAACGGCTCATCGCCCTGTAAACCGCAGGGGACAACGTGTATAATAATATCTGTTGGCAGACTTTTTTTTTTAATTAAAAAAAAATTTTATGGTGTGATAAAATATGTAGAGCAAAATTTGTCATTTTTATCATTTTAAGTGCACAACTCACTGATAATAATTAATTCATAGTGTTGTGCAACCATCACCACCGTCTAGTTCCAAAAAAAATTTTTTTGGACATTTAGTTATTTGTAGAACTTTTAGTTCAGAACCAAAATGTAGACTAATGTGAGGGAAATTACTTGATTTAGACTACGCTTAGTTCACAAATTATGAATGGGTTGTATTCCAAAAGTTCGTTTGTATGTAAGCCATTTACCATGTTTCAAACATTGAACAGATGCTAATTTCTGGGCGCCTTCCAGTTTAAAATGGCATCTGGCATTTTATCTGCTCCTAATGCAGCTTTGTTCATTCTCTCACTATCCATGAAGGCGGTGAACAAGGCAAAAGCTCACCCTTCCTGAAGTTAAGACTTGCAGCCCTTTTCCCAGAATTTGAGAATCACTCTTAATAATTTTAAATCCAATGGAATATATGCAGTAAAATAAGTCTACCCAGGTTTCAGCAAATGGCTTGACTTATGCTCAAAGTATGCCTCAAAGAAGATTTGAAGACAATTCTTCCCTCTCAGACCGTTCTGATGAAGACATTCAGGTTTCTACTGAATTAAAACCAGACAACTATACTTCTAGTATATGGACACTGTTTGGTTTGTTTTTCCCTATAGTCAGAGTTATCTCTCTTTTCTCCTTCACCTATGTCTTCCACCCCCAAAGAAAACAACAGGGCAGAAAATGTCAGGAGTTGGGGAGGAGGACCTGAGAAGTGTGATCCTTAATGGAAAGCAGTGAAAGCAAGTACAAAGATATATATGGTAAAACCTGTGAAAGCCAGAACTTGTGTGTCATAGATTGAATTCTGTGCCCCCAAAATGTCTGTCAACTTAGCTAGGTCATGATTCCAAGTATTGTATGATTGTCTACCATTTTGTCATCTGATGTGATTTCCCTGTGTGTTGTAAATCCTACCACTATGATGTAATAAGATGGATTAGCGGCAGTTATGTTGATGAGATCTACAAGATTAGATAGTCTTAAACTAATCTCTTTTGAGATATAAAAGAGAGAAGCGAGCAGAGGGACATGGGGACCTCATACCAACAAGAAGGCAGTACTGGGAGCAGAGCTTGTCCTTTGGACCTAAGTTCCCTATGCTGAAAATCTCCTGGACCAGAGGAAGACTGATGACAAGGACCCCTCTTCAGAGCTGACAGAGAGAGAAAGCCTTCCCCTGAAGCTGATTCCCTGAATTTGGGTTTGTAGCCTACTAGACTATGATAGAATACATTTCTCTTTGTTAAAGCCATCCACTTTGGTATTTCTGTTATAGCAGCACTAGATGACTAAGACATTGTATAAGGTGGAAACCTGTCAGAGAATGAAAACATAAATATTTTCCACCAAAATGAGTGAAAGAAAAGTGCTAAGACTGCACCCTGTCAAAGGCAGAAAGCTTGTGAGACCTGGAAAAAACAACACAGTTCCTGTCGAGTTCCGGCTCTCACGGGTTTCACTGTAGAAACAGTGTTTGCTGGAGATCAGAGAGAATAAGTCACGCAGGGATAGTGGCCCCCAATTTAATACAATAGAGCCATATAACCTAGATACCTTGCAGACACCCAGAACCCATCAACCTGTCCTCCGGTTATAGATTGGAGATGGGAATTCAGCATTACAACCAGGTAGCAGAGTTAAGGAAAATCCATACAGCATTGGAAAACACCCAGTGTTAACTTCCTTCAAGGCTGAGTAAAGAGAATTAACAAAATACTGGACCTATAAAAATTGCAGAAAGGTAAAGGAAAATATAAAAGAACATGTTTGGGATATATTGCAATCCAAAAGAAAATTTTAAAATTGGTTGGGATATCCAATACAATAAAGACAAATGCATTTATTTAAAAAAAGCAAAAAACTGTGAAGGGAAAAATAGGGTGAAATAAATGAACAGCACTGTGATGGATTGAATTGTGTCCCCAAAAAATACCTGTCAACTTGGCTAGGTCATGATTCCTAGTATTGCATGATTGTCCCCCAGTTTGTCATCTGATATGATTTCCCTATAAATGTTGTAAATCCTGTCTCTATGGTGTTGATGAGATGAGATTAGCAGCAGTTATGTAAACTCAATTTACAAGCTTAATCTACAGTTATAGCCAATCTCTTTTGAGATATAAAAGAAAGAAGTGAGCAGAGAGACAGGGGGTCCTCATACCACCAAGAAAGCAGTGCCAGGAGCAGAGTGCATCCTTTGGACCCAGGGTTCCTGCGCCAAGAAGCTCCTAGACCAAGGGAAGGTTGATGACAAGGACCTTCTTCCAGAGCTGACGGAGAGAGAAAGCCTTCCCCTAGAGCTGGTACCCTGAATTCAGACTTCTAGCCTACTAGACTGTGAGAGAATAAACTCTTCTTTGTTAAAGCCATCCACTTTTGGTATTTCTGTTATAGCAGCACTGGATAACTGAGACAAGCAGAATGAGATAAAAAGAAATTGGATGAGATAAAAAAATGTATAAGAATATCAAAGCTATAATAAACCAAACAAACAAACAAAGCCATTGCTGTCGAGTCTATTTTGACTCATAGCGACCCTACAGATAGAGTAGAACTGGCCAATAGGGTTGCCAAAGAGCAGCTGGTGGATTCCAACTGCCAACCTTTGGTTAGCAGCCATAGCTCTTAACCACTGCACTACCAGGGCTCCAAAGCTATACTAGAGGAATTAAAAGCCACATTAAAGGCAGATGGGAGCAGAAAAGATAAGAACGTGGAAGATAAAATCATAATTGTGGAGGAAAACCCAAGAGATTCCTAACAGGAAACTGAGAAATGCAACAAAAGCAGTGATGAGGTTTTAAGAAAAATCTTAGCAGAGTCAAAGACCTCAGTATGCAGTTGGAAAGAAGTCATTGTATAGTAAGCAAAATCAAAGAGTCATACATGTAGACACATGCACTCACATACTGGCAGAAACATGACTTTCAAGTGCAAAGAAAAACACTCTACAAACATAGGCAGAAATGAAAAAGATGTCTTCCAACAGGAACAAAAAGTAGGCTAGCTTCTTTTTACAATGGAACACTGCTCTTCTAACAGGACACTGATCTGTAAAATACCAGCCAAATAAATGCTTCTAAGGAAATTCAACCGTGATTAAAAGCTCAAGTTCTAGGACTTAGTGGAAATTAAGTGTGATATAAAATGAAGTTAGTCAGTCAAATGCCTATCTCACCCTAAATGTAAGACACAAAAAAAAAAAAAAGGATTTTTCCTGTTTATTGTAACACACACATAATTTAAAAATAGCCCCAATGGTCTCCTGCTGCTATGCTGTACCATATTTGACTTTAATTAGAAGTTTCTTTTTCTTCCTCCCTCATCTCTATTTCAAAGATGACTTAATTTCGTCTTTTTATTGAGTCTACATTATCTTGACCATCTCTGTGCATAAACAGAAAGCAAATGCCTCTACTGAGTGTGCTCAAATGACTTTTTTATCAAGAGGTTCAATAAATTTTGAAGCCATTAATGCCTCCAAGGTGTTTACTAAATCTTTCCTAATGTTCATGATCTTTATGCACGGTGTGTTGAAACCCGTCTACCTCCTTGTCCTCCACAACTCCCCATCTTCCCCAAATTGGATGAAATATACACTTTTTGGTTCATCATCCAACTCTACTGTCTTGATTTACTGTGTTTGTTTTCTCCAACTCCTCTTTATTGGTGAGCCACACTTTAACTGAACTCCATTGAGCTATTGCTCAAAGAATGAGCTGCACTGTTCTAGGGCTAATGAGAGAGGCCCCTGTCTCTTTCGAGCCCTGCTTCCCAGCTCGTTCATCCCGCCAGAGACTGTTTTCTCTGGGAGGGAATGCTGTGTGCAGATGAGCCCCCCTGCACTTAGCTCTGAGCTGAAGATGGCCTTCCTTGGATTAATGCACTCCAGCAGGGGAAAAAAAATAATTAGCTGCACAGCATATGTCCTTAATGGTTTGATAAAGGACCACAAGGGGCATAGTGAAGGAAATGGGTGTGGAAAGGATTCTTTTTATTAAGCTTAGCAGGGGAGGAGGTTTAAGATACTTATTTCCATAGATAAACAAACAAGCCAAAGGAAAGGAACATCTGCTGGGAAGGGCCCCTCCAACGTGTAGCAGATGTGTGTCAACAACAAAGCATATCCTAGAAGCATTTTAGGATTTAATTATTTAGTGATTTCATTGAGCTGTGGAGCAAGGGGATGGGATGGATTGAGGAAGAATATTGTAAATTTACCGAGCCTGGATATTCAATTCCAATTGTGGTTGAGGCCTTCACATACTGAAGTTTCTCTCAGAACATATGCTACCTGCTTTTTAATACATAGACCCCAACTCCATCCATCCCCACTCCACATGTGGGGGGCTATCACGCCAAATCATCCTCCCCCTCCATTCCTCCATCTCTATTAACACCCCCTGTATTTTTATAACAACCTTCCATGGAGACTCACTGCCTTCAGCTTTACCCAGTTTGAGACTATGGTCTTTCTCAAATGCAAATCTGCTCATTGGATCTGTGAAAGAATCAAGCAAGGGGGTGTGGCATGAGAGACTCAGGAATGTTTAGTCCAACACAAAAGGAAATTGATAAGGCAAAGGCTCACTGTGGTTGTCAGGTGCCATTTCAACTCATGACAATCCCACGTGACAGAGTAGAACTTCTCGATAGGGTTTTCTTGGCTGTAATCTTTACAGAAGAGGATCGCCAGGTCTTTCTCCCATGCAGAGCTTCTGGGTAGGTTCAAATCATCAACCTTGTGGTTAGCAGCCGAGCACTTAACCATTGTGCCACCATGTCTCCTTAGGGAAAGGCAGAAGGAGTAAAATAAAATAATGACAGTAGAAATTGTCTACAAATTAGCCATAGTGTTCAGACAGGAGTGAACAGCTGAATTACGTGCAGTATACTAGGCCAGACTCCAGCTCTCCCAGGTAGTGCCTTCTCAGGATGATATGGGCTCTAAAGGAGTGGATCAGTAGAGAAAGGCATGCAGGCTGTGACCGGAAGGCATGCACGTGGAGAACAACACAGTCTGGTTACGGTGGCCCAGAGAAGCCAAAACGATCTGATCTGGGGTCCTTTTCACGGCCTTCCGTTGCCAGAGTATAAAAGTCCACGATTTTTAGCATGGTATACAAGTACATCCAGTGATCTTATCTATCTTTCTAGACTCTTCTCCCAAGCTCCTCTTGTGTGCCCTGCACTCTAGCCAATATTTGCACTTCCCCAAATATCTCCTATCTCTGTGATTTCGCCTGTGTTCTTCTTTCTTCATTAGCTACCCCATCATGTCTTGATTAGATGGCAAACTCTTGTAACTCTTCTAAAAGTTCATTTAGATGTCTCTTCCTCTCTGAGGACTCCCCTGCTGACTTTTACACCCAGTCTTTGTCAGGAAAAATACCTGCAATTAGTTTCTATATGACCAGATCGTTCCTTCTAGTTTTAGCAGTTATCCTTCTGTTTTCAATCCTTTCCCCAAATAGAATGTTGATTTTTGAGGTTATAATGTGCTGAATTTATGTGTATGGAATGATGAATGTCATGGTCAGTATTGCAAAGTCCAGTGTAATCAAGTTATATAGCATGAGGGTAGGGTGGGGAGGTGAGGCTAGGCAGGTACATGAAGCAACTGTGGTCCAGAAAAATGATGGCTTTGTACAAGGACAATGGCACACATGTCCTACCCCTTTTATTTTATTTATGTTTTTTAGTCAATATTTTAGTAATGATGCTTTTGAATTGCAAGTGCCAGAAAACTCACCTTGGCTTTAAGCATATCTTAAAAATGCAGATTCTCAGGTACCACCCTAGACAAACCGGATCAGAACCTCAAGGTCCTGGAACTTAGGGTTTTAATGAGTATCTGGGGTGAGATTACATCACTGGGTGGTGTAAGCAGTTTATGATAAGCTGTTAACTTAAAGGCTGGCAATTCAAACCCACCTAGGGGCTCCGCCAAAGAAAGGTTTGGTGATCTGCCTCCATAAAGATTACAGCCAAGAAAACCCTATAGGGCAGTTCCACTCTGACACACATGAGGTTGCCATGCCTTGGATCGACTTGGTTTGGGGTGAGATTTAGCCGAACAGTTTAGAGAATGCTGCACCAGTGTTTCACAAAGGCGTAAAGAATTCCTGAAATGCACTGCAGGCACATTCCTGAAAACAAAATCAAATCATCCCTGGGTGAGCTTGAACCACTAACCTTTCAATTAGTCAGATGTGCCAACCAAGTGCACCAGGAGATGATTGCGCAGCTTAGCTGTGACTTTAGCTACAACGGGAAGTCTCCTCTCCATGCCATTTTGTCTGGAACAGCACGCAAGCACCCAGCAACACACACACACACACACACACACACAATCAACTTTTCAGATTTATCATAAAAACTCTGTATGCGTGTGCGTGTGTACGCACTCATGTCTGTGTGTGTATTCGGGGAGTGGGACTCGCAAAGTTTGTAACTCCTCAAAGCTACTTAAAAGGCACTGTGCTTAGACCCCTCAGCAATCCCCCCACCCGAGACAGACATGTGAATGAAATGTGCTTCATTTACACGGAAAGGCTTTCAGACTTTGAAGCATTGTCTGAAAGGCAAAACTTCACCAACAGCACTAGGAATCCGTCAACATTAACGGAAATGTTTGCTTTCCCGAAGGCTGAGGGCTTCCAGGGGGATTATTGTTTAATATTCACAAAGGACTTTGAAGATGAAAAGACCTGCATAAAAGCTGAAAACGAACACTCACTTTATTTGCTTTTCTCATCCTGTAGTTGAATCTGCAGGGCCACCATGTCTTTGAAGCAGCTCCGAGTTTATAATAATGATGACCACCCTTGGAGTTGGGAGAACAGAGTAAGCAGGGAGGAATAATTTAGCCTCAGCTTTAATTCTGGTAATGGCAAAAGCAAGGACTTTGGCATCAAATAGAGTCCTGACTCTACCACCTGCTCACTGAGTGACATTGGGCAAGTTACTTACCCTCTCTGATATTTTGTTTCCTTGGCTGTAAAATGGGGATAATTACATCTACCTGGTTATTGTCAAATTAGAGGCAATTTAAAGAACCGTAGGCAGTTCCTGGCACATTGCTGACACTTGTGCAATTATAGCTATTATTGCCATTGCCAGTGTTAGAGGAATATTAATGAATAACATTGCCAGGGCCTGATGATGCAAAAGCCAACATCAATCCCTATTAAAAAATTTTTTTAAGTTAAAAAAAGAGCAAGAATGAACCAGGTTGACAGGCAAGAAATCTTCTGAATAATGTGTGTGCGTGTGTGAGTCTTAACAGAGGAATCTGGTATTATTTACTGTAGACTAAATAACTTTAAATAGTTCTTTATTTCATAATTGCTTTATTTTTCCTTCTAATATCCTAACTAATTTAATATAGCTCTGCTGTCTATTCCCACTCACATCCTCACTGCCATCTTTAATGTTTATTGCAGTGTTTCTCAAAGTGGAGGGCTTAAGGACTTCTGTGACTCAAGTGAAAAGCTCTGCACTACATGAAGACTCTTGTACATAATGACTCTGAGCTGTAAGATGTTGTGGGAAGAGACACTTGGGTGTAGGCTAACTCCTGTCTCTACCTCCGAAGATCTCATGTAGACATTAAGGGTTACCTTCCTGCTCTTTCAGATCTAGAGCATTCCAAGTAGTGAGGTGAGAGTTGACAAGGAAGGGACAGAAAACTATGTTTACTTTGCCCTAAATTCTACCTGAATTCAGTACAGGTGGAAACTCATTGGTTGCCATTTCCCAAACTTTGTTTGGGGTTCCCTTGAGCATGGGGCTGTTTCCTTTATAAACCACGAGAATTTGGCCTTAGATCCTCCCAATGCCCATCATACCAACCTGTGAATATAATAGTTATTCATATATGTATATTAAACCATACTGCCATGGAGAGAAAAAAAATCGATAATCCCCATTAGGTCCATTTTCTCAAACTGGAAAAACAGTGGTCTATAGTACGCTAGCCACTACCCATCTGTCAGCTGGTTATACTGTGGTGGTTTGTGCTTGCCATGATGCTGGAAGCTATCCCACTGGTATTTCAGATACCAGCAGGGTTACCCGTTGTGGACAAGTTTCAGCAGAGCTTCCAGAATACGACAGACTAGGAAGAAAGTCCTGATGATCTACTTCCAAAAATTAGTCAAGGAAAACCTTATGGGTCACAACAGAATACTGTCTAATATACTGCTAGAAGATGAGTACCCTAGGCTGGGAGGCCCTCAAAATACACAGTGGCTGCAACAACAGACTCAAGCACACCAATAATCAGGAAGATGGCTGAGGACCAGGCAATGTTTTGTTCTGTTGTCCATGGGGTCACCATGAGTCCGAGCTGACTCGGCAGCAGCTAACTAACAACAGCAATAGTGCACTAGTCTGTAGTGTGAGCCACCCATCTTCTCTGATATGTACAAATTAGTCAACTTGGTGTCTTAAAAATTGCAGTGCCAGAACATGATTCCTGAAAGTTTGTGGTAGTGTTATGGTTCTTCACAAGTCAGAGTTAAGAAAAAGAATTAAGTCAAGGGTTTCTCTCTGGCTTCCCTTGTAAATTGTCGTGTTATAGGAAGCAGAAGAAATAGAAGGGGACTCGAGAAGATATGGTCATTTGGCAGCTTACAAAATCCTTGAGAAAAAGATCTCCCTATCTGAGTCACGTAAGACAAGATTGCCAGGCCACAATAATGGGGGGTGGGTCCTTATCCAGGAACAATATTAATAATAAATGGCTCACCAAAAGAACTGCCAAAGTGTTTATGATTCAGGATAAGAGAAATTTCAATTAGGATGCCGAAAGACCTGATTATGAGTACTACCTTCAGCATTAATTAGCTCTGTGATGTTAAGAAATTCAAATAAACTTTGCTGGCCGTGGTTTTTTCATCTGTAAATTGAACCAGCAAAAAAAAAAAAAAAAAAATTAACTTCACAGCTTACTAAATTTTGATGGGACTTTCTCTGTTTTGTGAATATTTTCCCCAAGGACAAAACCCATGGTCATCACTAATTTGTTTCCCAGTGTCCTTAATTGGGAATGCAAGGCAAGCTGGAACTTCGGATCCCATGTTGGTGGGAATGGATCAGAGACAGGATACTGGAGACATAGTTTTGGCTCAAGTGTCTAGAGTATCATATTGTCTCTGTTTTGGTTAAGGAAGCATCCATATCCATGGATGTCCAAACAAGGAGCATGTACATAATATCCAGGAAAGAAAAAGTGATTAATATTAGAATGTGGGGGAAACTAAGGCAGAAACTCAGAAAAAGCAGGCAAAATAGTGGCACAGAGGGAGAAATGGTAGGGAAAGATACCATCTGGTGGGAAGTGGGCATTTAGGCTCACCTATTGTTTTAACTGATGTGAAATTCATGTAACATACAATTAACCATTTTAAAGTGAACAATTTAGGGGCATTTAGTACTCTGATGGTGCAGTAAAGAGCTTAGGCTGCTAACCAAATGGTTGGCAATTCAAATCCACAAGTTGCTCTTGGAAACGCTATGGGGCCGTTCTACTCTGTCCTACAGAGTCACTATGAGTCAGAATCAACTCAACAGCAACAAGTCTAGTACACTGACAATGTTGTGCAACCATAACCTCTATCTAGTTTCCAAACACTTTAATTACCACAAAAAGAAATTATGTATCCATCAAGGAGTTACTCCCCAGTCCCCCCTTCCCCAGGCCCTGGGCATTATCAATCTTCCTTCCCTGTCTGAGGGTTTCCTATTCTGGATATTTCATATTTTTTTGTGTATGACTTCTTTCACTTAGCATAGTGTTTTCAGAGTTGATCTACATTGTAGCATGCATTGGAATTTCATCTGTTTTCATGGCTGAATAATATTCTATTATATTGTATCAAATTATGTTGAGAGTTTGTTTACTCATTCATGTTTTGATGGCCATTTGGGTTGTTTCCAACTTTTGGCTACTGTGATAGTGCTGCTGTGAACATGTCTACACATGT
The DNA here is from genome assembly GCA_030035585.1 of Dugong dugon. Taxonomy (NCBI): domain Eukaryota; kingdom Metazoa; phylum Chordata; class Mammalia; order Sirenia; family Dugongidae; genus Dugong; species Dugong dugon. The sequence goes on along the minus strand of CM057474.1, from coordinate 87,530,142 downwards.
ATTGGTTTGAGTCATTTTCACTTTGTTTGAGTATATACCTAGGCGTAGAATTGCTGAGTCATAGAGTAATTCTATGTTTAACTTTTTAAGGAACCACCAAACTATTTTCCACAGTGTTTGCACCATTCTACATGCCCACTGACACGAGGTTTCCAATTTTTCCACATCCTCACCAACACATGCTGTTTTTTTCTTTTCTTTTTTTTTACATAGGCATTCTAGTGAGTGTGAAATAGTATCTTATTGTGGTTTTGAGTTGCATTTCCATAGTGAATGATGTTAAGCATCTCTTCATGTACTTGTTAGCCATGGTGTATCTTTGGAGAAAAGTTTATTGAAATCCTCTGCCCATTTTTTTTTGTTGTTGTTGTTTTTAAATTAGAGTGTTGATATTTTTGTTGTTGAGTTTAAGTATTCTTTACTTATGATAGATAATAAATGGGCCCTTATCAAATACATGATTTGCAAATATTTCTCCCATTCTGTAGGCTGTCTTTTCACTTTCTTGATAATATTATTTGATTGTATAAAACTTTTTAATTTTGATGAAGTCCAATTTATCAACTCTTTTCTTTTGTTGATTGTGGTTTTTGCGTCATATCTAAGAACCTATTGCCAAATCATGAGGATTTACCACTACGTTTTCTTCTTACAGTTGTATGATTTTAGCACTTATATTTAGATCATTGATCCATTTGGAGTTAATTTTTACATATAGTGTGAGGTATGGGTCCAACTTTATTCTTTTGCATGTGATATCCAGCTGACCCAGATTTTTGTTGAGATTATTCTTTCTCCACCGAATGGCCAAGGTACCCTTGTGAAAAGTCAATTAACAATAGATGTATGGATTTATTTCTGGACTGCCGATTCTATTCCATTGATCTATGTGTCTAGGCTCAACTATGTTTGACTAGGAATTAACTAATTCCTAACCCTTGTCCTTGGTGAACCAAGGTTACAAATGTATAAATTGAGACCACTATTAAAAATTAACTACCTGATTTCTACTTCTTGCCAAGATGGAATAACAGATATGGTTCACCCTCCCACATGAAACAAATATATACTGAACAAAATAGATGAGACAATAGTTTCAAGACAATGAGCGTGGGTAGTGAAGGACAGTGCTCTCTAGGATTTGGGAAACAAACAATTTCGTTAACCTTACAATTGTCCCCGTTTACTGCCGTGAGAGAATTTTCAGGCTGTGGTGGAAGAAGGAGAAACACAAGAAAAATCCAGTGGAATCCTTGAGTTGAGGATACAGAGCTCAGAGTCTCGGAAGACCAAGGTAGCCATAGTTTCAAGTACAGGAGAAGAGAAAGCTAAACAGAGAGAGGACTCCAGACACCTGCAGAGGGTGTCCCTCAAATTTTCAGCAGAGTACAGACCAGTGCATGCTTGTCAGGAAACTACTTGAGGCTGGGAAATGAAAGATCCAAAAGAACTAGCACTAGAAATGGTAATTGCAAAGGTAAATATATAAACTTGTGTCTTTTTTTGGCTGGTTCTACTTCTTTTTTTTATTGTACTTTAGATGAAGGTTTACAGAACAAATAGTTTCTCATTAAACAGTTAGTACACATACTGTTTTATGACATTCGTTAACAACCCCATGACAGGCCAATGCTCTCCCTTCTCAACCTTGGGTTCCCTATTACCAGCTTTCCTGTCCCCTCCTGCCTTCTAGCCCTTGTCTGTGGACTGTTGTGTGTTTCTTATTTTAAAGTTTAAAAATTAACTGACTGTTCAAACAAATATTGTAACAACGTCACTGAAAGGTATAGACTTTAGTAAGTTAAATGTGTATACTTTAAATCAGGAAGCAACACATAACACAACAAAACAGAGATATAACTACTCATGCAATGAGAGAATAAAATAGAATCATGAAAATACTCCATTAATCCAAAAGAAGGGAAAAAATAGAGAAACAGGAAATGAAGAACAAAGGGGACAAACAGAAAACGAATAGCAAGGTGATAAACTTAATTCCAAAAACATCAATAATAACATTAAATGTAAATGATCTAAGTGCTCAATTAAGAGATTGGATAAAAGAGGAAGACCAACTAAATTCTGCCTATAAGAAACACTTTAAATATAAAGACACAAATAGGTTAAAAGTCAAAGAATGGAAAAAGATAAACCATGTAACACTAGTTAAAAAAGAGCTAGAGTTTCTATATTGATATCAGACAAAGTAGATTTCAGAACAAAAAATATTACCAGGGATTAAAAGAACTTCATTTCATGATGATAAAGTTTCATTAAGAAGACATAACAATCCAAAAGTGTACACCAATCAAAGAGCCTCCAAGTGCAGAGTAGTTGTAAGGATTAAATTAGATAACCTAAGTGGGGTACTTAGCAGAGCTCTTGGCTTATGGTAAGCATCCAATAAAAGGAAGCTCTTATGATCTTGAGGGTAAAGGAGAACAACCAACAAGCTTTAAGTAGATGAGATCTGGTCATATTGACACTTTAGAAATATAGCTTTGACTACAATGCAGAAAACTGAATGATGGAAACAAAACCTGAATCAGAATAAATGTACACAAATAACAAAAAGCTATTTGCATTTTTTAAAATAAGCATTGTGCCAAATTAATCACATAGGCTATGTTAATTACATATACAATATTATTCAATCCAATAACTAACTGAGGTCTGAGAAGGCAAATGACTTGCCCAAGATCACATAGCTAATAAGTGGATGAACCAGCATTTAAATCCAAGTATGTGGTTCTAAAATCTGTCCTTGATCCACAAAGCCATGTTGCTTCCTTTGCTGGCATTGATGGTTTCGATCCTGAGATTACAAATCAAAGGTTCTATATTTGTCCTAGAAGTAAAACTTTGAGAGTAAAGTCCTTGTCTTGACACAATGTGGCAGCATATAGCAATAATAACAACTAGCATTTGTTTAATATTTCGTATGTATTAGGTTGTTTTAGTTATCTAATTCTGCTATAACAGAACGGCTTTAACAAAGAGAAATTTATTCTCTCACAGTCTAGGAGGCTAGAAGTTTGAATTCAGGGTGCCAACTCCAGGGGAAGGCTTTCTCTCTCTCTATCTGCTGTGGGGGAAGGTCCTCATCATCAATCTTCCCCTGGTCTAGGAGCTCTCAGCGCAGGGGCCTTGGATCCAAACTACGTGCTACCCTCCTGGTTCTTCATTCTTGGTGGCATGAGGTCCCTATCCTTTCTGCTCAATTCTTTCTTTTGTATCTCAAAAGAGTTGACTCAAGATACAACCTAATCCTATAGTTTGAGTCCTGGCCTCATTAACATAACTGCCTCTAATCCTCCTCATTAACATCATAGAGGTTAGGATTTACAACACATAGGATAATCACATTAGATCATAATATTGTGGACAACCACATGATACTGGAAATCATGGCCTAGCCAAGTAGATAAACATTTTTAGGGGACACAATTCGATCCATAACATAGGTCTATGAGTTTTACATGCATCCATGCATTTAATGCCTCCAACAAACAAGAAAGAGGTTCATTTATTTTTCCCTCTGAAGAGTCTAGCTTCCAGAGTCAGTATATTATCCACCCAAGTCATTCACAGTTTACTTCACTGGTGTCAACCAGACCTCCTGACTTCAATACAGAAAAGACATTAGCAGCAAACCAAAGATTAATGTGGTAAGAAAAGACAGTGCTAAAAGGAGAATAACATGACAGCTGATAACATAGCCTCTCTTTAACTGCTTGAAGATCTTTATTTAATGAACAAAATGCAGAGACCCAGAATGGTTCCTCAATACCAGGGGATAGTTTGAGTATTAGCCAGAATAACTTGACTCTGGTTCTCTTTCCTAAGAATTGTGGAGCTAAATATCATGCACTGAGGCTTGTTTTCATGATGTCTCATAAACTGGCCTTATTAAGTCCAATATTTAGCAAAATCCACCTATTTGGTGCTGCTATATTGGGTATGGAGCTCTGGTGGTGCAGTGGGTAAGTGCTGGGCTGCTAACCAAAAGGTCGGCGGTTCAAACCCACCCAGTGGCTCCATGGGAGAAAGATGTGGCAATCTGCTTCCATGAAGATTACAACCTTGGCTCCCTATGGGAGCAGTTCTACTCTGTCCTGTAGGGTCACTATGAGTCAATTTGACTCGATGGCAATGGGTTTTTTTTTTTTTTTTTTAAATACTGGGTACGTTTTGTGTCCACAACTTTCTACTATCTTTTATGCCCATGGGCATACCTTTACTTCTCTTTTACTATTTAAAGACAAAAACATTAATGGATCAGGATGTACCAACTATAATGGAGCTACTCAAGTAGCACATGAAACCTATCCAGTTGAAAGAAGGAAAACTGGTTGGCATCAAGTCAATTCCAATTCATGGCGACCCTATAGGACAAAGTAGAACTGCCCCATAGGGTTTCCAAGGCTGTAAATCTTTACAGAAGCAGTCTGCCACATTTTTCTCCTGTGGAGCGGCTGGTAGGTGCCAGCCACCGACCTTTTGGTTAGCAGCCAAGGGCTTAACCATTGCGCCACCAGGGCTCCTTGAAAGAAGGAGGAGAAAGTGGACATTAAATTTTGTCCATTAATTTAAAAAAGAATCAACAAGAAAATAAGAGTCTCCAGGCAGGGTTGCCAATTCGGGCTATTTTTGCCTGAAGAAATGATAGTCTTACCTATTAAGATTCTCACTCTATGATTGTGTGTGTGTGTGTGTGTGTGTGTGGTGGATATGACAGAAGCAGGGATGTAGACGGGCAGATATGAAGCATCACTGCATATTTCATTCATTCCTAATAAAGTCCTTGCAAGACGTTAGTAATAAATTGTATAATTCTTTCCTCCTCTTCCCAGACAGAGTCTCAGAATCTTTATCAACGTAGCACTCTAGAAAACTGCCAATATATCATAGTTGGCATTTAAAATGTATTCTCTTAGCCTCTCATGGCCCTGCCTGTCAGCTTGAACATTTTTAATGGCAGAGAATCCTCTGTTTCTAAAAGCAAGCTGCCACATTTTCAGATAGTTCTGCTTGTTTGAAGTTGTTTCTTGTATTAAAAGAAAATATACTTTCCATTCACTTTTACCCACTGGTCCTAATCCTGCTTTCTATCCAAAGAGAAAAATCAGTGTACACTGCTTTGTTGTTGTTGTTGTTAGATGCCGTCGAGTCAGTTTTGATTCATAGTGACCCTATGTACAACTGAATGAAACACTGCCCAGTCCTGCACCATCTTCACAATCGTTGTTACGCTTGAGCCCATTGTTGTAGCCAATGTGTCAGTCCATCTTGTTGAGGGTCTTCCTCTTTTTCCCTGGCCCTCCACTTTACCAAGCATAATGTCCTTCTCCAGGGACTAATCTCTCCTGATAACATGTCCAAAGTATGTGAGACAAAGTCTTGCCATCTTTGCTTCCAAGAAGCATTCTGGTTGCACTTCTTCCCAAGACAGATTTGTTCCTTCTTTTGGCAGTCCATGGTATATTCAATATTCTTCGCCAACACCACAATTCAAAGGCATCAATTCTTCTTTGGTCTTCCTTATTCATCATCTAGCTTTCACATGCATATGAGGTGATTGAAAACACCATGGCTTAGGTCAGGTGCACCTTAGTCTTCAAGGTGACATCTTTGCTTTTCAACACTTTAAAGAGGTCTTTTGCAGCCAATTTGCCCATTCCAATGTGTCTTTTGATTTCTTGACTGCTGCCTCCATGGGTGTTGATTGTGGATCCAAGTAAAATGAAATCCGTGACAACTTCAGTATTTCTCCATTTATCATGATGTTGCTTATTGGTCCAGTTGTGAGGACTTTTTTCTTTTTCTTTCTTTCTTTTTTTTTTATGTTGAGGTGTAATCCATACTGAAGGCTGTGGTCTCTGATCTTCATCAGTAACTGCTTTGAGTCCTGTTCACTTTCAGCAAGCAAGATTTTGTCATCTTCATAACACAGGTTGTTAATGAGTCTTCCTCCAATCCTGATGCCTTGTTCCTCTCCATATAGTCCAGTTTCTGGGATTATTTGCTCAGCACACAGATTGAATAGGTATGGTGAAAGGATACAACACTGACACACACTTTCCTGACTTTAAACCATGCAATATCCCCTTTTTCTGTTCGAACAACTGCCTTTGCATAGTCAGTGAAATACAGGTAAACATCTTTCTGGTATTCTCTGCGTACAGCCAGGATCCATCTGACATCAGCAGTGATATCCCTGGTTATTCCTGTTCTGAATCCAGCTTGAATTTCTGGCAGTTCCCTGTTGACATACTGCTGCAACCGCTTTTGAATGATCTTCACAAAATTTTACTTGTGTGTGATATTAATGATATTATTCAATAATTTCTGCATTCGGTTGGATCATCTTTCTTGGGAATAGGCATAAATATGGATCTCTTCCAGTCAGTTGGCCAGATAGCTGTCTTCCAAATTTCTTGGCATAGACGAGTGAGCGCTTCCAGTGTTCATCCGTTTGGTGAAATATCTCAATTGGTATTCCGTCAATTCCCGGAGCCTTGTTTTTCGCCATTGCCTTCAGTGCAGCTTGGATTTCTTCCTTCGGTACCATTGGTTCCTGATCATATGCTACCTCCTGAAATGGTTGAATATCAACCAATTCTTTTTGGTAAAATGACTCTGTGTATTCCTTCCATCTTCTTTTCATGCTTCCTGCGTCGTTTAATATTTTCCCTGTAGAATCCTTCACTACTGCAACTCGAGGGTTGAATTTTTCTTCATATCTTTCAGCCTGAGAAATACCGAATGTGTTCTTCCCTTTTGGTTTTCTATCTCCAGGTCTTTGCACATGTCATTATAATACTTTACTTTGTCTTCTCAAGCTGCCCTTTGAAATCTTCTGTTCAGCTCTTTCACTTCATAATTTCTTCCTTTCCCTTTAGCTACTCAACGTTCGAGAGCGAGTTTCAGAGTCTCTTCTGACATCCATTTTGGTCTTTTCTTTCTTTCCTGTCTTTTTAATGACCTCTTGCTTTCTTCATATATGCTGTCCTTGATGTCATTCCACAACTCGTCTGGTCTTCAGTCATTATTGTTCAACGCATCAAATCTATTCTTGAGATGGTCTCTAAATTCAGGTGGGATATACTCAAGGTCGTACTTTGGCTCTCATGGACTTGTTCTAATTTTCTTCAGCTTCAACCTGAACTTGCATATGAGCAAATTGATGGTCTGTTCCATGGTCGGCCCCTGGCCTTGTTCTGACTGATGATATTGAGCTTTTCCATCATCTCTTTCCACAGATGTAGTTGATTTGACTCCTGCATTTTCCATCTGGCAAGGTCCAAGTGTATAGTCACCATTTATGTTGGTGAAAAAAGGTATTTGCAATGAAGAATTTGTTCATTTTGCAAAATTGTATCATGTGATCTCTGTCATCGTTTCTACTACCAAGGCCATATTTTCCAACTACCAACCCTTCTTTGTTTCTAACTTTTGCATTCAAATCACCAGTGATTATCAATGTATCCTCATTGCATGTTCAATCAATTTGAGACTGCAAAAGTTGGTAAAAATCTTCAATTTCTTCATCTTTGGCCTTAGTGGTTGGTGCATAAATTTGAATAATAATCTTATTAACTGGTCTTCCTCTTAGGCGTATGGATATTATCCTGTCACTGACAGCATTATACTTCAGGATAGATCTTGAAATATTCTTTTTGACTATGAATGCAACACCATTCCTCTTCAAGTTGTCATTCCCGGCATAGTAGACCATGACTGTCTGATTCAAAATGGCCAATACCAGTCCATTTCAGCTCACTAATGCCTAGGATATTGATATTTATGTGTTCCATTTCATTTTTGATGATTTCTAATTTTCTTAGAGTCATGCTTCGTACATTCCATGTTCCGATTATTAATGGATGTTTGCAGCTATTTCTTTTCATTTTGAGTTGTGCCACATCAGCAAATGAAAAGTCCCAAAATTTTGACTCCATCCACATCATTAAGGTCGACTCTACTTTGAGGAGGCAGCTCTTCCCCAGTCGCATTTTGAGTACCTTCCAACCTGAGGGGCTCGTCTTCCTGCACTATATCAGACAATGTTCTGCTGCTATTCATAAGATTTTCACTGGCTAATTCTTTTCAGAAGTGGAACTCTGGGTCCTTCTTCCTAGTCTGTCTTCATCAGGAAGCTCAGCTGAAACCTGTCTGCCATGGGTGATTCTGCTGGTATGTGAATACCGGTGGCATAACTTCCCACACCCCAGCAACACTCAAGCCCCCACAGTACCACAAACTGACAGACACATGGGGGACACTGCTTTATATGCTGGAAAATGGCTTTCACATTCCTACTGTAAATATACTTATTCTATTCAAATTCCCTCTTTTTTTTTTTTTGTACTCAAATGAGAAGGCAGATTTGGTCCTTATTCTCATGTAACTCTCTCTAGTGGAGGAGTGGACAAGTGGCAATTATAACAGTGTGATATTATATGTGTGTGATATGTGGTCAGAGAGGTGAAGCTTAGGATGCTACACATGCTTAGAGGAGGGGCAATCAACCAGAATTCTGCCGGAGGGGCTTTCAAGGAAGGATGTCAAGTAAAGCGATGCCTAAGTTGACCCCTAGAAGAATGAGTAGGAATTAGCAGACAAGAGGTATACAGCAAGTTTGAAAGTGGGAATTAGAGGCATGGAAAAGTGTTCCAGCAAGAGGAACAGAATGTCTAAAGGTTTGGAGGTGAGAATCAGCCAGGTGTGGTGTATGTGTGTGTGTTGGGGAGGTGTGTGTGGAGAAGTAAATGAGGACTTTGGAAGCCAAAACTGGGGAAGCTAACAGCATTCCAAGCGTTGTGGGAGGAACTGCAGCCAGCTCTGACATAAGCGGGTTTGTATTTTGGAAAGATCCCCCTGTGGCCGGGGCGGGTAAGGAGTAAGGTGTATTCACTGACGGATTTTCTTACGTTGTAGCACTCTTACATTCATGAGATAAATCCTACTTGGTCACAGTGTATAAAAACCCAAACTCATTTCCGTTGAGTTGATTCTGACTCACAGCGACCCTAAAGGACAAAGTAGAACTGCCCCACATGTTTCCAAGGCTGTAAATCTATACAGAAGCAGACTGCCACATCTTTCTCCCACAGAGCGGCTGGTGGGTTCTAACTGCCAACCTTTTAGTATGCTGCTGGATGTGGTTTGCTAGTATTTTGTTCAGGATTTTAGGGTCATTTTAAGTGGAGTTAAATTATAAATTATAATTATAATGAGATGCAACTAATATTTATTGAATGAGTTTGTGTCAACCACAGTACCCTAATCACACTTTCTCATTTAGAAAAATTCCAGTTTCTCTCTAGACTTCAAAGTAACACCTCCATACTACTTAGAAATATACTGTGATTCTTTTTGCTCATCCACACTGCAGTTTCCCCCAAATTAGTCTGCACTACACAGCTGCCTTGCTGTATATGGAATACTACCTGTACCTCAGCTGCAGATAATTTCACAGAAAATGTATATTCCTTTGATATTAGTATTACACTTTTTTTCCATTTTCAAATCCTAGGGATTATCGATTAAGAGGTTTGGGATTGTTTGAAAGTCATCCTCTTGCATTATAACATAGCATTATAGATATAGAGCCTGGAACCACACAGACTTGAATTTGAAACATGATTCAAATATTAGTATTAGTTATTTAACCTCTCTATGCACCAATTTTCTCATTGTTGTTCACATTGTAACAACAGTATCTACTTAATAGCATTCTCAGAAGCATTAAATGAGAAAATGCAGGTAAGCCATTTAGAATCATGACTGGTACACTCTAACTCAATTACTGATGGCTTTTATGATAATTATTCTATTGGATTCCAGACAGTTAGCTTCTCCAGTCTCACTTAGGTTTAAATCTATCCAGGGCGAATTGGTTATTTACTAAATTACATATGTTTGTAAATTTTCTGTACATATCTCTGAACAAATAGTACGTTATAGAAGAAAGAAGAAAAGGAGACAAGACAATTATATAGGAAATGATACTACCATTCAACTCTTGGAATTTGTACTGTGTCGCTAGGCTGTGAAGTCAAAGTAGCCTGAAGTTTTCTCGACTGGAATTAAAAGGAATTATGTTGAGAAGAAGAATCCCCAACCAAACGTACCGCCTTTGGGTTGATTCCAACTCATAGCAATCCTATACGACAGAGTAGAACTGCCTGATAGGGTTTCCAAGGCTATAATCTTTACAGAAGCAGACTGCCACATCTTTCTCCCATGAAGTGACTGGGTGGGTTCGAACCACTGACCTTTTGGTTAGCAGCCAAATGCTTAACCACTGCACCACCTCCTTAGGTGAGGGATAGAGGGCACAAAAGAACAGTACAAAGTGAGTGGTCTGCCTTAATATTTCTGATGAAACATTCATTGCACATTAAGTTAATCCTGTCTGTTTTCAAATTGACGAGCCATCCTAAAAATGGTCATTTAAAGAGTTCTTCAGTGTGTGTGATAGATTTTATTCTGTTAATAGTTATAACCCCTTCTTATGATACCCTCTGTCTGAGAGAATTCTTTCCTTTCATTGACACGAAGCTTGACCATGTGATTGGCTCTAGCCAATGAGATGCAAGTGGATGTCACATGTGCCACTTCCCAGCAAAAGCTCTGAGAACCACTGAGTGGTGGCACTGTCTCTCTTTTTCCTCTATCATAAGACTTTCCCTGTCCACACAGGGCCTGCTCCTTCAGCCCAGGTCTGAAAATGAAGATGATTCGAGCAGAGCTGAGCTGCAGCCAACTTGTGATGGAAGAGTAGCCAGAGCCAGAAATAAGCCTTTTGACTTAGTTATCTAGTGCTGCTATAACAGAAATATCACACGTGGATGGCTTTCACAAACAGAAATTTATTCTCTCACAGTTTAGGAGGCTAGAAGTCCGAATTCAGGGTGCCAGCTCTAGGAGGTTTTCTCTCTCTGTCGGCTCTAGGGGGAGGTCCTTGTCTCCTTTCAACATCTGTGGGCTTGGCATTCCTTGGAGATGCCATGTGTCTTGCCATCAATCTTCCCCTGGGTCGAGGAGGTTCCCAGCACAGGGATCCCAGATCCAAAAGACATGCTCCACTCCCAGCTCTTTTTTCTTGGTGGTTGGAGGTCCCCTTCTCTCTGGTCCCTTCTCTCTCTTTTTATCTCTTGTAAGATAAAAGGTGATGCAGGTCACACCCCAGGAAAACTCCCCTTACATTGGATCAGAGCTTTGACCTGAGTGATGGTGCTGCACCCACGCTAATCCTCATTAACATGACCTAATCCCACCTCATTAATATAATGGACAACTCACTCCCAAATGGGACCATAAGCACAGGCATAGAGGCTAATTTACAATACATTACAAAAGGGAAGATAATCAGATTACAAAATGGAGGACAACCTCACAATACTGGGAATCATGGAGTAGCCAAGTTGATACATATTTTTGCGCCCACAACTCAATCCATGACACCTTTGCTGTTGTTGTAAGCCACACCAATTTTGGAGGTGATGATTGCTGCAGCTTGACTTTGCTTAGGGGAAAAAAAGTCCTCCTAAAGCAATTAAAAAATTCTCCACAGCAAAAGGAGAATTTGGGAATGCAAATGCATAGTTTTCTAGGATTAGAACAAACTAATAGATGAACCTTTAAATGTGCTAAAAGATATACTCTTGATTTTTTTTAATACAAAAAAATCTGATTTTAAAATTCATATGGAAAATAAAGGGCAGAGAATGGCTCAAATAACTTTGACAAAGAAGAACAAAGTCCGAGGACTTAGATCCCTGGATTTCAAGAGCTTTTATAAAACTAATCATGGTAGTTTGATTAGATAAACAGATATGTCAATGGAAGAGTAGAACATCCAGAATTAGGTCCACATATATTTAGTCATTTGATTTTTTTGGGGAAAAAAAAAGTGTAAAGCAATGCAGTAAAGAAAACGTAGTCTTATTAACAAATGGTGCTGGAACAGTTGGATATTCACAGGCAAAGACAAGAACTTCAATTCATATTTTACCCCATGTACAAAGATAGATAAATACAAATCACAGACCAAAAGCCTAAAACTGTAAAATCTCTAGAAGAAACTATTAGAGAAATTCCTTATAATTTTGGGCTAGCCAAAGATTTCTTATAGGTGACTCCAAAAATATAATTTATAAAAGAAAAAAAAAATCAATGAATTTGGATTTCATCAAAAGTGAGGACTTCTCTTCAGAAGATACTGTTACAAAAATATTACTCTATTTCATATCTGATAAAGGACTTGGGTCCAGATTATATAAAGAACTACCTGGCTAAATAAGAAAAAAATAAACAATGCCATGTAAAAATTGGTGAAATGTTTGAACAGACCCTTTATCACAGAAAATACATGGAAAGATTCTCAACAAATTAATAATAAAGAAAATACAGTTAAAACCATGACACCACTGTGCTGATATCTCTGGGTCAAGTAACAATAATATGGGCTTGGGGCTATGCGGTGGTAGCGCTTCAGAGGACCTTAGCAATTCGCTTTCCTAAACCCAGAGGGAAACTTGCTCTTCCCAGCTTTGGAGGCAAAACCATCCTTTGGTGAGAGACACCCCTGTGCACTGAAGACCAAATCAAATAACTTCTTCCCCCAGTGATTTTTCTGACTAATGTTTACTACCCCTTTCACGTCTCATTTCACCAGTCGGCCATGTCTGTAATCCCAGTGCCAAACAAGTACTGAGGCATCAGATAGCCTTCAGGTCATTGGATGCTGGGGGGCTGGGGCGGGGGGATGGTTATTATTCAGTTGGAACCATTTTATATGAGGTCGTTGTTTAACATGTTACAAATTACAACACTTTCTCACAGACTGTGCTTATAGATGACCCAAATATAAAATCACCTGTGAAATCAATTCCAAGAAAGAGTGGGGGGGGGGGGTGGAGAGAGAGAGACTGATTGAGATTGGGAATGGGGACTGGAATTCAGGCAAGCCCTGGTGGCACAGTGGTTAAGAGCTATGGCTGCTAATCAAAAGGTTGGCAGTTCAAATTCACCAGCCTTTCCTTGGAAACCCTATGACGCAGCTCTACTCTGTCCTATAGGGTCGCTATGAGTCAGAATCGACTGGACAGCAACAGGGTTTGGTTTTTGGTTTTATTAGAAAAAGCATATATCGGATACACCAGTTGCCATCAAATTGATTCTGGTTCATGGTGACCCCACGTGTGTCACAGTAGAACTATGCTCCATAGAGTTTTCAATGGCTGACTATTTCCAAGCAGATGGCAAGGCCTTTCTTTTGAGGTGCCTCTGGGCGGACTCGAACCTCCAACCTTTCGGTTAGTAGCTGACCACTTAACAGTTTGCACATACAGGGAATCCTACTAGAAAAATTTTTTAAAAAATTCCTATATAAGCAAGTTATTGTGCCTTTCTGAAAGCAAAAGCCCAGGAGTGGTGTTCAACAATGGAAATAAAGACCACGGAATGTTCGCAATCTGTACCAGTCGAGATGCTGGAGAGAAAAAGGATCCTAATGCCCACATTCGGCCAGCCAAGGGCGTGGAAAGCTGCTTTCACTCCATCTTCATTGGAGCCACGTGGTCTTTGCCTGTGAGGTTGGGGAGAGACCATTTCCCAACGCTTTGATTTACTGTCTCCGCCGCCGCCGCCCACATGGCGTGTTCGTTTACTTACAGGAGTCCTAACGCTCCGGAATAGCAGTAAGCTGATTAAAAATTAATAAGAGCCTCCAACAGAAAGTACCAAGAGGCGGTTGGCTTTGTGATCGACAATTTTTTGAGGTTCTTTAAATACCCAATTATTTTTAGGACACCTACGGAAGGGAAACCACAGGAGATGGGAAATAGGTTTTCAAGCCAGAGGGAGTATATTTCTAAGCAAGTCTTTTAACTCCGAGAAAAGAAGAATTATATTTACACTGTTACTCTTCATTCCCCCCTCCTAAACCCTCACCTTTTTTTCCCCCTCTCTTTTATAGTTTCAGGTGACTCACCCAGCAGGAGTGAGAAGAATTTATCTTCAGTATAAACTTCATTATTCTACAGTGGCTATTCATTTTCCCAGGAGGTAGCAATCCTATGTAAGGGGATAAAAGCAAAAAATAAGGCAGTCAGTGAATTAAATCAGGCCTGAGAATACTTGATGATATATTATTATATCCCAGTTCAACCAGGAAGGAAAATTCTTATGAATGCACCAAACCATGAAATGGCCTCTAAATACTGTAAAACTGAATCTATAGGAAATCTTTTCTCTACTACGTTCATTCTCCCATTTCCTAAAATCTGCATGGTAGTTAGTAAAATACTTATATGTTGCACTCCAGAAACCTATTATTTATGATGCCCAAACAGGAAAGACTGCAACTGATGACCACATTTCGGTTTAGCCGTGGGAAGGAACCAATTGCCGTTGAATTACTAACATGGAAATAAATCAGGCAGGGTGCAAGTGATTTGTTTCACTGGAGACAAGGTCTTCAGAAAGCTGTGCTGTAATCTGGTGCAGAGGAAAATCTTTGCTATCATTACCTTACAACAGGTTGTCAAAAGTCAGCCAGCTGGGTGGGAGTTTTCGACAGGTAGGAAAGATAAAACGAAGATGGGTTTTTAATACAGCGTTCATGGAATGCTGCAATATTAGCACTGCAGAAAAAAATAAATGTAAATTTTTGTACCTAGCAGTGTCAATTGGACTGTGACTTATTCCTAATGTGTGTGTGAGTTTTCAATTAAATATTCTGTTCCTTTCCACTGCTAACTGTTAACTTTAAAACAACAGAAAGCTCGGGAGATCCAAATTATGTTTTCAGAATTGTCTAGTAGATCTTACTATAAATTGATAGGCTGTCTGTAAACCAGATCTTTGCAATCTATTTCCTGGCTGTGAGAAAAAAATGATTTTGTATATGGTCCTACATGCTACAATTATAAATTAGATGGTGAAATTACTTAGAAAAGCAAAACTACAGAATAAGGGAAATTAACTACAAGATAATACCTCACTCAATATTTATTGACTATATCAGGAGATTTGTAAAGAAATATTATTTGGAACTCTGGTTGGCTATGATTTATGTAACATGTATCTCTTATTTCTCTGGTTATTTGTATATATATAACAAAAAATATGTGTATATATATACATACATATGTATGTATATATATATATATGTGAATTTTACTGGAAATACACTTCATATATTTATTTATTTTTTTAAATATGTTGTTGTTTTGTTCAGTACTGTTGAGCCGGTTCAGACTCATAGCAACCTTATGTACAACAGAACAAAATACTGGCAGATCCTGTGCCATCCTCACAATCATTGCTATGTTTGAGCACATTGTTGCAGCCAGTGTATCAATACATCTTGTTGAGGGTCTTCTTCTTTTTCACTGACCTTCTACCTTACCAAGCATAATGTCCTTCTCCGGGAACTGGTCCCTCCTGATAACATGTCCAGAGTAGGTGAGACCAAGTCTCAGCATCCTCACTTCCGAGGAGCACTCTGGCTGTACTTCTTCCAAGACAGACTTGTTCATTTTTCTGACAGTTCAGTATTCTTTGTCAACAGTGTAATTCAAATATGTCAATTCTTCGGTCTTCCTTAGTTGTTGTCCAGCTTTTGCATGCATACGAGGAGACAGAATATATCATGGCTTGGGTCAGGCACACTTGAGTCCTCAAAGTCGCATCTTTTCTTTTCAACACCTTAAAGAGGTCTTTTGCAGCAGATTTGCCCAATGAAATATGTGGTCTGATTTCTTGACTGCTGCTTCTGTGGGCATTGATTGTGGATGCAAGTAAAATGAAATCCTTGACAATTTCAGTGTTTTCTCTGTTTATCATGATGCTGCTTATGGGTCCAGTTGTGAGGATTTTTGTTTTCTTTATGTTTAAGTGTAACCCACACCAAAGGCTGTAGTCTTTTATCTTCATGTGTAGGTGCTTCAATTCCTCTTCGCTTTCAGCAAGAAAGGTTGTGTCATCTGCATATTGTAGGTTGTTAATAAGTCTTCCTCTAATCCTGATGCCCCATTCTTCTTCATACAGTCCAGCTTCTCAGATTATTTGCATACAGATAGAATAAGTATGGTGAAAGATACAACCCTGACGCACACCTTTCCTGACTTTAAACCCTGCAGTATCCCCTTGTTCTGTTTGAATGACTGCCTCTTGGTCTATGTACAGGTTCTGCATGAGCACAGTGAAGTGTTCTGGAATTCCCGTTCTTCGCAATGCTATCCATAATCTGTTATGATCCACACAGTCAAATGCTTTTGCATAGTCAGTAAAACACAGGTAAACATTTTTTCTGCTATTCTCTGCTTTCAGCCAAGTTTCATCTGACATCAGCAATGCTATCCCTCATTTCATGTCCTCTTCTAAATACTCTGGACATGTTATCAGGAGAGACCAGTTCCCTGTTAATGTACTGCTGCAACCATTTTTTAATTATCTTCAGCAAAATTTTGTTTGTGTGGATATTGATGATATTGTTTGATAATTTCCTCCTTCTGTTGGATCACCTTTCTTTGAAATGAACACCAGTATGAATCGCTTGCAGTTGGTTGACGAAGTAGCAGTCTTCCAAATTTCTTGGCATAGACGAGTGAGCACTTCCAGCGTTGCATCCATTTGTTGAAGCATCTCAATTAGTATTCCATCAATTCCTGGAGGCTTGTTTTTTGCCAATGCCTTCAGTGCAGCTTGGATATCTTCCTTCAGTGCCATCAGTTCTTGATCATATGCTACCCCCTGAAATTGTTGAACATCAACCAATTCTTTTTGGTACCGTGACTCTGTATTCCTTCCATCTTCTTTTGGTGCTTCCTGCGTCATTCAATATTTTGCCCATAGGATCCTTCAAAATTGCATCTGGAGGCTTCAGTTTTTTTCTTCAGTTCTTTCAGCTTGAGAAACGCTGAGCATGTTATTTCCTTCTGGTTTTCTAACTCCAGGTCTTTGCACATTTCATTATAATATTTTACTTTGTCTTATCAAGCTGCCCTTTGAAATCTTCCGTTCAGCTCTTTTACTTCATAATTTCTTCCTTTTGCTTTAGCTACTCAATGTTCAAGAACAAGTTTCAGAGTCTCTTCTGACATCCATTTTTGTCTTTTCTTTCTTTCCTGTCTTTTTAATGACCTCTTGCTTTCTTCATATATGCTGTCCTTGATGTCATTCCACAACTCGTCTGATCTTCAGTCACTAGTGTTCAGTTATTCATCAAATCTATTCTTGAAATGGTCTCCAGATTCAGGTGGGATATACTCAAGGTCATATTTTGGCTCTTGTGGACTTGTTTTAATTTTCTTCAGCTTCAACTTGAACTTGCATATGAGGTATATATATTCTTCCTCTTTCTAAAAAGAATTTGAGAAGGTTAACCACAGTATACCTCTGTCACAAAAGATAATAATGTATCAGTCCATTGCTCACAAACTGCCAGTGGCTCCCTGGTGTCTACTGAATAAAGTCTAAATGCATTCAGCAGAGCATTCAAAGCCCTTCATAATCTGTCCCCAACCAGCATGATGGAGAACATGAGGATTTGGGTTTGGAAGTCTGAAAGTTGATTTCACTACTGGTCAATTGGGTTAGATTTAGCTATATTCTTACTCTTTCTGCATCTAAGAAATAGGGCACAAAGTTGCTGTGAGGGGTATACTGTGATTAACCCAGGTTTACTCATAGAAAGACTTTAGTGGCATCTCTAGTTCTTGCCTATGCATGCTTCTTCAAAATCTTTCCTGACAAATTACTTTCAAATACACACATTATTTTTTCCCAAGTTATGCATTTTTAATTTTAGTGTGTCTTATGGATTGGCAAGGTATTTGGTGGTTCAGTGGTAGACTTCTCACCTTCCATGCAGGAGATCCAGGTTCAATTCCCGGCCAATGTACCTCATGTGCAGTTACCACTCGTCTGTCATTGGAGACATAAACATTGCTATGATGCTGAACAGGTTTTAGTAGAGCTTTCAGACTAAGTCAGACTAAAAAGAAAGGTCTGGGGAGCTACTTCTGAAAATCATCCAGTGAAAACCCTGTGGATCACAAAAGTCCAGTCCTTAACTCATCATGGAGATGGCACAGGACCAAGCAGTGTTTCATTCCATTCCATTGTGCATGGGGTCTTCATGAGTCAGGTGCTGACTCGATGGCAACTAACAACATCAACAGCATAGATTGACACCCAAAACAGTTGCCCTGCCGTTCCTTCCTCTATTTCTGTATGTGATATCAGCTGCAAAGTCTGGCTTCCTGTTCTGACCTCTAGTTTTGTCATCTTTGTCATTGATTCTTGTTGGTCTTGTTTGTGTCTTCCTAGGTTATCAGAGAGGGCTAGATTTTCCTTTCTTGGTGTTCCAAGCTTCTAGCATGATTCCTGGTAGGCAATTAAATGTGTGGAGTTTAATGCTAAAGCCTGCCTCATTCTTGTGGTTTCCAGCTGTTCTCTCTATGTTCCCAAATCCTACTTTCTTTTCTTTTCAGGATCTGCTTTATCCAGTCTGCTGGATCCAGAGTAGAAAATTAAATGATATCCTTCTTACATTGCTCCAAACCTGTCTTTGTGTATAACCTTTGAACAGGAAGAAGGACAATGACACTGGGTCCAGGGCTTTGATGGTGACATTTTGAAATCGGTAGATATCTAATGGATGTCACTGGCAGGTTAGAGGATTGAGTACCTGTATTCATTCTTTTACACCATAAAAAGTGTGTTAAAACAAACTTGATCAAATAAAAGTGCCCTGATTTAGGGTTAGCATCATAATGTGAAAGAGTCCTTCTAAGCCCATCCTGGAATGAAAAGAATAAAGGATTGTACGTATTCATGAGCATGTATAAGCATGTGTGAGTGTGAGTGTGCATGTGTGCCTGGGTGTATGTGTGTGGATATGTTGGAAATAAGATAGGCAATGGACAATTTCCTTAGTAGGCTTTTGGGCTTATTGTGTGTGTGTGTGTGTGTGTGTGTGTTTTCCCGTGACTTCAGGGTTTGGTTATGATTAATTCCTAACATCAGATTTGCCCATTCTCAAACTGGAGTGTAATAACACATTAGAAACAAATGAAAAATGCTTTGAAGATTATCTGTTATTTCTGTTTATTGATCATCAGCCATTGCCCATCTGTGTTGTATTAAAAGTATGACTATATAATGCTTGCCATCCAGAAATAAAATGAGGCCATTAAGTGTAATTTTCAAAAGTCCTGTCATGCTACTTTTAAGTGAGAACAGACTAGAATATTAAATGGTTCATCATTTTCAAGAAAAATATTTAATCATAATCAAAGCTGGCTCAGATAGTATTGAGCCAAGTTATTCATGGGAAATGGTAACTACTCTTGGGTTTGAGCTGAGATTACTATTGTTATTATACTCTGGCCCGCCTGGGATCCAGAATATTGGAATTTAAGGAGAACTCTAAATTTGGTTGACTCAGAATTCTTTCAGACATTTATTTTCTGTGTAAAGTTTCCACCATCAGACAGAAGAAAAGCAAAAAAGGTCATTTCTGAGGGATGGATATGTGTCATCTTGGCAGCCTTAGCGGACAGGAGTAAGACTGGAGTCTAAGAAAGAACACTTTGGCCCAAGACAAAGAAAGGACAGAGCAAACCGAAGCTGAGGCAAGTAATCAATGACACTTCTTTAGGGCTCATTAAAAGAGCTAGAGAAGGAGGTCTGGTAGTCAGGAATGATTCAAGGGTAGAGACATCTGCAGGCCCAAAGGGGCCAAATGTGAGTGTTAAATCAGATATGGGCTTCTTGTCTTGACACCCACCAATTGGCATCTGGCATGGGAAAAGCATAAACAATTTAGCAGTTGGCTAGGAAATTTCTGTATCTCTCATCCCATCAGAGACTGCACTCTAGAGGGAGAATGATACAAAGGGATAATTACTTGCCAGTAAACCCACCAACAAAAGTGTCTACCAGTAATAGGACCAAGAATATGGTCATTTATCTTGAACGTAAAAAAAAAAAAAAAAAAAAAAAACTACATAAAGAATGTTGAAACGAGAGGGGATCTTAAATAAGATACCCAAAGCCCAAAAAGAAAAAGTGACTGGTCCAAAGTTATACAGCTAGTTAACTGTAAACGCAGGTTAGAATGCTGATTTCCTGGCTCTGCTCTTGCCAGGATTATAGCATAGCTGCTGTCATTCCTCTTCACCCCACACCTCCAGGATAAGACTCATAAAACCAGAGGTGGGATCTTTCTGATCACAGAAGAAGATTTACAGAAATTAGAAGAGGTATTTTGGTCTGCTATTCCATTTGTTGGTGGTGGCTTTGGTGACTTTATTAAAGCATTTAAAATGCTTTTGCTCTTGTGAGTGCATGTATGTGTGTGTGTGTGTGTGTGTGTGTGTGTGTGTGTGTGTGTGTGTATGGTAGAGTTAAAAAAGTTCTTCAAACTCCCATTGGTCCCAGCAGAAGACCAGGGTCAGATTGGAATAAGAGTGGAATAAGAGAAGAATGGTGGGAAGGGAATAAATATTAAGCATAGCATCAACCATATATACTTCTGTGCCAGATACTTCCAAGTCACTGTCTTCTTTGACATTCACAACAACCATTTGAGGTAGATATATTATCACCATTTCCCAGATAAGAAGACTGAGGATCAAATAGATTAAGACATTTTCAAAGATTACCGTAGTAATAAGTAATAGGAGTAGGATTCAAACCCAGGTCAGTTTGACCCTTTTGTCCATGTTTTCCAAGAAATCCATGTTCCTGGCACCTCGCATCTTCATTAACACAATTGTGTCTTAAGCATGTAAGGGAGATCTGGACTAGAGGGTGGTTTGCAATTTTAAATAAGGTAGTCCTGATAGGTCTAATTGAGATGGTAACGGTGATAGGCAGAATAATGCTCCCCCCTCCCCCCCAACAAAGATGTTCATGTCCTAATCCCTGGAACCTGTGAATATGTCATGTTTCATGGCAAAGGAGAATTAAGGTAGCAGATGGAATTAAGGTTGCTAATCAACTGACCTTAAAATAGGAAGATTGTCCAGTGTCCAGGTGGGCCCAGTGGAATCACAAGGGTCCTTAAAAATGGAAGTGAGAAGCAGAAGAGTCAGTGTCAGAGTGTTGTGATGTGAGAAAAACTTGGCAAGTCATTGTTGGCTTTGAAGAACGAAGGGGGCCATGAACCAAGGAATGTAGGTATCTCTAGATGCTGGAAAAGGCAAGAAAATGGAGCCTTCAGAAAGGAACATAGCCCTACTAACACCTGGATTTTAGCTCAGTAAGACCACATCAGACTTCTGACCTACATAACTATAAGACAATAAATTTATGTTGTTTTAGGCAGGGCTCTGAACCGGCTCATTCTGGTTCAAACCACTATTGATAATTTGCATTTCCACCCCAGATATACTGACTCAGAATCTGCATTTTAACAAGATCCCCGGGTGATTCTTATGTATAATAAATTTTGAGAACCACTACGCTACTGGTGATTCTCAGAATTGGTCCCTAACCAACAGCATTAGCATTGCCTGGGAACTTGCTAGAAATACAAGTTCTCAGCGGGGGTTCAAACCAGAACGAACTGCTTTGAAGCCCTGGTTTTAAGCCACTAAATGTATGGCAATTTGTTGTAGCAGTCATAGAAAGCTAAGACAGTAACATTTTAACTTCTTTTGCTTAATCTGCTTTTACCTTTAAAATTTAGATTGTTTTCAAGCTCTTTTTTAAGAAATAGTAAGTCTACCCCAAAGTTGGTGGTGTTTGAGTTGTTTTGTTCATCTTCTTTCCTAATTGGTCTTCTGTCAAGAGGCATTTGTATCAGACTAAAAGACTCACCTGGGACTGGAGAAAATGTGAGCATCATTTGTGTAAAGATGAGAAGCGGATCTCACAAAAGCCAGCATTGTGTCTCTGAGCTTCACTCACACTTTCTGTTTTTGACTGGAAACATTTTGAAAAAATCACTGGGAAAGGAGGTAAATGAAGATTTCACTCTTTATCGTGATTGATGGGAGCATCCTGTTTGCCTACAGGCTTCCAGAGGGATCAGGAAGGAACCACATGCATTTGCTCTGTATGCCAGACACTCTTCTGGATCCTCTGATTCTCACAATCACCCTATGAGGCTGATACTATTTTTATCTATGTAACACATCAGGAAAATTAAAGCTGATAATGACTTAATAAAGCTCAATTATCTGCTGGGTGGTAGAGCCAGGATTTAAACCATGAATTGTTAGATCTCAGGCTATGCTATTTTTCCCTATAATGTTCTTCTTTAACCTTTTTTATGGAGCTTTGGACCATCCTGAGAACTTGATGAAAGCAGTAGCCTCTCTTCCCAGAAAAATGCACATACCTATACACGTACACACGCCAATGTATCCACCTATGTTTGCACATAATTCTCCGAGGTTTATTGACCCCAGGAAGCTTACATGTAGGTTAAAAATCTAGTTTATATGCCATTTCCTGTTAATTGGAGGAGTATTCCATAGTGGGTAAGAGAGCTTCCTATTCTACCGTTTATTATATGGGAGAACTTGGACAAACTCAGAGTCCCTGGGTGGTGCAAATGGTTAATACATTGTGCTGCTAACCAAAAAGTTGGAAGTTTCAAGTCCACCAAGAGGCACCTTTGAAGAAGGGCCTGGTGATCTACCTTTGAAAAATTAGCCATTGAAAACCCTATGGAGCACAGTTCTACTCGCACGTATATGGGGTCATCATGAGTCAGAATCAACTCGACAGCAATTGGTGGTGATGATGGGCAAACTACTTAACCCGTCTGTGTCTCATTTTCCTCATTTATAAAGCAGGGATTGTATTAGAACTTCCTGGGCTTGGTTGTAGTTTTGGTGGGAACTGGAAAAGTTGTTATGCAAAAAGGTTTTAGAAGAGTAAGTACTCAATAAAAAGTACTTAACAAATGCTTTCTATTATCATTAATGTTGACTTAAAAGCTCCAGACACGGGCAATACTTTTTCAAGGGTAGCCTCAGAATGATGGATGTAGCAGAAAAAGTCCAAAGCATCAGTAATTACGATACTTGGAGAAGAAAGCTCCATGTTTTGGATAATGCCCCTGCCGTCCATATAGATACGAGCTTTTTGAATAACAGGGTCAGCGGAGACTGAGGGATGAATGCGTTTTTATCTCTCCAAAAGCATTTCCATGACACCTGTCTCCAGAACCAGTATGCCGAGAGGAACAGATTAGACAAAACATCAGAAACTTGTGACTTATGACTTCAGGGGAGAAAACATTTCAGAACACCCAGCAATTAATGATGAAAGAACATGACTGCATCGCTCCTTTGGGATGGAGCAGAAAGCCGTCAGAAGGCACATGATGTGTTTCCCTTTATAAGAAAAAGGTAGAAGGCAAAAACTGGTTTGATCAGCTGGGGAAAAAATAGTTCAGCAGTCATCATACTGTGTAAACACATCTAGCCTCTTCAGCACGAACACATTATTAGGTGTCCATCAATGCTAATAAATTTAAATAAGAGTAACCATGGTGATAAAAAGGAGAAATGTGTGAGTATGAGGATGCCTATGGATTACCAGATTCCTATTAATAGTCTACCAAAAACATCCGGAGATGGTCCCAACATGTAAAAAATAATGTTTTCAGCTTTCCTGACCATATTGGTTGGTTAGTCCAACCAAGGAGCTATTTTAATAGATTCTTTTTTCCTAAAGTATTGCCTTACATTTTTGTATTGTTTTTCTTTTTCTCTCCCTTTCTCTATCCTTTTCTGTCCCCCTCTTTTATTTCTTCACTCATTCAAACAAACTCAGAAAGCATTTATCCTTATTTAAGGCAGCATTCCATCTTGGCGCTGCTCACCTGGGTATGCCTGCTTAAGGAAACAGACACAAAACTGCTGAAGTTATAAAAAAAATTGATTCTTCAAGAATTGATTCATAATGATACTGGAAGGATTCAGGACTTTATGAAGACATGACTGAAGCCATGCACACTTATTCATTCATATTTTGAGTATTTACTACATGCCCAGATGGACAATTGTGAGAACCCTGTCAGTATGAAAAAATGCTGAAACATCTTTCCTTCCCTCAAGAAGTTCACAGTTTAGTTGCACAATTAGCAAAGTAAAGCTGAAACATGAATCTAGAATTTCTGAAGATTAATTCAGGGTTCTATAGAACTAAAGTAATTTTAACGAAGGATTCATTTTAGAAAACTTTTGAGGAAACCACTAGAGCACCCACTTAGAGATTACTATTTTGCCATCTGTTTTTGTTATCTAGTGCTGCTAAAACAGAAATAACCACAATTGGATGGCTTTAACGGACAGAAATTTATTCTTTCACAGTCTAGGAGGCTAGAAGTCTGGATTCAGGGCGCCAGCTCCAGGGGAAGGCTTTCTCTCTCTGTTGGTTCTGGTGGATGGTCACTATCATCAATCTTCCCATGGGTCTAGGAGTTTCTCAACACAGAGACCCGGGGTCCAAATGATGCTCCCTGCTCCCAGCTTTTCATTTTTGTGGTAGGAGGTCCCTCTGTCTATCTGCTTGCTTCTCCCTTTTATATCTCAAAAGAGATTGACTCAAGATACAACCTAATCTTGTAGATTGTGTACTACTTCATTAACATAACTGCCTGTAATCCTGCATCATTGTCACTGAGGTTAGGATGTCCAACACATAGGAAAATTACAACAGATCACAAAATGGAAGACAACCACACAATACTGGGAATCATGGCCTAGCCAAGTTGACACACATTTTTGGGACACAATTCAATCTATAACACCATCTCAACACCAAGGTGTCATAACCATTTGGCATGATTCCTCTTGTCTAGAAAACACAGATGCTTTGTTTAGTAAATGAAAGATCTTATATAGCCTATATAACCCAATTGCTTTGCCATGATAGTCTCTGGGTGGCACAGAGTGTTAAGTGCATGGCCACTAACTGAAAGATGGGTGGTTTGAATCCACCCAGAGGCACCTCAGAAGAAAGGCCTGGTGATTTACTTCTGAAAAATCAGCCACTGAAAACCCTGTGGAGCACAGTTCTACTCTAACACATATGAGGTCGCCATAAGTCAGAATTAACTCAGTGGCAACTGGTTTGGTTTTTTGGTTTTGCAATTACCATAAAAAAATCACATAAAAAACAGACAGTCCAGCAACCAGAAATAGTTAAAAGCAACTGAACTGTTTAGTGTGGTGTCTCAAAAATAGCAGTGGAGGCAGAAGATTCAAAAGGGGTAACTGCCTTCATGGCAGCCAGCAAAACTCCTTGTAAGTCCCCTTTCCCCTCACTACTTTCTTTCAGTTTCTCTTACACTCTCCATATCTGCCTCAAATCTCTTCTTTTTCTCCACTCCATGTCCCTCAAAAATCTCATTTCCCTCTCGCCTACATCGGCTTTCATCTCTCTCCCTCAAATTTCCCTCCCTGGCTCAGGTCTTGTTTTATTTTGTTTTGTGTTATCCTTTGTCTTTCATCTTGATTCTTACATAAATAGAGTCCAGGAAGGTCTAGCAAGCAATTTGTCTTTCTCCTTAGAAGGGGTGAGGGAGTGGGAGAGAGAGCGTGGTGAATACTTACAATTTAATGTCATTCCTTTTTATCCCCTTCACACCTGGATTTTTTAAAAATGGAGTTAATGTTGCATGCAATATCTCCAGAAAGGTGCTAAAAGGTCCAAGCTTCATTTTTTGCTCACATGAAAATTTGCTCTTCTGATTCACCAAGAAAGTAGGTGTAGGCCTAGATGTACAGAAGATTCATCGGGAGTTTACTAATTTCTTTAGTGCAGCTGAAATTTCTACACTATATTTGAGTTTATGGACATCTGTATGTTTTCTAGTGTGTGGAGAGGGGGAAGTACATGTGGGAAAAGATTTCAGTCGTTTCTATACCTCTCAAAGACCTGGGGGCTGAAAGTTGAGTGAAGGGTGGGAGTTTAAGATTAAAATTTTAGGATGAACTGCACTGCAGATAGTTTTCATAATAATCTTGTTAAAAATGGCTGCTAACGAGTAGGAAAGGCTCAACAACATAGTCAACAGTAGTTGTGGTAAAACCACAGTTTATGTTTTTATATCTCAGTGAAGGAGCCTTAGTTGCACAGTGGTTAAGCGCTCAGCTGCTAACCAAGTGTCATTGGTTCGAACCCCCCATTAGCTCCACGGGAGAAAAGACCTGGCAATCTGCTCCAGTGAAGATTACAGCCTAGGAAGCCCTATGGGGCAGTTCTATCTTGTCCTGTAGCGTTGCTATGAGTTGTATTCGACTCAACAGCACACAGCAACAATATACCTCAATGAGTTGAAATTCTTCATCAACCATATAAATATTCTTTCAGTACCATGTCATTTTGATTTCTATAACTTTATAATATATATATTAAAAGCCTGGCAAGACCAAACATTTCTCTTCTTAAAAAGAAAACATCTACTTTATTCTTTTCTTTCAGTTGAAATTTGAAATAGTCTTTCAGGTTCCAAATCAAAAATGTCAATTTGTGTTTTGAGTGGAAATATTAAGAGAATACTGGCATCTTTACAGTGTTAACTCTTTCCAACTGGAGATACAGTAGTAATCTCTTTTTATTCAAGTCTTCTTTATACCTCAACAAAATTTTGGCTTTTTTCAGCTAAGTTTCTGCACATTTAGAGGTTAATTTACTTATTTCTCAAATATCTATTGAGGATTTACCGTTTTCTAAGTACTTTTTTAGATACTGTCGGTATAGTAGTGAAGAAAACAGACATATTTCCTAACCTGATAGAGTTCAAATTCTACTGAGAGAAGACAGAGAAAGAAAAGAACAAGTAAAAAGTTGTTTTTTGTGGTCTTGTCTAGGAGTTTCATGTATCTTTGTATACCTTTATACAAAGATATTTATATTTCACAAAGATGTATAATCTGTATCTTGGGTTATACTTTTAGGATAGCATTCCTGAGGTGAAATTCCTGTATCTAAGGATATGAGGTTCATTTGCTTTCCCCAAAACTTAGATTTATTTATATTCCTTAGAGAAGTAATCGGTTCTATCTGGATGGCATTGGGGGGTTCATATTTCATCTCAGCCTTAAGGAACATTCTGGATTTTTGTAGCAGAAGATGAGAGAAGACTTAGAAGAATGGAAGTGTAAGCCACATTTGGTGAAGATGATTGGTATGACATGAGATGAGGGGATTTGGCCAGAAATATAGTCTCGATGACAACATATCATCCAACTTTCAAAACCAAGAGGTGGTTGTGCTCTGCCCTTCACAGGCCACACCTCTGAGAAGTGCAATGATGGGCCAGGTGATTTCCACTCCTAGAAGGGTTTCAGGAATATTCTTACTCTGCGGCGTGCCATGCAGCTGCAGGAGAAGCCTGTGGCCAGTTACTGAACTCCAAAGGAAATCCTCCGGGAGCCTGAATAAACATTAAAGGATGGGAGAAAAAGCCTCTTAAATACTGAGCAGAGGCATAACACGCCACCATTTATTTAGCAGTAATTAAGATACCTCCACACTGTGCTGACCATTCAAAACCCTGGAGATAAAATGGTGCCAGTGGAAATGCTAATTCAGACCTGGATCTCTGCCTAGACCACTGACTTAGCCCCTGACAACAGTTAAATTGCTCACCTAAAAATCAATAAAAAAATTTTATTCTGACACTTATGGAAACACTTCTGATAATCATCACATCCTGATATATGTACTGATGATACAGTAAATAGTTGATAAACCACTGGAACCCTCTAAGAAATATCAGGATTAACTGGAGTTGACTGCCAGAAGAAAGATGCATGCTTTACCCCATATAGCAGTTCAAGTTTGCCAGGAAAAAGTGTCTGAGGCATAGATTCGTGTGCAGGAAGTTTACTGGGTAGTGCTGTTATGGTAGTGCCTGTGGGAAAGTGAAGGAAGAAGGATTAGGCAGAGGTGAGGTTGACAGAGATGCACTCTCAACAAAGGTCTCAGCTGGAGACCTCAACCTAAAGATTGGTGGCTTGAACCCATCCAGTGGCAAGATGGAAGAAAGGCCTGGCAATCTGCTTCCATAAATGAGTGCAGCCAAGAAAACTCTATGGTAAAACAGTTCTACTCTGTATCACATGGGGTTGTCATGAGTCAGAATCGAGTCAATGGCAACGGGTTTGATTTTTGTTTTTCTGGGGCTGGATGGCCCTGCAGAGTTGTCCAACATTGACACAGGGACATGGACCTTTATACTCCTGTATCCACCAGTCATTGAATGTAGGCTGTGCCCAGGAAGAGGGTTGACCTTGAACATGCTGGTTGTCTTCAACTGATGGTAGGTCTCAGAGGGAGACTCAGCTGAAAGCTGTCAGCATCCAACACTCCCAGCAGCTGAGGGATAAGTACTTTGGTCCTGAAAGGATCAGGGTGATGTACCACAGCATCTACTACATCCCTTAAAAAGAGAAGGCCACAGATTTTAATAGCTTTACTTTTTTTGCATTTCATTCTTATCTACACAGTTGGGACCACCTGTTCTCCCTTAAGCAGCCTCTGCTCCCAGGACTGGTCTTGATCTCATGGAATGCAAGCATTTCTAATCTCACTTTCTGGCACCCATTGTTGGTACCATTCTGGGTGCTCTGACCGCGATGTTTTTGTCCAGGTTTTATAAACGCACTCTCTGGTTCAAAGTCTGTAGTGTAGTAAAAAGGTACAAACACCAGACCAGGGTATAAAATCCCACCTCTTCCACTTGTTAGCTCTGTAACGTTGGCGATTCATTCCACGACTCTGAATCTAGGTTTTCTCACCTATCAAATGGGATAATAATCATGATTTTATTAGTTATTATAAGAATTATTTTATAACATATCTGTGACCCAGATGGAATCTGCCTGGCCCTTGAGAAAATAATAAAAAAGAATACAATAATTATAACAACAACCAGTATTTACTGTTTTCTATGTGCCTTGTATTGATGGTCTGTTCCACAGTCAACCCCTGGCCTTGTACTGACGGGTGATATTGAGCTTCTCCATCGTCTCTTTCCACAGATATAGTCAATTTGATTCCTGTGTATTCCATCTGGTGAGGTCCACGTATATAGTTGCTGTTCGTGTCATTGAAAAAAGGTATTTGCAATGAAGAAACTGTTTGTCTTGCAAAATTCTATCATGGGATCTCCAGCATCATTTATATCACCAAGGCCATATTTTCCAGCTACCAATCCTTCTTCTTTGTTTTCAGCTTTCGCGTTCCAATCACCAGTAATTATCAATGCATCTTGATTGCATATTTGATCAATTTCAGACTGCAGAAGTTGCTAAATATCTTCAGTTTCCTCATCTTTGGCATTAGTGGTTGGTGCATAAATTCAAATAGTAGTCATATTAACTGATCTTGTATGCATATGGGTATTATTCTATCACGACAGCAAGTCCACAAGAGCCAAAATGCAATCTTGAGTATATCCCACCTGAATTTAGAGACCATCTCAAGAATAGATTTGAGGAGGAGGTGGGGCAAGATGGCGCTCTAGGCAGAAGCACCACGCCGTCCCTCCACAGCAAAGATCCAAAAAACTAAGCCTAACAGAGAATCAACAATCCTGAAACCCTGGAACACCAAATGAAGAGATAAAGAACTCAGCCAAACACCAAACGGAGTGAGAATACTAAAAGAGAACGGAGAGCGAGGAGAGACTCATGCAGAGATTCCTTACCAGCTAACGCAGCGCGGATCCACCATCTTGGATTCCTATTGGAGACCAGTGAACGGGAGAGCAGCCTTGCAGAGCATCCGGTGGGAGACAAAACGACCGGTAAACTGCGGTGCGTGCTTTCCCACCCCCCACCCCTCTCCGCCTCGGCTGGGGCTCCCCTGCTTTCCGTGGCCAGGGTCCCTGGGCTGGGGGGCGCCAGTGCTTGGATTCCGCGCACCCGGGCTGGCGGCTTTCTGAGAGCCGTTTGCTGACTGCTGGTGAAGTTTTTTCTGCCGCCTCCCCCTCCTTTTGCCTGGGAGCCTGGTTCCGAGTGCCGTCTTTGCTCTCTCCTGCGGGGCTGTAGGGCTGCATTCGGGCGTGTGGCTGCTTCCAGGTCTGGGCTGCCATGCTGGTGGGATCCCGGGGCCTTTGTTCGTTCGCCCCTCTGCTTCCCGTGGCCACGGTCTCTTAACCTCGGGACTGCCGGCTTGTTGGAATTCGCGCCCCTGAGTGGGGGCTTTCTGGGTCCCATTTGTTGGCACTGACTGCTGGTGTTGCCTTTTTTTTTTTTTTTTTAAATTTTATTTTTTTTCTTTTTTTTATTAGTTTTGTCATCTTTTCCCTCTTTTTCCCTTTTGTCTTTCTTCATTGCTTAATTTCTCATCTCTCTATCTCTTTCTTCTCTTTCTGATCCCTGAATACCAGGCGATGTATGCCTCTGTACCTTCTGGCCAGGCTGTGCTGTGAAAACTGAGACCAACTCCCCCAGACCTCATAGCTGCATCGGTGGGATTCCTGGGAACTTTGAAGTTCTTTAACTTTTCTGATTTTTATTTGTTCATTCTTTCCTTTTCTTTTTCTTCCCCCTTCTGGTTTCCTCCATTCCATAGTCTCTCATCTGTACATTCCAACGACAAGCTCCCCTAGCATTTTTTTATGTTTGTATGCTTTTTGCTCCTCCTCCTCTCTCCTCTCGCCCATATCTAGCTTAGCTTCACACATAACCATCTTCCCGCTGCACCCTACCTACCTGCACCGTGCACTAGACATCACACCACTAAGCTGTGCAGGCACGCCCTATTGGAACCTGCCCAGCACTGACTACCGACCGTCCTGGTGGCTGCAGTGAGTGCCACAAGCAACCCGTCCCAGTGGCTCCTCCTCAGCTAGATCTGCCTAGCTGTACCACAAGGACGAAACAAACAAACAAAAAAAATCTACAATCAATAAACGAGAGAAATATCTACTGAATGCCCCGAAAACAGCAAACAATATCAAAACATTTACAAAAACAAGACAAGATGGCTCCAATAGGCGTCCAAATTAAAACACCAGATAACTCTCCTGTGGAAGAAAATGCACTAGAAGTACTAATACTCGGAATTTTCCAAGAACTGAGGCAAAAAGCTGACAAACATGAGGAAAAAATAGACAAATTTATGGAAAATACAGACAAAAAATTGGAAGAATTCAGGAAGATGATGCAGGAACAAAATGCCAAAATAAATTCACAACTCGAAATTATACAAAAACAACAATTAGAAATCCAAAAGATAAACAACAAGATTTCAGAAATGGACGGTGTCATAGAAGGGCTGAGAAGTAGATTTGAAACCATGGAAGACAGGATCAGTGGAACTGAAGACAAACACTTAGATACAACTTTGTTTCAGGAAAACTCAGAAAAAAGAACAAAGAAAAATGAAGAGACCCTGAGAGTTATGTGGGACACAATTAAAAGCAAAAACTTACGAGTGATTGGCATACCAGAACAGGGGGAGAAAACAGAAAACACAGAGAGGATCATTGACGAACTGCTGACAGAAAACTTTCCCGATATCATGAAAAATGAAAAGCTGGCCATCCAAGAAGCTCAACGAACCCCATATAGAAGAGACCCCAAAAGAAAATCACCAAGACATATCATATTCACACTCACTAAAACTAAAGACAAACAAAGAATCCTGAGAGCAGCTCGTGAAAAACAAGAAGTCACATACAGAGGAGAAACAATAAGACTAAGCTCAGATTATTCGGCAGAAACCATGCAGGCAAGAAGGCAATGGGATGACATATATAAGATCTTGAAAGAAAAAAATTGTCAGCTAAGAATAATATATCCTGCAAAACTCTCATTCAAATTTGATGGTGAAATTAAGTCATTTCCAGATAAACAGAAACTAAAGGAATATGCAAAGTCAAACCAAACTTACAAGAATTATTAAAGGGAGTTCTTCGATCTGAGGACAAACAGCTTCAGCCCTCAGGCAGGACCTAGGACCTAGGACGCAGGTTCACATGAACCAGATACCATTCCAGGAACTGAACTACAGAGGACTTTCCAAAAACAAAAGAAATACAACAGGGAATAAGAGAAATCAATCAAAGGATGACAACAACATCAAAACAATGAAAGAGGGAACAAACGGCATAGGTATAGAACCTTCTAAAGGAGAGGAAGGCAAGGCGATACCAAGTAAGGGTAGACTGCTTCAAAATTATAAAGATAAGGGTAAAATTCATGGTAACCACAAAAAAAGTTAACAAACCAACTCATAAAAATAAAGACGAAAAACATAAAGTCTCCGCAAAAACAAAACCTACAAAAACAAAAGAAATGAAAAAAAAAATCCACAAACAAAAGCAGCTCAGCACAAGAGAGTAAGAAGAACAAAGAAAACTTCAGCACCACAAAAAAAAGCACTACAAAATGACAGCAACAAACTTCCATCTATCAATAATTACACTGAACGTAAATGGACTCAATGCACCCATAAAGAGACGGAGAGTGGCAGAATGGATAAAAAAACAGGATCCATCAATTTGCTGTCTACAAGAGACACACCTTAGAAACAAAGATGTGAATTTATTAAAAATCAAAGGTTGGAAAAAAATATATCAAGCTAACAACTATCAAAAAAGAGCAGGAGTGGCAATTCTAATCTCAGATAAAATAGACTTTAAAACAAAATCTACCGTAAAAGACAAAGAAGGTCACTATATAATGATTAAGGGGATGATCCATCATGAAGACATAACCATAATAAATATCTATGCACCCAATGACAGGGCTCCAAAATACATAAAAAAAACTCTAACAGCACTGAAAAGAGAAATTGACAGTTCCACAATAATAGTAGGAGACTTCAACACACCACTCTCAGTAAAGGACAGAACAACTGAGAAGAAACTCAGCAAAGATACAGAAGACCTAAAGGGCACAATAGGCCAACTGGACCTCATAGACATATATAGACCACTCCATCCAACCGCTGCAAAGTACACATTCTTTTCCAATGCACATGGAACGTGCTCCAGAATAGACCACATCTTAGGCCACAGAGCAATCCTTAACAAGATCCAAAATGCTGAGATAATTCAAAGTATCTTCTCTGACCACAATGCCATCAAGGTAGAAATTAACACTAGACAGAGCAAGGAAAAAAAATCAAACACATAGAAACTGAATAATAATCTGCTTACACATCAATGGGTAATAGAAGAAAATCAGAGATGGAATCAAAAAATTCCTAGAATCAAATGAAAACGAAAACACATCATACCAAAACCTTTGGGACACAGCAAAGGCAGTCCTTAGAGGACAATTTATAGCAATAGATGCACATATCAAAAAAGAAGAAAGGGACAAAATCAAAACATTAACTACAGAACTCAAACAAATAGAAAGAGAACAACAAAAAAAGCCTACAACCACTGGAAGAAAGGAAATAGTAAAGATCAGAGCAGAAATAAATGAAATAGAGAACAGAAAAACAATAGAAAGAATCAACAAAACCAAAAGTTGCTTCTTTGAAAGAATCAACAAAATTGACAAACCACTGGCCAGACTGACAAAAGAAAAACAGCAGAGGGCACAAATAACCCAAATAAGAAATGAAATGGGGGACATTACAACAGACCCAACTGAAATAAAAAGGATTCTAACAGAATATTATGAAAAACTATATTCCAACAAATTTGAAAACCTAGAGGAAATGGACAAATTTCTAGAAACATACGGCCTACCCAAACTACAACAAAGTGATACTGAAAATCTGAACAGACCCATAACAAGAGAAGAGACTGAAAAGGTAATAAAAATACTCCCAACCAAAAAAAGCCCTGGCCCAGATGGCTTCACTGGAGAATTCTACAAAACATTTACAGAAGAGCTTGTACCAGTTCTACTCAAGCTATTTCAGACCATAGAAGAGGAAGCAACACTTCCAAATTCATTCTATGAAGCCAGCATAACGCTGATACCAAAACCAGGCAAAGACATCACAAAAAAAAAAAAATTACAGACCAATATCTCTCATGAATATAGATGCAAAAATTCTGAACAAAATACTAGCCAATAGAATTCAGTATCATATCAAAAAAATAATACACCACAACCAAGTAGGATTCATACCAGGTATGCAAGGATGGTTTAACATTAGAAAATCCATCAACGTAATCCAACACATAAATAGAAGGAAAGAAAAAAATCACATGATCATCTCAATTGACGCAGAAAAGGCATTTGACAAAGTCCAACACCCATTCCTGATAAAAGTTCTCAATAAAATAGGTATAGAAGGGAAATTTCTCAACATAATAAAGGGCATCTATGCAAAACCAACAGCCAACATCATTCTTAATGGAGAGAGGCTGAAAACATTCCCCTTGAAAACAGGAACAAGACAAGGATGCCCTTTATCACCACTCCTATTTAACATTGTGCTGGAAGTTCTAGCTAGAGCAATAAGGCAAGAGAAAGAAATAAAGGGCATCCAAATTGGTGATGAGGAAGTTAAACTGTCCCTGTTTGCAGATGATATGATACTATACCTAGAAAACCCTAAAGACTCCACGAGAAATCTACTGGAACTAATAGAAAGATTCAGCAGAGTAGCAGGATACAAGATAAACATTCAAAAATCAGTTGGATTCCTATACACCAGTAAGAGAACGATGAAAAGGAGATCAGGAAATCAATACCATTTTCAATAGCCCCTAAAAAGATAAA
This sequence comes from Dugong dugon, assembly GCA_030035585.1. NCBI lineage: Eukaryota > Metazoa > Chordata > Mammalia > Sirenia > Dugongidae > Dugong > Dugong dugon. Next base: position 87,495,454 of record CM057474.1, on the reverse strand, counting down.
ATACTTAGGAATAAATCTGACCAGGAATGTAAAAGACCTATACAAAGAAAACTACAAAACACTGCTGCATGAAACCCAAAGGGATCTACATAAATGGAAAAACATACCATGCTCATGGATAGGCAGACTCAACTTTGTGAAAATGGCAATTCTACCTAAAGCAATCTACAAATACAATGCAATCCCAATACAAATACCAACAACATTCTTCAAAGAGATGGAAAAACTAATTATTAACTTTATATGGAAAGGGAAGAAACCCCGAATAAGTAAAGCATTACTGAAGAAGAAGAATAAAGTTGGAGGACTCACACTACCTGACTTGAGAACCTACTATACAGCTACAGTACTCAAAACAGCCTGGTACTGGTACAACGACAGATACATTGACCAATGGAACAGAATTGAGAACCCAGATGTAAATCCATCCACCTACGGTCGCCTGATCTTTGACAAGGGCCGAAAATACATCAAATGGGGAAAAGACAGTCTTTTTAACAAATGGTGCTGGCAAAACTGGATATCCATTTGTAGAAAAATGAAACAGGACCCATACCTCACACCATATACAAAAACTACTTCAAAATGGATCAAAGACCTGAATATAAAGCCTCAAACTGTAAAATTCATAGAAGAAAAAATAGGACCAACACTTCAGGCCTTAATACATGGCATTAACAGGATACAAACCATAAACATCAACTCAAAAAACCCAACAGATAAACTAGATAACTGGGATCTTCTAAAAATCAAACATCTATGCTCTTCAAAAGACTTCACCAAAAGAGTCAAAAGAGAACCTACAGACTGGGAAAAAATTTTTGGACAGTACAAGTCAGACAAAGGTCTAATCTCCATAATCTACAAGAAAATCCAACACCTCTACAACAAAAAGACAACCAATCCTATCAAAAAATGGGCAAAGGAAATGAACAGACACTTCACCAAGGAAGACATTCAAATGGCGAACAGACAGATGAGGAAATGCTCGCGATCACTAGCCATTAGAGAAATGCAAATTAAAACCACAATGAGATACTATCTCACCCCGGCATTACTGGCACGAATCAAAAATACTGGAAATAACAAATGTTGGAGGGGCTGCGGGGAGATGGGAACTCTTATACACTGCTGGTGGGAATGCAAAATGATACAACCATTTTGGAAAATGATATGGCGTTTCCTCAGAAAGCTAGAAATAGACATACCATTCGATCCAGCAATCCCACTCCTAGGAATATATCCTAGAGAAATAAGAGTTGTCACTTGAATAGACATATGCACACCTATGTTCATGGCAGCATTGTTCACAATAGCAAAACGATGGAAACAACCTCGATGTCCATCAACAGATGAATGGATACACAAACTATGGTACATACACACAATGGAGTACTATGCAACGAGAAAGAACAACAGTGAATCTGTGAAACATCTCATAACATGGATGAAACTGGAGGACATTATGCTGAGTGAAATAAGTCAATCACAAAAGAACAAATATTGTATGAGACCTCTATTGTAAAAACCCATGAAAAAATTCACATGCAAAATGTAACAATCCTTGTTGGTTACCAGGGATGGGGGGGGGAGGGAATACTAAATAGGTAATAGATAAGTGGTAACTTGGGTGAGAGGTGAGATAGTACACAGTACAGGGGAAACTAACACAACCTGCACAAGGAAAGGTCATGGAGGCCCTATAGACACATCCAAACCCCCCGAGGGACTGAGTTGTTGGATGGAGGGCTCTGGGGACCATGGTCTCGGGGAACATCTAGCTCAATTGGCATGACACTACTTATAAAGATAATGCTCTACATTCTACCTTGGTGAGTAGTGTCTGGCGTCTTAAAAGCCTATGAGCGGCCATCTAAGATACTCCACTGGTCTCATCCCTTCGGGAGCAAGGGAGAATGAAGAGAACAGGATTCAACGAAAAGATTAGTCCAAAGGACTAATTGTCCACAGCTACCAAGGCCTCCACCGGACTGAGTCCAGTACAGCTAGATGGTGCCCGGCTACAACCACTGACTGCTCTGACCAGGATCACAACAGAGGGTTCTGGACAGAGCTGGAGAAGGATGTGGAGCATAATTTTAACTCACAAAAATAAAGACCAGATTTACTGGCCTAAAGGAGACTGGAGAAACCTCGAGAGTGTGGCCCCCAGACACCCTTTTAGCTCAGTGGTGAAGTTACTTCCAAGGTTCACTGTTCAGCCTGGGAGTGGACAGCCCCGTAAAACCAAATGACACTAACGAGGTACAGGAGTCCGGTGACAAGGGCCCGAAGGCAGAAGGGGACAAGGAAGCTGGTGATAGGGAACCCAAGGTTGAGTAAGGAGATTGTTGATGTGTTGTGAGATTGTTAACCATTGTCATAGGGCAACATCTGTAGTAACTGTTAAATGAGAAACTATTTTGTTCTGTAAGCCTTCATCTTAAGTGAGAATAACAGCACAATTGGAAGAGCATAGTCAATGTCACTGAGCTGTGTATGTAGAAATTTTTGAAATGGTGTATCTTTGGCTATGTGTATTTTCACCAAATGATGATAAGGAACACAAATTGAATAAGGACACTGTCGGTGTATTGTGAGATTGTTGACCACTGCTATAGGGCTACATTTGTAGTAACTATTAAATGGGAGGCTGTTTTGTCCTGTAAGCCTTCATCTTGGGCGAGAATGGCAGCACAATTGGAAGAGCATAGTCAATATCACTTAAATGTGTAAATAAAAAGTTTTGAAATGGTGTTAAAATAAAATAAAAGAATAGATTTGATGAATCGAACACTAATGACCAAAGACCAGATGAGTTCCAGATTGACATCAAGGACATCATACGGGAAGAAAGCAAAAAGTCATTAATAAGACAGGAAAGAAAGAAAAGCCCAAAATGGATATCAGAAGAGACTCTCAAACTTGCTCTTGAGCATAGAGTAGCTAAAGCGAACAGAAATAATGACGTAAAAGAGCTGAACACAATATTTCAAAGGGCGGCTCGAGAAGACAAAGTAGAGTATAATAAAAAAAATGTGCGAAGAACTGGAGTTAGAAAAACAAAAGGGAAGAACACGCTCACCATTTCTCAAGCTGAAAGAATTGAAGAAAAAATTCAAGCTTCATGTTGCAATTTTGAAGAATTCTACAGGGAAAATATTGAACGACACTGCAGCATTGAAAGAAGATGGAAGGAATACACAATCACTGTACCAAAAAGAACTGGTCAATGTTCTATTCCAGGAGGTAGCATATGATCGAGAACTGATGGTACTGAAAAAGAAGTCAAGCTGCACTGAAGGGAATGGTGAAAAACAAGGCTTCGGGAATTTATGGAATGCCAATTGATATGCTTCAACAAACGAATGCAGCGCTGGAGGTGCTCACTCATCTATGCCAAGAAATTTGGAAAACAACTTCCTTGACAACCAACTGGAAGAGACTCATATTTGTGCCCATTCCAAAGAAACGTGATCCAACAGAATCCAGAAATTATCAAACAATATCACTAATATCACAGACAAGCAAAATTTCAATGAAGATCACTCAAGAGTGGTTGCAGCAGTACATTGACAGGGAACTGCCAGAAATTCAAGCTGGATTCAGAAGAGGACGTGGGATAAGGGATTTCATTGCTGGTGTCAGATGGATGTTGGCTGAAAGCAGAGACCACCAGAAAGATGTTCATTTGTGTTTTATTGATATGCAAAGGCATTCGACTGTGTGGATCATAATAAATTATGGATAACATTGCAAAGAATGAGAATTCCAGAACACTTAATTTTATTCATGAGAAACCTGTACATAGAACAAGAGGCAATCATTTAAACAGAACAAGGGGATACCGTGTGGTTTAAAGTCAGGAAAGGTGTGCATCAGGGTTGTGTCTTTTCACCATACTTATTCGGTCTGTATGCTGAGCAAATAATCTGAGAAACTAGACTATATGAAGAAGAATGCAGTAGCAGGATTGGAAGAAGATGTATGAACAACCTCCAATATGCAGATGACACAACCTTGCTTGCTGAAAGAGGACTTGAAGCACTTACTGATGAAGATCAAAGACTACAGACTTCAGTATGCTTTGTACCTCAACATAAGGAAAACAAAAATCCTCACAACTGGACCAATAAGCAGAGAAAAGATTGAAGTTCATTTTACTTGGATCCACAATCAACACCCATGGAAGCAGCAGTCAAGAAATCAGGCCACATACTGCGTTGGGCAAATCTGCTGCGAAAGACTTCCTTAAAGTGTTAAAAAGCTAAGATGTCACTCTAAGGACTAAGGTGCACCTGATCCAAGCCATGGTATTTTCAATCGCCTCATATGCCTGCAAAATCTGGACAATGAATAAGGAAGACCGAAGAAGAATTGACACCTTTGAATTAATGGTTTTGACAAAGAATATTGACTATACCACGGACTTTCAGAAGAACGAACAATCTGTCTTGGAAGAAGTACAGCCAGAATGTACCTTAGAAGCAAGGATGGTGAGACTTCATCTCATGTACTTTCAAGTTTTTATCAGGAGGGACTAGTCTCTGGAGAAGGACATCATGCTTGGTAAAGCAGAGGGTCAGCGAAAAAGAGGAAGACCCTTAACGAGATGGATTGACACAGCAGCTGCAACAATGGGCTCAAGCATAGCAAAGATTGTTAGGGAGTCCCAGGACTCGGCAGTGTTTCATTCTGTTGTATATAGGGTCACTATGAGTTGTAACTGACTCAGTGGCAGCTAACAACAACAACATATGCCTTGTATAAGGAGCCCTGGTGGTGCAGTGGTTAAGTGCTTGGCTGATAACTGAAAGGTTGACAGTTTGAACCCTCCAGCCACTCCATGGGAGAAAGATGTGGCAGTCAGCTTCCATAAAGATTACAGCCTTGGAAACCCTATGGGGGGGCTCTGCTGTGTCCTACAGGGTTGCTATGAGTTGGAATCTACTTGATCGCAATGGGTTTGATTTTGGGTATATGCCTTGTATAGTCCTAACGGCTTTACATTGATTAATTAATTTAATCTTCACACAAAAATCATAAGATATGATTATATTATGGTTATATGTCTGGGGTAACATTCAAAACATTTAAAAAGCTGTACAGCTCTGGTGCAGATCAATCAGCATGGAAACAACTGATACAGTTGCAGGAATGGGGGTTTTATTATACCCATTTTACAGATGGGGATATTAGGGCATAGAAACATTAAATAGCTTGCCTCAGGATACAGAACTGTAAGTGAAAGAGGTGGGATTGAATCACATTCAGTCTGACCTCAGAGACTATAAAATTAAAGGGTTTACTATACTGCCTCTCATTCTCAAGATCTAGCTGGGGTTTCTTTGAGCCTTTAATTTTGTTAGCTTGGGAAGCCCGAAGCCTTCCTGATCGCTCTGTAGAGCTCAGATCTACCCAGCCACAACAACTATTTTCTCACCACAGCACCCTAGACCTTCTGTCAAATACAACTGCCAAGGTTTATTGGACTAAAGGCTAATTTCGGAGCCACTCTGAGCCAAATTGATTGTTGTAATTATAAGGGATAATAGCAGTTATTAAGAGTGATTTTGGTAAAAGCAAGCTAAAAATTGAGTTTATTTAAATAGTTTAATCAGGAGAGACGTTAGGATCTAGGCTGGGGAGGGGAAGGACTCTAAGAAGGTCTGAGAAAGTGTGAGGGTGACATTACTGACAAAGAAACCCTCCATAATGAAACCACAGAAAATACCAGAAACCTGTCAATTCCACTTTGCGCAGGCTCTCTGACAGTAGTAGAAGCAGGAAACTAACACAGAAGGCTGCTTCCTGAGGCAACGAGGATTGATTCTAACGCAGAAAGGAATACAGATCATCACGACGGGACTTCGGGTAAGCACAGAAACGGGTGCAAGTTTTTTTGATTTTATATGAAAGAAACATGGAAATGGAATTCCTAGCGAAGCATTCCCTGGAAACCACAGCTGACATCTCTGCAACCACACCAAAAGACTCATGCCAACTACAAACTTAGTGTAGAATAGTGTGTGTGTGTGTGTGTGTGTGTGTGTGTGTGTGTGTGTGTGTGTGTGTGTGTGTGTGTGTGTGTGTGTGTGTGTGTGTGTGTGTGTGTGTGTGTGTGTGTGTGTGTGTGTGTGTGTGTGTGTGTGTGTGTGTGTGTGTGTGTGTGTGTGTGTGTGTAGTTTGGTGATGATAATGAAAGATGCGGTAAGTACTTTGTTGTTGTTAGGTACCATCAAGTCAGTTCCGACTCATAGTGACCCTATGTACAGCAGAATGAAACACTGCCTGGTCCTGTGCTATCCCTCATGGTTGCAATGTTCAAGCTCATTGTTGCAGTGCTTGTTAAACTCATTCAAACATACGCGCACACACAGCCCTCCTGAAGTCACACATGAAAGGATGCACAGATAGGAATCCAGCATCCCTGAGGCCTGCCCTAACAGACCCACTCCTTTATAATATTTTGATCTATTTCTTGCTTCTGACCTTTGTTTTTGTTGGTTCCATTCCCAAATGGCCTCTTAGAGTGGCAAGATGGTGCCTTGTTTCCAGAGCCCAGTCTTTCAGTTTCAGGTCCAGCAGAAGCCAGAGATCATTTTTCATGGGCACTTCAAAAGTCCTGCAGTCCCTCTATTCTGTCTGACTTATGTCACATGTTTGTCCCCACTCACCGTGGGCAAGCAGATACGCTCACCTCCCAAGTGAGGATTTCATCCCCTACATGGACCTCTAAATGGGAACCAAGGAGAGTACATCTGTAAAACACTAATTTGGACAGATTTTTCTGCAGAAATGGGAGGCAAACTACCAATCCAGTGCAGCAGCCAGTCTCTATTGCCTGTTCTTTCCCGCTTTTCCCTCGCTTTATTCCCAATTAACTATCATTCAAGACTTAGACTTTGATCTAATCACATACATTTATTTCATTTATTACAATCACACTATGAGGTAGAATCATTTTCCCCAGTTTTATAGATGATGGAATTAAGATTTAGAGAGTGAAGCAACAGGCCAAATATCTACGAAGCTACAGAGAGCATTCCAAGATTAGATTCTAGCTCTTTCCACCACTCCACACTGACGAAGTTTTCCTCTCTCTCTTTCTCTGAGACATAGACCTCCAGCCACCTTGACTTTTAGGAAATTAAGGCCTAATTTTTTCCACTGCTCTTATTTATTTATTGTGCTTTAGGTGAAGTTTATAGTGCAAACTAGTTTCTTATTGAACAATTAATACACATAGGTTCTGTGGCATTGGTTGCCAGCCCCGTGACATGTCAACACTCTCTCCTTCTCAACCTTAGGCTCCCCATTTCTGTTCCTCCAGCTTTCCTGTCCCCTCCTGCCTTCTTGTCCTTGCCCTGGGCTGGGGTGCCCATTTAGTCCACTGCTCTTTAAATATAACAATAACGGCTTGACTTCCCTATACATTTATACATGCTTATTTTTAAAAAATATCAAGAAATATCAGTAAATGAAAATAGAAAATCATCTAAAAAACATCACCTAGAAATACTAATACTTAGCATTAACTAGTATTCAAGATATTGCTCTTGATAGATATAGCTATAAGAATAAATAGAAAAATTGTATTACTATCTTATACTACATATGTGTTTAGTTCTACTATGGATTATTTTGTATGCTATTTTAAATAAATTATAACATTTACTTTAGAAAAAGAGTAAGAAATTGAACTAAAACTGAAGGTATTCCTGAACTTCAGACAAAATTTTTTTTTCTATTTTACTAGAACTTTTACCACACCTTGCTGGTTGACAGAATTTCTGAAATTATTTTTTCCACAAAGGGCTCAAGTGTGAGAATATCAGCCTGTTGTTTTGTATTTGATGTACCATTTTATCATGTTCAATCTTCTTTTAGAATTTTGTGGACTTTGCTCCATTGTCCTCTGCTGCTGACTGGAGCCACAGAGAACTTTGAGGTGAATCTGATTTCTGCCTTATAAGAGACTTCTCTTTATGCCTAGCTGCCTGGCAAGTGGGCCCCACATCAGTCATTGTTTTCTTGGAACCCAGTGTACTCTTTTCTCCTGAATGTTTAGTTCTTCCTTTATTGCAGAGTTCTGTATTTCAAACAGAGTACACAAGTTATCCTATGTCTTTGTCCACCCTGTCTGTTGTCTACTCTCTAAGAATTTTAATGTCTTCTTCCTTTTTGTGGCAGTCCCTATGATACCACAAGGCTTTCTTTCGTCAGTAATTTCAATTCCCTGATTTGTCTTAATCTGTTTCTTTTTGTTCCTAATTTATATATTTGTTCTATAATGGTATTGTTTTGTTTATCGTCTTCCTTTGCCTATAATTCTCATATTTAGTTATCTTGAGCTCTTTATTACTCATTTCATATTCTTATTAATAACTTCTATAGTATGAGACACTTTCAGGAAACTTTCTTCTTTTCCTGGGAGGAAGATGTGGCAATCTGCTTCTGTAAAGATTTACAACCTTGGAAATCCTATGGGGCAGTTCTACTCTGACCTATAGGGTTACTATGAGTCAGAATCGACATGATGACAGTGGGTTTGGTTTTAGTGGGTAGAGGTATTAGTGACTGTATCAATTATCTATTGCCGTGAAATAAATAATCCCAAAATTCAGTGGTTAAAATGACAATCATTTATCCTTTCTCATGTGTCTGTGAGTCAACTGGGGTTTGGGTGATTTTGGCTGAGCTCAGCTGGGCTGTTGTGCTGTTCTTGGCTGGACTCATTCGTGTGTGTATGGCTTGCGGGCGTTGGTTGATTATGGTTGGGCTCAGGGAAGAGTGGCTCAGCTCTATGTGTCTCTCATTCCCTCCTGAGACCAGAAGGCTAGTCTGGGCATATTCTTCTGATGACTACAGTAAAGGAACAAGAGAGTAAGTGAAGCATGTAAGCTTCTCAAGGCCTAGGCTCAGAACTAGCACTCCTACCTCATTCTATTGACCTAAACCTATCTCATAACTTAATCCAACGTCAAGAAAAAAAGGTGCGAGTACAAGGTGGGATAAAGAACTGAGATCAAAGACAATTCATTACAAGGCCAAGTTAGGTCTAGAGTGCTGCAGAGACAGAGACGTACAGCTTTGAAGTCAGAGGGACTAGGATTTAAAGGCCCAGCTACTAACAAAGAGGTTAGTGGTTTGAATCTACCCAGATGCACCTCAAAAGAAAGACATGGTGCTTTACTTCCAAAAAATGAGCCATTGAAAACCCTTTGGAGGGCAGTTGTACTCTGAATCATGTGGGGTTGCCATGAATCGTAACTGACTCGATGGAAACTGTTTTTTTCGAATTTTTTCTTTTTTTTAGCTTCAGATTATCTGTGTGATCTTGGTTTAATTACATAATTTTTATAAAAATCATTTTTCAAATCTGTAAAATGGAGACAATTACCTTCAATGCAACATTGTGGATTTGGAAATAATGGGCACATTGTCTGGCATACAATAGTTATTCAATAGTTGATAGTTATTATTGGTATTGTATGCCACTTTCAGTCCAGGGTCCCTTCCTTCAGACAACATCAGAGTATAAATTTCTTATTAAAAATTTTTTTTTAATGCTTCCATCCCCCCAGTTGAACAAATTCTTACTTATTTTTATTTTAAACAAGGTAAACAAATAGTTGTTAATGTGTTTTTTTTTCCCTTTTTTCCCCTACTAAATGCAAACAAGTAAATACTGACATGAATGAAAGCATGTTTAATAGAAAATTCCATTTGATTTATTTGCTAATTAGTACCGGTTAGATCTTGGAGGGATGGGTGAATGTAGTGTTGATACAAATATTTGAATGTGACAAAGCCAGTCAGCTTTGCAGAAAAAGGTTAGTGCTGGGCAAGCCAGATAATGATGAGATAAGTCCTATTTATAAGGATTCATTGAGAACACGAGGTGGCATGCACTTTGCGTAATGTAGAGGACAACACAACATAGCACAGCAAGGAGTAAATGGAAAGATGAGATAAATAGTTGCAAAACACCATTAATCAGAGGAGAAATCTAGCATTCTGCATTATGGATCTGCCAGCAGTATAGCTAAGGTGTCTTCAGGATCCTGCAATTAAGTGGGGTTTACCCAGCATTTAACCTTCAGAAGGAATTCAGTGCAATTCAACGAATGTCTACTGAATGCCTTCTATATGCCAGCCATTGGAGACATGAGACCAACCACACAGAATTCCTGCCCTCAAATAACATGTAATCTAGTGGAGTTGAAAATTATGTATGCAGATTAATAGTCTGGCTGTGATAATAGGAGTAATAATAAACAGCTGTGGGAAACAGAAAAGAAAAGTTAATTGTAAGTGCATTTGAATTGGGTGCTGATTAATGGAAAATATTTTGACAGATTTGGAGGTGTTGGTAAAATTATAATTAATCAAATTAATTTTTGGTTATTTCAAGGGGAGAGGAAAGAGAGGGGTTGTAGAGGATCAGTAGCAGAAAGCCTTAGAGTTTGGGTTGCGTTAGGATGCTTTGCTTGAGATCTACCGAAACTCTTTAAACCCTACACTGAGCAGGTCTAATCCTTATTTTTTTTGCACTTCCATTAATGTTGGTACAATGGCTGCAGTCTGTTGGGCATCGAAGAGACTGATGCCCTTTGATTGTTAACTCAGCCCATGATGACCTGTATTCCAAGAGGTAACTGATAACTAAATTAGGACAGGTAACTAGAGGGGTAGTTGGCAATATGGTTTCTGTGTTGGTTGAGCTTACATCCCAATGGGTATGACAGGTAATAACTAAACAAACAGAAAGGATAAGAGATTGCAACAAACGCAGTGAAGGAAATGAGAGGGGTGTCAGAGAGGAACGGGGGAGGACTCTTCAGATAGGGTGTTGAGATAAAAGATGGGAAAAATCCAGAGGGAAGGCATTCTGGATAGAGGAAACAGTGAGTACAAGGACTCCGAGGCAAGAAAATGTTTGACGTGCTGAAGAAAGAATGGAAACCAGTCTGGCTGGATGACAGTGAGTAAAGAGAAGGCTAGAATGAGATGAAATTGGAGAGGTAAGCAGGAGGAATATGAAGTAGGTTGTGTGAGTCATGGCGACAAGTTTGCATTTTCTTGTAATAGCAGTGGGAAGCCATTGACTCACTGCAAGTATTGTAAAATGCTTGTACGGTTGTAAAATATTGAAAAATATTCTAATTTCAGATCTAAAGAAGATCATTTGGCTAAAGAAGATCATTTGGCTGCTGTGTAGCAGTGGTGTGCGGGGTTGTCTGTTTTCAACTGGGTCCACGAACATGACCTTCTAAGATTGACGTCTGCATTTCTCAGAATTCCCTTCCCTGTTTGGTTCTGGGTTAGATTTTGCCAGTGAAAGGAACTTCTGCAGTGTTTGGAAGGCAGAAGTGAATTGGAAACCTTATTCTCTGGGGGTGGTGGCAGCCAGATGAATGTGCGGATGTGAGCATCATCACAGCAGCTTCCCAGAAGACTTCTGATAACCTTCCATGTCATGGCTGCAGATTACAACTGTCAGAGCTTCTCTGAGATTCCGGAAATTGTAGCAACTTCCAGGTCAAAGTTGGAAAACCACCAGATTCGAGGCTTCAAGCCAATACCCTCAGTGTTTACTTTTCTGACCTTCAGTGGCAGTTTCTCTGACATCGCCTCCTCTAACCTAGCTCTTTCAACAATTGTGTAAGCTCCGATCTATGTTAAACCTTTTATTCCTGGATTCCTGGAATGCATATAGTAGTTTCTGTTGTTCTGACTGAAAAAAAAAAAAATATTGGAGAAGATTAGAAGCCGTGAGAGGGCAGAGTTAGGACATTACAGAGCAGTGGAAGAAAAGGACAGTCCTACACCATGCCTATGATAGACCGGACCATTATGATCCATAGGGTTTTCATTGGCTGATTTTCAGAATTTTAGATTGCCAGGCCTTTCTTCCTAGTTCATCCTAGTCTAGAAGCTCCACTGAAACCTATTCAGCATCATACCAGTACTCAAGCCTCCACTGACAGACGGGTGGTGGCTGTGCGTAAGGTTCATTGGCCAGATCAAACCTGGGTCTCCTGCATGGAAGGCAAGAATTCTACCACTGAACCATCACTGCCCCTACTATTTCCCTTTTAGAGCCATGAAATAACTGCAAACTCAAGCTCTCTCTCCCCCCACCCACCACACACCTTGAAATGTTCTCTTTTCCCCTTGTATTTCTTCACTTTGGATGTGTCTGTTGACTGTCTCACATTCTCTGTTGATGTAGCCAGATGGGCACTGAATGAGATGGAGTTTTGAGGGACAGACAGACAGCATTTCAGAACTGAGACTGCCTTCTCTGGGCTTGATTTCTCTGCTCCAATTATTTCAGCTGGAATGGTTTTCAATCAAAAGCATTGACTTTGCTTCTTCTCTTCTGATACCACTGTCCTTCCTATTTTCCCAAGTAGGAAGAAAATCCATAGGCAGAATATCCTTAAAAAAAAAAAAAAAAGGAAAGAAAGAAAGAGAAGTTTTGCTCATTCTTGATATTGGAGCATTTTGAAGATGCCATCTCTCGAATGGCACCAGTTAGACGTATGTAACTATGGGGGAGCAAAGACCACCTACTGAGTTCTAGGCCCCAAATTACATCATTTAATTCTATAGCAACCTAATATCACAAATGAGAAAATCAAAGTTTCATAAGATTAAGTAAGTGAACCTTTAAATGTGGCTCAAAGGACACAGCTGGAAAGTGTAGAGTTGGGGCTAGAACCCTGGTCACTCTGATTTCCAATTCCACAATTCGTTCCACTGTGTCATGCTGAATGTAGCAACATTATTTTATTTTAAGTGCTCAGAAATAACTCATGCTCATATTAAAATACTGGTCTGGAAAAATATAGACCAAAGTCCCATGATTTGGGCATTACTCACTGATAGATTATCTTGGGAAACAAAGAATTGCGATGGAATTCTTGATATATTCAAGTGACATCCCTATCTGTTGAGCCTTTGTCAAACAACGTTTTATCCAGTGGACAGCTTGACATCTACTAGCTGATGTCAGTGGCATGGGGGACTTCATAAGAAGGAGGAGAAATGAGCGGGTGATATAAATAACATGCATGAATTACTGGGTGCCCAATAGCTCATAAAGAACAAGATTTGAGATATATGGTGCCCTTTACCTGGGACCTTAGGGCAGTCGTAAATGCCAAAGAGCAATGAGTGACTGTAAAATTTCCAAGCCAGGGCTGCAGACTCCTGCATGTCAGCAAGTGGGGGGTCAAGTTGCAGAGTGACAGATGGCAGTTCACTGCCGTGTATCTGAACTCATCACTGCTTCTTTCATCACACTTCATACTCCAGCATCCGCAGTGTGACTGCTGGTTCACGGACTGCCCATCATTCATTCCCTCCTTTGTTTATGCTGTCCCCTTGCCTAGAATATGCACTCTGTCTTGTCTCTCGCTTCTGGTGCTTTCAGAGTCGGTTCAAGCATCACCTTTCCCAATAAGTGTTTCCTGCCCTATCCAGGTCAGCTGTCCCCCTCTGTGCTTTCCAAATTTCCTGTGCATATTTTCTCACTGCACTTATAATGCACTAATAAAATGTACTTATAATCATCTTCCACCACCCATCTGTCTGTCATACTGTGGTGGCTTGTGTGTGGCTGTGATTCTGGAAGCTTGCCACCATTACTTCAAATACTAGCAGAGTCACCATGGTAAACAGGCTTCAGTGGAGCTTTCAGACCAAGACAGGCTGGGAAGAAAGGCCTGAAGATCTACTTCCAAATATTAGCCATTGAAAACCCTATGGATTACATCAGAACATTGTCCTACTTGCTTGCTTTGGACACATCATCAGAAGGGATTAATCTCTGGAGAAAGACATGTTTGGTGAAGTAGAGGACCAGCGAGGGTGTGGGAGACCTTCCGAGAGATGGATTGGCACAATAGCCTCAACAATGGACAATGTGGTGATAGTGAGGATGAAGCAGGACTGGGTAGCATTTTGTTCTAGTCAACTCAACGGCAGCTATCTATCTAGAATCATCTGTTTGTCTCCTCTGCTAGACTATGAACTCCCTGAGGTCAGGGAACGTCTCTTTTGTTTTTGCTTTAATCCTTAATGCCTCACTTACAGCCTACATACTAGTGGTTCTCAGACTTCAACATCTGTCTGTATCACTTGGAGGACTTTCTAGGCCCTATTCCTAAAGTTTTTTGATTCAGTTCATCTATGATGGGGCCTGAGAATTTGCATTTCTAACAAGTTCCCAGGTGACGTTGATGATGCTGGTCTGAGGACAAACTTTGAGAACCCCTGTTGTATATCATAGTTGGTTTTCACTAAATACGCTTTTGTTGCATTGATAGATGTTTACAAGTGTAGGCTATAAAGTCACCAGAAACCAGTTGCTGTTGAGTCACTTCTGATTCATTTTGACTCCATGTGTGTCAGAATAGAATTGTGGCATAGGTTTTCAGTGGTTGATTTTTCAGAAGTAAATCACCAGACCTTTGTTTCAAGGTGCCTCTGAGTGGACTTGAACTTCCAACCTTTCGATTAGTAGTCGAGTGCATTAACCAGTTTAAGTCACAGTTCTCTAAGCTAGATGACATTGTACAAGTGACTTAAATGATCTGAAACTCAGTTTCCTTATCTACAAAATGGGTGCAATAATACCTACTTCATAGTGTGGATGTAAGGATAAACAGGAGAAAAAAATGTTAATGTATCTTGCACAGTGCTCCACATAGCAAAACCCTCCAACTATTTTTAAGCTGGAGGAAAAAGCGTGTGGAGGAGGAGAAATGACAGAAAAAGCAGAATGGGACTGTCCAATAATCCGCCATTGAGGACTAGTCTCACACAACAGTGAGTTTAATTAAATACTACACACATTTACCTACTGAAGGGTCCTATTTCCTTAACATAAACAGATAAGAGAGCGGTGGTGCATGGCAGCCCCCAGGGTGCAGAGAAGAATCTGTTTTGAATTTTTGACATCAATCAAGTGATTCATATACACCTCTTCAGCTGATGGCTTGCAGAATTGAGTCTGGTGGGTTTTCCACCGGGGCACACCGCTAAAACCCTCTCATTAATAGATCATCAATTTCTACTGGTTGGCTCCTCAGCTGCCTTCCAGAGCAGCTGTTTTCCCCCATGCTGTGATTTAAGCTCTGTTAACAGTGATGAAAACAGATTTGTGCTGCTTCTCTTCTCATTAACCTTATTATAGAGTTTTGTCCCTAAGATACACAGTCCTAAAAGATATCGTATTTATAAAAAGTCAAAAACTTCTTTTTTTAACCAAGGCTGGCTTGATATCGCTCAAGATCTGGAAGAAAGGTAAAAGATTTAGCAATCTTTAAAGTATTGGCTCCATAGGAGGGGATGGATTGTCCATGGTCTAGCCTCCAACGTCGCCTGAGTGAAGAGACAGAAATTTCAGGGAAATAATTATTATTATTACTTCAGAGAAATAATTGATATTTTACTGTATAAAGTCTGGCACTATAATTTGTGCCCCGTATGAATTTTTTTTTTATTTGAACCTAGCAACCCTCGCAGGTAATTTTTTAAATTAATATTCCCATTTCACAGATAAAAACACTGAGGTTCTATGGCTGATTCCAGGGGGCTTGAATATAAAGACTGTGCTCTAAAACCATGCTTCTTAAACTTTAATGTGCTTAGGAACCATCTGGGGATCTCTTAAAATGCAGAGTCTGATTCAGTGGGTCTGAGGTGGGGCTGAGATTCTGTATTTCCCAAAAGAAACCTATGCTGTTTGTCCAAAGAGCAGCTTTGGACACTGCCTTAATTACCTAGTGCTTCCATTACAAAAAGTACCACAAGTGGGTGGCTTTAAAAAGCAAAAATTTATCTTCTCAAGTTCTGGAGGCTAGAACTCCAAATCAGTGTCTTGGCCATGTTGATTCCTTCTGTGAGCCTCTCGAATTTCTGGTGTCTGCTGGTGATCCTCAGCATTCCTTTGCAAACCTGTCTATACACTCAATACCTCCAGTCCAGAAAGGTATTCTTGCCTGTCCCTATCAGTTCTTTTTTTGAGGATTAAAGTTCTTCCCTAGAACCTCAGCCCAATATGAATCTCCCTCCCCTTCCCCAACCCACCCAAGATTTCAGGTTACCTGCTTGGGTTTACAAATATGAATAGTCCTGGATCCTTGAAGCTTGTTTTTCTTAAAATCTCTGACTGCCTATTTCTGTGTGTGACCCTAATACTTCACAATATGTTTTCTCCTTTTCAAAATGGGCAATTGAGAGCTTGACATAACTAACACCATGATGAATCTCTTAAGTTTTTTTCTGCATGTCTTCTCCTTTCTGCATACTTTTGTTAATGGCTTTGTTTTGTTCTGTCCAGCCACCTGTGACTTATGACCCCCACATAAAGATTAAAGCCCAGATGTCCACTCTGTAAATCATTAGCCTGATAAGGAGATGTCCGGCATGTATCTCTTTAGTCTGATAAAGAGTCTCTTGTAATTATCTTGTAATGAATAATTCATCCAGCCATGCCATCTGGGGGCTACATGCCTAAAAGACACTGTTCCCCCTTATGACAACAATATATAAGCTCTAATGTAAAATTGCCCTTCAGTACTCCATAAAGACAGCCTGTGTTGCTGTCGGACTACCCGTTGGTGTCACCTCCTAATAAACTTTCTCTCTCTTTCTGACTTGGAGTACGTTTCATTGGCTGAACTTCTCCAGGGCACGGACCCTAATCAGGCAGCATGTTACTCTTAGGACACTGTGCCCCCCTATTTAGGCTGACCCTCAGCTCTCCGTGACAGCTCCTGAGGCAGCCCCATCTTCTCTAAATCATTACCTGCCTCAACTGGCTTATTGAATTATAGCGGTCAAGATCTCCAACCCTCCCTAGGGTGACCAGCTGTCCTGGTTTGCCCAGAACAGAGAGGGTTTCAGGGAAGTAGCATTTTCAGTTTTAAAACTGAGTAAGTCTGAGGCAAACTAAGACGGGCTGGTCATTACACTACAGTAAATCCCCAATTACAAACGTCTGATTTGCAGATAACTCATACTTGCCCTTTAATGTTAGGTAAATTTGCCCTCACTTTGAAACAATTGAACCAAACCCTACTGCCAACAAATTCTTCATCACAGTCTCCTTCACTTACTGCACTTGCAGCCTTTAAATAATTGAAAAGCCCTCAAGGCTTTTGTTGCACTAAAATAAAGCTAAATAAGAACTGTATGCCAGAGACTGGAGAAACCCTGAGGGTATAGCCCCCGGACACTCTTTTAACTCAGTACTTAAACCACTCCCAGAGTCCACCATTCAGCCAAAGATTAAAACCCATTGCCGTTGAGTCGATTCTGATTCATAGAGACCCTGTAGGACAGAGTAGAACTGCCCCATAGGGTTTCCAAGGAGCACCTGCTGGATTCGAACTGCTGACCTTTTGGTTAGCAGCCAAACTCTTAACCACTACGCCACCAGGGTTTCCTCAGACAGGCCTATAAACCAAACAATAACACATATAGTTCAACCATGGATACGAGATTAAATGGGCACACCAGCCCAAAAGCAAAGACGAGAAGGCAGGAAGGGGCAGGAAAACTAGATGAATGGAAATGGGGAACCTGAGGTTGAGAAGGGAGGAGTGTTGACACATCGTAGCATTGGCAACCAATGTCACAAAACAATATGTGTATTAATTGTTTAATGAGAAACTAGCTCTGTAAACTTTCACCTAAAACACATACACACGCACAGAACTGTATGCACCTGTTCCAACTTACCTACAAATTCTTAAAGATACACTTAGGAATGGATCTGGTTTGTAACCTGGGGACTGCCTGTATACTGTTGTTGTTAGCTGCCATGGAGTCAGCTCAGACTTATGGCCACTTCACGGACAACAGAATGAAATGCTGCCGGATCCCGCGCCATCCCTATGACCAGTTGCAGATTGGACCATTGTGATCCATAGGGTTTTCATTGGCTGATTTTCCGAAGTAGCTCACTAGGCCTTTCTTCCGGTCACCAGGCTACCCATTCACAATTTGCAACTAGCCAAGCCCCCCTAATCCTGAGGTCAGAACTCCTTCCAATTCATCCTTGCCTTTTCTGCAAAGTTTAGCTCAGGCAATTTTAAGTTTTAAAATAGCTTTTAATCATCTCCTCCCCGTGTCTCTGCATCAAAAACCAGTGGTGCTACCAGGCAAAGGTATAATTAATTAACCACAAAAGCAAGGTGAAGATAATCATAAACAGCTTTAAAATCCAGCCTGGGGACATCAGTTGTCAGTGGTTCAGAGGGACATGCAGAAGTGTGGTACTCATGATAATGTTTCCCCAAATGCATTTCTAAAATGCTGTTCTTTCTCTGTCTTGCCCTTTATTTTTTGGATAGAAATAATGTCTATGTCCCAGCATCACTTTCAGCCTTGGTATACTGTTCCAACGCCTACAGTTGCATGTTTTCCAACTGCTCCATTGCAGCTAAACTTCATTTATATATTTCAGTTTCCAGGTGAGTCTACCCCAGGCAGGTTAGTTCTTTCACCTATTTCCCAGCCCTATTTTCTGCTTCCATTTATCGGGCTGCATGGAGGCTGACCCAGCAGTGGAGGAGGAAATGTGCAGGTACAGAAATACAGAGGATGAAAAGCTCGCTGCAGCTTTGTAACAGCTTGAAGATATTTGGCTGAAATCAGAAATGTGCTAAGGTAACAAATTTTAAAACACCCATTCACATTCCTACCCTCTTCACCTCTCAGGTATCTTCTCAGCGGGACTTGTACCCTCTGAAGTAACGTTGATTCCAAGCATACGTTAAAAAGGGAGCCCCATAAAAAAGTACGAGTGGCAATGGTTGTAGCTTTGGCCAGCACATGGGAAGCAGATGCTTTCCAAGAGAATTGATGGCATACCAATCCCCTCACAATCTGGCCACCATCTGTCTTTCCAGACACGTCACTTCCCACCCCTATACATGTTATGCTCAGCCATGCAAAATGATTCTCCAAAACCCGTTATGCTTTTTCATGCCTCCATTCCTCTTTGCATTTGATATTTTCATAGCCTAGAATATCCTCTACACCCCTGTACTGAGTTGAGTGGCATCTCCCCCAAATTCATGTCTACCTGGAACCTCAGAATATGACCTTAATTGGAAACAGGGTCTTTGCAGATGTAATTAATCAAGTTAAGGTGAGCCCTAAGTCCAGTGACTGGTGTCCTTATAAGGAGAGGGAGATTTGGAAACACAAAGATACACACAGAAGAAAGACAGCCATGGGAAGATGGAGGCAGAAATTGGAGGGATACAGCTACAAGCCAAGAAACACCAAGGGATGCTGGGAACCACCAGAAGCTAGGAAGAAACAAGAAGGAAGCATTCTTCCCGAGACCTTTCAGAGGCATCATTGCCCTGCCAACACCTTGATTTCAGACTTCTGGCATCCAGAACTGTGAGAGAATAAATGTCTGTTTTAAGCTACCCAGTCTGTGGTAATTTCTAATGGCAGCCCTAAAAAAACAAAAACCAGTTCCTTTGCCGTTGAGTTGATTCTGACTCATAGTTACCCCAGAGGACAGACTTGAACTGCCCCACAGTGTTTCCAAGGAGCAGCTGGTGGATTTGAAATGCCAACCCTTTGGTTAGCAGCCATAGCTCTTAACCACTGCACCATCAGGGCTCCAGCAAACTAATATTCCCCTTTTCCCTTTCCTTGCATGGTAAATACCTACTGCTGCTGCTGCTTTTTTTTTTTTTTCTTCCCCCTTCCTTTTTTTAAAGATCCAGTTCAAATGCCAACTCTAAAGGCTTCCTAGATTCCCACAAGCAATTACTGATTCACGTCTCTTCGCTCTCTTAGTATGTTGAATATGTGCCAGGCCCCAACAGGCCCTTAAGCTCTGGACCTTACGTGTATCTGGATATGTCTGGGAGCCCCTAGAGATGGGATGGCAAGAAAACTGAGTCCTAACATGAGGAAACTGAAGTTCTGTGTGAAAGGGTATGTAATGGCTACTCTGGGACTGGCAGCCAGTTCATTTTCTAAGACTCCTCTTGGTAGGCGCCGTCAAGTCAGTTCCAAATCATAGCGACCCTGTGTATAACAGAAGGAAACACTGCCTGGTCCTGTGCCATCCTCACAATTGTTGCTATACTTGAGCCTGTGTTGCAGCCACTATGTCAATCCATCTCATCAAGGGCTTTCCTCTATTTTGCAGACCCTCTACTTTACCAAGCATGATATCTGACTCCAGGGATTGGTCCCTCCTGATAACATGTCCAAAGTATGTGAGACATAGTTTCACCATTCTTGCTTCTAAGGAGCATTCTGGCTGTACTTCTTCCAAGACAGGTTTGTTCGTTCTTCTGGTAGTCCATGGTATATTCAATATTCTTTGCCAAAACCATACTTCAAAGGCATCAGTTCTTCTTTGGTCTTCCTTATTCATTGTTGAGCTTTTGCATGCATATGAGGCTATTGAAAACACCATGGCTTGGGTCAGGTGCACCTTAGTCCCTAAAGTGACAGCTTTGCTTTTTAACACTTTAAAGAGGTCTTTTGCAACAGATTTGTCCAATGCAATGCGTCATTTGATTTCTTGACTCTGGCTTCCATGGGTGTTGATTGTGGATCCAAGTAAAATGAAATCCTTTACAACTTTAATCTTTTCTCCATTTATCATGATGTTGCCTATTGGTCCAGTTGTGACGATTTTTGTTTTCCTTATGTTGAGGTGTAATCCATACTGAGGGCTGTGGTCTTTGATTTTTATCAGTAAGTCCTTCAAGTCCTCTTCACTTTCAGCAAGCAAGGTTGTCTCATCTGTATATCAGAGGTTGTTAATGAGTCTTCCTCCAATCCTAATGCCATGTTTTTCTTCACATAGTCCAGCTTCTGGGATTATTTGTTCAGCTTACAGATTGAATAAGTATGGTGAAAAGATACAACCCTGACACACGTGTTTCTTGATTTTAAACCACGCAGTAACGCCTTGTACTGTTTGAATGACTGCCTCTCGGTCTAAGTTCCTCATGAGTACAATTAAGTGTTCTGGAATTCCCATTCTTCGCAATATTATTCATAATTTATTATGATCGACACAGATGAATGCCTTTGCACAGTCAGTAAAACACAGGTAAACATCTTTTTGCTATTCTCTGCTTTCAGCCAGGATCCATCTGACATCAGCAATGATATCCCTTAACACTCCTCAGCAGTGGAAAATTATTTTCCCTTTAACTTTATAGTCAGTTGTGGTACTGGACATTTTTGCCCCTCTTGTGCCCTTTCTCATCTCTCTTCTTCCAGTATAATAGATAAACCCTGTCCCTGGCCAAGGGGTGGACATGTTTGGAAGCTTGGCCAGTCATAGAACTCCTTCCCCCTGCAAACAGTGATTGGCCCAAGGGACAGGCACATGACCCAAACAGTCAATCAGAATCCTTCCCTGGGACCAAAGTCTAAACAATGGGAGGAGCCACTGAGGAGGCTGGTCTTGGGTATGAAAAAAAGTTCAGGCTTGAACAAACTGATCCTGCAAGAGTGAAGAGCTGTTGCCATGGTAACAGTGACAGGAATAGCAAACAGACAAGGAGCAAGTTTCCTTCTTCCCAAGCTTTTGTCTGTCTCCCTCTAGTGCCCCTTGCTGGCAGAACATAACAGGAAACCCACTGGCAAAGGGAGGATGTAGTTTACAGAGTTCCAGCTGCAGCAGCACAAAGCAGAGTCTAGAAGGGCTGACTTGGAACAGAGATGCAAAAACTTACACAGAGAAGAGAGGACAAGTTTCACAAGTGTTTCGTGGTAGGCCTATATGATTTCTCAGATGTGTGTGGAAATGTGTAGGTGTCTCCGGGCCACTGGGCATCCAGATACAAAAGAAATGGTCAGTACAGTAATCTGGGGACGGCAGGTCATGAAAGACTGTTAAAAGGCTATAAATGTGAAACAATTCCCATCTCTTATTCTCTGCTTCCTTCCACCTTTCCTTTTCTTCCTTTCTTTCCTTTTTTTTTTTTTTTTTTTTGTTGTTGTTGTTACTAGCAGATCAGGGATCTTATTACTGAGAGAAACTTATGGAATAGTAATACAGTAGTTAGCAGTTTCAGCACTGTTTCCTGTCATTTTATTTAATCCTCATACTTAGGAAACAATTTCTCCATCTGTTAGAGCCTTTTTCATATTGTGTTATAAGTGTTTCTATATCCCTTTCTCCCAGCCGACTGTGAACACCTTGAGGGACTCTGTCTTATTTAATTGTACTGGTCCAATGCCCGGCATCAATTGGGCATTCACTCATCCACTCATTCAGCAGATATTTGCCACATGCACTTTATGTGCCATATCCTGAATGACAAGTCAAGTATACAATGAATCTCAGTTGCTGTCCTCAAGATGCTCATCGTCTAATACAGGAAACAAATGATTCAGAGTGATATAAATGCAGTCTTGGATAAGATTCTGCAGGAGAGACGCAGGGTGTAACACAGTCTGGTCCCTCTGAGCCAGGGAAACCTGATAGAGGATTGTTGAAGTAAACCACATTAGAGATGAAGGGAATTTCACCAAAGGTGGATAGCAGGAATGAAGTGGGTAGAACTGAGACCTCTTGGATCTCAAACTTGGCTGTATGTGAGAATCACTTGGGATCATATAAAAACTCCAATGCCCAGGCCTCTTCCATGACCAATTACATAAGATTCTCTTGACATCACTATTTTTTAAGTAGCCCAGGGGATTCCAATGTGCAGCCAAGGTTGAGAAACATTGTCTTTAAAATACAATGTCAACAAGCTTGATGATTAATTGCATATATGGTGAGGAAGTGGAAGGAGTTTAGGTTTCTGGCCTAGCAACCATGTAGATGGTAGTTGCTGAAATGCATTGTTCTAGCATGACTGTGGAATGTTTTGTCATTCCTACTGTGTTCTATAAAAGGTACTGTGTAAACAGCAACTACTCAATAAATTATATTACAGAAACACATACCAGGGATGTGATGCCTGTTCAGAAGGGGCACTAATAAGCAGGGTTGTGGATGAGTTCAGTTTTGATCAGCATATCCAGTTTCTACCAGCAAGTGCTTAGTAGAGATTTGGACTAAAATCAGCAGCAATGGCTGTGAGCAAGTAATCCTCATGTGTACGCGTAGTGGACTTCAGTAATGGACACACACACATAAGAATATTTACATGCATACACATATGTAGGGTAATTTTCAACCAGAACTAATATTTAGGAAAGTTGCATGTTGTTGTTGTTCTTATTTGCCATTAAGTCAGCTCTGACTCATGTATAGCAGAACAAAACATTGCCTGGTCCTGCACCATCTCTATGATCTTTGATATGTTTGAGCCCACTGTTGAGGCTATTGTGTTAGTCCACCTCATTGAGGGTTTCTCTTGTTTCCACTGACCCTCTACTTTACCAAACATGATGTACTTTTCTAGCAACTGATCTTTAGAAAAGATAGTACTTTAACAAATATTGATTTAAAAAATTATTTTAAAAGGTTATGTTAGACTTTTGTAAGAATCACACTGTGTTGATCATTATGCTGTTCACCCAGTTTTTCCAGATCTTCCTCTTGTGTTGGGAGGGGTACATGACTAGTTCTGTCCAATGAATTGTAAGTTGAAGTGATTCTGGGTCAGGGCATTCAATTGCAAGCATTTAATTAATTTAATTAATTGTAAGACCCTCCAGGGCTCTTTTATCCCCCTGGCCACAGTAACGAACAACATCGAAGACAATGGCTTCTATACTAACCTGAGTGGAGGAGCTTCCAACCTATGATGGCCAAGAGCTGAAAATACATCTTTGTTGTTTTAACCACTAAAACTTATGGGTTGTTTGTTACTGTGGCTCAAGGCAGCCTATCCTGAATGATACACACTAACAAAGTAGGATTTCTCCTTCTTCTGAGTCTCTGGCCCTTGTTACCTGTACTTACTCAGTTGGAGATACTATGTCTTCCCTTGTGATCCTTTTCTACATTATACAGATCTTGAGATATATACAGTATTATTAATGTCTCCAACTACAATGCAAGTTCCTTGAAGGCAAGAACTGACCCTAGATAAGATAACTTCTCTGAGCCACAGTTCCTTCATCTTTTAACGGGAATATTAAAAGTTTCCTCATAGGTGTTCAAGGGAGTTAAGATGAATATACATAGAATATCAACCACAGATCCTGATATAGAATAACTGATAACAATGATAATTGTCCTTCCTCCCATTCATCTTTCTATTCCTCACAAGATTTAATACATTGCTAGCTCAAAACAGTAGTAATCATGCATTCCATACCTACTCTGTGCCAAGCACTGAATAGATGTTGTTTTAATCTTTATTAAATATGTATTATTGTCTCCATTTTACAAGGGAGAATATTGAGACTCAGAGAGATTGAATAAGGTAAATAACTTGTTCAAATGGCAAGAGCCAGTATGCAAATCTAGTCTGACTCCAAAGCCTGTGCCCACTCTATCCTAAAGCACATGCTCCCTTTGTTAGTTTAATTACAGATTTATGATTTAATTAATCATTAGATAGGAAAAAATGCAGTTTGACAATAAAGAAAACATTGTCTTGAATCTATCTCCATATTTATCCATCCCAGTAATAGTCCTCATTTCTAAGAAGCCATTAAGTGTAAGATGTACTATCATTTTTTTTTCTTTTTTCTTTTATATTTTATTGTACTTCAGGTGAAGGCTTACAGAACAAATAGTTTCTCATGAAACAGTAGTACACATGTTGTTTTATGACATTGGTTAACAACCCCACAACATATTAACCCTCTAACTTCTCAACCTTTTTTTTTTTAGTGAAGATACACACAGCCAAAGATACACTGTTTCAAAAATTTCTACATGCACAGTTCAGTGACATTGACTACGCTCTTCCAATTGTGCTGTTATTCTCACTTAAGATGAAGGCTTACAGAACAAAATAGTTTCTCATTTAACAGTTACTACAAATGTTGCCCTATGATAATGGCTAACAATCTCACAACACATCAACAATATCCTTACTCAACCTTGGGTTCCCCATCACCAGCTTCCTTTTCCCCTTCTGCCTTCTGGCCCTTGTCACTGGACTCCTGTACCTCGTTAGTCTCATTTGGTTTTACAGGCTGTCCACTCCCAGGCTGAACAGTGAACCTCGGAGGTAACTTCACCACTGAGCTAAAAGGGTGTCTGGGGGCCATACTCTCAAGGTTTCTCCAGTCTCCTTTAGGCCAGTAAATCTGGTCTTTCTTTTGTGAGTTAGAATTATGCTCTACATGCTTCTCCAGCTCTGTCCAGAAACCTCTGTTGTGATCCTGGTCAGAGCAGTCAGTGGTGGTAGCCAGGCACCATCTAGCTGTACTGGACTCAGTCCGGTGGAGGCCTTGGTAGCTGTGGACAAGTAGTCCATCAGACTAATCTTTTCCTTGTATCCTGTTCTCTTCACTCTCTTGCTCCCGAAGGGATGAGACCAGTGGAGTATCTTAGATGGCTGCTCACATGCTTTTAAGACCCCAGACACTACTCACCAAGGTAGACTGTAGAGCATTGTCTTTATAAGCTGTATCATGCCAATTGAGCTAGATGTTCCCCGAGACCATGGTCCCCAGAGCCCTCCACCAAGCAATTCAGTCCCTCAGGGATTTTGGATGTGTCTATGGGGCTTCCATGACCTTTCCTTGTACAAGTTGTGCTAGTTTCCCCTGTATTGTTTACTGTCTCACCCTTCACCCAAGGTGCCACTTATCTATTGCCTATTTAGTATTTCCCCCCCCACCCCTCCCATCCCTGGTAACCAACAAAGATTGTTCCATTTTGTGTGTGAACGTTTTCATGGGATTTTACAATAGAGGTCTCATGCAATATTTGTCCTTTTATGATTGACTTATTTCACTCAGCATATTGTCCTCCAGTTTCATCCATGTTATGAGATGCTTCACAGATTCATTGTTGTTCTTTCTCGTTGCATAGTACTCCATTGTGTGTATGTACCATAGTTTGTTTATCCATTCATCTGTTGATGGGCATCTAGGTTGTTTCCATCTTATTGCTATTGTGAACAATGCTGCCATGAACATAGGTGTGCATATGTCTATTCGAGTGACAACTCTTATTTCTCTAGGATATATTCCTAGGAGTGGGATTGCTGGATCGAATGGTATGTCTATTTCTAGCTTTCTGAGGAAGCGCCATATCATTTTCCAAAATGGTTGTATCATTTTGCATTCCATGAGCAGTGCATAAGAGTTCCCATCTCCCCGCAGCCCCTCCAACATTTGTTATTTCCAGTGTTTTTGATTCATGTCAGTAATGCCGGGGTGAGATGGTATCTCATTGTGGTTTTAATTTGCATTTCTCTAATGGCTAGTGATCACGAGCAATTCCTTATGTGTCTGTTGGATATTTGAATGTCTTCTTTGGTGAAGTGTCTGTTCATTTCCTTTGCCCATTTTTTAATAGGATTGGTTGTCTTTTTGTTGTAGAGGTGTTGGATTTTCTTGTAGATTATGGAGATTAGACCTTTGTCTGACTTGTACTGTCCAAAAATTTTTTCCCAGTCTGTAGGTTCTCTTTTGACTCTTTTGGTGAAGTCTTTTGAAGAGCATAGGTGTTTGATTTTTAGAAGATCCCAGTTATCTAGCTTATCTGTTGGATTTTGTGCGTTGATAGTTATGGTTTGTATCCTGTTAATGCCATGTATTAAGGCCTGAAGTGTTGGTCCTTTTTTTCTTCTATGAACTTTATAGTTTTAGGCTTTATATTCAGGTCCTGATCCATTTTGAAGTAGTTTTTGTATACGGAGTGAGGCATGGGTCCTGTTTCATTTTTTTGCAAATGGATATCCAGTTTTGCCAGCACCATTTGTTAAAAAGACTGTCTTTTCCCCATTTGATGGACTTTGGGCCCTTGTCAAAGATCAGGTGACCGTAGGTGGATGGATTTACATCTGGGTTCTCAATTCTGTTCCATTGGTCAATGTATCTGTCATTGTACCAGTACTAGTCTTTTTTGACTACTGTAGCTATATAGTAGGTTGTGAAGTCAGGTAGTGTGAGTCCTCCAACTTTATTCTTCTTCTTCAGTAGTGCTTTACTTATTTGGGCTTCTTCCCTTTCCATATAAAGTTAATGATTAGTTTTTCCATCCCTTTGAAGAATGTTGTTGCTATTTGGATCAGGATTGCATTGTATTTGTTAATTGCTTTGGGTAGAATTGACATTTTCACAATGTTGAGTCTGCCTATCCATGAGCATGGTATGTTTTTCCATGTATGTAGATCCCTTTGGGTTTCATGCAGTAGTGTTTTGTAGTTTTCTTTATATAGGTCTTTTACATCCCTGGTCAGATTTATTCTTAAGTATTTTATCTTTTTAGGGGCTATTGAAAATGGTATTGTTTTGCTGATTTCCTTTTCATCATTCTCCTTACTGGTGTATAAGAATCCAACTGATTTTTGAAAGTTTATCTTGTATCCTGCTACTCTGCTGAATCTTTCTATTAGTTCCAGTAGATTTCTCGTGGAGTCTTTAGGGTTTTCTAGGTATAGTATCATATCATCTGCAAACAGGGACAGTTTAACTTCTTCATTATAAGTTTGGATGCCCTTTATTTCTTTTTCTTGCCTTATTGCTCTAGCTAGAACTTCCAGCACAATGTTAAATAGGAGTGGTGATAAAGGGCATCCTTGTCTTGTTCCTGTTTTCAAGGGAATGTTTTCAGCCTCTCTCCATTAAGAATGATGTTGGCCGTTGGTTTTGCATAGATGCCCTTTATTATGTTGAGAAATTTCCCTTCTATACCTATTTTATTAAGAGTTTTTATCAGGAATGGGTGTTGGACTTTGTTAAATGCCTTTTCTGCATCAATTGAGATGAGCATGTGATTCTTTTCTTTCCTTTTATTTATGTGGTGGATTACATTGATTGATTTTCTAATGTTAAACCATCCTTGCATACCTGGTATGAATCCTACTTGGTCGTGGTGTATTATTTTTCTGATATGATGCTCAATTATATTGGCTAGAATTTTGTTGAGAATTTTTGCATCTATATTCATGAGAGATATTGGTCTGTAATTTTCTTATTTTGTGACGTCTTTGCCTGGTTTTGGTATCAGCGTTATGCTGGCTTCATAGAATGAATTTGGAAGTGTTGCTTCCTCGTCTATGCTCTGAAATACCTTGAGTAGTACTGGTACAAGCTCTTCTGTAAATGTTTTGTAGAATTCTCCAGTGAAGCCATCTGGGCCAGGGCTTTTTTTGGTTGGGAGTTTTTTTTATTACCTTTTCAATCTCTTCTCTTATTATGGGTCTGTTCAGATTTTCAACATCACTTTGAGGTAGTTTGGGTAGGCCGTGTATTTCTAGAAATTTATCCATTTCCTGTAGGTTTTCAAATTTGTTGGAGTATAATTTTTTCATAATATTATGTTATAATCCTTTTTATTTCAGTTGGATCTGTTGTAATGTCCCCCATTTCATTTCTTATTTGGGTTATTTGTGCCCTCTCCTGTTTTTCTTCTGTCAGTCTGGCCAGTGGTTTGTCGATTTTGTTGATTCTTTCAAAGAACCAACTTTTGGTTTTGTTGATTCTTTCTATTGTTTTTCTGTTCTCTATTTCATTTATTTCTGCTCTGATCCTTACTATTTCCTTTCTTCTGGTGGTAGTGGGCTTTTTTTTTTGCTGTTCTGTTTCTATTTGTTTGAGTTCTATAGTTAATGTTTTGATTTTGTCCCTTTCTTCTTTTTTGATACGTGCATCTATTGCTATAAATTGTCCTCTGAGGACTGCCTTTGCTGTATCCCAAAGGTTTTGGTATGATGTGTTTTCATTCTCATTTGATTCTAGGAATTTTTTTATTCCATCTCTGATTTCTTCTATTATCCACTGGTGTGTAATCAGGGTATTATTCAGTTTCCATGTAGTTAATTTTTTTTCCTTGCTCTTTCTATTGTTAATTTCTACCTTGATGGCATTGTGGTCAGAGAAGATACTTTGAATTATCTCAGCGTTTTGGATCTTGTTGAGGATTGCTATGTGGCCTAAGATGTGGTCTATTCTGGAGAACGTTCCATGTGCATTGGAAAAGAATGTGTACTTTGCAGCGGTTGGATGGATTGTTCTATATATGTCTATGAGGTCAGGTTGGCTGATTGTGCCCTTTAGGTCTTCTGTATGTTTCCTGAGTTTCTTCTTAGTTGTTCTGTCCTTTACTGAGAGTGGTATGTTGAAGTCTCCTACTATTATTGTGGAACTGTCAATTTCTCTTTTCAGTGTTGTTAGAGTTTGTTTGATGTATTTTGGAGCCCTGTCATTGGGTGCGTAGATGTTTATTATGGTTATGTCTTCATGATGGATCGTCCCCTTAATCATTATATAGTGTCCTTCTTTGTCTTTTATGGTAGATTTCGTTTTAAAGTCTATTTTATCTGAGTTTAGAGTTGCCACTCCTGTTCTTTTTTTGGTAGTTGTTAGCTTGATATATTTTTTTCCAACCTTTGACTTTTAATAAATACACATCTTTGTTTCTAAGGTGTGTCTCTTGTAGACAGCATATTGATGGATCCTGTTTTCTTATCCATTCTGTCACTCTCCGTCTCTTTATGGGTGCGTTAAGTCCATTTACATTCAGTGTAATTATTGATAGATGTGAGTTTGTTGCTGTCATTGTGTAGTGCTTTTTTTTTGTGGTGCTGAAGTTTTCTTTGTTCTTCTTACTCTCTTGTGCTGAGTTACTTTTGTTTGTGGATTTTTTTTTCATTTCTTTTGTTTTTGTAGGTTTTGTTTTTGCGGAGACTTTATATTTTTCATCTTTATTTTTATGAGTTGGATTGTTAACTTTCTTTGTGGTTACCATGAACTTTACCCTTATCTGTCTAAGTTTGAAGCAGTCTACCATTACTTGGTATCACCTTGCCTTCCTTTCCATTAGCAGGTTCTATACCTATGCCGTTTATTCCCTCTTTTATCGTTTTGATGTTGTTGTCATTTATTGATTAACTGCTCTGATTCCCTGTTGTATTTCTTTTGGTTTTGGATAGTCCTTGAGAGTTCATTTTCTAGATTGGTATCTGGCTCATATGATCCTGCGTCCTAGGTTCTGCCTGTGAGCTGTTGCTGTTTGTCCTCAGATCGAAGAACTCCCTTTAATAATTGTTGTAAGTTTGGTTTGACTTTTACATATTCCCTTAATTTCTGTTTATCTGGAAATGACCTAATTTCACCATCAAATTTGAATGAGAGTTTTGCAGGATATATTATTCTTGGCTGATAAGTTTTTTCTTTCAAGATTTTATATATCTCATCCCATTGCCTTCTTGCCTGCATGGTTTCTGCTGGATAATCTGAGCTTAGTCTTATATTTTCTCCTCTGTATGTGACTTCTTGTTTTTCACGAGCTGCTCTCAGGATTCTTCATTTGTCTTTGGTTTTGGCGAATGTGAATATGATATGCCTTGGTGATCTTCTTTTGGGGTCTCTTCTATATGGGGTTCGTGGAGCTTCTTGGATGGCCAGCTTTTCATCTTTCATGATATTGGTGAAGTTTTCTGTCAGCAGTTCCTCAATGATCTTCTCTGTGTTTTCTGTTTTCTCCCCTTGTTCTGGAATGCCAATCACTCGTAAATATTTGCTTTTAATTGTGTCCCACATAACTCTCAGGGTCTCTTCATTTTTCTTTGTTCTTTTTTCTGAGTTTTCCTCAAACAGAGTTGTAGCCAAGTGTTTGTCTTCAATTCCACTGATCCTGTCTTCCACCGTTTCAAATCTGCTTCTCAGCCCTTCTATGACATCATCCATTTCTGAAAGCTTGTTGTTTATCTTTTGGATTTCTAATTGTTGTCTTTGTATAATTTCTAGTTGTGAATTTATTTTGGCATTTTGTTCCTGCATCATCGTCCTGAATTCTTCCAATTTTTTGTCTGTATTTTCCATGAATTTGTCAATTTTTTCCTCATGTTTGTCAGCTTTTTGCCTCAGTTCTTGGGGAATTCTGATTATGAGAGATTTGAATTCCCTATGAGGTAGTACTAGTGCATTTTCTTCCACAAGAGAGTCATCTGGTGTTTTATTTTGGACACCTACTGGAACCATCCTGTCCTGTTTTTGTAAATGTTTAGATATTGTCTGCTGTTTTGAGGGCATTCAGTAGTTATTTTTCTCATTTATTGATTGTAGATTTGTTTGTTTCATCCCTTTTTAAAAAAAAAAAATTTGACTATGTCGGAGTAGGCGGACTGTGTGTCCTTTGTTGTTTGCTCGTCTGTGTGTTCAATACTTTTGGCCTCCTTCTCCAACTGGCAGGGTCAGTCACTCAGATATGGTACAGCAGGGCAGGTCTAGCTGAAGAGGAGTTACTGGGATGGGTTGTTTGTGGCACTTACTACAGCCACCAGAGTGGGTCGGTAATCAGTGCAGGACAGGTTCCAGTATGCCATGCCTGTGTTGCTTGGTGGTGTGATGTCAAGTGCACGGTGCAGGTAGGCAGAATGCAGCGGGGAGATTGTTATGTGTGGAGCTAAGATGGATATGGGAGAGAGGAGAGAGGAACAGGAGCCAAAAACGTACAAACAAACAAAAAAGAATGCTGGGGGAGCTTGCCGTTGGAATGGAGAGATGAGAGACTATGAAATGGAGAGAAACAGAAAGGGGACGAGGTAGAAAAGAATGAATAAATAAAAATAAGAAAGGTTAAAGAACCGCAAAGTTCCCAGGGATCCCTCTGGTGCAGCTATGAGGTCTGTGGAAGTTGCTCTCAGGTGTTGCAATACAGCCTGTCTAGAAGGCGTAGAGGTATACAACGCCTGGTATTCAGGGATCAGAAAGAGACAGAAGATATAGAGGGACGAGAAACTGAGCAATGAAGAAAGACAAAAAGGGAAAAAGAGGGAAAAGAAAACAAAGCAAATAAAAAAAAAGATCAAGAATTTCCCCCCCCAAAAAAAAAAGAAAAAAAAAAAACTAACGAAAAAAGAAATGTTCTTAGGGATCCCTCTGCACATCTGTGGAAGCTGAAGGGGAGTTCCTTGCCATGCAGCTCCGCCTGGCCAGAAAGGGCTCCCAACTGAAGAAAAGGAAAAGAAAACAACAAACAATCAAAACGAACAAAGGAACAAAAGTCCCAGGATCCCACCAGCACGGTAGCCCAGACCGGAAAGCAGCTCCACCCTTGAATGGAGCTCTGCTGCCCCTCAGGAAGAAGCAAAGATGGCGCACGGAGCCAGGCACTCGAGTGAAAGGAGGGGGAGGTGGTGAGAGGCAAGCAAGAAATCAAAAGAAGCAGAAAAAATTTAAAAAAAGCATACCAGCAGCCAACAAATGGCACTCAGAGAGCCAGCTAATGCAGGCTGGTGTTTCTAGACAAAAGACTGTGTCCGCGGGAAGCGGAGGGGGCCGAGTATGGGTGAAGAAGGGTAGAGAGTGAGAAAGCATATATCACAAATTGCCGGCGCTCTGCAGCCCCTCAGGAAGAAGCAAAGATGGCGCACGGAGCCAGGCACTCGAGTGAAAGGAGGGGGAGGTGGTGAGAGGCAAGCAAGAAATCAAAAGAAGCAGAAAAAATTTAAAAAAAGCATACCAGCAGCCAACAAATGGCACTCAGAGAGCCAGCTAATGCAGGCTGGTGTTTCTAGACAAAAGACTGTGTCCGCGGGAAGCGGAGGGGGCCGAGTATGGGTGAAGAAGGGTAGAGAGTGAGAAAGCATATATCACAAATTGCCGGCGCTCTGCAGCCCCTCAGGAAGAAGCAAAGATGGCGCACGGAGCCAGGCACTTGAGCAAAAGGAGGGGGAGATGGCCAGAGGCAAGGAAGAAATCAAAAGAAGTGGAAAAAAGCAACACCAACAGCCAACAAATGGCACCCAGAGAGCCGCCCGCTTGGGTGTGTGGAATCCAAGCAGATGGCGCTTCCCGGTCAAGAGACCATGGCTGCGGGAAGCAGAGGAGGCTGAGCTGGGGCGAAGAAGTGTTGGGGGTGGGAAAGCGCACACTGAAGATTACTGGTTGTTTTGTCTCCCGCTGGATGCTCCTTGAGGCTGCTTTCTCATACCCCCATTTGCTGGTCTCCGATAGGAGTCCAAGATGGTGGATCTGCGCTGCATTCACTGATAGGGGACCTCTGCACGAATCTCTCCTTGCTCTCCGTTCTCTGTCAGTTTTCTCACTCCATTTGGTTCTTGGCTGAGTTCTTTATCTCTTCATTGGATGTTTCAGGGTTTCAGGATTGTCGTATTCTCTGTTCGGCTTAGTTTTTTGGATCTTTGCTGTGGAGGGACGGCGTGGTGCTTCTGCCTAGAGAGCCATTTTTCAATGTACTATCATTTTACTACGTTTTTAGATGTACTATCATTTTACTACGTTTTTAGGAAGGAAATGCTAACATATTAAAAGTAAATAAGGATGGCACGTTTCATCCTGATGTTAGAAATTCAAGATGAAAGAAAAAAAGAGGGTATGTTAGAACGGAGGAAATAGTATAAATAGAGATTGTGCCAAGCACTGTATGAAGATGGCACTTGACTTATGTTAGTTCTTTATGTCCTCAGAACAATCCCGAGAAAATGTATCCTTGTCCCCACTTATGGTTGAGAAAATAGAGACTTAAGAGTACTTGAGTTACTTCTCCGGGTCACACAGCAAGTAAGAGGCAGTCCCCTTAGGTGTACCAACTCTGTCTTTATGTATTAGGCAGGGTTGGTGCCTGTTTGTGCACAGTGATTTGAGATTTCTAAATTACTGGCCAGTCTCCTAAAAATAACTTCTCATCTGCTTTAGATGAAATCCAACCATGACATAATTCCTGGGCCTGAATGATTTATGCACCGACTACACCAGAGTGTAAAGTCCCCAAGGGAATCTCCATGCAAAGCAAGGTAAGGAGCGCATCTGTGCCTAACCCTTCCTCCCTTCCTACCCAGGCCTCCCACCTCTCTGCCCAGACAAGGGGCTCTCAGTGTGGTGTGTGTGTAAAGCCTGGTGAGATAAGATAAATGTAGATTTGGCCTCACGAGATAAGGAATGAAACTTCGGGAGTCTCTTTCTAAGAAGAGGGAGAAAATTGAAGCTACAGACTCTTTGGCACCAGGGAACTATAGATATCGAAGACCATGAACACCAAGCAATTGATGCTATCAAGAAGCTTGTGCTAATGTTTCAACACAGACCGGAGACCTTTGCCCTTGGGGGATGTACCATTGCTACCAAGACTTCCTAATGATGTCATCCGTGCCATATATGGCTACGAACCCCTTGAACAGAGGGTATCTCTGTAACGGATAGAGAATAGACTTGCCTGGAAAAAAGGTTTTTAAGCAAGAGTGTTCAGTTACTTTGCTCAACCATTTTGGCTTCATAGAAATTAACTATCAAGGCTTGTGTCAGCCCAGGCCCAGGCTCCATTGTCTGCAAGCCATGTGGGTCTGTTTTTAACTGGTCACATGAAATACACCTGCCCTCCAGGTGCTTGTCAGCTCATGTAATCTGGAATTCATTGCTGCCTAATATTTATCAAAAGATCTGCTCAGAGATACACAGCCAGCAATCGCCTAAACTGAAAAACTAAACCCATTGCTGTCGAGTGATTCCAACCCATGGTGACCCCATGTGTTATAGATAGCAGCACCACAGAAGGAAAGGTGTGGCAATCTGCTTCTGCAAAGATTATAGCCAAGAAAAACCCGTAGGCGCAGTTGTACTCTGTAACACAAGGGGTTGCTATGAGTCAAAACCAGCTCGATGGCAACAACAACAATCTTTATGGAAGCAGATCACCAGGACTTTCTTCTGCTGAGCCACTGGGTGAGTTCTGTCAACCTTCAGATTAGTAGTTGAGTGGAAACCATTTGTGCCACCCAGGGAGCTGAAGGATATGCCATCTCCCCATTCTAGGAGACAGGCTGAAATATACCCCAGATTAGGTTCAATCAACTGAAACCTGCACTTGATGATATCCAATCAATGCCTTGGAAATTGTTTTTACTGCATTTTACTTTTACTGAATTATGTCTTGGTGGGAGACCATTAAACTGTATTGAGGGTTACTATAAGAAACAACTCACAGTACACACACTCAGTCTATGTGATGGTGTTGTTGAGCACATCAATCATTACATCACACTACGTGCTCTTTTTGACGATCCAGGGGAGAAATTCCTGTCTGCTGTTAGCAATAAGGATAAACTTCATTTATGACAACTCATTTTAAAAACTATGAACTATGTAACAGATAAGGTTTTTTTTTTTTTTTTTTTTTTTAGTTTCCTTTTGGCTGCCAACTCTTATAAAATAATTTTTGTAATGTTAAATATTTATAATCTGCACATTTTAGCCTTATCCTTGCTATTCTTAGTCCCCTTGCCTTGTTTCTCTTTCTTCCTTTCCTGCTAATTTTAACCTATTCCATCTTGCTCTGTGTTATGCAAGTTACCTTAAATTCCTTCTGCAACAAAATTGAGGTTCCTAAATAGACTTGTCATGTTGTGCTGATGTTGGTATTTTAACAAAATCCATTCCTTTGACTTTGAAGTATTATTTTTACAAATTTTTTCTATTTAAGTGAAGATAATTCTGGACAGGACTGGGTGAGGTAACATATTAAACTGTCATCAATTATTTACACCTCATTTTCCCACTATTTTAATGAAGAAATAGATGATTTGGGGTTCATATTTGCTGTTAACATAAAATTAAATGAGGGGGAATAAACAGAAATAATGGCTTGATGATAGAACAGAATCACAGTTTTTTAAGGTTTTTTATAGGCCGGAATAACAGGGTGACTCCAAGAAACTGAAAGTTAACTGAGTCACGTGTCATTTCCTGCGTGTTAGTTCAAATGGCGAGTTGCACAAATAAAGGATGAGAGAATCTCATTTAACTAGAGGTCCGATGGAAAACAGATCCAAGGAATTGAGTTGATTATGTTCGGCTGCTAACCAAGAGGTCGGTGGTTCAAACCCAGCAGCCGCACCATGGGAGAAAGGTGTAGCAATCTGCTCCTGTAAAGATTACAGCCTTGGAAACGTTATGGGGCAGCTCTACTATGTCCTATAGGGTCACTATGAGTCAGAATCAACTCGATGGCAACAGTTTATTTGAGGCAAAGTTTAATCACTGATTCTAAACCAGATGTAGTTTTAAGCAAGAGACACCAAAGATGCCCGTCTACCTCCAGGTGAGGTGATGACCTCAGGGCATGCTTGGCGCTGGTTAACCCACATCTGGAATATGGAACCAGTTGAGGGTAACATATTTTAAGAGGAACATGACTTTTCTGGAATGTGCTTGCTTGCTAATCTGCAGTGAACAATTTCGGTAATTCAGAAATTTATGTAATGTAATTTAATAAAGAAGTGTAATGTACTGTAATTCTGTATTACTAATCTGTAGAGAAATTGTTCACTACAGATTAGTGAGTAAACACAAGTAAGCCCATGCTTACCTTGCTTACTGGGTTATCTGCCCCTGCCTACAAACCATAGCCGATTGAGAAGGAATAACAATTTTTTAATTATCAGTCTCTTGTATAGTATTTCTTTAAGCAGGCAAATGAAGTAGTATACAATCCAGCTAACCAAACCCATTGCCATCAGGTTGGTTCTGACTCAGAGACTCCCTATAGGACAGAGCTGAACTGCGCCACAGGATTTCCAAGGCTGTAATCTTTAAGAAGCAGACTGCAACATCTTTTCTCCACAGAGACAATGGTGGGTTCAAACTGCCGACCTTTCGGTTAGTAGTTGAGCGCTTAACCACTGTGCCACCAGGGCTCCTATCCAACTAAAAGTGACTTGAATAATGTATGCAAATATTTTCTCATAAGGAGACTGGAGGTCAGCAAATAACAGGGCTGGTTCAACAAGCCAGCAGTCCCATTTAGGATCCAAATCTTCCCATCTTTCTGTTTGCCATGTTGAGCTCATTGGAAGTCTCCCCTCTTGATTGCAAGATGGCTCCAGAAGCTCCAAGTATTACGCCTTCCAAGGTCAAGTTCTAAGTTAGGAAGAGAAGAGAGGGAAAGAAACCACAAAACGGCCCTCTCTATGTGAGTGTCACTCTTTTTTTATTTCATAAAAGAAATTATTCATATAAATTCTCCCAGAAGTCATTGCCTTATGTTACATGCCCACCGCTCACTGCAAAAGCATCTGAAAAAGTGAATATCTAACAAAGGGAAATGGAACTACTGTGACTGATTTCTGCCAATAATGATTTATTTCAAGGGCTTGGGAACATGGCTTCTTGAATAAAATTGGGGTTTATAAATTGAGAAAGAGGTCAATGATGGTTGGTAGAAAACAGCTAGCATCTGTCAGTTTGTTGTACTGTGGTGGCTTGCATGTTGCTATGATGCTGGGAACTATATCACTGGTATTTCAAATACTAGCAGGGTCATCCATGGTGGACAGATTTTAGCGGAGCTCCTAGACTAAGACAGACGAAGAAGAAAGGCCTGGAAATCTACTTCCAGAAATTAGCCAGTGAGAACTCTATGGATCACAATAGAATATTGCCCTATATAGTGCTGGAAGATGAGATGCCTAGGTTGGAAGGCACTCAAAATGCATGGTGGCAGCAACAGTGGACTCGAGAATGCCAGTGATGATGGGGATGGCACAGAACCAGGCAACATTTCGTTCTGTTGTACGTAAGGTCACCATGAGTAGGAGCCAACACAATAACAACTAATGGCAACAATAACAGGAAACAGCGGTGTCTATTATATAGTGAGAAATGGATCTAAAAACTTAACTTCCTGTCCTATTTATCCCAGTTTAGGTTAGCTCCTAAACTTTCTGGAGGTACAGAGAATTGTCCCCTCTCTTGAAGCTGTGTGCTGAAGGTATCTCAGAGGACAGCAGTTTGGACGGGGCCTTGAAACTGTAATATCTGACACATATTTCACTCATATCTTGACAACACTGGGGACAAGCATGAAGAAGAGTAATAAGAGATGAAATTTTCTTTATTTTCACTCTCTGACGGCTACCAGCCCCAATAACACATGCTCAACATGGACAAAGTTCAGCGCCGCTGAAGCCAGCATGTTAAATGAGTACAATATTTTTAGTAAGAGCAGCGGCCAAGTACAACCACCAATCGATTTTTTTCAAATGACAACCCTGGCCCCTAGAAACTCATCTGTCTCTGCTGCCATCTGGTATCACTGACCATGAACTTGACCCTGCACAGATGAAGGGACTGAAATCTTTCATTTCTAGGATCCTACATATTAGAGAAAAGGAAGATATTGAAAGAGAGAGAGATTGAGAGTTTGGCAAGTCTAACTCAAAAAAATGGACAAATGTGGGGAATCGATGCACAAAATTTGACACACTGAGATATGTGAACAACGATAAAGATCCCAGGGGGCTTTGGAAGTAAGCAGACTGACCTTGCAACACTGCCTGAAATTGAAGCTTTCTGCATGATAGCATTCTGACCAAATGACAGAGGCCTTGACATCCTGAGGCACAAAAATGGCCCACTTTTTACCTTGAGGCCCTTAAGTTTTACAAAGATTTATTTTGCTTTTGTTATTGTTTGCCGTCCAGTCGATTTTGACGCATGGCGACCCCAAGTGTGCAGAGTAGAACTGCTCCATAGGGTTTTCAAGGCTGTGACCTTTCAGAAGCAGCTCACCAAGCCTGTAGTATAGTAATAATAGCAGATGCATATTAAGCATTATCTGTGTGCTAGGCTCTGTTTTAACCCCTTTAGCAATATTAACTCATTTAATAATTACAAAAACAATTTTATGTGAATGATACTGTTATTATCCATAATAAATATGTGGAAATGGGGCTCAGAAGCATTAAGTAATTGTGCAAGGTCATATAGTTAGTAACTGATAGAGGCAGAATTTGTACTCAAGCAGAACTACAAGGCTAGATATAGAGATGAGTTTCCCTAAGTATACTCAACCAGCTCAATGTTAGTAGGCCACTCACATGCACACTGCCTCCCCCCGCCCCCACCCCACACACACAATGGCTTATGGTCAAAAACTTTTAGGAAATGCTAGTTTGGGGCAATGGTAAGCAGATTCCAAACTTATTTATTCAGTAGTTTTTTTTTTTTTTTTTACATTTCAGAGAATGTTGGGAGGTCAATATTCCATATAACTTACTTTGGGAAGCACAGCTTTAAAGACAACCTGTGGTACACCCAGGTAGCAATAAACCTTGTTCGGGCCGCAGTTGTAAATGCTAATTGTTTCATCAGACCATTCTGGTCTTGATAATTTTTCAAGAAGATAATAACAATAAAATAAAATAGTGGTCAATAATATCATTGATATCCACTTAAGTGTGTTTTGTCTGTGCTAGGTATTGTTTAAAGGTTTTCCATATGATATTTATTGCTCTTAACAACTTGATGATGTAAGCATTATCATTGTTTCCATTTTATAAATAAGTGAGGAAAAAACCTTGAATAACCTGATTAAGTGTCTCAAAGATTTGAAAATTAGTCAAATTGGCTTAGTTCAAGTCAAAAGTTAGATTTTCCAAACCCACATAATTTCCTGAAGAGTTTTAATTCAAGACTTACAGAATGAAAGGATTAAATGGGAAAAATCAAGCCAACATACCGGGATAATATCCATACACCTACAAAAAAGACCAGATATTACAACTATTATTCAAATTGATGCACCAAACACTAATGCCAAAGATGAAGATGTTGAAGATTTACCAACTTCTGCAGTCTGAAATTGACCAAACATTCAATCAAGATGCATTAAAAATTACTGGTGATTGGGATGCAAAAGTTGGAAACAAAGAAGAAGGATTGGTAGTTGGAAAATACGGCCTTGGTGACAGAAACAATGCTGGAGATTGCATGATAGAATTTTGCAAGACCAACCACCTCTTCATTACAAGTACATTTTTCAACAACATAAACGGCAACTAGACACATGGACCTTGTCAAATCAGCTACAGCTGTGGAAAGAGATGATGGAGAAGCTCAATAACATCAGTCAGAATAAGACCAGGGAACAGGCCATCAATTGCTCATATGCAAGTTGAAGCTGAAGAAAATTAAAACAAGTCCATGAGAGCCAAAATACAACCTTAAGTATATCCCGCCTGAATTTAGAGACCATCTCAGGAACAGATTTGACACATTAAACGCTAATGACCAAAGACCGGACGAGTTGTAGGATGACACCAAGGACATCATACATGAAGAAAGAAAAAGGTCATTAAAAAGACAGGAAGGAAAGAAAAGACCAAAATGGATGTCAGAAGAGACTCTGAAACTTATATTTGAACCTACAGTAGCTAAAGCAAAAGGAAAAAATGATGAAGAAAAAAGCTGAACAGAAGATTTCAAAGGGCAGCTCAAGAAGACAAAGTAAAGTATCATAATGGTATGTGCAAGACTTGGAGTTAAAAAACTAAAATGGAAGAACACACTTGCAATTTTTTCAAGCTGAAAGAATTGAAAAAATTAAAGCCTCGATTTGCAATATTGAAAGATTCTACAGGGAAAATACTAAATGACACAGGAGGCATCAAAAAAAAAAGATGGAAGGAATACACAGTCATTTTACCTAGAAGAATTGGTCAGCATTCAACCATTTCAGGATGTAGCATATGATCAAAAGCCGATGGTATTGAAGGAAGAAGTCCAAGCTGCACTGAAGGCATTGGCAAAAAACAAGGCTCTAGGAATTGATGGAATACCAACTGAGATGTTTCAACAAACGGATGCAACATTAGAAATGCTCACTAGTCTATAGCAAGAAATTTGGAAGACAGCTACCTAGCCAACCGTTTGGAAGAGATCCATATACAAGTCCATTCCAAAGAAAGATGATCCAACACAATGCAGAAATTATCAAAACAGTATCATTAATATCACATGCAAGTAAAATTTCACTGAAGATAATTCAAAAACATTTGCAGCAGTACATTGACAGATAATTGGCAGAAATTCAAGCCTGATTCAGATGAGGATGTGGAATGAGGGATGTCACTGGTGATGTCAGATGGATCTTGGCTGAAAGCAGAGAATACCAGAAAGATATTGACCTGTGTATTGTTGACTATGCAAAGGCATTGGACATTGTCCATCATAACAAATTATGGATAACATTGCAAAGAATGGGAATTCCAGAACATTTAATTGTGCTCATGCAGAACCTGCACATAGACCAATACGCAATCATTTGAACACAACAAGGGGATACTGCATGGTTTAAAATCAGGAAAGGTGTGTATGAGGGTTGTATCCTTTCACCATACTTATTCAATCTGTATGCTGAGCAAATAATCCGAGAAGCTGGACTGTATCAGGATTGGAGGAAGACTCATTAACAACCTGCAATATGCAGATGACACAACGTTACTTGGTAAAAGTGAAGAGGACTTGAAGCACTCACTGATGAAGATCAAAGACTATAGCCTTCAGTATGGATTACACCTCAACATAAAGAAAACAAAAGTCCTCACAACTGGACCAATAAGCAACATGATAAACAAGAAAAAATATTGAAATTGTCAAGAATTTCATTTTACTTGGATCCATAACCAATGCCCATGGAAGCAGCATCTGAGAAACCAGATGACATATTGCATTGGGCAAATCTGTTGCAAAAACCTCTTCAAAGTATTAAAAAGCAACGATGTCACTTTAAGGACTAAGGTGCACCTGACCCAAGTCATGTTATTTTCAATCACCTCATACACATGCAAAAGCTAGACAATGAATAGGGAAGACCAAAGAAGAATTGATGCATTTGAATTATGGTCTTGATTAAGAACACTGAATATACCCTGGACTACCAGAAGAACGAACAAATCTGTCTTGGAAAAAGTACATCCAAAATACTCCTTAGAAGCGAGGATGGTGAGACTTCATCTCGTGCTTTGGACATGTTATCGGGAGGGAACAGTCTCTGGAGAAGGACATCATGCTTGGCAAAATAGAGGGTCAGCAAAAAAGAGGAAGACCCTCAATGAGATGAATTGACACAGTGACTGCAACAATGGGCTCAAACATAGCAAAGATTGTAAGGATGGTGCAAGTCTTGGCAGTGTTCTGTTATGCATAGGGTGGCTATAAGCTGGAACCAGACCAACCTGATGGCACCTAACAACGACAACAGTGGGCTTATAGTGCTTTAAGAGTTAACTTTAAACAAAAGCACATAAAAGACAAACCGTTGGTACTATGGAGTTTGGTTCTGGTGTTAGCTCTTAATCCTGCCATATTACTAGCAGATGAATCCTTTAGCCATGTGTAACTACAAGAAAACAGTCCTCTCTTTGCCTTTTCTGGGTGAACTTTTTTGTTTTGTATGCATTGCTGTTGTTTGTGTTTTTATATTTGGAACCCAAGTACACATAATCAACTTTACTCCTAAATTCATGGCATATTATCATTATCCATACCAGGGCTCACTTTTATTTTATTTTACTATTGTTTTTACTCAGCGACTAGCTCTGGTCCACATCCCTTCCTTCATAAAAATCCACTCTAGTGTATAACGTTTTTTTGTGTGTTTGTTTGTTTTTAGAAAAATGTGTATCCTTTGGTTGATGTTGCTTTTTGCCTGGCTAATGGCTTGTTTCTCTTTTGAAAGCACAGTAGCTCTGCTCTGTGGTACCCCTCTCTCCACAGCACTACAGTATCTGACTTCTGAGGTGGGAAAGATGAGTTATTTCATTTATTTTCTTTATTTTGTTTGTGTTGGGATGATGGAGTGTTGAGTTAGGCCTGGCAATGTCTCTGCCATTTTGCTGGGTAGCAGTCTCTATGATATGTGCATCTAACACTATTAAATATTCCTGCTTAGATTTGTAACAATTTTATGCCATTTTTTTGTAGGTTATATACTTTCTATCATTTCTTCTGAAATAAACCTGACCAACAGTTTCCTGAATATGCTATGTTCCCTTCAACCGTAAATCTCTGCATCACTATGCCTACTACCTGGAACTTCTACCTCCCCCACCACTCTCTAACCCCCATTCACATTTAATAATTCTGCTTGTTGTTGTTGCTAATCGCCATTGAGTTGGCCCCAACTCATGGCAACCGCATGCACAATGCAATTCATAAGGTTTTCATTGGGTGATTTTTGAATTTAGATTGCCAAACTCTTCTTCCTAGTCTGCCTTAGTCTGAAGCTCTGCTAAAGCCTGTTCAGCATCATAGCAACGTGCAAACCTCCACTGACAGATGGCTGGTGGCTGCACTTGAGGTTCCTTGGCTGGGAATTAAACCTGGGCCTCTCACATGGAATTCTACCACTAAACCATCACTACCATCCAGTAACTCTGCTTATGAGTTTCTAAAACATTCTGATTTATAGAATGAATGAATGAATGACTAATTGAATGATGAATGACAAGGAGCACTGTCAAAGGAGAGTACATGCTATTCAATCGGATGATCCAAGCAGAGATCACTGGCAAACAGCCTTGCCCACTCTGCATTTTGCTACCCAACCTAACTCAGTGAGTCTGGCAAAATTACTTTAAGTAACACCGGAGCTGTCTTCCAAAACATCCATCTCCATGGATGCTCT
This sequence comes from Dugong dugon, assembly GCA_030035585.1. Taxonomy (NCBI): domain Eukaryota; kingdom Metazoa; phylum Chordata; class Mammalia; order Sirenia; family Dugongidae; genus Dugong; species Dugong dugon. The sequence goes on along the minus strand of CM057474.1, from coordinate 87,451,926 downwards.
TGCAAAATACTCCGTGTCACCAGAAAACAGAGTTTCAAGCCCAGGATGGATTTTCAGGCTTAGTACAGAATTTAAATTATGAGCAAGAGTACAATCAAGGTTAATCACACATTTTAGAATTAGGAGGTTGCTGGGAATACTTGAGATTTGGTATCTGATATCTGGAAATAACATACTGATCATAAGGAGAACACCTAATTAGATAACAATTTGATATTTAATGGTGCAGCTCATCCTGCTGTTAATCCTCTCTTCCGCAATCCCTATTCTAATGAGGTTAGCACTAAATCAGTATGCTGGCTCCCCTAATCTCTTGAGAATCAACCAGTGGTCCTCATCATTAAGACTTTCCACAAGGTAATGAGGAAATTTTCCCTGAGTATTTGATTGGAATACAAATAAAACAACTGGAACAAATCAACATTAGTTGGAAATGTGAGGATGGGAGCCACTCACAGTCCTTGCCCACTCCTCCTACATACTGTGACTGTTTTGTTGAGAATGGAGCCCTCCTGTATCTGTAAGACTGGAGCAGCCCAAACATGGACCAAGGACCTCACACAAACTCTGTACCCTTCAAGAAGTTCCCACTGGGAGCAATAATGACAAGCCTCCATATAGCTCTTACATTCTACCTGGAACTATTTTAAACAATTTACGTAGTTAACTAATTTTATTATTACAGCAGCACTATGGAGGAGGTACTATTATTATCCCCATTGTGTTGGTTAGAGTCCACCACCTGTCTGTCAGTTTGTCTTACTGTCGCAGCTTACTTATTGCTATGATGCTGGAATCTATGCCAATAGTATTGCAAATGCCAGCAGGGTCACTCATGGTGGACAGGTTTCAGAGGAATTTCCAGACTAACACAGACTAGGAGGAAAGGCATGGTGAGCTACTTCTAAAAAATCAGCCAATGAAAACCCTATGGATCACAATGGTCTGCTCCCACTGTGCATGGGGTCACCATGAGTCAGGGTCAGCTTTGACACCAGTGAACAACAACATATATTTATATAAATAATTTAGAGTTCAGATGAGTTGAGTACTTGTTGTGGATAACTGAATGAGTGTATACACACATGCACATAAACTCCCCCCAACACACACATAAACACTTAAGGAAGTGTCTGACACATAGTAAGTACTTCTTAAGTATTTTGTCATTTTCCTGAAAACATTGAATGGCTAATAAACATGGTTGGTTACTTAATTTGTCATGCAATAGTGTATCAGACATCTCTTTTATATAATTATTTTAGGTTTCTGTAAGAAGGCCCAAAATCTAGTACACTTATTACATTTCTTCTAAGAAACAAATAATATTAAAAATTGATGCACAAAACAATTTAAAAGACTTAGGGTATTATATCAGGAAGGAAACGTTATTGTTATTCAGTTTAATCTTCCAGTTTTCTGAAGGATAAAACTGAATCACAGAAAGAAACGATTTTCCCAAGGTCACAGGACTCTTAGTGGAAAAAATACAAGTAGATCTCAGGGCTAGATGATCCCCATCCAGGGTTCTTTTTCTTGTATGGGGTAATTTACTTCAAAACTCAGAAGTTTCCAGAATTTTCAATATCCTAAACTTATAAAAGTTTTTAAATGTTTTGCTGCCAAATCATGGTAACCAACTCTCAAGTTTTTTTTTTTTTAATCTAAGTATAAATACATAATAAAATGTAAAAAATTAACATAATTCAAGGATCACATAATAGTAGAAAAGTAATGACATAAAGTCAAATATAACAGTGGTGTTTCAAACTTGGATGTTTCCATAATTGGACACAAAAAAACAGAAACTAGAAAGAAAAAAATGATCATCAAAATAAAAATCTTTGGCTTTTAAAAGACACTGGTCAGAAAATAAAAAGGCAAGCTATACCCAAAACAAAACAAACCTGTTGCCATAGAGTTGATTCTGACTTATAGCGACCCTATAGGTTAGAGTAGAACTGCCCCACAGTGTTTCAAAGGCTGTAATCTTTACAGAGGCAGATTACCACGTCTTTCTCCCATGGAGCAGCTGGTGGGTTCGAACTGCTGACCTTTTGGTTAGCAGCCAAGCACTTAACTACTGTGCCACCAGGGTTCCTCAGAAGAGCTATACACTGAAAGAAAATATTTGTCAAGGATAAAGAACTTATATACAGAATGTATAAATAACTCTTACAACTCAATAATGAGATGACAAACAACCTAATAGAAAAATGGGGAAAAAAAATTGAACAGATGCTTCACCAAAGAAGCTATGCAGATGGCAAAGAAGCACATTAAAAGATGATCAACATCATTAGTTATGAAGAAAATGCAAATTAAAACCACAATATATCACTATTGGAATGGCTAAAAAAAAAAAAAAAAAAAAAAAAACCTGACACTGCCCAATGTTGGCAAAGCTGTGGAGCAAATGGAACTCTTATATATATTGCTTGTGGGAAAGCAAAATGATACAGCTACTTTGGAAAACAATTTGATAGTTTCTTATAAAATTAATACATATGCTTACTGTAAGACTAGAAGTTCCACTCCTGATATTTACCCAAGAGAAATGAAAACATAGATTAACACACAGACTTGTATTTCAATGTTCATAGTAGCTTTAATCATAATAGCCCAGAACTATAAGCAGCCCACATGCCCATCATCTGGTGAATGAGTAAACAGATTGTAGTATATTCATATGGTGGGAATACTACTCTGTTAGTTTTCTAAGACTACCGTGACAAAATATCACAAGCTGGAAAGCTTATAAGAAGAGAAATGTATTGTCTCACAGTTCTGATGTCTGGAAGTCTGATAATCAGGGTGTAGGCCTTGTTAAGTCTTTCTGAGCTTTGAGGAAGAAACTGTTCCATGTCTCTCTCCAGGTGTTTCCGGTAGCTCCAGGTATTCCTTGGTTTGCAGCTGCAGCATCACATGGCACCCTTGCTCTGTCTCTGTGTCTGTTCTATTTTATAAGAACAGCACTGAGGTGGGATTAAGACTCACACTACTCTGGAATGGCCTCATGTTAACTGATAACATCCAAGACCCTATTTCCAAACATGGTCACATTCACAGGTACAGGGGTTAGGACTTCAACATATCTTTTTGAGGGACATAATTCTATCTATAACAACTACTTAGCAATAAATAGGAGTGAACGACTCATACCCAACAAAAAACGTTATGCTAAATGAAAAAAGCTAGGCATGAAAATGATATAATTCTGTTTAAGGAATTTAATTTTGATGTGCTTTCATGTAGTTTTCTTGGATGTCAGTCTTTTTGAGCATCTCGGATTTATGAGTTTATAGTTTTTATAAAATGTGGAAAGTTTTTAGCATTATAGCCTCAAATATTTTTTCTGTGTCCTCCTTACTTTGGAGGCTTCATTTACATGCATGTTAGGCTACTTAAAGTTGTCCCCCAGCTTTGTTCATTTTTTCCAGTCTTTTTTCTCTGAGTTTCATTTTGGATAATTTCTATTGCATGTCTTCAAGTTCACTAACCTTTTCTTCTGCAGTGTCTAATCTTCCGTTAATCTCATCAAATGCATTTTTCATCTCAGACGTTGTATTTTTCATTGCTAGAGTTTTGATTTTTTTCATATCGTCCATGTCTCTACTTAACATATTTAATCTTTCTTCTAACTTCTTCAAAATATTTTCCTTCTCTATTAATTCTGTCTTCAGTGTCATTAAAAAGCTAGTTTCTATCAATTTTTCTTTTCCTAGGTCATATTTTCTTGCTTCTTTGCATGCTGATTTTTTATTAGTAAAATTTTTATAATATTCTCTTCCATAAATACATACCCCATCATTAATTTAACCAATTTTATATTGTGGAATATTTAGATTCTAAGTGTCTCCAGCTAGAACTCTGTCCTTGTTCTTGATGTTTATGTAATGTAATGAAGCTCTCTTTTGCGTGAACTCCTCTGAATAGGGTTTCTGTGTATGAGAACCAAGAAAAGGACTAATTAGTTTTTTTCTATAAAGTTTATGTCAAGTATTAAAGTAGATTCAATGTATCAAAGACCTTGTACAATGCCTGGTACATAAATGTCCTCAATAAATAATATTTATGGCTAAAGATGACAAGACCATTAGAAAAACAGTTTCAGTTTTCCTAAAATAGAAACAAAGCACTAATCAAATCAAGAATAAATAACTAAGACCTTTGTTAGAAAAGAATATCAGATGGAGAAGTATTGGATGATGAGTGAAGAGACTTTCAGAAGGGCCTGCTGTCTTGAAGAATCACAGTCAAATGCTTCATACTCATTAGAAATCTTTCAGATTTGAACCTGAGAACTCACAGGCAGTAAGTGATTGAAAAGGGATGTTAAAGTTGTGATCTCGAGTCTACTGATTTATGGTGTGCCTTTGATCAAAGCACTTAGACTCCTGAGCCTCAGTGTTTCTTCAAGTGGAACATACTTTGCTCCCATTGCCAGCAATAATCATGTGACTCGTGTGGCAATGCAATCCTGTGTTCCCAGTGACGTATTTAAATATGAGCACATGATGCATTCAGAGAAAATAAGTGAAAATAAAACCCTTTTTAGAGAAATTTTTGAGAGGGAGAAAGAAACCCAGAAAGGTGTTTATTTTTTCTCTGAAGCTGAATCTTGGAGACTGTAGGCCCGCTACTTCTTATAGCCATCTTGTCCGTATGTAGAGCCTAAGAATGAAGCTGTATTAAGGATCAGTTGCAACCAACAGAATGCTCTATGACTCATTTTACTTTGCTCAAGAAATTTACAAACAATGATTTTGGTGGGAAGGGACTGTCAGTATTAAACAGGAATGGCCTAGATGAAAATTATGAATAACATGGAGCTTTTCTCCCTCCTTCCCTTTTATCCTACCATCATCCCTCACCCTTATCTTGGTTTACCATCCCCAGAGGGAGCAGTGTGACCTAAATCAGCTATACAATATTCAGTTTGGAAAAGTTGGAAAGGGCTTAAGCTTGTTTTGTTGTTAGATGCCGTTGAGTTGGTTCCAACTCATAGCGACCCTATGTACAACAGAATGAAACACTGCCCAGTCCTGTGCCATCCTCACAATCATTGCTATGTTTGAGCCCATTGTTGCAGCCACTGTGTCAATCCATCTTGTATTGCAATCAAGGAAAATGTAGGGTACTTCCAGAGTGTGTGTGTGTATACACACACACACACACACACACATACACATATATATATATGCATATGTATATGTGTGTGTGCATATATATATAAAACAGGAAATCTAACCCAAAGCATAGCTTTCTACTCCTTGTGGAAAGATGCATTCCCAATGGAAATGTGAATTTTGAAGAGATTGTCTTCAATATGTTTTCCAAAACCTTGCTGCTGTCTCCCTACTTGAGGGAACTAGTTCCTTGTAGTCTTTTGACAATGACTCTATTATCTGTATATACCCAGAACTTAAGAAAAGTACTGGGTATACAGTATTTGGGTATATTCAAAGGGTAGAGATAGAACAGTAACTAATGCCTACCTTCTTCACTCATACTGCAGAGAAAGAGGAAATATATTACATTCCTACCTAGTATAATCCTCCCAGTGGGTACTGTCCTCTACTCAAAAGGTCTTATCTCCCTCCTTTTACCTAAGGAAGAGGATTTCAGCTCAACTGTCTCTTTGTCAGCATCCTCTGATCCATTCCATTGAACTTCAACCTGTTAGACAAGCTTTGAATTCCTTTAGCTGGACTGCCAGAAGAACAAACAAATCTGTCTTGAAAGAAGTACAGCCTTGGAAGTGAGGATGGTGAGCCTTCTCCATGGTGGTGCAGTGGTTAAGCACTCAGCTGCTAACCTGAAAGTCGATGGTTAGAACCTACTAGCCACTTCACAGGAGAAAGATATGGCAGTCTGCTTCCATAAAGATTTATAGCCTTGGAAACCCTGTGGGGCAGATCTACTGTGTCCTGTAGGGTCACTATGAGTCGTAATTTGACTCTACAGCAGTGGGTTTCATTTTTTTGTATTTATTGCAGTTTGGCATATTATTTGTGTAATTACTTGGTTAATGTCTATGTCCCCTGATAAACGACAGGTTCTGTGGTGCCAAAAAATGGTGACCAGTTTGGTAATTTCTGTATTCCCCAGAACTAGCACAGACTCTGACAAATTGGAAACCACACAATAAATATTTGTTGAATATAGTTAAATGAAACTATTGTTCTGATTTCAAAATCTGGACAAAACTTGAAAGCAATTACTTTTCCAATTCCGTTTACCCCTACCACCTCTACCTTCTAAGCAAAATCTTTGATAAATCCCAAACTCAGGATCAAAACAAAATAGCATCTTCCTCTCCTCCCTCAAAATAATTAGAAGCTGAAAAGATAGGAAAGTACTATCATGTCAATGTTCCCTAACTACCATTTATGAGCATTCACTATGTAACTGGTACTAGGATATCTGCTTTAAATATATGATTTAATTTAACATTTGTCACTGCCTTCTAAGATAGATATCACCATTTACACATGAGAAAACTAAGGCCCAGAGAGTTTAAATAACTGGCTAGAAATCGGGTCCTTTTAATTCCAAAGCTGGAGTCCCAGCTGGCTGGGTGTATCATTTCCAAAACTAAATTAGACCCAAGGTTCTTCTCCCACTGATTTAACTGTAGAGAAGCAGGTTTAAGTTCTATTCCATCTCTGGTCTTAGCAGTTTTCACCAAATGTGATTTCTAGCAGTGCAGTTATTGTTCCCAAATCCCATTATAACCAAACAGTTTGGACAAACCAAGAAGTTTATTCCAACAGGACGTTATGTGACCCTGACTACTGCACTGCTCTCCCTGGAAGACAAGACAGATGGTATGCACTCCGGTTATGGGTCCCAAACCTCTGTTTCTGGAAAAGGTATTTTATTTTAACTCTAAATCTTTAAAATCTCCTTTATAAAGTCACAGCAAACACTCTTTGGTTTGTTTTGTTTTCAGAGCAGAGTGGTGGCCTGCACTTTAAACATTACGATCTCTCGAAGGATCCCCATTCCTCTGTTATACAGCACAGTAAGAACTCCACATTTTTATTTTTAATTTTCCAATGACCATGACAGTCTAGACATATCCAATGAAATACACCTTTGAATTACTAGATAGTTCCATGGGAGGTAGAGATGTACAATGTTTTGATGCAGACACGCTCTTTAAAAGAAAGATGCAGCAATCCTATCTTTTAAATGTCCAGTGAAAGCAAAGGAAGACACTGAGAGGAAAGCAAGAATGAAGGGCAACTATGGTAAATACTATAACATAGACAATCCTGCAACGTTAGTATTAACAGACAATAATTTACTAATGGATACGTAGGTAGATAGGTATGCTAAAGAGGTGTGGGAGTGTATAAGGGAGAACACCCACCTGCAGATATAGGTTTGGTTGTGGATATTTCTACATTCATAATTATAGGTGCTGCATGTATATTAATATAGACAATAGAGCACACAAGGGGCACAGTCATGGTAACTTCTTAGACATAACCAAACACCTCATGGGATGAAGTTCCTAGGCTGAAAAGCGAAGGACCATAAACTCGGGAGAAAACAATGTCAACTGGCACAACATAGTACATAAAGACAATGTTCTGCATCCTACTTTTAGTGAGTAGTGTCTGAGGTTTTAAAAACTTGAGAGCAGCCATCTAAGATCCAACTACTGGTCTCTTACTGTCCAGAGCAAAGGAAGGTGAAGAAAACCAAGAACTCAAGGAAGCAATTAGTTCAAAGGACTAATGGACCACATGAACCACAGCCTACCTGACCCCAGAAAAACTAGATGATATCTGGCTACCACTATTGACCACTCTGACTGGGATCACAACAGAGGGTCCTGAACAGAGTGGAAGAAAAATGTAGAACAAAAAATCAAATTCACAAAAAATATCAGACTTACTGGTCTGACAGAGACTGGAGGAACCCCCAAGACTATGGCCCAACGACACCCTACTGATCTGGAACTGAAGCCATTCCTGGAGACCACCTTTCAGCCAAACAATAGACAGGCCCATAAAGTAAACAATAACACCCAAGAGGATCAGGAAGGAGTAGGAAATCCAGACTAAAGGAAATGGGAAAACCAGGGCGGAAATGGGGAGAGTGCTGATGTATTTTGGGAATGCAAACAATGTCACAGAACACTTTGTGTTAACTGTCAAATGGGAAACTAATTTGCTCTGTAAACTTTCACCTAACGCACAATAAAAAGTTTAGAAAGAAAGAGATTGCCCTCAGAACAACAGGTGTTCCAATCCAAGTGATGCTGCTTAGTTGTGTAGGATACATCCACATGGAAACGTGTTAATAACATATGTTAATAGTGTGTGTATCCCGCTTGATGCTGTTGAAAATGCTTTCTCATTTGCATTTCATCTGACACTGTGATGAAGAATGTGCGCTTTAGAGTCCGAAAGTGCCAAGTTCTAGTCCTAGCTCCACCACTTACTGGCTATGACCTTTGGCAAGCTGCTTAGAATTTCTCAGCCTAAATTTCCTCATCTGTAAGATGGAATAATACTACCTATTGGATTGTGGTGTTAAATGAGATAATGTATGTAAAGCAATCAATAAAGGGCCTGATGCAAAGAAAATGCTTCGTAAATGTCAGCAGCTTGGTGGATTGTGGCCCATTAGGTGCATGAAGAAACTGGGGAGTGAGTAGATCCTGCAGAGAGTTAGTTCTGCAGACAGCTCTTTTCTCTTTTTATTAAAAGAAAAAAATGTAGGTATTATTTTCTATTTTAAAACTAATCTGGTCTAGTAATAAGGAAATAAAGTTAAAAATACCCCATGCTGAGAATGAAGAAAACTGAAGACACAAGGGGAAGATTAGTCCAAAGGACTAATGGACCACAACTACCACAGCTTCCACCAGACAGAGTCCAGCACATCTAGATGGTGCCTGGCTACCACCACCAACTGCTCTGACAGGGATCACAGTAGATGGTCCTAGACAGAGCTGGAGAAAAATGTAGAACAAAATTGTAACTCACAAAAAAAAAAAACCAGACTTACTGATCTGACAGAGACTGGAGAAACCCCTAGAGCATGGACCCCGGACACCCTTATATAGCTCAGTAATCAAGTCGCTCCTGAGGTTCACCCTTCAGCCGAAGATTAAACAGGCCCATAAAACAAAATGAGACTAAACGGACACACCAGGCCAGGGGCAAGGACTAGAAGGGAGGAAGGGACAGGAAAGCTGGTAATAGGGAACCCAAGGTCAAGAAGGGGAGAGTGTTGACATGTCGTGGGTTGGCAACCAATGTCACAAAACAATATGTGTATTAATTATTTGATGAGAAACTAGTTTGTGCTGTAAACCTTCATCTAAAGTACAATTTAAAAAAAAAGGTTAGATGAGAAAAAAAAAAAAAAAAAAACATGCTCCTCTTCTCTCTACACCTCACCCTCATTCAATCCTCCTCCTCAGAGGTAACTATTGTTAACAGCTTGTGTGAATTTGCCCAGTCGTTTATAATGCATAGATTAGTATATATGTACATACAATTAGTATAGATTTACCTACATATATATTTAGAGAGATTTAAAAATATGTATTAGATTATTCTACACTTTGCTTTGAAAAAATTATTGGTGTTCCAATTCTATAGCAGTATAATAAATTACTCCAAACTAGTGTCATAAAAGTAAATAAATGCCTGGTGAGAAGGCAAAATAGAACTGTAACTTGTAGGGTATTATAAATTAAAAGTGAAGGCTGTAGTCAAAGAACTTCATTTTTCCAGCAGAAGCTTTACTCTGCATTCTAACTTCTGAGGCTCCTGGGGTCGAATTCCCAGAGCTCTGTCAATAATGTGGCTGACTAGCAAATCTGATGTGTTTTTTCAGCTGTAACACAGCATGTTAGCATAACATTTGCACACAACTCGCAACGGATCAAAAAGAATCTAGAGGTTCCTATTAGCATTTTGAAGATACTGATTATTTAACAGTTTTGCAAGAAGGTAGATAACTCTTTAGTGAGACCCATTTGATGCCTAACTAAGCTTGCACCCAACTATTTCATCCACTGTACAGCTGCAAGTATTCCTCTATAAAGAAGGCACAGAGATTTTTGGAAGGGAGAACAGCTTCAGTTTCATATAATCTGGCCTGAGTTTTATAGTCATATGTGGGCCAATCTGTACCTTGAGAAAGACTATCTATAACATCCATTAATCGGTGTTCTATTTAAAAAATCTAGAAGTCCTGGGTAATGCAAATAGGTTACATGCTCAGCTGCTATCCGAAAGGTTGGAGGTTTGAGCCCACCCAGAGACACTTTGGAAAAAAGGCCTGGGAGATGTACTTCTGAAAAATCAGCCATTGAAAACCTTATGGAGCACAGTTCTGCCCTGACACACATAGGGTCTTTATGGGTTGGAGTTAACTCGATGGTAACTGGTATTAAAAAATATGCTGTTGTGGTTAAGCTGTTTTAGGTAAGCTGGTTTTCCCATATTAAAGCTAGCAGTTCATTGGTTCATATGAGTAAAATGACATTTGTGATGCCTACCAGCGCTGTCCACCTCTTCTATTATAAAGCAGTCATCCAGCTTCTTAGACCTAGAGTTTCTAGTTGTGTCATCACCAAAAAAAAATAAAAAATAATTGTTGCTGTCCACTCTATTCTGACTCATAGCCACCCTATAGGACAGAGTAGAATTACCCCACAGGGTTTCCAAGGCTGTAAATCTTTACGGACGCAGACTGCCACATCTTTCTCCCGTGGAGTGGCTGATGGGTTCCAACTACCAACCTTTCGGTTAGCAGCCGAGCGCTTAACCACTGCACCACCAGGGCACCTTTTGTCATCACCCTGGGGAACATTAAAGTCTACGCGAAACCTCATCAACATCATTTAGAGCCGTTTTGGATTCAAATGACCAAAAAAAAAGCAAAGGCATTTATTGGCTCATATAACTGAAATGTATAGGGATTAACTCAATGTTAGCAAAGCCTGTATTTTTCCTGTTTTAGGCTTCTTTTGATTTCCTATGACATTTGAATTTCTATCATCCCTTTTTTTTGGAAAGCCTCTCTGTTTGGCTTCTACGAGATCATGGTTCCTGTTTTGTCTCATGTCTCTCTGGCTGCTCCTTCATGGACTCTCTCCTTTTCTGCCAGCCACCCATAGACCCAGACCATGCCCACCACTCCAGCCTCATCTCCAGCTACTCCTGCTCCCATAGAATCTGAAATCCTTCAAAACCGTGTGTGGTTCATCAGTTGCATCACATTGTTCCATGCTCCTGTGCCCATCTGTTGATAGTAAGTGTTCATTTAAAAAATCCCCAGGGCCCAGCATAGAGATTTGGTGCAGAGATTAAGTTGACATTGCTTTATCTTCTGCCTTAGGTCCCTCTCTGCTGAGGTCAATTGATGTGCTTCTAATAGAAGCTTTGGAAATACAGAGGAGCAGAAAACCCAATCTCTGAGCTTAAGGACCATCTAGTTCTGGAAATAAGATTTAGTGTATAAAATATTAGAAAAAATAAGAGTTGTGGTGAGTTTTTGGTGGTATTAAAATGATAGTATGGCCCCCAAAAAAACCAAACCCATTGCCATCAAGTCGATTACAACTCATAGTGACTCTGTAGGACAGGGGAGAACTTCCCCATGGAGTTTCCAAAGAGCACTTGGTGGATTTGAACTGCCGACATTTTGGTTAGCAGCCATAGCTCTTAACCACTACGCCAGCATAGCACTCCCTAAAGATCCTTGGGAGGTGGAGGTGGCAATTGTTGGTGGAGCAATGTCCCAGTATTTCTGGGTATAGTATGGCCAGATACCCAGAAATACTGGGGCATTTCTCCCCAATTGTCACCTCCAGCTCCCAAGTTTCTTAAAGGAGTGCTACATAAGGTACATTAACACGTGGGAATCCACACTATACTTTGCCCAATAGTCCAAACATCAGAGCTCTGGTAAAGCTGAATCAGAGCACAAGGCTTAGACTCGAACATTAAATGGGGCCTCTACCCACCAACACCTGAGACAAATCCAAATGTTAGAACCTTATCACACTTCGGCTGAAAACCTATAACAGGGACCTGTTCAACATATTCAGATGAAAGAAAATGGAAGAGGAGGCTAGGTAATTCACAATTATATTGCTCTCTAATAAAAGTAACCTAATCAATGTCCTGCTAACTGATTTATTGGATGAGTGATTGCTCTTTGAGAGAAGACATGAAGGAAATGAAGAGAGGCTTACAGTGTAAAAGAAACATCCCTCCATCCCTACAAACAGCGATTCTATACAATCAGTATGAAGTATCTTTCTTTAATTCCCTGCAAATCCCAGTCCAATGGGTACAACAGAGAAGTGAGCAAATGATACGGACATCATGAGATTACTTCTGGCCCACTTAACACTCCCCACCTTTTTTTCTTTCTACTTACACTCATTCAACAAATTACAGCCCACCTTTCTATAAAGGTACAAACCACTACGGTACGAAGATGAAAATAGCAACTTGATTCTCCACTTCTGAGCTGTTGACAACAAAAGAGGAAGAAACACAGAGTAGCATAAAAAGTATGGATTATTAGCTTCTACAGACCTGAGTTAAAATCCTGGCTCTACCATTCACCAAATCTGAGAACAAATCTTTGGTAAACTCTTAAATCCTGTGAGCCTCAGTTTCTTAATCTGTAAAATAAGGATGATAATTTCCATGTTTTAAGCAGGGCTTAAAATGAACTGGGTCAAGCCTTTGCTGAGAATTTGCATTTCTAACAAGTTTCCTGCTAGTAATTTGCATTTCCACCCCAGATGTACTGAACCAGAATCTACATTTTAATGAAATCCACCACCACCACCACCACCCCAGTGATTCTTATGTATAACTCACTGGGAACTTGTTAGAAATGCAAATTCATGCATAATTTTACTTAATCCTTAGAATGGCCTTAAAACCAGGGCTTAGAACCAGTTCCTTCCAGTTCGAATCCCTGCTGAGAATTTGCATTTCTAATAACGTATTGTCATAGGTATACCTTTAAAAGGTATGTCTAGTCCTAACTCCCAGTACCTGTGAATGTGACCTTATTTGGAAATAGGATCTTTGACGATCCAAAGGTACTTAGAAAGGAGTGGGAGATTTGAGACATTCAGGCACAGACACAGGGAAGAGGCCATGTGAAGATGTTTTAACATAAAAATCTAACATTGCTCTCCAGAATTTTTCACAAGACAGCTAACTTTATCTTACTTTTTTTTTAAATGTGTTTTCTGGGTGACCCCTGCACCAACTATGAAGCTGCAACCTCAAGTCTCGGTTTCTACTAAAGGCACTTATAATTTCAAAGTGGTTCATGTCAAGCCACAAGCTTCAAACAGTCCCAGTTTTGTCATCTGTAGAATAATTTATCTCACAGCAATTTGGAGAGGAACAAAGGATATAAGTTATATAAAAACATTTCTTAAGACATAATTTTGTCAGTTGCAGTCGAGACATCTTTGACTTATGGTGACCCCACATAAAACAGAACCAAATACCACCTGGTCTGGTTCCAAATTCATGATCATTGGTGTGCCTGAGTCCACTCAGAGACTATTCTGTTGTGATGCATAGGATTTTCATTGTTTAATTTTTGGAAGTAGAGCACCAGGCCTTCCTTTCTAATCTGTCTTAGCCTGGAAGTTTCACTGCAACTTTTCCACCATGGGTGACCCTGCTAGTATTTGAAATACCAGTGACGTATCTTCCAGCATTATAGCCACACACAAGCCACCACACTAGACAAACTGACAGACAGGAAAAAGTAATGGACTCCAACAATATGATGTATTACTTGTTTACAGTATTTTTACACGAATGATGTGCATCTTCTACATTTGTTTCGTGTCCTCCCCTGAGAAGTATTTTTGTAAGCTCGCTGTGTGAACATACCTCAAAGGGGGAGGGCATGGTTGGCAAACAAACGTAGAAGGTGGGCCTTATTTGTGTAAAACATATGGTAACTTGTAACTTTGGTGACATGATAAAGAGCCAGATGCATTCAAAAGAGGTTTCTAAGTTCTACACCCTGATGTTTGTACTCTCTGGATCCTTTGCCCACTCAGTGATATTTGGTGAACACCGATTAAAGACTCGACGGTATGTCATCTGCTCTGAGATTACAAAGAAAAAACAAGATATAGTCCTTGCCTTTTAAAAAACTTCAATATCTGATCTTAAAATGATAATGTTGAACACTGTGTATCGATTTTCTAACAGAAAACACATTAGAGTATAGTCAGCCATACTGAGCCAGGAAAGACGCAGTGTAGATAGAGTAGGGGTTAAAATCACAGACCCTGAAATGCAACAGACCCCAGATTCAATCCCTGCTTCTCTGCTCATTACTCTGAGACGCAGGGCTAATTACTTAACCTTGCCAAGCCTCAGTACCCACATTTATGATGTGAGGATTTTAATACAATCTGTCTCATGGGATTGTTGTTGGAATAAATTGATATAATGCATGCAACATGTTTAACTGAGTATCTGCCTTGTAGACCTCTGGTACGTGATAACTACCATTGTCCTCATTTAAAAGGTCAAGATCTATAGTGACCACCTAAATGATGCTTTGCTATGACCAGACTGAGACAATATTCTAAGCCTTATCATTATTTTTTTTAACTCCTAGTTGAAATAACTTCAGGTGTGACTGCTTTCAACAAGAAGGAGAAAAAAAAAATGCCATGCATCTATTATCATTCACTTAAATAATTACCCAAATTAACAATACCATCAGATTTAAACAGATGAGAAACGTTCATTCCATTCCCACAAATACAGATTGGAAAGAGCCAGTTAAGATTACTCTCTCCTATACCTTAGCAAGCATTCTGCTCAAGAGGATTTTAAATTTCTCAGGGGATCATGAATTAAGTAGGGGAGGAAAAAATCCTCTCTGTTCTCAGGCAGAAATGCAGAGAGGAAAAACCCCTTCTTATGTTGATAACCTTCTCTGGATCTTTTTTGATTTTATAAAATGGACTTAAGTGTTCTCCCAGTTTTTTTGTTTTTTTTTTTTTTTCACCCACTAGGATGCCAGGAGGAGCTCTGGTGGCGCAACAGTTAAGCGCTAGGCTGTTAACCAAAGGTTGGCGGCTTGAACCCACCTAGCGGCTCTGCGGGAGAAAGACCTGGCAATCTGCTCTCATAAAGATTTGTTGTTGTTGTGTGCTGTCGAGTTGATTCCAACTCATGTGACATAGTAAAACTGCCCCAGAGAGTTTCCAAGGCTGTAATCTTTATGGAAGCAGATCGCCAGTTCATTTCCCACGGAGCTGCTGGTGAGTTTGAACTGCAGCCTAGGAAATGCTATGGGGCAGTTCTACTCTGTCACAACGGGTCTCTATGAGTCAGAATCGACTTGACAGCACCTAACAACAACAGCATGCCAGGGAGAATTGCATAAGCCAGGCCTGAGATAAAGTTCAAGCTACGTATAAGGAAGAATTAAAATAAAGATTACAAATAGGTTTTCTCAGCTTCATTACTTGCCAGTCCTTTTCTTATCCAGTCCCTGTACACCCTTCCTCCTGCAATCTGTATAACTTCACGCCTTTGCTCATCTTTTCTCCTGTAGCCTAGAATGCCTCTGCTTTCTTTACTCACTCAGCCTTCTTGGTCCAAATCAAATTTCACATCCCCTGCTAAGCTGCTCCTATACTTACCTCTCCTTCTAAGACAGAATCAATCACCTGTGGCATAATGATTCTTGTTGTTCATGCTGTTTTAACACTTTTCACATTGTTTTTTTAAATTAGTTACTTCTATTCATGTTTCTTTGGTTTTCCAAACCCACACTTATCCTTGATCAAAATAGGTCTCAGCCCATGCTGGCTTGGGGACCTCCATAAGCTTATAGTTATTTGACCCCAGATGTCTTTGGGGAAGAAACAATGTCTAGGGCAGTGGTTCTCAAGCAGAAGTGATTTGAGCCCCCAGGGGACATTTGATAATGTCTAGAGACATTTTTGATTATCACTAGTGGGGTGGCACTACTGATATCTAGTGGGCAGAGGTCAGGGATGCTGCTAAAATTTCTTTAACGCACGAGACAACCCCTCACAAAATTATCTGGCTCCAAATGTCAGCAGTGTTAAGCCTGAGAAATCCTGGTCTAGAGTGAAGATGGCTGCTTTAGGGCTTTGTTCAAAGAAAGGTTGGTCATGCAATGGTGCTACTGCATGTAACTACATCCCTATTCTGTAGATGTGGAAAATGAGAATGGCTCCGGCCATTTTCCAGGGCAGGTGGCACCATTCTATGATCAATCAAAAGAGTCTTACACAATACTGGCCAAAATTCCTTTATGAAATTAAATCTTATTTGACTAATTAACAAACTCCTCCAGCTGTCCCTAGAAGAGTTGGGCTGGGATCCATAGAAAGTAGCTCAAAACCAAAAAAACCAAACCCGTTACCGTTGAGTTGATTCCAACTCGTAGTAACCCTATAGGACAGAGTAGAACTGCCCCATAGAGTTTCCAAGGAGTGCCTGGTGGATTCAAACTGCCAACCTTTTGGTTAGCAGCCATAGCACTTAACCACTATGCCACCAGGGTTTCCAGAAACTAGCTCAATACCTCAGAAATATCACTCTCAGCTTCCCTTTGCTGATTCATGGAAGTGGCCGGGCCACTGCACTCATTTCTTTATTTCTTCATAACTTCACTTAGGGGCTCATTGCTCCTCCATAACTTTTGGTGAGAGTCACTGTCACACTAGCAGATTTCCCGAAATTTGAATCTCTGAGAGAATGGTTTGGGTACTCAGTCCTTCTCCCATTGGCTCCTTGGGAAAATTGATCCACTCACTTTTTTAGCACTCTGCATTCCTAGGGGAATGAGAAAGTGTAGTTTAGCTAATGCAAAAAAATCCCCAAGTTCTATTATACCTTTCTCTTGAGCACAACCTAAGGAGATCATTAAGTAATTCCTCCCATAGTAAACAAAGTTTTCTCTAATACCTTCCTATATCCATAGAAACAACTGGCATAATTTCTAAGTATGTGCCTCATGTAACAACCCATTTATAGAAGACAGTAAAATGAAAGGGTTTGAAGAAGGCTCCATTCCCATCTCAGAGTCTTTATCCATGTTCTTCCCTCTGTTTCGAATGCTTCCATTTACCCAGGTATCATTTCTTCCGAAAGACTTCCCTGACTTCACAGACAACAAAAAAAACTCATTGCCCTAGAATTTAATTTTCTATTCTGTACTGGTAGCCATTACCCACAATGTAGCTATTTAAATTTAAATTATTCTTCAGTTGCATTTGCCACATTTCAAGTGCTCATTAGTCCCACGTGGCCAGAGGCTACTATACTGGACAGCACAGATGTAGAATATTCCCATCAACAGAGAAAGTTCTATTCAACTGAGCTGCTCAAATCCTTTCATAGCACCGCTGACTTTCTTATTTGGTATTTATCACAATGGTAAATTTAAATTTAGTTCTGTAAATTTTTTGTTACTATAATGTAATCTCTTCCACTAGACTCCAAGTTCCATGAGGACATGAACTGTGATAATTTTCCTCTCACCATTCCTAGTACATGTACTGTGGTAGAATTCTTGCTTTCCATGAGAGAGACTCGGGTTTGATTCCTGGCCAGTGTACCCCATTAGCAGCCACAATCCATCTGTCAGTGGAGGTTTGTATGTTTCTATGACACTGAACAGGTTTCAGCAGAGCTTCCAGACTAAGGTAGACTAGGAAGAAAGTCCTAGTGATCTACTTCCAAAAAATCAGTCAATAAAACCCTATCACGATGCTCCAGTCCCGTTGTTCATGGGGTCACCATGAGTCAGGGACTGACTCCATGGCACTAACAATAACAACAACAACAATTATTTATTTAAAGAATGAATGAATAGTAAATGATTGAGACATGATTTTTTTAAACAGCTCTATTGAGATATAATTCATATATCAAACAGTTCACCCAGTTAAAGTTAAATTGAATGGCTTTTAGTATATCCACATATATAGTATGTTTGCACATATTAGGCACTCAGTATGGACTATTCTCTCACTTGCCTCTTTTCTTACATTCAAACCCATCTGTAAAGACTCTACTATGCCTTGTCAATCATTCATGTCTCAGGATAAGTAAATACAGCACTCATGTCAACTAGCCCATGCTTCAATATCAAGGGTGCTGTTGTGGTCAAGGATGAAGAGAAGTCTCCCACTTTACTTAGAACTGGTTGAAATCTCATTGATGAATGGAAGTTAGTAAGTGTAAAAAAGCATGGGGCCAGAGTCTGACCTTCTCTAACTTCACAAACGGGAAAGAAAATCAAGATCAACAGCCCAAGGCATGCCTCCCTTCTCCATTATCTTTACCAATTCTGACACCAACCGTCCCTTCCACGGCACTCTCTACTTCTCTGCTAGGTTTGATGATTCATTGTAATGGCCACATAGAACTCACAGACCATACGGATGATTATGCAGTTTATTAGGGAAGTAACAGGTTACAATTCAGGTTCAGGAATGCTCAGGATACAGTTCTTCCATCAGGACAGCCTCTTCTGGCCATGCTCACAGGCATACCCCTCCCTGGCCCTGGGCACTCAGCTTTCTTGCTCTGTGGGCCGAAAAGCCCACTGTGCCGTCTCCTGCCAGTCTCTCCTGCTGGTCTCTCCTATTGCCATTTGTCTGCCACTGCACAGCTCTCTCTCTGTCTCCTGGGTCCAGGAGCTTCTCAGTGCAGGGATCCCGGGTCCCAAGGGCACGCTCTCTGCTCCTGACTCTTCTTCCTTGGTGGTAGTGAGATTCTCTCTTCCCACCCCTGGGGTGGCTCATCTCAAGCCCAGCAGCATGGCAAAACTGACCAATTCCTTTGGTGGGCCACAATTACCCTATCTGCACAGTTCCACCTAATCATTTGGGTGGGAGTTAGAAGACCATAGTGAGAAAGGCCACACAAAAGTGATCACAATGAGGCAAAAAAGAAAAAACAAAAAAACAAAACAGGAAAATCTACTTTTTGTAGAGGAAAAGGTGGAAACTTAGGGCTAGAGAGGAAAGTGTTAAAAAAAAAAATCGAGGCATGGTTAGGAACAGAGAAGAATGAATAGAAAATGGACATGGGGGTTATTAGGATAGCGTCTTCTCATTCATAATAAATTTCTATTCATGACCTCTTACTCTAGGACTTGTTTTCTCTAGTACATATCCAACTCTCTAAATGACTGTCCATATGTAGATCAACCAGAAAGGGCAATAAAAAGCTAATTATTTTAAGCCAGAAATCCATCCGATTAAACTTTCTAAAGCAAGACCTATTCTGAGAAGCATGATTAAATATTTGCTAGGGATTCTTTGGGGGCTTCTACAGGACAGCCAAGCTGTCAAAATTCTAAAGACTCTGCATCACTCTTAGACTGTGACCTTCAAGGGAATTACTTGTCCCTCTGGTTTGTTCTTCCTTGAAGGCATTCCAAGCCTTCAGGTTTTGTGGAGTTTTTGGTCGCATCCACCTGAACTTTTAGACTGTTAAATCTTGCTTGAAGAATGTCAGTGTGGACAGAGATTTATACCAGCTTGTCTAACAGGCCTAACACCCAATTCAAATGTTATCCCAACCTAAATGCTCTCACATCCACCAAGCTGAAAATTAAGTACTACATGGGCTCAATCTGAGTATTACCCAGACAAAATCTTCCCCAATCTTCAATTGTCCCTATCTGTGTTTTCCATGATTAAATAATAAGCATCCTGTTGAGAGAGAGCATTAAAAATTCTAGGCCATGATGTGCATAATGCAAAAACAAAGGAGAATCTTCAAATGCATCCTGTCAATCATTTTAATATTCTTACAATGCTTCCTTTTCTGTACTGTTGTTACCTTCAAAACTACAGTGACAATTCTTTAAAAAATAAATTAATGAGGTGCCTTCTATGTGCCAGGTACTTTGTTCAGTGTTGATGGGCACACAAGGATAAAAGCAGATATGATTCCTACCCTCAAAATGGTGTAAATAACAGTTTCAGATAACACTGGAAGACATTTGTCAGGGTAGCATAGGAGTTATTACCAAAAGGAAGCAATAACAATAAATGCTATAAAAATTCTGAGGACTGAGTTACCCTAACATTCTTCATCATTCAGGAATGTTCTTGGAAAAGGAGAACTTTTTCTTAAGAAGCAGAAGGCAAGACTTCATTTGCTTTCCATATGATTGTTACACTTTTTATTTAATAGGGTTTAGATTTATAAGAACAGAAATTATTAGGTTGATTGATTTTGCTTTAAAAAATCCTGAACCGAACCCCCAAGACTACAGTCCCCGAACACCCTGCTGACTCAGAACTGAAGCCACTCCTGAAGTCCCCCTTTCAGCCAAAACTAGACAGATCTGTAAAACAAACAATAACACACGTGAGGAACGTGCTTCTTAGTTCAATCAAGTATGCACATCAAACGGGCAACACCTGCCCAAAAGCAAAAATAAGAAGGCAGGAAGGGACCGGAAAATTGGTCGCATGAACACAGGGCACCTGGGTGGAAAGGGAAAGGAGGAGATTGCTGGCACAATGCAAAGATTGCAACCAATGTCACAAAACAATTTGTTTATAAATTTTTTAAGAAGAAACTAATTTGCACTGTAAGCTTTTACCTGAAGCACAATAAAATTTAAAGAAAAATCTTGATCCATCTTAAAGCTTGTTATACAAACTTGGACAAGTCACTGAACTTCAGTTTGTTCATTTAAAAAATGGCAACAATAATACCAAATTTGTAGTGTCATTGTTGGGACAAATTTAAATAAAATAACATCTGAAAAGCTCTTGACACAATGCTTGGAGTCAGTGCTCAGTAAATGGAGTTCTTATTATCATCGTTTTGTTAATAACAAGGCTATGCTGCCTCTGGATTTTGTGGTCTTGATTATGTGGTCTTGGTTTTCTTTTATGTTCTCAACCACCAAGCTTTTCTTAAAAGGAGATAACCAAGGGCCAAGACTGTTAACAATAATTTCAATCAATTATTCCTTTTAAAAGAACTCTCCATTTAGCCAAAGAAGGATAACTGTTGCAGACATTACTGTTGTTCCCTTTAATTTCTGAGTGTAGCCATGTGACTTTGTTTGGCCAATGAAATGTGAGCAAAAATTATGTGTGGCACTTCCATGTGGAAATATTCAGTTACTGATACTTGAGCCTCTAGTCCAGCTTTCTCAGCCAAAGAGATTGTGGAAGCGTGGGTTGATATAGAGATTCAATGCTGGGCATAACATGAAAAATAGCTATCCTGGAGAAACACCCAAACCTGTAGCTAACTTTGCATGAGTAAGAAATAAATCTTTATTGTTTTAAGCCATTGAGATTAATGTAATAAATATTTTAAAAATATATTTCTGGTAGCATCACACTAGTACATCTCCTCACTTATCTACTGTCTTCGTTATCCAATATTTCACATTTACAACAATAGTAAAAAATCTACTGTCCGACTATATTGCACATTAACAATGTACATCTGGCAGTAAGGAATGCCGAGGTACAAGGCGAGAGTAACACTGGCTGTGATGGTTGAGGTTATGTGTTAACTTGGCTGGGCCATGATTCTCAGTTATGTAATAATGTAATTTGGCAGCTATGTAATGTAGTCATCCTCCATTTCGTGATCTGATGTGGTCATCCTCCATTTTCCCATAACATCAATTTCACATTATGACCTGGTGTCTGAAACCTAACCATGCCGATAAGTGAGGAAACGATGTAAACAGTTTTTCAGATTAGATTAATAAGATTAATATAATATTATTAACAAAGGACTTCATGCTCAAGCTAAATAAAGAGGAAAATATCTGTGTAGTATCTGGAAACTCTAATACTTTACCTTCCCAATTCTGCTTAAAAACTCAAATAGTAAGCATTGATCATCTGAATTCTGTAATGAAGTGCCAGCTCCCCCACTGATTTCAAAATTTGAATTGTGACACCCCATTCTTGACAAGGATACCATCTGGCTTTGTAAAATTAATTCCTGTGTGAGCAACTCATGGAATTTCCAAGACAAACTTCTTGGAAACTTTTGGCAATCAGGAAGTACCCTCAGCTAGAACTCAAGGCTCTGTGAAACTGGTTTAAAAAACAATGTAGCTTTCAATGTCAATGCCAGAGATTAGCTTTGTATCTTGGGCAAATCACTTTTTACTTCTCCAGGCTTTAGTTCCCTAGCTCCAAGATTAAAGTGTTGGCTTAATGATATCCAAAGTATCTTCTAACTCATTAAACTAGAATGTGTAGTTTCAAATGAAAAGTAAAACATAAACCTCCATTCCCATAAGCTAGAATTTCTTACTCTGGAGAACTTAAATCTTATGATAAAATCTGAAAGTATTTCTCAACGTAGACACTAGTTCATCACAAAGCAGTACTGTGAATTAGCATTATTGCATAACAAGTAAAAATGTGAAAATACCCCTTAGCTATGACCATCTTGAGGACAAGTCCTGTTCATACCTTATCTTTATATATCCACATAACATGGTACCTGGTATATATACTAGGTGCTGAAAAATTATTTATGGAATTGGTAGATGGACTGATAAATTCATGGATGGTTAAATTGAATGGATGAACAATGAAGAGATATCCCTTGCATTCTTTGTCTTGTGTGTGTAATCTATTGTATCAAATTGTTCTTTGTGAGGAAAAAAGAGTATAAATTTTAAAATGCTTTACTAAGTGATATGCAAAGTAGACAGAGTAGGAGTCAAGAGACCTTAGCTGCAGAGCTGGTGCAATCATTAATTAGTAGTGTGACTTTGGAGAAATCATTTAACCTGCGAACCTCAACATTCTCATCCATAAAATGGCTATTAAAAAATTTATCATGTCTCTTAAGAAAAAAACAAATCCAAACCCGTTGCCATCGAGTCGATTCCGACTCATAGTGACCCTATAGGACAGAGTAGAACTTCCCCATAGGGTTTCCAAGAAGTGACTGGTGGATTCAAACTGCTGACCTTTTGGTTAGCAGCCAAGCTCTTAACCACTGTACCACCAGGGGTCCCTCCTAAGAAACAGTGACTGTAAAAATAAAATGAGATGAGACAGAAAGAGACTTTGAAAAATGATAATATATGTCATTATAATTGGTAGGCAGTCAATGAAGAGCAGCTTGTGTTTATGAGAATAAAAGTCCTCAGGCAACAACCCAAAACACCTTTTGTAGGAGCTGGATGTCTTCCTTTGGTTCTCACAGTGCCTCAAAACTTGCTTTTTATTAGGAGTCCTAGGCTTCCTGTCTTTCCTTCTGGCAAAATTACCTATCAGAGTATCCTCATTCTCAAAGTGGTTGCTGATTTTACCTTTTCTACTAATAATGTTTTTTGCTTTGTTTTTTTCCTACCTTGAAATCCCTTTGCCAAGTTTGCCTTCCCTTCCCAAACTCTAGATGTCAGTGTGCCTCCAAGTCCACTCTGTGGGCTTTTTCTTGATCTCTGCTTACTTCCTCTCTGGGTGATCTCATCCAGACCTAGGGATTCAGATGTCGTTTGCAAGCTGATCACTCCCAAACCTATGTCTGTCTTTTATCTTACCGTGAAATCTGGACTCTTATTTCCATTTGTTTGCTCAACGTTTCTAGTTGTATCTCTAAGACTCATCTCAGACTCAACAAACTCCCAGCTCCATCTTTCACCCATAAATCTCTTTCTTCTCATATCAGCAAAAGGCACCAAGTACCCAATATCTAAGACTCAAAACTTTGGAGTCATTTTTAACCTTTCTGTTTCTCTTACATCCCATATCCAATCCAGCTTCAAAATCATGTCAGCCCTAAGTTCTCAGCTTCTCCATTATTTCTCTCCTTGATTATTGCTAACCACCTAATTGGCCTTCCTACTTACATGCTTATTCTATCAACAGATGATTAAGTGATAGAATAATCTTTTAAATAGGTGAGTCAGATCAAAACATGACCCTGCTCAGCACCCTCCAAATAGCTTCCCATCAGATTTAGGACAAAATCTAAAGTACTCAAGGTGACCTGAATCCCACTTTTAGAAATATGTCATAAGGGAGAAAGTACATGAATATGTGCAAGGAACGATCTATTAGGATTTCCAGTGTTGTCTGTAACTGGGAGAAATCCAAAACATCCTATATGTGCAACAATAAGGAGTTACTTAAATTAGTTACGGTACAATTCTGGAATGCTTATATAGTGATTAAAATATTTTCTCCAGAAGATATAAAAATAAGTTATGACATAGTACTAAGTGGGAAGAAAGGTAAATATGCAACAATATTATGCATAATATGATCTGGTGTTTGTGAATGTGTGTGAGTGGATGTATGTAGACGTACAATACACACTGGAAAAAATGTAATACATTTTATAGTAGTTATCTATACCAAAAGAAACCAAACCCATTGCCACTGAGTCAATTCCAACTCATAGTGACCCTATAGGACAGAGTAGAACTGCTCCATAGGGTTTCCAAAGAGCACCTGGTGGATTCGAACTGCTGACCTTTTGGTTAGCAGCCGTAGCTCTTAACCACTATGTCACCGGGGGTGATGCTAATATAGACACTTAGAATTCAGTTTTTCTTTTTATTTATTTTTTTCAGACTGTTTTTTCTCAAACATCTATAATATAAATATACTGATTTTGTATAAGTAAAGAAGAATATGCTTTTAAAATCAGAACAATTTAGGTATGGGTTATCTACTCTGAGGCTCATTTATAGAGATATGAAGCTTATGGAGTGAGCAAGGAGAATAAGAAACATAGGCTCGTAATTACCTCTTATTGAACTGGAAAAACTGGGATACAACATAGAAGAGCTTAGAATTTCAAAACTAGGAGGAGCCCTAGTATGTATGTATATGTATTTACATTGGGCAAGTCTGCTGCAAAAGACCTTTTTGAAGTGTTCAAAACCAAAGATGTCACCTTGAAGACTAAGGAGCACCTGACTCAAGCCATGGTGTTTTCAATTCCCTCATATGCATGTGAAAGGTGGATGATGAATAAGGAAGATCGAAGAAGAATGGATGCCTGTCTTAGGCTGGGTTCTCTAGAGAAGCAAAACCAGTAAAGTGTATAAATATATATATAGAGAGAGATTATATCAAGGAGACAGCTCATGCAATTGTAGAGGCTAGAATGTCCCAAGTCCGTGGATCAGGGTAGAGACCTCTCCCAAGTCACACAGCTGCAGAAGTTGGAAAGCCCAAGATTGGAAGGTCGGAGAGCAGGGCTCCCACTCACAGGCTGTGCAGATTGATGAATCCCAGGTTCGGCAGATAAGCCGACAGCTCAAGTCCCAGGAACAGGAGATGAGACGACAGGAAGCAGCTGCAGGATCCAGAGAGAGCAGAAAGCCAGAACATCTGCTTATATACAGATGAGGGCCACACCCCTAAGGAGACTCCCTTTCATCTGATTGACTACTCACAGTATATTCAATCATGGGAGTGATTACATTAAAACATGGAGAATCATGGCCCAGCCAAGTTGACACACAATCTTAACCATCACAGTCCACCCCTTGTCAACTTGGCACATGTATACATCTCCTTAAACCATACATAATCTCTGAATAAAAACAATTAGAAAGTCATACTTGTGCCTAATATGATACAACTAACACGCGTACAATCGAAAACGCACTAGCCCCATTTACAGCTTATATTTTATAAGTGAAGAAACAAAAATATTTGATGCACACATACAAAGTACAAATACTCATAACAATTACAGTCCCCATTTCTGCAACTGGTCACATGGCCGTAACTGGTATTTAGAACTACCTTCTTCCACCACCCATTCTGTATTGCCACCTAGCTGGTGCTGTAATTGTGTCTTTAGAAGGCCATTCCATTATTGTATCAAGCCAGCTGCTTCAGGATGATGGGGAACATGGTAAGACCAGTGAATTCCATGAGCATGGGCCCACAGCCGCACTTCATTTGCTGTGAAGTGAGTCCCTTGATCTGAGGCAATGCTGTGTGGGATACCATGACAGTGACAAGGCATTCTGTAAGTCCATGGATGGTAGTTTTGGCAGAAGCGTTGCGTGCAGGGAAGGCAAATCCATATCCACAGTAAGTGTCTATTCCAGTAAGGACAAAACGCTGCCCTTTCCATGATGGAAGTGGTCCAGTGTAATCAACTTGCCACCAGGTTGCTGGCTGATCACTTCGAGGGTTGGTGCCATACTGGGGACTCACTGTTGGTCTCTGCTGCTGGCAGATTAGGCACTCAGCAGAGGCTGTGGCCATGTCAGCCTTGGTGAGTGGAAGTCCACGCTGCTGGGCCCATGCATAACCTCCATCCCTGCCACCATAGCCACTTTGTTCATGAGCCCATTGAGCAATGGCAGGAGAAGTTGGGGAAAGAGGATGAGTTATTTCCACAAAACGCATCATCCTAACCACTTGATCATTAAAATCATCCTCTGCTGAGGTCACCCTCTGGTGAGCATTCACATAAGACACAAATATCTTCACGTCTTTAGCCCATTCGGAGAGGTCTATCCACATACCTCTTCCCCATAAATCCTTGTCTCTAATTTTCCAATCATGATCCTTCCAAGTCCTGACCATCCAGCCAAACCATTGGCCACAGCCCATGAATCAGTATATAATCTCACATCTGGCCATTTCTCCTTCCAAGCAAAGTGAACAACCAGGTACACTGCTCGAAGTTCTGCCCACTGAGAGGATTTCCCTTCACCACTGTCCTTCAGGGACGTCCCAGAGAGGGGCTGTGGTGCTGCTGCAGTCCACTTTTGAGTGGCGCCTGCATATCACGCAGAACCATCTGTAAACCAGGCACGAGTTTTCTCTTCCTCAGTCAACTGATCATAAGGAACTCCCCATGAGGCCATAGGTGCAGACTGGGAGATGGAAGGTAATGTGACAGGAGTTGAGACCATGGGCATTTGGGCCACTTCCTCATGCAACTTACTTGTGCCTTCGGGTCCTGCTCAGGCCCGATCTCGAATATACCACTTCCATTTAATGATGCAGTGCTGCTGTGCATGTCCAACTTTATGGTTCTGTGGGTCAGAGAACACCCAGTTCATGATGGGCATCTCAGGCCTCATGGTGACTTGGTGTCCTATGGTTAAGCGTTCAGTCTCTACTAAGGCCCAATAACAAGCCAAAAAGTTGTTTCTCAAAAGGAGACTAGTTATCTGCAGAGGATGGCAGAGCTTTGCTCCAAAATCCTAAGGGTCTGTGCTGTGATTCACCAATAGGGGCCTGGCAAAGACTCCAAACAGCATCTCTATCTGCCACTGACACTTCAAGCACCATTGGATCAGCTGGATCATATGGTCCAAGTGGCAGAGTGGCTTGCACAGCAGCCTGAACCTGTTGCAGAGCCTTCTCTTGTTCTTGTCTCCACTCAAAACTAACAGCTTTTTGAGTCACTTGATAAATAGGCCAGAGTAGCACACCCAAATGAGGAATATGTTGCCTCCAAAATCCAAACAGGCCCCCTAGGCATTGTGCCTCCTTTTTAGTTGTGGCAGCAGCAAGATGCAATAAGTTATCCTTCACTTTAGAAAGAATGTCTCGACATGCCCCACACCACTGGACCCCTAGAAATTTCACTGAAGTGGAAGGTGCCTGAATTTTTGTGGGATTAATCTCCCACTCTCTAGCATGCAAATGTTTTACCAATAAGTCCAGAGTCATTGAGACTTCTCCCTTACTAGGTCCAATCAGCATAATGTCATCAATGTAATGGACCAGTGTGATGCCTTGTGGAAGGGAAAGGTGATCAAGGTCCCTGCGGACTAAATTATGACATAGGGCTGGAGAGTTAATGTAGCCCTGAGGTAGGCAAGTGAAGGTTGTATTGTTGGCCTAGCCAGCTGAAGGCAAACTGCTTCTGGTGGTCCTTTGAAACAGGTATGGAGAAAAAGGCATTAGCCAGATCAATAGCTGCATACCAGGTACCAGGAGATGTATTAATTTGCTCAAGCAGTGAAATTACATCTGGAACAGCAGCTGCAGTTGGAGTCACCACCTGCTTAAGTTTTCGATAATCTACTGTCATTCTCCAAGATCCATCTGTTTTTTGCACAGGCCATATGGGCGAGTTGAATGGGGATGTGGTGGGAATCACCACCCCTGCATCCTTCAAGTCCTGACCTCCATATGCCCCCACTCTGACTGGTGGGCCACAGTGACATTTTGGGTCTCCTGGAATTAGTTTCAGCTCAGAGTCAGTATCCACTAATACCCCAAAAGTCTGATTATTTCCTTTTCCCCAGTGAACAGTCACTCTCGTAAAAGGCCATAGATCCCTTTGGGGAAGGCTGGGAGAAAGATTAACAGTAAAAATTTTTGGCAGTGTATTGGAGTCCTTCCTCAAGGGGATCCAGCCTCCCCTTCATTCAAGGGGTTGTGGGTCTTTAAACTCACTCAAATCTGGGAATTGATTGAGGGACTGTGACTCTCTATTCTGGCAATTTGAGTTAGACTGCTGTTCACCTGACCTAGAATTCATCGGTTTGTATAGATCAAGTAAATATTTAGTAGATTTCCTATCTATTTCACTCCTAGGGACACCATGACTAAGTAGCCAACGCCATAAGTCATACGAGTCAGACTATTCTGATTACTGCTTTGACTCCTCTGTCCATTACTGTAACCACACCCACCTTGTCTTTGTCAATTGAGTGCAGCCGCTTGGCCCCTACTACCACAGGGTCCAGTCAGCCCCATTGTAGTTAGGTGTCTTAATTCAGTTAGGGCAGTTCCCCCTGTCAAATCTGGCTTACATAAAACAACAATCACAGCAGTCTTCAGAGATGCTGGAGCTCCCTTCACAAATTTGTTCCTTACAATTGTGGTAAAAGGTGTGTCCTCTGGACACTCCATGTGTGGGTCTGTGGGTCTAACTTGATAAATCTACTCTAGCATGCCGATTTCCCTAAGCCTTTGGATACCTTCTTTTACAGTATACCAAGGCAGGTCTGGTACTTCAACTTGATTTAGTGTCGGCCACCTCATAATCCATGCTTCAGCAACCCAACCAAATAAACTATTAGATCCTTTCCTAACTTCTGTAGCTGAAACATTGAAGGAACAGTCTGTGCTCAGTGGACCCATATCAATAAACTCAGACTGATCCATCCTTATGTTCTTTGCACCATTATCCCACACCCTTCATAGCCATTCCCACACATATTCCCCAGGTTTCTGTTTGTACATATTAAAAAACTCAAGTAGTTCTTTTGGAGTGTAGTGTACCTCCTCCTGGGTCACACTTTGTACTTTACCTTTTGGGGCTCGCTGGGACTTAAGCCTAGTTATAGGTCTAGAAGCCAGAATCGGTAGTGTGGAATTGTTTTGAGAACATTCAGCATTATCTTGTAAAGCATCTGCCTCAGGCGATGCTCCAGGCAATGACTCAGGCAAGTGCTCTTTAGAGGCAGGTGGGCTAGGGCTAATCTCCTCAGATGGGAGTGGAGGGGCTAATGGTTTTTCTGGGCAGGGTGGTTTAGCAGACAAACATGAAGTAATCTCTTCAGATGGGACTGGTTCTGCTGGCAAGAGTGATTCAATGGAATTTACAGGCTCAGTGTCCTCAGCTTCCTGATTATCTGCCCATATGTCCCCATCCCAAGTCTCAGGATCCCATCTCTTCCCAATCAACGCCCCTACCTTAACCTCAGACACCTCTTGAGGTTTACAATTGAGGTGGCGTTGTAATTCAGCCACTCTTACAATAAGACTCTGGGTTTGGTTTTCAGCAATTTCGGCTCTGTTACTACAATAAGTAAGGCTTTCTTTCAAAGCACAAGTGGAAGCCTTGAGGTCATGTATGCAGCACTTGAGCTTTGACTCTGAAGCCCTGAGAGCATCTCTTTCCTTCATCAGTTTGTCTAGCGAAAGTAGGACAAACCAGCCAGCTTCCTTATACTTCTCATTCGACAAAGCTGTAGAAAGATATCACACACATGTTCACCCTGAGCCTCACCTTTCACCAATACCTGATCTACTGGTGGTGATATTTTGCATATTTGTATTGCCACTTTGCTCCATGGACTAGCACTGACCTCTTTACTGCTGGAAGCAGAGTCATCAATGTCTTTATGACAAACAAGACTTGAGAACCAATTTAGAAAACTCATCCTTACAATTTTGTTTCTCTAGAACCACTCCCAGTACAAAATTTTGTCTTAGTCATCTAGTGCTGCTACAACAGAAATACTACAAGTGGCTGGTTTTAATGAAGAGAAGTTTATTTTCTCACAGTCAAAGTAGGCTAAAAGTCCAAATTCGGGGCGTCAGCTCCAGGGGAAGTTTTTTTCTCTCTGTTGGCCTTCTTCTCTTCGGTGTTCCCCCAGATGTTTTAGTCATCTAGTGCTGCTCCAACAGAAATACCACAAGTGGATGGTTTTAACAGAGAGAAATTTATTGTCTTCACAGTCCAGTAGGCTACAGTCCAAATTCAGGGCATCAGCTCCAGGAAAAGGCTCTCTCTCTCTCTCTCAGCTCTGGAGAAAGGTCCTTGTGATACCTCAGTCTTTCCTTGGTCTGGGAGCATCTCAGCGCAGGAACCTCAGGTCCAAAGGACGCGCTGCTTATAGATCAGGTCCTGCCTTACTAACACAACTGACACCCATCCTCCCTCATTAACATCATAGAGGCAGGCTTACAACATACAGGAAAATCACACAGTACCAGGAATCATGGCCTAGCCAAACTGATACACACATTTTTGGGGGGGGACATAATTCAAACCATGACAATGCCTTTAAATTGTGGTGTTAGCAAGAAATACTGAATATACCATGGACTGCCAAAAGAATGAAAAACCTGTCTTGGAAGAAGGACAGCCAGAATACTCCTTAGAAGCAAGGATGGCGAGACTTCATCTCACATACTTTGGACATGTTATCAGGAGTGATCAGTCCCTGGAGAAGGACATCATGCTTTGTAAAGTAGAGGGTCAGTGAAAAAGAGGAAGCCCCTCAAAGAGATGGACTGACACAGTGGCTGCAACAGTGGGCTCAAGCATAACAGCAATTGTGAGGATGGTGCAGGACTGGGCAGTGTTTCGTTCTGTTGTACATAGGGTTGCTGTGAGTTGGAACCCACTCAACAGCACCTAACAACAACAACATACACACAGTCAATCTCAATCTTTTCATTTTACAGGGGAAAAACCTTAGGGTGGAGAAGAGGAAAAGCATCTTATCCAGTGTCATTGAATCAGTGAGTATCAGTGCAGGGGTAGGGCTGGGAGTCTCCAGACACTCCATCATATTTGTTTAACTACACAGCTACATATCCATTATAATTCATATTTTGAGCAACAATAAAAAGGCACTGCATTCTGGAAGGAAAAGAAAAGAAAGGTAGCACTATAAGCATACTTTTCAGCTAGTGTTGAAAATATTTCATGTATGATTCTGAAAAACAATTGTTTAGAATATCACAAAACACCAGCCAAATTGTGACATTGCTGCTATTTCATAATCTGTCTAAGCTCTATAAAATGAATGACATAATTCTAGAAATGTGAGAAGTTAAATCTAGGCTTGCTTTAATTCATGGTTTCTTTTCTGTCTGAAATGCTTCTTTAGTTTAATCAGAAATGGCAGCAAAAAAAGGTCATTGATCATGTCAGATTTTCTAAACAACATTTTGAGTTTGAATTATAACAAGATGTGCCTCTAATCTTCTGATGGATGGCCATTGCATCTACTAAATGCGACATACAGCAATGTTATTAAAAATTAAAGTTTTGAATTTCACTGGCATTGGCATTAATATTTATAAATCTTATGTTGATAATATTTTTCTAATTCCGTTAGACTTTTTTATGCATAGAAATGTTTGTCCTACTCTTCTATCATTTATATTTTTTAATTCCTGATTGGGTTACTTCATATATTTCCATTGTTTATAACTGCAATTACAATTGTTTATAGAAGTCTAGTCAACCGCATAGTCCTCAATTGGTAGGATTCTGTTCCTTTTATTAACACTTATAACAAAGAGTCTTACACCATTTTTGACGTTTGACCACTGACAGTTTTAAGCTCCATTCCTCCTTCTTTTCCTTCAGCTTCACATTTGGACAAGCTGATTAAAAAAAAAAAAAGAAAGCCTAATTCTCCCTCCTTTGGTGCCAGTGGGACCATCAAACCTGGCAAACCCTAGCCTGTGCACAGGAACTTTAAATGTGGTCCCATCCCTGACCACCATGAAAACCCCAAACCAGTCTCCTTTTCTTGCTTTCTTAAGCCATTTTTGGACCAGCTTAGGGAGCCTGCCCTGCTGTCCCCAGAAAACTTCATTATATGCGTAAGAAGCCTTCTCATACCCACTTGGTGTCTGTGTGGTGTCACCTGTCAAAACCAATTTTGGGTTGAGTCCATCCTGATTCTGCAGCATGCCTATAACAACACTGTTATGGATCCAGTGGTATCCCCCAAAACTAGGTGTTGTAAGTTCTAACGCCTATAGCTGTGGTTATAATCCCATTTGGGAATGGCTTTTGTTATGTTAAGAGGCCATATCAGTGCAGGGTGTGTTTTTAAGCCAGTCACTTTTAAGATATAAAAAGAGCAGAATAGGACAGAGAAGCAAGCAGAGATGAGAGAAGATAAATGCCACACCATGTGAAGATTGCCAAGGAACCAAAGAACAAGGACCTTCTCCCAGAGCCAACAGAGAAAGAAAGCCTTTCCCTAGGGCCAGCGCCCTGAATTCAGACTTCTAGACTCCTAAACTGTGACAAAATAAATTTCTGTTTGTTAAAGCCACCCACTTGTGGTATTTCTGTTATAGCAGCACTAGGTAACTAAGACCAGCCCTTCACTTTGACATGCTATAGGTTATTTCATAATTATGTGGAGAACTTACAGAAAGTGTAGAAGAGAAAATCTCAATCAGTCTATGTCATTTTACTGAGGAAACTAGACTATGCATCATGTTTATATTTGAATTGGGTAGGACAACCTTTTTATTATATTTGTAAAGACTAGCAAAGAAATAATGTAGATCAAGTGATCTAAGCTTTCTTTTTCCTGAATAACAGGCAAGCTTAAATAATTTATAGCAATAAGTATCATTAGCACAGTTGCTTACAGCTTAAATGAGCAAATTCTAACACACATACATACACATTCTATAGATTAAGAAATAGTACTTATTTAACAGGGTCATATTTCTGGTAGATGCAAAGAGCCTTTATATTGAATATTGAGTGAATACACCCAACAAGAACTTTGTGTTGAGTGGCTTAGGGTATGATGTCAGGATCTCAGGAAGCTGCTATTTCTTCTTTGTAAATAAAACCAGAGACAAATAAGATGTTTTTTCCATCTTCTAAAATATTTGACATAATAGAATTAGTTCCTCCCAAGGCATTAAAAAATACCATTGCAACCTATATTTTCAAAATAATTTAGCTAAAATTATCTATTTCAGTTATTTATTTACTGATTTATTTTCTTTTTTAAATTCCCATGTCTGAATTGAGTTGACAATAGGTCTCATCTTGGCTTCTCTTCATTGTTCATCTGTGCATGGCCTTTATTTCTTTCTTACGATGTGTTACTGTTTCTTTCCATATTAGGGTTACCAGATAAATACCAGATGCTCAGTTAAATTTGAATTTCAGATAAATATTGAATAATTATTTTTTAGTCCAAAGCCAAGCCAAACCCACTACCGCTGAGTCGATTCTAACTCATAGTGACTCTGTATAACACAGAGCAGGACTGCCCCACACCCTTTCCAAGGCTGTAACTCTTTTACGAAAGCAGACTGCCACATCTTTCTCCCACTTTTTAGTGCAAGTATGACCCAAATATTTAGTAAAAGTATGCCCAGTGCAATATTTTAGAATAAAATAAAAACCAACTACTACTGCTACTTTTCCATGTGCATTGTCTCAGGCTGGCATATCTGGAATGTTGGGCCTCTGAAAGGTTCCCTTTGATTCAATATTACTTGGATATAATGAACTTATTACTCACTGTTTATCAGAAATTCAAATTTAACTGGGTGCCCTGTGTTTTTTATTTACTAAATATGGCAGCCCTATTCCCTATCCTCCAACCTCAATCCAGACTTTCACAGTCCTGTGCTTTTATTAAGTATCCTTAATATTATACATAATATTGTATATGAATGCATGTATATGTTTACAGTTTAAATAAATATTATTGTACTTTAAATCACATTTTGTTTTTTAACCATCATCGTTTTTATATTCTATCCATGTAGATATAATTCATTCCATTTGGTCAGTAAACAGCATTCCATATAGGGATGTACCACACACAATTCTCTAACTCTTCCTGTTATGATAACACCTAGGATGTCTAAATTCTTTGCAAAATTCGATGCTGAAATTATATTCTTATGCATGTCCTTTTCAGTTCCTCTGTTGGAATTTCTCTGAGGTATATACTTAGAAGCAAAAATCACTGGATGGAATATATGTTTATTCTTCTTTTTAATATGAATTTCTAAAGGATTCTGGTAAAAGGTTACACTCTCGGCATAAGTGAATGAGATTTTGTTTCTCTTCATACCCTCCAGCACTGCTGTTATTAAACTCTATTTTTTGTCAATCTAATGAATATAAAGTATTTAAATATTGTTTTAATTTGCCCTTCTCATTGCTAGTGAGGTTGAGCATCTCTTCATTGTCTTCTTTTAATACATCACATTTTTCTGTTTCATCATATGTTGAGTAATTTTGGATTCTATCCTTTACATTTTGAATGCTATGTTGTGGGGCCTTTGGGATCTATTCCATTATCAATGTACTGTTGTATCTGTTTGTTATTTGGTTAGACAAACTCTCTCCTGCAGAATGCAGTAGCTGAGATCACCCTGTAATTGATATATTTTTATTTTCTTATTTAGCTGATTTTTATTTTCTTATTTAGCTAAGATTTAGGCTTCTGTCCTACTCAGTAATCAGAGACTGGACAAAGTTTACACATACAGCCTAACAAGAGTTCACCTCTGCCTCTCTTTTCTTTCAGAGATTACTCCTTCACTTTTGGGCAATTATTGTCATCACCCAGCCTCTGTCTTCCTTGTGCCAGAAAGAAAAAAGCTCCATGTTTTCTATCAGAGCTTCAGGGACTCTGTACATACCATGACCAGAGCTCACCCTCAAATCAAAGCTGCAAAGGTAGGAAACTCACGCATTCTCATCTCTTCTTCCAAGTTTCAGCTCATCTCTGAAGTTTGTCTTTAGTAGTTGCTTTTTTAACTTTGTTCCACGTTTATAGTTGTTATCTGCATGTATATTGATCTACTATGAAGTTAGTGTGTCATATATGGAAGCAGAAATCCTCATCCATTAAGTTTTATACTGTCATAATATCTTTTCTTTCTAGAATTTTATTTGATTCTTTAAAAAAAATTCTGGTTAGTTTCTTATACTCTCTTGTTTCTTGTGTATTTTTAATACAGTCTTTTATTTATCTTACTCTGTATGTAATATCTGATGATTTGAAGGGTATAACTGTTCTGTTTGCAATTTTTACTGTCTTTCTTGGCGATTTGTTTCTACGTGTTTTTGGTAATTTATTATTGATTTGTGAGCCACTAACTGGCTCTATTTAGTACATGGAAATTGTAAAGTACATGAATTGGGCACGTTTTTCTCAAGACAGGACTTTCATTTGCTTCTACTGCATGTTTGGTGCATTACTAACATGGAACAACTTTGATTTAATTTTTTGGCCTAGTCATTACCTACTAGAGGATAGTCAGGGCCAGCTTTGTGGGTGTGTGACCTTTGCAGTAGCACAGGGCCCTGCACTCAGAAGAGTACAACACTTGGGATTAATGCTCTGCTGTCGCCATCTTAAAACTCTTAATTTTTAAACAAGGGGCCCCACATTTTCGTTTTTCCCTTTGCCTCAGAAATTATGTAGTTGGACCTTAGGATGGTATATATTTGACTCCAGTTCCACATGAGAACAGGCGTATGGCATAATTTCTAAGAAAATACTGTTCTTTAGTATTAAAATTGTTTTCATGGTACGTGAGACAAAATAAATAAGTTCACTGATTGCTTTCGTTTATGGTGTTGTTAGCTGCCATCAAGTTGGCCCCCTACTCATGGTGACCCCATACACTACTGAATGAAACACTTCCTGGTCCTGTGCCATCCCCATGATTGGGTACAGATGGACCATTGTGATCATAGAGTTTTATAGGGTTTTCATCGGCTGATTTTCAGAATTAGATCTCCAGGCTTTTCTCCCTAGTCTGCTTTAGTCTGGAAGCACAACTGAAACTTGCTCAGCATCATTTGTTGTTGCTGTTGTTAGTTGCCACTGAGATGATTCCAACTCAGTGGCAACCCCATTTATGTTACAGATTAGAACTGTTTTGTAGGATTTTCTTGGCTATAATCTTTATGAAGCAGATCACCAGACCTTTCTTCCATGGTACGACTGAGCAGATTCAAACTTCCAGCCTTTAGGTTAGCAACAAGTACAAACCATTTGCGCCACCTAGGGACCTGTTGGGCATCATAGCAACACGCAACCACCACTGACAGACAGGTGGTGGCTGTGCATGAGATGCATTGGCCAAGAATCAAACCTGGGTCTCCGGCATGGAAGGTGAGAATTCTACCGCTGCTGAACCGCCTTTGTTCCTGTTCCATTTATTGTTGTTGTTGTTGTTAGTTGCTGTCATTGTTAGTTGTTAGTTGTAGCCTTATATATAGCAGAACAAAATGTTACCCGGGCCTGTGCCATCATCTCCCTGCCCACATTTTCACAGAAAGTGTACCTCTTTGAGTGTCCAGGTTTATGTAGGAATCTCCACTTCTGCTCCTTTACTCTAGAAGACAATGTTGATGACCTGTCCAGATCACTTCTAATTTGTTTTAACCTGAAGATCTTCTTCAGAGGACTTCCCTTCACATACTGGAGCCATTTTACTTTCTCTGCACAGAAACTAGAAGTTCCTGGGAGTTTATAACACCTATCCCACCCA
The DNA here is from genome assembly GCA_030035585.1 of Dugong dugon. NCBI lineage: Eukaryota > Metazoa > Chordata > Mammalia > Sirenia > Dugongidae > Dugong > Dugong dugon. Next base: position 87,414,923 of record CM057474.1, on the reverse strand, counting down.
CTCACCCACTTATGCAGCTATCCCTATAGTTTCAGACCACTGTTCCTCCCCACTCCACTCCCTGCCCTTGGGGAGTTCCCGTGAATTCTTATGAGCTCAGCAAGGAATTTAAAAATAAGTTTGTTGTAATGTATCCAGAATGTGAATGTTTTAAGGCAAGTGAGCTATTTTTAGAACACATGGCCTGCCTTACTGCTAGGGGTATCATACTTTTAGCTCGTTTTTATGGCTTCTTGTGTTGAATGATTAGCTCATGGTTTTTCAACCTTTCCACTTTTCTGATAAATGAATTTAAGGGATATATTTCTAAGAATTGGTTTATTAGCATCCTATATATTCTTTAATGCACTATTTTTATTGTCAATTAGCTGTAAGTACAAAACGTGTTTAAACATATCTCTGCCACCAGGGGATGGCTGCAGACAAATTCTCCCAGTAATACACTTATCTTAGTCTCATTAGGGTGCCTTCAAAAAAAAAGAATACTTTCTGTGCCACGGGAAAAAATGATTTTGAGGTCAGGGCTACTATCAAATCTTTAACAAAACTCAAGTGGACATCTTCCCAAATCATTGAAGCTTTGCAACAAGTTTATGGGAATGCGACCCCACCTAAAACAAGTTTTTAGGTGGATCAAGAGTTTTAAGAAAGGTCAGAAAGACCTTAAAGATGAGCCAAGAGAGAGAATACTTCTCAGAAGGTTATGGTGACTGTTTTGGGGGATTCCAAAGGGGTAATCTTGATAAACTTGCTCAAAAGACACAAGATGATCACGGCAGCTTAATATGAAGAAGTTTTAAGAGAACTGAAAACTGCATTGGTGAGAAAAAGGCCAGGGAAGTTGCATCGAGGAATTTTTATCCATTCCAACAATGCACCTGCTCTTTCTTTGAGGGTAGCAAGGGCTGTCCTACAAGAATTTCACTGGAAACCTTTCCCTATCCACCCTGCATCCCTGATCTTGCCCCTTCAGACTTCTTTTTGATCCCAAAACTCAAAGAACATTTAAAAGGAACTTGATTTGAGTCCCTCAAGGATGCCAGAACTGCCGTTTTGACATGGTGTAAATCGACGAGTGCAGAATTCTTTGGGGAAGGATTACAGAGATGGAAATACCACCTTCAGAAGTGTATAGACCTAGATGGAGGGTATGTAGAGAAACAATAGCTTCACATTTTGATATTTTTGTTTAATAAAGGTTTCTATGATTTTGCAGCAATACTTTTTGACCTACCCTCGAATGTGTGTATATGTATCTGTCTGCAGATATAGATATAAATATACACATAGAAATCTCATATATTGTGGTCAGAGAATCTGTGTCGTTCAGTATTGATTCTTGACAATTGTTTGAAAATACGTCTGTGGCCTCGTACAGGATACATTATTGTGACTGCTCCAAATAGTACAGAAAGTTCTCTATGTATCATCTGTGGATTATTTGCATTAATCATCTCTTACAAATCTATAAACTTGCTTATTTTTGTCAGCTTGTTCTATCAATTTCTAAGAGTGATGTGTTAAAATTTCCAATTACAAGATTATTTACTACATTAATCCTTCACTTATTGCTTTAATATATTTTGAACTTATATATAATCACATGCATATATTTTGCAGATTGTTAGATCATTTGGATCAATTACTGGTTTTCATCATAAGCAGCATTTCTCTTTGTCACTGATTATGTTTTTGTCATAAAATATATCTTGTGCTCTACCAAAATTGCTACCCTATTTCTTTTGGTTTACATTTACCTCACTTTTTTTACCTTAACTTTATTTTTAACCCTTGTATCTCCAATTAAGGATCCTTGGTAGCACAGTGGTTAAGTACTGGGCCGCTAATCTAAAGGTTAACAGTTTTAACCCCTAGCCGTTCCGTGGGAGAAAGATGTGGCAGCCTGCTCCTGTAAAGATTACAGCCTTGGAAACTCCATGGGACACTCGTCCTATAGTGTCACTATGAGTCTGAATCAACTTGATGGCAATAGGATTGGATTTTTTAAAATCTCCATTGAAGAATACGTCTTATAGAGATCAATGATGAAATGTGAACTTCTTGTTTGTTGTTGCTGTTTTTGTTTCTGTTATATAATACAATCTGAGTATTGTCTTAATCAATGAGTTAATCCACTTTTTATTTATTCAACATTATTTTATACTGTATACATAGTATATCTACCACTCATCTGTCCGCTTGTTCTACTGTGGTGGCTTGCATGTTGTTGTGATGCTGGAAGCTATGCCACCAGTATTTTAAATACCAGCAGGATGACCCATGGTGGACAAATTTCAGTGGAGCTTCCAGACTAAGACATTAGGAAGAAGGACCTGGCGATTTACTTCTGAAAAAATTGGCCAGTGAAAACCTTATGAATAGCAAGGGAATACTGTCTAGTATAGTGCCGGAAGATGAGCCTCTCAGGTTGGAAGGCACTCACTCAAAATACGACTGGGAAAGAGCTCCCTCCTCAAAGTAGAGTTGACATTAATGACTTAGATGGAGTAAAGATTTCAGGACCTTCATTTGCTGATGTGACACAACTCAAAATGAAAAGAAATAGCTGCAAATATATATTAAAAATTGTAACGTGGAATGTACCAGATATTAATCTAGAAAAATTGGAAGTCATCAAAAAGGAAATGGAATGCATAAAGATCGATATGCTAGGCATTACTGAGCTGAAACGGCCTGGTGCTGGCCATTCTGAATCGGGCCATCATATGGTCTACTATGCCAGGAATGACAAATTGAAGAGGAATGGTGTAGTGTTCATTGTCAAAAAGAACCTTTCAAGATCTATCTTAAAGTACAGTGCTGTCAGTGGTAGGATAATATCCATACCCCTCAAAGAAGACCAGTTAATATGACTATTATTCAGATTTATACAGCAACCAGTAACGCTAAAGATGAAAAATTTGAAGATTTTTACCAACTTCCACAGTCTGAAATTGATCAAACATTCAGTCAAGATGGATTGATAATTACAGGTGATAGAAGCTGTAAGGCGGAAACAAGAATTGTTAGTTGGAAAATATAGTCTTGGTGATAGTGTTTACACTGCAGATTGCATGATAGAATTTTGAAAGACCAGTGACTTATTCATTGCAAGTATCTTTTTTCAATAACATAAACAGTGACTATACATGTGAACCGCCCTGGATTAAATACACAAGAGTGAAATCGGCTACATCTGTGGAAAGAGACAATGGAGAAGCTCAGTGTCATCAGTTAGAACAAGGCCAGGGACCAGCTGTGGAAAAGACCATCAATTGTTCATATGCAAGTTCAAGTTGAAGCTAAAAAAATTAAAACAAGTCCAGGAGAGCCAAAATATAAACTTGAGCATATCCCATCTGAATTTGGAGACCATTTCCAGGATAGTTTTGATGAGTCAAACACTAATGACTGAAGGCCAGATGAGTTGTGGAATGACATCAAGGGCATCATACGTGAAGAAAGCAAAAGGTCATTAAAAAGACAGGAAAGAAAGAAAAGACCAAAACAGATGTCAGAAGAGACTCTGAAACTTGCTTTTGAATGCAGAGTAGCTAAAGCAAACGGAAGAAGTGATGGAGTAAAAGAACTGAACAGAAGATACCAAAGGGTGGCTTGAGAAGACAAAGTAAAGTATTATAATGACATGTGCAAAGACCTGGAGTTAGAAAACCAGGGAAAGAACATGCTTGGTGTTTCTCAAGCTGAAAGAACCAAAGAAAAATTCAAGCCTTGAGTTGCAATGGTGAAGGATTCTATGGGCAAAATATTGAACGACTCAGGAAGCATCAAACGAAGGTGGAAGGAATACACGGAGTCACTGTACCATAAAGAATTGGTTGAAATTCAGCCATTTCGGGAGGTAGCACATGATTAATATCCAATGGTACTGAAGGAAAAAGTCCAAGCTGCACTGAAGGCATTGGCAAAAAACAAAGCTCTAGGAATTGACGGAATACCAATTGAGATGTTTCGACAAACAGATCCAATGCTGGAAGTACTTACTCGTCTATGCCAAGAAATCTGGAAGACAGTTACCTGGCTAACAGAGTGGAAGAGATCCATATTTGTGCCCATTCCAAAGAAAAGTGATTCAACAGAAAGCAGAAATCATCAAACAATATCATTAATATCACATGCAAGTAAAATTTTGCTGAAGATAACGCAAAATATTTGCAGCAGTACATCAACAGGGTATTGCCAGAAATTCAAGCCAGATTCAGAAGAGGACATGGAACAAGGGATATCATTGCTGATGTCAGAATGATCTTGGCTGAAGCAGAGAATACAACAAAGATGTTTACCTGTGTTTTATTGACTATGCAAAGGCATTTGACTGTGTGGATCATAACCAACTATGGATGCCATTGCGAAGGATGGGAATTCCAGAGCACTTGACTGTGCTCATATGGAACCTGTGCATAGACCAAGAGGCAGTCATTCAAACAGAACAAGGGGTTACTGAGTGGTTTAAATCAGGAGGGGTGTGCATCAGGGTTGTATTCTTCCACCATCCTTATTCTGTGTGTATGCTGAGCAAATAATTCACATAGCCGAACTATATAAAGAAGACAGCATCAGGATTGGAGGAAGATTCATTAACAACCTACGATATGCAGATGAAACAACTTTGCTTGCTGAAAGAGAAAAGGACTGGAAGCACCTACTAATGAAGTGTTTTCAAACACATCATATTCATACAAAATCTGGACAACGAATAAGGAAGACCAAAGAATTAATGCATTTGAATTATGGTGTTGTCAAAGAATATTGAATATAGCCTGGCCTACCAGAAGAATGAACAAATCTGTCTTGGAAGAAGTACAGCCAGAATGCTCCTTAGAAGCAAGGATGGTGAGACTTTGTCTCACATATTTTGGACATGTTACCAGGACAGACCAGTCCCTGAAGGACATCATACTTGGTATAGTAGAGGGCCATCAAAAGAGAGGAAGACCCTTAAGGAGATGGATTGACACAGTGGCTGCAATGATGGGCTGGCTCATGCATAGCAAAGATTGTGAGGGTGACGCAGGACTGAGCAGTGTTTCGTTCTGTTGTACATAGAGTTGCTGTGAGTCGTAACTGACTCTATACCACCTAACGAGCAACAATATATGTATATATACATGGGTGGGGGGAGACAGAGAGGAGGGGAGGTGGGAAAGAGGGGGGAAAAGGAGACAGGGGAGGAGAGGGGAAGGTAAGAGAGGAGAGGAGAAAGAGATTTACTCTCACACAGGCTGTTAGATGAGAAAGTCCTAATTTTACAAATCAGGAATCTGAGATCAATAAAGGTAAAATGATATAGCTGAAATCATATAGCTAGCTCTCGGAGCATTGATAAGAATTAAATTCTCATTTCTCAGGCTAGAGTAATATGCACATTGCAGACCCAGTACACATACAAATATATACATTAGTCCTCCTTCCAATAAAAAAGAATACATTACTCCATTTATAGTATATACAACATTTTAAAAATTAATGTATTTTATAGGCGTTTTCTGTGCATTTTTCTTTTAAATAAAAATACAATGCCTACAGTGTTTTTGGTAAACCAGCTGGCAATGAAGAGAACAGCAAAAACAAGTTATGGGTTTGAGATTTTAAGGGCTGTTTCTGCCAGGGAAACTTGACAATCTGAGCACTGATGTAAGGAGGAAGTTTTTCTTTTATTAAACATATTCTGCACTTGCACACGTCGAAAGGGACTCCTGTCACAAAACTGAAATTCAGCATTTGATCTTTAGGCTCAAATTTAAGCCAATACACTGCAGCTACCCCCTTGTTTTCATTAATAAATGCCTGGACTTCTTTTTCTTGGAAGGTCGGCATTCTTCACTTTGGTAATGTCATTAAGAGACACCTCTCCCTTTGTCAGTGTGGCAGCAGGAAATGTTAGCTCTTGAAACCATAGAAATTAGGAAGCTGTGGGGACTGGAACTGTCAACATACCCATCAGCATGACACTCAGGGACTGCCTTATACAGAGGCCTCTTCAATGATTTGTTCGCTTCTATTGGACTCCAGAAAAAAAGGCACTGTCAGCCTCGTTTAGAAGGTCACTTCACGTTTCTACTTATTAGGTGCTCTTTTCACTCAATTTCTTTCTTTCTTTCTTTTTTTTTTTTTTTTTTATAACCCAATGCTCTTGCTTATTATCTTTCACTCTCATTCATATGCCTCATGAACTTGTCCGTATAAGTGGAGAAAACCAATTAGATTCTGTAGTCTCTGAAGAGGAAGGGAGGTAAAAGATAGAATTCATGACTGAGTTTGGGCCTGAGGTTAAGAAGGAACAGGATTGTTCTCTCAACAACAACCTGTCCGTTCCTGCTCTGGTGTTGTCTTGGGTTCAGTACCTACAGAATTCCTAAAAATCTCAGGCTTTCTCATACATATCCAGGGAGGAAAACAGATGTGGACAGGAAGGATTGAAAAGGGTTCCAGTGAGCTACTGGGGAAAATTCGATTCATCAAAATCTTACCGCAAACCAATTATTGAAGGTGATTTTGCGGTATTGAAGATTTTAATAATACATGGCCCCTACCCTTAAGGGGTATGGAATGAGTTGAAATGAGTTGGCATTGACTTGACGGGCCCACAGCAACAACAATAACCCTTAAGGGAGAGCAGTGATGGTTCAGTGGTAGAATTCTTGCCTTCCATGTGGAGACCGAGGTTTGATTCCCCAGTCAATGCACCTCAAGCACAGCCACCACCCATCTGTCAGTGGAGGCTTATGTGTTGCTATGATACTGAATAGGTTTCAGTGGCACTTCCAGACTAAGATGAACTATGAAGAAAGGCTTGGAGATCTATTACTTCTGAAAATTAGCCAGTGAAAACCCTATGGATCACAATGGTCTAATCCCATTGTGCATGGAGTCACCATGAGTTGGGAGCTGACTGGATGGCAGCTAACAACAAAATCTTTAAGAAGCTTAACATATAAATATGGAATAAATCAGAGAATTATTTTTAAAAAATTTATTTGCAATGTTAGGAGAAAGGAAGGAAAGAAGACAAGAATTCCAACATAAGTAAGAGATGAAGAGCTGGGATAATTTTGTGAAGGAGAAAAATTCTTTCAGGATAGTTATTGTTTGGTTCTTCACTGAAATCTGAGCAATGCACAGTGTAGAGAGCCTTGCTTATAATACCAAGGAGCTGGATTTTTCTTCCTCCTATCCAGAGAAGAAGTGTGGTTTAATGGAAGGAAAATGTACTTTGTAATCATACAAACCTGATTTTAAAAACCACTCTAATTCTCACTAGCTGGGGGAACTTGCAAAAGCTGTTTAACCGTCCTTAGACTCAGTGGCCTCATTAAAAAATAGGAAGGGGCTGCAGAGGGCAGTGATGTCCAATTTATAGGGTTTTTTGGGGGAGGAGGGGGATAAAATGAGGAAATACACAGACACTTGGAATTGCCTATTAAGAATCATACGTATCTTAGGATTTCAATAAATAATAACAATCACATTCCTCCCTCCCTTTCCCTTCCTTTTCTCCTTCTGTTTTTCTTTCATAATTTGACATCATTTAAGGGAATAGAGTCAATGTTGTTGTTAGGTGCCATTGACTCATTTCTGACTCACAGCAACCCTATGCACAACAGAACGAAACACTGCCCAGTCCTGCACCATCCTCACAATCTTTACGCTTGAGCCCGTTGTTGAAGCCACTGTGTTAATCCATCTTGTTGAGGGTCCTCCTCTTTTTCACTGACTGGCCTTCTACTTTACCAAGCATGATGTCCTTCTCCAAAGACTGGTCCCTCCTGATAACACGTCCAAAGTATGTGAGATGAAGTCTCGCCATCCTTCCTTCTAAGGAGCGTTCTGGCTGTACTTCTTCCAAGACAGATTTGTGCATTCTTCTGGCAGTCCAGGGTATATTCAATATTCTTCGCCAACACCATAATTCAAAGACACCAATTCTTCTTTGGTCTTCCTTATTCATTGTTCAGCTTTTGTATGAATATGAGGTGATTGGAAAGACCATGGCTTGGGACAGGCACACCTTAGTCCTCAAAGTGACATCTTTGCTTTTGAACACTTTAGAGAGGTCTTTGGCAGCAGATTTGTCCAATGCAATGTGTCATTTGATTTCTTGACTGCTGCTTTCATGGGTGTTGATTGTGGATCCAAGTAAAATGAAATCCTTGACAACTTCAGTGTTTTCTCTGTTTATCAGGATGTTGCTTATTGTTCCAGTTGTGAGGCTTTTTGTTTTCTTTATGTTGAGGTGTAATCCATACCAAAGGCTGTAGTCTTTGATCTTCATCAGTAAGTGCTTCAACTTCTCTTCACTTTCAGTAAGCAAGGTTGTGTCATCTGCATAACACAGGTTGTTAGTGAGTCTTCCTCCAATCCTGATGCCATTCTTCTTCATATAGTCCAACTTCTCAGATTATTTGCTCAGCATACAGATTGAATAAGCATGGTGAAAGGATACAACCCTAATGCACACCTTTCCTGACTTTAAACCACACCATCTCCCCTTGTTCTGTTAGAACGAATGCCTCTTGGTCTATGTACAGGTACCTCATGAGCACAATTAAGTGTTCTGGAATTCCCATTCTTCTAAATGTTACATTCTTCTAAATAATTTGTTACAGTCCACACAGTCGAATGCCTTTGCATAGTCAATAACACAGGTAGACATATTTCTGGTACTCTCTGCATTCAGCCAAGATCCATCTGACATCATCAATGATATCCCTTGTTCTGCGTCCTCTTTTGAATTCCAGCTTGAATTTCTGGCAGTTCCTTGTCAATGTACTGCTACAGCCACTTTTGAATGATCTTCAGCAAAGTTTTACTTGCGTGTAATATTAATGATATTTTTTGATCATTTCCGCTTTCGGATGGATCACCTTTCTTTGGAATAGGCATATATATGGATCTCTTCCAGTTGGTTGGCCAGGTAGCTGTCTTCCAAATTTCTTGGCATAGACAAGAGAGCACTTCCAGCCCTGCATCCGTTTGTAGAAACATCTCAATTGGTATTTCATCAATTCCTGGAGCCTTGTTTTTCACCGCTGCCTTCAGTGCGTCTTGGATCTCTTCCTTCAGTACCCTTGGTTCCTGATCATTTGCTACCTCCTGGAGTGGTTGAATGTTGACCCATTCTTTTTGTTATAGTGACTCTGTGTATTCCTTCCACCTTCTTTTGATGCTTCCTGCATCATTTAATGTTTTCTCCATAGAACCTTTCAATATCGCAACTTGAGGCTTGAATTTTTTTTCAGGTCTTTCAGCTTGAGAAATGCTGAGTGTGTTCTTCCCTTTTGGCTTTCTAACTCAAGGTCTTTGAACATGTCATTATAATATTTTGTCTTCCTGAGCTGCCCTTTGGAATCTTCTGTTCAGCTCTTTTACTTCATCATTTCTTCCTTTCACTTTAGCTACTCTATGTTTAAGAACAGCTTTCAAGGTCTCTTCTGACATACTTTTTGGTCTTCTCTTTCTTGCCTGTCTTTTTAATGACCTCTTGCTTTCTTCACGTATGATGTCCTTGATATCATTCCACAGCTCATCTGGTCTTCAGTCATTAGTGTTCAGTGCATCTAATCTAGTCCTATTAACTGGTCTTCCTCTTAGGTATATGGATAGTGTCCTGTCAGTGACAGTGTTGTACTTCGGGATAGATCTTGAAGTGTTGTTTTTGATGATAAATGCAGTGCCATTCCTCTTCAAGTTGTCATTCACTGCATAGTAGACCATGATTGTCCAATTCAAAATGGCCAATACCAGTCCGTTTCAGCTCACTAATGCCTAGGGTATCGATGTTTATGTGTTCCATTTCTTTTTTGACAGTTTCCAATTTTCCTAGATTCATACTTCATACATTTCATGTTCTGACTATTAATGGGTGTTTACAGCTACTTCTTCATATTTTGAGTCATGCCACATCAGCAAATGAAGGTCCTGAAAACTTGACTCCATCCACCTCCTTAAGGTCGACTCTAATTTGAGGAGGTAGCTCTTCTCCAGTCATCTTTTGAGTGCCTTCCAACCTACGGGGCTCATCTTCCGGCACTATATCAGCAATATTCCTCTGCTGTTCATAAGGTTTTCACTGGTTAATTTTTTTCAGAAGTAGATAGCCAGGTCCTTCCTCCTAGTCTATCTTAGTCTGGAAGCTCAGCTGAAACCTGTCCACGAGAGGTGTCCCTGCTGGTATTTGAATACCAGTGGTGTAGCTTCCAACATCACAGCAACACGTAAGCCCCCACAGTAGGACAAACTGACAGATGCATGGGGGCTTAGTTATCTAACAGATTCAATAGACTGGAATTAAGAAGAGAATATCCTTTGGACTATTGTGGAACCCTTCGAACTAGCTTCCCATCTCTGTTTACTCTGTTTCCATCGAGTTACCTCACTACTACTGTTAACACTTAAATCTATATTCCACATTATCGTATCAAATTTTAAGAAAGATATTCCTTGGCTCAAAATAAAAGCCCTGTGGCATTTAGTTTAAATCTATCCACAGGCTAAACCCTGTCTACTTCTATGGCCCAGAGATACAAAGCTATTCATTCATTCAACAAATATTCACAGGATACTTGTACAAGCAAGGCACTGTGTTAGGTGTTAGGTGATCGAACTACAATATGGGACAAAATCTTGACAGGAAAAAGTTTTAGAGATGAATTTCATGGATGTAAATTTTCATTATGCCTTGCTTATTTTTTAAAATAAATATGTACTACTTATATAAATTATTTTTAAAAAGTATACCAAGTTTGTCTTATCCCTATTGTACTAATGAGGACATAAAGATTCAGGAAAGTTAAGCAAATTTCCCAAAATAAAACAAGAAGAAGCCAAGGAGGCTTTGAATGATAAAATCTGCATTTTTTTGTTCCTATTCTCCTTTGGCCTTTAGGATATAGAAAAAAAAATGTCTTTTTATCTTTGTCCTCCTAATAAGTTTTGATTTAAGAGAAATTATGTTTTCAGAAATGTTTACATTTAATTAAACATCTAAGGCCTCTTTTTCCTACCCTCCATACCCCAATAAAAGAATGTCCTGCCTTAGCCAGAGAACATTGAATGATACAGTTGAGAAATGCAGTTCCTACATTTTTCTAATAATTTTTTGGCCTAGAGTCTTTCTCCTTGGGAGGTCCAGAAGCATTACTTATACATGACATTTCGAGGTTGGTAAACCCTCTTCACAAATTTTATTTCCCTCCAATTTAACGGAGAAGAAATTTCTTTGAGTACATTTTTTATCTCAGGAACTCTTAGACATGTAATCAATTTTGAACCACTTGGGGATCACTACACACGTTGAGAAAGCATGGTCTCTGTGTCCTTGGTAAAAATTGCCCCAGTTTTCCAACCAGGATCCAGGAAGTTCTCAACGACTTGAAACTCAAGAGTCAAAATTGTTTACTCATTGCTTTGGCCAGGTTGCACAGTGTTTTAATTGTCACAGAATTTGTTTTATTTTGCTTTGCTTTGTTTTCCTTGTCTCCTTGGGTTCTAGTGTAGCGTGAGATTGTCATGCTCCTGCTAGCCAAGGACCAGCATGCCAGATCAAAATTAGGAATGTGTCCTAAGTTATTTTAAAGAGACTGTCCTTTCTCCTCTAGGATTCTCTCCTATTTTGAGGCCTTTTCTCCAAAGTCCAGGTCTGCGTGACCACATTTGACTAATACCAAAGGCTGCTGGATCTCGGGATTCAGGTTCCTCTTTTCTCCTCCTCTGGTGTTGGCTTTCTTTAGATACTTAGTAATTCCAGATAGTATGCTCATTTTTGCAAGTGAGATTTACTTTTGGGTAGTCTGATCCTTTTCATCTGTCAGCTGCCTTCAGTGAGAATGCTAGTCTTCTGAAAGTGGCTGCCCACCATTCTCTCCTAGTGTGGCCAACCCCCCAGGGTACTGTTTTTTATTTCTAACGCAAGCTTCCATACCCTTTTCTCCCACTTAGAAGTATACATCCAAATGAGGATATATGGAGGGGTCAAGTGTCAAGCCATTCCTTTTGGCAAAACTATTGAATCCCTTTGTAGGTTGCAATTGAGTAGTTTTCTACTCTGAGTATTGGCCACTCAGATAGGCAGGCTTTTTGCTGCCAATCTCACTTTTGTTATCAGACGTCCTATGTGATTTTAGCTGTGGTTTCCTTCTTCATATCCATGTCCTCTATATTATGTCTTTCAGAGATTTCTCACAGTCTCTGGTCTGTGGAACAACTTGCTTGTGTACATCATGTTTATGGATATTTATCCGTCTGCTTGTCTATATATATATGTTTATGTAACTTTTGTCATTTTACATTTGGAGCAAGGGTAGGAAGCTGAAGGATATTTCAGACTACTATTTGAATAAATTGGATATATTCTGTCTGTATGCTCAAGAGTCCACAAGCATCACCAGCAAATCTTCACAGTTATCCCATTATTTTCTTATGCCATCAACAAATGAGGCATTAAAATAATGTCTTTCTTTTAGCACACTCCAGGCTGATACCTGATCTCCTGCCAGGACAAGAGAAGCAAAAACAAAGCTGTAGTCTGTCATTTCTGTAAGAATTCTTCCCCTTGGAAACACTAAGTCAAAAAAAGTAAATTAAAAGAAGAGTATGTAGTCTTCACAGTAAGTGAGTGAAACAACATAAAAGATCAGACTGTGGAGTCAGACTTACATGAGTCAAAGAATATATCCACTATCAAGCTCTACTAACGTTTTCAAGGATATAGCTAATCTCAAGACACAGACAAACCAGGCCCAGGACCCCAAGTGCTGCTCCTCTGGCCCCTTCTTAATATATCAGTGAGTTCTGGCCTAGGTTAGGAAAAGAAATTTCTAGGTGAGGTGTGTGTTCAACTTACTAACACAGAAGGAATTTTATCAGTCTTGAAACTTCTTCATTTTATACTCAGAAAGTTACCTCACTTACTTGACCTCTTCCAGGGAAACGCCCCTCATAAATCCATAAATAGTCCTAGACAACCAGGCACATTCTGCTAAAAGCATTCTTTAGATAAGGATGCTCCTAGTAGTAGAAACCGTATAGTTTGATTGACAGAAGGGCTAACATTAGTATGTTCAAAGGAAATTACACTGGGTCACCAGTGTTTTTTTCTAATCTGGGAGTGTCTTTCCTCTCCCATCAACCACCCCATCACAGCCCTCTGAAAATGAACAAATGGATTGGAGACTTGCTGTTTAACTCCTTCCTTCCTAGGAAACAATTAACATGAGATCAATTCTACCTTATAAGGGCTGCTGCTGAATTTAGTTCCAATTTAGTAAGAAACTGAGGTATTTGTTTTTTATTGTTTCCCCAAACCTTTTGAGAATTGAAAATTTACATAAAAAGCATAGAAGTGAAGCAAATATGAAGGATCATTGTTTACCTATGTCGAACATATTTTCCTTTAGTCTTCATTTCTAAAACGTATTAAAAAAAAAAAAACCTCATTGCCACTGAGTTGATTTCAACTCATAGGAACTCTGTAGGACAGAGTAGAGCTGCCCTATAGGATTTTCAAGGCTGTAAATCTTTATGGAAGCAGACTGCCACATCTTCCTCCTGCAGAGCGGCTGGTGGGTTTGAACTGCCATCCTTTTGGTTAGCAGCGGAGCACTTAACCACTGTGCCTCCAGGGCTCCCAAAATATGCTAAGCAAAGATTTTAGTTTGCTCCACTACCCACTCTCCATCTTGCCTGCCACATACTATGCCATTAAATGTGTGAAATCCTAGGTATTAGAATTTCACTCTTACAGATTAAGTTTTAAATGTTTAGTAAACAACACATCTGCTTAAAGAAAAACTGGTAATTCTTTGAGGAAGATGTAGATGAGTTTCCATTTTGTCTATCCTTTGATAGTGACTACCTGAAACACAGTGTTGAGAAGGATTCTGAAGCTAGTTCTAGATTTAACAACAACCATAAAAGTACTATGATTAATTAGTGATTTTGTTCCTGAGCATGGACCTTGTCATTCATGATCTAAGCTATTATTAAACATTTATAGTTTAGCAGAAATGAAGAATCTGAGAACAGTTTTGAAGATAAGTAGTAGGCCTTGTGCCCCAGTTTGCCTCAGACGGTTCCAGTTTCCACCAGTTATCCCAGTTTATGGAACTTGGAACTGTCAGAGGCAAACTGGAGCACAAGACCTATTACCCTTCTTCATCAAAACTGTTCTCGGAGTCTTCATTTCCATTAAATTATAAATGTTAATTTCCACCAGTTACCTCAGTTTGGAACCCTGGTGGCGCAGTGGTTAAGAGCTTGGCTGCTAACCAAAAGGTCACCAATTCAAATCCACCAGCTGCACCTTGGAAACCCTATGGGGCAGTTCTACTCTATCCTATATGGTCACTATGAGTCAGAATTGACTGGATGGCAGTAGATTTTTCCCAGTTTAATTTTTAGTACTATTCTTTCTCACTCTTGAAAGTGTCCTTTAAGAACAATAGATTATATGGTCATTTTAGAGATATAGTGCAAGAAACTGAATAAGGAAGTATTAGATGAGCCCTGTTTATGAATTTAAATTATAGATCACAGAAAATAAGACTCAATAAGGGACCTTAGGGACAGTCAGATGTGCAGGAGATGAGGGGAAGGGAAAAAGCCGGTATAATTCTTACGATCCCTTCGAACTTGCTATCCTAGTATAAATATCTTATTTCACTGACTGGGTAACTAAGACCCAGCAAGTTTAATTGAATTATTCCAAGTCACACAGCTAGTTTGTGGTGCACTTAGTGATTCCCAGATCAAGGCCTCTTTCACATACACCTTGCTTGTGACACCATTTTTTACAATTTGTCTTAGAACAGCCCTCCTCATTTACATAAGTTTCATAAAGGTACATTCTGTTGTCTTCTTTAGAGGACAGTGACAGAATTTTGCTTTTTCACATATCTTTTATATTATGGAGCAATGGGTTTCAGTATTCCTTTGAGGGTAGCACTAGAAATCCAGAAAAGCCTGAATTCTGCCATATAATTCATCCCTATATTCTATACCCTCTTTCCAACCTCTACCCCACAACAAAACCAGTTTCTGAGAGAGTTATTAACAAGGAACAGAGGCCACATAGAAAACAAAGTACCACTTTATTTAATGGGATACATCCATTTCACCAGATAAAGATTAGACAGGGTTGTATAGAGCAAGCTTAAGGCTTTAGTGGGATTTCTTGCTTCCTCCCTTAATTTAAGCCTTGAAATAGAAGACAGAGAGACAAGTCTGTGGGCCTAGTTAAAGGATGTAAACTGCTGATGTGAAAGGGAGAAACAGGAAATGCATATAAAAGGAAGAAACAGGAAGTTCAAGGGGATGTCATATGCATTCTACTCTTTTAAGATCCCGTCTCCAAACTTACTAATAACTATTGTCTAATTCAGATTTTCCACCACCTGTCAACCTGTTGTACTGTGGTAACTTGTGTGTTGCTATGATGGTAGAAACTATGCCACCAGTAGTTTAAATACCAGCAGGGTCACCCATGGTGGACAGGTTTCAGTGGAGCTTCCAGACTAAGACAGACTAAGAAGAAAGGCCTGGTGATCTACTTCTAAAAAGTAGCCATTGAAAACCCTATGGATCACTACAGAACATTGTCCAATATAGAGATGAGCCCCCTAGGTTGGAAGTCATTACACAATAACCACAACAATGGATTCAAGCATACCAAAGACTGGGAAGATAGCATAGGACTGGATGACATTTCATTCTGTTGTACATGGGGTCGCCATGAGTTGGCACTGACTAGAGGCAACTAACAACAACAACAATCCAGATTTTAGATACTGATTGATGAGCATCTCCTCCTTTCTTGAAAAGCAGCTAGGAGTTAAGTGGGAAGAGGTAGAATCTTCCTGTCTTGGAAGATAGAACATAAATGTTTCCTTCCCTCTGCTCTCTACATTGAACCCAGGGCCCTGTGTGTAGTTAGCCATTTAGTAAATGTCTATTCAAAATAACAAAATCATTTCAAATAATGACACATAACATACATCACTGCTATCAATATATTGAGTCAGCTGCCTCTCTTATGCTCAGATAGAAGGGAAACCTCAATGTACATTTGCTTTTCTGTCTGTTTATTCATTTATTTCAAGCATATATGAACTGAATATTAAGTTATAGCTTTTTTGCTAGGCACTGGACATTCAAAGATTAATGTGAAATAGTTTTTGAAACTCAGAATCCAATGAGGATATGTATAGAAAAGGAAGCAAAAAATCACACGTTTGATAAATGCCATGTGTAGTTATGTTCACATTTCCAGAGAAGAACAAGGGGGATATATCTAACTCTGCATGTCAGGGGATAGACTATCAGGAAAGGTGCGACCTTAATGAGTCTCAAATGATGAATGCAAAGAAGTTTAATCAGAAGAATAAGGGGCGGAAGATACAATATTTGAAGGAGAGACGAGAGTTTAAGTCATCCTGTGGAGCTGAAAGAGGATTAAGTATAGATAGCAGCCTCACACAAGCAGCTCAGACTCTCTGGAGCATTGGGTGTTGGCGGGTGGAGGAAACAGATAAATTTGCAAAGATAGTCAGGGATCATGCCATCGTGGGTCAGGAATAGTTGGAGCTGCATATTTAAAACTAAAACTCATGATACTCATGATAATAATGGCATCTTCAAGCAAAGGCTAAATAAAGTTAGGTTCTTCGTATTTTGAAGAAAGAGATTCACTTAGAATATGCAGTGTCAGTTATCTGAATGGGTTATTATATAGTAAATTTTATCATAAATAAATAATTTATAATAGAGCATATATATATTATAGATAAAATTTATGTAATTCACACATATTGACTACTGTCTTAAGCGCTTAACCAAATATTGTCTCTCATAATACTCACAGTAACTCTCTGAGGTAAGAACTATGATCATGCTCACCTTACATGGGGGAACTGAGGTATGGAGAGGTTACGTATCTTGCCCAAAGTGACACACCTGGTTGAGGCCAGGATGCAAACTCAGGCTGTCTAACCAGGAGAGTGTTCACTTATATGAATGTGTTATGCTGAGATAATGGACCATCAAGACATACTTGAGGTGGGTGCTCCATGGTTTTCTAGTTAAGCCTGAAACCCAGGATACAAAATCAGGGGTGGTTATACTAGGATTAGAAAAGCCCTAAGTGAAAGCACATGAATTAAGTTCCTTCTTTTTTCTGCATAGCCTGATCTAAATGTTCTGCCCTTGGCATGCTCTTTTCTGCTTGTAGACATTTTTGTGATGGATATAACCTTATTTTAGTAGTCACTAACCGCAGATACCTCACTTTTTCGATTGGTTTATGTTGCTTATGAATTGTCATATCAACTTCTCCTGGAGTTAAGTCTCTGAGTTTTCATAGCTCTAATATAGAAACAACTTTGGCTATATGACCTGAGCAAGAGCCAGGTCTGGTTGAATTCTGATTGGGTGAATTTATTTGTGGCACGATTATTCTGAAAATATGGACATCACATGTACAAGTTTGCAAACTAGACTGTTTTCATGTGTTCTATGTAGATATATGGCAATGTCTCTTTCAACAGATTCTGCAGATTCAATCTCCCTCTGTGCAGTAATGTTTTGATATGGCAGTTAACAGAGAAGTTGCAGCTGAGACACTGTGAATGGCTGCTTGAATTCAAATCTCACCTCCACCACTTGCTAACACTCAGCCTTCAAGTTGCTACTGATTTTAAGCCTCAGTTGCCTTATCTGGGGATGATAATAGTGCCTAACTCATAAGATTTTTTTTTGAGGATCAAATCTGCTAAAGCATGTAAAATTCTTAACATAGTTCCTGACTTATCATAAACACTTCACAAACATTAGATATTATCATTACTATAAGTGGCTCAAATCCACATATATTTTTATTGTGTCAGTTACTAGTGTGTACTTATAGAGATGAAACAAGAACATAATATTTTGCAATGATAATAATATCCCAAATTTCCAAGTAGGCATGGAAGGTGTTTGTTACAGTTTGTTTGCAAAATTGTACATGAAATTATTGCCTTCCTCATTGTGGGAAATCTTGAAGGTTGGTTCACTTAACACTTATTCCCAGCTATGCACATCTCAATCATAGGGCCTTGATTTTCCTGGCCACAGTCTAACTAATGAGATAGAAATAGATGTCTTCTGGAAAAGGGCCTCCTTCCTAAATAAAAAGACTAAACCCATCCTAGAACCCAGATCTCAGTTTCTAATACCATTTTCCTATTAAAGAAACCTGGGCTCCTTGGATAAGTGACTTATTCCAAGATTGGGGCAAGAAATATACAAGGTGAGATGTATATCTTGTAATGCCAGAAAATAAGGAAGTACTCAAAAATGAATGAATAAATGAATGAGCAATAAACAAACCAACCAACAATGGGTTACATCAAAAGGACACAGGAGCCAAATGAAAGAGCTCCAATGGCGAACACTAGAACAATTTAGCAACAAAGTAAATGAAGTAGTATTATACCCAAATTATAAAATAAATATCCATGAGTCCGTTCTGATATACAGGACCGCTTTATAAATAAATGCATCCCAGGTGGCTTATGGAATAAAATGGGGAGGCAAAAGAAGGAAAGAGTATGGTCAGCATTTAGTAAGGCCTTAACAGATGAGAAATTGAACCTACAGGACTTTCACAAGGACATTCCTGGCAGAAAGAGCAGCCTGGAAAAAGGGAGGGAGCAGGGGAGTGCACATTTATGGCAAGTATGTGCTCTACTACTAGCCAAAAGTTTGGTGGTTCGAATCCACCCAGAGGTACCTCAGAAGATAGGCATGGCAGTCTGTTTCCAAAAGGTCACAGCCTTGATAATGCCATGGAGCAGTTCTACTCTGCACACATGAGGTCACATATGTCGGAATCAATTAGGCAACTAACAACCACAACAGCATAGCTCAGTCAGTTTGTTTGGAGCACAGGCTTCAGGTCATAAAGGGCTTCAAATGAAAAGAGGATTAAACAGTTCTCCATAATGCTAGAACCTGCTTAAGGTGCTACAGCAGAGGAGGGCCATGATGGGAACTGTGCCATATAATGATATGCTGCTAGTTGAAGGGCACATATGGACTAGAGTGGAAAATGAAGACACAAAGACTAGTCCAACAACTGTTGAAACTCTCAGGTGAGGAATGGCAAGGTCCTGAACTAGGGCAGTGGTAATGGAAATGCAGAATGGAATAATCAACCTGAAACTATGTAATACTGCTTACTCCGTGCCAGATACAGGGCTTCAAGTTTCACTTGAATTATTTTATTTAATCCTTATTACAAGTCCATGAGAATTCTATTATTATCATCTCCATTTAACAGATAAGGGAACTGAGGCTGAGGTTAGATGACAGCCCCTGGGACAACAGAAGTTCAGGCTTGCAAGCAAGAAAACGATGAGAATGTTTGTAACTACAGAGATCATTTAACTAAACTTTTTATGGAACATTCAGGGTTGAACTTGAAAGATGAAGGAGCCAGGATAGCTTTTAATTCTATTTTTATAGGAGGACTACACCCCTAAATTAGCTGACCTATTTAAGTGACATCAGTTAAATTGGGAGAATGTTGAAACTTCACAATTGACCACCTTAGCTTATAAGTTAGCCCAAACCTTAGAACAAAAGGCTAAATAAACTGAAGTGAAAAATGAAGGCTTGACAAAACAAATGTATGTCTTTACAGTTACAACAATTACAATCTCTTGGATACAATCAGAGATCTAAACCTCAATTTGGGAACAGGTTAAGAGTTCCCCAGTCTGGAGTCCCTGAGATTTGCTATTATTATAAGAAGTGTGGCCATTTTAAGAAGGACTGTCTTAAATTAAAAAATAAATCTGGTGTTTTGGCATCATCTCCACCCAAGCCTAAATGAAGGGACTCTGGGAATACATTAAAGGCTTTCGCAGCAGTGGCTCTAAATTCTCAAAGGGAAACAATCCTTCAAATGAATAGGGAACATGCAAATTCTTAATTGATATGGGGGCCACACTGTACACAATTAACTCCACCAGTTTTCAAAAGCCTCTACCCCAGAGTAACAAAACCTCTAAGGTTGTGGGGTTTCAAATCATGAACAGATTTTAACTCATTCACAGCCAGTAGCTGTTTCTTTAGGATCTATTGAGGATGTGCATTCATTTTTGTTGAGTTCACAAACTCCTGTTAATTTACTAGGAAGAGACTTTTTTATCAAAACAGAATTGTCACATTAAATTTTCTGATCAAGGAGAAATTATCTTAGATCTTCCTGATCCTTCTAAACAGTTAGACTCTGAGGAGGTCTTATACCACCTTCAGGCCCTTGCCTTCCCTTTGAAGGTTTCTAAGTCCCAAGAAACTATGTCACCTTTAGATTGTCTTTCTACTGTTCCAGAAGTTTTATGGGCCAGGTCATCCACAGATGTGGCCAGGTTCTGTCAGCAGAAACTATTAAAGTCCAGATTAATGAATTTAAACCTTTACTCAGAATCTCTCAATACCCTTTAAAATGAGAGGCCAGAGATGGATTGGCCCCATAATTCAAGATTTCCTGGCCAAAGGGCTCATTCTTCCTTGCACTAGCCCATGCAACATTCCTGTATTTCCAGTAAAGAAACCCAGTGGCTGTGGTTGGCAATTTGTACAAGATTTAAGGGCACTTAACCATATTGTTATCCCAAGATTCCCTGTTGTGCTTAATCTCAATCTATTTTCGTCTAACATACCCCCATATGTAACTTATTATACAGTAATAGATTTATGCGGTGCTTTTTTCAGTATTCCAGTGCATTCAGACTGTATATGTTTGCATTCACCTGGGATAATCAGCAATATAAGTGGAATGTCATGCCCCAAGGATTTACTGAATTTCTCACTTATTTTTCTCAGATTTTGCATGCTGATTTGCAGCCCCTGCAGTTTGCAAAGGGAGCTACATTATTACAGTATGTAGATGATCTTTTAGTCTGAAATTCATTGCAAGTCTGCATAGAGGATAGTGTTTTGCTGTTACAACATTTGGCCATTAGGGGGCATAAAATGTCCAGAGAAAAGTTGCAGATAGCTTTACCAGCAGTGAAATATTTAGGGCACATGATCTCTGCACAAGGAGTTTCCATAGACCCCCCCCAAGAGGAAGGATGCCATTATGGCTTTCCCTATCCCCATGACAAAGAAGCAGTTGAGAGGATTTCTAGGTCTCTGCAGTTACTGCCGCACATGGATTCCTAATTTTTCATTAATGGCCTAACCTTTATACCAGTTTTTAAAGAGACCTGTACTCAACACTTTTCAATTATCAGCAGAAGGCATCTAAGCTGTCTCTAAGTTAAAGGAGTCCCTAGTCACTATCCTAACCTTAGGTTTTCCTAATTATAATTTATATTTTTCATTATATACTCTAGAGACTGCTGGGAATGCCTTGGCAGTTCTTACTGAAAACCACAGAGGTCAGCAGCAACCTGCTGGTTACTAGAGGCTACAGTTAGACCCAGTTGGTCATGGATATCCTCCTTGCCTTAGAGCAATTGCGGTGGCAGTTAGATTAGTGGAAGCTATATCAAACGTAATGCTTGGGAACTTTCTAGATGTTTATATTACCCATGCAGTATTAGCTATCTTAAATCCTGCTGTAACTCAACACCTCTCTGCCAGCAGAATAACCTCATATGAGGTTCTTCTTTTGGCTGCCCCCAAAGTCCAGTTAAAGGCAGTTAACTCCATGAACGATGCAACTTTATTGCCTCTTCCAGAAGATGATGATACTACTTCCAACAACTGTGTTGATTTAACAGTCCAACTGTTAACTCCCAGGCAAGGCTTACAAGAAACCCCTCTCCCCAATCCCTTTATGGATCTTTTTGTTGATGCATCTTATCTTAAGCCAGATCCTTCTAGTTCTCATTACCAGAGAGGACATGATGTCATGACATCCACTGAGATCTTAGAAAGTAGCATCCTTCCTGAAGTTACTTAAGCCCAGAAAGCTGAATTAATTGCACTCACCAGGGCTTGCAAACTGGCTTCTGGACAGTCAGTAACCATTTATGTGGCTCAAGGTATGGTTTCAGAGTCGTTTATGATTTCAGGGTGTTATGGAAGCAAAAAGGGTTCCTAACATCTTCTGGGGCCCAAATTAAAAATGGCCCCTTAGTTGCTGACCTCTTAGAAGCCCTTATGCTGACCTCAGAAATAGCAGTAGTTAAAATACAAGCTTATCAACCAAAGGATCTATCCCAAACTGAAGAGGTTAAAAGCAATAATATGGCAGATGCCATGGCCAAGTAAGCAGCTTCTGGCTCCCTCCAAAATCAGGTCCCAAAGGAGGAATATTTTGACCAAGATTCTGATGCTCGAGTAATTATGGCCTCCTTAGTCACTTACTTAAAGTTGACCCCAGATGACAGTCACCTCCTGGACTTAGTCTGGGTGTATTCAAAACCCTATTAATGGTCTGTGGACTGGACAAAATCAGAGGTTGATCCTTCCAAGGTGTTTGTATGTTCCTATGGTCAAGGCTTTATTAATCATTTATGGACCTATGGAAATTGATGATCTGACCCATAGTTTGAATCAACATTTTTGGACAACTTTCTTAGTAACCGTAGCTTATGTGCCTAACTATGATTTTGAGAATCTTCCCAAAACTCCAATATTTGACTCTCTCCCATTAACCCAAGCTCCTGTGGCTCAAAAGGTAGCGTATGGTCCCTGTAAAGCCTGTTCACCATATGAGTCAGCAGTTACTGAGGATTTGTTAGTTGAGGAAATTACTCCTACAAAAACTATCTGGCATTGCCTCAGAAGCCATCAGATTATGGCTCCAAAAAGTGAGAAGCATATGTGGAAACAAGAGCTCTGTTGACCAAACTGGGACACAGATTATTGGGAGGGGCCACCCCCAGATAGAAAGTTGGTGATGCCTAAATCTTTGCACCTTCCACTGATTCAAGATATTCATAAACATAACCATGTAGGCTGAGATAAATTGGTGGAAATAGCAAACAAATTCCATTGGGGACATTTTTGGGAGGCAGCAGACCATATAGCAAGACAATTCACTATCAGTTCTCAGTTCAATCCAGGCAAACCTTACCAAACCTCTCCAGGTCAATATCGTTTGCCGACTGGCCTTATGCTTGAATGGCAAATTGAACTTGTCCAGACGACTCCTTCTTGTGGCTATAAATATGTTCTTATTATAGTTTGTAGATTTTCACTTTGGGTTGAAGCTTTCTCCAGCAGACGTGCAACTGCCAGCTTTGTAGCTAAGAAACTTTTAGAAAATATTATCCAAATTTGGGTTGTCCCTGAGACTCTTTATAGTGATCGGGGGTACTTATTTTACTGGCCAACTTATTAAAGAATTTGCTCAATTTTTCCAAGTTTTCAAAGGCTTCTTTGTCCTTATTATCCCCAGTTTTCAGGACTGGTAGAAAAAGTTAATAGTATTATTAAAACTCAATTAGCAAAACTAACTTCTTCTTTTGACATATCTTGAGACCAGTTCTCCCTTTGGTTTTATAAACCTTAAGGGATACTCCCTTTGGGCCCCATAAATTGACCCCTTTTGAAATTGTTACTGGGAAGCCCATGAATCTGATGTACGTTCAGCTTTTATTGATTCTAATCTCTTACAAACTAGTTTGCTGAAATACTGTCAGGCTTTGCTTCATTATGCCAATGAAATGCCTCTATGATAAAAGAAGCTTTTGATAATCAGACGCAGAAGCAGATTAAGGCACCTGATGTCATTCCTGGGGATGATGTTTATTGGAAAAGACATCAGCTAAAGTATTCTCTCGAACATAAGTGGAAGGGGCTCTACTTAGTCCTTTTAACGAACACCTGTGCTGCTAAATTACAAAGGATTAAAGCTTAGATCCACCTGTCCCAGTTGAATAAAGCTTATGTGGACCCTACCTGGACTGTTCAGCCAACTGAAGTACTTAAACTAAAGTTTAGGCAGGGTCCTGGATGAGAAGCAGATGACAACAGGAGTGAACCATCTACCCAAGATCATGGAACAAGATTATGCAAGTAGCTGAAACATTTGGACTTTGTGGTATATACTTTTATCATTAGCCTCTTTGTATTTACTATATACACTTAGGACTGTTGTTTGGTATACATTTATGCAACTCCTGGAAATATTTTGATTTAGTCTAGTAATTACTGGTGTACTCATTATTGTTGAATGTTTGGTGTATCATTCTTTCTTATTTTTTGTGTTTTAATTATGATCCCTATTATTGTTTTAATCCTATTATTGCCTCCTTTTTCTAATACTTGACAAGAAAATGATTTTATCAAATTAACTCAATGAGTAGCCAGTGCTAGCAATTTAACTGAATGCTTGATATGTCATTCTTCTCCTCAGTCTACACAAGATCATACTGATCCTTTTCCTGTACCAGTATTAGATTATAAGCTGGTACCTAATTTTACTATTGATTTTGAAAAATCATTTAAGCAGGCTATTTGTGTCAAATTATGGCTATCTCCAGAATTTTCCACTTATCCATCAGCTCCCTGTTTCAGTCTTACCCATGGGTGCTTAGAATGTTTTATTCCATCCAGTACATGCAATTTTTTTTAATGAATGACACTCAGTATTATCCCACAGTAGCAGATAACTGAGTTAGAAATAATCCAAATTTCCTGGTTTGTGCCCAACACCTGGATTCACTAGACTTTGGAGGAATATCCATTTGTAATGACTCATTAACTGCAAACTGGCTTGAGAGGGTCAATCAGTCCATCTCATTTCCTAATATTCAGATCAAGATAGTTATATTATGTGCCCCATCTGGATATGTCTTTTTATGTGGAGGATCAGCGTACTTTAGGAATAAGATTATTCACCCTATACTTGTACTTTTCCATGCTTAAATGATTAGAATATGCTAGGGACCTGAGGAGCTCCCATGAGTATCCATTCATGCAATGACAGTGCACTACAGAACAGTGATTTAAA
This sequence comes from Dugong dugon, assembly GCA_030035585.1. Lineage (NCBI taxonomy): Eukaryota > Metazoa > Chordata > Mammalia > Sirenia > Dugongidae > Dugong > Dugong dugon. Next base: position 87,389,953 of record CM057474.1, on the reverse strand, counting down.
AACTAATATATATGAAGAATAGAGAACTTGTCCTCTCAAATAATCCTATAGCTGATACCCCAGGATGAGCATGGTCCTTTTTATATGCTACTGTGCCATGGTTTGGGATTGTGCAATTAGAACAGTCCATTCACAATATATCTGCCACTATGGCTCAAATTGCTGATGATATGGACAATGGAATTGCTGCACAATAAAAATCTTTAGAATCTTTGGCAAAGGTACTATTGGACAGTAGAGTAGTTCTGGACTTCCTTCTAGCCCAGTAAGGAGGAGCATGTGCCATTGCCAACACCTTATGTTGCTCTTGGATTACCACCAGCGGAGAAGTTGAACAGAGTATTTCTAAGATCCATTAAAAAGCTGTTTGGTTACATTCTATACCCGCTATGACTTTACCGTCCTTTTTTTATATCTTCAGTGGATTACCCAGTAGTGTAGATTCTTGGTTATGGTCCCTGTTTCAAACTGAGTTAATAATAATAATAATGTTTATTATTATAATTATAAAATGTACATCTACTGTAGGAACTGGAAACCCTGCTTCATCTCATGCTTAGAGAATTATGTATATCAACAATGCATTCAATAATCCAAACTAAAGAAGCTTCATGACTTAGATTGTTGTTGTTGTTGTTAGGTACCATCGAGTTGGGTCCAACTCATAGTGACCCTATGTACAACAGAACAAAACACTGCCTGGTTCTGTGCCATCCTCTTAATCGTTGTTATGCTTGAGCCCATTGTTGCAGCCACTATGTCAATCCATCTAGTTGAGGGTCTTCCTCTTTATAGGTCAGGCTGTTCTTCTAATTTGGCTACATCCTATCCATTCCACACACCAAGATCACTAAAAATGGCTGCTCAGCAATAGCATGGTGAATAAAATTGAAGCTGCCTAACTGCCAGAAAAACCTTGCAGAAGATGAGTTACTCCTTTGTGGGTGTCATGAGACCAGCTCACCCTGAAGATGAGAGCTCCCCTATAGTAAGGTGAAAACACATAGTAGTGCATGGCCACTTCTATCATGTGGCACCTGGGGATTTAAATGCTTGCTGGCTCAAGTGGCCATTAAGGAGTAGTAAAACTCACGACAATTTGAAGTCAAGTCCATGCAGAAGAAACTAATTCTTAAGTTGACCAAAGGATGTTCTTCAAAATCCTTGATAAAAAGGAGGGAATGATAAGTGATATATAATAAAAACAGGGACATCTGAGCTATTTGTAAAATGACTGAGCTAACTCTTAAGAGCTCTATTCACCCTCACCTAGATTTTAACTGTGTTACCTAGGATTTCCATGTAAACTTTCCCCTAGATTCTACCTTTGTTGCCTAGGAACCCACCTATTATCATTAAAGAAATGAGTTTCTTTGTGGTCAGTTAAGGAATGTGAATGCCTCTTTTATCTCAGTCTCCTCCAGTTTTCTGATGCACTGGGCAAAGTAATATATCATGGAAAATCTTTGTTTCCAATCTCCTCCATAGATCTAATGCTCTGAGGAAGGTAATTGTTAACAAATCATTCCTGAAAATATCCAACATGTCATGGCTTTGTAACTGACATGAAACCCCTCCTGACCCCATGTCTTACAATTATGTCTTTTAGTCTGTCAATGTATTCCAGCTGTGTTCATGTAACCAATAATGTTAAAAATTATGCTTTACTTTGTCCTGCCTTTGACTGACCTTAATTATTGGAAACCAATCAGAATAGTCTAATTTTATTTTCCTCCTTTAGCACTATAATTACTTATAACTTGCATTCTTTCTCTGTGAGCTTCAGCCTCAGATTTTGTGATCTCCCATTGCAATGTACTTCGGCTTTAATAAATCTTGATTTTTTTTCAATGGAGTTGGAGTGTCTTTTCTCTAGAACAGTTAAATGCATGGATGAGAGTCAACTCTCAGTTGATTGGGTGATTGCGGAGACCATCCTCCAGGCTGGCAAGTCCCCAATTTGTGAGTCAGATGACAGGTTGATGACCTCCACTTGATCACCTGGTTGTAGGGACTGACAAACCCAAAACCTGCAGGTCAGGTGACAGGCTGGAGGCTCATGCTGGCTTATGTCCCAGGTTCTGGGGTCAGACACCAAGAAGATTGCAGGATTGGAAAGAGAGTGAGTTTTGCCAGAACATTTGTTTATAGCATGGATGCAGGCCACACCCTCAAGGAAACTCCTTTTCCAAGTGATTGACTACTTACATCAGATCACAAAATGAGAGGTCTGCCTAACTATTGAGAATTATAGCCTAGCCAAGTTGTCACATAACATTAACCATCACACACCCTTTTTCAGAAAAAGAGCCAGTGGCTAAATTTGTCAGGTCACAGCATGTCCCCATTATCTATCCTTCAGCATAATTTTAGCCACCATAGGGAGGAAATGGGGAAGGGGGGCAGTAAGGATGAAACTATTATGAGGTTTTTATAAACTCTAGGGTGGAACTTTTTTAAAAGAAATTACTTTTTTTCTAAAACAGAAATTATTCTTACCTTTTGTAGTGGCTCAGGCCTTCCTCAAGCACCTTTCTTATAAATTTTAACATTAGCATCCTTGGTGCTGCTTAACTGCAGGTAATGTGTTTTTTAAAGCACGTTCTTCTCCTAGAGCTCATTAAAAGCTCTCACTCGACTAATGATTTCTGAGCCTCAAGTTAGACTTATTAGTGCACAAGGAGCAGTAGATGCCTAAATGTCAGGTCTGTTTACTGGCTGCAGAAGCTGCTGCTGGAGAGGCATTTGTCTTAAATGGGCCATGCTGACTGTGGCTAGCTAATGTAATTCTTCCTGATGGGAAATGGTCTTCGTGAACTTAAAACTATTTATTCCAACCGAGCTTCTGCAGAGAGAATTTCACTCTGGACCATGCAACTTTCCAGTGTGGCTTTCACTGAAGAAGATATTACAGGTGTTGTCTCTGAGTCTTCCTTCAGGTCAGAAGCTCCTCCAGGGTAGGCATTAAACCTGTGTTTTATTTATTATTGTATTTTCTGTCCAATGAAGTTTTTTATGATTTAGGCTTGCCTCTGTACTCTTCTTTCAGTCATCTGTTTCTTTTTAATCAATGTTTGAAAATCTTAAGAGTTAACAATTCTCAGTTTGAGTACCTCTCAGCTCCATTTCCACTCCTTTTACTTTGGGTTCAGGCCACCATCATCTTTCAACTGGATTCTTCAGCAGCCTTCTAATTAGTGTCATCCCCCTCCATCCATTCTCCATGCTACAAGAGATGTCAAAATGGAAGTGAATCTTGCCACACTATTGCTTATAATGCTTTATGATTCCCCTTTGCCATCTCTTACCATAGAATAAAAATAAATCTAAACTTCTGAGCTTGCATTCAAGGCCCTTTTGAACTTGCCCCAATATTTTCTGGCCTCATTTCTCACTCAATATCTCTAGGCAAACTAAGGTCTGATCAAGACAGACTCTTTTTCATTCCCAGGATAGTCCATCCACTTTCCTTCTTATTGCATGGTTTTTCCTGAGCCTCTAATATGCTTCCTGCCCTTTCAGTAGTCTTCTTATGGATTGTCAAAATTCTACTCCTTGTTTATGACTCTGTGAAAATGCTTCCAACATCCCCAAATCCCTTTCTCCATCTCCTTTGCTTAAATCATTCAGTCTATCCTGTGTTCCACCACTACACACTATTTGTTCTGCTAAAGCCGGTATGAAAGTAGCAGAACATAAGGGTTAAAAGCTCAAATCTGGAGGTTGCCTGAGGGGTATGAACCCAGACTGCCACTCACTGGTCATGTGACCTTGAGCAAATTACTTTTTGATCTTGTCTCTCTTGGTTTCTTCATCTGTAAAATGGGAATAATTGTCTTGGAATAGAAAGTAATCTATAAGCATCTCTCCAATTAAAAAAAAAAATCAGCAGATGAGGCAGTGAAAGGGGAATGGAATTTTGAGTCAGGCAAACTCAAAACCCCGATTCTATCAGTTCTTTCTCCATGACTTTATATAATTCAGCTAATCTCATACCTACGTTGCACAAAGTCATCACTGCCACTTGGGTCCAAGCTACCATCGTCTCTTATCCAAACTGTAGAAGTAGCCCCTTAAGTAATTTCCAAAAGCCTTCCCTGCCTCCTCAAAATTCAGTCTCAACACAGCTATAAGAGTGTGCCCTTATTAAGTAATAAAAGTGTGTCCTTTTAAAATATAACACATATTATGTCACTCCTCTGCTCAAATGCTGTCTTAGTTATCTAGTGTTACTATAACAGAAATACCAAAAGTGGATGACTTCAACAAAGAGAAATTTATTCTCTCACAGTCTGGTAGGCTACAAGTCCAAATTCAGGGCATCAGCTCCAGGGGACTTCTTTCTCTTCTCTGTTGGCTCTGGAGGAAAGTCCTTGTCATCAATCTTCCCCTGGTCTAGGAGCTTTTTAATGCAGGGACCCCAGGTCCAAAGAACACTCACTCCTGGCTTTGCTTTCTTGATGGTATGTGGTTCCCCACTCTGTGCTTGCTTTCCTTTCTTTTTATCTCTTGTAAGATAAAAAGTGATGGAGGGCACACCCCAGGGAAGCTCCCTTTACATTGGATCAGGGATGTGACCTGAGTAAGGGTGTTACATCCTACCCTAATCCTCTTTAACATAACTTAATCTTGCCGCATTAACCACAGGCAGAGGTTAAGATTTACAACACATAGGAAAATTACATCAATCACAAAATGGAGGTCAACCACACAATACTGGGAATCATGGCCCAACCAAGTTGACACACATTTTTGGGGGACACAGTTCAATCCATGACAAATGCCTTCCTTCTCATCTAGGGTCTAATCAAATCATTACCATGACCTAAAACTTCTGGCTTCCCCAATTGTCTCTCTGACCCCAGTTTCTGCTTCTCTCTCTCTCTCACTCACTGCTCCAGCTCCTGGAACACCCAGGCACACTCTTGTCTCAGGGCTTCTTCATTTGCTGTACTTGGTCAAATAAAAACAAATTTATACCCAACTAAGATGAGACTTTATTAAAAAAAGACTATTGCAATACAGGGAACACTTTGATCTCAAAATCTGCAAGCATATCAAAATCAAACAGAAAAGGCTTTTTGAAAAAAAAATGGGGAGAAGTAAGCAGGTCTGGTAGGAACTTTGTGGAGAGGATGGCAAGAGGGTGGGATGAGCAGGTGTCAAAATTGGGGGACTCTGGCAGGAAGCGTTTCACTCTGTGTTTGGCTGATTGTCAGAATGAGCTGTTCAGAGGGCATGTTCTGCACCTTAGTGATTTAGTGCTTCCTCCAACTGGGGGCAAGCCAAAGTTTAGTGGCTAAGTCGTGAGCAATTGTGAGCATTTGGCCAGCCCTTCCATCTGGGAACATGCTTCTCCCAAATATCTAAATGGCTCATCCTTTGTTTAATGTCAGCTTCTCAGTGAGCCCTTTCCGGAGCAACATATTTAAACTCCCATAATTGGGAACCAACCCCAAAATGTAAAACCTTTAGTGGAGGTCTCATATTAACTTGAGTTCTCAAGGTGTCAGCTACAGCTTTCAGTCCAGGTTTACAGAGAAAGGGCACTGATCTCCTGAATCACTGATTGTTGGTTCTCAAAGTGTGTTCTCAGATGAGCAGCATCAGCCTCACCTGGGAACCCCAACCCAGACCTACAGTATCAGAAACTCTGGGGATGGGGCCCAGAAACATGTATTGTAATAAACTCTCTGGGTTGTATGTGTCCCTGGGTGGTGCAAACAGTTGACGCACTCAGCTGCTAATGTTGGAGGTTTGAGTCCATCCAGAGGCTCCTCAGAAGAAATCAGCCATTGAAAACCCTATGAAGCACAGTTCTACTCTGACAACATGTAGGCACCACGAGTCAGAATCTACTTCACAGCAACTAGTTTGGTGTTTTTGGTTCTCTGGGTGGTGATGATGCTTCATCAAGTTTGAGAACCACCATGGAGAGAATTTCTAATATTTCTTTCAGTTCTGACCGCCTATAGATTAATTACAATTCCTCCATTCACAGTCACTGAAAACTGGAACATCTCATTTGAGGACAATTCTAAACGGTTGGAGGGGGTAGTAATAAATTATTCAAGAAACTGGAAATGGAAATGAAATGTACCCAATTGAAGGAGGGAGTAAAGATACATGAGGTCTCTATGAGTTGGAATAAACAGCAACAGGTTTTTGGCTTTGGCAACAATGGTGTTAGGGAAAAAAAAACCACACACACATACATGATTTTCCCTAGTTCTTCCAATTCTCATAAAAAAAGAAGCCTCGTATGGATTATTTTGTGGTTGTAAAATTTTATTGATAATTTTTATTTCTATATTTACATGTTAGCAACGCCCATGGAAGCAACAGTTGAGAAATCAAACGACATACTGCATTGGGCAAATCTGCTGCAAAAGACCTCTGTAAAGTGTTGAAAAGCAAAGATGTCACTTTGAGGACTAAGGTGCACCTGACCCAAGCCTTGATATTTTCAATTGCTTCATATGCATGTGAAGGCTGGACAATGAATAAGGAAAACTGAAGAAGAATTGACACCTTTGAATTATGGTTTTGGCAAAGAATATTATACCATGGACTGCCAGAAGAACAAACACGTCTGTTTTGGAAGAAGTATAGCCAGAATGGTCCTTAGAAGCAAGGAAGGCCAGACTTCGCTTCATGTACTTTGGCCGTGTTATCAGGAGGGACCAGTCCCTGGAGAAGGACATCGTGCTTGGTAAGGTAGAGTGTCAGTGAAAAAGAGGAAGACCCTGGATGAGATGGATTGACACAGTGCCTGCAACAATGTGAGGATGGCACAGGACCAGGCAGTGTTTTTTCTGTTGTACACAGGGTGGCTATGAGTCAGAACTGACTCTACAGTAACTAACAACAGCAACAAGAAATATTAAATCCTGAGACTTTAAAAAAAAAACTATCTTAGGCTGAGTTCTGTAGAGAAGCAAAACCAATAAAGAGAAATTCTATATCAAGAAAATGGCTCACACAGTTTTTAGGGGCTGTAAGTTCCAAGTCTGTGAGGCAGGGAAGAAAATTCTCCTGATTCACGTAGTCGCAGGGGCTGGTGAACTCAAGATTAGCAGCTGGAAAGCAGTGTTGCCACAGGCTGTGAAGATGGACGATTGGCAGCAAGACGCTGGCAAGCTGCTAGCCCAATCCCAAGAACTGGAGGCCAGACAAACGGGAGCCAGCTGCAGGATCTGGAACAAACAAGAGCCCCAGCAAGGTGAGCAAGAAGTAGACTGGGTGTATGTGTTTCTGTGTGTGTGTGTGTGTGTGTGTGTGTGTGTGTGTGCAGGATGAAGACTTAGGGTATCAAATTTCAACAGGGAAGTGATCACAACATTATATAGCTGCCAAAACACTGAGAATCATGGCCCAGCCAAGCTGACACACAATCTTAACCATCACAAAAACCTTTCCCATTCAGCAATGGAATTTTTTTTTCTTTTGGGCAAGAATAATGAGGAATTTTACTGAAAAGTAAAACTCAATTTAGCATTTCTCTCCTAGTATAAATATATGTGGACAAACTAAAAAGCACAAGAGGGGCTGAAGGTAGCCCCAAGCAGCAAGGTTACTTCTTGGCAAGCTGAGGTTGCCTAGCAGATGCCATTGCCAAACAAAAGGCTTAAATTCTGTTTCTCCCCTGTATCTTTATTATTAAATACTTTAGATGTATAAAAAGGTATAGAGGACAAATAAAGTATCTGTGAACACAATGCCCACTTAAGAAGTAAACAATTACGTATACCAAAAATAGATATTTAAAGGGTCTAAATGTTCTATTAAGGAGTGGTAATGCAACAGCTAAGCGCTTGACTGCTAACTGAAAGGTTAGTGGTTTGAACTCACCCAGTGGCTCTATAAGAGAAAGACCTGGCAATCTGCTCTCATAAAGATTTCAGCCTAGAAAATCTCATTGGGAAGTTCTACTCTGTCACATGGGATTGCAATGAGTCGAAAATCAACTCAAGGGCACCTAACAACAAAAACAAAGGTTCTATGCATTCAAAATGCTGCCTGACTGTTGAAATTGTAAAAAAAAGTGCACAACACACAAATAAATGTCCATTCCCTTCTGTTGCCTTCCTTGAAAAATTGTGTAAACAAACTCTGTGGGTAGTGGGTCTTCCAAACAGAAAGACTTATTTGTGGGTAAGTTTGGCAGTGGTGAAATTCTTCAGGGAATAAAACAATTATCGCTGTTGTACTCTTCAAATAAAGTAATGTGTTCATATGGGAAGCTTATTTTCCCCTTTTATAAATAAAGATTTTATACAAAAAAATATTTTGGACAGTTCCCAGGGATAATTCCACTATTTAAGTACAGTATCACAGATTCTAAAGGTGGAGAATGGCTTATAATTAACTCTGCTGATTGTCAAGGTTTTTGTAAGCTCGTCTTTTAGTTCAAACATGGAGAAAAACGTGTCCATGTGAGCCTGTAGAGAAAGCTGACGCTAAGATGGGGAAAGGCACTTCTCCAAGGTTACAGAGTTGAGGCTATACCTAGGCTTCCTGAATCCTAGGTCAGTGGTCATTTCCTGTTTTTCACACATCTAAGATGGAAGGCATCTTCTCACCCCAAAACCTGTTTGTCCAACTGTATTCCAGAACTCGTAAGTGACACCACAATATACTAAAGCCTGTCTGCACTATAGAGTCATCTGGGGAAGATATAATTAAATAGAAGATGATAAGATAAAATAAAAAGCATGAGTACCACCCAAGAGATTTTTACTTATTTTGATCTGGAGTGAGACTCCACACTGCCTCTGTGTAAATGTCTTATAAACCAAAACCAAACTCTTTGCCATCGAGTCGATTCTGACTCATAACGACCCTACAGGACAGAGTAGAACTGCCTTATAGGGTTTCCAAGGAACGGCTGGTGGATTTGAACTGCTATCCTTTTGGTTAGCAACCCAGTTCTTGACCACTGTGCCACCAGGACTCCAAATGTCTTATAGAGTTCTGTAAATTAACATGTACAAACCATGTTAATTTATACCTTCATTTATACCTCCTCAATCAAAACAAACCTTAGTAAACCCTGCTCTGATCCGAATGTTTTACACCTCAGTAAATGGTACCACAATGCACCAGGATGCTCGGCCCCAAATCTAGGATTTATCCTTGATTCCTCTCTTTCCCTTCCATCTACATCTAATTCATCAGCTTGTGTCAGATATTGGGTAAATGTTTGTTAAATTAATAAACGCACACATTTACTATGTGAGGCCCAATGTGGGTTCTTATTTGGAAGGGTAAGATTTTTAAAGTGATAGATAGTTAGACAGACAGACAGATAGAGACAGAGACATAAAAAAAAACCTTACCTTCAAGTCATCTCTGACTCACGGCGATGCCATGTGTGTCAGAGTAGAACTGTGCTCCATAGGGTTTTCAATGGCTGATTTTTCAGAAGTAGATCACTAGGCCTTTCTTCCGAGGCACCTCTGTGTGGACTTGAACTTCCAAACTTTTGGTTAGCAGTGGAGCGTGTTAACTGTTTGTGCCACTCAGAGACTCCAGATACAGATACACATACAGAGATAGAGATACATGAAGCAGATATAGAGATACAGATACAGACATAGATATAAATATATTCATTCTCTACTGCTTCTTCTGTCCTTCCTGTATGTCTTTGAGGGCTCAGAGCTCCCCTCTGAGAGAGTCAGGCTCCAGGCGCTCTGCTCAGCCCCATTGCTCTGTATAGCACCCTTATGAAATGTTGGGCTCTTGCAAGCACTCACATTTTTCAGTTTTGTTCTTCCCACCCATCTCTCCTGCCTTTCTAATCATTGACTCATATACCACCGTTAATTTGTGTGGCCCTGAGGAGAATTCCCTGCTCCAGAAAGAGCTGACAGAGAAAGATAGTTTAAAGCAATAATCTCTACCACTTTTTAGCCAAGCAAGCAATAAATGGCTGCCAAGCTGGATTAAACAGACAAGTCAAGCAGAGGCCTCTAATCAGCCATGAATGCTATCTATCTGGATTGTACTGCCACAAAGGAACAGTGACTCTCTGACCTGCCACCCTACAGCCTCCTTTGCAGGTGTGTGAATAGACTTTGCAGGGCCAAGGCTGGGACCACATGTATTAGGAAGAGTCCATGGCTGCTTAGCAACTGAAAAGTCAGAAGCAGTTGAAGGAGTTTTTTTCTGATGATCACATGATCACGTGGCAGGTACAGTGTTTCAAAGTTTGGGCTTTGTATTTTTCTAAGAAATAAAAAGATTCTAGAACTGTGCTGTCAAATAGCAATAAGCATGAGCCACGTACATAATTTCAAATTCTCTAATAGTCACATTGAAAAATAGTAAGAACAAGTGAAATTAGTTTTAATAATATATTTTATTTGTCCCAATATATCAAAATTATCATTTCCACATGTAAAAAATGTAAAAGATCATTAATGAGATATTTTACATTCTTTTTTCATACTAAATCTTCAAAATCCAGTGTTTATTTTGCCCTTATAGTACATCCCAGTTTGGATGCTGAATTTTCAATCGTTTAAATGAAATGTAGTTATACCAAAATAGGTTATATTAGATGGAAAAATATTTTAAATTAAAATTAAATAAAATTTAAAAATCAGTTTTTCAGTCACGGTACCCACATTTCAAATTGTCAATAGCCACACGTGGTTTGTGGCCACCATATTAAACAGCACATGGCCAGAGGCTTGAATCTGACTTTTACTCTTTTTATAACATCTGAAGCACCTTACAAAGTACTCAGTTTTCATTAAATGTTATTGACTGGTGTCTTAGTTATCTAGTGCTGCCATAACAGAAATACCACAAGTGGATGGTTTTAACGAAGAGAAGTTTATTTCCTTACAGTAAAGTAGGCTAAAAGTCCAAATTCAAGGTGTCAGCTCCAGGGGAAGGCTTTCTCTCTCTCTCTCGGCCTTCTCATCAGTGTTCCCCAAACTAGGAGCTTCTGGGTGCAGGGACCCCAATCCAAAGGATGCACTCTGCTCCCGGCACTGCTTTCTTGATGGTATGAGGTCCCCCTGTCTCTCTGCTCACTTCTGTCTTTTATATCTCAAGAGATTGCCTCAGGACACAATCCAGTCTTGTAGATCCGGTCCTGCCTTACTAACACAACTGCCACCCATCCTCTCTCATTAACATCATAGAGGCAGGTTTACAACATACAGGAAAATCACACAGTACTGGGAATCATGGCCTAGCCAAATTGATACACACATTTTTGGGAGGACATAATTCAAACCATGACAACTGGCTATTTCCTAATAAAAGAATAAAATTATTATCTAACAAAACTCTATGGTTAATCCATTGAGGAACTGCCAGACTGTTTTCCAAAGTGGCTAGACTTTTTTACGTTCCAACCACAGTCCATTTTCTCTAAATCCTTGTCAACACTTGGAATTATCTGGCATTTTCATTCTAGTCATCTTAATGGGTGTGAAGATGTATCTCAGTGGTTGTGATTTGCAATTTACCTGATGACTAACAATGTCAGATATCTTTTCATATGCTTATTGGCCATTTGTATGTCTTCTTTGGAAAGATCTCTGTTGATCATTTGCTGTTTTTTTTTTAACTTAGTTATTTGTCTTATTATTAAGTTGTAAGAGTTCTTTAAAGGAGCCCTGGTGACACAGTGGTTAAGTGCTTGACTGCTAACCGAAAGGTCAGTAGTTCGAATCCACCAGCTGCTCCACAGAAGAAAGATGTGACAGTAAAGATCCATAAAGATTTACAGCCTTGGAAACACTATAGGGCAGTTCTACTCTATTCTACAAGGTCGCTATGAGTCAGAATTGACTTGATGACGTGAGTATGTGTGTAAGAGTTCTTTATATATTCTAGATACAAGCTTCTTATCAGGTATAAGATTTTCAAACATATCTACAGAGTTTGGGTTGTATTTTTACATTCTTGGTAGTGTCCTTTGAAGCACATAGTTTTTAATTTTGATTAAGTCCAGTTTATCTATTTTTGCTTTTGTTGCTTGTGCTTTGGTCATATCTAAGAAGCCATTGTTATATCCAGGGTCAGGAGGGTTTACCCCTATGCTTTTGTCTAAGAGTTTTATAGTTTTAGCTCTTGCATTTAGGTCTTTAATCCACTTTAAGTTAATTTTTGTATGTGGTATAAGGTAGAGTCCACCTTCAGTCTTTTGCATGTTGCTATCCAGTTGTCTGGGAACTGTTTGTTGAAAAGAGAATGGTCTTGACCCCCTTGTCAAAATTCAGTCAGTCATAGACACATGGTTTTATTGATGGACTCTCAACTCTATTCCATTGGTCTCTGTGTCTGTCTTTATGCCACTACCACACTGTTTTGATCACTGTGTTCATTAGTCTTCTAGGGCTGCTATAACAAATTATCACAAACTCAGTGACTTAAGAGAAATCTGCTCTTTTATATTAAGAAGGATTTTGTTCATTTCATCTAGGTTATCTAGTTCATTTGGCATACAATTGTTCACGTTTGTTGTTGTGTGCCTTCGAGTTGAGTCCAACTCATAGCGACCCTATAGGACAGATTAGAACTGCCCTTATAGGGTTTTCAAGGCTGTAATCTTCATGGGAGCAGATAGTCACATCTTTCTTCCACAGAGTGGCTGGTGGGTTTAAGCTAGCGACCTTTCAGTTAGCAGCAGGGCTTTGAGCCGGTTCAGAATGGTTCAGGAACAGTTCAGTTAATTGCTGACATAAATGAGGACAGTGTACGAGTTGCATAGCAACCAAATCTGTTGCTCATTATTTTTCTGTAATAAGTTTGAGTATCTCTACATATGTTTCTAAGTCATCTTGATTACCTATTCTGTAAATTGCCTGTTAAAATATTTTTCCCATTTTTCTGTTAATTTTGTTGACTTGGAAGAGTTCCTTGTGTATTCTAGATATTAGTACCTTCTAGGATTTAGACATTGCAAATATACTCTCCCAATCTGTCATCTATTAACTTTGTTCATGGTATCCTTCACTGAACAGAAATCTTTAATTATGATGTAATAAAAATCACTGTTTTTGTCTTACAATGTGTGCATGTGAAGTTCTGTTTATAATGTTCTTTCCTGTTTTTCTTCTATTGTTTTAATTTCCATGTTAAGATTTTTTATTTTTTATTCCATTAGAAGTCCACCTTTGTAGCTTTAGGTAGAGATCCAATTTTATTTTTATCTATAGAGCGAGTTGGGTTTGCATTTCCATCTGTTAACATAATCTGTCCTTTTGCTATTGATAAGTGGTGCCCCTTTTATTGTATATTAAGTTTGCAAATAAATGTGGTTAAGTTTGTAAGTTCTATATTATATTCCACTAATCTATTTGTTGTTACACTATAACACTGTTTTATTTTTATGATTCTGTAGCATATTTTAATATCTAGTAATGAAAGTTCCCCTTTTTGCTCTTTTGAAATGTTGACTTAAGTATTCATGGACCTTTATTCTTACATAAAAATTTTATACTAAGGTAATCAACTTTCTCAAAAAATTCAACAAAAAATTTTTAGAAAGTTGTAGTTATATTGAATTTATAGGTTAATTTGGTAGATTAATTTGGGATAAACTGACATATTTATAATATTAAATTATCCCAAAAAAGAGATGGAATGTCTCTTCATTTCTTCACATGACCCTCTGCTCATCGATTTTGACCGAGTAGGAAACAAACAGCGGTGCCAGCTCAAAGATGGTGGCAAACCACACCACTTTGAACATGTGTCGCTCTCCACGGTCTTGCTAATAATCCAATCTCCCGCATCAGGCTCTTGAAAATTTTAGGATCCATGCGGGACGTTGGATTATCGGCAGGACCGTGGAGAGCAACACACATTGAAAGCGGCATGGTTGCTGCTATCTTTTGAGCAGGCAAGGCTTGTTTCCTATTTGGGTCAAGGTCAAATTTAACCGGTTTAAAGCCCTGGAACTTAGCAGCCGAGCCCTTAACCACTGTGCTACCCGGGCTCCTGCTTGCTAGTGGAATTCCTTTATAAACCTGTTTATTTATGTAAATTTGGTAGTGATGTCACCTCTTTCATTTCTGCTTCAAGTAATCTGCATCTTCTCTGTTTCTTTCTTGGTCAATCTAGCTAAATAAAGGTTTGTCCATTTTCTTGATCTTTTAAAAGAACCAGCTTTGGTTCATTGATTTTCTTTATTGTTTGCTATTCCATATTCATTAATTTCCACTCTCATATATTTCCTACCTTCTGCCTGTTCTAGGTTTAGTTTGCTCTTCTTTTTTCAGTATCTTAAGGTAGACAGTTATTGATCTGAGATCTTTCCTCCTTAACATAGGGATTTACAGGTGTAAATTTCCCCCTAAGCATTGTTTTAGCTGCGTCTCATAAGTTTTGGTATAGTGTCTTCATTTTCATTAATCTCAAAGTATTTTCAAATTTCCCTTTTGATTTCTTTTTTGAACCATTGATTATTTAGGACTATGCTTTTTAATTTCCACATATATGTGAGCTTTTCAAATTTCTTTCTGTTACTAATTTATAATATTATTCCACTGTAGTCAGAGAACATACTTTGTATTATTTATATCTTTTTTAATTTATTAAGTTTTGTTTTATGGTCTAGTGTATGGTCTATCCTGGAGAATGTTCCATGTACCCTTGAAAAGAATGTATATTCTGCGGTTGTTGGGTGGAGTGTTCTACAGATGTCTATTAGGTCTCGTTGGTTTATGGTGTTGTTCACTATTCCATTTCCTTGTTGATATACTGAGTAGTTGTTCTATCCATTATTGAAAGTAGTTATTGAAATCTCCAACTATTACTGTTGAATTGTCTATTTTTCCCTTCATTAGTGCAGTTTTGCTACATGTGCTTTGGGACTTCCATCAATTCCATCACTGCACTGGTAGTGCAGTGGTTAAGTGCTCAGCTGCCAATCTAAAGGTCAGTGGTTCTAACCCACCACCTGCTCTACTCTGTCCTACAGGGTTGCTATGAGTCGGAATTGACTCGATGGCAACAGGGCCACTCATCTGTCAGTTTATTGTCTGTAGAGGCTTGCATGTTGCTATAATGCTGGAAGTTAGGCCACCAGGATGTCAAATACTGGGAGGATCACCCATGGAGAACAGGTTTTAGTGGAGCTTTCAGACTAAGACAGACTAGGAAAAAGGCCTGGTGATCTGCTTCCAAAAATTAGCCAATGAAATCCCTATGGATCACAACCAATATTGTCTTATGTAGTGTTGGAAGATAAGCCTCCTAGGTTGGAAGGCACTCACAATATACAGTGGCTGCAACAATGGACTTGAGCTTACCAGCTATTGTGAAGATGGCACAGGACCGGACAGCATTTTGTTCTGGTGTACATGGGGTTGCCACGATTTGAAGTCAACTCAGTGGCAACTAAAAACAACAATAATTCTTTATTGTATAGCATTTAGTTCCTGTAATATATGCTGCAATTTACTCATACTTTACACTGCATTGTGACATTTCTTGTAGATTTTGCTTGTACTATAATTTAACAGTCTATGTCTTTCTGTCTAGTGTTTCCAATTAGACTAAAGATGAGTCTTATACTACATTAGTATATTTACATTCCTCACAGTATTTGTCACAGTGCCTTACACATAATAACTGTGCAGTAAATATTGATTTCACTGTGTGGATCATAACAAATTATGGATAAGATTGTGAAGAATGGGAATTCCAGAACACTTAATTGTGCTCATGCAGAACCTGTACATAGACCAAGAGGCAGTCTTTTGAACAGAACAAGGGGACACTGCACGTGGTTTAAAGTCAGGAAAGGTGTGCGTCAGGATTGTATCCTTTCACCATACTTATTCAATCTGTATGCTGATCAAATAATCTGAGAAGCTGGACTGTATGAAGAAGAATGGGGCATTGGGATTGGAGGAAGACTCATTAACAACCTGCGATATGCAGATGACACAACCTTGCTCACTGAAAGTGAACAGGACTTAAAGCATGTACTGATTAAGATCAAAGACTACAGCCTTCAGTATGGATTGCACCTCAACATAAAACAAAAATCCTCACAACTGGATCAATAAGCAGCATCATGATAAACGGAGAAAAGATTGAAATTGTCAAGGATTTCACTCTACTTGGATCCACAATCAACACCTGTGGAAGCAGGAGTCAAGAAATCAAAGGATGTATTGCATTGGGCAAATCTGCCACAAAATACCTCTTTAAAGTGTTAAATAGCAAACATGTCACTTTGAGGACTAAGGTGCACCCGGCCCAAGCCATGGTATTTTCAATTTCCTCATATGCATGCGAAACCTGGACAATGAATAAGGAAGACTGAAGAAGAATTGATGCCTTTGAAATATGGTGTTGGCGAATATTGAATATACCATGGACTGCCAAAAGAATGAACAAACCTGTCTTGGAAGAATTACAGCCAGAATGCTCCTTAGAAGTGAGGATGGTGAGACTTTGTCTCACTTACTTTGGACATGTTATCAGGAGGGACCAATCCCTGGAAAAGGACATCATGCTTGGTAAAATAGAGGGTCAGCAAAAGAGGAAGACCTGCAAGAAGATGGATTGACACAGTGGCTGCAACAATGGGCTCAAGCATAACAACAATTGTGAAGATGGTGCAGGACCTGGCAGTGTTTCATTCTGTTATACATAGCGTCACTATGAGTCAGAACCAACTTGACAGCACCTAACAACAAATATTGATTTAGTCTATTGTTGCAACTATTCTGTCCCTTACAAGGCCCATTCCTTTTTTTCATGATCATCCATAGGTAATATTTATGAAGTAAATTTTTTGTCAAAAAGATCTTAAAGCACAGTGACTTTATGTTCCAACTTATTCCTCCATCCCCAGAACCTGGACAAAGAGAGAAAGACGGAAGAAAAAAAATCAAATCTTTATAGTCATAATGAGTTAAAGGTTGTGACCATATAATTCACCTTGTTAATATACACTGCTGCTCCTTTAAATAAAATACCAGAGCCCCATTAAAGTAAATGAGATACCAACGCCTTAGAATTTCACCCAAGCATCACTAATGAAAGGGTGAATTTCAGATTTATTCAAACTGCACAAATCTCTTAAGTTTGCAAAATTGGGCTGGAAATCAGTTAAAGGAAATTTATGGGATTTCTTGTCCTGGATGGAGGGAAAGCATGAAAATTAGGAAATGCAAAGCCATCAGGGGGAAAAAAAAATTCCCTTGCCTGAAAAAAGAAAGTTTCATTTCCAACTCTTCTTTTAAGTGTAGGAAAAGACTCACACTATCTTTTGTATCCTCCTTGTCTGGTATACCAATTTTCAGACCCTCAATTGAGGTAGAAAATGTGAGAGAGTCCTAGAATCCAAGTCAAGTTTCTACCTTCTGCCATTCAACATCTAAATACTATCTATGAAATATACCTACGTTCCTCATGGGGTAATAACATGGATTAAATAAGATGACAAATTGAAAATCTATTTAAAAATAAACATAACCAACTGCAGAGCTACGTATTAATTTGGAATGTAAAAAAAAAAAAGATTGGTATAACTGGAATGGACAATTAATATTTTCAAGATGTCATTCTTCTCTAAATTAGTTCATAAATTAAATACCTTTAAAAAAATTTATAAAATGAATTTAAAATTCAACTGGAACTATGTATGTATGAGAATAACTGAGAGATGTTTTGGAGGGAAAAGGAAGACTAAGGGTAGACTTGTTCTGTCTAATATATAAAATATATTATTAAGCTGAAACAGTGATTCTCAATCCAGGAGATATTTGACAATGTCTAGGAGATATTTTTGGTTGTCACCACTGAAAAGAGGGGGATTGATGTGC
The DNA here is from genome assembly GCA_030035585.1 of Dugong dugon. Lineage (NCBI taxonomy): Eukaryota > Metazoa > Chordata > Mammalia > Sirenia > Dugongidae > Dugong > Dugong dugon. The sequence continues at coordinate 87,372,146 of CM057474.1, read as the reverse complement.
TACTGGCATCTAGTGGGTAGAAAGAAGCTAGGGATGCTGCTAAACCTCCTACAAAGAACAGGACAGCTCCCCACACAAAGAAATATCCATTCCAAAATATCGATAGTACCAAGGTTGATAAACTCTGAGCTAAAAGTATGAAAATTGTAGTGCAGGTATGGGGAATGATAGACAAGTAGTGGAGCTGACTAGAAAGTCCAAACACACTCAAGTATACATAAGAATGCTATATATAATAAATATGTCCCACCAGTTTTAATAGATTATTTAATAAATGTTAGTGGATCAATTAACTAATTAGTTGCAAAAGAATAGAGTAAATTCTTATTTTATGCCAAAAAAATAAGATTCAAATGTTTTATAAAAGAAGCAAGAAAAAATATAAATGAATACTTATTTCACTTTGGGATGAGAAGCTATTTCTGGGACTGACACTTATTCTATCCATCCTTTAAGATTCAGTTCAGGTTCCAGTTCCTGGACCTATGTCCTCATGTAAAGAGAAGTACAAAGGTGCTTTTAGCTAGGAGAGTAAATTTCTATTGCCCAGCAAACAAAGCAAGTTTCAACTCTGGGGAGGCTGGCTTATGCCTGCCGATAAGCAAGATGCCTGATTAAACATGGTTTTGTAAAAAGAGCTTAAGTTTCACTGCTTAGCCCATGCTTTCCAAACAAGGATAGAGAGTCTTCCCAAAGAGATATGGATGTTAAAGCATTAAGACCTAGCTCTGGCACTCAGCCTCTGTTAGAGAACACAAAAGTCCAGAAATATATACATTTATTCGCCTACTCATGATTGCTGAAAATCTACATTTTAGACAATGTGATTGTTTATTTACCCCCTTGAAGACCATCTGAGTTCTTTTGCCTTGGTTGAAGAAAACAAAATTAACCACTCTAGTATCATTTTCTAAGAGAAAGAAGGATGTATTATATGAAAGACTAGGTGGAGACAATTAGAATACCATAGAATACCATACTTGCAGCTGCAGTCAAGGAGAGTTTTCCCTTCATATAGCTGAAAGTCTTTCTTTCTGTTTGATAATCCCTCTTTAAATTCCCCATATATTGTTCCTGGAAATGTGGCCGAGGAAAGGTGCTCAGATCACAGTCTGGTCTCAAAGCAATAACCTACAGAACGGTATCTCCAACTGTTTAGCTTCAAGTGGCTATGTTTAATCTCTTTACATTGTGGGTGTGTTTGAAGATGCTCTTTCTAATCCATTGCCCCTCATTCACTCATGATCTGGATATAGAAGTCCATAATGTCCTGTACCCTTGCCCAGAATCATAATATGGATCCAGTGCCATCATTGGCCATAGTAGTACCCTGGGCGAGGCAATAATGGAAGCTGAAGACTGGGGCTCTAAAAGCAAATGAGGTTTTCTGCTGAGAAAAAGTGAGCAGAACACAGGTGTCGTGAGTTCTGTGTTAGCTAGGGAGGTAAGATGTCAATTCAGACAGCAGGGCCTATGATATTTCAAAGAACAAAATCCAAACCAAACCCACTGCCATGGAGTCGATTCTGACTCATGGCAACCCTCTAAGACAGAGAAGAACTGCCCCACAGTGTTTCCAAGGTATGATCTTGACAGAAGCAGACTGCCACATCTTTCTCCCCCTCAAAGAATAAAGAAAATTCTAAATCATGAGACTTAAACAGCAAGATTATTTTAGGCTGCAATAAGCATGCAGAGGTTGGACAATCTTTCCTGGATAACACAGTCATTCTGTAAAAAGATTTCTAAGATTATTCCAATCCCAGTTTTTTATCTGAACTCATTGTCAACATTAACTACTGAATCATTTATTTTTCACAAAATTTCATATATTTTTGTGTTTTTAAAGTTTGTGATTAAATTTTGCATATAACTATGCTTGGGATTGTCACCTATGCTTTGAGAAATTTAAGGGCAAGTATTTGGCTTATTTTTGTATCCTCCAGAGTATGAAGCATGATCTTTTCCCCAAAAATAGTGATGTTTGTTATTTAAATTATAGCTGTTCAATGAATCTATACAAGTGACTGGAAAAATAGAAAAATATCTCATCTACCCAGAATTCACTGCTTCAGCAGCCTTAGCTATCTGAAACGTATGAAAAGGCCAATAAGTAAGAAAAATAAAAGCTTTTGAACATCCAAAAGGGCTGCTAGTAAGCTCATTTATGCCATCTCAAATGAATATAAAATAACTAGAGGAAAAAACCTGGGATGGTTATATCTAGGAAATATTTTAATAATGTGACACAAGAATCAAATAGCAAAAAAATAACCTTCAACCCAGTTAAACAATTTTTTTCAGATAGCATGAAGCCTGGATTTTTTTTTCTTCAAAACTCAAGCAGCCTAAACCCCTCTCCTTGCTTCAGAGAAGAGAAACTATTCCCAGATAACAAGGAGCTTTAGCTAAGTGATTTGCAGGGTGTACTCCGGAGGATGGGAAAAAAAGCCACCTCAATTTTCAGCATTTTCATGAATGTGTGCAATAGGCAGAAGGAACAAGAATAGCTAAAAAGAAATGCAATAAGTGAAGACTGTGTTCATAATGGGTGTGCTATATGGAATTACAGACAAAGATTTGAGAGTTCTCTGGAGTGCGACTCTCAACATAGCTACAAGGCAGTGACTTTTCTGAAACAGAATTATCTAGCTTATAGGGCATACAAGAATGAAACACAGAAGAGATTCAGAAAAACATGTAGAATCAGACATGAATCGATAAATATCATGACATGAATCCAGGTAGGAGCCACAGAGCAATATTACCCTTAAAAACAAAACAAAATAGGAGGCAGAGCCAACATGGTTGCTATAGACAGAAGAACTATGCCATCCCTCCACAACAAAGACCTGAAAAGCTAAGTAAAACAGACACAGATGTCAATGCTGGAACCCTAAGCGTCAAATGAAGAGATGAAGAACTCAACCAAGCACTGAATGGAATAAGAAACTGAGAGACAACAGAGCGGGAGGAGAGATACGAGCAGAGGTCCCCAATAAGCTAATATAGCACAGATTCACCATCTTCGACTCCTGTCAGAGATCAGCGGACAGGGAGTATGGGAAAACAGCTTCACAGAGCTCCCAGCAGGAGTCAGAGCACCTGGTAACCAGCCATACATGCTTTCCCACTCCCAACTTTCTTCCTCCTGCTTGGCCTCCACCACTTCCCAGTGGGCTGAGGTCACTCGGCTGGGAGGCCATGGCTCCCTGCCACTTGGATTCGCCCCGTTCACACCAGCCGGCTCCTTCGGTGCCATTTCTTTGTTGCTAGTGTTGCTTTTTTCAGCTTCTTTTGGTTTTGTCTCTGCCTCTCACCTCTTCCCCCTCCTTTCTCTTGAACACCTGGCTCTGAGTGCCATCTTTGCTTCTTCTTGATAGGCTGTGGAATGCCACTTGGCTGGGGAACTGTTTCCCTAGTCTGTGCTGCCACACTGGTGGGATCCCTGGGGCCTTTGTTTTCTTTCTGTTTTTTTTTTTTTTTTTTTACTTTTTGTCTTTCTTCATTTCTCAGTTTCTCATTTCTCTCTACTTACCTTCTTTTTCTGTCTCCTGAATACCTGGTGCTCTGTGCCATCTCCGCCCCTTCGAGCCAGGCTCTACTGCAAGACTTGGGAGCCACTTCCCTGGTCTGCGCAGCCATGTTGATGGGATCCCTGGGGGCCTTTTTAAAAAATATATTATTTTTTCTTTTTCTTTTTTGTTTTTCTTCATTTCTCAGTTTCTCATCTCTCCCTACTTTCCTTCTTTTCCTGTCTCCTGAATACCTGACACTGCATGCCATCTCCACCCCTTCTAGAAGGACTGTGCCCTGAGGCCTGGGAGCCAATTCCTCGGTCACCAGTGGGATTCCTGGGGGGATTTTATTTTATTTTTTTAAGTTTTATTTATTTATTTATTTTATCCATTTATTTTTCTTTTTCTTCATTTCTCAGTTTCTCATCTCTCCACTCCAATGGCAAGCTCCCTCAGCACTTTTTATTTTTTCGGCTCCTGTTTCTTTCTCCTCTCCCTATTCTTTCCCATACCCAACTTAGCTCCACACACCAAATTCCCCCGTCTCTTCTGCCTATCTGCACCGTGTGCTGGACATCACACCCCCCATCAGCACAGGCACAGCCTATGAAGGCCTGTGCTGCACTGACCCCTGGCCCTCCCTGTCAGCCCCAGTATGTGCTACAAACAACCCAGCCCATCCCCTCCCCTTCAGCTGGACCTGCCCTGATGCACCATGGCTGAGTGACTGGCCCTGCCCACTGGACAAGGAGGTGAAAAGTATCATGCCTACAGACAAGCAAACAACAAAGAACACACAGACTACCTGCTCAGATATAACCAAATAAAGCAAAAAAGTAGGAGGAAACAAACAAATCTACATCGATAAATGAAGAAAATAACCACTGAATGTCGCAAAGACAGCAGACAATATCAAAACATCTAAAAAAAACAGGACAGGATGGTTCCAGTAGGCATCCAAAATAAAACATCAGAGGACTTTTGAGTAGAAGAAAAGGCACTGAAACTACCTGATATGAAACTTAAATCTCTAATATTCAGAAGAATCCAAGAGTTGAAGCAAAAAGCAGACAAAAATGAGGAAAAGATAAACAAATTCATGGAAAATACAGACAAAACAATGGAGCGTTCAGGAAAATAATATAGGAACAAAATGTCAAAATAAATTCACAACTAGAAATCATACAAAAACAACAATTAGAAATTCAAAAAATAAACAATAAACTTTCAGAAATGGACAGTGTCATAGAAGGGCTGAGGAACAGTTTTGAAATGATGGAAGGCAGGATCAGTGAAATTGAAGGCAAATATTTGGATGCCACTTTGAGGAAAAATCAGAAAAAAGAATGAAGAAAAATGAAGAAACCCTGAGAATAATGTGGGATACAATCAAAAGCAAAAATCTGCAAGTGATTGGAGTTCCAGAACAGGGGGAGAAAATGGAAAACACAGAGAGGATCATTGAAAAATTGCTGACAGAAAACTTCCCTAATAGTATGAAAGATGAAAAGCTGACCATTCAAGAAGCTCAACAAACCACATATAGGATAGACTCCAAAAGAAAATCACCAAGGCGTATCATAATCACATTCACTAAAACCAAAGACAAAGAAAGACTCCTGAGAGCAGCTTGAGGAAAATGAAAAGTCACATACAGAGGAGAAACAATAAGACTAAGCTCTGATTACTCAGCAGAAACATGCAGGCAAGAAGGCAATGGGACAACATATATAAAACCTTGATAGAAAAAAATTGCCAACCAAGATAATATATCCTGCAAAATTATCATTCAAATATGATGGTGAAATTAAGACATTTCCAGATAAACAAAAATTAAGGGACTATGTAAGAACCAAACCAAAGTTACAAGAATTATTAAAGGGAGTCCTTTGGTCTGAGAACAAACAACATCAGACTACAGCCTGCATCTAGGATGCGAGATTGCACCAGCCAGATATCAACCTAGAAAATGAACTCCCAAGGACTATTCAAAACCAAACGATTTACAGCAGGGAACCAGAGAGGTTAATCTGTAAATGACAACAACATCAGTACAATAAAAGAGGGACTAAATGGTGTAGGTATAGAACTTTCTAATGGAGAGGAAGGCAAGGTGATACCAAGTAATAATAGACTGGTTCAAACCTAGGAAGATAAGGGTAAATGTCAAGGTAACCACAAAGAAAGTTAACAAACGTACTCATCAAAATAAAGAAGAAAAACATAAAGTCTCAGTAAAAATAAAATATACAAAAACAAAAGAAATGAAAAAAAATCTACAAACAAAAGGAATTCAGCACAGGAGAGTAAGAGGAACAAAGAACACATCAGTACCACAAAAAAAAAAAAAAAAAAAAACTACAAAATGACAGCAATAAACTCACACCTATCAATAATTACACTGAATGTAAATAGCCTAAATGCACCCAAAAAGAGACAGAGAGTGACAGAATGGATAAAAAAGCCAGATCCATCAATATACTGTCTACAAGAGACACACCTTAGAAACAAAGAAATAACTGTATTAAAAATGAAAGGATGGGAAAAAAATGTATTAAGGAAACAACTACCAAAAAATAGCAGGAGTTGCAATCTTAGTCTCAGATAAAATAGACTTTGAAACAAAATCCACCATAAAAGACAAAGAAGGACACCATATAATGATTAAAGGGACGATCCATCATGAAGACATAACCATAAGAAATATCTACACACCAAATGACAGGGCTCCAAAATACATAAAACGAACTGAAAAGAGAAATTGACAGTTCCACAATAATAGTAGGAGACTTCAAGACACCACTCTTGGTAAAGGACAGAATGTCTAGAAAGAAACTCAAAGATACAGAAAATCTAAAGGACACAATCATCCTACTTGACCTCATAGGTATTGTTTTAGTCATCTAGTGCTGCTACAACAGAAATACCACAAATGGATGGCTTTAACAAAGAGAAATTTATTTCTTCACAGTAAAGTAGGCTAGAAGTCCAAATTCAGGACATCAGCTCTAGGGGAGGGCTTTCTCTCTCTGTTGGCCTTCTCATCAATGCTCCCTCGGACAAGGAGCTTCTCCACACAGGGACCCCGGGTCCAAAGGACACTCTCTGCTCATGGCACTGCTTTCTTGGTGGTATGAGGTCCCCCTGTCTCTCTGCTCACTTCTCTCTTTTATATCTCAAGAGATTGCCTCAGGATACAATCCAATCTTGTAGATTGAATCCTACCTTACTAACACAACTGCCACCCATCCTCCCTCATTAACATCATAGAGGCAGGATTTACAACATACAGGAAAATAACACAATACCAGGAATCATGGCCCAGCCAAATTGATATACACATTTTTGGGGGGACATAATTCAATCCATGACAGTTATATATAGAACACTCCACCCAACAGCTGCAAAGTACACATTCTTTTCCAATGCACATGGAACGTTCTCCAAAATAGACCACATCTTAGGCCACAGATCAACCCTCAACAGAATCCAAAACAGTGAGATAATACAATGTATCTTCTCTTACCACAATGCCATCAAGGTAGAAATTAACAACAGGAAGAGCAAGGAAAAAAATCAATTACATGGAAACTGAATAACACCCTGCTTACAAACCACTGGGTAATATAAGAAATCAGAGATGGAATCAAAAATTCCTAGAATCAAACGAGAATGAAAACACATTGTACCAAAACCTTTGGGACACAGCAAAGGCAGTCCTCAGAGGACAATTCATAGAAATAGATGCACACATCAAAAAAGAAGAAAGGGACAAAATCAAAACATTAACTACAAAACTCGAACAATAGAAAGAGAACAGCAAAAAAAAGGCCACAGCCACCAGAAAATGGAAATAATAAATAAAGATTAGAACAGAAATAAATGAAATAGAGAATAGAAAAACAATAGAAAGAATCAACAAAACCAAAAGTTGGTTCTTTGAAAGGATCAACAAAATTGACAAACCACTGGCCAAACTGACAAAAGAAAAACAAGAGAGGATGCAAATAATCCAAATAAGAAATGAAATGGGGGACATTACAACAAACCCAACTGAAATAAAAAGGATCATAGCAGAGTATTATGAGAAACTATACTCCAACACATTTGAAAACCTAGAGGAAATGGACAAATTTCTAGAAACACACCACCTACCCAAACTAACACAAAGTGATGTTGAAAATCTGAACAGATCCATAACAAGAGAAGAGATCAAAAAGGTAATAAAAAAAGGCTTCCAACAAAAAAAAAGCCCTGGTCCAGATGGCTTCACTGGAAAATTCTACCAAACATTCAGAGAAGTGCTTATACTAGTACTACTCAAACTATTTCAGAACACAGAAAAGGAAGTGACATTTCTGAATTCATGCTATGAAGCCAGCATAACCCTGATACCAAAACCAGGCAAAGACACCACAAGAAAAGAAAATTACAGACAAATATCTCTCATGAATATGGATCCCAAAATTCTAGCCAATAGATTTCAGCATCATATCAAAAAAATAATACACCACAACTAAGTAGGATTCATACCAGGTATGCAAGGATGGTTCAATATTAAAAAAATTAATCAATGTAATCCACCACATAAATAAAAGGAAATAAAAGAATCACATGATCATCTCAACTGATGTGGAAAAGGCATTCAACAAAGTCCAGCACCTATTCTGATAAAAATTCTCAATAAAATAGGTATAGAAGGGAAATTTCTCAACATAATAAAGGGCAGCTATGCAAAACCAATGGCCAACATCATTCTTAATGGAGAGAGGCTGAAAACGTTCCCCTTGAGAACAGGAAAAATACAAGGATGCCCTTTATCACAACTCCTATTTAACATTGTGCTAGAAGTCCTAGCTAGAGCAATAAGACAAGAAAAAAATAAAGGGCATCCAAATTGGTAAGGAAGGAGTAAAACTGTCCCTATTTTTGGATATGATACTATACATAGAAAACCCAAAAGACTCCCTGAGAAAACTACTGCAACAAATAGAAAGATTCAGCAGAGTAGCAGGATACAAGATAAACATACAAAAATCATTTGGATTCTTATATACCAACAAAGAGAACATCGAAAAGAAAATCAGGAAAACAATACTATTTATAATAACCCCTAAAAAAATGAAATACTTAGGAATAAATCTAACCAGGTATTTAAAAGACCTATACAAAGAAAACTACAAAACATTCCTGCAAGAAATAAAAAGAGATCTACAAAAATGGAAAAATATACCATGCTCCTGGATAGGTAGACTCAACATTGTGAAAATGACAATTCTACCCAAAGCAATTTACAAATACAATGTAATCCCAATCCAAATACCAACAACATTATTTAAAGAGATGGAAAAACTAAACGTTAACTTTACATGGAAAGGGAAGAGGCCCCAGATAAGTAAAGCCCTATTGAAGAAGAAGAATAAAGTAGGAGGACTCACACTACCTGACCTCAGAACCTGCTATACAGCTACGGTAGTCAAAACAGCCTGATGTTGGTATAATGACAGATATATTGATCAATGGAACAGAATTGAAAACCCAGATATAAATTCATCCGTCTACGGTCACCTGATTTTCAACAAGGTCACAAAGTCCATCAGATTGGGAAAAGACAATCTTTTTAACAAATGGTACTAGCAAAACTAGATGTCCATTTGCAAAAAAAAAAAAAAAAAAAAACACAGGACCCATACCTCACACCATATACAAAAACTAATTCAAAATGGATCAGAGACCTAAATATAAAATCAAAAACTATAAAGATCATAGAAGAAAAAATAGGATTAACTCTAGAGGCCCTAATACTTGGCATTAACAGGATACAAACCATAACTAACAACACACAAACTCCAGAAGATATGCTAGATAACTAGGATCTTCTAAAAATTAAACACCTGTACTCATCAAAAGAATTCACTGAAAGAGTAAAAAGAGAACCCACAGACTTGCAAAAAAAAATTTGGCTATTACAAATCTGACAAAGGTCTAATCACTAAAATCTACAGGAAAATCCAACATCTCTACAACAAAAAGACAAATAATCCAATTAAAAAATGGGCAGATGAAATGAATACACACTTTACCAAAGAAGACATTCAAGTGGCTAACAGACACATGAGGAAAGGATCACGATCACTAGCCATTAGAGAGATGCCAATCAAAACTGCCATGAGATACCATTTCACCCCAGCATTACTGGCACGAATCAAAAAAACAGAAAATAACAAATGTTGGAGAGGCTATGGGGAGACTGGAACACTTATGCACTGCTGGTGGGAATGCAAAATGGTACAACCATTTTGGAAAATGATATCTCGCTTCCTTAGGAAGCTAGAAATAGAAATACCATATGATCCAGCAATCCCACACCTAGGAACATATCCTAGAGAAATAAGAGCTTTCATACAAATAGACATATGCACACCTATGTTCACTGCTATATTGTTCACAACAGCAAAAAGATGGAAACAACCTAGATGTCCATCAACACATGAAAGGATAAACAAACTATCTTAGTGATCTAGTGCTACTGTAACAGAAATACCACAAGTGGATGTCTTCAACAAAGAGAAATTTATTCTCTCATAGTCTAGTAGGCTGTAAGTCCAAATTCAAGGCATCAGCTCCAGGGGAAGGCTTTTTCTCTTTATCGGCTCTGGAGGAAGGTCCTTGTCATCAATCTTCCCCTGGTCTAGGAGCTTCTGTGCTCAGGAACCCCAGGTCCAAAGGATGTGCTCTACTCCTAGCACTACTGTTTTGGTGGTATTAGGTCCCCCAACTCTCTGCTCACTTCCCTTTCCTTTTATCTCTTGAGAGATAAAAGGTGGTACAGGCCACACTCCAGGGAAACTTCTTTTACTTTGTATCAGGGATGTGACCTGAGCAAGGGGATTATATTCCACCCTAATCTTCTTCAACATAATCCAATCTTGCCTCATTAACCACAGGCAGAAATTAGGATTTATGACATATAGGAAAGTTATACCTATCACAAACTGGAGGACAACCACACAATACTGAGAATCATGGCCTAACCAAATTGACACGTATTTTGGGGTGACACAATTCAATCCATGACACAAACTATGGTACATACACATAATGGAGTACTATGCAACAACAGAGAACGACGATGAATCTTTGAAGCATCTCACAACATGGATGAATCTGGAAGGCATTATGCTGGGTGAAATAAATCAATCACAAAAGGACAAATATTGTATGAGACCACTACTATAAAAACTCATGAAGAAGTTTACACACAAAAAGAAACCATCTTTGACGGTTACAAGGGAGAGGAGGGGTGGGGATGGAAAAACACTAAATAGACAATAGTAAGTGGTAACTTTGGTGAAAGGTAAGACAGTAAACAATATTGGAGAAGCCAGTACAACTTGTCAAAGGCAAGGTCATGGAAGCTCCATTGACCTTTCATAGACTCATCCAAACTCCCTGAGGGACTGAATTACTGGGCTGAGGGATGTGGGGACCATGGTCTCCGGGAACGTCTAGCTCAAATGGCATAACATAGTTTTTAAAGAAAATGTTCTACATTCTACTTTGGTGAGTAGTGCCTGGGGTCTTAAAAGCCTCTGAGCAGTCATCTAAGATACTCCACTGATCTCACCCCTTCAGGAGCAAGGCAGAATGAAGAAAACTAAAGACACAAGGGAAAGATTAGTCCAACGGACTAATGAACCACAACTACCATGGCCTCCACCAAACTGAGTCCAGTACAACTAGATGGTGCCCAGCTACCACTATTGACTGCTCTGACAGGGATCACAACAGAGGGTCCCAGACAGAGCTGGAGAAAAATGTAAACAAAATTCTAACTCACAAAGAAAGATCAGACTTACTGGCCTGACAGAGACTGGAGAAACCCCCAGAGTATGGCCCCTGACACCCTTTAACTCAGTACTAAAGTCACTCCTGAGGTTCACCCTTCAGTCAAAGATTAGACAGGCCCATAAAACAAAATGAGACTAATTGGGCACACCAGCCCAGGAGCAAGGAGTAGAAGGCAGGAGGGGATGGGAAAGCTGGTAATAGGGGACCCAAAGAGGAGAAGGGAGAATGTTGACATGTCATGGGATTGTTAACCAATGTCATAAAACAATATGTATACTGTTAACGAGGAGCTAGTTTGTTCTGTAAACCTTCATTTAAAGTACAATTTAAAAAATAAAACAAACATATTGCGATCAAGTTGGTTCAGACTTATAGTGACCCTATAGGACAGAGTAGAACTGCCCCATGGGATTTCCAGCCCTGGTGGCCCAGTGGTTAAGTGTTCACCTGCTAACCAAAAGATCGGCAGTTTGAATCCACCAGTCACTCCTTGGAAAGCCTATGGGGCAATTCTACTCTGTCTTGTAGGGTTACTATGAGTTTGAATCGACTCAATGGCAATGGGTTTTTGTTTTGTTTTGTTTTGTTTTAATCTTTAGAAAGCAGACTGCCACATCTTTCTTCCATGGAGTGGTTGGTGGGTTTAAGTCATCAACTTTGGCTAGCAACAGAACGCTTAACCCCTGCACCACCAGGGCTCCTGGCAATATTACCTTTAATATACATTTGACGTATTTTACAGGCTTCAGGGTAGGGGAGACATGAGTATGAGTCCTAACTTCATATATTACTACTGTGTGAGCTTAGGCAACTTACTTTACCCATTCTGAATCTTCATTTTTTCATGAGAGAGACCTCATTAAGTTTCTGTAAAGATTAACAAAAGCATCAAAAACATCTAGTCCAATACCTGATAACATAGTAGACGTTTAACAAATGATGCTGATTTGAGCCAACTCAAATCTCTGGGTTATAAAGAAAAGTTTAACTGATCAGCTTCACCTTTTTGTACCTTAGAGAAGGCTCACCACAAGAGAACTTTGCTCTTTTCTTCCTCTTATCTCCTATTTCGTGATTGGTCATGGAAATCATGCATTCACACATGCACACATACAAACACATGCAGGTACAAACACGCATGCATGTGGACGTGCATACATGCTCAGACGTGAGCCACAGACCCACAGAGAAGGAACACTTGTGCATCATAATAATCTTTCACATGAAGTACGGTACTGTAGTATTGTTAATTAAAATCTCTAAAGAACTCTTGTTGATGACAATATCACCACCCAAAGCCATATTTACGTTGTTAATTATTCAAGTTACAGTGAATAAGAAACAATGCCCATGCTTCCCATAAAATTTCCAAAAATTAAACCAGAGAAATGAGCAATAAATGTCATTTGAAATGGTACCAATGGCAGTTAATTGCAATTGGGCATGAGGTGCTTCAACAATGCCTAATTAGTAACTCTATGAACGTTTTCTTGGGAAAAATAGCAATTACACGGTACAAACACTTAGCAGTCATCATCAAAGACCCTTAGCCAATATTAGCTAATTACTCTTCCCCCACAACACCCCAGCAGGAGGCAGCGCCAGCCATCTTTGAGAGATGGAGAAACAGAGGCCAAAAGAGGAAATGGCAAATCCTCTTCTTGCTCAGTACCTTGAAAGAACAATTTGACACTGTCAGCCTAAAAGCACCCAGAAGGGACCCCCAGGAAAGGGAAAAAGGAACTTTTTTATTTTTTAAATAGGTGCCTTGCCCAGATGAAGAATTGTGTTAGTCTGGTGAATTCTTGCCTATCTCCTGAGTTGCAGCCATGCCTCATGCCCTGGCTGTCCCTGAGAACACCCCACACTGAAATGACATCACAGGCATACATGTACTCTTGTTTATATCAGCCCTTTCCCTTTTCTAAGCAAGAAGGCTTTTGACCTCAAACATACTCAACCAAAGGGGAATAGAAGTCCCTGTCTCTTTCCATAAAGCCAGGTTTATTATATTAGAACATGGTCCACAACATTATAGTTTCAACCCAAGCATAAGGTCTAGAATTATTTCTGGAGTATGATTAAATAAGGTCCTGAGGTGGTGCAAATACTTTCTCCTCAACTGCTAAACTAAATGTTGGCAGTTCAAACCCACCCAGTGGTATCACAGAAGAAAAGGCCTGGCAATCTGCTTCCCTAAAGATTAAAACAAAAACAAACAAAATAATCCCAAACTCACTGCCGTCAAGCTACCCATAGCAACCCTATAGGACAGAGTAGAACTGCCCCATAGACTTCCCAAGGCTACAAATCTTTCCAGAAGCAGACTGCCACAACTTTCTCCCCAGGAGTGGCTGGTGCGTTCAAACTGCCAACCTTTCATTTAGCAGCTGAGCGTTTAACCACTGAATCGCCAGGGCAGCCAAGAAAACTCCATGGAGCAGTTTTACTCTGTAACACATGGGTTGTCATGAATCAGAATCAACTCGATGGCAACTAACAACAACGTGAACAACAACATGATTGAATCTGATAGGGTAAAAAAAAAAAATTTAAGTGAATTTTATCTTGCATAACCTAAATTTAATGCACATAAACCCTTCTGAAGAATAATTAGAAAAAGAAGGAGAAAAGGGAGAAACAAGGGGAATAGAAAAAGAAAGGAGAGAAGAAGGATTTCAAGTAGGTTGAGGAGGAGGGAAGAGAAAAAACAGTAGCATGAATCAAGCACTAAGTACTTTATGACTTAAACTCATAGCAACATGGGTCAGAGTAGAATTGCCTCATAGGGCTTCCAAGACTGTAATCTTTATGAGAGAAGACTGCCACATCTTTCTCCCACAGAGCAGCTGGTGAGTTCCAACTGCCGGCCTTTCAGTTAATAGCCAAGAGCTTAACCACTGCATCACCAAAGCCCCCTACTACCCTGTTAATGCCACCATCCGTCTGACAGACTAGGAAGTTGTTGTTGTTACGTGTAGTCGAGTCAATTCCAACTTATAGAAGCCATATGTATACCACAGAATGAAACACTGCCCAGTTGTACGCCATCCTCACAATCATTGTTATGCTTGAGCCCACTGATGCAGCCACTGTCAATCCATCTCCTTGAGGGTCTTCCTCTTTTTCACTGATCCTCTATTCTACAAAGCATGTTGTCCTTCCTCAGGAACTGGTCCCTCCTGATAACATGTCCAAAGTATGTGAGACAAAGTCTCGCCATCCTTGCTTCTAAGGAGCATTCTGGTTGTACTTCTTCCAAGACAGATTTGTTGGTTCTTCTGGCAGTCCATGGTATATTCAATATTCTTTGCCAACACCATAATTCAAAGGCATCAATTCTTCTTTGGTCTTTGTTATTCATTGTCCAGCTTTCACATGCATATGAGAAAATTGAAAATACCATGCCTTGGGTCAGGCACACCTTAGTCCTTAAAGTGGCATCTTTGCTTTTTAACACTTTAAAGAGATCTTTTGCAGCAGATTTGCCCAATGCACTATGTCATTTGATTGCTTCTTCCATGGGCGCTGACTGTGGATCCAAGTAAAATGAAATCCTTGACTGCTTCAATCTTTTCTCCATTCATCATGATGTTGCTTATTGATCCATTTGTGAGGATTTTTGTTTTCTTTATGTTGAGGTATAATCTATACTGAAGGATGTGGTCTTTGATCTTCATCAGTAAGTGCTTCAAGTCCTCTTCACTTTCAGCAAGCAAGGTTGTGTCATCTGCATAACACAGGTTGTTAATGAGTCTTCCCACAATCCTGATGCCAAGTTCTTCTTCATATAGTCCACCTTCTCAGATTATTTGCTCAGCATACAGATTGAATAAGTATGGTAAAAGGATACAACCCTGAAGTACACTTTTCCTGCCTTTAAACCATGCATTATCCCCTTGTTCTGTTCTAACGGCTTCCTCTTTGTCTATGTGCAGGTTCTGCATGAGCACAATTAAGTGTTCTGGAATTCCCATTCTTTGTAATGTTATCCATAATTTGTTATGATCCACACAGTCAAATGCTTTTGCATAGTCAATAAAACACAAGTAAACACCTTTCTGGTATTCTCTGCTTTCATCCAGGATCCATCTGAAGTCAGCAATGATATCCGTGGTTCCTCATCCTCTTCTGAATCTGGCTTGAATTTCTGGCAGTTCCTTGCCGATGTACTTCTGCAACCGCTTTTGAATGATCTTCAGCAGAATTTTACTTATGTGTGGTATTAATGATATTGTTTGATAATTTCTGCATTCGGTTGGATAACCTTTCTTTCGAATGTGTACAATTATGGATCTCTTCCAGTCAGTTGGCCAGGTAGATGAGTGAGCACTTCCAGCACTGCATCCGTTTGTTGAAACATCTCAATTGGTATTCCGTCAATTCCTGGAGCCTTGTTTTTTGCCAATGCCCTCAGTGCATCTTGGACCTCTTCCTACAGTACCATCAGTTCTTGATCATATGCTATCTCCTGAAATTGTTGAACATCAACCAATTCTTTTTGGTCCAGTGACTGTATATTCCTTCCATCTTCTTTTGATGCTTCCTGCATCATTTAGGATTTTTCACATATAATCCTTCAATACTGCAGCTCGAGGCTTGAATTTTTTCTTCAGTTCTTTCTGCTTGAGAAATCCCGAGCGTGTTCTTCCTTTTTGATTTTCTATGTCCAGGTCTTTACATATTTCATTATCATACTTTACTTTGTCTTCTTGAGTCACCCTTTGAAATCTTCTATTCAGCTTTTTTTACTTCATCATTTCTTCCTTTTGCTTTAGCTACTCTACATTCAAGAGCATCTTTCAGAGTCTCTTCTGACATCCATTTTGGTCTTCTCTTTCTTTTCTGACTTTTTAATTACCTCTTGCTTTCTTCATGTATGATGTCCTCGATGTCATTCCACAACTCGTCTTATCTTCAGTTATGAGTGTTCAATGCATCAGATCTACTCTTGAGATGGTCTCTGAATTTAGGTGGGATATACTCAACGCTGTACTTTGGCTCTGGTGGAATTGTTCCAATTTTCTTCAACTTCAACTTGAACTTATGTATGAGCAATTGATGGTCTGTTCCACAGTTAGCCCCTGGCCTTGTTCTGACTGATGATATTGAGCTTTTCCATTGTCTATTTCCACAGATATAATAGATTTCATTCCTGTGTATTCCTTCTGGCGAGATCCATGTGTATAGTCACCATTTATGTTGTTGAAAAAAGGTATTTGCAATGAAGAAGTCGTTGGTCTTGCATAATTCTATCATGCAATCTCCAGCGTCATTTCTATAACCAAGGCCGTATTTTCCAACTACCAATCCTTCTTTGTTTCCAATTTTTGCATTCTAATTGCCAGTAATTATCAATGCATCTTGATTGCAACTGATCAATTTCAGACTGCAGAAGTTGGTAAAAGTCTTCAATTTCTTCATCTTTGGCCTTAGTGGTTCGTGCTTAAGTTTGAATAATAGTCGTATCAACTGCTCTTCCTTGTAGGCATATAGATTTTATTCTATCACTAACGGCGTTGTACTTCAGGGTAGATCTTGAAATGTTCTTTTTGAGGATGAACATGACACCATTCCTCTTCAATTTGTCATTCAGGCATAGTAGACCATATGATTGTCCAATTCAAAATGGCCGATACCAGTCCATTTCAGCTCACCAATGCCTAGGATATTGATGTTTTTGCACTCCATTTCATTTTTGATGATTTCCATTTATTAGATTCATACTTCATACATTCCACATTTCAGTTATTAATGGATGCTTGCAGCTGTTTCTTCCTATTTTGAGTCGTACCACATCAGCAAATGAAGATCCCAAAAACCTGACTCTATCCGTGTCATTAAGGTTGACTCTAATTTGAGGAGGCAGCTCTTTCCTAGTTGTGTTTTGAGTGCCTTCCAGCCTGAGGGGCTCATCTTCTGGCACTATGCCAGACAATGTCCCACTGCTATTCATAAGGTTTTCACTGCCTAATTTTTTTCCAAAGTAGACAGCCAGTTCCTTCTTCCTAGTTTGTCTTAGTCTAGAAGCTCAGCTGAAACCTGTCCACCATGGGACACCCTGCTGGTATTTATTTGAATACCGGTGGCATAGCTTCCAGATCACAGCTACAGGGAAGCCCCAACAGGATGCAAACTGACAGACGCATGGGGGAGACTAGAAAGACTGGAAATCTACCTCCAAAAATCAGCCAATGAAAACCCTATGGATCACAACAGTCTGATCTGCAGCCGGTCATGAGGATAATGCAGAACCAGGCATTGTGCATGGGGTTGCCATGAGTCAGGCGCCAACTTGACAGCAGCTAACAACAATAATTGAGTGTTATACATACCTGGAAGTGTGGGTTACCTGATTCCTACAAATTCATGGCTAACTTTTAGCTTCAATCAACTGTCTTCTCCCACCTCACAGAGTAATGTTCAGTGACACTGACAATAAATAAGCGTAATAAAGACATGGAGATTGGATACCCAGAATTGTTTATTACTTCCAGTAAAGTTCATGAAATCTAACTTCCTACTCAATCCAGGAATGCCTGCTTCAACATTCCTGACATCGTGTTCCTGAACATCTCTAAAAATTGAGAGTTTGTAAAGCAACTGCTTTCACTTCTCAGTAATTCCAATAATTCCAATGTTCATCCATTTATGAGGTAGGTTGAAATCTGCCCCCTGGTAACTTCTACTCCAGTTCCTTGTCCTTCTCTCTGGATCTGGACAGAACCAATAGAACCCCACTTTCACAAATAGACCTTGGCATACTTGAAACCTTTTTCTGCTTCCACTTATATTTTTGTGTCTTTGCTTCTTCAGTCTAAAATTTTATAGTTCCTCAAATGTTCCTCTGTAAAATGATGTTTAAATTCCTTGTCATATCAACATTTGCTGCAGGATGTACTCCAATTTATTAGCGTTTGTCTGAGGCTATTACACCTAAATCTGGACAATGCTAGCAGTGCTGAGCCCTTAGGGAATGGAGAAGTAATTCCACAGTTCCACGGCGGGATTTTCATCAGCAGAGTCTCGTCTTCTATGCAGTAGAAAGGCTGTGGATCATTTGGGAATCAACCACTGAGTGGATTCTCTGCTACTATGGGAACATAAAATAGCAATCCAGAAATATATTCTTATGTTAATTGACCCTGCAGAATGTGCATATCCTTTCATTTCTGCACACAAAGAAAATTTCCACCCACACCTCACCCCCTCAGGAATCAACTCTCCAAATCAGCCATAAGGTTAATTCCTAAAACATGTTCTTCATCAACTATGTTATGTGCCAGTCGCAATCCAGATGGCGTTTGGCTTAACACTTTATTAGCTGACAGAGTGGAGATCTCTGAAAATGAGACTTGTCTGGCTTCTTTATACACATTTGGACAAATTTCCAGTCCCCTAATTAAACCCTTCTGTGACTGACAGAAGCTTATGACAAGCATATCTGCTGATGGAACAAAATATTTTCAGTTTCTTCTTCAAGAGAATAGACATCCAGAGGAATTTTAGAGATCAATATCTTGGTAGTGTAGAACGGGGATCATATAAAAAGGAGATGAGCATGAAGAAGGAGCAGACCAAGCTTTTGACTGGACAGAGGAAGGGCCCCAGGAGATGTGTGGACAGAAATGGTTCTCCACCCACTCTCCAGGAAATAAAATTATGAAAACAAACGCATAAATGCCCCCCACTCCTGGACAAGTACCTTCCCTCCTGCAGTCAAATCAACCACTCTTTCCCAAGCTCCACAGCGTAGCATGGAATGAGGCAGTGAGTGAGTATCAACTGTGGAGTTTGTGGATTTGGGTATAAGAGCTAATCTTGTTT
Organism: Dugong dugon; assembly: GCA_030035585.1. Lineage (NCBI taxonomy): Eukaryota > Metazoa > Chordata > Mammalia > Sirenia > Dugongidae > Dugong > Dugong dugon. The sequence continues at coordinate 87,352,950 of CM057474.1, read as the reverse complement.
CTAACTGGCAAAGCTTGTCAGCCTCCTCTCTAAATTTCAGATGATAGCTGCTTAGCAGTCTCAAAAATTATTGGGTAAAACCAAGTTATGCAGATTGGTGAAAATGCTTTGTATTTCTGCAAAATGTTATAGATAAGTAGAATATGTGTAATACTTTTCACATTCTGTCTCATATGATAATTTTCTGTACACACTGCCCACTACAACATAAATGCTAGACAGCAGGAATAGCTCTCATCTTCGCCCCCTAAGTGTCTAGCATAGTGCCTGTCATGTAATGTAATAGGAGCCTGATAAATGTTTGCTGAACTGGCTTTCATTGAATTGCATTACTAACTTGCAAGGTCTTTGGGGGCAATTGTAGAATCTCATTTGACATCATCACCATCACCTTGCTCAAAACTGACATGAGGAAGGATTCAGTAAATGGTGAGTGAAATAATGAATACTTTGAGAGGACCTGAAAAGGTGGTTCTTAACACTAAATGCACTTTAGAATAGCCTGGGGTGCTTTCAGAAATCAACCCTGCCCCCAGAGATTGATTTAAAAGCTCCCCAGGATATTCTAATGTGCCGTCAAGGTTGAGATCCAACAACCTTGAACAATAGGAGCATAGATAAGGAAGAGTTCCCCACATCTTTTCTGTGCCAGTGTAGGTTTTAGATTCTTCAGTGGAGTAAAGCATTCTGAAAGGTATGGCACTCTAAAAGGGAAGAGTGATATTGCTACTGCTTTTTAGAAAATACTGTCAAGAAGTGGTTTCCTGAGCTGTTGGCTGATGGAACTCTTGGCAGCTATATCTTGGCAGACACTTGACACTATTATCTTAATATAACTTGGCTATGAGGACAAGATCAACCATCAAGGCTAGTGCTTCAGGATTTCTTCTAGTCCCAATGTTCTAAGCAACTGCCACCTTCTGGCCACTCGGCAGCGAAAGCTATAGCAACTTCCTTAAAACAGACTTATCTCAAAAACTGCCTTTGGTTTTTCTCTTTCCTCAATTATATACAAAGCCTCTCCTTTGCCGTTGAGTCGATTCCGACTCATAGTGACCCTATAGGACACCGTAAAACTGTCCCATGGAGTTTCCAAGGAGTGGCTGGTGGATTCAAACTGCAGACCTTTTGGTTAGCTGTCAAGTTCTTAACCACTGTGCCACCAGGGCTCCATATACAAAGCCTAGTGGTATATATTATGATGCTTCTTGAAAGCAAATATTCAATAAAGAAGAGAGTATTACGGATGCTTCATGAGGAAGAGAATATTGCAGGCATTAACACCAGGTGTGATATAGAGTTTACATGAGCAGGTGATTTAATTACCATTGTTGAACAGAAAATGACAGAAGTCAAGAGACGACAATTTACTCAATAAGAAACCAGGCTTCATTTGCAGGGACAAACCATTGATTGTGTCAAACCTATATATAAATCTTTGTATTACCCACACTTCCATGAAAATACGGCATAAGGACAGTAAGTAATATGATCATCATTGGAAGAGGCTGCACAGGCCTGGTTCACTATTATTTACTCCCCATTGCTAACCGCCACATTGTCTCATGATCTTGTTTCTCCAGTCTCTACAAAAGGTTTAAGATTAACCGACGTTCCTCCTTGGAGGGTAGAAAACAAGTGATAGTGATCTAAGGATGAAAACCAAACAAAGCACCCATCTTGTGACAAGAAGAACTGGGCTTTCGCCTGATAATCCCCAAGGATGTCACCAGATAATCCTCAAGAATACTAGTAGATTAACTCATCTGAGAAATCACTACCTCAAGGGGAAACTAACACAAACTTCTAAGATCCATAATCCTGTCCCTATAAAAGCCTTCAGCCGATCTCTAGTGGGGGAGATGGGTTTTTTGGAGGAGTCTATTCCCCTCTGTCTCCTATATATTGATATATAATAAACCTCTTGCTGCTCACCTCACCCCGTCTCAGAATTGGCTATTGCAGCAGGCAGCTTCAATCCGCTTTGTTGCAGTAACATCATTTCCATTTCATAGGTGGAGAGACTGAGGCACCCAGCAGTTGTCTTAAAGTTTCATGGCAAGCTTCTAGATAAACTCAAACAAGGAACCAACTTTTTAAACCCATGTCTTCAGAAGATGATGTTCCTTTTCATCCTAAAAGGAAACATTCAGGAACAGAAGTCAAATTTCAAGACTGGACTTAACATGGATGTACATGGGAAACAAAACACACACACATATATGTGTATGCATACCAAACCGAAACCCACTGCTATTGAGTCGATTTTGACTCATGGCGTCCCTATAGGACAGAGTAGATATGCCCCCATATTGTTTCCAAGGCTGTAAATCTTTATGAAAGCAGACTGCCACATCTTTCTCTCTGAGTGGCAAATGGGTTCGAACCACCAACCTTTCAGTTAGCAGCTGAGCTCTTTAACCCCTGTGCCACCAGGGCTTACTTATATACATACAAACACATTTAAAAAAAAAACTTTCATAATTAGGACTAACTGGACATAGAAACTTCCATTTCATGAAAAATTGAACTTTCAAAATACTGTTAAAGAAATACATTTTCTTCAAAGGCAAACTAATTCAAATGAATAGCTTTATATTTTCAGGTCTTGTCAGACCTGCTATAATGAATGAGATTCACTGTTGAAGGAACCTGGATTCTAAAGATGAGGTGTGAATTATATACTGTTCATCGACCTGCTTTTTCACTTTCACTTGGGGTTATACAGATCTAGGTTTGCATGTCAACTTTATGACTATGTGCTGTGAAACCTTGCAGAATTTACTTAAACTCTCTAAACCTTAGTTTCTTCATCTGTAAGTAAGAATGACAATAACAGCTTACTTGTGATTATTATTGCTGATAAATAAAGAAAATGTAATCTAGACAGAGGTCCTAGCAGAGGGAGCACAGAAATATTAGTTGAATGAATGAGGATTATTTCCCTTGTCTACACTAAAGAGCCCTGGTGGTACAGTGGTTAAGTGCTCGTTTGCTAACCAAAAGGTTGGCACTTCAAACCCACCAGCCTCTCCACAGGAGAAAGATGTGGCAGTCTGCTTCAGTAAAGATTTATAGCCTTGGAAACCCTATGGAACAGTTCTACTCTGCCTATAGGGTCACCATGAGTCAGAATCGACTTGACGTTAATGGGTTATGGGTTGTCTATGCTAAACTTTTCTTAGAATGTTTGTTTAATAGACCTCAGGTCAATTGGTCAAACTGATACTCAGTGGAATACAAATTATTTTGATACTGCACTACTATAGACGTCAAGGATCTTATAAGTGTGCAAGAAACAAACTATTCACACCATCAACAAAAATATATGAAAAGGATATATTTTAGGTAACTAAACAGAATTGGGAACAATGCTGAATAGGCCAGCACAGTTGCTATAATGGATTGAATTTTACGTTTGGGCACAGTTCTGGAAAGTAATTTATTGGAACAATAGCTTTGGAAAGCAGCCCTGTACTAAGCTACCAAGGAGGATCCTGACCTTTGGTTCCCACTTGACTGGGTAATGGGCCACCTGGAGTCAAGAAAGTCAAATGTTGAAGGGACAAGCTTGGGTTTCAGGAATCATAGGTCATGCAGTCAGAAATCACTACTGAAGGATGTGACTTCAGAAGCTGACAGATAGACTTCCCAAAACAACATCTACAGTCCAGACACTAGATAGATACAAAAGAGAAATTTCTCTTGGAACTAGGAAACCTTCGTAAGTGCTACCTGAGAAATAGTTTGTTTTCCATGTTAGAGTGTGATCATACTCTCATAAATTTTCCTCGTCTCTCAATGTATTTTATAGGTATGGCCGCTACTATCTTACAAGAAGAATCACATAGGAATCAAGATTATGGAAACTGTTGTTGTTAGGTGCCATCAAGTCAGTTCCAACTGATAGCAAACCTATGTACAACAGAATGAAATACTGCCCGTCTTCACAATTGTTGCTATGCTTGAGCACACTGTTGCAGTCACTGTGTCAGTCCATCTTTTGAGGGTCTTTCTCTCTTTTACTGACCCTCTACTTTACCAAGCATGATGTCCTTCTTTAAGGGCTTGTCCCTCCTAATAACATGCCCAAAGTACCTAAGACAAAATCTCATCATCCTCATTTCTAAGGAGTATTCTGGCTGCATTTCTTCCCTGACAGATTTGTTTGTTCTTCTGGCAGTACGTGGTATACTCAATATTCTTCATCAACATCATAATTCAAAGGCATTAATTCTTCTTCAGTCTACCTTATTCATTGTCCAGCTTTCGCATGATATGAGGTGATTGAGAACACCATGGCTTGGGACAGGCACATGGTAGTCCTCAAAGAGACATCTTTGCTTTTTAACATTTGAAAGAGGTCTTTTTGCAGCAGATTTGTCCAATGCAATACATCCTTTGATTTTTTGACTACTGCTTTCACAGGTGTTGATTGTGGATCCAAGTAAAATGAAATCCTTGACAACTTCAATATTTTCTCCATTTATCATGATATTGCTTATTGGTCCAGTTGTGAGGATTTTTGTTTTCTTTATGTTGAGGTGTAATCCATATTAAAGGCTGTGGTCTTTGATCTTCATCAGTAAATACTTCAAGTCCTCTTCACTTTCAGCAAGCAAGCTTGTGTCATCTGCATATCACAGGTTGTTAATGAGTCTTCTTCCAATCCTGATGCAGCATTCTTCTTCATATAGTCCAGCTTCTGGGATTATTTGCTTAGCATACAGATTGAATAAGTATGGTGAAAGAATACAACCCTGACACACACCTTTCCTGATTTTAAACCACACAGTATCCCCTTGTTCTGTTCCATTGGCTGCCTCTTGTTCTACGTACAGTTTTCTCATGAGCACAATTAAGTGTTCTGGAATTCCCATTCTTCACAATGTTATTCATAATTTGTTATGATCCACAGAGTCGAGTGCCTTTGTATAGTCATTAAAATACAGATAAACATCTCTCTAGTATTCTCTGCTTTCAGCCAAGATCCATCTGACATCAACAAGTATATCTCTCATTCCATGTCCTCTTCTGAATCTGGCTAGAATTTCTGGCAGTTCCCTATCATTGTACTACTGCAACTGCTTTTGAATTTCTTCATCAAAATTTTACTGGCATGTGATATTAATGATATTGTTCTATAATTTCTGCATTTTGTTGGATCACCTTTCTTTGAATGGGCACAGATATGGATCTCTTCCACTTAGTTGGCCAGGTAGCTGTCCTCCAAATTTCTTGGCATAGGCGAGTGAGCACTTCCAGCACTGCATCAATTTGTTGAAACATCTCAATTGGTATTCTGTCAGTTCCTGGAGCCTTGTTTTTTTGCCATTCCCTTCAGTGCAGCTTGGACTTCTTCCTTCAGTACCATCAGTTCTTGATCATATGCTACCTCCTGAAATGGTTGAACGTTGATCGGTTCTTTTTGGTACAGTAACTTTGTGTATTCCTTCCATCTTCTTTCGATGCTTCCTGTGTCATTCAATATTTTGCCCATAGAATCCTTCAACACTGCAACTTGAGGCTTGAATTTTTTCTTGAGTTCTTTCAGCTTGAGAAATGCCAAGTGTGTTCTTCCCTTTTGGTTTTCTAACTCCAGGTCTTTGCACATTTCATTATAATACTAGAGAATAAATAAGAAGGAGAAAAAAAAAAGTAAGTCATCCCAATTTGAACCTAGCTGTATATGACTCAGAAGCCCAAGTTTTCAAACCATATCATGTCTTTATAAGGAGGAAAAAATATCATGAAAGGGTAATTTAGCCTGAAATATGTCTAGGGAAGTCCACTACAACAGGACCTTCTATATTGCTTTGGCAGTGTTGGGGAACTCATGGTCTGATTGTATTTGCAATGGGCACAGCACTTTCATGGCTTTTCCAGACCTCAGTATCCCCTTCTGTAAAGTAAAGAGACCTAACCAAATGATCTTAGGCTCCTTTCAATACCCTGGCTTTCTATAAAGTATTCAGTGTGAAGCTTCTCTAAGTGAGAATTCATTATCTAGTAAAAATAGTTTACCAGCACATAGTATTTTAGGGCTAAGAAAGGAAATCAGTACACATTAGCTAGCCACAAAACTAATAGTTAACAAATTGACTCACTAATTTCTCCAGTTCATGTGACTCCTACAAAGATTTTTTAATTAAAATAAATTCTTAATAAAAATAATACCGTTGTTTTTTTTCCCCAGATTTATCACCTGAATGAATACATGGGTATATGAATAACTTTTGCACGTGTATGTCATCTTATGTACATGTGTGTCATTTTCTGCCCCTCTTACTCCCCCAAGCTAAACATGTTTATGCTTGAAGCTATTTTGTGAATCCCAAGAAAGCATTTGAAGAAAATTAAAAATCTCTGCCAAAAACTGTAACCATCACCAAGCTCAGTCATAAACTTTAATTGGAAACCTGATATTAAGTAAGTATCTTTATTACGTTTTGAAAGCATGAATAATATATGCAATCATCCAAGGGCTGAGCTATGAATGTTGCTTTATTATTCAAACATAAATGAAAGTGCACCGTATTATCAGTGTTCATCTTCTTTGGAAGAGGGAGAAAAAGATCTGTTAGTCCTTGGCTGGTGATTTACGTTGTCAAACATCTTTATTCACAACCCTAAAAAGTAGGCTGGTAACAGTAGCCAAAGCAGTTGCCAAGACAACTTATCGCTGAGTTTAGTATTACTGCATCAGGAAAGACGCCTACAAGGAATTTAATTAACTGACGCTTCATCCTGCCTGGCCAAAAATGGATGAACTTCTGTCAATTCAAAGTCCCTAAAGAATAAGATTCAATAGAATCACGGTAGACATAGACACACTAGACAGACACACACACTCAACACACTCATAGGTGCTGGATAATTATAAAATGATGAGGCTAGTTTTTAGGTGGAGTTTATAAAATCTGCTACAGCAGTTTATACATGTTTATTGAATGAATGTGAATACATACGTAACCAGGATGTTGTACATATATCCTTTTACTTCTTCCCTCTTCCCAAAAAGTAATAAGCAGTATATAAGAAAGTTAACTGGAACAGAATACTAGCATCAAAGAAAAAATGAATCAGATATAAAATTGATAAGGATTTTAGAATTGCTAGGACTGTGCTTCATATTTGGTTTTAAGCTTCCAGGTAACCAAGGCAATAATGGAAACAGAACAAATTGCATGGCTTCCATTAGTCCTCACAGAAGGGAATGCTTTCAACTGTCCTGAATTCTAAAAGAAAAGATTATTGGGTGGAGAGGAGGAGAGGGAATAGATTAAAAACCATGTACTTTTTTAAACTAATGTGCTAAAGTTCCTATTGCAAGTGCTATACTTTGCAGTTCATGGTCTTCACGTGCTTTTTTCTCATTTGATCCTCACCGTTCTCACTAAGATCCAATATCTACAGAGTAGTAGAAAGTGCTATACAAATCTTATGTAATAGTATTAATTAGTATATACCTGGATTATACATCCTTTTTTCTCACATGCTGCTCCCTTAAATTAATGTCCAACTCAGAGCACAGAGTCTGGAATGAACACTCAGTTTTTACACCCTAGATGTGGTCCTTGTTGTCACTCCATCTCTCATTTTTTGGGCACTTTTTCCCAAAAATGGGAAATATTTGGGTAATTTTTCCTATCCTTTGGGGACTCTGAATACACATTATGAAAACTCTGCATTCACACACTCACAATTCCAGGGCTGTGTAGTGTTTTGTATTTTTAAACATATTCACATGCTTTATTCATCACAATGAATAAGAGTAGGTTGGTAAATGCCACTATCCCATTTGTATGTTAAGAATCTGAGTTCTGTTAAAATACAAGTTTTTCAATCCCTACTCAAGTGCTCTCTTCTCCATTTTTTTCTTCCATTATATAATCTGGCAAATAAACCATAACTTACATACCTCCAGGATATTGTTTTAGCACATCAAACTAGTTATTTGCTAAATAAGAAAGCAGTGACTCAATATAATATCAAGATATTCCTAACTGTTACCCTCAGAATATAATTTTGAACTGGGCAAGTCAAGCTTGTTTATCGGATAGTGTTAGCCCTTCAACTTTGTTCTTCTTTTTCAAAGCTGTTTTGGCTATTCTAGATCCTCTGCATTTCCATATGAATTTTAGAATCAGCTTGTAAATTTCTACAAAAAAAAAAAGCTTGCTGGTATTTTAACAGAGATTGTGTTAAATCTATAGAACAATTTGGGGAGACTTGGTATCTTAACAATATTGAATCTTCCACCTCTCTGTTTATTTAGGGCTTCTTTAATTTCTCTCAGCAATATTTTATAATTTTCAATGTATAAGTCTTACACATCTTTTGTCATATTCAACCTGTCTTAGTCATCTAGTGCTGCTATAACAGAAATACCACAAGTGGATGGCTTTAACAAAGAGAAATTTATTCTCTCACAGTTCAGGAGGCTATAAGTATGAATTCATGGTGCCAGCTCCAGGGGAAGGCTTTCTTTCTCTGTTGGCTCTGGGGGAAGGTCCTTATCATCAACCTTCCCCTGGTCTAGGAGATTCTCAGCACAGGAACCTGGGGCCCAAAGGATGTGCACTGCTCCCAGAGTTACTTTCGTAGTGGTATAAGGTCCTCATGTCTCTCTGCTCACTTCTCTCTTTTGTATCTCAAAAGAGATTGACTTAAGACAAAATCTAATCTTGTAGATTGAGTCCTGCCTCATTAACATAACTGTCTCTAATTCTGCCTCATTAACATCATAGAGGATTTACAACATGTAGGAAAATCACATCAGATGACAAAACGATGGACAACCACATAATACTGGGAATCATGGCCTAGCCAATTTGACACATATTTTGGGGAGACACAATCAATTTTTAATAAACCCCAAGTATTTCATATTTTATGCTATTGTAAATGATATTTATTTCAATTTCCAAAGTCAACTTTTGAGTATATATAAATTCAATTGATTTTTGTATATTAATCGTGTATCCTGCAACTTTACTAAACTCATTTATTAGTTCTAGTAGCTTTATTTTTGGTAGATTTCATCAGATTTTCTGCATAGACAAAAATAAAGGCAGGTTTACTTCTTTCTTTTCAATCTGGATGCTTCTTATTTCTTTTTCTTCCCTGATTGCACTGGCTAGAACCTCTGGTACAATGTTGAATAGAAGTGGTGAGAGCAGACACACCTGTCTGGGTCCTGATCTTAGGGGAAAATAATTCTGTTTTTCACCATTAAGTATAATGTTGACTAACTGTAGGTTTTGCCCTGCCCTTTATCAGGTTGGGGAAAGGTTCCTTCTTTCCTAGTTTCCTTAGAACTCTTATCAATAATTGATGTTGCATTTTTTTCCCACCAGTGTGAAGTTTTCTCGCTTGTATGCACTGATCAGTACTCAACTGAAGACTAGAATGGGGACCCTCTGCAGATCTCCAGAGTTCTCTCTCTGTTCTGCTTTCTCTAGAGTTCTCTCTCTGTTCTGCTTTCTCTTCTCCAGTACTTTACTCTGCAAACACTAACCATCTTGGGCTCCTCAGACTCCCATGCCCATCTCCCCAACACAGAGAGATCACCAGCTCAGACTGGATCACCCCTGCCAGCAACACGACATGGAAACTCTTTCAAGGCAGTAGGCTGGGGCAGTGGTAGGGCTCACCTCATTTGTTTCCCCTCTGTGGGATTATTGTTCTTTGATGTCTGATGTCCAGTGTCTTAAAAGTCATTGTTTCATATGTGTTGTCCAGTTTTTTAGTTGTTCAGGAAGGAAAGCACATATAGTCTCTGGTACTACATCTTAGTTGGAAGCAGAAATCTCTTCTGGGAAGTTTTTATGCATGCAAACTCTTAGGCCTTACACCATACACAAATTAGGGGCTAGGCCTTGAGAATCTGTATATTTTCAAAATCTTGCACCTAATTTGATGGCAGTCCTGTCTTGGGAAGAACAGGTTTACCCCTTATTTTTTATCTAAGGAAACCTGAAACCTGGGGGGTAAGTTCCAGAGCTTTTGGAGGAACCTGGGCCTAGATTCTCTGACCCACTAGCCTTGACTCTTTCTACTCTTCCCCATATGCACAACTATTAGCAGTACCTGCTACATTGGAGATAATGTGGGAGCCCTAATTTAATTTTGTTTACACTTCAATAATGCTTAATCATCTAAATATTCAAAAAACTAACTGTAATAGAAACTGGGCTGCTCCACCTGGTGTTTCTTGCCTTAATGTAGATATCACATGCTTGTACTAAAAGAAGAAGTGACAATAGTAGCTCCATTGTATATAAGATGTGATCATCTTCCTAAAGTGAAAGGTGTCAAAGCTTTGATGCAGTGAATATTCACCAAGATTAATATCCTCTTTTTGTCCTCTAAGTATTAATGAATACCTTTCCAAGGTAGTACTACCTCAGTAACTGTCTTCCCAAAGATGTTAGATATTCTTAAACATGCTTTGAAACACAGCCGGATGGTCACCTCTTCTGTAGTGTCTTCTCAGAAAATTCTAGGCAGTTTTAGTTGCTTCCACTCTTGAATGCTTATTATGCGGGCACATAGCTCTATTTTAGTCTTCTTCCAAGTATACTGAGAACTTGTGTCTACACGAATAATACCTGTATTGTATAGTCTCACATAAATTTTCCCAGGTAACCCATTTCATGGAAATTATAGATTTGGCATATCTATTCCTCCTTCTCAGTTATTCTAGAAGTACTCAGAAATCTAGAAAACAGGATAATATATATGTACATAATATGAATACATAATTGTAAATACATTTATGATCATATAACTTAAATATATATAATATGAATATAGACTTATTTCCTTTTGTTTGGTATTCTGCCTGGGAATATTTGAAAAGCAGATTACTGAGTTATATTAAGTTTAATTAATATTAAACAGAATTAAGTTGGCAAATACCGTGTCTTCTGTGCTGCCAAATTTCTGAACTTGTGGTTATCTAAACTGCTTTACAATGCCTAAATATGTGGGGAGTTATTTTCACTTGGGATTCTTTGGTACTAAGCATACCCTGATCCTACAGCTACAGTTCCTCAGAGTTGTCCATATCACCCCTACACATCCCTGATTTTTAGGGAGTCAAGAAAAATCATCCCTGGAGGAGTTTAGTCCCTCCAAGCAAATGTTAACTCTTAGCGAAATTTTATCTCCTTGTTCTTCAGATGATCTTCTAAATCATTTATAGCCTTTCAAACTTAATGTATAAGCAAATAATGAAATTTTGTTATTGTCCAGTAGCTTAATTCTAAGGCAAAATGCAATATTTTAATTGTGAAGATTGACTGGCTCTGAGAATTTAGAAGGATGGGGTTATCTGTACGCCTGCAGCTTGAACTAAGACTGTCTTGCTAACTTCAGTGTGGCTTGGACCATGTACAAACCCAGGAAATGATGAACTCAACCATCTGCAACAAAGATTCAAAAAGAGAAGGAATGTCCTCATCTAGGGTCAGCAACCCACTAATTGGAAGAATCCTGAGAAAGAAAAGAGTGATCGTGGGCATTTTGATCTGGAAGAGGAAGTAGAGATCATCTAATGATGTTTCTCAAATTGCAGGGGGAGAGGGTGGGCGTCAGAATTAACTGGTACAGTAGGCAGAGGACGGAGGAGTCTTGAGCATATAATAGTTTGACAAGACCGCCAAGGAGATCCTTTTAACCTCCTGTAACTTATGAATCACTGATCCAGGCAATGCTTCACAGCCCCGGCTGCAATTCAAACTATCTGGAGATCTTTCAAAATTCCTACTACCTAGGTCATGCTGCAGACCAAATTGGAATCTCTGTTGGGAACCAGGCACCAGTACTTCAAGAATCTCCTGGGGAAGAGAGTAGGAGTCTGCAGGCTGACAGACAAGGTGGGACTTGCTAACAATGGAGCCAGAACAAGCACGAAAATCTCTTACTTCTGGTCCTCTGGTTTCTTCCTGTTAAAAGTAATCTTTCTGGTTATAGTGTGGAGACTGTTTCTTGAGCCAGTCACAAGCAAGTCTCTCTGGTGGTAAGATATGATAGAGCTACATATAAACCAAAGGACGACAGACCATTGGGATTTAAGCAGCAATGCCATGGAACCCTTCCCAGTGGTTGCAATGGGAAAGCAGCTTCTATTGTGTCCTTCTCAGAGAAGAAACACAAGCCCAACCATAGTTTCCAGAAATCCATTAAGTGATGATGAGAAGCGGGCAGTAGCCTTGGTAGAGGAGTCGCGTGTCCAGCATATGGAGAAGCTACCTGAAGGAAAGTGACCTCACTGGTGCAGTCGAGAGCCCAGAGGGTGCTGAGGTCAAGGGCTTAGAGTCAGAGAAGCAGCAACTATGAGAATGGTGACCCAAGGGGAGTAATAAGAGTGGCATTTCAAAGCAGAATGCTATGAAGATATTATAAGACAAGACCTGGACTGACATGAGAGCATGAAAAACCTCCCCCCATCCCATCCCACCCCAAGATGTCCAAATAACGAGAAACTAAAAAAAAAAAGAAAACACTACTGTTGAGTCAGACTCATAGTGACCCTATAGGACAGAGTAAAACTGCCCCATAGGGTTTCCAAGGAGCTCCTGGTGGATTTGAACTGCCAACCTTTTGGTTGGCAACTGTGGCTCTTAACCACTACACCACCAGGGTTTCCAAATAACAAGAGAAAAATGAGAATGGGAAAAGTGGCCTGGGGCTCTGCAGTTATGTGGGTCATGGTCATGGAGTCAGCAACATTTTGGCCTGGATGTAATGTTGAATTTACAATGCGATCTCACCAACCTGAGGACCTTGTTGTTATTAGGTTCCATCAAGTTGGTTCCAATTCATAGCTACCTTATATACAACATAAGGAAATATTGCCTGGTCCTGCACCATTCCTACAGTCGTTGATATATTTGAGCCCATTGTTACAGCCGCTGTGTTAATCTATCTCATTGAAAGCCTCCCTCTTTTCTTGCTGACCTTCTACTTTACCAAGTATGATATCCTTCTCCAGCAATTTGTCCCTCTTGATGATATATCCAAAGTAAGTGAGACGACGTCTCAACATTCTCACTTCTAAGGAGCATTCTGGCTGTACAAATCAGTCTTGGAGGAAGTACAACCAGAAAGAAGATTCTTAGGGTGACAATTTTATATAGAACTACAATGATCCTGTGATGTTTTTGCCTTTAAATTCTAGCCGCTTCTGCCCCTGCTCTTCAGAGAATGATAAAAACTGACTGAATCATTAGCTGTTGCCTCAGTTTCATAAGGCCCTTTGTCACCCTGTTCACCAAGTCACTCCTCATTTTGTTCTCCTTGATGACTAATGGGTGGGCTGTAACTGACAGAAGAATCTAAATTACCATCTTGTCAAACACAAGTTTAAACTAAGTCTGCATGGCCTTGCTGGTTTAGGGCAAGGGCTAAGAAATACCTAATTTTATCATATGGAAATGTACAGAGGTGACGAGAGGCACAAAATCCTTATTATTGAATAATGGGGTTTGGCTGAGAAGTCCAAATCACCTCAAGGTTTCAGCACCTTTTATTTAAGCACTTCTCCTCAAGTCTTGTGTGCTGCCTCATTTTATTTGCACTCAGACGGACCTAGATAGTATCTGTATGACCTGACTTTAATTACTCAGCTTTTCTGGGTCACAAATTTCTCAACTGTAAAAATGAAGAAAATAATAACTCTTTTTTCAGGGTTGATATAAATACAAATTGAAATAGTACAAGTGCAAAGATTTGGTAGAGTCTATACTCTGTTGTAGTTTCTCAACAGATATTTGCTTAATGATAAATGATTAAATGAATGGGCAATCAATAAATGTTTCATCCCTTTTCCTCCACATCCTCACTCCACAGTCATCTAAGATCTATACATTTAAAAAAAAGCATTATAATTAGACTTACATAGCCTTTATAGTTTACAATATGAATATGAGATATTACCTATCTCATTTGATTCTCACAAAAGCCCTAGGGAGACAGGCTGGGCAGGAGTTGCCATTTCCATTTTATAGAAAAAGAAACTAAGTCTCAAAACAGTACTTGTAATTACTGAAATCCACATAGTTAAAAAAAAGTGGGGGGGGGGGGAATAACTCAACCCCAGGTGTTTTGACTCCAAATTCTTTCCTTTTTGGAAAACCACTGCCCCGTATGTCCTTGGACACTGGGGTAACCCATCTGTTATCATTGGACAAGGTGTTAGCGCAGTCAAAATAGACATTTCCTTCCTGGTTAAAGCTGCTTAATGATTTAATCTGTCCTCGGTATCATTTTTGGAAAACACAAAGGAGGGTTTTTCATATAAGGCTGTTGGAAAAAGTTCAGGCTCAGAAGAAGCAATCTTTTAATCATATTTAGGTTCGATATCTTCAAGATGGCTTCTAGTGGAGCAAAGATTAGGACTCATGGTCCTTTCAGATGTGTCATTCTTAGTGTTCTGACCTGTCAGTCAGCATCTAGAACAATTACAGATAAAGCTACGGACAAGTTTGGATGAAGGAGAGCTTTTAGATTAGACAACAAAGAAATGTGCTAACTCAAAAGTTTCCAGAACATTTGCTACCAGAATATGATGATATTCTGTAGTCAAGTAGAAAAATAAGGGGCAGAGGAATGTATTGATATTTGTTGAGTGCCTATTATGTGCTAAGCACTGAACTGGAAAGTGTGAATATATCATGTCATTTAATCTTCACAAATATCTTGAGAAGCAGGTATTTTTAATCCCCATTGTACAGATCAGTAAAGTGTGGCTCATAGGATTTAAGTAGCATGTTCAGCATTAGTGGCTGAGCTGCAATTTAAATACTGGCTTGTCTGAACCCCAAGTCTATGCTTTATCATGTGAGCAGTGGTTCTCAAATACAAATCCACAGATCAGGATACATGAAAAGGATGATATACTCATTAAACCATGAGGATATACTTGTTACAAAAAATACAGCTATCCATGCTCCATTTTAGCACCAATTGTCTGATTCAGTATATCTGGAGTGGAGCTCAAATTCTATATGTTTAACATATTTTCTGAGTAATTATAATGGACAGTATGTGTGGGAAGCTATACCATTTTCCCTACTCTAGAGAAAAGGATCTATATTTCTTATCAGCAGTAGTGCCTGGCATATTCAACACTTAGCTGGTGTAATGGATATGAATTGCTCCTTGACAGCCAAGGTGCAAGAAAACTCCCATTTCTCCATATTTGTAAATCAAATTATGTCCTATTCAAGCTCTCAGTTATCTAAGTTAATGAGAAGGCTAGTATGAGTCAGTGGATGACTTTGGAACATGCTAGAAGCTCTCAGGAATACTGAGATTAGGAAGGGACTACTCTCGGTCATCATCATTACACAGTCTGCCACACAGCATTGGTTCTCCCCATTTGTACAGGCCACAAAGACACCTCTGTGGCTCCCTGACTTACTGTGGTCCCTAATTCCTATCCTTTTAAGACTCTGCCACTATCCATGTGCAATTGGGAGAAGTTCTCGATAAATCAAGGAAGCTAAAAGTCCAGCCATTCTTCTCAATCTCAGAGAAGACTCCCTAGCCCTCCAACAACTCTTACTTTCCACTGTCTACGTTTCCTTCTGCACATTTTGTTTCTTACAATGACACTTAATGGTTAACTGGGAGGCATAAAGTATTTTAGGTCCAAGAATAATCAGATAGCATTTTTTGTCCTTTCTAGGGATCAGATCAGTCTTTAAAAACTCATGAGTTAGTCTTCCATCCCCAAGGACCAACAGCCACTTCAAAGCAGCAGGAAGCAAACCATACACTTGAGTTCTTCATACCCTGCTACAATTACATTCTCATTAACCCAAGTTGTGACACTATTTACAGACCTCAATACAAAATGAGATGGCATTCAAATCAATGTGCACTTACTTGACCATAACAGGTATTCAACACTGGGTGAGCACAATTTGGAAAACAAAATAACTACAAAACATGTTCTCTCCCCAACAAAGACTTTATAATGCTGTTATGAAATGGACTCTAGATTGGGAGGCCATGTTCTGGGCTCCATTCTTTGCGCTATTCTCTGGGGCATTGTTTGAATCTAAGATTTCCTACCCTGGCCAAAGAAACATTGACATGATTTCATGATTATTGCCTATGAACAACAAAATAAAGTGTGACAAGGTCCTTTGAAAACTATAAAATGTTAGACCAATGTACCAAAAATGTTTAAAAAAAAATTAACTAGAGAATTTTATCACTGCATTATGCAATATCTTCACTTCTGGCTTCATCTTATCTTTTCTACCCTACTTTCTTCTTTGTCAGACTGTCCTCATCCACTTAAGATTATATTTAATTTTGTTTTAAGCTCACTGAGTTCTGTGTATTTAAGAAAAGTGCCTTGAATCTTATCTGTAATAAAATGAGATATTAAACAAACAAACACCAACAGGTTGTTTACAGACACCTACAAAGCAGCACAAATTCAAGTGCTGCACAAGGATACAAACCTTGAAAGAAGTCAAAGAGAGAGTGAAGAGTATTAGATTAGGAAAGGCTGGATGGAAGAGATAGAACAAGTTATAGAGGAATGGATAGGATTTGAACAAAATAGCATATATGATAGAAAATGGAATTGTCTTACCAGGTCAGTGTTCATGTTGGTAAGCAGTAAAGATAGCCTGAAAAACAAAAGTAGCAAATCAAATCCAACAATATATGAAAAGTAGTATACACCACAGTACAAAGAGTGAAACTTAATGTATGCAAATTTAAAAAAAATTAAGAGGTTCAAGGATCCCAGGGATAAATTCTGAATGTGACAAAACCACACAACTGTATTGCAAATATATGAAACAATCTCACTAAAGGGGTTGGGGAGAAAGGATACTGATCTAAGTAACTTTGGAAATGAATTGAAGCTATAAGACTAAATGCAAAAGACTACGTAAGTACTGTACTATAGTTAAGAAAGTTGTTTTCCATGGGACTACAGGATAACAATTCTGATACCACTATACGTTTGTATTAGGATAGAACGATTAAATTAATGGATTGCAGATGGTGGGATCCAGACTTCTTACTGTTGGAGTGAGAGTTTACAGATAAGCAAGGTGAGAAGGCTAGCATGATCCATGTGGTAATGAATTAGAGTTGGAGACTTCAGTATGAACTCATATTTAGCTTAATTATACATGAGAGGGTCACATATTGAAATATTTATAAGTATGCACATATAGATGGGTTAGAATACACACATATGTATTTTCTTGCTCTGTAAGATGAGAGAGTCTAGAAGCAGCAATACCCCAGTAGCAACAAGCACACGTGGTGCCTGGATTTTGGTTTCTAGTACCATTCGCTAATAAAAGAAATCAGAGCTCTTTAGAGAAATGGCTGACTGTAGGATTGGGGCAGGAAATATGAAAATGAGCCTAGAGCACCTTGTAGTAACAGAAAGGAAGGTGATGCTCATAGCACTTCCTGTGTGTAGTATAAATAACCATGAGTTCATAATGATATAAGTAAATTATTGAATAAATGGGAGAGAAGAGAGAAATTTCCCATGCTGAATTCCACTCATTAAATGTAGGCTGTACAGTGACAGTCTTCCAAAGGGCACAGTATGGAAAGTGGGAAAAAGAGTAACTTTACAGTGGAGAAACTTGACAAACAGTACCTCAGCCATGTGATCAAGGTCGACACCAACAATGATAAACTATGATGATAGTATGTACTCTTGATATGAAGTAATGAAAATGGTACTTTATCTCTGTGGTTTTCCTCCCAAGAACACGTAACGCCAGTGTCAAGGATTGAACTGTGTCCCCCAAAAATATCTGTCAATTTGACTAAGCCATGATTCCCAGTATTCTGTGATGTCCACCATTTTGTAATTTGATGTGATTTTCCTATGTGTTGTAAATCCTACTTCTATGATGTTAATGAGGCAGGATTAGAGGCTATTACGTTAAAGAGGCAGGACTCAATTTACAAGATTAAGTTGTGTCTTAAGCAATCTTTTCTGAGATAAAAAAGAGAAGCCAGCAGAGAGACATGGTGACCTTATATCACCAAGAAAGTAGTGCCAGGAAAAGAGTGCGTCATTTGGACCTGGAGTCCCTGCACTGAGAAGCTCCTAGTCCTGGGGAAGATTGATGGCAAGGACCTTCCTTCAGAGCCAACAGAGACAGAAAGCCTTCCCCTGGAGCTGAAGCCCTGAGTTCAGAAAACCTCCTACACTGTGAGAGAATAAATTCTCTTTGTAAAAGCCAAAAAAAAAAAAAAAAAAAAAGAGAGAGAGAGAGAGACAGAAAGAGAGAGAAAGCCTTCCCTGGAGCAGATGCCCTGAATTCAGACTTCTAACCTCCTAGACTGGGAGAGAATAAATTTCTTTTTGTTAAAGCCATTCACTTGTGGCATTTCTATGACAGCAGCACTAGATAACTAAGACACCTAGTGTATTAAAAATCATACAAATTCCAATTAAGGGATATTCTAAAAAATACCCAACCAGTACTCCTCAAAACTGTCAAGGTCATAAATAACAAGGAAATTCTGAGAAATTATCACAGCCAAGAGGATCCAAAGATGACATGATAACTAAATGTAATATGACCTTAGGTAAAAACTGAGGAAATATGAACAAAGCATAAACATTAGTTACTAATAATGTATCCATATCTGTTAATTATTAACTGTAAAAAATGTTCCATACTAATATAAGGTGTTAATATTGGGTGTGGGAATACTGTCCTATCTTTGAAATTTTTCTGTAAATATAAAAGTGTTCTAAAACAAATGGTTTATTTAAAAATAAATAAGCAACAAATAAGAAAATAACTAAAAGATTATTTTAAAAAGGTAAACCAAGGAAGCAGATGCCCTTGAAAGTCAAGGGAACTAGCCCAAGGTCATTCAGCTAATTATGACTGAGCTAGAATCAGAATTACCCTGACCTAATCAAGTAAAAGGAGCCCTGGTGGCACAGTGGTTAAGAGCTCAGCTGCTAACCAAAAGGTCAGCAGTTCAAATCCACCAGCCACTCCTTGGAAACCCTATGGGGCAGTTCTACTCTGTTCTATAGGGTCACTCTGCATAGGAATCGACTCAACAGCAATGGGTTTGGGTTTTTTTTTTTTGTTTGTTTGTTTGTTTGCTTGTTTTTTGGTTAATGGGGTAAAGAAGTCCCCGAGTGGTACAAACAGTTAATGCACTGGGCTACTAACTGAGAAGTTGGAAGTTCAAGTCCACCCAGATTTGAGTCCTCAGAAGAGAGGCCTTGCAGTCTACTTCTGACAAATCAACCATTGAAAATCCTGTAGAGCACAGTTCTACACTGACACACATGGGGTTGCCAAGAGTTGGAACCAACTTGGTGGCAACTGGTACTGGTTAATGGGATAAAACAAAAGAACAAACAAAGGGGGTAATGACATAATATGCCTAGAATATCTTTTTTGAAATAAAAATAGGGAACTCTGCTTACTCACCCTTCTGGTTTTCAGAGAATACAAATGAAGCTCAGTCAATGACAGAGTGTTAGCTGATGATGATGCCAACAGGAACCAAAGTGTCTGGAATATGTTTCCTTTTCAAGTTATATAGATTTTCTTGAGTTGACTTAAGATACATTAAACATTCCTCCCCCAAGCCGTATCGGAAACAGCTAGTTATGACTATTCCTATAGATAGGAAATTTCTGATCTTTGTGATCACATAAACATGTCAAGATTTATGAAGAGCATGAACTTGTCCTCAGATCAAGTTTGCTCCTTCTGACGTTGTCTCTAATTATAGCTCTCATATTCTGGGACTCTATCACGGGCTACATACTTTGCCTGTGTTATCTTCTTCACCTCTCACAATAGCACTATGAAGTCAAAATCATCAGTCAGGTCTTGAAGATTGAGCAAAGTGCACTTCCAAAAGGTTAGGTGACTTGCTCAAAGTCACACAGTGAACCAGGATGGGAACCCAGGTAAGTTTATTCAGAAAAGCATAGTGTCTTTCTAACTCTGTGACCTTAGACAAATTATTACTTTTATCAAACACATCTATGATACTTATCATGTGCCAGGCATAATTCTAAATACTTTGCAAATACTAATTTATTTAATATTTGTAACCCATTATAAAATAGGTGTTGTTAAGCTCCTCATTTTAGAAATAAAGGAAATGATGTCATCTCCCTGAGTCTCTGACTCCTTTTCTAAACATGTTCCCCAAGAGCCCCCTGCAACTCTAACAGTTACAGATTCAATAACAGGCTCCCCAGCACTGTTCCTGAGAAAAGGCCATTTTGAGAACTGGACAAAATCCTATGGAATTGTATCTATAAAACTCAGGCCAAAACAATGGCACAAAATCTCATCAAAATTTAATTTCCCTTGGAAAAGTTATGGCAGATAGAGAGAGATGACATCAGCTGCTTTTGTGCCAGTTGCTATTTTAATATATATGCATTTGAATAGGGTGCTTGGAAATATAATAAAGAAGTGAAAGAATCCAAAAAGTTCTGTCAAAAGTACTCAGTCTTTCATCTTTTATACTTAATATAGAAAGGAAAAAGCAGGAAAGAAGGGAGGGAGAGAAGGAGGGAGGGAGGGAAAGAGGAAAGAACAAAGGAAAGAAGAGGACAGAAACAGAGAGAGACAGAGAGGAAAAAGAAAAAGAGAGCAAGAAAGAAAATGAAATAATACTTGGTCTAGTAAAACCCTTCTAGAAGCTAGTGAGAGACTGGATAAAATAAGCTGAACATAAACAAATGTGACATAATAGACTTAGAGTCAGCAAGACCTGGGGTGAGAACTTTCTTCATCCCTTAAGAAATGTGTGACTCCTGACAAGTTACTTAACCTCTCTAAACATCAGTCCCTTTATCTGCCAAATCAGGACAATGTTCACTTCCTAGGACTTTTGCATGATGATTAAATTAAACAATGTATATAAAGAGTTTAGCACTGTGCCTAGATGTCTCAAACAGTGGTAGATAAGCTCCGAGAAGTGACTGTGCCTACTCTAATAAAGTAAGGCTTGAGAACATAACAAAAATGCAAGTGACAGAACTTTCCTTGGGCCATCACAACAAAACTAGTATTCTGATGGCCAATGTCAAGACTAGGGGAGACAGGTGATCTCTGGAATCAAGGAAACGTGCTTTGCTGTACTGAAGGAAATAATGGCGCCTCCAAACTGATCCATTCTATTTCAGATTCCTTAAAACAATGAGCAGAGTAAAAGGGGTCAAAGAATGATGCATCTTAGGCATTCTAAGCATTGTCGGCACAAAGAGCATGTCCTTGGTGACGTTGTTCAGGGTCATGTACAGTATCAACATCTGTCTATAAGTCATGTCTTCTTCTCAGCTTATAAGATATTGCCTGTCTCCTAAGCCTGAGATTAACCTATTTAGTTAAGAAAATTCTTCTCTCTTCAAATCCTTCAGTCCGTATTTTTTTTTATGTTCACAAATATCAGACACAGTTCAACACTAAAAAGCTGGGTTCAAATTCTGGCTCTTTTAGTTATTAATGTTGGGCATGTTATACAGTATCTCTGGGCCTCAGTTTTCTCATTTAAAAGTTGTAGTTAAGAATATTTTCCTCATAGGGAATTAAATAAGCTCTGTACTTGAGGAGTTTCTGGGTGGTGCAAATAGTTAATGCACTCGGCTGCTAACGGAAAGGTTAGTTGTTCGAGTCCACCCAGAGATGCTTCAGAAGGAAGATCTGGTGGTCTACTTCTGAAATATCAGCCACTGAAAACCCAAAGGAGCACAGTTCTACTCTGACACATATGAGGTTGTCATGAGTAGGAATCAGCTCAACAGCAACTGGTTTTTCACTGGTTTATTATACTCAGAAGACCCATCAATGAGTCTCCACACACATTAATTACTCAATATGTGGCAGGTACCGAAGTATTTATTAATATCGTTATTTATTATCTTCTATGAATCCTGTTCCTTAGTGATGCTCCCAAACAACTCCACTCTCATTGTACAGTGCCCCATGCCTCAGACACCATGCTTAAAATGCTGCCCCTCTGAGACAGTTCATGGTTTCCCAATCTGATGACTTCTGATCAAGTCCCTCACCAAGAGCTTCTGAGGAAGCACTGTACTTGGAAATCTGTGCAAGGGAAAAAGTCTTATTGTGGATTTGAGCAAGGTTAAGAGATGGAAATAAATGTACTCTCAGTTTCCTTGAAAAGGGAGACGTGGCTATTCAACGTTTTGGTTAATTATCAGGAAAAAGGTGCCGGCAGCTAAGAGGACTGATTAGCAGATTGCCAAATTACTCAGGTTAATCAGGAAGAAGAATGGCCATGAGAAGAACTAAGAAAACCAAGAAATTAAACAACATGTGCAGAGGGGATGCTCAGCGCAGAAACAAGCACAGAGGGTCACGCAAGTTGTAAAGAATAACATAAACGACCTGAGCATTCTGGATTTCCAAGAGCTAGTGGTTTTGTTCATGCATTCTAATGGAATCCTTGAGATAATTAAAATTTCTCAAAAACCAGTAAGTGAAGTGTCAAAGCAGATAACTGAAGAGAGATGTCAGCTTTCTGTATAACAGCCGTCAAAACAGTGACTAAGATTTACGACTAGAATGATTTTCTCTATCCTTGGCCAATAGATGGATGACAGGGACTTCTTACTAGTGTATGTTTAATAAGGTGTAGGCTTTGGAAAAGATGGAAGGGCCAGGAGAGGAGAGAAGCGGAGTTGCTGGAGTAGTGATTATCTCAGAAAATTCTATGGCGAATGCTGTGAAGACCTAGATTCACCTCTTCTTCATATGCGAGAAATGATTTTCAAAAATGTGAAAGTAATTCATGGATTCTCCTCCTCATTAAAACTCTTTTAAAAGGTCACATTTCATAGGATGCATGGTCCTTTGTGATCTGGACCCTCCTTATCTTTCAAATATCAGAGGTACAGATTTCCATGAGACTTGGAGACAAAATTAATCGATCCCCTGTCTCCCCTTTCTATTCATATATGTCCTGAGCATTTCTCTTGATTTTTTTTTTTTCCTGTTTTTGGAAACTTTATGTCCTGGTGGAGAGTACTGATAGGCTCATTCTTGCATGTTATATCATGTATGATGATGTTGCGGTTAAGAGCGTGGGCCCTGGAACCAGATTGCATGACTATGAATGCCAGCCTGCCAGGTCTAGCTGTGTGACTTTTGGCTAGTTAACACGCTGTGCTTCGAATTCCTCATCAGTATATCAGGAATGTTAAAAGTAGCTAACTCCTAGTTTTGTTATGAGCATTGAACAGTTATTCATGTAAAAAAAAAACCATAGCCATTGCCGTCAAGGTGATTCCGACTCGTAGCGACCCTATAGGACAGAGTAGAACTGCCCTCTATGATTTTCAAGGAGCCACTGGTGGGTTCGAACTGCTGACCTTTTGGTTAGCAGATGAGCTCTTAACCACTATACCACCAGGGCTCCTAATACATGTAAAGTATCTAATAAAATAAGTGTTATTACTTGAGGTTTAATGAACACAGTCATCACAGGTGCAGGCGGTTGTGGTGGTGTTGTGGAAAGAATATGGACCCTGAAGTTGGGACAACCTGAGATGGAAGCCTGGCTCCCCCACTAACTGGCTGTTCGCCATTGGACAAGGTCCACAGCATCCCTGAGCTGCTTTGTGTAGGAACTGGAGATGAAAATCTACAACGCTGACTCTGGAGAATTAATAAGATCACATGTGAGGGTTCCTAATCTGGTACCAGGCATACTATACAGTAAAACCTGCAAAAGCCAGAACTTGTGTAAAGTGGAAATCTGAAGAGAAGGAAAACTCAAATATTTTTCACTAAGACGAGTGATAAAGTGTTAAGAGATTGCACCCTGTCAAAGGCGGAAAACATGCGAGACCTGGAAAAACAAGGCAGTCCTGTCGAGTTCCCTCTCTCACAGGTTTCACTGTATTTGCTTAACAAATATTTGTTCCCCTTCTGCTTTCTTACCTGGGGTTTACCTCTAACACAACATTAACCAGTCCTTTGGCCCTGGTGGCAAAGTGATTAAAGCACTCAGCTGCTAACTGAAAGGTCAACAGTTTGAACCCACCAGCTGCCCCGCAGGAGAAAGATGTGGCAGTCTTAAAGATTTGCAGCCTTGGAAACCCTTTGGGGCAGCTCTCCTCTGTCCTGTAGGGCAGCTATGAGTCAGAATCAACTAGACAGCAATGGGTTTTGGTTGTTCATTATCAGTAAGCTTCTTGAGAGCTGAGTTGAAGCAGTTGGAAATCATCTTTATGTCTTTCACTGGTGTACGTTAGACCCTTGGCCCATATAAGAAGACAGGGATAGTGTGGCTAGGCTGAAGAGTAAAAGATGTGAACTGCGAAGACCTAGCATCTAGTTTCAGGTTTGCGATCTTGAGGAAGTCACAACCTCAAGATTTCCTCATCTGTAAAATATAAAACAGAGTTTATACATACCCACCATGTCAGGGTTACAGTTGGAGCAAAACAAGAAGGACTCTCTTGAGAACACGTTAGTTAGCATTTGTTATAACGTCCCTCATTTTGATGTCTCTGTCTCTGTGAATTTGTTCACAGTAGAGGAAAGCAGGTCAGCGTCAAGCTGAGATTCTACGAGAAACAAGCTAAACCATATATGGTGACGTCCCGGAATGATGACCCCCTTTCCAGGGCAGCAGCCTTGCTGCTTGGGTGTTCTCATAGGTGGTAGAATCAGAGCTGGGTTTGAATCCTAGCTCCACCATTTGCTATGTGTATAACCTGGAGAAAGTTACTTACTTGCATTCAGATCAATGCTACTTCATCTATAATATGGGGATAAAAATACTTCCTGTGAGAAGTTTAAATGAAATCATATATGTGAGGCCCTTGACAGAATACTTCTATAAATTCTAGTTTTTATATTACTATCTCTTTTGTTATTATTAGTGTTTAGCAGAAAATCTAGACTTTTCACAATATCCAAAACCACAAATACAACCAAAATGAGGGCCCATATTCCAGCCCCAATATTTCCTGTACATTTCAAAAATTTCTTATTTTTTTCTTTTATGATAGAGAATCTGATTCAGAATACCGACCTCATATAAACCCAGATTGGGATTCTGGGATACTATTTTAAGTTTTAGCTATTTACGCTCAGGCTTCCCATAGTTCTTTGCTCCTGTCTTTATACTGACCTATAATAACCAAATTACGTACTGTAAGATTCCTGCCTGAGTCATTGTCCACTTCCTCTAAGAAGCCACCCCTGATTACTGAAGCCCATACTCATCTCACTTGTCTTTGAACTTGTAATTGGAGGCCCCACAATACAGTTTGGCAACTACATTTTATGTAAATCTTTATGCATAATTTTTTATGCTTCATTTAGATTTTGAAAACCTCAAGTGAAGAGCAGGTACCTCTATCCATTTCCATTTCTTTGTAGCCATTCTCTAGTCCCCAACTATCAGCTCCTAGAAATGTAATAATAGTATCTCTTCGTAGGTTCTTATTAGGCATCTAGTGAATGAATGAGTGAATATATGAATAAATTAAATTCTTCTGTGATTCCTTCAGTACCTGGCATAGTTAAAATAAGACTGTAGATCCTCAATATGTATTTCTGAATGAATGCATAAATAGGAATTAATAAATATTGATTAACTATTTGATTGCTCCAAATATTGTTCACTTACATTGGAGGTTTCTCTAAAGAGTTCAAACTCAGTTTTGTTTTTATAACGTAGATAAATCATAAAAAGCATTTGACAGAAAGAATATTGAGAACAACAAGCCATGAGCTGAAAAACAAATAAAAACCATATCCTCTAACACTGAAACTGTTGCTTTGAACTACAAACACTTCGTTTATTTCCTAGTAAGGATCTTTTTCTTACCAATATGACCATGCTCTTTCTCACTCACTGATAACCTAGTTAATTTAGTTTAGATTTCTTTTGAATTTGTGCTTAGAAAGATAATGGCTTCTATAGTCTCCTCACGATCATTTCAGCAAAGAATTTCAAATCCACCGAACAATAAAAATTGACCCATAGTTAGTGAGCATTGGTGTTTGCGACGTTTTATCAATTATTGAATTAAATCTGATTAAACTAAAATAAAGAAATCCTACATACCTGCCTTAATTATCTAGTGCCACTATAACAAAAATGCCACAAGTAGATGGCTTTAACAAAGGGAAATTTATTTCCTCACAGTAAAGTAGGCTAGAAGTACAAATTCAGGGTGTCAGCTCCAGGGAAGGCTTTCTCTCACTGTTGGCTCTGGAGGAAGGTCCTTCTCATCAATCTTCCCGTAGACTAGCAGCTTCTCAACACAGGAACCCCAGGCCCAAAGGATGTGCTCTGCTCCCAGCACTGATTTCTTGGTGGTATGAGGTCCCCCTGTCTCTCTGCTCAGCTCTCTCTTTTATATCCCAAAAGAAATTGGCTCAAGACACAATCCAATCCTGTATATTGAGTCCTGCCTCATCGACACAACTGCCCACCCATTCCCCCTCATTAATATTGTAGAGGCAGGATTTACAACACATAGGAAAATTGCATCAGATGACAAAATGGTGGCCAATCACACAATAAAGGGAATCATGGCCTAGACAATTTGATACATATATTTTTGGGGGACACAATTCAGTTCATGACAATACGCTCAAAGACCCCTTTTCCCAGGTAGCTTAGGCATTCCCTGTTCTCCACTTCTCTAATACTTTGGATATATCTCTGTTATGACAACCAGCACACTCCGCTGGTATTACACACTCACATGTCTGTCTCTGCCACAATTTCTGGGGCTCCCCAAAGATAGAAAATGTGTCTAATTGATCTTCACACCAGTACATCGCTGATTACCAGAGAGGCCTGCCACCATGGTGAGGCTTGTTTAGTTAATTAGTTACTTTAATGGGGTAAGCTAGGGTGCCAGCTCCCATTTATACCATTTTAAGTGTTAGCAATTTACCTTCTGACTTCCAATAGTTCTTTCTTCCTATCTTTATAATAACCTACCATAACCAAATTGCATACTGCAAGATTTCTGCCTTTGAGTCATCTTCTCCTCAAACCTGTGAACTCCTCAAAGACAGAAACTATTAGTCATCTTTGCTTCTCTAGCATTTAGTCTAGTGCCTAAAACATGCTAAGATCCCAATGAGTTTTGAAGTCATGAATAAATTAATGAATTAAAAAAACTCAAAAAACAAACTCATTGCCATTGAGTCGATTGTGACTCATAGTGACTCTATAGAACAGAGTAGAACTGTCCCACAGGGTTTCCAAGGAGCTGCTGGTGGATTCAAACTGCCAAACTTTTGGTTAGCAGCCAAGGTCTTAACCACTGTGCAACCGGAGCTCCAAATTAATGAATAATAATAATTAAAAAAAAAAAAAACTTGTGTAATAGTATCTCCTCAAGTGTAGATGGCTACATCTATTTTATCTAAACTGTTCTTATCAGTTCCAGGCCTCAGCAAAACTCTTAAATGGTTTAACTTTGTCTTTGACACCCTACCTGCTCTTGCTTCATTGTTTTATATCTTCTTCTTGCTTTCCAAAAGAAAGTGGCCTTCCTACTTCATTCTTTAGGAGTCTAAGACCTGGGAGATCCTGTCCATAAAGGGTGTAGTTTCCCACCAACAACTTATATCAGAGGACAAGATGGCAGTAGGAGAACCCCAGGCATACTTCTCATGCTCTTCTTTACTCCTTTATGTAGCAGCAACCCTCGTTCTCCTTAAAAGTCAGGGTCAATAGCCCTTGGTGACAGAGCACTACTGAATCTTGTAGAAACTAACATGATGAGCGTGTTTTTTGCTCCAACGCAGGAAGCACAACCAATAAATATAATGTCATTTTCAAAGACTCATGCATCTTTTACACAGCTATTCTGGAGGGCTAAATGGGGATCCAAAGGGATAGACTAGCCCTGCATCTTCCAAGTTTATGATTGGCGTTGATCTCTGCATTTCCTCCAGAGGTGCATACTTACCATTGATTTCCGGTTTGGTTAGGGAGGAGGGACACAATTGATTTCACTCTGAACTTACTTAATAGCCCTTACTCCATGGATTAGAAAGCCAAGGTGGAATTCTGCCAGCCATTGAGTGAATCTGTTTCAGCAGTACACTCAGGTACTGGAGAAATAATCACAGGATGAATACCTCAAGCTCCCAGTGGAAATACCATTAGGAGGGCATTACTCAACTTATCCCAGGTCCCCATAAGCTTTCACTCTAACAGAAGGGACACAAAGGTGGTCTGGGACTTCAGAAATTTGTGTTAGTCCTGAGCTATTGTACATAGTATGGGGCAAGGCTTATCTCCAGCTTCCAAATGCTATGTGTCATCCACTCTTCTGCTGCTATGACCCTGGTGACCACTGGGAAGTCCAAAGACAGTGTCACAGAAGGGCCCAAAGTCTCATGGGCTGCTGAGTTCTCATTTGTCTTTAAGATCATGGGCTACTTAGTATTCTTTGACAGAATTATAAACATCAACACTCTTAAATCAAATCCACATTTAATTATCAAGTGTTTATTATTCATTTCAGCCACAC
Source organism: Dugong dugon (assembly GCA_030035585.1). NCBI lineage: Eukaryota > Metazoa > Chordata > Mammalia > Sirenia > Dugongidae > Dugong > Dugong dugon. Next base: position 87,324,410 of record CM057474.1, on the reverse strand, counting down.
ATATTGGGCACTTATTGAGATATAAGCCCCAATGCTAGGTTCTGTGAAGGATACAATGATAAATAACAACTACGACAATATTTAATCCTTACATTTGTAAAATGCTTTACTCGTTACAGAGGACTTTCATGTACATTATTGCACATAATCCTCACACACCAGAGAGAGGTAATTTAAGATCCCTATTTTGCATACTTGTTGAAAAGATGTCACTTTGAGGACTAAGGTGCACCTGACCCAAGCCATGGTATTTTCAATTACCTCATATGCATGCGGAAGCTGGACAATGAGTAAGGAAGACCAAAGAAGAACTGACACCTTTGAATTATGGTGTTGGTGAAGAATATTGAATATATCATGGACTGCCAGAAGAACAAACAAGTCCATCCTGGAAGAAGTACGGCCAGAGTGCTCTGTGGAAACAAGGATGGCAAGACTTTGTCTCATGTACTTTGGGCATGTTATCAGTAGGGACTAGTACCTGGAGAAGGACATCATTCTTGATAAAGTAGAGGGTTAGTGGAAAACAGGAAGTATGTTGAGACCACTTGATGCATCTCAGACGGCCTCTCGCTAGCTTTTAAGACCCCAGACGTCACTCACCAAAGTGGGATGCAGAACATTTCCTTAATGAACTTTGTTATGCCAATTGACCTAGATGTCCCCTGAAGCCACGGTCCCCAGAGCTCTGCCCCTGCTACTGTGTCCCTCAAAGTGTTTGGTTGTATTCAGGAAACTTCTTAGCTTTTGGTTTAGTCCAGTTGTGCTGACTTCCCCTGTATTGTGTGTTGTCCTTCCCCTCACCTAAGATAATTCTTATCTACCATCTAGTTTGTCTTGGAAAAAGAACAGCAGGAATGCTCCTTGGAAGCAAAGATGGCGAGATTATGTCTTACATACTTTAGACATGTTACCAGGAGGGATCAGTCCCTGGAGAAGGACATAACGCTTGGTGAAGTACAGCGTCAGCGAAAAAGAGGAAGACCCTCAACCAGATGGCTTGACACAGTGGCTGCAACAATGGGCTCAAGCATAACAACAATTGTGAGGATGGTGCAGTACCAGGCAATGTTTCGTTCTGTAGTACACAGAGTCGCTATGAGTCAGAACCAACTCGATGGCACCTAACAATAACAATCTAGTTTGTGAATACCTCTCTCCCTCCCTCCTCACCCTCGTAACCATCAAAGAATATTTTCTTCTATTTTTAAACCTTTTCTTGAGTTCTTATAATAGTGGTCTCATACAATATTTGTCCTTTTGCAACTAACTAAATTCACTCAGCATAATGCCTTCCAGATTCATCTATGTTATGAGACGTTTCAAGGATTCATTGTTGTTCTTTATTGTTGTAAATGTACCATAATTTGTTTATCCATTTGTCTGCTGATGGGCACCTAGGTTGTTTGCGTTTTTTTGCTATTGTGAACAGTGCTGCGATGAATATGGATGTGCATATATCAATTCATGTGACAGCTCTTATTTCTCTAGGATATATTCCAAGGAGCAGGATAGCTAGATCGTATGGTACTTCTATTTCTAGCTTTTTAAGGAAGCACCAAATTGATTTCCAAAGTGATTGTACCATTTTACATTCCTACCAGCAGTGTATAAGAGTTCCAGTCTCTCCACAACCTTTCCAACATTTCTTATTTTGTGTTTTTTGGATTAATGCTAGCCTTGTCGGGGTGAGATGGTATCTCATTGTAGTTTTGATTTGCATTTCTCTAATAGCTAATGATCATGATCATTTCCTCATATATCTTGTAGCCTCCTGAATGTCTTCTTTGGTGAAGTGGCTGTTCGTATCCTTTGCCCATTTTTTAATTGGGTTATTTGTCTTTTTGTTGTTGAGGTTTTGCAGTATCATATAGATTTTAGAGATTAGATGCTGATCGGATTTGTCATAGCCAAAAGCTTTTTCTCAGTCTGCAGGTTGTCTTTTGACTCTTTTGGTGAAGTCTTTTGCTGAGCCTAAGTGTTTGATTTTTAGGAGCTCCCAGTTATCTAGTTTCTCTTCAGGTGTTTGTGCATTGTTAGTAATGTTTTGTCTTCTGTCTATGCCATGTATCAGAGTTCCTAGCGTTGTCCCTATTTTTTCTCCCATGGTCTTTATCGTTTTAGATTTTATATTTATATCTTTGATACATTTTAAGTTAGTTTTTGTGCATGGTGTGAGGTATGGGTCTTGTTTCATTTTTTTTTTTTTTTTTTTTTTGCAGATAGAGATCCAGTTATGCCAGCACCATTTGTTAGACTATCTTTTCCCCAATTAACAGACTTTGAACCTTTGTCAAATATCAGCTGCTCATAGGTGGATGAATTTACATCTGGATTCTCAATTCTGTTCCATTGGGCTATGTATCTGTTGTTGTACCAGTACCAGGATGTTTGGACTACTGTGGCAGTATAATAGTTTCTAAAATCAGGTAGTGTGAGGCCTCTCACTTTGTTCTTCTTATTCAGTAATGCTTTATTTATTATCCAAGGCCTCTTCCCTTTCCATATGAAGTCAGTGATATGTTTCTCCATCTCCTTAAAAAATGCCTTTGGAATTTGGATTGGGATTGCATTGTATCTGTAGATCGCTTTGGGTAGAATTGACATTTTCACAATCTTGAGTCTTCCTATCCATGAGCAAGGTATGTTTTTCCACTTATGTAGGTCTCTTTTAGTTTCTTGCATTAGTGTCTTGTAGTTTTCCTTGTACAGGTCTTTTACATCTCTGGTTAGATTTATTCCTAAGTATTTTATCTTCTTGGGGGCTATTGTAAATGGTATTGATTTGGTGACTTCCTCTCTGAAGTTCTCTTTGTTGGTGTAGAGGAATCCAACTGATTTTTGTATGTTTATCTTGTATCCTGATACTTTGCTGAAATCTTCTATTAGTTCCAGTAGTTTTCTTGTGGATTCTTTGGGGTTTTCTGTGTATAAGATCATATCATCTGCAAATAGAGATACTTTCACTTCTTCCCTACCAATCTGGATGCCCTTTATTTCATTTTCTAGCCTAACTGCTCTGGCTAAGACCTCCAGCACAATGGTGAATAACAGTGGTGATAAAGGACATCCTTGTCTGGTTCCCATTCTCAAGGGAAATGCTTTCAAAGTCTCTCCATTTAGGATAATGTTGGCTGTTGGCTTTGTATAAATACCCTCTATTATGCTGAGGAATTCTCCTCTATTCCTATTTTGCTGAGAGTTTTTATCCTGAGTGGGTGTTGGACTTTGTCAAATGCCTTTTCTGCATCAATTGATAAGATCATGTGGTTCTTGTCTTTTGTTTTATTTATGTGAGGGATTACATTGACTGTTTTTCTAATGTCGAACCATCCCTGAATACCTGGTATAAATGACATTTGATCATGGTGAATTATTTTTTTTGATATGTTGCTGAAATCTGTTGGCTAGAACTTTGTTGAGGATTTTTGAGTCTATGTTCATGAGGGATATTTGTCTGTAATTTTTTTTTTTTTTTTTTTTTTTTTTTTTTTTTTTTTTTTTTTTTGTGGTGTCTTTACCTGGTTTTGGTATCAGGGTTATGCTGGCTTTATAGAATGACTTTGGGAGTCTTCCATCCTTTCCTATGCTCTGACATACCTTTAGTAATAGTGGTGTTAACTCTTCTCTGAAAGTTTCGTAGAATTCTCCAGTGAAGCCATCAGGGCCAGGGCATTTTTTTGTTGGGAGTTTTTTAATTACCTTTTCAATCTCTTCTTTTGTTATGGGTTTATTTAGTTGTTCTACCTCTGTTGGTGTTAGTTTAGGTAGGTAGTGAGTTTCTAGAAATTTGTCCATTTCCTCTAGGTTTTTGAATTTGTCAGAGTACAATTTTTCATAGTATTCTGTTATGATTCTTTTAATTTCTGTTGGGTCTGTTGTGATATCACCCATCTCATTTCTTATGCGGGTTATCTGCTTCCTCTCTTTTTTTTGTTTTATCAGTTTGGCCAATGGTTTATCAATTTTGTTGATCTTTTCAAAGAACCAGCTTTTGGACTTGTTAACTCTTTCAGTTGTTTTTCTCTTCCCTGTTTCATTTAATTCTGCTCTAATTCTTATTATTTCCTTTCTTCTGGTGCCTGAGGGCTTCTTTTGCTGCCCTCTTTCTACTTGCTCCAGTTGTAGGGTTAATGTTTTGATTATGGCCCTTTCTTCTTTTTGGATGTGTGCATTTATTGCTATAAACTGACCTCTGAGCACTGCTTTTGCTGTGTCCCAAAGGTTCTGGTTGGATGTGTTTTCATTCTTGTTTGATTCTATGACTTTCTTTATTCCATCCGTAATTTTTTCTATAACCCAGTAGTTTTTAAGCAAGGTGTTGTTCAGTTTCCATGTGTTTGATTCTTTTTTCCTTGCTTTTTCTGTTATTGATTTCTTCCTTTATGGCTTATGGTCAGAAAAGATGCTTTGTAATATTTTGTTGCTTTGGATTCTGTTAAGGCTTGCTTCATGGCCTAATATGTGATCTACTCTGGAGAATGTTCCATGTGAGTTGGAAAAGAAAGTATACTTGACTGCTGTTGGGTGGAATGTTCTGTATATGTCTATGAGATCAAGTTGGTTGATTGTGGGATTTAGATCTTCTGTGTCTTTATTAAGCCTCTTTCTGAATGTTCTGTCCTTCACTGAAAGTGGTGTGTTGAAGTCTCCTACTTATTGTGGAGCTGTCTGTCTCTCTTTTCAATGCTATTAGAGTTTGTTTCATCTATTTTTGAGCCCCATCATTGGGTGCGTAAATATTTATTATGGTTATGTCCTCCTGGTGTATTGAACCTTTGATCTTTATATAGTGTCCTTCCTTATCCTTTGTGGTGGTTTTACTTTAAAGTCTATTTTGTCAGATTAATATTGCTACTCCTGCTCTTTTTTGAGTGTTGTTTGCTTGATACATTTTTTTCCATCCTTTGAGTTTTAGTTTGTTTGTGTCTTTAAGTCTAAGGTGTGTCTCTTGTGGGCAGCATATAGACTAATCTTGTTTTTTTACCCAATCTGCCACTCTCTGTCTATTGATTCGTGCTTTTAGTCTTTTTACATTCAGTGTAATTATTAATAGGTAAGAGTTTAGTGCTGCCATTTTAATGTCTTTTTTTGTGTGTTGTTGACAGTTTCTTTGTTCCACTTAATTTTCTGTGCTGAGTCGTTTTTCTTTATGTATTTTCCTTTCATCATTTTAATTGTTGTTGATTTTGTATTTGCTGAGTCTTTATGTTTTTCTTGTTTTTTATTTTGACTTGTAGGATTGTTACTTTCCTTTGTGGTTACCTTAATATTTACCCCTATTTTTCTAAGTTTAAGCCACTCTTTTATTTCTCCATATGAAAGATGTACTACTACATTTTTTTAGTCCCTCTTTTTTGTTTTAATGTTGTCATCTTTTACATATTGACATCTGTTTCCCTATTTTCAGTGTTTTGGCTTTGATTCATTTGTGTGACTTCCCTATCTGGGTTGATATCTGATTGCTGTGTTTTGTGTTCTAGTCTTGTTATCTAACGCTATTGATTTCTAACTGGAGGACTCCCTTTAGTATTTCTTGTAATTTTGGCTTGGTTTTTGAAAACTCCATAAACTTCTGTTTATCTGGAAATGCCCTAATTTCACCATCATATTTGAGAGACAGTTTTGCTGGATATATAATTCTTGGCCGGCAATTTTTTTCCTTCAAGGCTTTATATATGTCATCCCATTGCCTTCCTGCATGTATGGTTTCTGCTGAGTAGTCTGAGCTTAGTCTTATTGACTCTCCTTTGTAGATGACTTTTCATTTATCCCTAACCACTCTTAAAATTCTCTCTTTATCTTTGGTTTTGGCAAGTTTGATTATAATATATCTTGGGGACTTTCTTTTGGGATCTACCTTGTGTGTGGTTCGATGAGCATCTTAGACGGGTATCTTGTCATCTTTCATGATATCAGGGACGTTTTCTGCCAACAAATCTTCAACCACTCTCTCTATATTTTCTGTTATCCCCCCCATTCTGGTACTCCAAAATCACTCATAGGTTATTACTCTTGATAGAGTCCCACATAATTCTTAAGGTTTCTTCATTTTAAAAAATTCTTTTATTCTGATTTTTCCTCAGATAAATTGGTGTCAAGTGCATTGTCTTCAGCCTCACTAATTCTGACTTCTGTTGCCTCAATTCTGCTCCTATTACTTTCTATTGAGTTGTCTAATTCTGAAATTTTATTGTTAATCTTCTGGATTTCTGTTTGCTGTCTCTCTGTGGATTCTTGAAGCCTGTTTAATTTGTCATTATGCTCTTGAATAACCTTCTTAAGATCCTCTATTTCTTTGTCTGTGTGTTCCTTGACTTGTTCTGTGTTTTTCCTGATCTCCTTCCCGATCTGTTGAAGAGTTCTGTATATTAATCTTTTGTATTCTACCTCTGGTCATTCCAAGAAGGTCTCTTCCTCCAGAAAATTTCTTGATTCTTTGTTTTGAGAGCTTGTTGAAGCCATCATCGTCTGTCTGTTTACGTGATTTGATATTGACTGTTGTCTCTGAGCCATCAATGAGTTATTATATTTATTTATTTTATGTTTGCTTACTGTGTCCTAGCTTCTTGTTTTGTTTTGTTTTGATATGCCCAAGTAGACTGCTCGTGTGAGCTAGTTTGATTATTGGTGCCTCTGAAGCTCTAAAGTCCTGTCACCAGGTGGTTAGATCTGTTACAAAGTATGTGAGCCGAGGAGTCCATTTACTTTTCTTGTATGGATTCAACTAAGGTGTCCAGGTAGTAGGTCACCAAGTGTGTGGTGCAGGCTCTCGCCTACAATCCTAGATGGACAGGGATGATTGGAGCTGGCTCAGGTATCTGCCTGCATTAGAGGGTCACATGCTGAGCAAGGCAGGGGGTTGATGGCTGCCGTTGGTCTCTGAGAGGAAAGCATGTCCCTGTTCCCTAGAGTGTGTAGGCGAGTTGGTTTTTCAGCCAGACGGTGGGCACCCAATTCTGTTAGCTGTAAGGACTGGGAGGCACCACTTATTCTTGGATCCCTATCACAGGTGGCTAGGTGGTGTGGGTGGAGCCACCAGTCCTCAAGCCCTTGATGTGGGTAGGTGAGGACCCTACTTAATGGGCAGAGCAGTGTCAAATGTTACAGACGTGCCACTTCACCATATAGCTGATACAGTTCAAGTCAGGCTTCAGGTATATACCCTGTTGTATTGTGCTGATGAGGACTTACACTGTTGAAATGGGCCCACACAAGTCTATGGAGGGATGAAAGGCATTCAGTCTATATACTCCTTATGCCTGTGCCTAGGCAAAGGAGGTCTACCTGCCCTGAGTTCCCTACTTAGGGAAGCTGGCAGATTATTTTTTCCTGTTTGTTAATTTTTCCCCCTCCAAGGCCAGGAGAATGGCTCAGGGCACATGACGGAACCTATTTCCACCCCAGGGGACGTGGCTATTGCTGAAGCCAGCCCGAGATCTGGTGCAGAGCAGGGAGGAGGCAGATAAATGGGAGAGAGGTTCTTCCCAAATGGGGTGGTTTTTGATCCACAGGGTGGATTAGATACATGTACTTATCTTTTGCCAATTGAACACCACTTTTCACTGGTTCTGGAGGCTTGAGTAGACTCTCCTCTGCTTGGTCTCTCCCAATGTGGAAAACATGTCCCTAACACCGCTGCTTGCCTCACCGTGTACACCAGCCTGTCGATCCAGCCTGCAAGGTTCTGGTTCTTGCTGGGTCAAGGCTGGCAACTCCTCACTGCTTCCAAACTGTCTCTTCCTCCCCCCTGCCACTCAGTCTGATTCCTCTACTTTGCCTTTGTTGTTCAGGGCTCCTAGATTGTCATATATGATCGATGTACTTGTTTTTTGGGGTCTTTGTTGTAAGAGAGACCACAGGAAGCATCTCTGCCATCTTGGCCTCACCTCCAAGATTGTGTCATTTTTGTCTACTGGAGTCCTCAAATACTCTTGTGTAGTCTTTCTCCTAATAAGAGATGGCCTCTGTGTTTTTTCAATGGCTACCACTAGGATTGCTAGGATTTATGCAATATTCATCATGTGTTATGTGCCATCAGCTCTGACAAGCACTGTGGCTATTTCTGCCATCGATTTCCAAATATCATCATTGCTACTGTTGCTCTGGAGCCTCAGATACAAAAGTACAAATGCTCCATGGTGGACTACTACAGTTGAGCAGAGAATGTCACTCTTCATTTAACCCTTGTTAAAGAGGTCAAAACATGGGTCTTGGATGAAACCATTCTTTCCACTAAAAGAGAAAGAATTTCAACAACTTTTGCCTTCACAGGAGTCAACATGATTTAATGAAGACTGAGCTTATAAACAAATGAAGAATATGGGCTTCATGCTGTATTTAAGATTGTCCTTCCCCTCTAATGTCCAAGGTTTTGTCACTCTCCTAAGCCTATTTACCTGGCACATCCCTGAGTTCTCTCCCAGATGCTCCTTATTCTCTAATGTAAGCCTATCCCTCTACTTCTCCAGACTTGCCTCGATTTCAATGACCAGCAGAGTTTGGCCTAAAAATAAAACTTTTACTCTGCTATTTTTTTTTCTTTTTCTTTTTTATTGTACTTCAGGTGAAGGCTTACAGAAGAAATAGTTTCTCATGAAACAGTAGTACAAATATTGCTTTATGACATTGATAAACAACCCCACAACATGTCAACCCTCTAACTTCTCAACCTTTTTTTTGGTGAAAATACACACAGCCAAAGGTACACCATTTCAAAAATTTCTACATGCACAGTTCAGTGACATTGACTACGCTCTTCCAATTGTGCTGCTATTCTCACTTAAGATGAAGGCTTACAGAACAAAATAGTTTCTCATTTAACAGTTACTACAAATGTTGCCCTATGACAATGGTTAACAATCTCACAACACATCAACAATATCCTTACTCAACCGTGGGTTCCCTATCACCAGCTTCCTTGTCCCCTTCTGCCTTCTGGCCCTTGTCACTGGAGTACTGTACCTCATTAGTCTCATTTGGTTTTACGGGGCTGTCCACTCCCAGGCTGAACAGTGAACCTCGGAGACAACTTCACCACTGAGTTGAAAGGGTGTCTGGGGGCCATACTCTCGGGGTCTCTCCAGTCTCCTTTAGGCCAGTAAATCTGGTCTTTTTTTTGTGAGTTAGAATTATGCTCTACATGCTTCTCCAGCTCTGTCCAGAACCCTCTGTTGTGATCCTGGTCAGAGCAGTCAGTGGTGGTAGCCGGGCACCATCTAGCTGTACTGGACTCAGTCCAGTGGAGGCCTTCGTAGCTGTAGTCCATTAGTCCTTTGGACTAATCTTTTCCTTGTATCTTGTTCTCTTCATTCTCCCTTGCTCCCGAAGGGATGAGACCAGTGGAATATCTTAGATGGCCGCTCACAGGCTTTTAACACCCCAGACACTACTCACTAAGGCAGAATGTAGAGCATTGTCTTTATAAGCTGTGTCATGCCAACTGAGCTAGATGTTCCCTGAGACCATGGTCCCCACAGCCCTCCGCCCAGCATTTCAGAACCTCAGGGAGTTTGGATGTGTCTATGGGGCTTCCATGACCTTTCTTTGTACAAGTTGTGCTAGTTTCCCCTGTATTGTGTACTGTCTCACCCTTCAACCAAGATACCACTTATATATTGCCTATTTAAGATTTCCCCCAACCCCTCCCATCCCTGGTAACCAACAAAGATTGTTACATTTTGTGTGTGAACTTTTTCATGGGTTTTTACAATAGAGGTCTCATACAATATTTGTCCTTTTGTGATTGACTTATTTCACTCAGCATAATGTCCTCCAGTTTCATCCATGTTATGAGATGGTTCACAGATTCATCATTTTTCTTTCTCGTTGCATAGTACTCCATTGTGTGTATGTCCCATAGTTTATCCATTCATCTGTTGATGGGCATCTAGGTTGTTTCCATCGTTTTGCTATTGTGAACAATGCTGCCATGAACATAGGTGTGCATATGTCTATTCAAGTGACAACTCTTATTTCTCTAGGATATATTCCTAGGAGTGGGATTGCTGGATCGAATGGTATGTCTATTTCTAGCTTTCTGAGGAAGCACCATATCATTTTCCAAAATGGTTGTATCATTTTGCATTCCCACCAGCAGTGCATAAGAGTTCCAATCTCCCCACAGCCCCTCCAACATTTGTTATTTCCAGTGTTTTTGATTCGTGCCAGTAATGCCGGGGTGAGATGGTATCTCATTGTGGTTTTAATTTGCATTTCTCTAATGGCTAGTGATCGCGAGCAGTTCCTCATGTATCTGTTGGCCATTTGGATGTCTTCTTTGGTGAAGTGTCTGTTCATTTTCTTTGCCCATTTTTTAATAGGATTATTTGTCTTTTTGTTGTAGAGGTGTTGGATTTTCTTGTAGATTATGGAGATTAGACATTTGTCTGACTTGTACTGTCCAAAGATTTTTTTCCCAGTCTGTAGGTTCTCTTTTTACTCTTTTGGTGAAGTCTTTTGAAGAGCATAGGTGTTTGATTTTTAGAAGATCCCAGTTCTCTAGCTTATCTATTGGGGTTTGTGCATTGATGGTTATGGTTTATATCCTGTTAATGCCATGTATTAAGTCCTGAAGTGTTGGTCCTATTTTTTCTTCTATGAACTTTATAGTTTTAGGCTTTATATTCAGGTCTTTGATCCATTTTGAAGTAGTTTTTGTATATGGTGTGAGGTATGGGTCCTGTTTCATTTTTTTGCAGATGGATGTCCAGTTTTGCCAGCACCATTTGTTAAAAAGGCTGTCTTTTCCCCATTTGATAGACTTTGGGCCCTTGTCGAAGATCATGTGACCGTAGGTGGATGGATTTACATCTGGGTTCTGAATCCTGTTCCATTGGTCAATGTATCTGTCATTGTACCAGTACCAGGATGTTCTGACTACTGTAGCTGTATAGTAGGTTCTCAAGTCAGGTAGTGTGAGTCCTCCAACTTTATTCTTCTTCTTCAGTAATGCTTTACTTATTCAGGGCTTCTTCCCTTTCCATATAAAGTGAATGATTAGTTTTTCCATCTCTTTGAAGAATTTTCTTGGTATTTGGATCGGGATTGCGTTGTATTTGTAAATTGCTTTGGGTAGAATTGACATTTTCACAATGTTGAGTCTGCCTATCCATGAGCGTGGTATGTTTTTCCATTCATGTAGATCCCTTTGGGTTTCATGCAGTAGTGTTTTGTAGTTTTCTTTGTATAGGTCTTTTACATCCCTGGTCAGATTTATTCCTAAGTATTTTATCTTTTTAGGGGCTATTGAAAATGGTATTGTTTTCCTGATTTCCTTTTCATCGTTCTCCTTATTGGTGTATAGGAATCCAACTGATTTTTGAATGTTTATCTTGTATCCTGCTACTCTGCTGAATCTTTCTATTAGTTCCAGTAGATTTCTTGTGGAGTCTTTAGGGTTTTCTATGTATGGTATCATATCATCTGCAAACAGGGACAGTTTAACTTCTTCATTACCAGTTTGGATACCCTTTATTTCTTTTTCTTGCCTTACTGCTCTAGCTAGAACTTCCAGCACAATGTTAAATAGGAGTGGTGATAAAGGGCATCCTTGTCTTGTTCCTGTTTTCAAGGGGAATGTTTTCAGCCTCTCTCCATTAAGAATGATGTTGGCCACTGGTTTTGCATAGATGCCCTTTATTATGTTGAGAAATTTCCCTTCTATACCTATTTTATTGAGAGTTTTTATCAGGAATGGGTGTTGGTTACTCTGCTATTTCTATGCAACACACGAAACTATCAAATGAGCCAATTCAGTGAGAACCTAAGTAACACTTATTTCAAGAAAAAAAATCACTGCAGGAAAATTAGTTCTCAACACTACTTCGGAGACCTCTAAGAATTGAGCTCTTTTGCTGTGCAGAATGAGGATTACTAGTTTATATATTTTTTTCAAGTAGTCTCTAAACATTTTCATATATACTGTATACATAAAGTTTGAAAAGTTTCAAGGAAAGATGTTAAATGTACTTTATTTTGGTTGACCTTTTGGACATGGTCGTCTAAACAGAGCAATATCTAGTTCTTATCTGTGCAGGAAAAAAAACATTATTTAGATGATGAGAAGAGGCTGGAAACTATTTCCTGTCCTTCTGTGTGCACCCTCAGAAGAAATTTATGTTTTTGAAGGGAAAGTGATGAAGCCAGCCAAGACTCTGTTGGACACCAAATCTCTTTCACTCCAATTCAAACACTAGGTAAATTTAAGGTAATTATTTCAAAAGCCCTCCAGGTAGCCTAACATGCAGGGGTTCATAGTGCTTATCAATGGCCTTGTCTGATTACTAATTCTGCCCATGGGTTTTCCTGGCAGCAGTGTGGCATCTTGCAGTAAGAATACGAGCTTCCAGCAAGTCAGGGGCAGATTGTCCAATAAGCAAGGCAAGCACAGGCTTACTTATGCTTACTTACTAATCCGTATTGAACAATTTCACATTTTTTCACCACATCAAAGATTCTGCTCCTTGGTGTGGCTGACATCTGTCTCTCTCCCAATCCCATAGCACCTTCCTACAGAATTAAAGCCTCTTTTCAAATTTACAATCCCTGCCAGAGGCAGATGAACAGTAAGCAATGTAAGCATGGGTTTACTTGTGCTTACTTACTACTCTGCAGTGAACACTTTCACATGGGTTTCACTTTGATGTGGTGTGGTGAAACCCATGTGAAATTGTTCACTACAGATTAGTAAGCACAAGTAGGCCCTGCTTAACTTGTCTGTTGGATAACCCACCCCTGCACCAAGTGCGTTTTCATGACTTGAAAACAGTAAGAGTGCAAAAGTAACCTACTGGTGACCTATCCATCTCTAGTTGATTCCACTGCCTGTCTATATCAGCAGAGCTTTTGGTTGTCAAATGACACTTGACTTCCATTTTCCACTTGTCCCTACTTTTCACCTTTTACCAACTATGATATAATAGTTTGTCAAACTCCTTTCCAAAGATTAAGGAAAAGAAGCCAATGGTTTTTCTGATTGAACACATTGCAAAAGTAAAGAGAGGTGGGTGATAGGGGAAATATTCTCATAATCTTCCTTCACCAATTATGTCTGACGCAAGCCATGGTTTTTTCAGTCTCCTCATACGCATGCAGAAGTTGGATAGTGGAAAAGGAAGACAGAAGAAGAATCGCTGCATTTGAACTGTGATGTTGGAGAAGAATACTGAGCATACTGTGGATTAACAAAAAGGAGCAAGTCAGTCTTAGAAGAAATACAAGAATGTTCCTTAGAAGAGAGGATGGAGGCTGGAGAGACTTATTTGATAATTCCATGTGTTGAACATGTCACTAGGAAAGATCAATTGCTAGAAAAGGGCATTATGTTTGGTAAAGTAGAGGGCCAAAGAAAATGAGAGAAACCATCTATGAGATGGATTGACACAAGCACAATAATGAACATCACAGGAACCTCTGGAGCTAGAACAGCCCTTCAAAGTCATGCACATGGGGCCATGATGGCCAGACCTATATACCCTGCTTCCATCAGTAATTGGAGATAGGCATTCCTGAAAGGAACATGGAATTGGGGAAGTGGCTCTCTGCAGCTGAGGCACGCCAGAAGGGCTGACGGCTGAAGGCCATCAGTAATTACACCACTGATAGTGTAGTGAGGAAATGAGCCCTCCTTTGTGGGGACTCTGGGCATCTTAGGGTCCACCACACATGGAAACGGGAAACAATGAATGTAAACAGCACATATGCAGCCTGACTGGGCAGAGAAGGACAGTGTCAAGAAGATATAAGCTTGAGGGAGGGTGTTTTGGTGGTACTGCCTTCTTTCATTTTTCTGTTCTAAGATAGGAGAAGCCAGTACAGAGGGAGAAGTTGATGATGTAGGATAGAAGGAGGATATTATTAGTGGATTAAAGGAGACTTATTTCTCTTTCCTCCATACTCCTGTAAAACTTTTTACACTTCAATTATACTACTTGTCCATTGTAAAAATCCTGTTTCGTCCACTCTACTGTGATCCACACAAAAGCGGGGACCCAAATAATTTTCAAATCTTCTCTTCTGCATTTAGAACAGTATAGAGCACATAGTTAGCATGTAATAGTGTGTTGAGTCATTGAATTGAATATGATAAAATGGAAAAATCCAAATTTCTTAAATATTATCTTTTAATTTTCTTAAGGGGTGTCTAAACATTATACTTTTTAAAGTAACTGTGTCCCCTAAACCATTGGAAGTCAAGCTGACTCCAACTCATGGCAACTCCATGTGTGTCAGAGTAGAACTGTGCTCCATAGGATTTACAATGTCTGTGATCTTTCAGAAATAGATTGCCAAACCTTTCTTCCAAGGAGCCTCTGGGTGGACTTGAACCCCAAAACTTTCAGTTATCAGTCGAGCACCTTAGCTATTTGCATTGCTCAGGGACAACAGTATCCCCTACCTACTATGTAAAAGTGTCTTTCTGTTGGGATGGGGCAGGGAAAATGGCATAGACGCTTCTTACCTATTTATGTTAGATAATTAACAGGCATGAATTCCAGTGTCTCCTAGGACCTATCAGTTTTTCAACTCATTATATAAATAAGAAAATCTGGGTTGATACATATGCAGCTCAGGAGTTTATATGTACAATGAGATTTTGCAACATCTCAAATGGTCTTAAAAGCTTTCTTCTTTATAATGTCTTTTTTCTCCTTTGAAGTATCTGCTGTGAAAGATGATTAACGTGCAGTTTATTGCATTGGAAACCAAATAAATAAATGTTGTTTTCTTTAAACCTAGAGAGCTCACAAGGAAGTTTTTGCGATATTTATTTATCTTCAATAATCTCCAGTGGACAGATCTCTACAATTGATCTGCCCAGGGTCAGCAAAGAATGAGGGAAGCTCCTCTTATCGTTAACCTTCCTGGGGCCATTGTTTCTTGTTGATGTTTGTGTTGTTTCCTCTGTGAGTCAAATGAAAGCAGCATTACAAGAAAGATTTGTCTAAGGCTTTCATTCCTGGACTATGGGATAAATATAAAAGAGGGGGTATTAATGGAAGAGCATCATTCTAGATTCTCGTAATTCTCCATAGATGCATGTAATCCAATCTGGTATGTGATTAAAGAATACTGATTAGTGGAGAGAATCTTTAATATGAGCCTGTGTGGCATGCACCCTTTGGGGAGTTCATGATTATGTAAATTTCTGGTTCTATGTCTAGGCGTTTGGATACATGCTGAACAACTGCGAAATACCAAATAAACTGTTTCATTCCAAATATTAGATGCTCAACACTTACATTTCAAAGAGAAAAATTTGCAAGGAATAACTGCAGTTATTCCAGTCCCAAACATAACTCACCAAACATAACTCAACATAACTCAACCAAAAAAACAAAAACCAAACCCATTGCCACTGAGTCGATTCTGACCCATAGCAACCCTAGAGGATAGAGCAGAACTGCTCCGTATGGTTTCCAAGAACAGGCTGGTGGATTTGAACTGCTGACCTTTTGGTTAGCAGCCATATCACTTAGGCACTGCACCACCAGGGCTCCAAACATAATTTAAGGCTTCATTATTAAAATAGAAGGTCCCTGGGTAGCACAAACAGTTTGCACTTGATTATTAACCCAAAGGTTGGCGAATCAAACCCACCCAGCAGTGCCATGGAAGAAAGACCTGGCAATCTGCTTCCATAAAGATTTAAAAAAAAAACTCATCACCACTGAGTCGATCCTGACTCACAACAACCCATGTGTTACGTAGTAGAACTGCTCCATAGGGTTTTCTTGGCTGCAATCTTTACAGAAGCAGATTGCCAGGCCTTTCTTCCAAAGTGTCGCTGGGTGGGTTCAAACTGCCAACCTTTAGGTTTGTAGTTGAGCACGAATGCAACCTAGGGACAGCCAAGAAAGCCCTATGGAGTAGTTCTATTCTGTAATACATGGGGTTATTGAAACGTCCCCAAGACCACTGCAGGACATAAATAAAACCAAGAAAGCCAAACCCGCTGCCGTCGAGTCACTTCTGACTCATAGTGACCCTATAAGATAGAGTAGAACTGCCCCATAGGGTTTCCAAGGAGCACCTGCTGACCTTTTCTTGGTTAACAGCCATAGCTCTTAACCACTATGCCACTAGGGTTAGGGCCAGAAAAGCAAGTCATATTTTAATCAACACATTAGAACTCATGCAAGTTATTGGCCAACTTAAAATGGTCCCTTTGAGAGACTACAAACATATTTCCACAAAGTTGTCATTACTGAGAACATTCTGGAATTCTGTTTTTAGCCTGAAACACATCCTTTTGAATAGCTTCTGTGGCAGTAACTAAATCTTCTCGCTCAGAAGGTGGGTTTATTTTTTGATGTTTATTTATTTATCCACTTGACGCTGGCAAAAGTCATTCAGAGCTGAAAACGAACAAAAAGCTGGCTCACCAAGCTGGCTCACAGCCATGGTCTGACTTAAATTTTATGGACCGTGCTCTCAGAACCTGGCTGAGAAGGTAACTGGCCCAGGGAAGTCGCAGAAGGAGCGTGAGCAAGGAAAGGCCACTGGAGGTAAATATGTGTCCCCAAGAGAAGTACTTTGGAAGAACAAAAGAAAAGCATTTAGAAGCGTGAGTCCACACTGGTTATTGAAATAAACTCTTGTTCGTTCATTCATAATTTAGCAGCAAGTGTCACTGACTGCCCACCAAGCCCCAAGCACAGTGCTATGTACCAGGGACATTCAAACACAGAGGACGCAGGCTCTCTCCCGGGGTGCTTACAATCCAGTTGGGGAGACAGATATTTTAATGGAGTATTGCACAAGCTGGGAAAGCTCTTTGTTAGAGACATGTACAGGCATCATAGAATCACATGGGACTATGATTAGGAGGCTCAGGGCTTCATAACCTATTGTGGGTTGTGTGGTTGGCAGTGTGGTTGTTATGGATTGAATCGTGTCCTTCAAAAATGTGAGTCAGAATCCTAACCCTGATACCTATGGATGTAATCCCATTTGGAAATAGGGTTTTCACTGTTATGTTAATGAGGCTGTATCTGTGTAGGGTGTGTTTTAAACCTAATCACCACTGAGATCTATAAAAACAGCAGATTAGACACAGAAGCAAGTACAAATGGGGGAAGAGAGATGCCATGTGTAGACTGCCAAGGAACAGAGGAACACCGGGGCTGCAGAAGCTGAAAGAGACAAAGATCTTCCCCCAGAGTCAACAGAGAGAGCCTTCCCCTATAGCTGGTGCCCTGAATTTGGACTTTCAGCCTCCTAAACTATGAGAAAATAAATTTCTGTTCTTTAAATCCACCTACTTGTGGTATTTCTGTTACAACAGCACTAAGCAACTAAGACAGTGGTGAAACCTACGGATGCCTTATCTGAATAATGTCTCTGAATGCATCATATAAAATATGTAGGATTATAGGGAAACTAATTATATTGAAATATATTTATTAAAATATTTTTAAGTGTGACATTATAATGCATATGCTCCTCAATTAATTTATCAAAGCAAGATCGAGTGGTAGGCCTCACAACTACTGCAATTACAAAATAGTGAGGAACATAATCAATATTATGAAAAATCTGCAACAACTATAATGGGGTATGAAAGGATTTGTGCCTTCTTTTGATAATAAAGTCAAAAATACTGCTAGCATTAGAATGAGCTGTAGATTACACTTTTAATTGAAGGAAATGATAAATTACAACTAGAGCTTAATGAAAATAAAGGTAATTCTCCCATCCACAGACCCCCCTGAATTCTAGCCATAGACCCCTTGGGGGATGGTGAACTCAAGTTAAGAACCTGTGGCTAACAGGAAAGCCCAGGCTCTTAGTTTTAAAGTAGGATTAGGCAGGGGAGTCTGGGTGAAGCCACCTGGACTTTCCAGGCACCGGGGACTGTGTGAGGAAAGGCATACAGGTGGGAAACAGCACGGCATCTTTAGGGGAATATAAGCAGTCTTCGTTGCTAATAACTGGTATTTCTTAGTATTCATTTCTTGTGCTAACAACTTAAGATTTTGTCTCATTGTAATTATTGTACATCTGTGGATGAGCCACTGGAGGATCATCCAGAGATAGTTTTTGTTCTCTAGGACGTGTCAGCTTTGGGGCAGTTGTCATCATTTCTTATGGAGCCCTGGTGGTGCAGTGGTTAAGAGCTACAGCTGCTAACCAAAAGGTCAGCAGTTTGAATCCACCAGCCACTCCTTGGAAACCCTATGGGGCAGTTCTACTCTGTCCTATGAGTCAGAATGAGTTAGAATCCACTCAGTGGCAACGAGTTTTTTGGTTTGGTTCATAACATTGCTCAGAGGAGCTGACTGTTACTGTCAGTGGCCATCAAGTTGATTCCCACTCATGGTGACCTCATGTGTGTCAGAGTACAGCTATGCTCCATAAGATTTTCAAGGGCTGTGACATTTTGGGAGCAGATCACTAGGTTTTTCTTCTCAGGCACCCCTGGGTGGATTCAAACAGCCAACCTTTTGACTAGCGCTTAACTGTTTGTGCCACTCACCTGATACAATAGGAATATCCCCGACATAGAAGGAATCTGCATTCCGGTTCTGGATTCCCACATTAAATTACTCTTGTTTTAGGACAAAATATTCATTTATCAATACTCCTCAAACATCCACTATGTGCCAGGCACCATGCTAGGCACTAAGGATATCAACCAAGAAGTACAAGTCACAGATTCTGCCTTCAAGTTCACCATCTAGTGGAGGAGATAATACTTGAATGTAAGTGCCCATGAGAGCAACTAGCCGTGAGATAACACCCGTAGGCCATTTAGCCCAGTTCTTGGTGCCTAGCAACCACTCAATAAATGGTAGCTGTTATTAAGTTCTACTTGAGTACCTAGGAGGGAAAGAACAGAGCTCTCTGGAGGGTATCAAGGAGGACTTCCTGTTAGAGGTGACTTTTCCTATCTGAGACTTACTTTCCGTACCTGTAAAAAACTAGGCTTAAACTAAACTCCCAGTGACCTCAGAGGCTCTTTCCTGCTCTACCATTCTATAGATTCATGGCATGGTTTAGGGTCGAGGGAGTGGTGATGTGCATAAAGTGTTAACTTAGCAGGCCTGGGTTGCCCAAACCCTATAGATTCCAAAAGTTTTCAGGACTGATCTTCAACTGTTCCTGGTATGCAACCTCTGAAATTTTAGGATATTTTGCCTCATTAGAGTGTTTTTGTGTAGTTCAGGCCTTGGGCTACACCAGACAGCTTATACTAACAATGTAATTTATGGTGAAGGCCTGTTTTGTATGTTTTTGGGCCACACCGTTATCAGCCTAACCTCTTGGGAGGCTGGGGACTTAGTAGCTAAAGTCAGTCACATGGGCTCTCCATGCCTTTATGACTGACCTCTAATAAAATCTCCGGACAGTAAGACTGGGGTCAGCTTCCCTGGTTGGCAACACTTCACACATGTTGTCATTTGTTGTTGCTAGGAGAATTAAGCACTATCTGTGTGACTCCATTGGGAGAGGACACCTGGAAGCTTAGTCCTTTTCCCCTGAACTCCTTTCTATGCACCCTTTTTCTTTGCTGATTTTAATCGGTATCCTTTCACTGTAATAAACCATAAACATGAGTACAACAATTTTTCTGAATTCTGTGTGTCCTTCTAGTAAATCATCGAACCTGAAGGTGATCTTGGGGATCCCTGGCACAGGTGAGTAGCATTTTCTCACAAAGCTTTCTCTGCTTCTTTCATCCCAAGTTGTCCTCTGACTCCACACTACTCTAGAATTTACAGCACCGTCTGTAGCACACGTATGAGTTTAAACAGATGTTCAGTTGGTTAATTGTTCTGTGCACGGGTACTTTGTCTATCAGCTAGGCTCTTAATTCTGCCAAGACCTTGCTTATATCTTTTACTTCCCGTAGACCCTACACAGCCAGAGCTGCACACACAGTACACTCTCCTTGCATACTTGCTGAAAGAAAATGAATTATCTGGCCATATATGAGAGTCAGCAGGGAAAAAAATAACCAGAATTCTTGCAGGCTATCAACTAAATATGTTAGGGAGGCAAAAACCAGGACCTTTGTCTAGGTACACAAGGCAAACAAGTCGGAAAGTAAAAGGATCAAGAAGGATTAAATGCGTATGAGAAGGAATTGTCTGCCTAGAACAGAAACAGGAAAAACAAATAGGAAATCTGTAGCAAGAGATTACACCAAGATTATATTGGAAATTGCAGGATGAAAGCAGAGACGAGAGGAGCGAAGCAACACGACAGTAAACTGGGTCCTGGCAGAGACCTATGAGTGGGAGATGGGGGAGCCTTTGTTTTTAAAGATTAGTAGAGATGAGGCAGAGACGATGCAGAGAAACGCAGTAAGTGTGAACCATCTTGGGGCTTAGCTGGCTTTGGTGCCCTTGGGCATTTTAACACGTGAATGAGATGATAATTAATTAATTCGAAGGAAAAGGAGAAAGGGGGTCTGCTAGATAGAGACTTCAGTGAGGCCACGTCTGGAGGACCCCAACCCAAAGCAGCCCCAAGCACAGGCTGAGAGAGGGTCTTCCTGTGCCTGCCTGCAAACAGTAGGTTACTCTCACTGAGGTCCTGTGTGTGTGTCTGGCCCTGGCAGCCTGACAACAGCTCCAGAAGGTAAGGAATTAAGGCACAAGCATCCTTCTGCTCTACTGAGAGTCTCACCCTAACCTAGCCTTGATGCCCTGTTTCTATTCAATCAGCTGGATTCAACAAGAAACCACTGAGTGCCAGGCACCATAGAACAGACTCCGACAGTGCCCTGGCCAGAACAGCAGATCTACCCCAGATGGTGGCAGCAGACACCATCTCTCTGCCTGAAGGTTTTCTCCATGATTATCCAGCTCATAGGGCAGACCAGGGGAGTTGACTTCTAGGAGCTACCCTTAACTAACGAGGGATGCAAACTGGTGGACAGTTCCTCAGCCCTCAGGGGGAAGGCTCTGAGATGCATTTTACAGAGTTTTTCAGAGGCTCTCCAGGGAGATTATTCCTCAGGCGCCCTGAGTGGCAGCCTGCACATTGTTGTTTTTGTTAGGTGCCATCGAGTCAGTTCTGACTCATAACGACTCTGTGTATAACAGAACAAAACACTGCTACCTGGTCCTGCACCATCCTCATGATAGTTGTTATGCTTGAGCCCATTTTTGCAGCCACTGTGTCAATCTATCTCGCCCAGGGTCTTCCTCTTTTTCACTGACCCTCTTCTTTACCAAGCATGATATCCTTCTCCAAGGAGTGATCCCTCCTGATAACATGTCTAAAGTACGTGAGAAAAAGTCTCACCATCCTCGCTTCTAAGGAGCATTCTGGTTGTACTTCTTCCAAGACATATTTGTTAATCCTTTTGGCAGTCCATGGTGTATTCAGTATTCTTTGCCAACACCATAATTCAAAGGCGAGCACACCCTTTATTGGTGTCTGCTTCCCTGTAGCATTCCGCTCCCCTACAGTGCTTTCTAGGGTGACTTCCCAGTGAACGCTTGCACAGTAGTCCTTGTCTCTGGCGCTGCTTTTAGGGGAAACACAGCTATTATACACAATGTCAGGCATAACTGAGAATAGAAAAAAGAGTTAACATTTTATTGAGTGCTTTCTGTAGCTAAGGACTTCACAAGAATTCTCCATTTAGTCCTCAGGACAACCTGCCGAGGTAGGTATTATTGTCCTTATTTTTCAAGTGAGGAAACTGAGGTTCAAAGAGATTAAATAACTTGACCCAGGGCACCAGCCAGGATATAGCAGAGCTGGGAGCCAAATGGGAGCGAGACTTAATTCCAAATTTTATCCCTTTCACTGCATCATACATCACCTCTGATCAGCAGTGCTGTGGCCAGGCTGGTCTGGCAGTGGTGTTCAGGGTGGATTAGAGGGGAAGACATCGCAGGCTGGAGACCAGTTCAGAGTCTCTGCAATAAGCCAGGCTAGAGCATCTGAGAATCTGAGTTTGCCGTATCAGGAAAAGGTTCAGAGAAGAGATGAATAAAAGATTGGGGAGGTAAGAGTGTCAGAATCTGGTAACACACTGATGTGGAAAGAAAGGAGAGAAATTGACCAATCTCCCTAAAAGGATATAATGTGCTGTGACCAACAGGGCAACTTCTCCCTACTGTGACCCTAAGGGTCTCTGGTCACTACAGGGAAGAGGTTTTGCAGATGAACGAGGGAAGTGGTGTCAGCAGATGACTTGATACTCTTCTGATGGATCTCTTCCCTCTTCCACCCCACCACGGGTGGAAGTCTCTGCCTAAAGTAAATCCTCGATAAAGCAAGAAAATAGTATGTCATTCAGTTCTCATACCACTTTCTTCAGGTCTGGAAACAGTCCAGGATCAGGGACTCTGGTCTGGACACCACCTCAACAACCCCTTTAGTTCCCATCTTGAGTTGAAAAGAGATCAAGGTGGTATGATGTCTATTCCAAAATAGCTCTGTAAATAGAGGTACCAGTTTGCCCACCAACCAGCATAGATCTTAAATTCTCAGTCTTAAGAACAGTTGTCCAGGATGTTGTTTTCGAGAGATACAACAAGCTGGCGCTGACTTACGCGCACCGTAATGGCCAAATGAGACCCAAATGAGCCAACAGGCATGAGATGTCATCCTGGCTCCACTGTGAATCAGCCATGGAGCCTCAGGCAAGGCCGATAACCATTCATGGCTTCAGCTTCCTCATTTTTGCAATGTATTTGGGTTCAATCATCTGATTTCAAAGGTCTCTAGCAGATATCAGCCCCTATGAGTTCTCTCCATGGCTGTACTAGTGAAGGAGTCTCTCAGATAAAGACTAATGGAAACAATAACCACAGGATTAAAAGCAAGATCTGTCCAACCAAGGGGCAACAATATATTAGACACTGGAAAAGAAACCTATCTCCTAGACGGCATCCAATATTTCACTAAGAATTTAAAAGCTGTCCTGGAAGACAGCACTGAACATAAAATAGCATGTGCTAGTCCTATCATAGCACCAGCCCAGGAGGCCTACATCACTGACCCCTTGAGGCAGTGTCTAAACTACTGCACAGAGCATGGGGTAGTGGGAAAAGGGAGTAGAGAAGGGTTGATGATGGGTAGTAGTTATGTTCAGACTCTGCTGAGATACTTGGGACTCCAACTTTTCAGGTCTGTGAACACTTTCATTCATTTGGATTTTTGTCTGGCATTAAACTTCTTTGTTGTTGTTAGGTGCCGTTGAGTCACTTCTGACTCATAGCGATCCTATGGACGACAGAACAAAACACTGACCCATCCTGTTCCATCCTCATGATCGTTGCTATACTTGAGCCTATTGTTGCAGCCACTGTGTCAATCCATCTCATTGAGGGTCTTCCTATTTTTCGCAGACCCTCTACTTTACTAAGCATGATGTCCTTCTCCGGGGCTTGGTCCCTCCTGATAACATATCCAAAGTACGTGAGGCAAAATCCTGCAGTTCTTGCTTCTAAGGAGCATTCTGGCTGTATTTCTTCCAAGACAGATTTGTTCATTCTTCTGGAAGTCCATAGTATATTCAATATTCTTTGACAACATCATAATTCAAATGCATCAATTCTTCTTTGGTCTCCCCTATTCATTCTCCAGCTTTCACATGCGTATGAGGCAATTGAAAATACCATGGCTTGGGACAGCCGCCACTTAGTCCTCAAAATAACGTCTTCGCTTTTCAGCAGTTTAAAGAGGTCTTTTGCAGCAGATTTGCCCAATGCAATACATACTTTGACTTCTTGACGGCTGTTTCCATATGTGTTGTTTGCGGATCCAAGTAAAATGAAATCCTTGACAACTTCAATATTTTCTCTGTTTATCAGGATGATACTTATTGGTCCAGTTGTGAGGATTTTTTGTCTTCTTTATGTTGAGATGTAATCCATACTGAAGGCTGTAGTTTTTGATCTTCATCAGTAAGTAATTCAAGTCCTCTTCTCTTTCAGTAAGCAAGGTTGTATCATCTGCATATTACAGGTTGTCAATGAGTCTTCCTCCAATCCTGATGCTGCATTCTTCTTTATATAGTCCAGCTTCTAATTTTATTTGCTCAGCACACAGATTGAATAAATATACCAACCTGACACACACCTTTCCTGATTTTAAACCATGCAATATCCCCTTGTTCTTTTCAAATGACTGCCTCTTGGTCTATGTACAGGTTCTTCATGAGCACAACTAAGTGTTCTGTAACTCCCATTCTTTGCAATGTTATCCATAATTTGTCAAGATCCACACAGTCGAATGCCTTTGCATAGTCAATAAAACACAGATGAACATCTTTCTGGTATTCTCCGCTTTCAGCCAGGATCCATCTGACATCAGCAATGATATCTGTCGTTCCATGTCCTCTGCTGAATCTGGCTAGACTTTCTGGCAGTTGCCTGTTGATGTACTGCCGCAACCACTGTTGAATGATCTTCAGCAAAATTTACTGGCGTGTGATATTAATGATATTGTTCGACAATTTCTGCATTCTGTTGGATCACCTTTCTTTGGAATGGCCACAAATATTAATCTCTTCCAGTTGGTTGGCCAGGTAGCTGTCTTCTAAATTTCTTGGCATAAACCCATGAGCACTATCAGCATTGCATTCATTTGTTCAAACATCTCAGTTGGTATTCCGTCAATTCCTAGATCCTTGTCTTTCACCAATGCCTTCAGTGCAGCTTGGACTTCTTCCTTCAGTACCATAGGTTCTTGATCATATGCTACCTCCTGAAATGGTTGAACATTGACCAGTTCTTTTTGGTACAGTGACTCTGTATGTTCCTTCCATCTTCTTTTGATGCTTCTTGTGTCATTCAATATTTTACCCATAGAATCCTTCGATATTGCAACTTGAGGCTTGAATTTTTTCATTTCTTTCAGCTTGGGAAATGCCAAGCGTATTCTTCCCTTTTGGTTTTCTAGCTCTAGATCTTTGCACATTTTGTTATAATACCTTACTTTGTCTTCTTGAGCCACCCTTTGAAATCTTCTGTTCTGCTCTTTTTTTACTTCATCATTTCTTCCATTCACTTTAGCTACTCTACATTCAAGAGCAAGTTTCAAAGTTTCTTCCGACATCCATTTTGGTCCTTTCTTTCCTGTCTTTTTAATGACCTTTTGCTTTTTTCATGTATGATGTCCTTGATATCATCCCGCAGCTCGCCTGGTCTTCGGTCATTAGTGTTTAATGTGTCAAATCTATTCTTGGCATGATCTCCAGATTCAAGTGGGATATACTCAAGGTGGTATTTTGGCTCTCACAGACTTGCTTTAATTTCTTCAGTTTCAACTTGAACTTGCATATGAGCAATTGATGGTCTGTTCCTCAGTTAGCCATTGGCCTTTTTCTGAGTGATGATATTGAGCTTCTCCACTGTCTCTTTACACATACATTGTCAATGTGATTCCTGTGTATTCCATCTAGTGAGGTCCACATGTGTTTATGTTGTTGAAAAAAGGTATTTCCAATGAATAGGTCTTTGATCTTGCAAAATTCTATTATGCAATCTCCTGCATGGTTTCTATCACCAAGGCCATATTTTCCAACTATCTATCCTTCTTCTTTGTTTCCAACTTTCACATTCCAATCACTAGTAATTGTCAATGCATCTTGATTGCATGTTTGATCAATTTCAGACTGCAGAAGTTGGTAAAAATCTTTAATCTCTTCATCTTTGGCATTAGTAGATGGTGTGTAAATTTGAATAATAGTGGTATTACCTGGTCTTCCTTAAAGGTGTATGGATGTTATCCTATCACGGAGAGTGCTGTACTTTAGGATATATCTTGAAATGTTCTTTTTGACAATAAATGCGACATCGTTCCTCTTCAATTTGTCATTTTTGACATAGTAGGCCTGCTATTGTCTGATTCAAAATGGCCAATACCAGTCCATTTCAGCTCACTAATGCCTAGGATATCTATCTTCAAGTGTTCCATTTCACTGTTGATGACTTCTAGTTGTCCTAGGTTCATACTTCTTACATTCCACATTCTAATTATTAATGGACATTTGCCATTGTTTGCTCTTATTTTGAGTCATGTCACATCAGCAAATGAATGTCCCAAAATCTTTACTCCATCTACATAATTAAAGTGGACTGTACTTTGAGGAAGCAGCTCCTCCCCAGTCATATTTTGAGTGCCTTCTAACCTGAGGGACTCATCTTCTGACACTATCAGACAGTGTTCAACTGGTACTCATAACGTTTTCACTGGCCAATTTTTTTAGAAGTAGATTTCTAGGTCCTTCTTCCTAGTCTGTCTTAGTCTGGAAACTCCACTGAAACCTGTTTGCCACGGGTGACCCTGCTGGTATTTAAAATACCAATAGCATAGCTTCCAGCATCACAGCAACACACAAGCCACCACAGTATGACAAACTGACAGACAAGTGGTGGATTAAATTTATAGCCCTCTAAAAAGTTCAAAACAATGTGTCAGTTTTCCAAAAGCCTGAATGGCAAGGCTTGTTGGAATATTGCCTGCATAAGCCAGGGGAACATGGGGGAGCTAGGATTGCAGAGGAGTTCCACAAAGGAAGTGACCTAGCTGCTGAGCCATTCTTGGTCAGCTAGTCAATATGTGTGCATTTATTACCCAAACACAGTTGCAAATCAGGTACTTGTTGGACTCTAAGATTGGCAAGGACCTGTTCAATCAGTAGGATAAGAATGTAGGCAACCATGGGTAACATTCTAGGTCAGGTGGATGACCATTATTCCTAGGTGATATTTCTATTTCAGAACAGGATTCCAGCCAGCCATGGAGTTGTTAGGGTCCTGGGTAGGAGACTTGACAAACCTTATGTAGGGAGGATGTCAAAAATCCTGCCAAGTATAGAAGATGTGAGAAAAGTCCTCCAATTCCAGCAAAGTGATTGGAGGGAAAGCTAAGACTTTAGGTTAAGCAAATACAGCAAATGGAGGATGTCTTAGACCAAGCACGTGTCCCAAGTTTGGCTCCCAGCAGCAAGATAATTGTTGCTGATACTATTGTTATCCTACCAGCTACAACGGATTCAGTTGCAAGGACCTGAAGAAGAGTAAAGGTTGAAAAATCAGATAATTGCCCACTTTCTCCTTCAGTTTAAGTAGTGAAATCTCAGCTGGGGCTACACAGCATTAATTCTCAACCCTATAGTGTCCTTACATCTATAAAGCACGTAATACCTCACTGTGGGATAAGGACTTAAAAGATTCAATCTAACATTAAAATGGAAACCCATTATAGTTCAGTATGTTCTCATGTGAGATTGATGGGATCATTCATTCACTCCTTCATCATTATATATATTTTTTGCCCAACTACTGTGTGCTAGAAACTTTGCTAGAGTCTCACCTCATCATAGCCCTGCAGGTGGAAAAGGTTTATAAAATTAGTAGCAACCATTTATTGAGTGCTGTGCTTAGCGGTTTGTATAGTCTTATCCAAGCCTCACAACAAAACTGTAAAACAGGGAACATTATTCCTATTTTACAGATGAGGAAACTGAGGCTCAAATTATTTAAGTAACTTGCTTGACATCACACGGATAATCACCAACAGTAAGTCTGCAAATCTCTCCTGTTTAACTACATGGTACTTTTTACTGACCTACTTTGCTACCTTCTACAAATTATCTTTCTGAAAATGGTAGGTATGTATGGAAAATCTATCAAATATCTACTTCTCAAAAAAAGTAAAAAAAAAAAAAATTTAAGAAGAAAGTCTATACATCAGATATTTTTGGATAATTGATCATTTTAATATATAACCATCCCACTGCCAATGAAAGGAGGGAGTTCTGGAGGAAAAATGCAAGCAGAACTTCTCAATCAAAATTCTAACCTAGGACTTTCATTGTAGAAAACTAATGTGATTTCATTGAAATGGACAATACAGAATGTGAAAAAGATTTGATCTGGGATTTAAGCGGGCAGGAAACAGTGCATTCTAAATCTGTATTTAACTTCAAAGAACAAATTGTCAATCAGAATCCAATTCCAAAAACGTGAAAGAAAGCTGAAATGCCATCTCAACAAATCTACAGAAACTGACATGTCCTTCTGAGAACAATCATCACAGCACAAATCCCAGAGGAGATAAGAGTCTAGAAATGTAAATCTGAATGTCACAGGGACATTCATGCTTCGCAAAGTTGTCTCTAAAAAACTCTCCTGAAAAATGACAGAATGATACTTGGAAAAGTGAAGGTCAAACTTCATCTCTCCCTCCTGGATATTTTCAAGACTCAGAGGTTAAAAGTAGAGCAGACCACAACAGCTTCAAGTAGGGTGCTAGAAAGGGGTTCTCCTGGCCCACTTGTCCTTAAAGGTACACAGATAGGGGCACTCAAGGTCCAAAGGGAGACATTCAAGACTTTACCTAAGGAGAAGCTCTGAGCCAATAAAAACATCTTTCTGGATCAACGTGCTCCAAAGACCAGTGTTTGGGAAATGCTGATATACACAAATAAGGACAGAACTAGAAGAAATGTGATTTAGGTTATGCCCATGACAACTACACCTTCATAGCCATGGGATGTTGGGAAATTAGTTATCTTCTCTGTGTTTGAGTTCCTCTTTGGCAAAATGATCTGATACTGTGAAGACGCCAGAACTCGCAAAATCTCCATGAGAACTAAATGAAATAAAGTACATAAGTTTGCTCTAAAATAACATGGTTAATATGTAAAACAGCATTATTAGCATCTCCCTTCTCCATTAAGATTGAGCACTTTTTCAATTTTTTAAAAAATTTCTTTATTCATTTTGCTTGGAACTGTAGAGATTGCCATCAAAAGAACCAAATATTCACCCCATTATTACAGGTTAAAAGGAGATCCTTCTTTGGAAGTGAGGAGGGCTGGGCTGAGGAATACTGCATTTCATTATCATCTTCAGTATCTTTAAATATACACATATATAAAATGCACATGTAATTTTGTTTGTAGCTAGATGAGTATCAGTTCATACTACCTCATTTTCTTTTTTCCTAATACACTTATGTCACTATTTTCTGTTTAACTATTGAGTAACTTTAAATTTAAACACTGTATACTTAACCCTTTGTTTCTTTTTTGTAGTAATTATAAAATATATATACCATACAATTTGCCATTTTAAGTGTACATTTCAGTGGTATTAATTACAGTGACAATGTTGTATAACCGTCATACCAATATTTTCAAAACTTTTCCATCACCCAGACAGAAACTACACTCACTGAGCAATAACTCTCAATTCTTTCCTTCCGCCAAGCTCCTGATAACTTCTAATCTACTTTGTCTCTATGAATTTGCCTATTGCAGATATTTCATATGAGTACAAATCATACAATATTTGTCTTTTTACGTCTGACTTATTTTACTTACCATAATGTTATCAAGTTTCATCTATATTGTAGCATGTATTAGAATTTCATTACTTTTCATGGTGGAATAATGTTACGTTGTATGTTTATGCCACATTTTGCTTATCTACTCATCTTTTGATGGACACTTGGTGTCTTAGGATGGGTTTTCTAGAGAAGCAAAACAAGTGTATATGTATAGAGAGGGAGAGATATTTATCTCAAGGAAATGGCTCACGTGAGTGTGGAGACTTGCAGGTCCCAAATCCATGGGTCAGGCATCAGGTTGGAAGCTTCTCCTGACTCACGTGGTTGCAGGGGCTGACAAACCCACAATTGGCAGGTCAGACGACAGGCTGTCAGTTCACAGGGCTGTCGAAGCTAGTGAATCCCAGAAATGGCAGATCAGATGACAGGCTGCTAGCTCCAGTTCCAAGAATCAGAGGTCAGATGATGACAAGCCAGATGCAGGATCCAAAGCAAGAGAGAGCTTTGTTAGAGCATTCATAATAATGTATTGGATACAGGTCATACACTCAAGGAAACTCCCCTTACATCAGATATTTCAGTAAGGCAGTGAATTGAGTAAGGCGGTGCCTTGAGTAAGGCTGTGACTTTTAACAAGGGTGTGACCCCACACTAATCCTGAAAATGGAGGATAATTACACAATACTACAAAATGAAGGATAATTACATAATATTGAGACTCGTGACCTAACCAAGTTGACACATAACCATCATACTTGGTTCTTTCCACCTTTCAGTTGTTGTGAATAATGCTGCAATGAATATTCTGTTTGAGTCCCTACTTTCAAGTCATTAGGGCAGAGAGTGAAGAGTGGAATTGCTGAGGCATATGGTAATTCTACGTTTAACTTTTTGAGGAATCCTAAGCTGTTTTCCAGATTGCCTGAATTTGTTGGCATACAACTGGTCACAGTATTATCTCATAATCCTTTTCTATTTCTGTATGATTGGTACTAATATCTACACATTAATTTCAGTTTTGTCTTTTTTCTTTTGTTTTATCAGTCTAGCTAAAGGTCTATCAATTCAATTGATCTTTTCAAAGAACGAGCTTTTGGTTTTGTTGATTATCTCTACTGTTTTTCTATTCTATAATTTATCTCCACTCTCATCTTTATTATTTCCTTCCTTCTGCTAGCTTGAGCTAAATATGATCTTCTTTTTCTAGTTCTTCAAGGTGTAGAGTTAGATTATTGATTTGAGATCTTTCTTCCTTTTTAATGTAGGCATTTAAAGCTATAAATGTCTCTCTGAAAAATTCTTTTGCTGCATCCCGTAAGTTTTAGAGTGTTGCACTTTCATTTTCATCCATCTTTAAGTATTTTCTAATTTCCCTTGTGACTTCTTCTTTGACGCATTGGTTATTTAATAGACACAGGTACTTTTAATGTCCTAATATCTCAAAGAAACTCTCTCCCTGGCTCTCCAGCCGAGGCCTCAGGCAGTCTATAGTGTGTCTTAATCATACCCTTTTGCACCAGGTAGCCACAGGTTGATTGGACGGTTGGTAAAACATACCTACTATTGTAAGGATGGCACAGGACTGAGCAACTTTTCATTCTGTTATACACGGGATCGCTATGAGTCAGAACCAGCTCAATGGCACCTAACAACAGCAACAACGGTGTTTTCAAGCAATGCCCACCCTTTGTTTTAGACTAGCACCTTGCATCAGTTCCTCAGGTAGCCACCAGGAAGGTTAGAATGCTCATTTCCAGTAATTTGTGAATGAAGCCTTTTGTGATCCCTCTGCTCCCTCTGAACCAGAAACCAGAGTCCTACACTGGCAGTATGGGCTAGGAATCTTCAAGATGGCCTCCAACAAGCTGAGGAGTGGATTGGGAAGGACAAGTAAAAAGATCACAAAATTTTCCTACCATTTTTAACTTGCCTTTTTCTTGATTCAACGTTTGCTTGGTTGCTGTAATGCTTTGACTGTTTCCAGAGTTCTGAAAAAATTCATTCTGGCAGTTTCTGCTTGTTTTTTAAAGTTTCTGTGGGACATGGGAGCTTGGAGCTGCCTACTCCACCACTTTGCTGAGGTCACTCTAATCCTATTTTTTATTCATCAGCAATGCAATCCACAATAGCTAATGAAAGAGGACTCAACCCACCATAGGACAAGGAAAAGGGGAATAGGTCTATTACAAGGTAAGAAGTTTAAAAACAATTTTGGAAGATGAAAAGCAGATGGGCTACTGAGGAAAGAAGACTGGGGTAGTTTCAGCCAAGAATGTGTGTGAAGAGGGTTGCCCTGAAATCAGGAAGCAATATCTCAACAGAACACTGCAGAAGCTCCATACTTAGCAACCAATGGTATAAATGGAGGTAGACCTGTGACCTGGGGCTGAATATAGGTGGATTACATAGATATCAATTGGTGGAACAGTCAATCACACCCAGAGGAACAGGCAGCCATATATTTTACCTCCAAGGAAAACAAATAAGGTGGAATAGAGACTCCCAAGACTGTGAAGAACATGGACTTCAGGGAGTTATGCAGATGGGTGCACTTCTGTGGGTAAATGACTACATGCTACATCTGGACAAGCAAAGTCATGGATACCAGGACTCCCAGCCTCAGAAAAGTTTCCCATGTCCATGGACAGAGCAGAGCTATGAACTTCAAAGGACACTGTGGGTCTGAAAAATAGGCATCAGTATGGTAAGTGGTGTGTGGTTCAAAGACTAGAGAGGTTTTCTCCTTTCCTAAGACCCATGGGACCTCTGTAGAACCCTAACGTTAGGAAAAGAAAACCCCAGTAATTACTGATGTTGCGGTCTGCTTCCATAGAGATTTACAGCCTTGGAAAATCTATGAGTTCATTATGAGTCAGAATCAACTTGACAGCATTGGGTTTCTTTTAGTGGGTTTAAGACCCCCCTTACAGTTAGGAGAAGAAAACCCCAGTAATTACTGATTAAACTTACTTCCAGCCAACCCAGACAGGGACCTGAAGTTGGATTTAGTAAGATACCAAGAAAATAACTATTGGCTATATATTATAAGGCTAAAAACAAAACAAAAAAACCTGTACACAAATATTATACTCTAGTTAGTACATTTGTTTTTTACAGGAATATGAGTTGGCTGTAATATTATTTTTTTTAAAAAATACATGTTGAGGAAGTGGGGCAAAGATGGCAGAGAAGCCACACATTTCTAGTGGCCCCTCTTACAACAAAGACCTGAAAAAACAAGTGAATTGATTATATATGACAACCTAGGAGCCATGAACATCAAAGGCAAAGCTGAGGAATTGGACTGAGGAGCAGGGGGAGGGAGAGATGGTTTGGAAGCAGCGAGGAGTTGCCAGACCTGATATGGCGGGAGCTGGACCCCTTCAGGCCAGATCAGCTGGAGTGTGCAGTGAGGCAAGCAGTGGCATTTGGGAGGTGTTTTCCACATCAGGAGAGATTGAGCAGCAGAGAATGTGCTTGGGCCTCTAGTGAGAAGCGACGCTCAATCGGCAAAAGATAAATATATGCATCTGATGTACAACGGGAATCAAAAAACACCCCCTTTGGGAAAAATTTCTTTCCCATTTACCTGTCCCCTGCCTGCTCTGCGCCAGGTCCCAGGCTGGCTTCAGCGATTGCCAAATCCCCTGGGCCAGAAGTGGGACCCATCACGTGCCCTGAGCCATTCTCCTGGCCATGGAGGGGGAAAAAATTAACAAACAGGAAAAATAATCTGCCAGCTCCTCTAAGCTGAGAACTCAGGGCAGGCACAGCTCTTTTGCCTAGGCACAGTCGTAACGGGTCCATGGACTTTGAATGCCTTTCACCCCAGCATAGACTTGTGTGGACCCATTTCAACAGCATAGGCCCTCATTAGCACAGTAAAACAGGGTATATACCTGAAGCCTAACTTCAACTGTAGCAGCTATATGGCTGAGTGGCAGGTATGTGAGATTTGATACCACTCTGCCCGTTAAGCAAGGTCCTCACCTATGAACATCAGAGGCCTGAGGAGTGGTGGCTCCACCCACGCCACCTAACCATCCATGACAGGGGTCTAAGAATAAGTGGTGCCTCCCAGTCTTTACAGCCAACAGCACTGGGGGTTCACACTCCAGCTGCAAAAAACACCTACCTACCCGCTCTAGGGAATAGGGACACATTTTCCTCCCAGACACTCAGGGCAGCTGTTAGCCCCCTTGTCTTTCTCAGCACATGACCCCCTACTTCAGCCAGATAAATTTGCCTACATCAATCACCCCTGCCTGTCTAGGACTGTAGGTGAGAGCCTGCACCACACACTAGGTGACTGACTACCTAGACACCTGAGCTGAATCCATACAAGAAAAGTAAATGGACTCCTGGGCTCACATACCTAGTAACAGATCTAACCACATGGTGACAGAACTTTAGAGCTTCAAAGGAACCAATGATCAAACTAGCTCACATGAGCAGCCTATCTGGGCATATCAAAACAAAACAAAACAAGAAGCTAGGAAACAGTAAGCAAACGTAAAATAAATAAATATAATAACTTACTGATGGTTCTGAGACAACAGTCAATATCAAATCACAGAAGGAGGCAAACTATGATGGCTCAGTAAACTCCCAAAACAAAGAATCAAGAAGTTTTCTGGAGGAAGAGAACTTCTTGGAATTACCAGAGGTAGAATACAAAAGATTAATATACAGAACTCTTCAAGATATCAGGAAGGAGATCATGCAAAACACAGAACAAGTCAAGGAACACACAGACAAAGCATTAGAGAAAATTAAGAAGATTATAGAAGAACATAATGACAAATTTAACAGGCTGCAAGAATCCATAGACAGACAGCAAACAGAAATCCAGAAGATTAACAATAAAATTTCAGAATTAGACAACTCAATAGAAAGTCATAAGAGCAGAATTGAGGCAGCAGAAGTCAGGATTAGTGAGACTGAAGACAATGCCCTTGACACCAACTTATCTGAGGAAAAATCAGAATAAAAGAATTTTTAAAAATGAAGAAACCCTAAGAATTATGTTGGACTCTATAAAGAGTAATAACCTGCAAGTGATTGGAGTACCAGAACTAGGGGGATAACAGAAAATACAGAGAAAATTGTTGAAGATTTGTTGGCAGAAAACTTCCCTGATATCATGAAAGATGACAAGATATCTATCCAAGATGCTCATCGAACCCCACATAAGGTAGATCCCAAAAGAAAGTCACCAAGACATATTAGAATCAAACTTGCCAAAACCAAAGATAAAGAGAGAATTTTAAGAGCGGCTAGGGATAAAGGAAAAGGAGAGTCAATAAGAGTAAGCTCAGACTACTCAGCAGAAACCATGCAGGCAAGAAGGCAATGGGATGACATATATAAAGCCTTGAAGGAAAAAAATTGCCGGCCAAGAATTATATATCCAGCAAAACTGTCTCTCAAATATGATGGTGAAATTAGGGCATTTCCAGATAAACAGAAGTTTAGGGAATTTGCAAAAACCAAACCAAATTACAAGAAATATAAAGAGGGTCCTCCAGTTAGAAAATCAATAACATCAAATAACAACCCAAGACTAGAACACAGGACAGAGCAAGCAAATATCAACCCAGATAAGGAAGTCTCAAAACTAAATCAAAGCTAAAACACTGAAAATAAGGAAACAAGAGACATCAATATGTAAAAGATGACAACATTAAAACAAAAA
The DNA here is from genome assembly GCA_030035585.1 of Dugong dugon. Classification (NCBI taxonomy): domain Eukaryota; kingdom Metazoa; phylum Chordata; class Mammalia; order Sirenia; family Dugongidae; genus Dugong; species Dugong dugon. The sequence goes on along the minus strand of CM057474.1, from coordinate 87,289,447 downwards.
AGAAGGGCTACAAAAAGGAGTTATAGATCTATAATATGGAGACAAAGTCAAGGTGATATAAAGAAATAAAAGAGTGGTTTAAACTTAGAAAAATAAAGGTAAATATTAAGGTAACCACAAAGGACATTAACATTCCTACACATCAAAATAAAAAATAAGAAAAACATAAAGACTCAGCAAATACAAAATCAGCAACAATGAAAAAGATGAAAAGAAAATACATAAAAAAGACCCATTACAGAAAGTTAAGTGGAACAAATAAACTGTCAACAACACACAAAAAAAAGACATCAAAATGACAGCACTAAATGCATACCTATAAATAATTACACTGAATATAAATGGACTAAATGCACCAATAAAGAGACAGAGTGGCAGAATGGATTAAAAAACATGATCCATCTATATGCTGCCTACAAGAGACACACCTTAGACTTAAAGACACAAACAAACTAAAACTCAAAGGATGGAAAAAAATATATCAAGCAAACAACAATCAAAAAATAGCAAGAGAGGCAATATTAATCTCTGATAAAATAGACTTTGAAGTAAAATCCACCACAAAGGAAAAGGAAGGACATTATATAATGATTAAAGGGTCAATACACCAGGAGGACATAAGCATAATAAAAAATTACCCACCCAATGACAGAGCTCCAAAATAGATGAGACAAACTCTAACAGCATTAAAAAGAGAGATAGACAGCTCCACAATAATATTAGGAGACTTCAACACACCACTTTGGGTGAAGGACAGAGCATTCAGAAAGTAGCTTAATTAAGACACGGAAGATCTAAATGCCATAATCAACCAAATTTATCTCATAGACATATACAGAACACTCCACTGAACAGCAGGCAAGTATACTTTCTTTTCCAACGTACACAGAACATTCTCCAGAATAGACCCCATATTAGGCATAAAGTAAGACTTAACAGAAACAAAAGCATCAAAATATTACAAGCATCTTTTCTGACCATGAAGCCATAAAAGAGGAAATCAATAACAGAAAAAGCAAGGAAAAAAGAATCAAACACATAGAAACTGAACAACAACTTGCTCTAAAACTACTGGGTTATAGTAGAAATTAAAGATGGAATAAAGACATTCATAGAATCAAATGAGAATGAAAACACATCCTACCAGAACTTTAGGATACAGCAAAAGCAGTGCTCAGAGGTCACTTTATAGTAATAAATGCACACATCCAAAAAGAAGAAAGGGCCAAAATCAAAACATTAACTGTACAACTGGAACTAGTAGGGAGCAGCAAAAGAAGTCCTTGGGTTCCAGAATAAAGGAAATAATAAGAATTAGAGTAGAATTAAATGAAATAGAGAATAGAAAAACAATTGAAAGAGTGAACAAGAGCAAAAGCTGGTTCTTTGAAAAGATCAACAAAATTGGCAAACCACTGGCCACTGACAAGAGAAAAACAGGAGATGAAGCAAATAACCCATATAAGAAATGAGATGGGCTATATCACAGCAGACCCAACTGAAATTAAAGCAATCAATCATGACAGAATACTATGAAAAATTGTACTCTAACAAATCTGAAAACCTAGAGGAAATGGACAAATTTCTAGAAACACACTATCTACATAAACTAACACAAACAGGGGTAGAACAACTAAATGAACTGATAACAAAAGAAGAGATGGAAAAGGTAACTTAAAAATTCCCAACCAAAAAAGCCCTGGCCCAGACAGTTTCACTTGAGAATTCTACCAAACTTTCAGAGAAGATTTAACACTACTACTCCTAAAGGTATTTCAGAGCATAGAAGAAGATGGAATACCCCAACTCGTTCTATGAAGCCAGCATAACCCTGATACCAAAACCAGGTAAAGACACCACAAAAAAAAGAAAACTACAGACAAATATCCCTCATGAACATAGACTCAAAAATCCGCAACAAAATTCTAGCCCATAGAATTCAACAACATATCAAAAAAGTAATTCACCATGACCAAATGGGATTTATACCAGATATGCAGGGATGGTTCAACATTAGAAAAACTATCAATGGAATCCACCACATAATAAAGCAAAAGACAAGAACCGCATGATCTTATCAATTGATACAGAAAAGGCATTTGACAAAGTTCAACACCCATTCATGATAAAAACTTTCAGCAAAATAGGGATAGAAGGGAAATTCCTCAGCATAATTAAGGGCATTTATACAAAACCAACAGCCAACATCATCCTAAATGGAGAGAGTCTAAAAGCATTCCCCTTGAGAATGGGAACCAGAAAAGGATGCTCTTTGTCACCACTCTTATTCAACATTGTGCTGAAGGTCCTAGCCAGAGCAATTAAACTAGAAAAAGAAATAAAGAGCATCCAAACTGGTAAGGAATAAGTAAAAGTATCTCTATTTGCAGATGATATGATCTTATACACAGAAAACCCCAAAGAATCCACAAAAAAACTACTGGAACTAATAGATTTCAGCGAAGTATCACGATACAAGATAAACATACAAAAATCAGTTGGATTCCTCTGCAACAACAAAGAGAACTTTGAAGAGGAAATCACCAAATCAATACCATTTACAATAGCCCCCAAGAAGATAAAAAACTGCAAGAAATCAAAAGAGAACTTCATAAGTGGAAAAACATACCTTGTTCATGGATAGGAAGATTCAACATTGTAAAAATGTCTATTTTACCCATAGCGATCTACAGATGCAATGCAATCTCAATCCAAATTCCAATGGTATTTTTTAATGAGATGGAGAAGCAAATCACCAACTTCATGTGGAAAGGGAAGAGGCCCTGGATAAATAAAGCATTATGAAGAAGGACAAAGTGGGAGGCCTCACAGTACCTGATTTTAGAACCTATTATACCACCATGATAGTCAAAACAGCCTGGTACTGGTACAATAACAGGTACATAGACCAATGGAACAGAATTGAGAATCCAGCTATGAGCAGCTGATATTTTACAAAGGCACAAAGTCCGTTAATTGGGGAAGAGGCAGTCTTTTTAACAAATGGTGCTGTCATAACTGGATCTCTATCTGCAAAAAAAATGAAGCAAGACCCATACCTCACACCATGCACAAAAACTAAATCAAAATAGATCAAAGACCTAAACATAAAATCTAAAACGATACACATCATAGAAGAAAAAATAGGGACAATGCTAGGAGCCCTAATACATGGCTTAAACAGAATACAAACCATAGGTAACAATGCACAAACACCAGAAGAGAAACCAGATAACTGGGAGCTCCTAAAATCAAACACTTATGCTTTTCAAAAGACTTCACCAAAAGAGTAAAAAGGCAACCTACATACTGGGAAAAAATTTTTGGCTACGACATCTCCAATTAGGGTCTAATCTCTAAAATCTACAAGATACTGCAAAACCTCAACAACAAAAAGACAAATAATCCAATTAAAAAATGGGTAAAGGATGTGAACAGACACTTCACCAAAGAAGACATTCAGGCACCTAACAGACACATGAGTAAACACTCATGATCATCATCCATTAGAGAAATACAAATTAAAACTACAATGAGACACCATCTCACCCCAACAAGGCTAGCATTAATCCATAAAACACCAAATAATAACTGTTGGAGAGGTTGTGGAGAGACTGGAACACTTACACACTGCTGGTGGGAACGTAAAATGGTACAACCACCTTGGAAATCGATTTGGCAGTTCCTTAAAAAGCCAGAAAAAGAAGTACCACACTATCCAGCAATCCCACTCCTTGGAATATATCCTAGAGAAATAAGAGCTGTCACAAGAATAGACATATGCACACCCATGTTCATCGTAGCACTGTTCACAATAGAAAAAAGATGGAAACAACCTAGGTGCCCATCAACAGACAAATGGATAAACAGATTATGGTATATTCCCACAATGGAATACTACACAACGATGAAGAAGAGTGATGTATCCTCCAAACATCTCATAATATGGATGAATGTGGAAGGCATTATACTGAGTGAGATTAGTCAGTTGCAAAAGGACAAATATTCTATAAGACCACTATTATAAGAACTCAAGAAAAGGTTTAAACACAGAAGAAAACATTCTTTGATGGTTATGATGGTGGGAAGGGAGAGAGAGGGGTATTCACTAACTAGATAGCAGACAAGAATTATCTTAGTTGAAGGGAAGGACAACACACAATACAGGGGAAAGTCAGCACAACTGGACTAAACCAAAAGCTAAGTCCTGAATACAGCAAAACACTTCAAGGGACAGAGTACCAGGGGCGAGGGTCTGGGGACCACTCTGGTGGATGGCGTCTGGGGTCTTAAAAGCTAGTGAGCAGCCATCTAAGATGCATCAATTGGTCACAACACACCTGGAGCAAAGAAGAATGAAGAACACCAAAGATATAAGGAAAATATTAGCCCAAGAGACAAAAAAGGCCACAAAAAACAGAGACTCCATCAGCCTGAGACCAGAAGAACTAGATGGTGCCCAGCTACCACCAATGACCACCCTGACAAGGAACACAACAGAGAGTCCCTGATGGAGCAGCAGAAAAGTGGAGTGCATAACTCAAATTCTAGTAAAAAGGCAAGACTTAATGGTTCAACTGAGACTGGAGGGACCCCAGAAGACAGAGCCCCCCAAGACTCTCTGTTAACACAAAACTAAAACTATTCCTGAGGCCAACTCTTTAGACAAAGATTAGACTGGATTATAAAACATAAAATGATACTCGTGGGTGTGTGCTTCTTGGCTCAAGTAGATACATGAGACCAAAGGGGCAGCTCCTGTCCAGAAGCGAGAAGAGAAGGCAGAAAGGGACAGGAGCTGGTTGAATGGACACAGGAAATCTGAGGTAGAAAAGAGGAGTGTGCTGTCACAGTATAGGGAGAGCAACTAGGGTCATATAACAATGTGTGTATAAATTTTCGTATGAGAAACTAACTGAAATTGTAAACTTTCACTTAAAGCATAATTTTAAAAAGATACATGTTGACTCTAAGGCTAAAGACAAAAATAACTATACACAAATATTGTACTCTAGTTTTTGGATTCATTTTTCACAAGGGTATGGTTGACAATTTTGAAACTACTTATGTGTATTCTGGGATTGAGCAAATAAGTTAATATATCATAGATAATGAAAGCAAGGTTTCTTATGGTTGTAGAAAGAAGTTACAAATAAGAAAAGGGGGAAGGTTGGCACAAATCCTGTGGTTTTGGACTAAAACTGGACGTATCGGTATAAACTCATTACACGATAGATAGATAGATACACAGACAGAGAAATAAATAGAACTCTGCCCATTGAGAGGCTTAGAAGCAATGACACCCTTATACCAATGAATAATTCTTTGTTTCCAAAAGCTATTTTCCATGCCTCAAAGCAATGACTGCTTCAAGGGCTGGGACGGGAAAGTACACGATGAGCCTGGAATATCTTGTGGTGCAAGAAGTAAACCAAAAAACTAACAAACAAACAAAACCCACTGCCATCTAGTCAATTCCAACTCATAAGGACCCTATAGCAACACTACAGGAAGTGCTAAAAAAATGATAGGGACATGTCAAAAAGACACAGGAGCCAAACTGATGGGGCTCTCAGTGGCCAAATCTGCAATAATTTGAGTATTAAAATACATAATAACAGAACAGGCTATAATCCATAGAATAAAATATGAATTCATGAGTCCATATTGATATAAGTAAATAATCAAATATAAATAAAAGGGAGAAGGGAAAGCTGTTCCTTACAGAAGAATTCCAACTAATAAATGTAGAAGAAATAGAGGGAATAGGAAATACCATGTGGCAAATACAACAGTAATAATTGTTTTAGGCCAGGATCTTCTATGAATGGGATAGTAATAAAGTCTCAGAATAACTCCTAGCAAGATACTCATTAATTATAAAGAGAACATAGTTACTATAGAGAGGAGAAACCTGGCAGTCACCATCTTAACAATGTGGCCAAAGTTAACATCACCAGTGTTGGAAAAGCACTGACATCATGTGCCTCCTGATATGATGCACGCTGGACCCAGCATCACCTCTCTGCTATTCCAGCCAATCCTGTGTACTCTCAATCTCATCATGAAGAAGCATCAGACATACTCAGGTTGAAGGACAGTCTACAAAATAACTAGCCTGCATTCTCCAAAAGTATCAATCCACTCCCAAGGCCTTAATCTAAACCACTGTTATCTCTAACCTGAACAATGAGAATAACCTCTATGATGTTTTGTACTGTGCCAGATTCCCTGGGTGATGCAGTTAACACTCTCAGCTACTAATGGAAAGAGTAGAAGTTCGAGTCCACCCAGAGGAGCCTCAGAAGAAAGTCCTGCTGATCTACTTCCAAAAAATCAGCCATAGAAAATCCTATGGAGCACAGCTGTACTCTGACATACATGGGGTTCACCATGAGTTGTAATATACTCCAAAGCAATTGGTTTAACCTAGCTAGGGGTGATCTGCATTTCTCCATATTCCCTTCTCTGTCTTGTTCTGGGTGAAGGCTGATCCTAAGAGAAATTAAGCAAGATTTGGAAGGTAGAGGATCAGCAGCCTTTATGCCCTAAGGGCTGGCATAGAGCATCAAGTGCAGTGCAGCTCATGCCTGCTATTACTAATTTGCTGGCTCACCTGGCTGACATGGAGCAACAGCCAACCCTGCAGATCCTTGGCTACTTCCACATCTCTTTTGTCATCAACTGGAAGCCCTGAGCCTATATATGCAGCTGCGGGTGGAAGGGTTCTCATTTCTTCTTCAGGTCACCTAGGTTATCGAGGATGGAGGGAGTGAGAGAATGACACAAGTTGCAGTTTGTCCTCTCGGGTTCTAGTTTATCCACACTTTCCAAGCTTTTCTTTCATACTTCCAACCGACTGACCTATAGTGATTTTACATCACAACTAGATGCAGAGGCAACAGTCTTCATAACCTTCTTTATCAGCTCCCTTAATTGTGTAAGGTCTATTCCCTATAATAAATCTCTTATTGCATATTATGCGTAGAGGTTCCGGTTGAACCCTAACTGATAGACCTTCCTCATCAGTCTCCTGGTCTTCTGCCTACTTCAACACGTACTCCACACCATAGCAGAATGGTCTTTTCAAACACAAAGATGATCATGTCACCCTCTCCGTTGTTTAAAACCCTCCACGAGTGCCCATTTCTCCCAGGACAAAGACAATCACCCTTAACACTGCCCGCAAGTTACTGCACAATCTGCTCCTACATACCTCACCCACTTCACCTCTCCTCAGGCTCCTTCATGCCCTCTCTTCTCCAGCCACACATGCCTTCTTTAGTCCACAGTTCTTGCCATACACCTTTAAAACATGGAGCCCTTTGCATATGCTGTTTCCTCAGCCTGGAACTCTCTCCCCTTCCTGCTTCATCTAATTACTCCTTCTCGTCTCTCAGATCTCAGCTTACGCTGGTCAAATCCACCATCCTGGGCTTTCACGGCATCAAGCCAGTCTTCTTCATGTTACTTGTTACAGCAAAGTACAAAAATCGAATTTTACTTTTGCATGAGTGATTACTCAAATGCCAGTCTTCACTACCAGATGATAAGCCGTATGATGGCAGGGTCTGTGTGTGTTTTTGTTCATCATTGCGTTACCAGATCTTAACACAGATTCTGAAACATAACTGTTGTTGCCAGATCTTAAGACAAATTCTGAAATATAATTGTTTTGTTGTTAGCTGCCAGATGAGTCAGCCCCCAATTCGTGGTGACCCCAAGCACAACAGAACAAAATGCTGCCAGGCACTTTCCCATCACCACAGTCAGTTGTGGATTAGACTGTTGTGACCCGTAGCATTTTCACTGGCTAATTTTCAAAAGTAGTTCAACAGGCTCCTCTTTGTAGTCCATCTTAGTCTGGAAGCTCTGCTGAAACGTGTTTAGCATCATAGTAGAAAACAAACCTCCACTGACAGACGAGTGGTGGCTGTGCATGAGGTGCATTGGCCAGGGATCATAAGAGGCACACAGTGAAGATTTTGATGAGTGGAGGAATGAATAAATGAATGAATGAAATTACATCTATGTCCTTACAACAAATATCCTTTTTGATTAAGCAACTTTGAGGGGATTTCTGTGACCTTTAATCAAAATAGCCTTGAATGAAACAAGCACTTCACTATAAACCAAAAGCATGTGTATTTTTATCTATAAAATGAAAGCAATAATGTCCACCTTGCCAGTCTGGCTGAGGTATTGTTAGAGTCAAACTAATTGATAAAAGGAGAAACAGTTTTATGAAATTGGGTCATCCCTGGCCGGGCTGGACCTTCCCTGTCCCATTTTGATCTTGTAGGTACCAGCTGCACGTGCCCAGAGGCTGATTCTCATCACATAATTACAACTCAACTCATGTGTGAATGCCCAGTCTTTGTTGTACTGGGATAATGGTGCAAATCGGCACTGGTGGCTTTGTAAGAAATTTTACCCAGATCCTGGAAAGGAGATTCAAGTGATGGCTTGCTAAAAGGCAGGTTTTGCAACCACAGAAGGCAATGTGCTCGAGTTTCGGGGTGATGTAGTTGGAGATACAAGAGGCTGTATGAGCCCCTGGTGGGCAGGCAGAATATCATTTCCACCCACTGAGCAAGTCACCAGTGAGAAACAGGGAGACATCAGACGATGAGCTCATCAAACATGCTGCGGCCTGATGATCTCTGATAGCATTTGCTGACAGTATCCAGTGGCTCATAGCTGTGAATGTGGCTTCTCTGAGAGCACAGTGTGTGTGTGAGGGTTGTGTGTGCGTGTGTCAGAGAGATCCTTAAACCAAGCCTCTACCTCAGTCCTCTGGCACTGCTTCAAAAGTCATAAATGTGCAAGATAGGAGAGTACCAAAGATCTCTCTTTAGTCATGGTGACCTCCAAGCATCCATCATTGTTAACCCAAATAAATGCAAGAAGAGTCAGTCACAAGCTACCCTCATATGATTGTGGACAATGCATCCAAAGTGGCCTTAAAAAAAAAAAAAAAAGATCAAGGCACTCCTCCCTCTACCTACTACATTGCAATGCCTTCCCATTACTCCCATGATAAAGATCAAATCCTTAATAATTTCATAAAACCCTTGGTGTTTTTGGTCTCTACCTATCTCTCCAGCCCCATCGTATTCCATGCCTGTATCCCAGTATTGCCCCTTGCCTCATCATACACATGCCCACACCTCCCACTCGCTCTGCCTTCTGACACTTGGACTCCATTTTGTTCCTCATTCTCTCCATGCTCTGTCCAGCCAGATAGCCTTTGCACATGGTGCCTCCTTTCCTTGAAATGCAGTTCCTTTCCTTTTCCATCTGGTTACTTCCTGCTCACCTTCTCAGCTGAAACATCTCTTCTTCAAAGATGTCTTCCTTGACCTTACTGACCAGATCAGACACTCTCCTATCCTAATGTGCCTCTCCTAATTTTCAATTCATTTATATGCCTATTTGATGTTCGACTCGGGGCACTGAGATTGGCGCTAGAGGACTTGCCTCATTTTGCTCATCATTATGTGCTCGGTCAATAGCACAGTGCCTGCATCTAGAAGAGACTCAGTGAATATTTGTGGATGAAATTAATGGATTTCAAGCCATGCTTGACACAAGATTTGATAAATGTTCTATGACTATTGGTGTGCTTAAATTTTCCCTCCTCTGCAGGATTCATGGATAGTATAAAAAAGCAGAAAGTACACAAAAAAATCTCTGCACACTTTGGAAAAGACTAATCTAGCCTCTTCATAGAACCCATCTCTGGCTTACAAATGTACTCTGGTCACCTCCCTCCTATTCTCTTCAAGAAAACAAGAGTCCTGGCCCTAGATAGAACTGCACCGTGAATCAACAAGTTGATGGTCATTAATATTGCACACAGACATTTTCCCATTTTATTACTTGTTGGACAATGCGTGTTTTTGATGAGACTATCAAAGCAAGCTGCAGGAAAGCTGCCAATGCATTTCTGAAGTGATTTTTGACGATCTATTTCTATCAGCCTCATGCAGTTCTGCACGCATTAACACATCCCTTTGAGATTCAGTTTCATTCAAAACTCCATCAGTTCAAAACCACATGAACCAAATTAAACACCAAAAAATTCCATCAAAATATTCCAATTAATTTTAATGACTTTCACTCAGCTCAACAACCCCAAACTCTGAAATTTATGTTATTTTTGCCAGAAGATACATAGACTTATTTTCCAGCCATCTGATTATTTGTTTTTTGATCCTTTATAAAATATCTCTAAACATTTTTACTGCCATACTTTTATAACTTCCAGAGTCTTCTCAATTCCTAATAATTTGAGGGAGTCTATGTGTTGCTATGACCATCTCAATCACCTTCTCACTTGCTAGTAGTGGCCCTTCTGATGTCAAAAGGCAGATAAGTCTTAGGTAACTTTATGACCAATGGATGCTCCCTGGCCTAGGGGAATAAACAATATGGTCCCAAGAAGTCAATAATGGGGAATAATAGGCTTCAAATATATCACAAATGTGTACCTTTTTTTTAAGGGTGCATAATATTCCAAATGTGTCTTAAAAAGTTCCTAGTGAAGGGTCTGCTCTTCATAAGGTTTTCACCGGCTAGTTCTTCTCAGAAGTAGACTGCCGGATCCTTCTTCCTAGTCTGTCTTAGTCTGGAAGCTCAGCTGAAACCAGTCCGCCATGGGTGACCCTGCTGGTATCTGAATACTGGTGGCATACCTTCCAGCATCACAGCAACAAGGACGCCACCACAGTATGACAAACTGACAAACCACAGCCTTCAGTATGGATTACATCTCAACATAAAAAAAACCAAAGTCCTCACAACTGGACCAATAAGCAACAGCATGATAAACGGAGAAAAGATTGAAGTTGTCAAGGATTTCATTTTACTTGGATCCACAATCAACACCCATAGAAGCGGCAGTCAAGATAACAAAAGACATTGCGTCGAGAAAATCTGCTGTGAAAGACCTCTTTAAAGTGTTGAAAGGAAATATGTCACCTTGAAGACTAAGGTGCACCTGACCCAAGCCATGGTGTTTTCAATTGCATCATATGCATGCGAAAGCTGGACAGTGAGTAAGGAAGACTGGAGAAGAATTGATTGCTTTGAATTGCGGTGTTGGCAAAGAATATTGAATATACCGTGGACTGCCAAAAGAATGAACAAATCTGTCTTGGAAGAAGTACAACCAGAATGCTCTTTAGAAGCAAGGATAGCAAGACTACATCTTACATACTTTGGACATAGTATCAGGAAGGATCAGTCCCTGGAGAAGGACATCGTGCTTGGTAAAGTACAGGGTGAGGGAAAAATAAGAAGACCCTCAAGGAGATTGACTGACATGTTGGCTGCAACATTGAGCTCAACCGTAACGATTGTGAGGATGGTGCAAGACTGGGCAGTGTTTCGTTCTGTAGTACATAGAGTCGCTATGAGTTGGAACCGATTCAATAGCACCTAACAACAACAACAACAAGTGAAGGATCTGGCACATATTAGATCATCAATCAGTGTTGAATGAAAGGAAGGGAGAAAGGAAAGGAAGGAGGGAAAGAAAAAGGAAAGGAAGGCCAACCTCTGATTTAGAGGCTGAAGTAGCTATTCATGATTCATCACTGGCAAACCAAACTCACTGCATAGAGTCAATTCTGACTCATAGTGACCCTGTAAGACAGAGTAGAACTGCCCCATAGGGTTTCCAGGGAGTGGCTGGTGGATTCAGACTGCTGATCTTTTGGCCAGGAGCCGAGCTCTTAACCACTGTGCCACCAGGGCTCCCATTACTGGCAAGCTAAACATAAGTTCAATTATGAATAAGTTCAATATGAAGCTACCGATACACTTCCCTGCGCTGAGCAGGTCTAATCCTACAAATGTAGGGATTCAGTCACTCCAAATGTGAATAGGTCCCTAGGAACAGGGCTAGTAGCTTCTAGAAATTTCTATTCCAGAAACTTTAACCTGAGAATTTAACTTCATGTTTCCAATGGCCAGATTTTGTTCACACTGTGTTCCCAGCTTTAAGTAACTTTTCTTGTCTCTTGTATTTCAAAAACTGAAAATCGTTCAAAATTTACTCAATGCCTTATCCTATATCCAAGATGATACTTAATAGTGTGATAATTTCAATCACAGGATTTGAGGTGGAGCTCTCGCATTTGCTGACTCTGTAGCCTTGGTCAAGTTACTATGTGAGTCTGAGTTTCCTCCTTTTAAATATAAACAGAATAATAATTACAACCTCATATGGTTTCTGTGAGGATTAAATGATTTAAATGCATGTTAAGAAATTTAGTAAAGTGCCTGATATACTTAACATACAAAATTATTGGCTATTTTTATTATTACTCCTGTTATTATTTTACCTACTCTCATCTTGTATGTGTGTATGTGTTGCAGGAAGAATGCACGTGAGCGTACATATCTTGTCTTTATAATTGGCTTATATATTCCTAAAGGCAAGAACTGCTTCTACTATGTGTATCTTTCTCAGTGTCTAACCCACTGCTATAACAAGAGCTCAAAAAATATTTGCTCAAATAAATAACTGAAGTAAGCAAGAGAGCACAGTCTCGAAGGTGGTATTTTTAGTTTAAACCCAATGACTATAACTTTCCTCTTGAGTCAAGAAATCCCTCTCAGAATCTTAGAACCTGGCATATCCAAATGAGATATGGGACCATGAAATTAGAGAACATTCAAGAGTCATCCAGCCTAAGTTTACAATAAAATGGGACTCCACTTTCCAGCTTCCACAGGAGGAAATCTGTTCATTCATTCTTTCAAATGGTATTTATTTGGTTTCAGCCATAATCCAATCCAGTCAGTGAACAAGACAGATACATTTCCTCGCCTAACGGTGCATATATTTTAGTGTTGAAGGAAGAAAAATAGTAAATAGAAATGTAAGTAGGTAGATAGGTAGAGAAAGGTAGATTAGATAGATGATAGATAGATGATAATACAGATAGATAGATTACAATGCTATAAAGAAAAATGAAGCAGTTTGAGGGGATAAAGAATGACTAGAAGCTGGGGACAGGAACGGTGCTATTCCAGCTAGAGAGGTCAGGGAGAACATCTCAGAGGTAGTGCCACTTAAGATGAAACTTGAAAAGTAAGAAAGAGCAAATCATGTGAAAGTCTGAGGGAAGATGGTTCTAAGTTAAACAAAGAACAAGTGCAAAGGTCCTGAGAACGAACTTGGTATGCTTTCAACATGAAAAAGGACCCATGTGGCATGACAGCAATGAGTAAGAAAAGAATGTTAGGGAATGAGGTTGGAGAGGTAGGCTGAGCAGGACCAGGAATGGCTTATAGGACATGGAAAGGATTTGGGGTTGCATTCTAATGCAGTAGGAAAGTTCAAATAGGTGAGAGTTATTAGATTTGTGCTTTCACAGATTTCCCTGGTAACTGTGTAATGAAAGGGTTTTAGGAAGGGCAAGAATGAAAGCAATAGGACACCAGCTAGGAAGCTATCGGGGTGGTTTAGGCAAGCAATTATGGTGGTTGAGCTAGGGTGGCAGCAGTGGAGTTGATCAATGGGCCTCTGCTTGAAAACGTCTAGTAATGGTGGCACTAGAAAGTAGGGACACTGGCTCCATTCCATTCTTGAGAAGCCCAGATTGCTGGAAATTTTTTCTTTAAGCAGTTTGCGGATGTGTATCCAGACAGTTGTAAATGTTCTCCCTCCTTAGCGGAGAAGTCCGACTCTAAATAATTCATCTTAAAGAAATATTTTAACAAAGGAAAAGAAACAGAATAAAGGTAAGAAGATATTTATTGTGGCATTAGTTATGAGCAAAAAACACCCTTAAAATCTGATAATAGATATATGATAAAGAAAACTGTGGAACTATAACTCAGTGGATTTTTATGAAGTTGCTAAAAATTATAATTATGAAGATACAATTCGTCATAGAAAATGTTTGCTAGAATATAAAGCAAATAAAGATGACTGCAAAAGGTATGTCAGCTTGTATCTACTTTTGTAAAACAGGTCTGTATGCAAACAAGGCCTGGAAAAGAACAAGAGGAAAAATAATGTGTTAAAGGGGTTGGAGGTAATTTTTTAAAAACATTTTTTAAAACTATTACCAGCTACTGCCTTTGATTTTGGATTCTGAGAGATTTCGTGTTCTCTTGAGAATGTTTCCAGACCAGGGAAATCAAAATTGTTTTCTATTAAGTATAACCTAAACTTGCCCCGATAAATTTAACCATAAGCCTAACTATCTGAGAAAATTACTCCTCTTTGGAATCATAAGCCTCTCTGCAAAGCCCAAGGCCAAGGACGGGAAGGTACAAATGTAAATCTGGAATCAAACCTGGAAGCCTGTGTGTCATTTTAATGTCTTGGAGCAAAGGATGTACTCTTCTAATACTTTTTCTCTTCCCTTCTGCTACCCATGTGCTGCTATCAATCTTCCAGGAAAAAAATCACCATTTCTTCTACCATCCTTGTTGTGCATACACCAAGAAGCTACCTATCCTTGTAACAAGATCAATACACTCCCAAGAATTCAGCTCACCGGATAACCCCTTCTCATTCTTGATTGGTCCATAACTGGCTCTAGAATGGCATAACTACAATTTCAAAGCATACTCAGTAAGGTCTGTTGAACATCTAGCCCCATAAAAACTTAAACGTAAAACGTGCTGGCAACAACCAGCTCTCCAACAGTAAAATGATAGAAAATAAAGAAGCCTATAACCCTGAAAAGAATTGATGCCTTTGAATTATGGTGTTGACAAAGAATATTGAATATACCATGGACTGCCAGAAGAATGAGAAAGTCTGTCTTGGAAGAAGTACAGCCAGAGTGGTCCTTGGAAGCAAGGATGGCGAGACTTCATCTCACATACTTTGGGCGTATTATCAGGAGGGACCAGTCTCTGGAGAAGGACATCATGCTTGGTAAAGTAGAGGGTCAGCGAAAAAGAGGAAGACCCTCAATGAGATGGATTGACACAGTGGCTGCAACAATGGGCTCAAGCATTACAATGATTGTGAAGATGGTGCAGGACAGGGCAGTGTTTCGTTCTGTTGTACACAGGGTTGCTATGAGTCAGAATTGACTCGACGGGACCTAATAGCAACAACCAAAAGTGAGAGCATATCACATAAGCTGTTTCAAATAGAATTGAATGTTCTTAAAAGAAAGTCAAGAACTTGGTAAGAGTCTCACCAAGGTTGCTCTCCCAAGTCCAAATTCCTTATCAATTATACATCCTTCACTCATTTAACCTTGAGATGGCAAGCAGAACAATTATTTAATCTGGCAGATGGCACTCTTAGAAATCGAGAAGGTAGAAAGCAAATGCTTGGAAATCAAGTAATTTATTGTCTGATGGATGTGAGAGACTCACACCAGCATCAATTAGAAGACAAACTGAGACATATGTAATAAAATGTTGAACTAATGCAGAAGTTATCTGGCATGGGGAAAGAATTTATTTTGGAGTCACAGACTTAGTTTAAATTTCAGTTCCACCAATTACTAATTATCTCGGACAAGTTCTTTTAAGTTTTCCGAGCTTGAGTTGCTTTTTCTGTAAAATGGGAATACTAACAATAATCAGGTCTCATATGTGAGAGAAAGAGCTGCCTAAGGCAGTGAAGTTCAGGTTTCAAAACAACGTCTAGAGAGTGTGCCGGTGATTTTGAATCTCAGACAGAGCCAACAGAGCAGTTTCAAAAGTAGGTGACACATCCTGAAGGTCAAAATAGTTGTCCCTTATTTATAACAATAGAAGTCCCTGTGGTGCAAATGGTTAATGCACTCAGCTGCTAACCAAAAGTTTGGAGGTTTGAGTCCACTCAAAGACACCTGGGAGGAAAGGCGTGGTGATCTACTTACGAAAATTCAGCCATTGAAAACCCTACTCTGACACTCATGGGACCAGCACGAGTAGGAGTCAACTCGATGGCAACTGGTTTTTTATTTATAACAATGGGAATAGGGGTGCAAGACCTGATAACAGGAGTTTGCCTGGATCCTTTTTGTTACCGCAAAGAAGCAGGCAAGATGGGGCAGTTTGGAGTGGGCTCTGAATTAAGAGAGCCCATGGATTGTTATCTGTTGTCCTGGGAGCAGAGGCTAAAATAATTCACTGGTACCTGCAACCTAGTGTCATAAAAAACTTCACTGTGAACCAGGAAAAATCCTTGCTCTCCTGGGAAAATACTAAGGCCTCTCCCCCATGTGGAGCTCATGCAAAAAGCTACTCTAGAAAAAATTCACCTGGATTAAAATTGAGTAATTACCAAAAAGAAACACCTCCTCCCCACCCCCCCACCCCCAAAAAAAATACAACATTAATTACATAAAAAAGGAAGAAAGAACAAAAAAAAAAGTTAAATGGCAAAGAACCAGGTGAGTACCAGGGAACATGGCCATGGAGCCGTCAAAAATTGTAATCAAAATGATCACCAGGAAAGTTAACCACACAGTTGTCTCTTTAAAACATATGCTGAAAGTAGGCAAAAAAAAAAAAATTCCTCAATAACACTATGGCCTCACAACAAAAAGAGATGAATCATCAGCTTGTAAGGCTCAGGAAGAAATAATAGAAAAAAAATGAGAAATGAAGGTCACACTTGTTATTGTTAGTTATGGTGGACTCAGCTCCAGCTCATGGTGACCTTATATATAACAAAATGAAATGTTGCCCAATCTGGTGCCATTTTCATGATCGTTGGTATGTTTGAGTTCACTGTTGTGGCTATTGTGTCAATCCATCTCATGGAGAGTTTCCCTTGTTTTTGCTGACCCTCTACTTTACCAACCATAAGGTCCTTTTCTAGAGATTGATCTTTCCTGATGATGTGTCCAAAGTAAGCTGAAGTCTTGCCATCATTGCTTCTAAAGTGCAACCTGGTTGTATTTCTTTTAAGAATAATTTGTTTATTCCTTTGGCAGACCATGGTATATTTAATATTCTTCACCAACACCACTAGAAAGTTAAAAAGAAAATTGTTGTTGTTGTTAGGTGCCATTGAGTTGGTCCCGACTCATAGCCACCCTGTGTATGTACAACAGAACAAAACATTGCCCGGTCCTGCACCGTCCTCACAATCCTTGTTATGCTTGAGCCCATTGTTGCGACCACTGTATCTACCCATCTTGTTGAGGGTTTTCCTCTCTTTCGCTGACCCTTTACTTTACCAAGTATGATGTCCTTCTCCAGGGACTGACCCATCCTGGTAACATGTCCAAAGTATGTGAGACGAAGTCTTGCCATCCTTGACTCTAAGGAGCATTTGTTCATTTTTCTGACAGTCCATGGTATATTCAATATTCTTCACCAACACCATAATTCAAAGGCATCAATTCTTCTTCAGACATCCTTATTCATTGTCCAGATTTTGCATGCATATGAGGCGATTGAAAACACCATGGCTTGGGTCAGGTGCACCTTAGTCCTCAAAGTGACATCTTTGCTTTTTAACACTTTAAAGAGGCCCTTTGCAGCAGATTTTCCCAATATAATATGTGGTTTGATTTCTTGACTGCTGCTTCCATGGGCATTGATTGTGGATCCAAGCAAAACAAAAAAGTAAATTAATATTACCAAAAACACAGTAAAGGACATGAGGACAAGATTAAGAAAAGAAAATAAATAAAATGATACTGATCAAAGACTTAAATGAAAAAACATGATAGATAAGGAAAACAAGTAAGGAAGTGTTCCTTGAAGAAGAAATCAAGAAAAAAATTAAATTAAAATAAAAATAAAATTCAGAAAGAAAAAAAAAACTTGAATATGCCAATTAAAAAGGCCTATGTCCCAAGGGAACTTTATAAAATGATCAACACCATAGCATAGCTTAATAAAGTTGTTGGTATTGTTGTTAGGTGCCGTCACATCCATTTTGACTCACAGCAACCCCATGTGACAGAGTAGAACTGCCCTATAGTATTTTCTAGGCTGTAATCTTTACGAGAGCAGATTGCCACGTCTTTCTCCTGCAGAGCCACTGAGTGGGTTTGAACTACCAGTCTTTAGGTTAGCAGCTGGGTGCTTAACTGCTGTGTCACCAGGACTCTCGATAAAGTTACTAGATTTGAAAAAGAAAGAAAGAATTCTCAGGTAATCTGGTAAAAAGATCACATCAATTCTAAGGGCAAAATATCGGGCTGGCCAAAGTCTTCTGCATAGCAACATTAAACCTCTGAGAACAATGTCTATGAAGTATTTCCTCAGGGAAAGAAAGCAAGATGTAAGGATTTTATACACAGACAAAATGCCATTCAAGTATAAAGGGACTAGATAAAAATTTTCAAACTTGAAAGTACTTGGAAAATACAGTCCAATGCCCCCTTCTTGAAGAATCTCCTATAGGATAAAATTCACACAAATAAGAGATGACTGGGAAACCTATAACAAATGTACTGGGGGTGAAAAATGAGTTCATTTAGAAATAACTTTGTGAATAACTAAAATAACTTTTAAAATTACAGCTATAAGAACTTAATACAAATCATGGCTATGTAGAAAAACTATTTAATTTCCAGAAGTTCAAAAGGGATGAAGATGTTAAAAGGCACTGGAAGTGTGCGGAATTCCTCATCTTAGAGAGTTGAATTCTTCTAAAATAATTTAAAAAAACAATATTTTTAAAAACTTGCCCAGGAGTCGTGAAAAAGATTTGAAATACTTAAAAATACACTTAATGAAAAGTCTGTAAGATCTGTATGAAGAAACTTTAAAACACTCCTAAAAGATCTAGGCATAAAAAAACTTAAACCAAGGAAAGGCATAGCATATTCTTGGATATAAAGACACAATGAAATAAATATGTCAATTATTCCTAACTTAATGTATAAATTTTATGCACTCCAGATAAAAATTTTTTATTTGATATAATCAAAAATTCAAATAAGCAAGGTGATTCTCAAGTCTGTATGCAAAGACATAGTTTCAGTATGTTATTCAGTAAGTAAAGAGTCATGAGGTAGGAACTACTCTAATCAGCCATTAAAATATAAAGACTTCAGCATTACATTGCCACATGAATTGTAAAAACATTGGAACATAATGGCAACCAGAGTCAATATGTATTGGACCCAAATGCGTAAGTGATACAGATGGCTTTGCATTCAAGCTGAGAAAACGCCGCTATTCAATTAGTGGTGTCAGTATAACTGGGTAACCATGTGGGGGGGAAATTATGTTTGATTCCTACTTCATTCTTCACAGCAAAAGAAATTCCAGATAGGGAAAATACTTAAATAAAAATATAAAATCACAAAAGTTCTAGAAGAAAATAATTTCTGAAATTTTGGGGGTAACATTTGAAAAGAATATCTGCATAGTAAAGATCTTCTAAGTACAACATAAATTCCAGATGTCATAAAAGTAATTTTGATTAATTTTTTTCAAAGTCAGCATGACAAAAGACATACGAACAGAGTCACAAGACTAAGAACAAACTGGAAAAAAATGCAACTCGTATTACAGATAAAGAGCTGGTTTCTTTAATGTAAAAATCACCTATAAATCAATAAGGAAAAAGTACCAAAAACCTGATAATTAAATGAGCAAAGGACACTAACAGGGAGTTCACAGAAAAGACAATACAAATAGGTCTTGTTACAGATTGAATTGTGTCCCCAAAAAATATGTGGCAACATGTCTAGGCCATGATTCTCAGTATGGTGTGATTGTCCACCATTTTGTCATCTAATGTGATTTTCCTATGTCGATGATGTTAGTGAGATGAGATTAGCGGCAGCTATATTGATGAGACTCAGTCTACAAGATTAGATGTGTCTTAAACCAATCTCCTTTGAGATATAAAAGAAGCGAGCAGAGACAGGGAATCTTCGTACCACCAAGAAAGCAGCTCTGGGAGAAGAGCGTGTCCTTTGGACCTGAGGTTCCTGCTCACAGAAGCCCCTAGACCAGAGGAAGATTGATGACAAGAACTTCCTCCAGATCCGACAGAGAACGAAAGCTTTCCCCTGGAGCTGACACCCTGAGTTTGGACTTCTAGCCTTCTAGACTGTGAGAGAATCAACTTCTGTATGTTGAAGGCATCCACTTGTGGTATTTCTGTTATAGCAGCCCTAGATGACTAAGACAGCTCTTAACTATATGAAAAGACGTGTAGCCCCTTTAAAATGAGATATGCAAATTAATGCTATAAGAAGATACCATTCCCTAATTATCAGATTGTCAAAAAGTAAAAAGCTTAATACCACACTGGTTTGACAAGTGCATTTGTGGTGACAGTATAACTATATATAAATTCAATTTATCCTTTAGATATTTCTGCACCATGAAAAATGAAATATGTACAATGCAGAATTATTTGTAATAGAAAAAGTTAGGCAGTAACCTAAATTTCCAACAGTAGAAGACTAGTTAAGTAAATTACATTATATTCAATAACAATGAAATAATATACAGCCAATAAAAAAATGAGAAATGCCTTTATGTACCAAGCCAAAACCAAACCCTTTGATGTCAAGTCAACTCTGACTCACAGCCACCCTATAGGACAGAGAACTGCCCTGTACGGTTTCTAGGCTATAATCGTTACGGAAGCAGATGGTTTCACTTCTTTCTCCCTCTAAGTGGCTGGTGGGTTCAAACAGCCAGTCTTTCAGTTAACAGGTGAGCTCTTTAACCATTGTACCAGCTGGGCTTCTTTCTTTATGTACAAATGTGGAATAAATCCTCAGGATATATTTACTATTAAACAGTTTAGCTTAATTAGTAAAGAACGTCTTGAGCATTGTGCTCTTTTAAAGAACTATTTGTATGAGATCAAATTGACAACAGCAGCTCCAAAGCTTAGATATGAACTTTAGGGGGCAGTGAGTTTATGTTAATGGGGGAGGAACATTTCAGAAAGGAAGGTGAGAATGGTTGCACAGCTTGAAGAATGTAATCTGTCACTGAATTGTACCTGTAGAAATTGTTGAATTAGTGTGTGTTTTGCTGTGTATCTTTTCAACAACAATAAAAATTATTTTTAAAAAACTTAGTTTTAAGTCATGAAAGCAAGATGCAAATGGGTATACAATAATATAGTTTGATTCTGTGTGTGTGTGTGTCTGTGTGTCTTTGAACATGCATTTGAAAACTCTCAGGAGGAGTACACAAGAACATAGTAACTGTGTGCATCTCTGGAAAGGAAATCGGCAGTTCGAAACCACCAGCTACTCTGCGGAGAAAGAAGTAGCAGTCTGCTTGCATAGAGATTTACAGCATTGGAAACCCTATGGGGTCGCTGTGAGTCGGAATCGACTCGACCGCAGTGGGTTTGGTTTTTTGAGGGGAGACAGAAATAGAAAAAGGATCTGCTTTTTGCTACCCCTTTGATTCCACTAAATTTTGTGTTTTCTGATAAAAGATTTTTTGTTTTTTGTTTCTTAAGTATTGCTTTAAGAAACTAGAATTAAATCAGGGAGAGGGGAATGGGAGGTTTTTTGTGTTTTTTTGTTTTGTTTTGTTTTATAAACTTATTTCTGTATTATTTTATTTAACGTGTGCTATTTTTGTCTTGGTTAAGAACTTCAAAAATTAAGCATAAAAATAATTTTAAATACTCTGTTCTATTTAAAATACTCTGTCCCACTGTTCGGCTGTTTGTGCCAATTTTGGGAGTAGGGAATATGTCACTGTAGCTATAATAGAGACAAAATGTTCAGTGTATTATGGGAACACAGTGGAGGCATCAATTAATTCTGCTGGGTTGGAGCAGGCAGCTGGGCGGTTACCAGGAAACTGAGGGTTGGAAGGTGCAGGTTAAACTTGCCCTTGAAAGATGTTAAATTTACCAAACAAGCATATGGTGCACAAGTGTTGTAGGCACAGGGCATACAGCATGAGCAAAAGCATGGAGGTACCCAGAATCTGTCGTGTTTGGGTACCATGTCTTCTGGTAAGATGTGGGAGTAGGACTGACGCAAGAAGGATGGCTACAAAGAAGCTGGAAAAGAGAAAAGGTGGCTGGAGAGACTAGCACAAAGGGCCTTGAATGTCATACTAAGAAACATAGATCTTATTTAGTAGACCAGTGGATCCTAAACCTGACTGGTTATCAAAATTAGCTGGGGAACTTTGTAAAAATACAGATTCCCAGGCCCCTACCCCATACCTATTAAATCAGACTGTCTGAGGGATAGGCTTGAGAATCTATAATTTAAAACCGAAAACCCTCTGCCACAGCCACAGACAACAAGGAATCATCAGAATCCTGGTGATGGTATTTAGGAGCATCACTCTGTGTCTTCGAAAGGGTAGAAATGGAACCAGGAGTTTATTAAGAATTAATCATAGGTAAGGTCTTACTCCTTATACCTGTCAGGCTGAAAATTAAGATCTCTTTCCAGGAACTGGTGGAAACCTGGTGGTGCAGTGGTTAAGAGCCATGGCTGCTCACCAAAAGTTCAGCAGTTGCAATCCGCCAGCTGCTCCGTGGAAACTCTATGGGGCATCCTATAGGGTTGCTATGAGTCAGAATTGATTTGACAGCAATGGGTTTTTGTTTTTTTTTTTCCCCCCAGGAACTTAAAGTTCTGAACTCATTCTGGCCTGAACTGTGCTGAAGGTGGGGCAGGAATGGAACTGGAAAGAAAGTAGGAAAGGAGGAATACTTGTTGTTTAATTATCACCTTTTCCCTGCCCCTCCCTCCAAACATTGACAGTATCTTCATGCTATGAATTATCTAGTGAGGAAGTGCCTCATGGACACAAGAGCAATAAAGCACATTCATTAAAGTTCTTCAGTAGAAGCAAAGATCTCTTTCCTCTATTTTATTAAAACAGCAATTGCCACAGTCCATAACCAGTCCATATTCTGGGCAGCAGATTCTGCATGACCTTTTGAGCAACTGATTCAGTTGCTGCCATCAAGTCCCAGGCTGATGTTAATTACACAAATGTGTATCAAGAATTTCAGAGTCCTTCTTCCAGTAAAATGCTTGCTTCGTTGATTCAACACATTATCTGTTGAGCACAGAGATAGGAAGATGCATTGGACACAGATCCTACCCTCAAGGATCTAATGCTCCCCTGGTGATCAGTGTATCTGCTGCAATTTCTTCGCTTTACCCAGTGTCATGTCAGAACCTAGCAGTGAAAAGCCACCACACGGTGGTAACAGTTCAAAAGATGAGTCTTTAGTGGAGACGCTGTTGTTAGCTGCCATCCAGTCGGCCCTGATCCATGGCAACCCCATGTACAATGGAATGAAACGCTGCCCAGTGTGGTTCAGATCTGACTGTTGTGATTCACAGAGTTTCCATTAGCTGACTTTTCCAAAGTAAATTGCCTGGCCTTTCTTCCTAGTCCATCTTAGTCTGGAAGTTCTGCTGAAACGTGTTCAGCATCATAGCAACACGCAACCCTCTACTAATAGGTAGGTGCATTGGTCAGGAATCGAACCCAGGTCTCCTGCATGGAAGGTGAGAATTCTACCACTGAACTACTAATGCACCCACTACTAAAAGATATTAGGATTTAATCTTTTTTACATCATATCCTTTCTGTACATCTTTCCATTAGTATTACATTGAATTATTTTGGCTAAGTAAGTATTTATACTTATATTATGGTGATAATATAAATATTATTATTCATAGTTAATATGTAATGTGTTGTGATTACTTCTCTTGATCAACGTTTTTCCCTGGAGTAATCCTAAAGTAAGGAGTCCTGGTGGTGCAGTGGTTAAGCGCTTGGCTGCTAACCAAAAGGTCAGAGGTTTGAACCCACCAGCTGCTCTGCAAGAGAGAAGTCCTAGCGATCTGCTTCCATAAAGATTATAGACTCAGAAATCCTATGGAACAGTTCTATTCTGTCCTATAGGGTCTGTATGAACAACAATTTGGTTTGACTTTTTAATTCTGGAGTAACCCTAGCAAATTTCAGTCTCTAGCTGAACATAGAATATTAAATTTGAAAAGAACCTTCAATATTATCTAGTCCAACCTCCTTAGTTTATAGATGAGAAAGCTGAGGTGCTTTCTGATGTATATACTGAGAATTGATTCCTCAAGCTCACACAGGAAGTGAAGGGGAAAATGAAATGTGAATCAGACCTCCCAACTTCCATTCTGAACCTTACAGACAGGGTGATCACAATTTCAAGACCTAATGCCATCAATAATCTTCCTGGGTAGGATATGAGTGGAAGAGGGCTTTGGATTCACCCTATCTCTTAGGGGTGGTGAGAAAATCTTAGAACTTTAAGTTACTGGGACAGGGATGTATTAACCCACAAAAAAGAGATTACATGACTTGAGTTCATTAACATGTCCTATTTCTGCAACAAATATTTATTGTCTGTAATAGTGATAAATCACACACGTAAAGTTCCAGCTTTCTGACTTAAGTGTCTCCAATTCTCTTACCCAAGACACATGATGGTCAGTGTGGCTAATTCACACATGCTCTTATCTGTGTGGATGAGAACCTATAGTCAGCTCATATCCCTTTCTTCCCTCCCCAAGTCTGGGTCTCAGGTTATAAGGCAGAAATTGCAAGTACATAGCATGCATGCTATCTCTGTCCTCTCCTCTACCCTTGGCAGACATCATTAATCAACCACAACACTCTTTCCACTAAATTGTAAGGAGACCTTAGAATCTTTCCCCACACACAGCTCTAGACAACTGCTATCAATCTATCTAAGATAGCATATGACTCCAAGGTAGATGGATTTTGTTCATTTTCCTTCCAACACAACCCCAGCCTGAATCAAACCCTAAAATGGAATTGTTTGATGGATAGAGGGAAAGAAAGAAGAATGTTTTAATGGCTAACACAAAACACTGGTAGTAAGACTGCACAGCATCAATTCAAACTGATTCAATAAATGTTTATTGAGTGCCAGCACCACACTAGACAATGGAGATACGGACATGAATACACAAAGTCTCAGTCTTCAAAAGTGTCCACACCAGATGGGAAGAGATTCCCACAAACATATAATTGTTAAAACAATATAGCAATTATTATAACTTGGTAAGCTCCATGCCACCAGGCAGAGGTCATGACTATATTTTTTGACCATTGTATACCCAGCACCTACCACCACATCTAGCATAGACCATCAACAATACTTGTTAAATGATCAAGGCACAGAGATAAGAGTAGAATTTTGTGGAATAAATGGGCAAAAGTCTTAAGGAAAAAGTAAAGGTTGTCTAAACTTGAGAAATCAGTGAGAATTCTTCAGTAGAAGAATAAAGAACTCCTATTTATAACTTTGTTCCAAAATTATGATGAAAATCAAGTACAAACTAATGGCCCTCTATTGGTTCATAGATAACATGATTTAAAAGAGCATTTAATGAATGTATAATAAAGTGAGAAGTATGAATAGATTTGCATCAAAGCTATTGCAGTCCATCTTTATTTGCTATAGAAACCCTAACCAAAACACAACAAAGCTGTTGCTGTCAGTTGGTTCTGACTAATAGCGACCTTATAGAACAGAATAGAACTGCCCCATAGGGTTTCCAAGGCTGTGATGTTTACGGAAGCAGACTACCACATCTTCCTCCCATGGAGTGGCTGGTGGGTTCAAACTGCCAACTTTTCAGTTGGCAGCCAAACGCTTATCCACTGTGCCACCAGGGATCCTAGAGATACCCTGTTGTTATTAGGTGCTGTCGAGTCAGTTCCAACTCATAGCGACCCTATGGACAACAGAACAAAACACTGCCCCGTCCTGTACCATCCTCACAATCATTATGTTTAAGCCCATTGTTGCAGCCACCGTGTCAATTCATCCCATTGAGGGTCTTCCTCTTTTTCACTGACCCTCTACTTTACCAAGCATGATGTCCTTGTCCAGGGACTGGTCCCTCCTGGTAACATGTCCAAAGTATGTGAGATGAAGTCTCACCATCCTTGCTTTTAAGGAGCACTCTGGCTGCACTTCTTCCAAGACAGGTTTGTTTGTTCTTCTGATAGTCCATGGTATATTCAGTATTCTTTGCCAACACCATAACTCAAAGGCATCAATTCTCCTTCGGTCTTCCTTATTCATTGTCCAGCTTCCACATGCATATGAAGGGATTGAAAATACCATAGCTTGGGTCAGGTGCACTTTAGTCCTCAAAGTGACGTCTTTGCTTTATAACCCTTTAAAGAGGTCTTCTGCAGCAGATTTACCCAATGCAATATGTCTTTTGATTTCTTCACTGCTGCTTCCATGAGCATTGATTGTAGATCCAAGTAAAATGAAATCCTTGACAACTTCAATCTTTTCTCTGTTTATCATGATGTTGCTTACTGGTCCAGTTGTGAGGATTTTTGTTTTCTTTACGCTGAGGTGTAATCTATACCGAAGGCTGTGGTCTTTGGTCTTCATCAGTAAGTGCTTTAAGTTCTCTTCACTTTCAGCAAGCAAGGTTGTATCATCTGCATATAGCAGGTTGTTAATGAGTCTTCCTCCAATCCCGATGCCCCCTTCTTCTTCATATAGTCCAGTTTCTTGGATTATTTGCTCAGTATACAGATTGAATAAGTATGGTGAAAGGATACAACCTTGATGCACACCTTTCCTGATTTTACACCACGAGGTATCCCCTTGCTCTGTTGGAATAACTGCCTCTTGGTCTATGTACAGTTTCCTCAAGAGCACAATTAACTGTTCTGGAATTCCCGTTCTTCACAAAATTGTTCCTAATTTGTTATGATCCACACAGTTGAATGCCTTTTAGGGCTCCATAGATACCCTTTTGGTTAGCAGCTGTAGCTCTTAACCACTATGGCACCAGTGTTTCCATAGATACCCTAGAAACCCCAAATTCAATACTACTCCCAGATTCTACCAGGGTACATGCTCCCAGAGTGATCTTTTATCTGATTTCTTTTTGTGGAAAACTAATTAAACTCAATTAGGCTGACACATCAGTGACTGGCCTGGTTTTACCAGTGCATAACAAAGAGATGGAAGACAAGACTTGAAGGGTAATAACGTGCCACTTATTTTTACTCCCTAAATTGCAGGTGTCTTTTTCTAATGGATAAACAACTGAAATTTCAAAGCACTTACTTCAAGCATAACTAAATGTCTTACATCAAGCAGCTAGATTAGAGATTTGATTAACATTACCTCTTCTTCGAATGTGCTTGAAAGAATTCTTCACTGATGTTTTTTATGGAGAACATGTTCAATCTTCCCTACCTTTGAACCCTAATAAGACTTACAGCCTATGTCTTCACCCTTTTGTACTTGATTATATACGTTCTTGTGTTGTGCATTAATTGGTTTATGTGTGCTAAATTGTGTGTCTCCATTCAGCTTGCAAGACCAAGGCACACATAAAAGGAAAGGAGATGAGAGAGGGCAAAAGAGGATACAGGAGAGGAGAAGGGAAGGAAGATAAACAAGGGAAAAGGGGCAGGGGAAGAAGAAAATAAAGATAAAATGTGCACCTATTGAACATCTATTATCTGCCATGCATAGTGTTGTGTGCTTTACATAATAAATGCCAGTTAATCCTTACGAGAACCCTGCAAAATAAGCATCTCTTTCTCCATTGGGGGATAAGGAACTTGAAGCACAAAGAGGTCACCTATTGAATGGAAGAGGTGGGATGAAACCAGACCTGTCCCTTCACGTCCACTTCTCCTTCTAAAGGTAGTTGTCTTGCTTAAAGCCCTTTTAGAAAGACAGCTATGGGCATCCATGATATAACATGATTAGTGCACAATGATTGAATTAGATTTTGACATTTGAGCTATGATGTGTCCTGGTATGAAAAGATCAAGTAAGCAAACCAGATTATTTTCATTAGTCAACCTAGGAAATAACTGAGAGTCTGAGTTAGGTGTGGGACACAAAACCAAAAAAAAAAAAAAAAATGAATTAAGAAAATCTCTGTCAAGTCACAGAGTAGATATAACCGAAAAAGGACTTATATCCGGATTATATAAATAACCTTATAATTCAATGAGAAATACACAGATGACCCAATAGAAGAATGGTCACCAGATTTAAACAGACACTTCACAAAAGAGGATATGCTATGAAGGGTGGCTATATAATATACTGTCCAAACTGGTACCACTTTTAAGAGTGAAAGGGGGCCCTTTTCATAATTATACCAGGACAACAGTAGTAAACCAGGACTGACCCAGGCAAACTAAGATGGATGAGTCACCATTCCAAAATAGTACCAAACATACGAGAAGCTGGTTCACCTCATTGGTCATCAGGGAAATGCAAATTAAAATCAGAATAAGATACTTAAACACACACATTTGAATTACTAAAATGAAAAAAGATTTACAATTCCAACTGTTGGTGAAGATATGGAGTACCTAGAACTCTCATACACTGCTAGAGTGAGTATAAACTGATGCAATCACTTTGGAAAATTCTTTAGGAGTATTTGCCAAAGTAAAATGTATATGTATGACCCAACAATTCTACAAGTACATATACAACAAAAGTATGTACAAAAATGCACCAAAAGACAGCATAAAAATTTGCCCAGCAGCATTATTCGGAACAGCCTCAAGATGGAAATAAACAAAAAGTTTATCAATAGCAGAATGGATAAATAAGTTGTAACATATTCATACAAAAGATAACTATACTAGAAAAAGACTAGACTAGAAAAAGAGAGTATTGACTAAATACTCCACGTTAATTTTCAATCCGAGTTTTACAGAGTCTTGGAGTTTCTTAGAGTTGCCACAGCATTATCAACCCTGGGGTGAGAGACGGAGGAAAAGCAGACATGGCCCCAAGCCATCTACCCCTGATTAAGTCAGAACAGCTCTTCTTTGATCTGTTTGACAAACTAGGATTTTACTTACGATTTTACTTGGGGGAAAGCGAGGTAATTATTCTACTTTTTAAAAAATAAACTTTTTAAACCACTCATCTCTAAAGGGCCAATTCACAGAATAATGGTACAGCCATTTACGATACTTTGTGTAGACACAATTTAATCACTGTAAGAAAAGAGAAAACCCCTTTATCGACTTTTATCCCTTTGAAATTATGATCTGTCCTGGCATTCCTAGTCTACGGGAGAGTAATACATAACCGTGATTTTTTTTTAAAGAAAAAAGACATCCATCACTGTTGTCTCAAAGGTGAAGGAACTGTCAGTAGATGAACTTTGACTGCCTGTCATCATTCTTATGTCCTGTATCACGTCCTCCTCTTGGTGTACTTTGTATTGGAAATCAGGAAGTCCTTCAAACTTGTCTCTCAGTTGCCATGCTGCTTTGATGGCTGGGTGTGAGAAATAAAATACCATATTTATCTCACACTTCTCTCTCAGATTTCCACATTTGGTCTCAGTTCGTGACTTTATTTGCATGCATTTACATTCTTCATTTCATTTATAAAAGAAGTCAAGGGATTTTATCGGTCCACTAGATGTGCTAGCCTGCAAGATGCCCATGTCATTTTCAGATTTTATATATTCCAATGATTCATTTCTTTTGTTTTTCCTCCAATCATCCCAGTGTTATTATTCCTCCTTTAAGCACATGGAATTTTATAATATTCCAAAACAATTAATAAAACATACATGCATGCATAGATAGAGCTAGATAGCTGCTGTTGAGTCAACTCCCTCCGACTCATAGTGGCCTTATGTACAACAGAGTGAAACACTGACTGGTCCTGCATCATCCTCACTATCTCTGGCATGTTTGAGTTCATCATTGTGGCTGCTGTGCTAATGTATCTCACCTTGGGTCTCCCTTGCCCTAGTTAGCCTTCTACTTGAACAAACGTGATGTCCTCCTCCAGCGATTGATCCCTCTTCATGACATGTCCAAAAAAGAGAGTTGGACTATGTTCTATCATGATCCCTAAGGTTCGCATTGGCTAATTTTCAGAAGCAGATCACCAAGCCTTTCTTCCTAGTCTGTCTTAGTCTGGAAGCTCCTCTGAAACCTGTTTTCCATAGACGACCCTGCTGGTATTTGAAATAATGGCAGCATAGCTTCCAGCATCATAGCAACACACAAACCAACACAGTACAACAAACTGATGTACAGGTGGTGGTTCAAACAAATAGGACCTGTGACAGGGACCAAGAGTGTGATGGTGAGGAGCAGGGGAAAGATTATAAATTCAGTCTTGAACATGTGGAGTTTAAGTTGCCTTTTTAATGTCCAAGCAGAGATTTCATGGGTCTGGAGTTCAGAAAAGAAGGCTTATCTGGAGACATTAATTGCGGAGAGTTAGTTGGCATGTAGCATTAATTAAAGTTGTGTTCTTTGATTCTTGGAGTATTTAGAATGAGAAGAGGAGAGGGGCCAAGGTGAAGCTTCAAGGAGCTCCAACATTTATCACCAGGTAATGGAGGACGCACCTGAAAAGTAGGCAAAGAGAGATTGGCCAGAGAGATAGGCAAAATACCAGAAGAAGGTTTTGAGAAGGAAGGAGAAGTCTGTGGAAAGACAATTCTCCATGGGTCTCTTGAATTTCTGCAAGCATTGTGGGCAAGGCACTAATAACTCTTTGTTTTGAATTACCTTTTTAGGAATGTTTGTATAGTGAACAGTCTTGGAAGATAGAATGAGTGTATCCCTTCAGAGAAAAGGGCAAAAATGCCTACTGTCCATTATGAAAGTTTAGCAAAACAGAAGGTGGTCTAGGGAATACCCAAACTTGCAATAAGTGGCAGAAGTGAGGGTGGTTAGGTGGACCTTTCCCTAGCTTTACAGCCCCTTATCACATCATGAGCATTATTGATTACCAAAGAGTAAAGGATGGAGGAATTCATTTATTTACCAAATATTTATTGAGGGCCAACCATATCTCAGGCACTTTTCTAGGCACGGGATTATCCAGGTAGAGATAGAGAAAAGACGAAAGAGAAGAGAAAACACCAAAAGGAATCATGGAAGCCTTCCAGAGGTACTGGGGCCAATAGTGTAATTCCACTGTGCTAATGGAGTATGGAAGGTTGACCAGCCTGTTGGCAAAGGAAGAGTTATCTCAATATTCATTCATAAGATATCCCTGGCCGTAATCTCTCCTCTTCATAAAACAAAATCAAAATTGATTCAAGGCATTTACTTGCAGCTGCAAAAACCTTCAGGGCACAATCAAGTTAGGCCAGCCCAGCTGGCCACCTGAGTCTTCTAACGACTTCTTTCAGCAACTTTTGGAACTTCTGGTGGCAGGTGGGATGTGCTCTTCTCAAGTCACTGAGGCATGGAGCCACCTTGTGTGTTCTACCATCTTCTCCTGTTTGGTTGCCCCTGTGGGCTTGCTGAAATCACACACATTCAAAATACAATTACATGCACCAGGAAAATAAGCTATTTCTGGTCTCCTCCCGCTTTCACATGGTTCATGTTCTCAGCCTGGTTCCAGGAGGTAGTCTGGGAAATCCATGACAAGCAGAGAGAAGTGATTGGAACTCCAGTCCTACTACTCTCCCTATCCCATATCCCAATCAGGACCAGATATTTTTCTGTAAACTGAGCTCATTCCTCCTCATCCTCCATAATTACACTTTTAAAATGTTCTGCTTTATTTGCAAATGTTTTAATTGGTTCAGTGGAGGCAAGGCTAACCCAGAAAACCAAACCCATTGCCTTCGAGTCAGTTCCAACTCAGGGT
Source organism: Dugong dugon (assembly GCA_030035585.1). Classification (NCBI taxonomy): domain Eukaryota; kingdom Metazoa; phylum Chordata; class Mammalia; order Sirenia; family Dugongidae; genus Dugong; species Dugong dugon. Next base: position 87,257,889 of record CM057474.1, on the reverse strand, counting down.
GACCCCATGCATTACAGAGTAGAACAGCTCCATAGGGTTTTTTTGTTTTGTTTTGTTTTGGCTGTAATCTTTACAGATGTCAGATGGACCTTAGCTGAAAACAGAAAATACCAGAAAGAATATATCTGTTTTATTGACTACGCAAAGACATTCGATTGTGTGGATTATAACAAGTTATGGATAACACTGAGAAGAGTGAAATTCTGGAACACTTAATTGTGTTCATGTGAAACCTATACAACAAGAAGCTGTTGTTTGAACAGAAAAAGGTGATACTGCGTGCTTTAAAAGGTGTGTGTCAGGGTTGTATCCTCTCACCATATTCAACCTATATGCTAAGCAAATAATCCAAGAAGCTTGACTGTATGAAGGAGAACGCAACATCAGGGTTGGAGGAAGACTCATTAATCTGCGATATGCAGAGGACACAACCTTGCTTGCTGGAAATGAGGAGGACTTGAAGCACTTACTGATGAAGATCAAAGACCACAGCCTTCAGTATGGATTACACATCAACATAAAGAAAACAAAAATCCTCACTACTGGACCAATAAGTAACATCATGACAAATGGAGAAAATATTGAAGTTGTCAAGGATTTCATTTTACTTGGATCCACAATGAATGCCTACGGAAGCAGTAGTCAAGAAATCAAATGATGTATTGCATTGGGCAAATCTGCAGCAACAACAATCTCTTCTCCAGATTTACTGGCCTAAAGGAGACTGGAGAAACCTCAAGAGTATGGCCCCCAGACACCCTTTTAGCTCAGTGGTGAAGTTACCTCTGAGGTTCACTGTTCAGCCTGGGAGTGGACAGCCCTGTAAAACCAAATGAGGCTAACGAGGTAAAGGAGTCCAGTGACAAGGGCCAGAAGGCAGAAGGGGACAAGGAAGCTGGTGATAGGGAACCCAAGGTTGAGTAAGGATATTGTTGATGTGTTGTGAGATTGTTAACCATTGTCATAGGGCAACATTTGTAGTAACTGTTAAATGAGAAACTATTTTGTTCTGTAAGCCTTCATCTTAAGTGAGAATAACAGCACAATTGGAAGAGCGTAGTCAATGTCACTGAACTGTGTATGTAGAAATTTTTGAAACGGTGTATCTTTGGCTATGTGTATTTTCACCAAAAAAAAAAAAAAAAAAAATTGAGAATTAGAGGGCTAATTATGTTGTGGGGTTGTTAACCAATGTCATAAAACAACATGTGTACTACTGTTTCATGAGAAACTATTTGTTCTGTAAGCCTTCACCTGAAGTACAATAAAATAAAAAAATAAAAAAACAATCTCTTTAAAATATCAAAAAGCAAAGATGTCACTTTGAGGACTAAGGTATGCCTGACCCAAGCCATGGTTTTTTCAATCACCTCATATGCATGCAAAGCTGGACAATGAAAAAGGAAGACAAAAGAAGAATTGACACATTTGAATTACAGTGTTGGCAAAGAATGTTGAATATAACATGGACGTCCAGAAGAACGAACAAATCTACTTTGGAGGAAGTACAACCAGAATGCTCCTTAGAAGCAAGGATGACGAGATTTCATCTCACTTACTTTGAATATGTTATCGGCAGGGATCAATCCCTGGAGAAGGACATCATGCTTGGTAAAGTAGAGGGTCAGCAAAAAAGAGGAAGACCCTTAACAAGATGGTTTGACACAGTAGTTACAACAATAGTCTCAAACACAGCAACAATTGTGAGGATGGCGCAGGACCAGGCAACATTTTGTTCTGTTATACATAGGGTCACTATGAGTCAGAGTGAACTTAACGACACCTAACAATGACACAACAATCTTTATGGAAGCAGACCTTTCTTCTATGAAGCCATTGGGTGGGTTCTTCAGGTTAGTAGCCAAGTGCAAATCATTTTCACCACCCAGGGACCTTTTGAGACAAGGCAGAAAAGGGATCCAAAACAAAACAAAACCCGTTGCCGTTGAGTCGATTCCGACTCATATCAACCCTATAGGACAGAGTGGAACTGCTCCATAGGCCTTCCAAGGAGTGGCTGGTGGATTCAAACTGCTGATCTTTTGGTTAGCAGCCAAGCTCTTAACCATTACACCACTAGGGCTCCAGAAAAGGAATAATCTGTGTGAAAATAGGAGAAGAACCTATTTGGACTCAGACCTGAACTCACATGGCCAGTGGAGTCAATACACCTGTTTTAAATTCTAGTTCCACCACATGGTAGGTTCCTAGAACAAGTTACTTAACTTCTTTGTATATAAAATGGGATAGTATTATTAATTCCTTTTTAGGGTTATTGTGAGGATTGTATTAGATACTTCATAAAATGCACTCAGCACGTGGACGAAGTTAGCTGCTGTTGTTACTAGCTGTTTTAGTTATCTATTGTTGCATGAAACCATCCCCAAATTTAATGGCATAAAACAACAGCCATTTTATTATGCTCACAGAAAGGAAAGTGACTGAGTTAGGATGGCTGGAATGTCTGGAGATGGTTAGGACAGCTTCATTGAGGCTCTATGTCTGGGGTCTCCATTCTGGATCTCAGCTGGATTCCTTGGTTCTTCACATGGGTCTGCTGGGACTGAAATGTCCAAAATAGCTCTTTCATTCATGCATCTGACACCTGTGCTGGAATGGCTGGCTAGGTGGGGCACCTCTCTATCTCTCTTCACAGCCTCTCCATGGAGCTAACTTGGACTTCCTCAAGAATGGTGATCTCAGAGCAGTCACACTTCTCAGTTGGCAATTAGCTTCCCCAAGAACAAGCATTCCAAAAGACCAATGAGAAATCTTCAAGGCTTCTTACAACCTAGCCTCAGAAGTCACACAACATCATTTCTGCCACATTCTATGGTTAGAGAAAGTCATGGGGCCTGCCAAAACTCAAGAGGTGTGAATTACATAAGAGCATGAATACTGGGAGGCATGGCTTATTGGCAGGCTATGTTGGGAGACTAGCTATCAGAGTTTGCCCTCTTGCCTGCAATGATCCACATCCTCCCATGTGCAAAATAAACTTATCCAAAGATGGTTGGAACAATATCTACCATCCCACGTGCTCTTCTGCAATGTGACCCGTTGCCATTGAGTGGATTCCAACTCATGGCAACCCCATGTGTTACTGAACAGAACTGAGCTCCGTATGGTTTTCATGGCTGTATTTTTACAGAAGTAGATCACCAGACCTTTCTTCCATGGCACCACTGGGTGGGTTTGGACTGCCAACCTTTCAGTTAGTAGCCAAGAGCAAACTGTTGATGGTATCTAGGGACCTCCCCCATCTAGAGGAAGGGTGTATTTCTCTGCCTCCTTGGATTTGGGAGGGCTCCGTGACAGCTTTGACCAATAGGATATGGTGGAAGAGATGCTGTGCCAGTCCCAAGTGTAGCTTTTAACTGGCCTGAGAGCTTCTTCCTGCTCTCGTGGAAGCTAGCCACCACTTAAGAAGTGTGACTACTCTGAATCCACTCTGCTGTGAGAAGCCCAAACCAAAACCCTGAAGGATAAGATGTTACATGGAGAGAGAGAAAGGCCAAAGAGCATAAAGGCATCAGACATGTGAGTGAAAAAGATAACTTGGACACGTAGCCCAGTTGAGCCTTCAGGTGACTTCACCCCTAGTTGCCATTTGACTACAACCACATGAGAAACCACATGGGAGGACAACCCAGCAGAGGCCAGTCAACACACAGAACTCATAATAAATTGCTTCTTTAAGGCACTAAGTTTCAGGGTGTTTTGTTAGCAATAAGTGATAACCGGGAACACTGGCTATGTCATCTTGGGTAAGCCACTGGACTTATGTAAGCCGCAGTTTCCCCAGAGCATATGCACAATAAATATTAGTTCTTTGCCTGTCTTTTAACTAAGACTGTGGCAGAGGTTTTATGTTTGTTTTGCAGTTCTCATGAAACATCTTTAGAGAGAAAGTGTGTTCCTCTTGGTTTGACATGAAAATGAAAAAGCAGAGGGATGCATTATTGATGCTCCAGAACATTCCCCACCTCTCCTTTGCTGACGTCGGTCTAAGTATCTCTCATACTGTCACTTCTATATAAAGATGAGAGACCAGCTGCCTGCATGCCAGCCTGCCTCTGTCATCCTAATGGAGATTTCAGACAGAAAGAATCATTGCACTTTAAAACCTTCCCAGGAACCCAGGGCATTTCACACCCCTGACCTTTACATATTTGTCTGCTTTAAAAAGGGTAACTCCTTCCATTGTCAGTGTGAATACTGAAAATCAAATGACAGACTGTATTGGAAATCTAAAAACTATGCATTACTAGGACTATGACTATTGTTAGCACCTAATATTCCATAGATATTAAATTCGTGCAAAAAAGGAGGCAGCTTTATCTCATTTTTATTGAAAAATTGTATTTCAAAACCTCTATTTCTCAAAGAATGTTCACAGAGGCGTTACTTCAGCATCACTGGGGTGCTTGCTAGAAGTGTTGATTCCAGAGCACCTACTGAATCAGAATCTCTAGGAGTTGAGGCTAGAAATTTGTATTTTTAACAAGCACCCTAAACCAAAAAAAAAAAAAACCAAACTCGTTGCCATTGGGTTGATTCTGACTCATAGCGACCCTATAGAACAGAGTAGAACTGCCCCATAGGGTTTCCAAGGAGTGGCTAGTGAATTCAAACTGCCAGCCTTCTGGTTAGCAGCCTTAGCTCTTAACCATTGTGCTGTCAGGGCTCCCACAAGCACCCCTACTGATTATTAAAATTAAACCAAACCCATTTCCATCAAGTCAATTCCAAACCACAATTCTTAATTCCCGGGTTTCTTTCCATGTTAGATTTGGAACTATTAAATGGCTAAGACTGGAAACAAAGATACTGTGATGGTTAGTGTTATGTGTCAACTTGACTAGGCCATGATTCTCAGTGTTATGTGATTATCCTCCAGTTTGTGATCTGATGTAAGGGGAGTTTCCTTGTGGGTGTAGCCTGCATCCAATATATATGGACATTCTGGAAAAGCTCACTGGCTCTCGATCCTGCATCTGACTAGTCATCTTCTGACTTCCAGTTCTTGGGACTTGAGCCAGCAGCCTTCCACTTGATCTGCTCATTTTGGGTTCATCGGCCTCTGAAGCTACATGAGTCAGGAAAAGCTTCCAGCCTGAGGCCTGAGCCACAGATTTAGGACTTGCCAGCCTCCACAACTTCGTGAGCCGTTTCCTTGAAATCTCTCTCTTCTCTTTTTCTCTCCCTTCCTACACACATGAAATAAAGTAAAGTATTATAATGACATGTACAGAGACCTGGAGTTAGACAACCAAAAGTGAAGAACACGCTCAGCATTTCTCAAGCTGAAAGAACTGAAGAAAAAACTCAAGCCGTGAGCTGCAATACTGAAGGATTCTACGTGGAAAATATTAAACAATGCAGGAAGCATCTAAAGAAGATGGAAGGAATACACAGAATCACCGTACAGACAGAATGTTCTATCTTCAACCATTTCAGGAGGTAGTATATGATCAGGAACCTCTCTAGCATTTATTATTTTGTGTTTTTTGGATTAATGCTAGCCTTGTTGGGGTGAGACGATATCTCATTGTAGTTTTGATCTGCATTTCTCTGATGTCTAATGATTGTGAGCATTTCTTCATGTGTCTGTAAGCCGCCTGAATATCTTCTTTGGTGAAGTGCCTGTTCATATCTTTAGCCCATTTTTTAATTGGGTTATTTGTCTTTTTGTTGTTGAGATTTTGCAGTATCTTGTAGATTTTAGAGATTAGACATTGATTGGACTTGTCATAGACAAAAATTTTTTCCCAGTCTGTAGGTTGTCTTTTTACTCTTTTGATGACGTCTTTTGATGAGCATGAGTGCTTGATTTTTAGGAGGTCTCAGTTATCTAGTTTCTCTTCTGGCATTTGTGCATTGATACTTATGGTTCATATTCTGTTTATGCTATGTATTAGGGCTCCTAGCATTGTCCCTATTTTTTCTTCCATGATCTTTATCGTTTTAGATTTTATGTTTAGGTCTTTGATCCATTTTGAGTTAGTTTTTGTGCGTGGTGTGAGGTATGGGTCTTGTTTCAGTTTTTTGGCAGATAGAGATCCAGTTATGACAGCACCATTTGTTAAAGAGACTGCCTCTTCCCCAATTAACGGACTTTGGGCCTTTATAAATATCAGCTGCTCATAGGTGGATGAATTTATGTCTGGATTCTCAATTCCGTTCCATTTGTCTATGTGTCTGTTCTTGTACCAGTACCAGGCTGTTTTGACTACCATGGCGGTATAATGGGTTCTAAAATCAGGTAGTGTGAGGCCTCCCACTTTGTTTTTCTTCTTGAGTAATGCCTTACTTACTCAGGGCCTCTTCCCTTTCCATATGAAGTTGGTGATTTGTTTCTTCATCTCATTAAAAACTGCCATTGGAATTTGGATCAGGATTGCATTGTATCTGTAGATCGCTTTGGGTAGAATTGACATTTCACAATGTTGAATCTTCCTATCCATGAGCAAGGTATGTTTTTCCACTTATGCAGGTCTCTTTTGGTTTCTTGCAGTAGTGTCTTGTAGTTTTCATTGTATAGGTCTTTTATGTCTCTGGTTAGATTTATTCCTAAGTATTTTATCTTCTTGGATGCTATTGTCAATGGTTTTGATTTGGTGATTTCTTCTTTGAGGTTCTGTTTGTTGGTGTAAAGGAATCCAACTGATTTTTGTATGTTTATCTTGTATCCTGAAACTTTGCTGAAATCTTCTATTAGTTCCAGTAGTTTTCTTGTGGATTCTTTGGGGTTTTCTGTGTATAAGATCATATCATCTGCAAATAGAGATACTTTCACTTCTTCCCTACCAATCTGGATGCCCTTTATTTCATTTTCTAGCCTAACTGCTCTGGCTAAGACCTCCAGCACAATGGTGAATAACAGTGGTGATAAAGGACATCCTTGTCTGGTTCCCATTCTCAAGGGAAATGCTTTCAAAGTCTCTCCATTTAGGATAATGTTGGCTGTTGGCTTTGTATAAATACCCTCTATTATGCTGAGGAATTCTCCTCTATTCCTATTTTGCTGAGAGTTTTTATCCTGAGTGGGTGTTGGACTTTGTCAAATGCCTTTTCTGCATCAATTGATAGGATCATGTGGTTCTTGTCTTTTGTTTTATTTATGTGAGGGATTACATTGATTGTTTTTCTAATGTCGAACCATCCCTGAATACCTGGTATAAATGCCATTTGATCATGGTGAATTATTTTTTTGATATGTTGCTGAAATCTGTTGGCTAGAACTTTGTTGAGGATTTTTGAGTCTATGTTCATGAGGGATATTTGTCTGTAATTTTTTTTTTTTTTTTTTTTGTGGTGTCTTTACCTGGTTTTGGTATCAGGGTTATGCTGGCTTTATAGAATGACTTTGGGAGTCTTCCATCCTTTCCTATGCTCTGACATACCTTTAGTAATAGTGGTGTTAACTCTTCTCTGAAAGTTTCGTAGAATTCTCCAGTGAAGCCATCAGGGCCAGGGCATTTTTTTGTTGGGAGTTTTTTAATTACCTTTTCAATCTCTTCTTTTGTTATGGGTTTATTTAGTTGTTCTACCTCTGTTGGTGTTAGTTTAGGTAGGTAGTGAGTTTCTAGAAATTTGTCCATTTCCTCTAGGTTTTCGAATTTGTCAGAGTACAATTTTTCATAGTATTCTGTTGTGATTCTTTTAATTTCAGTTGGGTCTGTTGTGATATCACCCATCTCATTTCTTATGCGGGTTATCTGCTTCCTCTCTTTTTTTTGTTTTATCAGTTTGGCCAATGGTTTATCAATTTTGTTGATCTTTTCAAAGAACCAGCTTTTGGACTTGTTAACTCTTTCAGTTGTTTTTCTCTTCCCTGTTTCATTTAATTCTGCTCTAATTCTTATTATTTCCTTTCTTCTGGTGCCTGAGGGCTTCTTTTGCTGCCCTCTTTCTACTTGCTCCAGTTGTAGGGTTAATGTTTTGATTATGGCCCTTTCTTCTTTTTGGATGTGTGCATTTATTGCTATAAACTGACCTCTGAGCACTGCTTTTGCTGTGTCCCAAAGGTTCTGGTTGGATGTGTTTTCATTCTTGTTTGATTCTATGACTTTCTTTATTCCATCCGTAATTTTTTCTATAACCCAGTAGTTTTTAAGCAAGGTGTTGTTCAGTTTCCATGTGTTTGATTCTTTTTTCCTTGCTTTTTCTGTTATTGATTTCTTCCTTTATGGCTTATGGTCAGAAAAGATGCTTTGTAATATTTTGTTGCTTTGGATTCTGTTAAGGCTTGCTTCGTGGCCTAATATGTGATCTACTCTGGAGAATGTTCCATGTGAGTTGGAAAAGAAAGTATACTTGACTGCTGTTGGGTGGAATGTTCTGTATATGTCTATGAGATCAAGTTGGTTGATTGTGGGATTTAGATCTTCTGTGTCTTTATTAAGCCTCTTTCTGAATGTTCTGTCCTTCACTGAAAGTGGTGTGTTGAAGTCTCCTACTTATTGTGGAGCTGTCTGTCTCTCTTTTCAATGCTATTAGAGTTTGTTTCATCTATTTTTGAGCCCCATCATTGGGTGCGTAAATATTTATTATGGTTATGTCCTCCTGGTGTATTGAACCTTTGATCTTTATATAGTGTCCTTCCTTATCCTTTGTGGTGGCTTTTACTTTAAAGTCTATTTTGTCAGATTAATATTGCTACTCCTGCTCTTTTTTGAGTGTTGTTTGCTTGATACATTTTTTTCCATCCTTTGAGTTTTAGTTTGTTTGTGTCTTTAAGTCTAAGGTGTGTCTCTTGTAGGCAGCATATAGACTAATCTTGTTTTTTTACCCAATCTGCCACTCTCTGTCTATTGATTCATGCTTTTAGTCTTTTTACATTCAGTGTAATTATTAATAGGTAAGAGTTTAGTGCTGTCATTTTAATGTCTTTTTTTTGTGTGTTGTTTACTGTTTCTTTGTTTCACTTAATTTTCCATGCTGAGTCATTTTTATTTATGTATTTTCTTTTATCTTTTTCATTGTTGTTGATTTTGTGTTTTTGCTGAGTCTTTATATTTTTCTAGTTTTGTATTTTGACTTGTAGGATTGTTACTTTCCTTTGTGGTTACCTTAATATTTGCCCCTATTTTTCTAACTTTATACCAGTCTTTTATTTCTTTATATAGCCTTGACTTCCTCTCCATATGAAAAATCTATGTCTACATTGTTTAAGTCCCTCTTTTTTGTTTTAATGTTGTCATCTTTTACATATTGACAACTGTTTCCCTATTTTTGGTGTTTCAGTTATGATTTACTTTTGTGACTTCCCTATCTGGGTTGTTATCTGGTTGCTCTGTCTTATGTTCTAGTCTTGGGTTGTTATCTGATGTTACTGATTTTCTAACTGGAGGACTCCCTTTAGTATTTCTTATAATTTTAGTTTGGTTTTTACAAATTCCCTAAACTTCAGTTTATCTGGAAATTCCCTAATTTTGCCATCATATTTGAGAGACAGTTTTGCTGGATATATAATTCTTGGCTGGCAGGATTTTTTCTTCAAGGCTTTAGATGTGTCATCCTATTGCCTTCTTGCCTGCATGGTTTCTGCTGAGTAGTCCGAGCTTATTCTTATCGACTCTCCTTTGTCGATGACTTTTCATTTATCCCTAGCCACTCTTAAAATTCTCTCTTTATCTTTGGTTTTGGCAAGTTTGATTCTAATATGTCTTGGTGACTTTCTTTTGGGATCTACCTTATGTGGGGTTCGATGAGCATCTTGGATAGATATCGTCTCATCTTTCACAATATCAGGGAAGTTTTCCACCAACAAATCTTCAACAATCATCTCTGTATTTTCTGTTTATCCCCCACCCCCATTCTGGTACTCCAATCACATGTAGGTTATTCCTATTGATAGAGTCCCACATAATTCTTAGGGTGTCTTCATTTTTTTAAAATCTTTTTATCTGATTTTTCCTCAAATAAGTAGGTGTCAAGTGCTTTGTCTTCAGTCTCACTAATTCTGACATCCATTGCCTCCATTCTGCTCCTGTGAGTTTCTATTGAGTTGTCTCATTCTCACATTTTATTGTTACTCTTCTGGATTTCTGATTGCTGTCTCTCTATGGATTCTTGCAGCCTGTTAAATTTGTCATTATGCTCTTCTCTAATCTTTTTAATTTCCTCTATTGCGTGTTTTACATTTTGCTTAATTTCCTTCCTAATTTCTTGAAGAGTTCTATATATTCATTTTTTGTATTCTGCCTCTGGTAATTCAAAGAAATTTTCCTTCTCTGGAAAATTTCTAGATTCTTTATTTTGGGAGCTTGCTGAAGCCATCATGGATTGTCAGGAACCTGCCACTTCACAGCTGAAACAGTTGAAGTTAGACTTCAGGTATATACCCTGTAGTACTGTGGTAATGAGGGCCTACACTGCTGAAATGGGCCCACACAAGTCTCTGCAGGGGGAAAGACACTCAAAGTCTGTGGATCCCTTATGCTTGTTCCTAGGCAAAGGAGCTGTGCCTACCCTGGATTCCTAGCTTAGGGGAGCTGGCAGTTTATTTTTTCCCCTGTTTGTTAATTTGTTTACTCTCCAAGGCTAGGAGAATGGCTCAGGGTGTGTGATGGATCCTACTTCCCACCCAGGGTACTCAGCAGTTGCTGAAGCCGGTCTGGGACCCAGTGCAGAGCAGAGAGCAGGGAGGTAAATGGGAGAGAGGTTTTTCCCTAAAGGGGTGTTTTTGATCTGCTTGGTAGGCCGTACACAAGTACTTATCTTTCATTGATCCAGGGATGCTTCTCACTGGTTCTGGGTGGCTGAGAAGACTGTCTGGCGCTGGGTCTCTCCCGGTGCGGAAAACCCACCTCCTGAGCACCACTTCTTGCCTGCCTCACTGCTCACCCATGAGCTGCTCAGGCCTGAAGGGCTCAGGCTCTCACTGGGTCAGATCTGGCAACTCCTTGCTGCTTCCAAACCATCTCTCCCTCCCCCTGCCACTCAGTCCAGTTCCTCAACTTTGCCTTAGATGTTCAGGTCTCCTAGATTGTCATATATAATTGATTCACTTGTTTTTTAGGGTCTTTGTTGTAAGAGGGTCCACTGGAAGCATCTGACTACTCTGCCATCTTGGCCCCACCTCCTAATAATAATAATTTTTTTTAAAAAAAAGAGGAAGGCCCTCAACAACAATGGCTGCAACAATGGGCTCAAACATAACAACAATTCTGAGGATGGCAAAGGACCAGGCAGTGTTTTGTTCTGTTGTACGTAGGGTTGCTATGAAGCGTATATATGCTTCAGCGGTTTTGCTCCTCTAGAGAACCCAGCCTAAAACAGATACTCAAGCAAAATTCAAAAATTCCGAACCACTGAATACCTCTTCACAGAATTAATCAGGTCTGTGGACTTCTTCAAGGAGCCCTGGTGTAGTGGTTAAAGCACTCAGCTGCTACCCAGAAAGTCAGTGGTTCAAACCAACCAGCCACTCTGTGGGAGAAAGATGTGGCAGTCTGCTCCCATAAAGATTTACAGCCTTGGAAACCCTATGGAGCAGTTCTACTCTGTCCTATAGGGTTCTATGAGTCAGAATCTACTTGATGGCAGTGGGTTTTGAATTGCGTGGACTTTTTTGCACTTAAGGTTATAAAAACTTTAGATAGTCCACTGATTTCTTAAAAACATGTTTTTGCTTAATCTGCCTAAATGTAAGACAAAAGTGAGAACACCTTATTATAATTTCTAAGCCTTCAGTAAAGTGCTCATTTAAAGACATGGGAAAGACTTAAAGAGCGACTAATTCTTTCCCAGGTGAAACAGTGCAAGAGTTCCTTGATGCTCCTCCTTCTCTGAGTTGAGCAGGTTCTGTAAGCAAAGAGCATGGGATTTTGAGGGTGACCTTGAGCAAATCAATGAACTTTTCTGAGTCCCATTTTTCTCATTTGCTAAACAAGTTTCTATGAGGATTACATAGAGCCACCATATAGCACAACTCACATCATAGGCTATGTTCAATACATAACTTGAATATCTATACATGGAAGTCCTTGAGAAAGTGAGCCAATGTGGGTGAAGCCTCACTATATACTGTAAAGAGAGCAAGGAATTTTTACACCTGAGGTCATTATAGGATGGAAAATAAAATAAATCTTTTTCTGACATATAAAGCAGAACCTGAGAAAAGAAGTTGTCAAGATATAAAACTGTTTGATTCAAGTCACTGCTTAAGTTCAGTAAGACAGCTGATCAGTCTAAACACATGCCCTGTGCATGTGCAGACATATACACACATACAAACACACACATTGTAGGGGAGACTTTGGGTCCCCTATTCATACTTTAAATACATTCTCTTTACTTTTGGAAAATCCCTGATTTCTATTTTTCAATCTTCTACTCCCCCAACTTAGGGTATGTGGTCTTGGTTTGTTGTTAGCTGCCATCAAATCAGCTCCGAGTTATGGTGATCCTATGTACGACAGAATGAAATGCTGCCCACTCTTGTGCCATCTTCAAGATCACTGGTATGCTCAAGTCCATTGTTGCAGCCACTGTGTATTTTGAGTGCCTTCCAACCTAGGGGGCTCATCTTCCAGCACTATATCGGACAATATTCTGTTGTTATCCATAGAGTTTTCATTGGCTAGTTTTCCAGAGTAGAAACCAGACCTTTTCTCCTAGTTTATCTTAGTCTGGAAGCTCCGCAGAAACCTGTCCTCCATGAGTGACCCTACTGGTACTTGAAATACCATTGAATTCGCTTCCAGCAAGCCACCACAGTATGACAAATTGACAGGCAGGTAATCTAGGTAGGACTCCATATTCAGCTACAAGGATGAAAAGCATAAGCCATGCCTGATGCCAATCAGCACATTACATTCGCTGAGTGGGGAGAGGTGGAGAAGCATATGATCCTTACTGAACCAATCAGAGTGAATCTCAGGACTTGTACAGTGCTACTGGGAAAAACTTTGTCTTTCTTCTGCTGGACTTGAACTGAGACATATGAAGCATGAGCTGTTGCTGCCATTTGGTACCAAGAGAGGAGCCTAGAGGTGCCTGAGGAGAGAGAGGAACAACTTGCACTTAAGGTCTGGATACCACCATGCCTGAGGTAGACTTTTCAGCTATGTAAACAAGTCGATTCCCCATTATGTTTTGCTTAATCTAGTCTGATTTGTTACACGATCACTTGCATCTTCAGGAAATGAATACTATATACAACAATCAGATGTGTTGTTTGACTAAGTTAAACGAGGATTTTGCTTTGTCTGTTTGCCTCTCTGCTTGTTTTTATTTCATTGATTCAAAAATTTTAACTAGGGTGGCCATATAAATCATCTCCCAAATCAGGACACTTCTGAGAATTAAAGGGGTGCTATTTATACTTACACCAGGACACACTCATAGGTCAGGGAAAACTGAGACATATGGTCACCTTAATTTTGAGCAAATGGTCAGACTGATGAGAATGTCAAGATACAGAGTTCATTGGGGTGGAGGAGCAATTTGCTTTAGAATGCTTGCTAGTGTATTCCTAACACTGCACAGCACAGAGTAGATACTTAACATTTATTTAATGAATAAAACATTTCAATGTATTCATTCATTCAGTTCTTCAACAAATACTTGAGTACATTTTATATGCCAATCATGATTCTAGGTACTGAAGAAGTTACAGACGTGAGCACGATAAGGTCCCTGGGCATTTTCATTCTTGGCAAGAGGAATCAGACAGTACACATGTACGTGAATAAATACTTTCTAATAGGGATAAGTGCTATGGAAGAAATAAAATAAAGTGGCATCTTGGGAAAGGGAAGAATTTTCAGATGGTATGATCAGGAAAAAGTGGCAAAAAGTTGGCATTTGAGCTGCAACTGAGTCATCCAGGCAAAGAATGAGAGAGGCTTCCCGCAGCAAAGGCCAGTTCTCTGTCTGCTACTCTGTACTGCCCTCCAGCTCACAATGTGACCCATGGTGTCATCCATCCTTGGTCCTTGTCTTAGTTATCTAGTGGTGCAATAACAGAAATACCACACGTGGGTGGCTTTAAGAAACAGAAATTTATTTTCACAAAGTTTAGGAGGCTGGCAGTCCAAATTCAGGGTGCAGCTCTAGACTTTCTTTTTCTGTTGGCTCTGAGGGAAGGTCCTTGTTCTTTTCAGCTTCTGTTTCTTGGTTTCTTAGAGATTTTCACGTGGTGTGGCATCTATCCTCCCCCAATTGTGCTTGCTGGCTTGCATAATCTACTCTTTTATATCTCAAAAGAGATTGATTTACGACATACCCTACTGCCTCATTAACATAGCAAATGAAATCATAACCACAGGTATTAAAAAAAACCTGTGCCATTGAGTCAATTCTGACTCATAGTGAGCCTTTAGGACAGAGTAGAACTGTCACATAGGATTTCCAAGGAGCAACTGGTGGATTTCAACTGCTGACCTTTGGGTTAGTAGCTGAACTCTTAACCACTGCGCCACCAGAGCTCCAACCACAGGTATAGGAATTAGAATTTATAACACGTTTTTAACCCGTAACAGTACTCTAGGAGCTGCCAGGTGACCAATCTTGAGGAGCTGCCAAATTGGTTGTGAAGCATAAAGCCAGGCACAGAGTGAGGGCCATGAGATGGGAGAGATTTGGTCATCCTGGGATTGAGGGGGAAACCCTGGTGGCACAGTGGTTAAGAGCTACAACTGCTAACCAGAAGTTCGGCAGTTCAAATCCACCAGGCCCTCCCTGGAAACCCTATGGGGCAGTTCTACTCTGTCCTATAAGGTCGCGGTGAGTAGGAATCGACTCAATGGCAACAAGTCGGGATTGAGAGTGGACACAAGGGAGGGGCTTCACAGAGAAGGGAGAATTGACAGAAGGCTTTAGGATGATGGAGTAGAGCAATCAAAGCTTGGGCTCAGACTCTGGGATCAGGCCCTGGGTTGGAATCCTGGCTGTGCTGATGACCAGTTTTGTGACTTTGAGCAGATTATCTTTGTGAGATTCAGTATCTCATCTGTAAGGTTAGGATGATAGTAATAATGTCCCAGTGCGTACTTAGGGATGAACACAGAAACTGAAAAATAGTTAAGTATTCAATAACTATTAAGTGTTATTAAATAGTGAGAGGAAAAAATAATAATTTTAATATGTTAAGGAAAACCAAAAAAAAAAAAAAAAAAAAGTTGCCTTGGAGTTAATTCTGACCCATGGCAACTTCATGTATGTCAGAGTAGAATTACGATCCATAGAGTTTTCAATGGCTGATTTTTCGAAACTACATCACCCAGCCTTTCTTCCAAGGTACCTTTGGGTGGATTGGAACCACCAACCTTCTGGTTAGTAGGTGAGCATTTAATTGTTTGTACTACCCAGAGACACCTAGGTTAAGGAAGACAGAGATAAATAAGATGTCAGCTTTTCTCTTCAGGAATCCCATTGCATACTCGCTGTAACAGAGTTCTCAAACATGCCCCTGCTGAATGCTAGGTCTCTGAAGGCTTGACAGAGGTGTTCTACCAGGAAAACCGAATAATGGTAATCATTTTTTTTTTTATTCTCAGAAAAAAAGCATTAGTTTAAGATCACATTTTCTTTTTCAAATTTCAAGTTTTCTTCCCAGGTATATTTTTCTTAAACTTTGGACATCTGCTACCTAAAGTATTGGCAGATTAAAAAAATAAATGAACAAGCAGCTGACAAATATTACCAGAAAAGCTCAGAAAATGCTGATCATGTTTAGACCAATAGCTTGTTCTTTTCATGGACATGTGTATTCAGGGTTGTGGCTGTTAAATTGTACACAGATACTCATATTGTCTGGAAGTAAAACTGTTACCAGTTCATATCACGGGATTAAATATATCAATATTTCATGGTGTTCCTCAAAGAGGGCCATGCTTTCCAGATGCTCTATCTCCTACATAAGTAGAGAGTCATCGTAGGGAAAAGTTAAAGCCCTTCACAGATAGCTTCTAATTCATCCTCCCGTTTTCCCAGGAGCCGGCAAGGGGACCGTGGAGGAGGTTCAAGGTGGGGAGGGGAGAGCAAGGGAAAGAGACTAAGACACTGTTTTCTCCTTGAAGAAGAAAATGAAACCCAGGAGATGGACAACGATTTGCCCAAGGTTACTTGGGAAGTTGACAAAGGACCTAAGATCAAGAATGATGTCTCAGGGACTAATAGTTCGTACAGGTCTCTGCTGTGTGCAAGAAATCACCGAGCCCCCAAGGGCAATGATGATGAACACTGTAATATAAGAACTCTGATGGCAACATATCTTCAAGTTTCTAGTCGCAGGGGCTCAGTAGCTAAAAGGGTTTCAGTGAAGCAGGCAGAAAGTATCTGGTCCTTTTAATGGATGACACCTCAGGCTGCCACTGATTCTCCATGGTACTCTGCATGCCCATCCAGCCACTGTGTCTCTGATTGTGCTAACAAGTCCTCTATGCCCATTATGACTAATGCCCAGCTCAAATGTTACTCATCCTGTGAAGTCTTCAATTGGAATCTCTCTCTACTCCGGGCATCTTTACTGATGGCTTTTACCTGTATTCTGGAGGGCAAAATCCACATGAGAAACATCTTGTCATGCTCTGTATTCGTGTTTTATTGCTGCCATAACAAACCGACACAAACTTAATGGCTAAACACAACATGAATATATTATCTTACAGTTCTATAGGTCAGCAGTCTAGCACAGGTCTCACTAAGCTAAAATAAAGGTTTCAGCAGGCCTGTGTTTCTGGAGGCTTTAGGGCAGATTCTGTCTCCTTGCCTTTTCCAGCTCATGCCCTGCCCCTTTTTATGGAACATCATCCCCTTCCTCCGTCTTCAAAGACAGCCATATAGCATCTCTCTGACCCTGTTTTATTGTCAATTCTCTTTTTCTGATCACAGCCAGAAAAAGACTCTGCTTTTAAGGACCCCTGTCATTAGAATGGTCCCACTGGGATAATTGAGGACAATCTCCCATCTCAAGGTCCTTAATTTTATCACATATGCATTGTCTCTCTGCCATGTAGGGTAATATAGCCACTGGTTCTAGGAATTAGGATGAGGACATCTTTGAGGAACCATTATACTGCCAGCTGCAGTTCACCCTCTGGCCCACAAAGTTTCATGTCTGTCCCATATGCAAAACACATTCGCTCCATCCCAAAGTCCTCAAAAGTCTTAACACATTGCAGCATCAACTGAAAGTTCAAAACCTCAGCTAAGTCAAATCAGCTCAAAAGTCCCAAGTCGTGACATCTAAATCATGTAAATTAAGTATGGGTAAGGCTTTTAGTATAATCCATCATGGAGCTTATTTCCTCTCCAACTTCTAGAGGCCATCCATTTTCCTTGGCTTGTGGACCCCTTGCTTTATCGTCAAAGTCAGCAATGTCACCTCCCTCTGACCCTTCTACCATTGCCATATCTCTCTGATTACAGAAGGCAAAGTTTCCTCACTTTAAGGACTCATGTGATTAGATTGGACCCACCCAGATAATCCAGGAACATTCTCCCATCTCAAGATCCTTAACCTTAATCACATCTTCAAAGTCCCTTTTGCTATGTGAGCTTACATATTCACAAGTCCTGGGGGTTACGAGGTGGACATCTTTTGAGGGTTGTTATTCTGCCTACCTCACCACTCCTCTGTCAGTTTGTCATACTGTGGTGGGTGGCTTGTGTGTTGCTGTGATGCTGGAAGCTATGCCACCGGTATTTCAAATAACAGCAGGGACACTCATGGCGGACAGGTTTCAGCGGAGTATCTAGACTAAGACAGACCATGGAGAAGGACCTGATGATCTACTTCTGCAAAAATTGGCCAGTGAAAACCTTATGGATAGCAGCAGAACATTATCTGATATAGTGCCAGAAGATGAGACCCTCAGGTTGGAAGGCCCTCAAAACAGGACAGGGGAAAAGCTGCCTCCTCAAAGTAGAGTTTAGCTTAATGACACAGATTGAGTCAAGCTTTCGGGATCTTCATTTGCTGACATGGCATGACTCAAAGTAAGAAGAAATAGCTGCAAATATCCATTAATAATCGGAATGTGGAATGTACAAAGTATGAATCTAGGAAAACTGGAAGTCATCAAAAATGAAATGGAACACATAAAGATCATATCCTAGGCATTAGTGAGCTGAAATGGACTGGTATTGGCCATTTTGAATCAGACGATCATGGTCCACTATGCCGGGAATGAAAAATTTGAAGAGGAATTGTGTTGCATTCATCCTCAAAGAAAACATTTCAAGATCTATCTTGAAGTACAATGCTGTCAGTGATAGGACAATATCCATACACCTACAAGGAAGACCAGTTAATACAAATATTATTCAAATTTACGCACCAACTACTAATGCCAAGGATGAAGAAATTGAAGATTTTACCAACTTTTGCAGTCTGAAATTGATCAAACATGCAATCAAGATGCATTGATAATTACTGGGTTTTGGGATGCAAAAGTTGGAAACAAAGAAGAAGGATCCATAGTTGGAAAATATGGCCTTGATGAGAGAAACAACACTGGAGAGGGAATGATAGAATTTTGTAAGAATAAAGACTTATTCATTGCAAATACTTTTTTGCAACAACATAAACAGCAACTATAAACGTGGACCTCACCAGATGGAATACACAGGATCAAATCCACCACATCTTTGGTAAGAAACGATGGAGAAGCTCAACAGCATTAGTTAGAACAAGGGCAGGGGCCGACTGCAGAACAGATCATCAATTACTCATATGCAAGTTCAAGTTGAAGCTAAAGAAAATTAAAACAAGTCCACAAGACTCAAAGTACTACCTTGAGTATTTCCTACCTGAATTTAGAGACCATCTCAAGAATAGATTTGACGCGTTGAACACAGACTTATGACCGAAGACCAGATGAGTTATGGGATGACAACAAGGACATCATACATAAATACAGCAAAAAGTCATTGTGATCATTAAGGATATCTGTCCACTTGGCTGGGCCTTGATTCTCAGCAGCTTGGCAGTTACGATGTAGTTTGGCAGTCGTATGGTGATGTGATCACTTCATGATGAGATTTGATATAATGTGATCACCTCCATGATGGGATACACTGTGAGTAGCCAATCAGTTGGAAGGGAATTTCCTTGGGGATGTGGCCTGCATCCAATATAGATGGACTCTCTGGTATGGCTTTTGTTCACTTTGGATCCTGCAGTTGGCTCCTGTTCGTTTGAACTCTGGCTATTGGACTTGAGCTAGAAGCTTACCTACTGTCTTGCCTGCCAGTCTTGGAATTCATAGACTTCAAAGCCTGTGAGCAAGACCCCTGCCGTCTGAACTGCCAATCTTGGGTTCACAAGCAGCAGTGGCTATGTGAATCAGGAGAAGCATCCAGGCTGACCCGCAGACTTGGAACATTCTAGCCTCTACAACCCTGTGAGCCATTTCCTTGATATAAATCTCTCTATATATTTATACGCTTTTCTGGTTTTGCTTCTCTAGAGAATCCAGCCTAAGACAGTCATTAAAAAGAAAGAAAAGACCAAAATGGATGTCAGAAGAGATTCTGAAACTTGCTCTTGAACATAGAGTAGCTAAAGAGAATGGAAGAAATAATGAAGTAAAAGAGCTGAACAGAGATTTCAAAGGGCAGCTTGAGAAGACAAAGTCAAATATTATAATGAAATGTTGAAAGACATGGAGTTACAAAACCAAAATAGAAGAACACACTTAGCATTTCTCAAGCTGATAAGAACTGAAGGAAAAATTCAAGACTCGAGTTGCAATCTTGAAGGATTTGATGGGCAAAATCCCCCACACGTCTATCAGTTTCATACTGTGGGGCCTTGTGTGTTGCTGTGATGCTGGAAGCTGTGCCACCAGTATTCAAATACTAGCAGGGTCACTCATGGGGGACAGGTTTCAGCTGAGCTTCCAGACTAAGACAGACTAGGGAGAAGGACCTGGCAGTCTACTTCTGAAAAGAATTAGCCAGTGTAATCCTTGTGAATAGCAGTATCTAGGAAAACTGAAAGTCATCAAAAGTGAAATGCAACACTTGAAGATAGATATCCTAGGCATTAGTGAGCTGAAATAGACTGGTATTGGCCATTTTGAATCAGACAATCAGGTGGTCTACTATGCCAGAAATGACAATTTGAAGAGACATGGTGTTGCATTCATCATCAAAGAGAACATTCCAAGATCTATCCTAAAGTACAACACTGTCAGTGACAGGGTAATATCCATACGCCTACAAGGAAGACCAGTTAATACGACTATTATTCAAATTTATGCACCAACCACTAATGCCAAAGATGAAGAAACTGAAGATTTTTACCAACTTCTGCAGTCTGAAATTGATCTAACATGCAATCAGGATGTGCTGATAATTACTGGTGATTGGAATGCAAAAGTTGTAGACAAAAAAGAATGATCGGTAGTTGGAAAGTACAGCTTTGGTGATAGAAAAGATGCTGGAGACTGCACGAAAGAATTTTGCAGACCAACGACTTCATTGCAAATACCTTTTTTCAACAACATAAAAGACGACTATACAGGTGAACTTCACTAGATGGAATACACAGGAAGTGTTAAAAAGCAAAGATGTCACCTTGAAGACTAAGGTGCACCTGACCTAAGCCATGGTGTTTTCAATTGCCTAATATGCATGCAAAAGCTGGACGATAAATAAGGAAGAACCCCCCCCAAAAAAAAAAAAAAGCAAACCCATTGCCATCAAGTTGATTCTGACTCATAGCAACCCTATAGGAGAGGGTAGAACTACCCCATAGAATTTCCAAGGAGCACTGGTGGATTCGAACTGCTGATCTTTTGGTTAGCAGCCGTACCGCTTAACCACTATACCCCAGGGTTTCACGAATAAGGAAGATCGAAGAAGAATTGATGCCTTTGAATTGTGGTGTTGGTGAAGAATATTGAATATACCATGGACTGCCAAAAGAATGAACAAATCTATCTTGGAAGAAGTACAACGAGAATTTTCCTTAGAAGCAAGGATGTCTAGACTATGTCTAACATACTTTGGACGTGTTATCAGGAGGGATCAGTTTCTGGAGTAGGACGTCATGCTTGGTAAAGTGGAGGGTCAGTGAAAAAGAGGAAGACCCTCAATGAGATGGATTGACACAGTGGCTGCAACAATGGGCTCAAGCATAACAATGATTGTGAGGATGGTGGAGGACCGGGCAGTGTTTCATTCTTTTTACATAGGGTCACTGTGAGTCAGAACCGACTCAACGTCACCTATCAACATGGGCAAAATATTGAACGATGCAGGAAGCATCAAAAGAAGATGGAATACACAGAGTCATTTTACCAAGAGGAATTGTCAACGTTCAACCATTTGTTGTTAGTTCAACCATTTAGGAGGTAGCACAAGATCAAGAACTCATGGTACTCAAGGAAGAAATCCAAGCGGCATTGAAGGCATTGGTGAAAAACAAGCCTCCAGGAATCGAGAGGATACTAATTGACTGCCTTTTCCATGAATTTGTCTATTTTTTCCTCATTTTTGTCTGCTTTTTGCTTCAACTCTTGGATAATTCTGAGTATTAGAGATTTGAATTCCCTATCAGGTAGTTCCAGTGCCTTTTCTTCCACTGGAAAGTCATCTGGTGTTTTATTTTGGATGCCTATTGGAACCATCCTGTCCTGTTTTTGTAAATGTTTTGATACAGTCTGCCGTCTTTGGGGCATTCAATAGTTATTTTTCTCATTTATTGATTGTAGATTTGTTTGTTTTGTCCTTTTTTTTATTTGGCTATGTCTGAACAGGTGGGCTGTGTGTTTTTTGTTGTTTGCTCGTCTGTGGGCATGACACTTTTCGCCTCCTTCTCTAATTGGCAGGGTCAGTCGCTCAGATATGGTACAGCAGGGCAGGTCTAGCTGAAGAGGAGTTACTGGGAAGGGTTGTTTGTGTCACTTACTACAGCCACCAGGGGAGGTCAATAATCAATGCAGGGCAGGTTCCAGTAGGCCTTGCCTGTGCTGCTTGGTAGTGTGATGTTAAGCGCACAGTGCAGGTAGGCAGGATGTAGCGGGGAGATTGTTATGTGTGGAGCTGAGATGGATATGGGAGAGAGGAGAGAGGAACAGGAGCCAAAAACATATGAACAAAAAAGAGTGCTGGGGAGCTAGCATTGAAGTGGAGAGATGAGAGACTATGAAATGGAGAAAAACAAAAAGGGGAAGAACCAGAAAAGAAAAGAATGAATAAATAAAAATCAAAAAGGAAAAAGAACAGCAAAGCTCCCAGGGATCCCACTGGTGCAGCTATGAGGTCTGAGGAAGTTGTTCTGAGTTGTTGCAGTACAACCTGGCTAGAAGACGTAGAGGTATTCAGCACCAAGTATTCAGGGAACAGAAAGAGAAGGAAGGTATAGAGAGACGAGAAATTGAGTAATGAATAAAAACAAAAAGGGAAAAAGAGGGAAAAGAAAACAAAGCAAATTTAAAAAAAAAAAAAAGAACAAGAAAAGCCCCCAAAAAAACAGAAAAAAAAAAAAAACCCACAAAAAAAGAAATGCCCTCAGGGATCCCTCTGAGCATATGTGCAAGCCAAGGGGATAGGTTCCAAGCCATGCACCTCCGCCTGGCCAGAACGGGCTCCCAACTCAAGAGAAGGAAAAGAAAACAAACAAACAAAAGCCCCTGGGATCCCACCAGAATGGCAGCCCAGACCGGGAAGCAGTTCCACACTCAAACAGAGCTCTGTAGCCCCTCAGGAAGAAGCAAAGATGGCGCACGGAGCCAGGTATTTGAGCGAAAGGAGGGGAAGGTGGTGAGAGGTAAGGAAGAAATCAAAAGAAGCAGAAAAAAGCAACACCAGCAGCCAACAGATGGCACTCAGTGAGCTGGCCAGTGTGGGTGAGTGGAATCCAAGCAGCCAGTGCTTCCGGGACAAGAGACTGTGTCCTCAGGAAGCAGAGGAGGCCGAGTGGGGGTGAAGAAGGGTGTGGGGTGGGAAAGCATATATCACAAATTACAGGTTGTTTTGTCTCCTGCTGGAAGCTCCGTGAAGCTGCTTTCTCATACCCCGTATTTGCTGGTCTCCGATAGGAGTCCAAGATGGCAGATCCATGCTGCGTTAGCTGATAGGGGACCTCTGCATGAATCTCTCCTCGCTGTCTGTTCTCTATCAGTTTTATCACTCCGTTTGGTGCTTGTCTGAGTTCTTTATCTCTTCATTTGATGTTTTAGGTTTCAGGATTGCTGTTTTCTCTGTTTGGCTTAGTTTTTCAAATCTTTGCTGTGGACAGACGGCATGGTGCTTCTGGCCAGAGCACCATGTTGCTGGAAGTCCGAGAATACTAATTGAGATGTTTCAGCAAACAAATGCAACACTGAAAGTGCTCACTTATTTAAGCCAAGAAATTTGGAAAACAGCTACCTGCCCAAACAGTTGCAAGAGATCCATACTTGCCCATTCCAAAGAAAGGTGATCCAACAGAACGTGGAAATTATTAAACAATATCATTAATATCACACACAAAATTTTGCTGAAGATAATTCAAAAGCAGTTGCAGCAGTACATCAACTGGGAACTGCAAGAAATTCAAGCTGAATTCAGAAAAGGACTTGGAACCAGGGATATCATTGCTGATGTCAGATAGATCTTGGCTGAAATCAGAGAATACCAGAAAGATGTTTACCTGTGTTTTATTGACTATGCCATCGACAGTGTGGATTATAACAAATTATGGATAACATTGCAAAGAATGGAATTCCAGAACATTAAACTGTGCTTATGAGGAAACTGTACATAGACCAAGAGGCTGTCTTTCGAACAGAACAAGGGGATACTGTGTGGTTTAAAATCAGGAGAGGTGTGCATCTGGGTTGTATCCTTTCACCATACTTATTCAATTTGTATGCTGAACAAATAATCCTAGAAATTGGACTATATGAAGAAGTAGCCTCAGGAATGGAGGAAGACTCATTAACAACCTGTGATATGCAGATAACGTAACCTTGCTTGCTGGAAGTGAGGAGGACTTGAAGCACTTACTGATGAAGATCAAAGACTACAGCCTTCAGAATGGACTGTAGCTCAACATAAAGAAAACAGAAATTCTCACAACTGGACCAGTAAGCAACATCATGATAAATAGAGAAAATATTGAAGTTGTCAAGGATTTCACTTTCCTTGGATCCACAATCAATGCTCGTGGAAGCAGCAGTCAAGAAATCAAGCAACGTACTGCATTGGGCAAATATGCTGCAAATGACATCTTTGAAGTGTTCAAAAGCAAAGACGTCACTTTGAGGACTAAGGTGCACCTGATACAAGCCATGATATTTTCAATTGCCTCATATGCATGCCAAAGCTGGACAATGAATAAGGAAGATTGAAGAAGAATCCATGCTTTTGAATTATGGTGCTGACAAAGAATATTGAATATACCATGGACTGCCAGGAGAAGGAACAAATCTGTCTTGGAAGAAGTATAGCCAGAGTGCTCCTTTGAAGACAGGATGGGGAGACTTCATCTCACGTAACTTGGACATGTTATAAGGAGGAACCAGTCCTTGGAGAAGGACATCATGCTTAGTAAAGTAGAGATTCCACGAAAAAGAGGACAACCCTTATCTTAGTTAACTAGTGCTATTGTAACAGAAACACCACAAGTAGATGACTTTAACAAACAGAAGTTTATTCTCTCACAGTTTAGGAGGCTAAAAGCCTGAATACAAGGCATCGGCTCTAGGAGAAGCCTTTTTCTCTCTCTCAGCTCTAGGAGAAGGTCCTTGTCATCAATCTTCCCCTGGCTTAGGAGCTCCTCAGCACAGGGACCTTGCATCCAAAGGACACTCTCTGTTCCCATCTCTTCTTTCTTGGTGGTAGGAGGTTCCTCTCCTCTCTGCTGACTTCTCTCTTTTATGTCTCAAAAAATATTGACTCAAGATATAACCTAATCCTGTAGATTGCATCCTGCCTCATTAACATAACTGCCTCTAATCATGACTCATTAACATCATAGAGGTTAGGATTTACGACATATAAGATAAATACATCAGATCACAAAATGGAGGACAAAGATACAATACTGGGAATCATGGCCTAGCCAAGTTCACAGACATCTTTGGGGGGACACAATTTAGTCCTTACAACTCACCAATGAAATGGATTGAAACAGTGCTGCAACAATGGGCTCAAACATAGCAACGATTATGAGGATGGCACAGGACCAAACTATGTTTCATTCTGTTATACATAAGGTCACTATAAGTCAGAACCGACTCAATGACACCTAAAAACATCAACATTTTGCCTACCACATGCTGACTACACATTTCCAGGATTTTGGACATGCTGCATTATGGGGATATTGATGGGCAAGTAGGAATTCCTCAGGAAAGCATAGAGGGTCATTGGTTCAGCATTCTGTTAAGGGATTCATTAAGCAATAATTCTGTGTCAAATACTGAGCTGGGTTCTTTGTACATATAGGGCTATGAATTTTAATGTACAAACTCAGATGTGCAAAAATGGAATCTTATATGTCTGCAATTAGCTCTCAAAATGCTGCTTTCATAAATGGTAGGACATTTAAGATTAACAATGCCAGGAAATTTGTCACTTCCTTGTTATTTCTGCACATTTTTGCAGCCATTTTAAGGTTCTTCTGCTCCTTACCCTCTCTCCACCTCTTTCCCATCATTCTTGGGGTGTGTAAGTTGCAGGGGGCCTTAGTTAGCACCAAGCATAGACATCTGGCCTATGGTCATTAATCATCATGAATACTGGTCTCTGCTGAGACGTGGCTTTATGGTTCTCTGCTAATGCCTGTGGTCCCAACATGGCCTCAAGTCTTCAGGTCTGTGTACTCTGCCTCCATCCTTTGGGCCTGCTAACTGTTTCACAGCCCTGTGAGCATTTGTGAATTCTAATTTATGTTCTCCTCACCCCACTTAAAGAGGAGGGACTCCGGAAGGCTGCCTCACTCACTCATTGGCCTTTTCCTACTCCAGCACCATAGTGGAGACAGGCTTCTTATAAAACTTCAGTAAGGAGATGAAGCACATGTCCCATTTGTTCTCAAGTTTCCTAAAAGTTACCAAAGGTTTGATTTTATTCTCCCACTGTCTTAGTCATCTCATGCTGCTATAACAGAAGTACCACAAGTGGATGGCTTTAACAAAGAGAAGTTTATTCTCTCACAGTCCAGTAGGCTAGAAGTCCAAATTCAGGGCATCAGTTCCAGGAGAAGGCTTTCTGTCTCTGTCGGCTCTGGAGGAAGGTCCTTGTGATGCATCAGTCTTCCCTTGGTCTGGTAGCATCTCAGTGCAGGAACCTCAGGTCCAAAGGACGCACTCTGCTCCTGGTATTGCTTTCTTGGTGGTATGAGGTTCCCCTGTCTCTCTGCTCGCTTCTCTCTTTTATGTCTCAAAAGAGATTGGCTTACAACACTACCTAATCTTGTAGACCTCATCAGTATAGCTGCCACTAATCCATCATATTACATCATAGTGATAGAGTTTACAACACGTGAGGAAATCACATCAGATTACAAAATGGGACACAATCATACAATACTGGGAATCATGACCCAGCCAAGTTGACAGATACTTTTGGGGGACACAGTTCAATCCATGACACTTACCTTAATCCAAACAGATTAATCCCTGGAATGGGGCTCAAAGGGCCCTTGGGAATATCCACTATTGTCCAACTCTCTTGCTTTCTTCTCTCAATTTCCCCCTTTCCACAACCTTTGGTATATTTATTATAGCTGGGGAGAGAAACTGTTCTTATATCATCCTACATCCATAACATGTTATCTATGGTATAAAATTTATGCTTCATGAGTCCTCTGGGCTCTTTGACTTTTGACACTCAAAGCAAGAGTTTTAGCCTAGAAGAAACTTACTACTCTCTGAAAAAGCCTGGATTCTACATTGGAAAGCCTTGGACTTTAAGATTATAATACTTACTATGAGTCTCTTAAAGTTCTTTCAGCTATTCATCTGACTTCTTCATTCTAGTCAGTATATTTAGAAAGTTCTAACTGATTCCTGAAGGGTGGAAGAACTATGCTGGGCAAAGAGAGCATTGTATCAGTTAATATTCAGAATTTCATACACTTAAATATGTTATGTGATTCAATCCTCTTGATAATTCTCAAGGTGGGGAATATTATTCCCATTTCCTAGATGAAGAAATAGATATGCAAAGCATAATAGCTTGCCCAAGTCACACAGCTTAATGATGTGTCAGTGTATATATTCAAAACTTGGTCTAACTTCAGAAATAATAGTTGATATCAAACAGAACTGGGGCAAACAATTCCGATAAATAGTCACACCAGATGATCCTGTATACACACTCAATTTCTAAATTTTTCAAGTGAAGATATGATTCATAATCCCTCATCTACAATTCCAAGATCCAAAAAGCTCTGAAAACTAAAAGTACTGTTATTTGAAAATCGTGGTGCTAAAACTCATTTGGTGACAAAACAAGACCTGAACTGATATTTAATGCCAGTTTTGTGTGTTTATCAGTCATATGCGCATCTGTTGTTAGCTGAAAGTTCTGTTACATTGTGTGTTTTTTTAGTGACTTTTAACTGTACTCTGAATATGTCACAGAATAAAAGTTGAAAATACCCCTATGAATAGTACAGAAAAGAAGAAAAAGAAATGTTAATTTTATCAATACCAAAGAAAGGGGAGTTATTGCAGAAACTGGTTTATGGTTTCTGTGTGAGGTGTCTTACAAAGAATATAATGTGGGAGCCACTGCCATATACAACTTAGTGAAACAGAAAGGCAAGTTGTTGATGTTTTGTAGTGACCATGACAACCAAGAGCTATATAAAAGTGAATGAAACATTGCATTGGGCAAACATTGAAGGTCTTGAATTTTAGTTTATTAGATTTAAAAAATGTATATATGTCACTGACTGGTTTGTTAATTATGGAACCAGTTAAGGCTATTCCATAAAGAAATGAACACTGAAGATGAGTATGAAGATTCAGAAAGTTGGCAGCAGAAACCTAACAAGTGTCGTGGTATAAAATATTTGCAAATCTGTGGTGAAAAAGCTTCTGTTGATTATGAAGCAACTAAGAATTACACATATAAATTTGCTAAGATCATACGCAAAGAAAACCTTAATCCTGAGCAAATTTGCAAATCGTGATGAAACAGCTCTATACTGGCACTGTGTTCCTAGAAAAGTCTAAGCAATGGCTGATGAGAGAATGGCAGCAGGTTTAAAGGACACTAAGTCCAGGATGACTGTTTTTAGATGTGTCTCTTCCACAGGCTAAGTTGACAATGGATGGAAAGAAACAACTTCCAAGAGATTTAAATAATGTGTGCAACCTACCTGTCATTACTCTGCAGACAAGAAAGTGTGGGTGAGCAGAAAAATACTTACTAACTCATTCAATACCCACTTTGTATCCATGGCTTGAGTTCTTTGTAGGCAACTGTCTTGGTTATCTAGTGCTGCTATAACAGAAATAGCATAAATGGATGGCTTTAACAAACAAATGTATTCTCTCACAGTTTAGGAGGCTAGAAGTTTGAATTCAGGGTGCCAGCTCTAGGGGAACACTTTCTCTCTGTGTCAGCTCTGGAGGGAAGATCCTATTCTCCTTTCAACATCTGTGGGCCTGGCATTCCTTGAAGATCTCCATGTGTCTTGTTATCAATCTTCCTCCAGGTCTAAGAGTTTCATAGCCCAGGGACCCTGGGTCCAAAGAATGCACTCTGCTCCTGGCCCTTCTTTCTTGGTGATAAGAGATCCCTCTCTCTCTGCTTGCTTCTCTCTCCTTTTATCTCTAGTAAGATAAAAGTTGATTCAGGCCACACCCCAGGGAAACTCTCCTTACATCAAATCAATACTATGACCTGAGTAAGGGTGTTACATCCCACCTGTCATGGATTGAATTTTGTCCCCCCAAAATATCTGTCAACTTGGTTAAGTCATGATTCCCATATTGTATGATTGTCTACCACTTTGTCATCTGATGTGATTTCTCTATGTGTTGTAAATCCTATCACTATGATGTAGTAAGATGGATTAGTGGAAGTTATATTGATGAGATCTACAAGATTAGACAGTGTCTTAAGCCAATTTCCTTTGAGATATGAAAAAGAAAACCAAGCAGAGAGACACAGGGACCTCATACCACCAAGAAAACAATACCAGGAGCAGAGTGCGTCCTTTGGACCTGAGGGTCCTGCACTGAGATGCTCCCAGACCAAGGGAAGACTGATGCATCACAAAGACCTTCCTCAAGAGGATAGAAAGCCTTCCCCTGGAACCAATGTCCTGAATTTGGACTTCTAGCCTACTGTGAGAGAACAAATTTCTCTTTGTTAAAGCCATCCACTTGCATTATTTCTGTTATAGCAGCACTAGATGACTAAAACACCACCCTAATCCCCTTACAACTGATTGGCTGATCACATCATAGGGGACGATTACATCATTACATAACTGCCAAACCAATGAAAATCATGGCCCAGCCAAGTTGACACGTATTTGGGGTGGGGCGGGGGGGGGGGTATAATTCAACCCATGACAGTGACTTAAACTAGGAGGGAGAAAAAAAAAGCTGTCGAGTTTTATTGTTTCTGGACGCTACTCCATACGTCCTCCTCCCGAACTTCTTAGGGAAAATGTTCAACGTTACACCTGTAATATAGCCCTGTTAGCTATGAAATTTCCCCCGCCATGGAGAGCAAGCATAAATCTTCCCCCACTATATTGATGAGTTAATATGCAGGGACCTAGGAATTTCAATTTTGCTAAAAGAGTTGAGTCTTTCTTAAGGATGCCATTTCTATATTACCTAATGCTTGGCATACTGTTCTGCACATCGACATTGACAAATGGTTGTCATAGGCTTTGAACTAGAGGGATGTTTGAAAATGAACCTGCAGATGAAGACTTTGAAGATTCTCTCAGTAATGAGACTAAGACCATGACAAACCTCATGGTGACACCAAATCTTCATCAGCCAAATTTGCAAGTAAGTTAGAAGCAGCCAGCATAGAAGAAGTGCTGAATACTGATAATGATGCACTTACTGTGCCCTCCTACTGTGATGGGAAAATTTGGGGAATTGTGTTGCATACAGGTAAGCATGAGCTCAGTAGTGACAATGACAATGATGACATTGTGAATGCAGGTGAAAAAAACCCACAGATGACAGATAAACAAGGACCCCAGGAATCCAGGAATAAGGCCATAGCTCAGTAGGGAATGGAGACTATTTTGACCCTGCTCCCTATCCCTCTTGTCTTAGTCATCTAGTGCTGCTATAACAGAAATACCACGAGTGGAAGGCTTTAACAAACAGAAGTTTATTCTCTCACAGTCCAGCAAGCTACAAGTCCAAATTCAGGGCATCAGTTCCAGGGGAACACTCTCTCTTGGCTCTGGAGGAAGGGCCATGTCATCAATCTTCCTTTGGTCTGGGAGTTTCTCTGAGCAGGAACCTCAGGTCTAAAGGATGTACTGTGCTCCCGGCACTGTTTTCTTGGTGGTATGAGGGTCCCATGTGTCTCTGCTCACTTCTCTCTTTTATGTCTCAAAAGAGATTGGCTTAAGACGCTATCCAATCTTGTAGACCTCATCAATAGAACTGCCGCTAATCCATCTTATTACATCATAGTGATAGAGTTTACAACGCAAAAGGAAATCACATTGGATTACAAAATGGTACACAGTCATACAATATTGGGGATCATGACCCAGCCAAGTTGACAGCTATTTTTGGGGTACACAATTCAATCCATGACACCTCTCCACTGACTAGGTTTCAGGAAGATGTGCACACACCTGATGAGATGGGATTTTGATCTTGTGCATAATTTCCAGATTTCATTTAAGTTGTGAATTGTCTCTGTTGACTTATTTCTACAACTTTACAAGAAGTGCCTGCAAGATGATGTCAGGGAATATGAAGTATAGAGTGAGTAGTAAGTAGGATATGGAATATTCCTATGACAAGTATCTGGAGAGGAATGTAGTATAGAGGCAAAGGCACAGGATCTCAAGCCACACTGCCTGAGTTTGAATCCTGGCTCCATCGCTTGCTAGTTCTGTGTCCTTATGCGAGTTATGTCATCTCTCTGGACCTCATTTCCTTGCTTTGTAAAATGAGGGTAATAATAGAAACAATCTCATTGTGTTGCTGTGCGAATTGATGAGTTAATATGCTTAAACCACTTAGGTGGAACAGTGCCTGCATAATGAACTATCTGAGAAGTGACAGTATTATTATCCCACTGAGAGCATGATATTGAGATAAGTGCTTCACACATGGGAAAGGGTAAAATAATATTAAAATGATGAATGAATAAATGCATGACCTATATTTTTCTCCAGACACTATCTTTATCCTTATTTTCAATAATTACCAATAATCAAGCTAACCCTCTACTCTGTGTTTCCCCCTATATTTGTACCTTTTTGTCCAAGTCAGTGGCCCTGAACGTGATCCAAAAGAGTAGTCGGCATAAAAAGTGTCTTAAAATGATAATGCCCACAATTAGTGTACCAACAACAACAAAATAAACCTGTTGCTATCGAGTCAATTCTGACTCATCATGACTCTGTAGGACAGAGTAGAACTGCCCCATAGGGTTTCCAAGGAGTGAATGGTGGATTCGAACTGCTGACCTTTTGGTTAACAGCAGAACTCTTAACCACTGTACTACCAGGACTCCACAACTTGTGTAAAGGCATGGAAATGGTCACTCATCAAGCATTGCTGATGGGAATATAAATTGATACAGGACTTGCTCTTCTCAGAATTTACCCTATAGAATAATCAGAAACGTATACAGTGATTGATATAAAAGGGTGGTCACTGCGTCTACAGGTTATGAGACATTGGAACTATCTGAAGCCTGAGGACTGCTATTTACTTAATACCTGCATATGTCGAGGAGTCCCTGGATGGGGCAAATGGTTAACATGCTCAGCTGCTAACCAAAAGGTTGGAGGTTTGAGTCCAACCATAGTGCCTCAGAAGAAAGGCCTGAGTCCAACCAAATTGTCTCAGAAGAAAGGCCTGGACTCTGGGGACCATGGTCTCGGGGAACATCTAGCTCAATTGGCATGACACAGCTTATAAAGACAATGCTCTACATTGGTGAGTAGTACCTTGGTGAGTAGTGTCTGGGGTCTTAAAAGCCTGTGAGCGGCCATCTAAGACACTCCACTGGTCTCATCCCTTCGGGAGCAAGGGAGAATGAAGAGAACAGGATACAAGGAAAAGATTAGTCCAAAGGACTAATTGTCCACAGCTACCAAGGCCTCCACCGGACTGAGTCCAGTACAGCTAGATGGTGCCCGGCTACCACCACTGACTGCTCTGACCAGGATCACAACAGAGGGTTCTGGACAGAGCTGGAGAAGGATGTAGAACATAACTCTAACCCACAAAAAAAAGACCAGATTTACTGGCCTAAAGGAGACTGGAGAAACCCCGAGAGTATGGCCCCCAGACACCCTTTTAGCTCAGTGGTGAAGTTATCTCTGAGGTTCACCGTTCAGCTTGGGAGTGGACAGCCCCGTAAAACCAAATGAGACTAATGAGGTAAAGGAGTCCAGTGACAAGGGCCAGAAGGCAGAAGGGGACAAGGATACTTGTGATAGGGAACCCAAGGTTGAGTAAGGATATTGTTGATGTGTTGTGAGATTTTTAACCATTGTCACAGGGCAACATTTGTAGTAACTGTTAAATGAGAAACTATTTTGTTCTGTAAGCCTTCATCTTAAGTGAGAATAACAGCACAATTGGAAGAGCGTAGTCAATGTCACTGAACTGTGCATGTAGCAATTTTTGAAATGGTGTATCTTTGGCTATGTGTATTTTCACCAAAAAAAAAAAAGGTTGAGAAGTTAGAGGGTTGACATGTTGTGGGGTTGTTAACCAATGTTATAAAACAGCATGTGTACTTCTGTTTCATGAGAAACTATTTGTTCTATAAGCCTTCACCTGAAGTACAATAAAAATAAATAAATAAATAACAAAATAATAATAAGAAGAAAGGCCTGGAGATCTACTTTTGAAAAAATAAATCATTGAAAACTCTATGGAGCATAGTTCTGCTCTGACACACATGGGGTCACCAAGAGTCAGAATCGACTCAACAGCAACTGGTTTCCGCTTTGCCGGGCGATTCCAGCATGGCGGCAATTCCTTGTAGTCCAGCTTCCTCTAGGCAGTACCCCCCATTTTTGGCTCCAGTTCTCCCTAGGTGGCCTCTCCTTCAAGATCACAGTTCCTACCAGCTGTTGACAGCTCCTGGGTTCTGGTCATACTCTTCCCTCCCATCATCTCAGCCCCGAGAGTGATGGTGACTTCCCGCAATCCTTGAGTTGTCTCATCTTCCCTTTCTCCACTCTCCGCACACCTCTCTAACTAGTTCCCTACATTGAACTACCTGGCCTGGTCCTCTTTTCCTGCCTGGATACAGGAGATAAAAAATGAAACCCATGGGGTTCTGACACAAATTTTCCTGGATATTAAAGAATTGATGACAAAGGGAGCCCTGGTGGCGCAGTGGTTAAGACCAGTGGCATGCTACAGCTGTTAACCAAAAGGTCGGCAATTCGAGTCCACCAGTCACTCCTTGGAAACCCTATGGAGCAGTTCCTACTCTGTCTTATAGGGTCACTATGAGTCGGAATCAACTCGACGGCGACAGGTTTGATGACCAAGGAAAATCCAGAGGTAGGAATCCAGAGGCTGGGTGAGTTGCTGAACACTAACGTGCTGCTGTGACTTTGAGCACAATATTTCTCCTCTCTGGGTCTCAGTTCCTTCATCCAGAAAATGGGCATATTGACACCTTTCCACCCCATGAGGCTGTCATGGGTCTGTAGTTCTCAGGGGCATCACTGCATCCTAGCAAGCAATACCCGCACTGCTCTCATTAGCCTCTGGGAGATTCTCACCTTCCGCATCCACCTAGAAGGAACAAGAGGACCCTGGTACTCTGGGCTCCTGGAGTCCACATCCAAAACAATCTTGCTCCGTCTTTCTCTTTCTTCCTGAACCAGAGGGCTCCGGCACTGGGGGCCCACTTGCCCTCTGCCTAATTCCCCTCTGCTCCCCTGAGGGAGCTAGTTCTTTGAGTGGGAAATTTCCCATCTCTTTGCTGTGGGCCTTGAAATGCCCATCACACGTACTGTATTATAATTCAATACTCCTATGACCAGTGGGATCCAGCACCAAGCGCTGAAGATTTTTCACGCTAAATACAACTAATTGGTTATGATAATTAGCAGAAATGTAGCTCTCTAGTGCCCACTCGAGAGTAGACTAACTAGAATATTATAGTGAGCTACCCCTACCCAATGCCACGCACATGCAAGTCCAGCAGACATTTTGATTAACATGCAGGTCCTGTCAGCTGCACTACAGGAACAACTTTTACGTCACACTTTAGCTCTGCAGAATCTTCCTGCGTGCCCCCTACCTCGAGCTAGGCACAGCGGCCAAGTGTACATGGACCAGCCCTGGAGGAGACTCCAGGTGAGCAGAGTCTTAGTCTTTTTTAAATCCATGCCTTTTTTGTAGAAACAAAAATCCCTATTTTCCTTCTTAATCTGACGTTTCAAATTGGGTAATAAAGGGGTAAAGGCAACACAGCGATATCATTTTTTTTTTTCTTTCATAAAATCAAGTCAAAGAGTTTATGTGCTTTTCCAAACGTGGCTATCCCTACCTCTCGGGGATTATAATATGTCTCCCCAGGGAACAGGTCTATCTAGGGGGTAAGGGACACAGGGGACAGGTAGAGTGTCCGGGCGCCTCGTGTAAGGCCTGGGCACCGCTTGAGGTGAGGCATCAATGAGCAGTTTCTATCGACCATCACAGTTTCCACTGCCAGCCGTAAGAGATCATTCAGCAATCTAACACTAATTGCCCTAGGCACTATTTTCCAAAGATAGGCCCCTACTCCAGGGTAACATCATCACCCCTGGCCTTGCACTGTTAAGAATCATTAATCCATATCAGATTCTTCTAGCATAAAAGATAAGCACGCCACCATTCCAGCTTTCTTGGTTACAGACACAAGAGAGGAGCCACAAGGCATTGGGAGGAACTCAGGCTTTGGTGGTGGATAGGTCTGGGTCCAAGTCTCAGCCCTGTATGTTCTTGAGGACCTATCTTACCTCAGGAAAGCTGTCCAAGCTCTCTCATCCCAGTTTTCAAATTTCCAAAACAGAAAACTAAAAAACACTCATTTCACTGGAAAGATAGTGTCTCAGTCATCTCGGGCTGCTCTAACAGAAATCCCCCAAGTGGATGTAGTTAGCAAAGAGAAGTTTATTCTCTCACAGTCCAGCAAGCTACAAGTCCAAATTCAGGGCGTCAGTTCCAGGGGAACACTTTCTCTGTTCGCTCTGGAGGAAGAGCCATGTCATCAATCTTCCTTTGGTCTGGGAGCTTCTCTGAGCAGGAACCTCAGGTCTAAAGGATGCGCTGTGCTCCCGGCACTGCTTTCTTTGTGTTATGAGGTTCCCATGTATCTCCGCTCGCGTCTCTCTTTTATATTTCAAAAGGGATTGCATTAAGACACTAATCTTGTCAACCTCATCAGTATAAGCTCATCACAGTGATAGAATTTACAACACATGAGGAGCTCACATATAGTCTCATCAGAGTGGTAGAGTTTACAACACATAAGGAAATCACATCAGATAACACAATGGTACAATACTGGGAATCAGGACCTAGCCAAGGTGCTACACACATTTTTGGGGGGACACAATTCAATCCATGACAGATAGGAACCTTAGGGGGCAGTGAGTTTATGTTAATGGGGGAGGAACAGCTCAGAAAAGGAGGATGAGAATGGTTGCACGACTCAAAGAATGTAATCAGTGCCACTGAATTGTACACATAGAAACTGTTGAATTGGTGTATGTTTTGCTGTGTATATTCTCAACAGTAACAACAAAATTAATAAATAAAAAAAAAGTCCACTTCATTACTTGAGGTATTTGAAGAGATACATGAGCTAGCTAACCACACAGCAAGGCTTTTCTACGTGCCGGTGCTGTGTTACGTTTTTTACAAGCTTGTGTCATCCTCACAATAATCCAATAAGACAGTACTTCTATCATCCCCATTTTGCAGAAGAGAAAACTGAGACTTTAAGAAGTTAAATCTCTTGCCCAAAGTTATATAGCTGTTAAATGACAGAAAAGGGACCCAAACCCAGATCAGTCTGATGCCATGAGTAGTGCTTCTGGACATTATGCGATATGCCTCCCAGCATGCCTGTGACTTCCCTGTCCTTTGTCAGCAGTGCCAACTACTTACACTAAGACCCAACCCTACATCATTAGTTTCATGAGGGCGGGGATATTGGATTTGTTCGCCATTCTGACCGCAGTGCTGAGATCTGTGTCTGACAGAACTGGTACTTAGGAATATTGGTGGAATAAATAAAAGAATGAGTGAATGAATTAACAAAAGAATGAACACAAAATGAAGAATTAAAATAGGACACTGATTTTAAACCTTTTCACCAGCAAGGATTTCTTTTATTAATTTCTTCCCGTGGGCCTCCTGCTTTGATAAATTTGTCTTCTAAGCTGAGACTAGTAACAAATCGGTTTTTCCCATGTTTAATTAATCAAAGACAGATAAATTGCTAACCAGTAATTCTAATCAGCTTGAAAGACATCCACTCTAACCAGCCTAAGTTGTTTAATTCCAGGCTAAAACAAATACAAGGACCTGTTGGCGTAGGTGCCCTTCCAGCAAACAAATGGGCAATTACTCTGAAGACTGAAAAACTCTGAAACAAGCTTATAAACCAGTAAGGATGTGGGGATCCCAGTTTGGGAAACACTTACCGAGTGTGATCCACATCATATGCAGGGTAGCATGGAAGGCTCAGGTTCTAATGTCAGCAATTCAGGAAACACCCACATTTGTTCAAAATTACCTTTGAAATTCCATTAAATCACCCAGATTCAAGGTTTTGCACATACAGACTTCTACAGTCTATCAATTTGTGTCTGTCAATTTATAGTATTATACAATATGCAGCAATAATCAAGTGTACTTGATATGGCTATATCTCATTGAATATCCAGTATATATGTATAAATGAACCGGTAAGTTAGATGTGCATATGATGTGACTCCATTATAATATTATTCACATGTACAAAAGAATACACATTATAAATAATTAGGTTGTAAAAAAAAAAAAACTAAATAAATACCACCAACCAGCTTTAAGAAATAGAACATTGCCAAGGGTTTTGAATTCCTGTGACAGTCCTCCCTGCTACATTTCTCTGTCCATCCACACCTAGATTAACACTGTCCTGCATTTTGCTTTGCTTTTCAATGTTACCACACATGTTTATATTACCAACAAATATATTGTTTAGTTTTGTTTGTATTTTGAGCTTTATATAAATGGTATCATATGGTATGGATTCTTGTGTGATTTAATTTTTGCCCAGCACTATGTTTCTGACTGTGTGCATGTGACTACAGTTCATTCATTTTCATGGCTCTCCACAAAGTAAGAAGCCCTGGTGGCGCGGTGGTTAATCACTCAGCTGCCAACCAAAAGATCAGCAGTTCGAACCCACTAGTTGCTGCATGGGAGAAAGATGTGGCAGTCTGCTTCCACAAAGATTTACAGCTTGGAAACCCTATGAGACAGTTCTACTCTGCTCTATAGGGTTGCTGTGAGTTAGAATTGACTCGATGGCCGTGGGTTGGGTTGGGTTTTTGTTTTATAGAAAGTTAGAGAAAGATGTGGCAGTCTGCCTGCTTAAAGATCACAGCCTTGGAAACGCTATGGGGCAGTTCTACTCTGTCCTATAGGGTTGCTATGAGCCAGAATTGACTGAACGGCAATGGGTTATAGAAAGTTAATTTTCAAATTAAGGTGGTCCTTTCATAAAGTTAATTGCTTTGTGTAATTTAACCAGTAATACAAATGTAAAGAATCCTTGTGGAGCAACAGTTAAGCACTCAGTTGCTAAGCAAAAGGTTAGTGGTTCAAAGCCACCCAGCGGCACTGCAGAAGAAAGATCTGACAATCTGCTCCTGTAAAGATTATAGCCTAGAAAACCCTATGGGGCAGTTCTGCTCTGTCACGTGGGATTGCTGTGAGTCAAAATTGACTGGACAGTGCCTAACAGCAGCAACAATACAAATGCATCGAGATAGGTAACTAACACTAACTGCTGCAAAAAAAGAAAAAAACAAAAACCCAAATTGGAGCGGCGTAAGAAAATGAAGTTCTATTTTTCTGCTCACATCACAGTCCAGTGTGAGTGGGCAGCTCCACTGGGCTGCTGTCCTCTAGTAGGTAACTCAGGAATCCAGCCTCCTTCCATCTTAGGACAGCAAGATCTTCAACAGGGGCCCTCTGGTGCCATGGAAGGAGAAGAGAAAGCAAGGAAAATTTCTCAGGGTCCAGGGGAGACTGAGTAATGCCTCCTGTGTGCCCGGGAAAAGAAACGGAATTGGCAAACATCTATATGGTCTTTGTCACATTCAAAATGCTATAAAATTACTCATTGGACTTAGTTTCACGGGACTGGCTTGAATGGTCTTTAAAAGTTATCTAAACTAACTCCCTTTATTTTTTAATTCAGTGATTTTTTTTTTTTTTAACGTCAACTACATACCAGGCAGGTCCCTGAGTGACGCAAAGGGTTTGCACTCAACTATTAACCTAAAAGTTGGTGGTTAGAACCCACCCACTGGCACTGCAGACAAAAGGCCTGGCAATCTACTTTTGTAAAGAAAACCCTATAGAGCAGTTCTACTCTGTAACACATGAGGTCGCCATGAGTTGAAATCAACTTGATAGCAATGAGTTTGTTGTTGTCGTTGTTGTTTACATGTATACCAAGAGATGCTTGAGTGATATCTATAATATTTTTAATGTGGAACTGCCTGTTGTTGTTAGTTGCCGTCAAGTTGATTCTGACTCATGGCGAACTCGTGTGTGCAGAGTAGAACTGTGCTCCATAGGGGTTTCAAGGCCGTGACCTAAGGTACCTCTGGGTGGGTTTGAACCACCGACCTTTCTGCTAGTAGCTGAGTGCTTAGCCATTTGCTCCACCTAGTTACTCTGAGGAACTACTTAGACTCTGCTTAAACATTTCCTAAACCAGGGAACTCACTGGCCCCAAAGAAAGAACTCCCGTATTTGCACAGCTTGGACTTGGTACCACTCATAAGGCACATGTCAAGCAGTCCAAAGTGGTGACAAGGACCAAGGTGTGTCTGTGCTCGAGCACAACTGAAGAGGAGCCCAGATGATCCCAGGCCAGATCTGCTGAAGGGAGCGCCACCACTGGAGTGGTCTATGGTAGTGACAGAAATGTCATATCATAAGCATAGTCCCCCACTGTGACTTTTCTCTTTTCTCATGTTCCAACGAATTGTCATATACTGTTTTCCAAAGACTGGATGTATTAGATGTCTCCAAATCCCAAAATAGTTGAGCCAGCTGGGTTTTGCCTTTACCCAACTGTTCCATAGTTTTTCTCAGTACTCTGTTACACACAGACACACTGAGACCAATATATTATTTTGTAACTGATGAAGTCATTTTCAACTCTACTTTGTTAAGAACTGATAATACTTCCAATACTTCGCAACCTAGCATGCATACATCCCTCTAACACAGATATTGCCATGGGGGTACATTTGATAATGTCAACAGACTCTGGATAGAACAAGGACTTATATAGAAACACAAGCGGCCACTTTAAGGCACAGCTCAGGTTTTCAAAAGATGCACCAGCACAAAAAAATCTCTCCCCCAGAAAATAATTCTGATACTTTTTCTCCACTCCAAACTACCCTGTACCCCAGTAAATTCTAACTCTTGTGCCTATCTCTTTTGTTGCCCCTGTGAATTTGGAGTTTGACCATGAAATCAAATAGTATGTTGGATTCTGTATGTGCATATCTCCTAGAAAAAAATTAGGGTAACTAACTTAAATTCAAGGAGCCCCAGTGGCTCAATGATTAAGCACTCAGCTACGAACGGAAAGGTCAGTGGTTGGAATCCATCAGTGGCACCACAGGAGAAGGGACCTGGCAGTCTACTCCCATAAAAGCAAAGACGAGAAGGCAGGAAAACTGCATGAATAGAAACAGGGAACCTGGGGTGGAGAAGGGGAGAGTGTTGACACATCATGCGGTTGGCAACCAATGTCACAAAACAATCTGTGTATTAACTGTTTAATGAGAAATTAATTTGCTATGTAAACTTCACCTAAGTCACAATTTAAAAAAAGAATCAAAATAGGAATATTATTTCATAACACATGAAAATTATATAAAATTCAAAATTTTGTGTATATAAATAAAGTTTTATTGGCACACAGCCATACCCCCCCCCCCAAAAAAAAGAAGATTGCAGCCTAGGAAATCCTAATGGGCAGTTGTCCACTGTTCTATAGGGTTGCAGTGAGTCAGAATCAACTGGGGGCACACAACAACAGCAGCTTCCATTCAGACGTACAAGTTACGTTTAAGCTAACCAAACCCATTGCTGTCAAGTAGATTCTGAGTCCCGGGGCCCCATGTTTACAGAGGAAAACTGAGTTCCATAGGGTTTTCTTGGTTGTAATCTGTACAGAAGCAGATCACTAGGCCTTTCTTCCACAGTGCCACTGCTAGGGTTTGAACTGCCAGCTTTTAGGTTAGTAGTCAAGTGCAAACATTTGCACCACCCAGGGACCCACTTTTAGGCCAGGGGATGGCAAACTATTTTTGTAAAGGTCCAGATAGTAAATATATAGGCTTTAAGTGTATACACAGATAAAAGTCCGTCAGTGCTATACTCAATGTTTATGTACTTTAAATATACTTAGTAGTTGTAATTCAATAAAATAGTTTTGGAGGTTTTTTTTACTGTTTCTTATAGTTTCTTTTTAAGTAGCCATAATTTATTTCATCCTGTGAATAATATGCTGGTTGTGCAACCTAATTTTTAATACTATTAGTGGTTTGATTATTTTCCTTGTTGTTTTAAATAACAAAAAAATTCTAATTTAGTTCTTCTTCAACCAAAACAAAACAAAAATCCCAGTTTTAATATATTCCTACCCCCTGAAGAGACTGGAAAAGTCAAACATGGTTGTTTCATTTTAATGCTTGATCTCTTAAATAAGCTGACAAAAAAATTATATATTTTGACTGAATTTATCAAATGTTTATTATTTTTTGGTACTAGTCATTCTGGGTAATTATAACTCTATAATTCAGTAAACATGTTCTGATGTAAACAACTGTGAAAATTGCGTTTTTGAATGCTCCAACTGTGCCCACAACATAATCAGAAGCAGTAATTTATTACTCAAACTAATAATTAGAAGTAATTAACAACTAGAAGCAATTAGGAATAGTAATTTATTTCTTAGCATAAAGTAATGAGCTGCTTTTTCAATGCATGTTTGAATATTTAGCAACCAATAATTACTTGTAGAGAAAAGAAAAAAAATGTGGCTGTTTAGTTAACAATTCTAGGTGCCCGGCACATGTGTTAGCCTGCCCGTTAACACAGAGGTTTCACAAGTCACTGGGTAGAATCCGGCTGCAAATAAGAGCTTCTAGGACATTCTCGGCAAGAGCATATCTCATGATTTCATGTTTATTCAATCAGCGATACAAGATTTAATAGATCATGTCACCACAACCTGGGAAATCTGAACCATACATGATAGCATTGTCTAGAGCAAATGAATCTAAATAAAACTTTTGATCATATCTAGTTATGGCAAAGCTGCACAATTCAGTGGCAGAGTCATAATTCCAGGAAAAAAAGTGTTAGGAGAATTGATAGATGATAACAGCATTAAGAATTCAGAGACAAAAAGAGGTGAAAAGCAAATTATCTCAGACCTTTGTTTGATTTTGCACCAGTAAGAAGAAAAAGAATTGGCTGTTTTCAGAGTAGCCCATCACCTGCCATGGAATCACCTGGAATACTTGTTAAGATGAAGATTTCCTGGCCTTTCCCCAGACTCACTGAGGTAGAATCTCTGGGGATTGGGCCCAGGAATTTGCGTTTTAAAGAAGACGTTCAGTGATTCTTTTGCACCCTACATTTAGAAAGACACGGAGACAGACCATTGCAAATTATGTATCAGCCTGGTGGCAGAAAATGAGAGCAGCAGCTAGCTGTGGGACAAACTAAGTTTTCCTGCTGGAACGGTTTTCACAGCTGAGCGTAAGCCTTAGGGCTCTCTGGGAAGTTCTCATCAACAGAGGCAGGTGTTGTGGGAAACAACTGGATTTGGCTGTGGAGGACTTTAAGGTTCTACTTTGCCAAGACAGTCGGGAAAGTCACAACTTCCGAGCCTCAGTTTCCTCATCTAAAAAATGGTGAAACTAATTCCTGCCCTTCAAGGTTTCCTGGAGCATTAAATAGAATTCAGAGGGTGGAACTTTAAAGAAAGTAAAGCTCTGTGCATAGAAAAGCTATGTGCCTTTTGATTTGGTGTATGTTTTTGTAACTTCCAATCTATATGCATCACCACTAGTAAGAAAATAACGACTAGCAAGTACTGAAATCAAGTCCAGGACGATCAGGTCTCGGCTAGTTGAGTTCTCAATGCCCGAGAGGCAGGCTCCTTATCTGATTTTGCTCCAAGAAAAGAATGGCCTTACCGAGACAATTGCTGCCAGGGAGCAGAAGAACCACAACAACTTTATCTCTTCATTTCTCAGTATCCCCATTGCATTGTCTCCTGTTAGCTCCAAAGATGGAACTGCCCCCAAAAGAAACACAGATTATTATCTGAAAAGCAAATGTTCTCTATATGTGTATTCTGAATTTTTAGGCTAAGACATGGTTCTCATGAAGGATTTTTTAATTATCTTGTGCTCAGGCATAATATTATTGTAGCCTCTACTGGCCTCCTAAACATATAACACAATAAGTTTGATTCTACTATTAGAAACTCCATTAATTAAATGAGGAACATCATTACTTCATCTAAGCTTGGACAGGCATTCCCTTCCTTTCCTCTTACGCAGCATTCCTTCTTAGCCTCAAAATGTCTAT
The DNA here is from genome assembly GCA_030035585.1 of Dugong dugon. Lineage (NCBI taxonomy): Eukaryota > Metazoa > Chordata > Mammalia > Sirenia > Dugongidae > Dugong > Dugong dugon. The sequence goes on along the minus strand of CM057474.1, from coordinate 87,214,897 downwards.
GTGAATTCCACTTCTTAGTCATCTGTGGTCAGTCAGCCAACATTTACCCATAATAAGTCCTGCTTCTGAGGGTGATTGAATCTTCCCCCAGAGAATTCCCCTCTTCCTCTGCTGGTGTCCTTTCTTAGCTCTAGGAACGAGTTTAATTCGTTCAGCTGAGAATGAGCTTAACTAGTTCCCTAAGGAGACAGATTAAACCATCTAGCATGTGGTTAAGTTGATCCTAAGAAACAAAGGGTCTTGGAAGATTAGAGATAGAAGAGAGGGGAAGAAAAAAGAACAGAATTTGCTTGTGCCAATCACCTACACAAAATACACCAGGCAACATTTCATTCTGTTGTACATAAGGGTCGCCATGAATTGGAGCCAACTCGATAACAACTAACAACAAGAGCTTTGGACTCCTTGCTTGACTTAATCAAAACCTGCTTCTCCTCCCAGACTTTGATCTTAATCTCTCCTAGAAAGTACCCACCTTTAGCTGTGCTTACAGTGGACATTTTATTTGGCTGGAAAATCCATCCAAGGAATGACAGAGTGAATTTTTTAACACTGCATCCTGAATTTTCCCACCATTCAACCCATAACAATCGCTTATGCACTACCATTTGCTGCCCGCCTTGGGCAGGTATCATGCAAATATACACAGGAAGATCTGTTGCATAACATCTTCATGGATGCTTAAAGTGCTGACTTTGCTGTGATGGCTCCGGCTACACTCGAAGTCACCCACAAAGCAGGAAGTGGTCTTGTTGTTGTTAGGTGCCATCGAGTCGGTTCTGACTCATAGCAACCCTATGTACAACAGAACAAAACACTGCCCAGCGCTGCACCATCCTCACAATGGTTACGCTTGAACGCATTGTTTTAGCCACCGTCTCAATTTGTCTCATCAAGGGTCTTCCTCTTTTTTGCTGACCCTCTACCAAGCATGATGCCCTTCTCCAGGGATTGGTCCCTCCTGATAACGTGTCAAAGTACGTGAGACGAAGCCTTGCCATCCTCATTTCTAATGAGCATTCTGACTGTACTTCTTCCAAGACAGACTTGCTCATTCTTCTGGCAGTCCATTCACTATTCTTCACCAACACCATAATTCAAAGGCATCAATTCTTCTTCAGTCTTCCTTATTCGTTGTCCAGCTTTCACATGCATATGAGGCGATTGAAAACACCATGGCTTGGGTCAGGCGAGCCTTAGTCCTTAAAGTGACATCTTTGCTTTTTAACACTTTAAAGAGATCTTTTGCAGCAGATTTGCCCAATGCAATGTGTCGTTTGATTTCTTGAATGCTGCTTCCATGAATGTTAATTGTGGATCCAAGTAAAATGAAATCCTTGACAACCTCAGTCTTTTTTCTGTTTATCATGATGTCGCTTATTGGTCCAGTTGTGAGGATTTTTGTTTTCTTTATGTTGAGGTGCAATCCGTAGTGAAGGCTGTAGTTTTTTATCTTCATCAGTAAGTGCTTCAAGTCCTCTTCACTTTCAGCAAGCAAGGTTGTGGCGTCTGCATACTGCAGGTTGTTAATGAGTCTTCCACCATTCCTGATGCCTCATTCTTCTTCATATAGTCCAGTTTCTAGAATTATTTGCTCAGTATACAGATTGAATAATTTTGATGAAAGGATACAACCCTGACACACACACTTTCTGACTTTAAACTATGCAGTGTCTCCTTGTTGTGTTCAAAAGATGCCTCTTTGTCTATGTACGGGCTCCTCATGAGCACAATTGAGTGTTCTGGAATTCCCATTCTTTGCAATGTTATCCGTAAGAAGAGAGAGAGTGACTTTAGAGGGTATCATAAGGATAAGTCAAGAAATCTAGTAAGGGAGATAAATGTACAAACAACTCACCTATGAGGTTGAATTAAAAAAAAAATTGCTGAAAAAATGTAACTGTAAGGAGATGAGAAACAGAGAGGAATGAGAGATTAGTTCTTCCTGGGAATTTTCTTATATATGGTTCAGAAAGTCCAGTGGTTAGGAAAATTTGCCAATTTGTACAGGAACTGGGGTCAAACCTGGATTGACAAGAGCCCACCCATAATTTGAAGCAGGCAAAGTAGGAGGGAAAAGACATGCTGTAAGACTTAGGGTATGGTTTGGAAACAGATTCTGGCCTGAAAGTCATAAGGCCTTGTCTGGGAGGTTCAGGTTGGATTTGGCCCAAAGAAAATAATGCATTCCTCTCCAATTAACATCCTGCATAGAGTTAATTCTGGCTGAGACAAACCCAGCAGGTGGCCAGGTACTAAAATCAATGGACAGCACTTCCTGGCCAAGGGTGAAAAGTTAGCAGTGCCCTCTCCCAAACCACCCGCTTTCACAACCCCCTACTGCCTTTCCTCACCCCGTTTGTTCAGCAAATTCCAAATTGCAGCCATTACCTATCAAGTGATGTACTGATCTCTGATGATACCTGTAGAGGAGTCCTTTCTCCTTTCCTCAGGAATACAATGGCCTTTCCCTATGTCTCATCAAAATTTAGCTAAGCTCTTTAATTTCTGCTTGTAGCTGTGGACTCCGGAAGAAATTATCTTCCTTAGACTACCCTCATCCAGTTAGGGTTTCTTCATAGGGTGCTGGTGTAAAGTTGGTGTAAATCAAAACCCCTTTTCTGGTTGATTTTCAAGGGCATTTCAGGACTGCTGCCTCCTCATTTGGAATTGATCTTCTATGAGCATTTGCTCTGCATCTCTGTCTCACTCTCTAAAGCTCTGCCAGAGTCTGAATGAAGAAATCACAGTGTGTTTATGAACTACATATTTAAAAATGTCTCCATCCGGTTTAATAGAGTCAGAACAGAAAACGAGTTGGCCCTGGGGCTTGAGAGAAAGTTGTAAAATTTGTTACAAGTCCTGCTTCAAAAATGAAGTAATAGCATATAATGAAAACAGCATGGCTTCTAGAAGTCAGCACACCCAGTTCTGCCAGTTACCACCTGTGCGATCCTGGATACGTGGCTTAGCAAATACCTGCTGCAAAGGACTAAAATGGAAGTTCAGCTGGACAGTGTTTGTAATGTACCTAGCACAGTAGGTGTTCCACAGCTTGCCTCTTTCTCCTTGTCTTCTTGCTGTAAAAGAAAAGTTTAGTAGAAACTAAGGACTTGGGGAATGAAGAAATGTCTCAGGTGTGGCCTGGGATAGATGTGGTAAATTTTCATTCATTATCTCATTCAATAAATCTTTATTGAATTCCTGCCTGGTCTGGTATCAGGCCCAGTACTGCATGTTGTGGGAGACACTAAATCAAGAAACAGACGTGGATTCTACCCTCAAGAAGCTTGAAGTCTAGCAAACAATAAAAGATGCACATGCCACTTGGGAACAAATTAATCAATTGGCATAACATAGTTCACAAAGATAATATTCTACATCCTAGATTGGGAAGAAGCATCTGGGGTCTTAAAAGCTTGCAAGAAGCCATCTAAGATACAGCTATGGTTCTCTACCAGTATGGCCCAAAAGAGAATCAAGGAACTCAAAGGCTCAAAGGAGAAATTAGTCCACAGGACTAATAGCCCACACAAACAACAGCCTCCTCTAACCTGAGACCAGAAGAACTAGATGGTGCCTGGCTACCACTACCAACGGTTCTCACCAGGGACACAATAGAAGGTCCCAGATAGAACAGGAGGAAAATGTAGAACAAAACTCAAATTCCTAAAAAAGGCGAGACCAACTGGACCAATAGAGACTAGAGGAACCCCTGAGACTATCGCCCTAAGGTAACCTTTGAACTTAGATTTGAAGCTATTTCTGCAGGTCACCTTTCAGCCAAATAATACAATGGCTTCTAAAATAAACAATATCACCCATGAGTAATGTGTTCCCTTAAACAATTAACTACATGTTGATGAAACAGTCCACATTTGTCCAAAATCAAAGATGAGAAGGCAAGGAAGGGAAGGGAAGCGAGATCAATGGAAACAGAACAAACAGAACGGAAACAGTGAGAACGCTGACACACTGCAAAAATTGTAATCAACGGCACAGAATAATTTGTATAAAAATTGTTAAATGGAAACCTAATTTTCTGTGTAAACTTTCACCAAAAACATAATAAAATATTATTTTTTAAAAAAAGACATCATATGACAAACAATAAAGCTATGCATCAGATTATGATTTGTGGTCTAAAAGAGGTATCAATAATTACTTTGGGATTATAGAAGGTAAGAGATGGCATATAGTTACTTCAGGTGGAGAAGGAATTGTGGGCTATGGGGTGGGGAGGGAAGAACATACAGGTGACCTGACAAAGCATTTGAAGTGCCCTTGAAGGACTGAGTTAGGGCGGCTAGTAAAACATTCCACCCAGAGGTAATGAATAAAAGCACAGCTAAACTTCCAGGCTTTGAGAGACTACTATGCTAAACACTTTTTAAACATTTTTCATCAATCCTCACCTTAATACTGCAAGGCAGTGCTAGCTTTTCACCCTTACAATAGAATAGATGTCCTGTTCACAGAAGAATAAACTGTCTCCAAGGGATTAAATAACTTGCCCATGGTCACACAGTTAGTGACGGCTGCAGCCAGAATTCCAGTCTCACTCCTAAGTATCTGCTCTGAGTCACTATGCTATGTGCAGAAGAAAGAAAATGCAGGATAGATGTGGCAAACAGTGAATAGAAACTGTAAGAAACAAAGAGGAAACGAGGTTGGGGTAAAACTCTAGCAAGCCCAAATGTCAGCTTAAGGGTTTTGGTGTTTGATTTTAATTTCACAGCTAATTCAGGAAAGCAAACACTAAAACAATAGCCTGAATATTTTCAGTTAACAAAGGCTTTAACAGCAAGGACAAAAACCAGAGAGAAATGAAGGGTTGGGGTTCTGGCAGGATCTTTCTTTTGTATCAATCAGGATAGGCTGGGTTATGCTCCAATTACAAATAACCCCCCAAACGTCAGTGGCTTGAAACAATAGAGGTTCAGTGCTGGCCCATATTGCATGTCTGCTGAGGGTCTGCAGGAAGGCCTTGCTCCCTGGCACCTTACTCCAGGACCCTGGCTAATGAACAGCAACCGATGCCAACACTGGTAGAGGGCAAGAGAGCTCTGGGTGGACTCACATCCAACACTTAGAATCTCCAGTCCAGAAGTGATCCACATCACTTCCATTCCAACTCATGGCTCCACCCAACCACACGGGGGTACAATCCGAGGCTGTGCCCAGAGTGGGAGAATCAGAATACTTCCTAAACAGCGCTAATGACTGTGCCAGCAAATCTAAGGTCTGAAACTGCCCAGGGCTCTGTGAGGATCTCATGTGCACTCCTAGGGTGAGGGTCTATTCTGGGGAGGGGCAGTGAGGGGAGGATGCAATAAAGTGTAAGCCCACTCCCTTCCCTTAGATTTGAATGAATATTTGGATTATCTTATTGTCTGTAGGATGGTAAATACAGAAGCCATAGGGCAAATGCTCAAATAGGAAACTAGAATTCAGAAGGGAGAACCTGAGGCTCTCTGTGGGCCTACTGTCTTGAGTTTAAACTTTGGGATATGCTCAAAGATACTCCCAGGTGGTAGGAGAGGAATGAACTCAGCCAGAAGTCAGGTAGAAAGCTCATCTGAGAGGCAGCTATCTATAGGGGGTGTTCTGGATTGAATTGTGTCCCCTAAAAATATGTATTATAAATCCTAACTTCTATGTCTATGATTATAATCCCATTTGGGGATGGGTTGTCTTTGTTATGTTAATGAGACAGAATTAGTATAGGGTGTATCTTGAGTCAATCTCTTATAGGATATAAAAGGAGCAGATTAAATTAAGCAAGCAGAGATGGGGGAAGATAGATGCCAAGCCACATGGAGATCTCCAAGGAACCAGGAAACAGAAACTAAAGAGACAAGGACCTTCCCCCAGGGCTGACAGAGAGAGAAAGCCTACCCCTAGAGTCAACGCCATGATTTCAGATTTCTAGCCTCCTAAACTGTAAGAAAATAAATTTCTGTTTGTTAAAGCCACCTACTTGTGGTATTTCTGTTATAGCAGCACTAGATAACTAAGACGGGCTACAAGCTGAAAAACAGTGAAACTAGATCTTGTAAACCAGATCATATGAATGCAGGTTATTGTGTGTGTATGTGTGTGTTTCCATGTTTTTACTCCTGTACAGTTAGTAGCATGTTGCATGATTATGATTACATATACTAGTCTGGGTTCAATTGAGTGGTTCTTCTGCTAGTCTAGCTAGTAAGCATTGGTGTGATTGCATTCAGTTGGTGGATCAGCTAGAGGCTGGATTCAGCTGGAGACCCTGGGGTGACTAGATCTCTCTCTCTCCATGTAGTCTCAAGTCCCCTTCTTTTCATACGTAGCCTCTCTATGTGGCTTCTCCTCATAGTCTGTACAGCAGGGTAACCAAACTTTTTACATAGGGTGCCCAAGAGAGCCAAAGTGAAGGTTCCAGGCCTCTTCTTTATAACTTAGGCAAGGAACCGGCACAGTGTCACTTCCATTGCATTCTGTTGGTTAAAGGGAGTCACCAGACTACCCCACATTCAAGGTAAGGAGAGTATGTAAAGAGACGAATACCAGGAGGTATGGATCAATGGGGTCCACAATCTACTTGAATGGTAGGATTCTTGTAGTCGTAGCCACTCCATCCCCCAGAAGGTGGCATGTTTAGAAAATACAGACAAGGGGTTAGACACTAGAGATGAGCTTTTGAGAAAAGACTCAGTGACTACCCTCTAAAAGGGCTTCACCCTTACCTCTCACCCTCTACTTGAAATATGCCACAAAAATTAGAGGGGTCAACTTACTTGCCTTTCCAGAAGGGTAAGCTAGCTTTTTCCATCCACATCGTTAGAGGAGAGCTCACAGTCTACCCCCAGGTGAAACCCAACCAAAACTAAACCCGATGCTGTTGAGTCAATTCTGACTCAATAGGACAGAGCAGAACTGCCCCATAGGGTTTCCAAAGAGTGGTGGATTCAAACTGCCAACCTTTTGTTTGGAGCTGGACCCTTAACCACTGCGCCACCAAGGCTCTCCCCAGGTGAAATGAGACAGAAAATGCCTGGTCACTGACTTTGGTAAACAACTCCCAGAAACAGATGATTAAGTGGCTCAGAGATGGATTCATGCATTCTGGGAGGAATCAGAAGGATAATAAGATAATAGCGATAGAAAGTCTGTAGTGGAAGTAGATGCCTCTTACCCCACTTCCAGAAAGGGCCGACACTTCACAGCTGTCAGGTCCTAAAGAGAGTAACAAAGCCAGAAGGAAGAAGAGAGAGGCCACCACTGCCTCTATAGAAAAGATCTGAACTTGGACGTGACAAAGCAGGGCAGTAGAAATACAGATGTGAGGGAGAAGTTGAGTTTATTTGATGTTGTTTTGCAAATAAACTCAATGAAGCACCTTATTGGACTGTTCTGATACTTTCATTTTAGAAACTCTTTATCCTTTATCTTCGACCTGTGAGATCTTAATGACTTTCTGCTTTCCTGCCTGAAGAGGTTGTTTAAGATTAATAACTACTGCCGAGTGTTAAAAAGTAATAAAGCATAACCTGGGGTTCGAGAGGTATCTGAAATTGAGAAAATCCTGTCTGTGTGTTAACCTTTTATTTCACAGCCATTGTGACTATGTGGATGGTCAGAAGTTGGTTTGTTAGATGTTTTAAAGTTCATCCAACTTCAGAGTAAAACCCATTGTAACTCTAATACTTCCGAGAACAGACAGAAGGGCATTTATCCACACCATGGCGTTTATCAGAGCCTCATCAGACAGCACAATAGCCCTGTCTGCTCTAAGTTGAGATCTCAAGCTCTGCCAACATGAACATGTGGATTTTTTTTTTTTTTTAATTGTTAATCACCGTGTCACTTAGGGTTCCAGCAGGAAACAGAATTCCATCCAAAAAGGTTTAACAAAAGAGAAGTAATGACCATTGATAGAGTTAAGGAACCAACTGATGATGTTGAAGCACTCACAGGTTAGCAGTAGCAGTAAGCCATCACCACCCCTATGGCTGAAGAGACCATGAAAGGAATAGTGTTACCATAGTCTGGCTAAAACTGGATTCATGGAGAAAAAAAGCATCTTGTAGGAATTCTGGTCTAGAAGAATGCAGCTACTACCCAAACTGCAACACCAAAACAAGGAAGGGGTCAGGAATGTAAACACTCCAAACTCTCACTCCTCAAACTCTTCAAACTCTCCAATATTCTAATGGTAGTTTTCACTGGCTGAGCCAAACCATAAGAACAATGGAGCTCTTTATATAAGCCTTTGTTAAACAAGTTAGCTTCCAGAACACAGAGGTAGGCAAGAAGGGCAAAAACATAGATGACAGGGTGCAGGAGAGACATCAAGTGAAGAAGAACCAACACAGTAATAAAAAAACAGAGGGGAAAAAGACTAGTTATCAGGAGTTAAAGCAAAAGTAATCAGAGGATAATCTGCTCTTAAATGAACTTCACAGAGGTAAAAACTGAAGCGGTCTTGTTCTCTCTGTATTACAGATATTGGCAAGTCTGGAGAAGAAATTATAGATGGAGCTTAAGAATAGTTATGAAACCTTGTTTAAAAGACAAACATTTCTAACTGAATGGTCTAGCACCACAAAGCTGTGAAAATTTGACCAAAAAAAATAATTCTTATAATCTTATGGTTAATTGAAACAAGTTGTACTTATAAAATAAGATTAGTTCATGATGACACTCCAAGAGGAAATTTAACATAAAGTGTAAAGAACAATACAGATATAAAATAAAGTAAGGGTAAATACAATTACAAAACAAATAAAACACCCAAACCCATTGCCCTCGAGTAGATTCCAACTCAAAGCAACTCTATGGTGACCCTGTAGGACAGAGGAGAACTGCCCCATAGGATTTCCAAGGAGTGAATGGTGAATTTGAACCACCTATCTTTTAGTTAACAGCCGAGCTCTTAACCACTGCACCACCAAGGCTCCGAATACAATAAGGTATATTTAATTTGTATTTGTTTTTAGGAAATTTGGAGTATAGATATATACAGATATTTTGTTTCTTCTATTCAGTATATACTCATAGCGACTCGTAACAAGAAAAGGACAAAGTAGAACTGCCCCATAGGGTTTCCAAGGAGTGGCTGGTGGTTTTGAACTGCCAACCTTTCGGTTAGCAACCAAACACTTACCCACTGCATCACCAGGACCCTATAGGGTGGCTATGAATCAGAATCAACTCTACAACAATGGGTTATTCAGTATATGCTTATTTACAAAATTTCAACGTGTGCTTATTTCTGTCTTCGTTGGTGGAGAAAAGTGAATACAAATAACAGTGGGTGAAATGAACACTCCTAGAGATTATATACAATGACCAAGTGTAAAGGTGACTTAAAATATGTTCCAAAGTGATAAACAAGACTCATGTTCTTTAAGAGAAGAGTTAACTATGCAAAATCATTTCCTCTTCTCCGGGGAGATGAAACCTCTGGATGGTTAATTATATACAATAAAACACATATTAGTAATACGCATGTTTGATAATGCAAACATACCAAGTCAATATATCACACAATGGTCAATAGGGCACGCAACATGGGCCAACTGAGCCTTTTAAAGTACTTCATGACTTCTGCTTCTATCCATGAGGGGGTAAGAGTGCTGAGATTACTTTTCCACTGTAAACAACAAGGAAACTGGAATATAGGAAACAACTATTTTGAGACACTGCACAACATGTATATAATAGGACTATGATCCCCGGGGGGAAAAACAGGAAACAAATTAGATCAGCCCTACCATCACCCAGGCTTTCTGCCTGCAGGTAATTGCTAAAAGGTGGTATAGGAAAAGAGAACCCATACAGAGCACAACAATCATGCTGAAATGAGGAGACAAATGTCAGAGTTTGGTGAGGGCAAGGTGACGAGAGTCGGTTGGGTAGGGTATCCAAGAGTAAGGATCTACACAGAGAAAGAGTTACAGAAGTCTAACTTGAGTCTTTGTCTGCATACCAATCTGCACATGGGTGTTTCAAATTTAATGAAAACTATGAGCCCATAGGTATAAGAAGTTCAAAGAACCTCAAGTAAAGACCAAAAGGAAAAAAAAAAAAAAAAACTGCATCAAGACAGATTATAATCAAATTGGTAAAAACAAGTCATAAAGAGCAAAATCTTAAAAGCAGCCAAAGGAAAAAGGCACATTACATTCAGAGGAACAAAGATAATAATTCCTACTCTCTTTATATTGAAAACTATGCCTATGCAAGCCAAAAACAATATACAGATACCACTAAAGAGCTGAAAGATAAAAGAGTGTTCAACCTAGAATTCAGTAGAAGAGACAAGACCTAAGCATTATCGAATGTATAATACAAGGGACATCGTGCTTGGTAAAGTAGAGGGTCGGCGAAAAAGAGGAAGACCCTCAATAAGATAGATTGACACGGTGGCTGCAACAATGGGCTCAAACATGGTGTCTTAGTCATCTAGTGCTGCTACAACAGAAATGCCACAAGTGGATGGTTTTAACAAAGAGAAGTTTATTCTCTCACAGCCTAGTAGGCTTGAAGTCCGAATTCAGGGCATCAGCTCCAGGGGAAGGCTTTCTCTGTCTGTCGGCTCTAGAGGAAGGTCCTTGTCATCAATCTTCCTTTGGTCTGGGAGCTTCTCCACGCAGGAATCCTGGGTCCAAAGGACACGCTCTGCTCCCAGCGTTGCATTCTTGGTAGTATGATATCCCCCTGTCTATCTGCTCTCTTTTCTCTTTTATTTCTCAAAAGAGATTGGCTTAAGACATAATCTAATCTTGTAGATCTCATCAATATAACTGCCACTAATCCATCTCATTAACATTGAAGTGATAAGATTTACAACAAATAGGAAAATCTCATCAGATGACACAATGGTGGACAATCACACAATACTGGGAATCATGGCCTAGCCAAACTGATACACAAATTTTGGGGGGAAACAATTCAATCCATGACACATGGCAACAATTGTGAGAATGGCACAGGACAGGGCAGAGTTTCATTCTGCTATACATAAGGTTGCTATGAATTGGGGCCAACTCTAACAACAACATAAGAGCAGTACAAATTCAAAGTGCTACAGGAATCCAAAGGAGGGTGAAATTACATAAGCAGCAATACCTGACACCAAATACTGAATGTGAAGTGTGCGGGTGGAAAGCCGATTCCTGTTTTGCCATGCCTGTGTTTTGTTTCCTATTTCAAGGCTACCATGAAATAGGTCCGCAAAACGAATTCTATAACAGACCCTAATGAAAGTCTCTGCAAATTGAAATCTTTCTTTAGTGTCTGACATTTGTCCTAGGGGAAGTCTGCCATGTATCAACTCTGATAGAACACAACAGCCAATGTTTAAGCATTCCATCTCCTCAAGCTGTCTTTCAGGAATGCACCCAATTCATCTAGTGAGAGGTGAAAAACATGGTCGGATTTCTGAGAGATGAAATTATTCAAAAGGAATCCAGCCACCACACACGAGATATTGCTGTATTAATATTTGATTCAAGGAAGTGTGGGACTGGTTATCAATAATTCAGTCATTATTTAATATCAGAGACGTAGAATGCTCCCAACTGTGGTATTAGTTTACACATTAGAGTGACTAAGATGTAGCATGTTATTGCTACTCTCGCGTTTCTTATGTTACACAATGACAGCATGGCCTATGATATTGAAGATGATACACCTACTCTGCCACCCTGATCCATAAAACAGTGGGAAGCAACTAGACTAGCCCTACTGGAAGGAGTTGTAAAGAGAAATGTAGACAGGAGTCTGTTTTGATTTTGATTCTTCCAGAAAAAGCAGTCCCTGAGATGAGGCTTCAAATACAAGCAGTTTGCTTAGAAAGTGAAAAAAAAAAAAAAATACTGTTAAGGGAATGAATGGGACAAGGGAAAGAAGGCAGCCAATTAAAGGCATGTTATCAAGTAAGCTGGGGTCCCTGCGTGGTGCAAAAGGTTAACATGCTTAGCTGCTAACTGAAAGGTTGGAGGTTCAAGTCCACCCAGAGGTGCCTTAGAGGAAAGACCTAGAGATCTACCTCTGAAAACTCAGCCATTGAAAACCCTATGGAGCACAGTTCTACTTTGACACACTTGGGGTCACTATGAGGCAAAATTAATAGTAACTGATTTCTCAAACCAGCTACCACTGTGAGTGTCTAGAGTTTAATCCCATGGGGCCATTCTGAGAGTCCATGAAAAGTACGTGCCTCTGAGTTATCCTGCTCAAGGGATGAAAAAGTAGGGTATTTATGCAAGAGTTCCCATTAGTCATTGGTTGAGAGCTGCTTCCAAATAGTGTTAATTCCCTGGCACTTCCTGCCCACCACATGTGCAGGAAAAGCATGCCTCAGAAAGAAAGTCCTCAAGCACAGGAATGTAGGGATTAGCTGTTGGAAATGGGAAATATGGACGAGGCACTGATGGCATCTGCCACTATGTCACAACAGCTGGCTCTTCATCCTCTCTCTGCCATCCAAACAGACAGAAGAGAAAGGAACCAATATTTATTTGTACCTACTACATTCCAAACACACTGCATGTGTCATAACATCTAATGCCCACAGTAAAGGCATAGCCCCATTCTCCACGTGAAGAACTAGATGTCAGAGGAGTGACTTACCCAAGCTAGGCAGCCCCAACAAATAAGCGAAGACTTAGACTCAATTCTGTCCAACCTCAAAGCTGATGCCTTTCCAATAAAGGGCATTGGAACTCTTCTGTGTGGCCACATCATGTCACACAGAACAATTCCAAGTTATTTAGACACAATCAGCAGACCCAAATTTTGACTGGTGGTTTCCAAACATTCCCAGTTTTTGCTTTGATTTCCCCCTGCCCAGAATGCCTTTCTCCTTTTATATCCATTTATCTAAGTTGGGCTCCTGATGGATATGAAGCCAGGCCTTCAAAGAAGATGAGGACTTAGACAAGCAGAGCTAGGCATAAAGAGCATCTCACTTGGAAAATAGGACCAAGGTGTGAGTATCTTAAACAAGCTTCTTAAGTGATACTCACACACACCAGAGTTCACACAAGCAAAAGCCAAGAAATGAGATTGGGCATGCATGTTCCAGAGAAGAGTCTGGCAGGTGGCCAGAGGCCAGCACAAGGAGGACATGCAATGCCGGGCTATCAACTCTGGTCGCTCGTCTGGAGCAATAAGCCACTTTCATGGATTTCTGAGCAGGGAAAGTGTGATACAAAAGTGGTATTTCAGGAAGATTAATCTGGCGGCCATGTACCGAATGGATTAAAAAAGAGGATTGGAACAAGGGATGCAGTAACAAAAAATAAGAAGCTTTTAGAAATTTCCCTTGGGACCCCAAGATTTAAATCTTTACTGATTCATTTTTCCCTTTTCTATCCTGAATGAGGGACAAGACCTCGCTCAAATCCTGAGCTGGGTTTCAAGTACTTGCTATTTCCAGACACACTCAGAAAATCTCCACTCATGGCTTTGAGAGGTATAAAAATACAGCCAGTCTCATTTTTTTAATTCCTCACTAATCACTGTAGCTCCTAAGAGACTTTTAAGAAGAATTTCTTCTCACTAACAGAAAGTGATTGGCATTTTTTTGTTTGTTTGTTTGTTTATTTCCCCTCCTCTCTGTAGTCATAAGCATTTAAGTCAGATTTTTAAAGTTCTAGTACCTGGACACGTGAAAGATGTTGAATAGGCAAATGTTATTCTTTTTTTTTTTTTTTTTTTTTTTTACAGTTCTGATATCTGGAGAGCCAAAGTAAATGTTAGGTGCACTAACCAGTTCTTTCATGTTGCCAGGTGGGTCACAAAACCTTCTCAGGTCAAGTAGTCCACAAAGCATATGGCAGATGCCTAATGTACACACACATGCCTGCACAAGAGCCTGGCATCTGCCTCTATCAGTGCCCTGGATGGCATGTCTGTCTTGCCCTTTATCCAAATAAGGGGTTTGGCTCTCAGTCCTAAGAGCCATTAGGAAGCCATCTCAGCAAACATTAAAGAACAGGACTGTGTTGTTCATCAGGGCCCTCAAGACTCTGAATGAAATTCTAATTTAAAATCCTACATCTGTTTGGATGCCAATCGATGGAGCAACAGCCAACATTACCCTTTACTACTGACTGAAGTCCAGCCAGCTTTTGCTAGCTAGTGATTGGAAGAGCCACTTATTGTATGAAGAGAATGACCATCAAGGAAAGACTAAGGGTCATTTGAGTGGCAGTGTTCCTGTTTAGTGGAAACTATAAAAGTGACCTGATCTGAGACACTGAAGAAGCCACCGGTATCAGAGAAATAAAATTAGTATCATTGGAAATCTTGAGGAAGCACCCAATACCTCTATCTTAGTCATCTAGTGCTGCTGTAACAGAAATACCACAAGGGGATGGCTTTAACAAAGAGAAATTTATTTCTTCACGGTAAAGTCGGCTGTAAGTCCAAATTCAGGGCGTCAGCTCCAGAGGAAGGCTTTCTCTCTCTGTCGGCCTTCTCATCAATCTTCCCCTGGACTAGGAGCTTCTCTTGACGGGAACCCCGTGTCCAAAGGATGTGCTCTGCTCCCGGCACTGCTTTCTTGGTGGTATGGGGTCCCCCCCCCCCCCCCCGGTTGCTTCCCTTTCTGTTTAACTCTTCTGAGATAAAAGGTGGTGCAGGCCACACCCCAGGCAAACTCCCTTTACATTGGATCAGGGATGTGACCTTAGTAAGGGTGTTACAATCCCACCCTAACTCTCTTTAACATAAAATTACAATCAAAAAACAGAGGGCAATGGCACAATACTGGGAATCATGACCTAGCCAAGTTGACATATACTCTTGGGGGACATAATTCAATCCAAGACAACCTCTCTTTCCCATCCAGTTTTGAACAAATTAAAAAGTAAGAAAAGGAGTAGCAGGTGGGGGATCAAAATACCACCTTTTCTAGCCTAACACATATGTGGCCATCGGGATTGTTGCTGTTGTTAGGTGCCATTGAGTCAGCTCCAACTCATGAAGATTGTGTGTATTACATGAGGAAACATTGCCCAGTACTGCATCATCTCCATGATTGTTGATATGTTTGAGTCCATTGTGGCAGCCACCATGTCAATCCATCTCATGGAAGTTTTCCCCCATTTTTGCAGACCCTCTGCTTTACCAAACATGATGTCCTTTTCTAGCAATTGATCTTTTCTGAGAATGTGTCCAAAGTAAGCAAGATATAATTTCACCATCCTTGTTTCTCTGGAACATTCTGGCTGTACTTGCTCCAAAACTGACTGGCTGTACTTCCTGCAAAACTGACTGGTTCATTCTTCCGGCAGTCCATGGTATATGCAATATTCTTCACCAACACCACAATTCAAATGCATCAATTCTTCCATCTTCCTTTTTCATTGTCCAGCTTTCACATGCCTGTGAGGCAACGGGAAAAGACCATGGCTTGGGTCAGGTGTACCTTAGTCATCAGAGTGACATCTTTGCTTTTTAACAATTTAAAGAGATCTTTTGCAACAGATTTGCCCAATGCCACACATCATTTGATTTCTCAACTGCTGCTTCCATGGACAGTGATACTGGGCTCCAAGTTCTCTTTCTGGGACGCACTCTGGAAATCAATAACTGTGCAAAATGAAGAGAGGGACTTGATAGAACCTTGATTGTCTGCTAAGCTTGGATCCTATCTTCACTAACATGGTTGGAACTCCTTTTGAAACAAATACATTTTGAGTTATAAGTAATAAATTATCTTTCATATGAGTGACATGTGATTGAAATTGTTATTTCTACCTTTGCAAGAAATAAGATGGAAATGTATGTAATGGAAATGTGTATCCACATGGTCTGGAGTGGTGAGAAAAGAAGTCAGACAAGATGACAGCTGTTGAGGAGTGGAACATTGAAAAGGGGCCCTCTAGAGGGTACGAATGGCTAGAGCAGGCTTCTGAAGGATGCAAAAAAGGCTCAAGGTGAGTGGATAGCAGAGGACATAGATGCACTTCATAGCTTGCTTATCACAGCCATTTCAATCATTTAGGCTTCAACTGTGACTTCGCCTAAATAAGCAACCCCGGAAGGTTTGAAACACAACAGCATTTTGACCTATTTATTTTCAGAATAGACTTTTCCAGTCCATCATAGCAACCAACAGATGTACAGCAAGCACGGATTTGTTACTAGACTTCTCTTTACAGCATTACAAATGTGTGTGGCTAATTATATAACCACCTGCAGTTGTGCAAATAGAAATAGCTCCAGCAGGAGCCTGCACCAGTCCTGTGAGATGCTTGGCAGGGGCTGTTACCGGCTTTGGCGAGGCAGGGACTGGAACTGCTTGGCTTGTTTTCCCTTTTGGGTTCCAAACGATGGTTCGGGTGGACAGAGGTTGCTCATACTACTTTAAAATGTTTCTGCAAGAGACTAGGCTGGCTGGCATGACTGGCCTAGTGCAATTCTGGAAACTCGGTCCCTCCTTACAATTCAGTACTTTTTGAATTTGGCCTAAAGAAATAAATTTATTTATTATTTATTTTATTCCATCTTCTTGAGCACTGAAAAATGTAAAAAGATCATTATTAAAAATAGGTGTGCCATTTATCATTAACAATGGTTGTAACAACTTAAAGACGTGTGCCCTTTTGAGAGAGATGGAAATGGAGTCCCAGGCAAGTTGTGTAGTTTGCCAGGAAGAGCCTGGATTAAGTCCAGATCATCTGAGTCCACTTCAAGACCTTTTCACCACAGCCCAGTGCTCTCTACCCCTCAAGAGTTTACTCTAGATGATTGTTATTGTTGTTTTTGTGTGCCGTCGAGTCGATTCCGACTCATAGAGTCCCTATATTTCAGAGTAGAACTATCCTATTTGGTTTCCTAGGCTGTAATCTTTACAGAAGCTGATTGCCAAATCTTTCCTCATTCAGAGCCACTGGCAGGTTTGAACCGCCAACCTTTCAGTTAGTAGCCGAGTACTTCACTGGGCCACCAGAGCTCCTTACTCTAAATGCCTGGGAAATTTCATATTTTATTTATGTCTGAGAATGTCTCCTAGATTATTTTATGAAGTTCTGAGTGCTAGGACCAGTAATACAGAGGGAGAAAAAACATATTATTTGATGTAGAACTTCTGAAAATCTAAGTTCCATCACGGAATGGCTTTTTCCTGCTTCTGAGGAAGGTCTCCATGCTTTAAGAACACAACTACAAAGCAAAACAGAATAACAAACCTCCCTCAGGTCTAGCTGTGAAAGACAACAGAACTGTTAATTTTGTGAGAACCCAAGAGTTGTGTGCTTCTTTTGAGATATTGAAAACCAGCTTGTGGTTTATTGTTTCTCTTTGAAATGGTTATTCGAACACTTGAAAACCATTAGGCATTTTTGAAAACACAATGAGGTCAGGCAACTGTCCGTACCATCCTAGTGATATGAAGATGGAGAACATTTTGTACTGAACACCCTTTGTAAGTCCATCTCTGAAGAAACTTGTTGTTGTTGTTCGGTGCCATCAAGTCAGTTCTGACTCATACCGCCCCTATGCACAACAGAACGAAACACTGCCCGGTCCTGTGCCATCCTCACTATCATTACTATGTCTGAGCCCATTGTTGCAGCCACTGTGTCAATCCATCTCGTCAAGGGTCTTCCTCTTTTTCATTGACCCTCTACCTTACCAAGCATAATGCCCTTCTCCAGGGACTGATCCCTCCTGATAACATGTCCAAAGTATGTGAGACTAAGTCTCGCCATCCTGGCTTCTAAGGAGCATTCTGGCTGTGCTTCTTCCAAGACAGATTTGTTCGTTCTTCTGGCAGTCTACAGTATAATCACTATTCTTCACCAACACCATAATTCAAAGGTGTCAATTCTTCTTCAGTCTTCCTTATTCATTGTCCAGCTTTCACATGCATATGAGGCAATTGAAAATACCATGTCTTGGGTCAAGGCACCTTAGTCCTCAAAGTGACATCTTTGCTTCTGAACACTGTAAAGAGGTCTTTTGCAGCAGATTTGCCCAATGCAAACTTAGGACTTATTCAACCGATTATATTCACTTCTGGTTTATCCATTATTCTTTATCACATTCTCAGGTACAATGAGGCGTTCTTTCTATCGACATTATTCTGTGATTTATAATTCTCATTGACAAGATAAGAAGAGTAAAAATCCAAGAAAGTCATCTGATTTACCTAAGGCTACAAAGCAAGTTAGAAACAAAATTGGGATTTTGAGGCTCAGAATTATCATTTTATTTGAATCAAATTGCTTGTTGTTGCTAGTTGCCATTAAACCGATTCCAACTCATAGAGACACTGTGTAGGCCGAGTAGAACTGTGCTCCATAGGGTTTTCAAGGCTGTGATCTTTCAGAAGAAGATCCCCAGGTCTTCTGAGGCACCTTGCGGTAGGTTGGAACCACCAACCTTTCAGCTAGTAGTTGAGTGCTTAACCAGTTCACCACCGAGGTCGGTAGTTGGTAGATGTATATTAAGCTACTACCACATGTCTAACAGTAGGGTAGGTATTGAGGAATACATTTAAAAAACAAAATAAAATTGGCCTTTCTTCTTGATTCAAGGAGGAATTTAGGGAAAGACAAAACTTTAACACAAACAACTGCAGCACAGTATGAGACAGGATGATTATGAAGTTCTAATCACTTTGAGACGATCCCTCGTGGCACAATGGTTAAGTTCTTAGCTGCTAACTGAAAGGTTGGTTGTTCGAACCCACCCAGTGGCTCCCTAGGAGAAAAGACCTAGCTATCTGCTTGCATAACAATTACAGTCTAGGAAAGTCTATGGGGAAGTTCTACTTTGTTATATAGGATCTCTATGAATTGGAATCAGCTCAATGGCACACAACAACAACAATCGCTTTGAATGTCGGAATGTTTACATGACAATCATAACAACTGATATTCATAGAACACTGACTCCGTGCCTTACTTGCATTATTCACGTATTACTTACAATCTTCTGAGCTCTCACCATTATCCCCATTTAACATATGAGAAAACTGAAACTGAGAGGGAGAGATACCTGCCCAGTGTCACACAGCTAGTAAGTAGTGAATTCAAAATTAGAACTAGGTCTATTCAACTGTAGCAATCCAGCTTTTAGCTATAGCTGCATGTGTATTCCCTATGCCATATAAGTGGCCTAACAGCTTATACTTCTGCCCTCTCCCTCTAAAAATACCTGGCAGTAGACATGGTTTATAAATAACCCAAATGTCTTTCCTACTTTTCTGGCATTTCCTGAGGAGATCTGCTTTTAGAATATTCCAATTTCTCTTGCAAAGTGCATTAGTCACTATGGAAACAGTTAATTCATTGATAAGAGTGGAGATCTTTGATTAGTAAGGATACAACAGTACATGTGACCCATAATTGGTAGCTCTGCATGAAAAGGCATTCCAGAAAGTGTATAGCATTCTTCAGTCGTGACCTTAGCATAACCTTCTGCAAGATATAAATACAGGAAAATCACTCCTGGTAAATAAAGTCCATCTGACAAATCCCCTGAGGATTATCAGATACAGTACTCCCCAAGCCTTGATTCCCAAACCTGCCACTTGCCCAGCAGCAGCAAAGGCCCTGCTGAGCACAAATAAGTCACCATCCTCCCCTCCCCATCATCCCCAAGAGCTTTCAAGTGAGGAGGAGGTGGCCTAACAGTTACTGGGCCTAATTAGCTCCCTCCCCAAACCTGTGGCCTTCTACACAAAAGCTGCAAATTGCTTTCTGACCTTTGAAGCCATCCCAGGAAGCCCTGAGGAAGTGCTTCCTAGCTGTGCCTTTAAGTACTCAGCACCCCTGATCAAAAGCATGGGCAAAGGGTAGGAGAATCTGCCCCTGATGGGCATTGGCTTTGGAGAGGCCCTGACGCCAGGAGCTAATCAGGCTCAGCCACAGGGGAGACAAAGGGCCTGGGAGTAAAAGCCCAGCTGCTGACTGAGGCAGCTGTGTGGATTTGGCCACTCAGACACAAGTCAAAGCCTCAGCTATGGGTCCCCCTCCTTCTCCTCCTAGCTCTCTGGGTCCTCCTCCTTCTACTCCTTGTCCTAGCTCTCTGGGTCCTCCTCCTCCTTGTCCTAGCTCTCTGGATCCTCCTCCTCCTTCTCCTAGCTCTCTGGGTCCTCCTCCTTCTACTCCTTGTCCTAGCTCTCTGGATCCTCCTCCTCCTTGTCCTAGCTCTCTGGATCCTCCTCCTCCTTGTCCTAGCTCTCTGGGTCCTCCTCCTCCTTGTCCTAGCTCTCTGGGTCCTCCTCCTCCTTGTCCTAGCTCTCTGGGTCCTCCTCCTCCTCCTCCTTGTCCTAGCTCTCTGGGTCCTCCTCCTCCTCCTCCTTGTCCTAGCTCTCTGGGTCCTCCTCCTCCTTGTCCTAGCTCTCTGGGTCCTCCTCCTCCTTGTCCTAGCTCTCTGGGTCCTCCTCCTCCTTGTCCTAGCTCTCTGGGTCCTCCTCCTCCTCCTCCTTGTCCTAGCTCTCTGGTTCCTTCTTCTCCTGCTCCTCCTCCTCCTCCTTCTACTCCTCCTCCTAGGTCTCTGGGTCCTCCTGCACCTCCTCAACCTCGTTCTGGGTCCTCCACCTCTTCCTCCTCCGCCTTCTTCACCTCCTCTTCCTCACTCTCTGGATCCTCCTTCTCCTGCTCCTTCTCCTCTTTGCTCTCTGGATCCTCCTGCTCCTGCTCTTCCTCCTTACACTCCTTTCCATCCTCGCCCTCTTCTTCCTCTTCCTCTTCTCTGTCCTCTTTTTCATCCCCCTCTTCCTCCTCCTCTTCCTTCTCCTCTTCCTCTTCCCTCTCCTTTCCCACTTCCTACTCCTCTTTCTCCTCTTCCTCCTCCTCTTTCACGTTCTTCCCCTTCTTTCCCTCATCTTCCCCTTCTTCCTTGTCGTCCTCCAAGCTCAGAGGGCAAAAAAAGTCAGAGACAAAGAAGGCTGCCTCCACTTCCTCACCTGCCACTCCCCACATTCATAGGGCCTGTGTTTGAATTCTGGCTCCACCCCCTACTAGTAGTGTGACTTTGGACTTGTTCCCTGACTCTCTAAGCCTCAGTTCCCTCATCAGACTACCTGGGCTTGCTGCCACTTACTAACTGGATGATTCTGGGAAAGTTGCTTCTCTCTGCTCCTTGGTGTTCTCGTATGCCATAGAAGGATAATAATAGCAACTGTTTCTAGGCAGGAGCTGGAGTTACAGCAGGGCTACCTGGTGAGCCTGGGGCCATCATAAGATAGGTTGTAGGTGGGAGCAGAAACCATGATGAAGACAACCACTGCTGGTGCATCCCCATTTGGCCTAACCAGCAGCCAGTAGGCCAAAGGTCTGGAAGGTATAGTTTGCAGACCCACCTTCTGCAATATACCACACAGCAAGATGGGAAGCCCTCTGAAAGCAAACAGGCACAGGAAGTGTGTTGCCCTATAGGGGTGTCAGAAGGGCTAAGTGAGATCAACCACATGGAGAACCTGTTACAGGGACTGGCACCTTGTGGGTCAACGTTATCTGGCAGTTAATGGTCGTAGTCCTAACAGTTTGGTGTGGAGAGAAAGAGCATCGATATGCAGACAGTTAACCCCTCTGGCCATGTGTAGGTCCCTCTCTGTTGTGGATGATCTCATCAGCTACTTTAATGCTGTCCTCTAGATTCTAGGCTAC
This sequence comes from Dugong dugon, assembly GCA_030035585.1. Classification (NCBI taxonomy): domain Eukaryota; kingdom Metazoa; phylum Chordata; class Mammalia; order Sirenia; family Dugongidae; genus Dugong; species Dugong dugon. Next base: position 87,193,280 of record CM057474.1, on the reverse strand, counting down.
AGGGCCCCATTCCCTAGCTCCAGCTGCACCCCAACAACACACAAATCTAGAACATCCCTCTCTGCCTTTTTTCTACCCGTGTTCCCAGAGCCAGCTGAAAACTATCACAAAAACATGCTATAAGATTTCACCCCAGAATGCTGCCCACAGCTGCTTCTATCACTTGTGTTTCAATAGAACATTATCCTTACTGTGGCCTCTCTCAGCCGATCATCGGCTCTTCTCTTTCTTCAGAGAATCAAGATCCTCTAAAAAAGGTTTCCCATCTTCTCCCTTCTCCATCTCAGCTAAGAGGTGCAGGATAGTGGTTAAAAGCACAGAATCTGGTCCTACACAGACTTCCAATGTGATCATGAACAGGTCACCTAACCTCACTGAGTCTCAGTTTCCTCATCTGTAAGATGGGTGGGTCTGAAAGTTAAAGGAGTGAATCCAAGGAAAGCAATTAGTACAATAACTCTAACACATCAAGTGCCTAATAAATAAATGTTAGTTGTTATTTTCTATTATTGCATCTCTATCCCCTTACTTATCGCGTCTTCTTTTATGTCCGTCCCTCTTAGGAGAAAATGGGAGCCCTGGTGGCATAGTGGTTAAGAGCTCGGCTACTAACCAAAAGGTCAGCAGTTCGATATACCAGCCACTCCTTGGAAACACTATGGGGCAGTTCTACTCTGTCCTATAGGGCCTCTATGAGTCGGAATCAACTCGATGGCAACAGGTTTGGTTTTTGGTTTTAGGAGAAACTGTCTCCCTCCATCTTTACAAAGAAAAACTCACCTCATGTTCTCCAGTAAACTTTCTGGACTATTCTCCATCAGTTATCTCAGCTCTTTTCAACATTAGTATTTACTCTTTTCCTCATACTTTCAAATTATTTCCATTTGCATTTATAAATAATTCAAGCAAGGGAAAAGAAAAAGAAATTCACAGGAATATCCCCTTCCTTACTAATAATTAAAGAAATATACATTAAAATAACAGCTGAACATCTACTTTATATCTACCAAAACAATATAAACAAATGCATTAATTCTTCCTTTCAAATGGTAAAACCCCAGAAATAGGCATGTGTGGTTGGTGGCACTATAAAGTGGTACAATCGTGCAAAAGCAATTTGAAAAGTGGTGACAAGAGTCAAAAATATTTATAATCTTTGACCCAAGAATATCAATTTGGAGAATTTATCCCAAGAAATTAATTCTAAAGGAAAAAAAATTGATTTCTGCAAGGATGTTTATAGCTGCCGTATATATTATCACTTGAAACAGGAAACAGCCAAATTGCCAGTCCTGAAAAACTGACTAACCTGCTCAGATACTGTGTGTCCCTTACCATACCATGCCAGTTGCTATCAGGTCAATTCCCACTCATGATGACCCCATGTGTGTCAGAGTAGAACTGTGCTCCATAGGGTTTTCATTGGCTGATTTTTCAGAAGTGGATCACCAGACCTTTCTTTTAAGGCACTTCTGGGTGGACTCAAACCTCCAACCTTTCGATTAGCAGCTGGGCGTGTTAACTTTTTGCACCACTCAGGGACTCCAATCCTTTCTTAGGCTTTCTTTAATCTACTGGGGTTTCAGTTTCCCTTAATCACATGGTAGTCTCTAGCATTTCCAGTTGGTTGTCATTCATCTTGGTAGACAAACGTATTTGTTAGAATTCTTCTGGTTGCAAGTAACAGAGAACCAACTCCAACTTGCTTCTGCAAAAAGAAACAAGACAGTTAATCAACCAAGTAGAGAAGGGCAAGGTAGGTGACTGGGTCTGAAGAACAACTAGAAGCACAGACTGGAGCCTGCCTGGTTGCCCTTGCTGGTTTCAATCTCTGCTCCTCTCTGTGTGGTACCTCTGACTTCTACCACTGCAGACTGGTTTTTTATATTAATCGGAAATGTAGTCATTGCGTACTCCCATGTTTTGTATCTTATGGATTTGGCCACCTGAAATTGACAGCCCTCAAGATCTCTTTTGCCCCAATTCCAAAACTCCAAGGAAAGGATTCATTAGCCCAGCCTGAGAAAGGAGTTTATCCCTGGGCCAATCAACTAAGCCAGGGGACCAGGTGAAATTATATTTTCATGGACACTTCTATGTAAACTATTTGATCAAAGATATAGGCAATTCCTAGAAAAAGAGGTTGAACAGAAAAGCTCAGGGACTGATCAAAAAAAGACAAAAGCAAACCAAGTGTCTTAGTTATCTAGTGCTACTATAACAGAAATACCACAAGTGGATGGCTTTATCAAACAGAAGTTTCTTCTCTCACAGTTTAGGAGACTAGAAGTTCGAATTCTGGGCACCAACTCTAGGGGAAGGCTTTCTCTCTCTGTCGGTTCTTGGGGAAAGTCCTTGTCATCAACCTTCCCCTGGACTAGGAGCATCTCAGCACAGGGACCCTGGGTCCAAAGGATGCACTTCCCTCCTGGTTCTTCATTCTTGGTGGCATGGGGTCCTCCTGTCTCTCTGCTTGCTTCTCTCTTTTATATCTAAAAAGAGATTGACTCAAGATACAACCTAATCTTGTATCTGCCTCTGATCTTGCCTCATTAGCATCATAGAGGTAGGATTTACAACACATAGTAAAATCACATCAAATGACAAAATGGTGGATGTCTTAGGCTGGATTCTCCAGAGAAGCATATAAGTATATATATAGAGAGAGACATATCAAGGAAATGGCTCACACGGTTGTAGAGGCTGGAATGTCCCAAGTCCATGGGTCAGGATAGAGGCTTCTCCTTATTCACATAGCTGCAGGGGCTGGCAAACCCACGACAGGCAGGTTAGAGAGCAAGGCTCTTGCTCACAGGCTGCAAAGATTGATGAATCCCAAGATCAGCAGGCAAGACAGCAGGTAAGCTTCTAGCTCAAGTCCCAAGAACCGTAGGTCAGCCTGTTTACTCTTTTTGATGTGGACAAAATATTTTCTAAAAGTGTCTCACTCATTTACTGCATTAGGATTACTTGCAGCTATACCATCCAAAGGTCACTTGCGTGGTTTCCCACACCAGTAGCACCACCTCCCTATTTGAAGTCATTGGTCAGGGGGGCATAAATGCGTTTTCTCTGAATTGTTTTACAGCATCCCTCAGCTTGATGGTGAAAAGCGCTTTAAGAAAATAAATCACCACATCCATTCATTTATTCCAAGAGCATTAAGATGCCAGGAATGGGCTAGGTCCCGGGAGTAGGGAGAAAGCTGCAGGAGATCCTGGAGAGTCTTTCAGGAGAGGCAGACATGAACACAAACCTTAGGTCCAGTGTGTTAAGTGCTGAAGGTGATCTAATGCAATGTGGGGAGTTCTGAGGAAGGGACAACTAGCTAAGGGGGAGCAACTGGGAAGGGTAAAAGTCCCTGTGCTGATATTAAAATATACACCTCTTCCTTTTCCATCTTGTCTCGCCAAGGAGACTGTTGGAATCACAAGATCAAAGAATCACTAACCTTGGAAAGAAGAAGTGATCATTCAGCCAAAACTTCTACACAGAGAACAAATTTCCTCTGCCAACCTGTCTCTGCCATGAGACCCCATGATGGGGACCTCACTAGGATCATTGGAGGGCAACTTGGTATAGTGGAGAAACCAAAGGATTTGGGGTCGGACAGACCTGGGTCAGAATCCGACACGCACTAGCTATGCGACCACATATTGGCCACTCAGTCTCTCTGAGCCTCAGATTTCTTGACAGTTAAATGTCATCACATTACCTACCATGCAGGGTTGTCCTAGGGGGTGGCTTTCACTGATTACCTCTTTAGGCAGCCCGTTCTATTGAGGGACAAATGGAATTGACAGGAAACTCAATGTCGGATTAAGATGAAATCTCTCTCCTATACATTTTTGCATGCATTGGTCCCAAGTTTTCTCCTCTGAGCAGGAGAAAGAAAAACGATGTCTCTTCACTCCTTTACCTAACAGTATAATATACTGGACTGTGATAATATAACTATATTCTTCCATAGCTGTCCTCTATCCACTGTGGTCAATTCCCCTGGCTTATTGCATCCCTGCTAAATCTTTGTATTTTTCCAAATTCAACCATCTCATCCCTCAGGGATTCAGACTAGTGGCCATCACAGTGTCTGCTTATTACAATATACAGCTTTAAATTAAATCTTAGCTGCTGCAATTCCCATTCAACAGAATCACATAAAATGGAAACATCAAAAGTTGGAGAAAGTATAAAAATTGAAGATAGAACCATGAGCTGAAGGAATTCAAACCAGCTCATTGGGTCACACAGTAGATGTTTCTCTTGCAAGAAAAATGGTGTCTGGGATCTCCCACCTCTCCAAAATCAAATTCATTGTGCCCTGATAAGATGCCAAAAGGAATCCCATTGGCACACATAAAATATTCAAACCTCAGGCTCTGTGGCTGAATGCCAAGCTTTTAATTCTGCTGCACAGCATCCATAGCAATGCCAATCAAATCAAATGAGGTCTCTTTCATAAGAGAATGACAATTTCTTACCAATCCCTATATAATGCAAACTCCTTTGACCAGTGGTAGACTAATAGTCTAAGTATTTGAAGGCATTCTCAAATTGCACACCAAAATGATATGCCATATTATATACACAGTCAATTTCACTTTCTGGCTATATTCTCTAAGTATGTTTTATGGTGGTGTGGAGGAAGGGTGTCAGGTAGCACAACTTGACGTCATTTATAAAACGTAAGGGGAAATGTAGCAATTTGGAAATGACTGCCAACAAGACTTTTCCATTTTGACATTTATCTGCCATTGTTCTATAACCCAGCAGACAAGGGAGTGAATGAATATCTTGTAATAAGTCTGGGAATCATGGAAGAGACACGTAATTGCCAATTATGTTGTATTTTAATTAGAAATGTTTCTTTGAAAATTATATGTTAGTTTGACATTTCCCCTGGAAAATAGTGGAAGGGGGAAAACATTCTCAAAGATATTGGGGCAGCTATTCAAAATCCAAAGTGCAAAGCAGGCCTGCACACAGGAAGAGCACTTCTTTGTGGTTGAGCATGACCCTGCTGTTTGGACCATTTAGGAGTCAGTCCACTGCAGTGAAACATATCCTACAATCATATTTAAATGTTGTTTGGAAAGGCCTTTATGAACATGAGAAGAGATTTGTAATATGAAATGCAGTCAAAGAAAGGGATGGCACGGGGGACTATGGTGAGATAGTTATACTTGGATGCAGATACAAGTCCAACACCTCATGGAAAAGAACAGGTGTGAGGACCTCTGGAAGTAAAAAAAATTTAGAAAGCAAATGGAAGGAGAAACTCCCAGAAGGAGACAAACAGCCGAGAGGGGCCTTCACTCTGAAGCTAAGGCCCTGAAGCACAGACTTGACAGCAATGGGTTTTGTATGGTTTTTTTTTTGTTTTTTTTTTTTTTTTTTTTTTTTTGGTTTTGGTTTGTTTGTTTGTTTTGCTCTTACACCCAGGCAAGTGGCCCTCATGCTTTGGAGTACTTTCTGTAACTTTCTACAGACATTTCTGGTGCCTGGGATGGGTCTTGGGCCAGCCATACCATCATGAAACGTATACCAAGCCTGGACCAGGAATAGACTCCAGGCTCCATTTCTCCCTTTTAGAATGCTTTCCAACCCTCTAATCCCATCCCCACTATATATGGGGTTCACCAGATGTCCCATGGAACTCTAAGACTCATGCCTATTGGATTGTTTTGGAGTCTTATGACTGGGCCCCAGTTCCAGGAGGGTGATCTGGCAAGGGAATGACTTACACTGGCCAGTGTGGTAATTAGTTTGCAGAGTCATGTGAGATTGAGCCATCAGAATGGTGCTGACATATTGATTTTGGGTGACTCAAATTGTTCATGCATGCATGGGCCCTGTAAAAAACTATCTGCTACCATATACCTTAGAGGCAGCCCTGGTAAGAATAACCATGGCTGTGGCTACTCTTTTTCTGTTTCCCATACAGGAAGATACTTCAACAAATTTAGAAGGAACATAGCCAGGAGATTATAGATGATACAGGATACTACAAAGGCAAATTAATTCAGGCCCTTTAATTACTTCAAACCAACAAACCACTGTAAATTACTGCCTGAAATGGGGAAAGTCTCCCTCCCAGATTCCCAAGCCCGTATTAGCAGTACTCCTGGGCCTCAACTGGTCCCAGAAGAAATTTTGGTGCACAGACAAGAATTTTAAAAGTTATTCTAGTCAAAGAAATAAAATTACTATGATGATTCCATACTTTGCCTACCATAAAATTTGTTTTAAATAATAATTCCAAATAGTCTGAGGTGAAATACGCACTTGCCGACACTCCTGGTTGTAGCGTAAGACGGTACAACCCTTTGGGACACCAGTTTAGTAATACGTGTAAAGAGAATCTAAAACGTTTGTGCCCAGTTATATTGTTTCTGGGAATCTAGCTTAAGGAAATTATCATAAATATAGAAAAAACTGTCAATTTTTCTCTACAAAGCAGCTGGCCTCTATCTCCTTTATTTTTCTCTCTTGTAAGAACTTCTGGAGAACCTAGTAAAACATAAATTATACAGAAGGCTATTCCCAGTGACAGATATAAAGGATTTAGTCATTTTTTATGAGAGCTAACATTTATTGATTCTTTACTAAATGCCAAGCAGTGTGTGAAGTGTTTTATATACACTAATTCATTTAATATTCACCACAACAACAAGTACATCAGTTAGGATTCCCTTAACCCCAAGAAACAGAAAACTCCAGCTTAACTGTCTTAACCCATGAGGAAAGCTATAATAACAACAAGAAATCCAGAGACAAGTGACCACGTTGGATAAATTTGGTGGTACCATTAAGAAGGGACCCAGGCGCTTCCATCATCCTCTCTGCCATCCAAAGGCAGCCTGATCCTTCATGGTTACAATATGGCTGACATAGCTCCAAGCCTCACATCTAGACTCAATTATCCAACAGAAATAGCTTCATGTCTCCTTGACCAGAAATGCATTCCATGCTGATTTCCAAACCAATTCCTAGCAATTGGCTTAGAGAAACACATGGCAGTGTAGTAGATGAATTACCCGAACAAATTTGGGATTTGGTTAGAAAGGATCGAAGGGCAAATGGATGTTGAGTATCAACCAATTATCTCAGCTACAAGTTAGATATTTAGTATATCCATTTCACAAAAAGGAAGCTGAGGTCTAGGGAAGTTAAGTGATTTTCCTGAGGTCACAAAGCTAGCAAGTATGGATTTGAACCCATTTCTATCTCTATCTACAGCTCATGCGTTACCACTATGATGCACTAGCTTTTCACATATGTGCACACGCTCAGAAAGGTTTTCAATGGAGATCATTTGCTTTCTTACTGTGCTTGTTGGTAAGAACATTCTTTCATGCCAGCAAACGATAAAATCAAGCCATCAATAGTCGTATTGAAATTGCATGAGGAAGAAAACTGGGCTGTTTCCTCTTTGCTTGTGGTTGGAAGATATGTTAAAAAAAAAACTGGGAACGAACACCTATTTCATTTATTTACTTGCTCATTCACTCAACTACGTGCAGTGGGAGGAATGGAGGCTTGGCCTGCACAAGATGTGGATTCTAGTTCCAACTCTAATTCAATATTGGGTATACGTGATAGTGATTGTCAATAGTACCAGTAGAAACAGAAATAGTAGCAGTTTGAGAAGGGCAAATAGTGGTAACAGGGTAAGCTTTCCAGTCCTTTCCTCTCCTCCTGACAGCTAAAGAGAACTTATTGCCCATTTGAATTCTCCACATACCCTGCTCTGCCTGTTTCTGGGCTTTTATTTTTAATACAGATTAGGAAGGATGGGGAAAAAGGAATCAGAGAAACCAGAGGAAGAGGAAGAAGAAGAAAGGCAAAGGGTTTTTTGCTTTGTTTTGTTTTTTAATGAGGGCATTAGAAGCTCCTTCTAAGCTCTAATATTCTGTGATTCTACTCATATCTACTAAGTACCCAGTCCTGAGTCAGGTGCTACAGGGAGGGACACAACAAAATATAACACATGATTCTAGCCCTCCTGGATCTGATAAAGAGGATGTGTCTCAGGGCCTTTGCACTTGCAATTTCCCCTACCCGAATACTCTTGCCCTAGATGTTCACGTGAATCCCTCCTTCAGCGTCTTCAACTTTTTGCTCTCATGTCACCTTCTCTGTGAAGTCTTCCCTGACCACCTTATTTGAAATAGGAACCCCCTTTCATCTGGTACTATCTTTTTTCCCCACTTCATTTTTTCCACTATATGCTTCATCATCTAATATAGTATATAATTTATTTATTTGTTTATCATTTGTCATCTTACATCAGAATTTACACACCAGTAAGACAGAATTCTTTCTGTTTTATTTATTGCTGTAGCCCCAGCAACTAGAACGGTGCCTGGCATGTGGTAGAGGACCAATGGATATTTATTGAACAAATGAATGAATGAATAGGAGCCATAACATGACTTGGTCGAGGAAGAGAATTGAGTATACACAAGGAGTAGGGGGAAAAGCACTAGAGGAATTCAGAGGAGAAAGAGGGGCACATGGGCTGGAGCACTTAGGGAGAGGCTTAATGGGGCAAGGGGTTCATGGTGACAAGGCTGTGGCTAGGTGGGAGAGAATAGGGGAGACCTTTCCAAGGTTTAGGGAGGATGGCAGAGTGGGGAGAAGGGTCACAGAAAGGGGACCAAAATAAAAAATTTCAAAGGCCCGTAGATATCCACATTACAGTGAAACCTGCGGGAGCCAGGACTCCAAAGGACCGCCTTCTTTCCCAGGTCTCGCCAGTTTTCCGCCTTTGACAGGGTGCAGTCTCACCACTTTTCTGTCTCTTGTTTTAGTGGAAAACATTCGAATTTTTCTTATCTGACGGGTGTCTGCCTTAGACAGGTTCCAGCTTTCTCAGGCTTTACTGTATTAGGGGGTTCTGAAGAGATATCAAGAGATAACGAGAGAAAACGGATAGACCAGGTGTCAGGAAAGGGGTCCAGTTCTATCTCTGGCACTAACTTCTGGAGAGAGCTTAAAGATATCATTTCTTTTCTCCAAGCTTCTGTTCTTTTCATCGTGAGGACATTAAGTTCTGCATACCTCATGGATACTACCCTAATAATGTAACAGACGACGAGTCTCTGAACAGCAGTAAAATGTTTATGAATATGTGGGGAAAAAGTATTAAGCATATAGTAGCTACCTAATATTTGTTCAATAGATGAATAAATGAGAAAATCATCATGTGGCTTTACCTCTCCCCTGTACACACACACACACACACACACACACACACACACACACACACACACATAAATCCTATATTTGCCCATCTAGTTTCTCCTTTATAGAAGCAGAATCCCTACTTAAAAGAAAAGAGACTAGGAGATCTACGTAAAAAAAGACTAGGGGGTGTGGGGAGAGACATAAAAACTGGTTAAGAATTGAGTTTCAAAGAGGTAATGCTTGGGGTAGTACATGTTGGAGATACTCTAGAGCAGCCAGAGATGAAAGGAAATGGGATATTGAAGTGTTTCAATGGATGAGATGGACCCCTTCTCTGACGTTCACTGAGACAGTCAAGCAAACAATAAAAATGAATTACTTTTTATTATTTTTGCTTTTCCTATTTTCAGGTGGTACGTCCATTAATATGAGCCTTCCCTGAGACTGGACTGTATGAGTCCCTAGAATAGCGAGAGTTACCATAAAAGAAAACATACTGTTTTCTCCATTACAGACACCTGTAATGCATGATTTCAGGTCTTAGAACACATCTTTCATTCACTTAACTAACAGTATTTGACCACCTACTAAGTGCCAGGGATCTATTCAGTCACAATCTCTACGGGAAGAACTACTAGAACATTCTAGTATACTCACAGGGAAAAAAAACAAACCCTGTTGCCGTTGAGTCGATTCCAACTCATAGTGACCCTATAGGACACAGTAGAACTGCCCCATAGGGTTTCCAAAGAGTGGCTAGTGGATTTGAACTGCTGACCTTTTGGTTGGCAGCCAAGCTCTTAACCACCGTACCACCAGGGCTCCAGTATACTCACAGAGGCACCCAAACAGCTGTTCCAGTAATCCATATTATCAAATTGACATTGTTGTTTTCAAATCAAGACACTGAGGATCTAGAGAAATTGTAAGTGCTATTTAGCAACTGATGTGGCAAAACATCAAAATTTATTCTCTATAACTTAAACTGGGCCCCTTCCCCTTTTATTACAAAGACTTTCTTGAGCTGAACATATAGTGTCAGATTATCATAATACCTATACTTCACTATCATGATGCCCAGAACCGATTACCACCCAGTCACTCAGTGACCCAGGTACTGTACATCCTGAACATCAGCAGCAACCTCACACAGAACCCTTGTCCCTTTGCAGCCAATGAAGATTAACACCAAGAAACAAAAATTTCACTGAAACAAATGCCCTAAAAATATTGCATCAGGCTTCCCCAACGTGCCAGCCTGGTTCACCCTGTGCAAAGAGACCCACTGTGATGGCCTATTTGGCATGGTAACTATTAGAGAAGTTCTTCTCCAATCTCCCAAATGTTATAAGGCAGGATGGAGAGAGCAGCTTTACTTTGAAGGGGACAGAATAAAGGAGATACGATGCCTAAGTAGGGGGTGATAAACAGCTCTAGACTTAGTTCATGCTTTGATCTCTCTACATTTTTCAAGATACTGATATGTTCAGGTGGCAGTCCCTTCAAGACCTTTGCTACCTTGTTCAAGATGGACAAGTCACTTGACCTATATGAGTCTCAGGGTCCCTATCTGTAGAATGGGGATATTATTATCTACCACAAAGGCTTGTTTGGAAGTTTAAAAAGATTACATATATAAAGAGCACAGAATAGTGTGTGGTAGATCATATAAATGAAGATACCTCTGCCTTTCTCCTTTGCAGCATTGTTAAACATCATAGCGTCTGGCATAGCAGGCATTTGCTTTCTTTAGGGAGACCTGGAGAGAAATTCAAGACTGAATGGTGTATGACACTGAGCCCATAATTTCAACAATGAGTGATTCAAATTCAAGTGGATCTCTTGAAGTGGAAAGGCTAGAAGTTAGGAGACCTGGACTTTGGTTCTCGCATAGCCACTTACTGTTCCTTTTTATCCAGATATGTCTCTACAGTCATTATGTGACTTAGTTTCCTCATCTGCCCTCTAGCGACTCATAGAGACCTTGCATATAACAGGATGAAACATTACCCAATCCTGCACCATCCTCACAAAAGTTGCCATGTTTGAGACCATTGCTATAGCCACTGTGTCAATCCATCTCATTGAGAGACTCCCTCCTCCTCGCTGACCCTCTGCTTTACCAAGCACGATATCCTTCTCCAGGGACTAGTCACTCCTGATTCATACGGTACTATTGTCGAGATCAAAATCAAATAACAGAGTGGGTGTGAAAGCACTTAGAAAATTCAAAAATGCTATTAAATGTAAGGTAATTACTATTATTGTCAGTAAAATGAAGCCCTGGGACTAGATAATCTCCAAGGCCACTTTGAGCTCTGCCACTTTGCGATCTCAGTGTCTTTTGCTTACTCCAGGATCTTGAGCCAGTCACATTGTCTCTTTCTTCCTGTGTCCTCCCTTTCACCTTCTGGCACACACAATAATAATGATATTTCAAATGTGTATAGCCCATTTTCTTCCAGAATAGTGAAGGCACTTTGTTCTAGAGCCATCTTATTTTCAGCTCCATTGGCACTACACAATAGGACCAAATCAGAATCCCAACTACTATTTAATTAGGTCAGCCTGGCCTGGTAGTCCATAACTGATCTAGTACAAATCAGAAATTCCAAGTCAAACTAGAATGATTGGTTTTCACTGTTTGTAACCCAATGAAACTTTGAAATTGAGTGACTGTGGTAGACTGAAGATGGCTGCAAATTCTTTGCCACTCCTCTCATGAGGTCTGACCTCCTCCTCCCTGAAATTGGGCTAGCCTAGGCAACTTCCTTAATGAATAGAAAGTGGCAAAAGTAAAGTGCTGAGGCTTCCAAGGTTAGGTCATAAGAAGCTTTGTAGCTTCTGTAAGCACCTCTTGGAACACTTGTTGAGAGGCATTGGTTCTCAACAGGGGGTGATTTTACCCTCCAGGGGATATTTGGCAATGTCTGGAGACGTTTTTGGTTGTCAAAACTGAGGTGAAGGTGGGGGGTTGCTACTGGTATCTAATGGTAGAGACCAAGGATGCTGCTAAACATCCCACATTGCACACGACAGCCCCCGCAACAAAGAATTGTCAAGCCCCAAATGTCAATAGTGATGAGGTTGAGAAACTCTGCTCTGGAAGAAGCTAGCTGCTGTGTAAGAATTCCATCTGCCCTGAAGTCGCCATGTTGTGAGGAAACCCAGGCTAACTATGTGTGCAAGCTATGTGGAGAGAAAATACCTGAATAGCTCCACTGTTCCAGCCATCCCAACCCAGATGCCAGACTTGTGCGTGAAGGTGACTTCTTGGACATTCCAGTCCCGGTAGATATGATGTGAAGAAGAACCAAAGAACCCAGATGACAACCCTAGATGTGTATCTCCAATTGAACCCACCCAAGCATCTCCAGCAGTTAGATTCAGTCCAGTTGAGGCCCCTTTCATGATGGAGCCATCTCTACTGTCTGCTGCCTGAATTTGTGGCCAACAAAAGTGTGAGCATGATGAAAATCATTGTTCTTTTATGTCATTTAGTTTTGTAAGTGATTTGTTACAAAGCAGTATATAACTGGAACAGAAAAATAAAACAGTTGCCGTCAAGTTAATTCCAACACATGGTGACCCCATCTGTTGCAGAGTAGAGCTGTGCTCCATACCGTTTTCATGGCTGTGTGTTACCTTTCAGAAGCAGATGGCCGGGCCTTTCTTTCTAGCAGCCTCTGAGTGGGTTCTAACCATCAACATTTTGGTTACTAGTCAAGCGATTAACCGTTAAGGCCACTCAGGGACTCTATATAATGGAATACTCATTGCCTTTGAGTCAATTCCGACTCATAGTGACCCTACAGGACAGAGTAGAACTGCCCCATAGGCTTTCCAAGGAGCAGCTGGTGGATTCAAACTGCTGACCTTTTGATTAGCTGCCGATCTCTTAACTACTGCACCACCAGGACGCCATATAATGGAATAGTAACCTATTAATCTTATAAAACAGATTAATCCTTAGAAACCTAGAACTTGGTTTCAGAAATACTGGAACTAAGTACAGAGTGCGGGCTCATTCAAGCTTAACCTCAGTAAATCCATCTGTAAAATGGGGATGTTCATCTCCATCTCACAAGATATTGAGAAAATTAAGTCAGATCGGGTCTGTACATGCACTTAGGATAGTACCTCACCTAGTACAGCTACTCTATAAATAAGTTTTGGTTGGGTTTGATTTGGTTTGTCTTAGGAATAGACAGCAAAGATGACCTTTCTCTCAGATTGGTCCCTCTTTAGTATCGAGTAATTTAAGTGGAAATTAAATAGTTTTGTCTCAGAAACCATTTTGCCCCACCCACCCACTTCATGCAAATAACTCTTGCAAATAATTGTCAATCAGAACTACATTAGAGCCTCACTTCTAAACGTTACTAACTACATAACCTTGAGTGAATTATTTAATTTATCTAAGCCTTTATTTCCACCTGTGTAAAACGAAAAGGTTTGCACTTGGCTGCTAACCGAAAGGTTGACAGCTCGAATCCACCCAGTGGCACCACGAAAGAAAGGCCTAGTGATCTACTTCCATAAGATTAAAAAAAGTAACCAGTTGCCAGGGAGTCGATTATGACTCATAGGAACCCCACGTATGCAGAGTAGAACTGCACTCTAAAGGATTTTCGTGGCCGTGACATTTTGGAAGCAGATCACTAGGCCTAGCCTTTCTTCAAAGACACCTCTGGTTAGACTCAAACTTCCAACCTTTTGCTTAGTAGTTGAGCATTTAACCATTTGCACCACTCAAGGACTCATCCACAAGATCACAGCCATTGAAAACCCTGTGGAGCACAGTTCTAATCTGACATACATGGGGTTGCCATGAGTCAGGAGCCACCCAATGGCAACAGATTGGGCTTTTTGCTTTTTGTCCCATAAAATGGTGGTCTAGATTAAATGAGATAAATGCATACAATAAAGCCCTTAACACAGTGCCCAGCACAAAGAAGACACTCAATATCATTTTTATTATTATCTGTAGGCCATTGCCTGTCCACCAACTTATCAGACATCTCTGATCTCCAATGGGAATAACTTAGACTCTAACTGGGCCCTTCACAACAGTAACAAAATCAACTTTCACTGACTTGGAATGGTGCCAAAGGAACTGTAACTAGGAACGAAAAGACAGATCCATTTCTCCTTCTCAACTATTGTCAAGCATCAAAGCATTCCTTGCAGCCCAGGGACATTTTCAGAAAGTCAAAGATGTTGAAGGCAGGGCATGAGTAATCCTCTGCTGTGCAAACACCCAGAAAGGGTACCAGTGAAAGTCTGGTCTGTCTCCCTGTGTAACCCACATCTACGCTTTCATTTTTCGCCTTCCCCACCCAGTGTCCAACAAACTCAAAGGTTGTTCTGCAAGATATAAAGAAGTACCAGTGGGCGTCCAGATTTTTCCCGGCCTGAGTAAATGCATTTCATAAAAGCTATCGCAGCACCTGCTGGCGAGAAACTAGGCTGCTCGTCAAATGCCAGTCCTGTTCCCTCTCTCTGGGCCTTTAGAGTTAATTACAACCCGTGGCCCTGCCCCTCCGGCCCGAAGACTGTGCTTAGGTGTTCCCGAGGGACTCTGCTTTGTGAAACCTGGAAGCAAAAAGCTGCTAGCTTAAGCAAATCATCCGAATGAAAATCTCCCACTGTCGGACTCCCCAGTTCAAGTGGGCTGCTTGGTGCTCGGGAAAGCAAATGAGGAATATGTGCAGACGAATATGAATGAATTCCTTTGAGAATTGTGAAATGGAAAGGAAAATTCTAAAAGCTTTTATTTGAAAAGAGGAGGTCCCTCCTGGGCTCCAGAATCTATGGTTGAAAATGAGCCTGAGAATCTTCTAAGGAAGGCTGCTAGGTTCAGTCATTATGTTACAATTTCACCTCTCCCCAGACACGCACACACACGTGCACGCACACACACGCGCGCCCGCGCCACTGAGTAAGACACTTGGCTTTTTTCTTTTTTTTTTTTCTGGTATGACATCCGTTTAGAGTCTTAGAAATTCTATATTTTCCCTGGTTTTACACAAACTTCAGGAGTCACAAAAAGGCAGTGCTGTGAATGAAACAAACAAAATAATTCCAGATATTTTTGGCCATAAAGTATTTTCCTATGTCTGGTGAGTGGTGTCATGGAAACGTTATACCTGAAATTGCAAACCACCCCCACCCCATCACTCCTACTCCCCCTTCCTGACAGATTTTTTGCTCTAGCACATCCTCTGACATATCCTGTTTTACTTGTATATTTGATTATTTTCTGTTTTGCCTGAACAAAATGTAAGCTCCGTGAGGGAGCTTTTTTTTTCCCGTTGGGTGTATTGCTCTCTCCACAGTGCCTAGAACAGTGCCTGTACATGGGAGGCACTGGTACCAGTCAGGGTGCAGCCAGGAGATAGAACTCACACCAATTCTTTAAAGATAATTACAATTTGCTAAGCAGACATAAAGTTATTAACTAGATAACTGAAAGGGTAAAAATAGGGAGGAGGTAGGAATTGTTAAAACTTGGAAAGTTGGAGAAGGGGCCCCTAGAGTTGACGCTCAGACTGCTGAGGAAAGGCCACTGCACCACCAGAGCTCCTTTGAGAAAGAGTCTGGAGTCAGGTATATGAAATTAGAAATAATCTCCCATTGTTAACAGTTGTTTTTGCAATCGTGGTGTGTCCCAGCTGAGCCTACGTGGGGGCTGGGTGTCTGCCTGAATATACTATCACACGGGGTTGGGTTGGAAGGGGTAGTGGAGGAGGAAAAAGATGGGGTTGGGGCATGGGCACCCACAGGAGAGAAGACAAGAGAGAGAGGAAAGAAGGTAGAGAGGGAATGAAGGACAGCATGGTGTCCTCGAGCCATCCCCAGAGCCAGGTCCAACCCTGTGTCCTACTTTGACATCCTAGGGGCCGCAGGTGGCCCCACCTCAGGATGGTTAAGCCGAGCAAAGCAGCAGGTGACATTGTGCCCACAGTGGTCCGGCGCTGCCACCAAGGATGCCAGCAGCACTGGCCGCAGTGGGGCACCCTCAGGGAGCCTAGTGAGAAGAAGACCCCATAAAGGACACCCCAGCAGGAGAAGAAGACCATGGCAGACACCACAGGGTGACTGGCTTGTAAGCACATGTAAGACATTTGGGGGACTCCCAGGGATTTCTGGGAGGGAGAAGATTTGAACTTCACGGGGGCCACACAGGTCTGCGTAAGCAGTTGGTGTGCGTATTTGTGTGTGTGTGTGTGTTAATGTGACACTATCTGTATCCATGAAGTCTCTGGGTGGCACAAACGGTTAATGCACTCAGCTACTAACCGAAAGTTTGGGGGTTCAAGTTCATGCAGAGGTGCCTTGGAAGAAAGACCTGACAATCTACTTCCAAAAAATCAGTCACTGAAAACTCGATGGAACACAGTTTTACTCTGACACAGATGGGGTCGCCATGAGTCGGAGTCAACTCAGTAGCAGCTGGGTACTGGGTATCCGCACCCTCGAGCTGGTGAGCCCTAGGGACATTAAGTTACTATTATTTCCACCAAATCTTTTAACAAGGAAAGAAATGATGAATGGGGAAAAAAAGGAAAGAAGAGGAGAGAGAAGGGAGGAAGTAGGGAAGAGGGAGGGGAGGGAGGGAGAGGGAAGGAAGGAGAAAACCAGCTGGCCCCGCTGTGGCACTGGCCCCTCCCATGCAAATAACTGCCTGAGAAATTCTCCTTTTCTTTCTTGCTCTCAGCCACAGCAAAGGAAGCTATAATGAGGTTATTCATTCCTCCCAAGAAGCACTGTGGTAATAAGTCCCTTAGCTGACTGCTCTTAGGCTAAGCTTCCCTGCAAATATATGAAATGCCCAAACCCAGCAATCAGTACAGCTAATTGAAATGCCAACTCGAAGTTCACTAGATGAGTGCCGCTGGGGTCATAGTCATTACCAGCGATTAAATGTTATGCGAAGAGATCCATGAAGAGACACAGTTTTAGCAATAGACTTTAACCCTGCACCCACCGCAGGAAAAGAAAAAGGAAGTCAAGCACTGGACGAGAAAGCTGGAATAGTGTCCAAGGCGGAGTTTGACTCTGAGACTTAGTAGGGGAAGACAAACATACTATAGCAAGAGGAATTTAGGCTAGCTATAAGGAGTCCTTGTGTAGCACAAAAGGTTAAGCACTTGGCTACTAACTGTAAAGGTTGGTGGTTCAAATCCACCCAGAGGTCCCCTTGGAAGAAAGTCTGGCCAACTACTTCCAAAAGGTCACAACCATTGAAAAGCCTATGAAGTGCAGTTCTGCTCTGAAACACATCGGGTTGCCATGAGTCAGAATTGACTTGATGGCAGCTGGGTTTTTGGAAACCCTGGTTGCATAGTGGTTAAATGCTAGGGCTGCTGACCAAAAGGTCGGCAGTTCCAATCCACCAGGCGTTCCTTGGAAGAACCTTATAGGGCAGTTCTGCTCCGTCCTATAGGATCGCTATGAGTCAGAATTAACTGAATGACAACAGGTTTTGTTTTTGGTTTTGTTTTTGTTGTTTTTATAAGGAAGCTGATAGCAAGAATATGGCTGGATTCAACTTCGCTTGCCAAAGGGCCTCTTGATCAGTATGATATAGTAGACCCAGGTATCAGGCTCCAATGATGACTTCACCTCTTTTTTCTCACCTGTAAAATAAAGATAATAAGATTTATGTCTTAGAATTGCCATGAGGATTAAACAAATAGTGGAAAAGCTGAAATGAATGCCTGGCATACAGCAGTTACTCAATTAATAGATATCCCTGCCAACAGTTGACCAACAGCAAGTCAACAAATTTTTATCATGAATTTATTATATCCAGAAACTCTTCAAGGGGTGCAAAGATGAATAAGACCCAGGGCATTTGTTGCGTACATACCAGGTCCTAGGACCTGTGCTAAATATTTTGTGTCGATTAGAACCTTCAGTCCTCATTAGCTGACCAGTTGACACCAACTCATGGTGACCCCATGTACATGTCAGAGTAGAAGCGTGCTCCATAGGTTTCCCAGAGGTTGATGTTTCAGAAGTAGATCACCAGACCTTTCTTCTGAGGGGCCTCTGGGGTCCTTGGACCTCCAACCTTTAAGTTAGTATGAAGTGTGTTAACCGTTTGCAGCACCCAGGGACTCCTCAGTCCTCACAGAGATCTATCATAAACTGAGGCTCAGAGATCACACAGCAAGTGAGCCAAGAAGCTATGTTTCAAAGCCCGGTATGTCTGTCTCCAAAGGTCATGCCATTTCCCTACACCATGTGGCCTTCTAAGACAGAAACATGAAAAATGTCCAAAAACAATGGGAGAGAGCACAAGACCCCACAGCAAATGGGTGTTCCAAGGCAGTGCACAGTCACTGGGCAGTGACAGCCCCACACTTTCAGGAGACAGTGGTGTCACTGTGGGCTGCTGTACAAATTACCAGAAACTGGACGTCCTGAAACAGAAATTTATTTTCTTACAGTTCTGGAGGCCAGTAGTCCAAAATCAAGGTGTCAGCAGGGTAGCACTCCATTTAGATGCTCTGGGAAGAATCCTTCCTTGCCTCTTTCAGCTTCTGGTAGCTGTCAACAATCTTTGGCTTCCTTGGCTGCATGACTCCAGTCTCTTCCTCCATGGTCACATTGCCTCCTCCTCTTCATCTATCTCTATTTCTTCTGTTCTCTCTCTTACAAGAACACTTGTCATTGGAATTAGGGCTCACACTAAATCCGGGATGACCTTGTCTCTGCATCCTTAACTACATCTGCAAACACCATTTTTCCAAATATAGTCATATTCACAGGGGCTGCAAATAAGGACATGAACATATCTTTTGGGAGCCACCAATCAACCGACTATGTTATCATTGAGGTTGTGAGTCAACTTTTCTGGGCCATGATTCTCAGTGGTTTGGCAGCCATATAATGATGTAATCACTTCCTTGATATTTGATATAATGTGATCACCTCTATGATGCAATCTGCTGTGAGTAGCCAATCAGTTGAAAGGGAGTTTCCTTGGAGGTGTGGCCTGCATCCAGTACAGGTGAACTTTCTGGCAAGGCTCGTGGGCTTTTGCTCACTCTGGATCCTGCAGCTGGCTCCTGTTCATCTGACCTCTGGTTCTTGAGACTTGAGCTACCAGCTTACCTGCTATCTTGCCTGCCAATCTTGGGATCTGTCAGTCTTCACAGCCTGTGAGCCAGAGCCCTGCGGTCTGACCTGCTGATCTTGGGTTCACCAGCCCCTGCAGCTACGTGAATCAGAAGAGGCCTCCAGCCTGACCCACGGACTTGGGATGTTCCAGCCTCTACA
Source organism: Dugong dugon (assembly GCA_030035585.1). Classification (NCBI taxonomy): domain Eukaryota; kingdom Metazoa; phylum Chordata; class Mammalia; order Sirenia; family Dugongidae; genus Dugong; species Dugong dugon. The sequence continues at coordinate 87,173,801 of CM057474.1, read as the reverse complement.
ACTGCATGAGCCGTTTCCTTAATGTAAATCTCTCTCTCTCTCTCTCTCTCTCTATATATATATATATATATATATATATATATATATATATATACATATATATACATATACATATTTATACATATACATATTTATACGCTTTACTGGTTTTACTTCTCTGGAGAACCCAGCTTAAGACACACTACAATGCCCTAAACTTCCGCCATGTCTAAGGCTTCCTTTCACCAATTTTCTCTCTCCCTCTTGCCATGTCAATCTCTCTCTCTCATTAGCCTGCCCACACCCATGAGTAAGATTCTCTTCTGGAAATAATCCTACTCCTGCTGATTCTCTTCATCCTGTAAACACTAAACTTCTTGAAAGTGTTGACTGCACCTGCTGTCCCAACTTCCTCACCACCCACTTGTGTCCTAATCCCTTGGACTCTGGCTTCCACCTGCTAGATTTGACTGCCAGTCTTCTCAAAGGTCACCAAGAACTTTCCAGTAATCCATTCTCATGGCTTGTTCCCACAAGACTTGAACATTCGGATTCTTCCTCACCATTTCAACATCATGTCCCCACACATACCCCTCCCTCACTGAGCCCCAGCCACACCAGCCTTCTTGCTCTAACTTGAAGTCTCACTCCCTATTTCAGGGACTTTGCTGTTCTCTCTGTTCACAATACTCTCCCACTCCAAGTTCATCACTTGCACAGCTGACTCCTCAACCTTCAGGTCTCAGGTCAAATATCACCATTTCAAAGGCCTACTCTGGCCACCCAATCTACAGTAGCTTCCCACTTTTACTTTCTCTGGAGCAAGTATCACTGTATAAAATTATTACCTGTATTTATTTGCTTACCTATTTATCCACTGTCATCTCCACTACCCCCACCACCACCACCATCTCCATAGCCATAGGGACTTTGTCTTGGTCACCATGTATGTCCAGTGCTTAAGCCGAGTATAGCATGTATTAGGCACTGTGTTAGTCTGTGTCCTCCAGGAAGCCAATGCCAAAATGGACTTAGAAGTGTAGGACATTTATCGGGGATTGTTGTTAGGTGTCGTGGAGTCGTTTCTGACTCGGCAATTCTATGTACAAAAGAATGAAACATGCCTGGTCCTGTGTCATCCTCACAGTCGTTGATATATTTGAGTCCACTGTTTGGAGCCACTGTAGCAATCCACCTTGTTAAGCGTCTTCCTCTTTTTTACTGACCTTGTTCTTTACCAAGCATGATGTCCTTCTCCAGGGACTGGTCCCTCCTGATAACATGTCCAAAGTAAATGAGACAAAGTCTCGCCACCCTTGCTTCTAAGGAGCATTCTGGCTGTACTTCTTCCAAGACAGGTTTGCTCATTCTTCTGGCAGTCCATGGTATATTCAGTATTCTTCTTCAACATCATAATTAAAAGGCATCAATTCATCTTTGGTCTTCCTTATTCAATGTCCAGTTTTCACATGCATATGAGGCAATTGAAAATAACATGGCTTGGGTCAGGTGCACCTTAGTCCTCAAAGTGACATTTTTGCTTTATAAAACTTTAAAGAAGTCTTTTGCAGCAGATTTGTCCAGTGCAAAAGTCCTTTGATTTCTTGACTGCTGCTTCCATGAGTGTTGACTGTGGATCCAAGTAAAATGAAATCCTTGACAGCTTCAATCTTTTCACCGTTTATCATGATATTGCTTATTGGTCCAGTTGTGAGGATCTTTATTTTCTTTACGTTGAGGTGTAATCCATACTGAAGGCTATAGTCTTTGATCTTCATCAGTAAGTGCTTCAAGTCCTCTTCACTTTCAGCAAGGAAGGTTGTGTCATCTGCATAACGCAGGTTGTTAATGAGTCTTCCTCCAATCCTGATGCTGCCTTCCTCTTCATATAGTCCAGCTTCTCAGATTATTTTCTCAGCATACAGATTGCATAAGTATGGTGAAAGGATGTGACCTTGATGCACACATTTCCTTACTTTAAACCATGCAGTATCCCCTTGTTCTGTTCGAACAACCACTTCTTGATCTACATACAGGTTCCCCATGAACACAATTAAGTGTTCTGGAATTTCTGTTCTTCACAATGTTATCTATAATTTGTTACGATGCCTGCAGTCAAATGCCTTTGCATAGTCAGTAAAACACAGATAAACATCTTTCTGGTATTCTCTGCTTTCAGCCAGGATCCATCTGACATCAGCAGTGATATCCATGGTTCCATGTCCTCTTCTGAACCTGGCTTGAATTTCTGGAAGTTCCCTGTAGATGTACTGCTGCAACCATTTTTGAATTATCTTCAGAAAAATTTTACTTGTGTGTGATATTAATGATATTGTTTGATACTTTCTGTATTCTGTTGGATCATCTTTCTTTGGAATGGGCACAAAAATGGATCTCTTCCAGTCGGTTGGCCAAGTAGCTGCCTTCCAAATTTCTTGGCATAGACAAGTGAACGCTTCCAGTGTTGCATCTATTTGTTGGAACATCTCAATTGGTATGCCGTCAATTCCTGGAGCCTTGTTTTTCATCATTCCCTTCGGTGCAGCTTGGATTTCTTCCTCCAATACCATCAATTCTTGATCATATGCTGACTCCCGAAATGGTTGAATATTGACCAATTCTTTCTGATACAGTGACTCTGTGTATTCTGTGTATTCCTTCCACCTTCTTTTGATGCTTCCTGAATCATTCAACACTTTGCCCACAGAATCCTTCAATTTTGCAACTCGAGGCTGGATTTTTTCCTTCAGTTCTTTCGGCTAAAGAAGTACCAAGTGTGTTCTTCTCTTTTGTTTTTTTAAATCCAGGTCTTTACACATTTCTCTATGATACTTTACTTTGTCTTCTTGAGCTACCCTTTGAAATCTTCTGTTCAGCTCTTTGACATCATCATTTCTTCCATTTGCTTTAGCTACTCCATGTTCAAGAGCAAGTTTCAAAGTCTCTTCTTACATCCATTTTGGTCTTGTCTTTCTTTCTTATCTTTTTAATGATCTTTTGCTTTCTTCATGTGTGATATCCTTGATGTCATCCTACAATTTGTCTGGTCTTTGGTCATTAGTGTTCAACACATCAAATCTGTTCTTGAGATGGTCTTTAAATTCAGGTGGGATATATTCAAGGTCATGCTTTGGCCCTTGTGGACTTATTTTAATTTTCTTCAGCTTCAACTTGAACTTGCATAGGAACAATTGATGGTCTGTTCTGCAGTCAGCCCCTGACCTTGTTCCGACTGATGATATTGAGCTTGTCCGTTGTCTCTTTCCACAGATGTAGTCTACTTTATTCCTGTGTATTCCATCTGGTGAGGTCCACATGTATAGTCACCGCTTATGTTGTTGAAAAAGGTATTCCAATGAACAGGACTTGGTCTTGCAGAATTCTATCATGTGGTCTCCAGTGTGATTTCTATCACCAAGGCCATATTTTTCAACTGCTAATCATTCTTCCTTGTTTCCAACATTCGTATCAATACATTTTGATTACATTTTGATCAATATCAGACTGCAGAAGTTGGTAAAAATCTTCAGTTTCTTCATCTTTGGCTTCAGTGGTTGGTGCGTAAATTTGAATGATAGTCGTATTAACTGGTCTTCCTTGTAGGCAGGTGGATATTATCCTATCACTGACAGCACTGTACTTCAGGACAGATCTTGAAACGTTCTTTTTGACAATAAATGTGATGTCATTTCTCTTCAATGTGTCATTCCCAGCACAGTAGACCATATGATTGTCCAATTCAAAATGGCCAATACCAGTCCATTTCAGCTTACTAATGCCTAGGATATCAATCTTCATGTGTTCCACTTCATTTTTGACAACTTCCACTTTTCCTAGATTCATACTTCGTGCACTCCATGTTGACAATTAATGGATGTTTGCAGCTGTTTCTTCTCATTTTGAGTCATGCCACATCAGCAAAGGAAGGTCCCGAGAGCTTGAATCCATCCATGTTGTTAAGGTTGGCTCTACTTTGAGGAGGCGGCTCTTCCCCAGTCATATTTTGAGTGCCTTCCAACCTGAGGGGCACATCTTCCGGCACTGTATCAGTGTTCCACTGCTATTCATAAGGTTTTCACTGGCGTATTTTTATAGAAGTAGATTGCCAGGTCCTTCTTCCTGGTCTGTCTTAATCTGGAAGCTAGGCTGAAACCTGTTCACCATGGATGACCCTTCTGGTATTTGAAATACCAGTGGCATAACTTACAGCATCACAGCAACATGTAAGCCAACACAATACGAAAAATTGACAGATGAGTGGTTGATACCACCTATAGAAGTTGAAGAGATTTGGGAGTAAGGAGTGTCTTGGGACTGTGATGCAGTCTAACACGTGTGAAAGGAGAGGGAGAAGGAAGGAGAACTGGGTGGCAAGATTCTCAGACTGCAGTGCAGTTCTAAGAAAGTTTCAGCCAGGCGATGGGAGTCCATTGGAGGAGTCCTGCATCCTACAGGAATAGACCGCCATCTTTAATCCTCAGCTGGTAACAGCCCAAGACAAATTTGCTCTCAGTGCCAACGCATGAGATACCCAGAAGGGTGGCAACTGGGCTGTCAGTCATGCCCTCAGGAGGAGATCTGAGCGGTGCAACTTTGTGATGGCCCCCAGGATTTAATAATTATTGGGTGGTTGAATGGATGAATGCTCTCAGTCTACATCCTCCTAAGCAGAGGACACTGCTCCCCGCTACCTTCCTTCAATTTTCGTTCTGGAAACTCTCCTTTGGCTTCTGTATGCTTGTATTCTCCTGCTTTTCCTCCTACCTTTCCAGCCCTTCTGTCTCCTTCTCTATTTCCTTTTTCTCATCTCACCTGTAAAATAAAGGTGTCCCCAAAACCTCCACCCTCTCCTAGTTCTCTTTCTTTTCTTACACTGATCTGTATACCTGTGCCAGGCTTAAAAGGACAGATTTGCATGGAGGTATTGTCTGCGTGATGTCAATAACAGCTGTCATTTATGGAGCACTCACTGTGTGCTGAAACTTCTACTGAACCATTTGTTTGCATTATGTCAGTTATCCTTACTTAGCTCATAAGAAATTATTGTTGTTGTCAGATGTCGTCGAGCTGGCTCCAACTCATGACAACCCCATGTACAACAGAATGGAACATTGCCTGGTCCTGAGTCATCTTCACGATGGCTGGTATGCTCAAGTCCATTGCTGCAGCCACTGTATATTTTAAGTGCCTTCCAACCTAAGGGGCTCATCTTCCAACACTATCTCAGACAATATTCTGTTGTGATTCATAAGGATGTCATTGTTTAAGTTTTGCAAGTAGATTACCAGGCCTAGGAAGAGTCTGTCTTAGTCTGGAAGCTCCACTGAAACCTGTCCACTGTGGGTGACCCTGCTGGTATTTGAAATACTGGTGGCATAGCTTCCAGCGTCATAGCAAAACACAAGTCACCACAGTACAATAAACTGGCAGACGGGTGGGGGAAAGAGTTATAAGTGTCCCCAATTTAGAGATAGTGAAATCAAGGCTTAGAGAGGCTACTTAAAACTGCTAGGATTTGAACTCATTTCTATATGACTCCAAAGCCTGTGCTCTCACTAGACGGAGGTCCTTGAGGTCCAAAACCATGTTTTACCACTTCGAACATCCGCACAGCACCTTGCATACCTGAGCACACAGTTGGTGCTTGGCAACTGCTGAGCACCTAATGGACTCTGACTCTGGCCAACACTGGCTGGCGGAGTCACTGTGGCAGGGAGGGAGTTAACAGCTCTGGTGGAGGGAGGCTGTCTTGGGCAACTGCTTTTAAATAAGGAACCTCTGGTATTCTTGCTAATGACATTCTCCTCTCACAGCTTCAGGTTTTACTCACAGGAGTAATGAATTAATTAGTGAATATGGGTGAGAAGCCCTTTGAAGTTGTAAAAAGCCCAGAGTACAAATGCTAAGAAAAGGGACCAAATAGACTAAATCAGCTACCCTGTAGCACAAAAGAGCTCATTCTGGCTGGGACCTTACTCTCCGAGAGCAAGTGCAGATAGAGCAAAAGGAAAGGAAGCCAGGGCACCTCGAAGCACCATGAACACACCCAAACACCCACGCCAGCCTTTAGGGGCTCCCTGGCCCCTACTGGAGATCTGGCAAACAGTTCATCTGGTCTGTTGCTCAACCCCATTGATTAACAGTGGCTGTGAAGGGGAAGAATCTGAGGCCACCTAGAGGCTCAGCAGGAAAGAGCGCCATGTTATCACTGTCTGCCAGAGGTCTTGTATTGGTTCAACTGTTGCATCAAAATTGCTGCATAACCACCCACCTCAAAACCCAGGAGCTTATAAAAATCATCCTTTCATCTTACAACCTGCAGGTCAGCCGAGGGTCAGCTGACTGGGGATGGGTTAGGCTGGTGTGGTTCAGCTTGGCCCCACATGTCTCTCACCCCCTCCTGGAACCAGTAGCTCAAGTGTGGTCTCAACATCGTGATGGCAGAGGTGCAAGAGGGCAAACCCCAGTGCTGTCCAAGCTCCCATTTGCATCACATCTGCTAACATACCATGAGCCAAAACAAATCATCAGAGACAGCCAAGCCCAGAGACAAGAGGTGAGGAAGTGTCTCCAACCACAGCGGGAGGACACCGCAAAGTTACATATTCAAAAAGAGCTGTTGTGTTGGTGTTAGTTGTTGTCAAGTCGACTCTGACTCGTGGCAATCCCATGTGTGCAGAGTAGAACTGCTCCGTAGGACCTTCAAGGCTGTGACTTTTCAGAAGTAGATCACCAGGCCTGTCTTCTGAGGCGCCACTGGGTGGGTATGAACTGCCAACCTTTTGGCTCGCAGTTGAGCACCTAACTGGTTGTGCCATGCAGGGACTCCTGGATACAGAGGGGGTAAAAAATTGGAGCCATTAATGAAATCTACCATGGGGACGGAAGACCCTGGGTGGTGCAAACGGATAAGCACTTGACTACTAGCTAGAAGGTTGGTGGTTCGAACCCATGCAGAGGAGCCTCAGAAAACAGGACTGGGGAGCTGCTTCTGAAAGGTCACAGCCTTTCAAACCCTATGGAGCACAGCTCTCCTCTGCACACATGGGGGCCATGAGTTGTAGCTGACTCCACAGCAACTAGCAATAACAACACCGTGGGGACGGGGGTTAGTGACGGCAGTCAAGGCAGGTATTTGACACCATGACCAACAATCCAGACTCCTTACCCTGCTGATTTTGCAAGACAACAGGCTGGAGCTGAACAGTGCTTGCCCCTCCCTTTAAGGGGCTCTCTGGTTTGCCTCCCCCAGCCAGGGTCACTTGCCTTCCTACCTGTCTGACTCCTGAAGGCACTGGATGTTGAAACCACCATCGTAAATTACACTTCACCTTTAACATTACGTGTAGCATACATATGTAACGTAACTTAAACCGAGAAGTCTGCTGCTGACAAAAATAAATATTTCTAGTTCAGTTGTTCTATGAGATAAATAAAGGACCCCTGGTGGCACAACGGTTAAGCACTCAACTGCTAACTGAAAGGTCAGAGGTTTGAACCCACCAGCTGCTCCTCGGGAGAAAGATGTGGCAGTTCACTTCTGTAAAGAAACCCTATGGGGCAGTTCTGCTTTGTCCTATAGGGTCTCTACGAGTCCGAATCAACTTGACAGCAAAAGGTTTGGATTTTTTTGTGAGATAAATAGCTACATAATAGTTGTGGCCAGTGTTTGAACAGGTTTAACCCAGTGAAGCACAAACACGAAGTCTTTTTTCCCTCAGATTATTGCCTTCAGTGCTGCTGTGCCGATCTCCTTTTCCTTTCTTTAGTGACATCCCATAGCTTTTCAGTCACTGTTCGATATTAGACATCCAGTCCAGTCCAGTTTGAAATGCAGTGTCATGTCTAATTCTGTGCTCATCTTTCCACTCCTCTCAGCACTGAACAGACCTTGGGGGATGGGAGGAAACAGTCAGTCCTTTCCTTCACTGCCTGATCTGGCACCTAATGGGTGTTCAATACATGACTGAATGAAGGACTTTGAAAATGTGTTGAGTTTTATAGCTTTAAGAGTGCTAGGGTTACTTTTATCATCTCTACAGTTACTAAGCCAATGTTTCCCAAAGTGTGTTTCCTAGAACTCTACTTCTGCACAATGTCAACTTGTGTTACATGGAAGAACGAGAGAGGACATCTGAACCACAACTTCTTCCTTGGATTTCCTCTACCTGAATCTTTGGTAAGAATGAAAGGGGGAGGAACTACTACTCCATTTTACAAGAAGGAAATGGCATCAAGGAGTCTGGAATATTGGCAGGAAGAATAACACACAGAGAAATTGAGGCTGATTGCTGCAGCCTACACCACTGGGCAGGGCCTCCCTCTTGCTGGGGGGACCAGGACCCAAGACTACCTCGTGGGATTGTTCCCAAGGAGAAGCAGCTGAGAGATGTCAGTGGTTACCTCAGTGACACCCAAACCATCAACCCCACCAAAATCTGGGGTGATGTGGGGACTCTTGGCCACAGACTGAAGCCTGATACTTCAAAGTGGAGCTAGAGAACCAGACCTGAGAGTTCAAATAATGAGGAATAGCTCCAGCAGGCAAGGAATAGAGAGGACTTGGAGACATGGAGGTCTGGGTGAGCAAATGGTCTTGAGGGTCCTGGTCAAGTCCAGACACTGTGTTTCTTCCAAGGCCCACAGCCAGTCAGACCCTAGGTGTAACCTGCGCCAGCCAAAGCCTTGGTTGCCAACCTTCAGACTCCAGTCTTCCCCAAGCCATGGAATGGCCCAGAGGCCCCAGCTTCCCTTCTGTGACCCTGAACTGAGGCCAAAGGAACCAGGCATGCTTTGAGATTTGAAAAGAGCTAGGCTGACGGAGCTTGGGTGGAGGGTGGTGAATAGCCAGAGAGATCTCTACAAAGATATCCCCTCAACCAAAAGTCCGAGTTTGAGGAATCTTACAGAGCCAGACTTAGAACTCCCAGGTCTAGAACTTGAAGCAAACCTAGAGCTTTCTGTGGTAACATGGAGGACTCAATAGCACCACCTCCTGGCAAAAAGAAAAACTATAAGCAGCAGAATTTGAAACCAACAATAGGTGAACCATCAAGACAGTTCAAAGCAGAGGGACCTTCAGAAGTCGTTCGCTATGTCAAGACCCTCGTTTTAAAAATAGGAGAAACTGAAGCCCTGATAGGAGAAGAGACTTGCACAGGATCAAAACGATTGTTGGTGGCAGGGCTGAGACTTGAATTTGAGACTCCCAACTTGTCACTGAAGGTGTTTTGCATGAGGCTGCAGAAAGCAAACTTGTTTCTTTAGCTATAAAGACAGAGTAGATGGAGCTTAACGTGCTATGATCATTGAGTCTCTGTGCCAAGTACCATGTAAAACCAACCAACCAGTTGCCATCGAGGTGACTTCAACTCATGGTGACCCCATGTGTTTCCGAGTAGAACTGGGGCTCTGTAGGGTTTTCAATGGTTGGTTTTTCTGAAGTAGATTGTCAGGCCTTTCTTCTGAGGCACCTCTGGGTGAACTTGAACCACTAACCTTTTGGTTAGTAGCTGAGAGATTAACTGTTTGCTCTATATTATCCTCTTTAAAAAGAAGGCTCCGTAACTGGGCTCTGCACGTTCAGGTGTGTTCATGCCACAGGTAGTGCTCTCTGACCACAGTGTCACGCCACCTACTGGCGGACTTTGGAATTCGTCTAAAAACTGATGCCTGCGGTTTTTCTATGGCAGCCACCTTGCTTCCAGTCATGTCATCAAACTGCTGCTCTGCATCAAGAACGAAAGGAGGCTGGGGATGGTCCATAAAGAAAGAACATTGGTGCCACTGTATCTGCTCACTCTTACTAGATACAGAGAAAACTCTAATGACATCCCCAAAGGCAAGTCTAGACCTTGCTTTTTATGTTTCATGGTTTTTCCAAAACTCCAAACACCACACGTTGGAACTTCTGTCCTGTGTAAGGGAAATGGCAACTAAGGCTTTTCACAGCACTCCACAAGGGCCCTGCAAAGACCCTTGCTCGGTGGTTCATTTAGAAGTGGGAAGATCCTCTCCCCCCATGGAGAAATGCTAGATGGGGATCCCTGAGACTCAAAGAACCCCATTCCCAAGAGGACTGGGCTCTAAATTGCCACTGGTCCGTGGGCTCAAGTGAAATCTGTGCCTAGCAAGGAGTTATCCCTCAGTGAAGAAGTGTTCAATGAATCAGTGATTTGAATGCCCATGGGGAGAGCAGCAGGACACCTGTTATGTTACCTAGGATGTATTTCACACTTGGCCTCTTCTGCTCATTTGTATCAGTCTTCTGACCACTGCAAGGTCAGTGACTCCTAGACTCTCTTTGGTTGTCACTCTCCACTCATGCGCACCTATGACTTCCACATCCACATAACCCTGATGGCTCCCAAACCCCAATCTGCAGCCCTGTCTTCATTGAAGCTCTAGAGTTCATGGTGGCGTGACCTTCCCGTAACAGTTCGGAATGCATTCGCTCAATTTATCGGAAAGCCTGATGTGCACCCTGAGTTAAACAACAGGGCTTTACCTTGCTTATCTGTCAAGTAGTGTGGAGGTTAAGCGTTGGCATTAGTTCAATGGCTCAATAATGTCAAGGCCAGCATCATGGCTGTTTTCGTGACTTTCTCCTGCTTATCATTTGAACGTTTCATGAAGCCACCCCAAATAAGGCAGTAAGAAAGAAGGAAGAAGACTTACCTGCTGTATATTTCCATTTTATCAGGAAATTTCTTCCCAGAGCATGTGGCGGATTTGGAACCCTGTTACAGAGCCATCCTTCACTGCAAGGTGCACCATACTCTATCGAGGTTCTGTTAGCCAGAAGATGTGGGGCCCAGATATTATGTCAGTGGTTAACAATGCCTGCTGTACCATACCCGCCCCTAAAATCTGTAAATTGCCTGACACCAACTGGTTGTCACATGCTGTACTTCTGTTCAGAAGTTCCTCTCAAATCAATTTTCTTCTTCCTGTGTCCTCTGTCAGGATCTAAGTTGAAGTCTTTGTCATCCCTCACCTCATTAATTTAATAATATTGAAAAGTCCCTTGGTTATCTGGATCCCACATACCTCTCTATCCTCATTTGCCTTCACTGAAACAACTGCTTATACACACATTCGCATACACGCACACACGCATATACATGCACACACGTGCATACATGCACACATGCGTATGCATACACACATGCGTATACATGCACACATGCATGTACGTGCACACGCGCATACGTGCACACACGCGCATACATGCACACGCGCGCATACATGCACACATGCGTATGCATGCACACATGCGCATACATGCACACATGTGCATACATGCACACATGTACACACACACATTCTTGACTTTTCTCCTTGTACTCATCGCCCCTCTGTCCACCCTGACTACAGCCCTATCCAACCCATTCTTACCCCAACCAAGTCCTCACTTTCTTACTCCAATATACCTTTTTTCTTCTCTTCTCATCCTTCAAGATGGCTTAGACATCGCTTCCTCCAAGAAGTCCTCCTTGTCTCCCCATGCAGGTTAGGTGACCCTCTTCTGTGCTTGCATAATACCCTGTGTTATGATCTTTGAGGAGGGCCAGTAATAATACTCTCTTCCCTGCCCAGGTCTGAATGAGTGGAGAAATAAGACAAAGCTGTCAACTTTTGGAGAACCAGTGCATCATCTTTTTACTGATAAAGCTAGCACTGAAGAATATGTGTTATGAATTGGAGCAAGGGGGGGGGGGTCCTAATCTTGAAGCCCGAAATTAGGTGAGACTTGTTTATGTAGCTTGATGGGATTCACCTCCGCCCCATCTCTGCAGCCTTCCGGAAGTATTTCTCTAATGCAGCCCCTCCACTGGAAGGAAGTATCAAGAGTGGAGAAGCAGAATTCTACTTTGTATATAACTTCACCTCTCACCCTATTAGTCTCTAATTGTGCTTCCAGGTTTGTCTGCCCCATCACACCGAACATCCCGTGTATCTTGCCCCATATTGTTTCCAGAGGGATCGTTTTGTTCCTAAAAACCCATATCTAAGCACATCACTCCCCTGCTCCTCACTGCCTGGAGGAAAAGCTGCCTTGCAGCTTAACATAGCATACAGCTCTGACCCGGTCTGGTGCGCCCCCCGCACCGTCAGTCACTCCAACCCTCCCATCCTGTGTTCCAGCCACGCCAGGCTCCCTACGCTCCCCTGAACACACCACACCCTCTCTTTCCTCCTCCTCTTTGTGCTTGCTCCCCCTGCATCCTAAACTATGCATCCCCCTTTTATTTCATTCTGCCCACTACATGCAAACCTGTTCATCTTTTAACACTAAGCAAAGTTTCTCTCGTCTGTGAAGCCTTCTCCTAACACCTGCCCAGGGCAAAGGGTATACATTTGCATCTCCAATAATTATCTGGAATATAACAGGAGCTCAATAAAAGTTTGCAGCATGAAAGCGTTATCGAATGAATATGTGAATGAATGAATAAACTAGATTGTGAGTTTCTTACAGGCAGAAGCCATGCCTTACACTTTTCCATACCCCGCCAGAAACAAAAGTGACAATGACGTTGACAGCCCCACTGACTGTGACAATGACCACCACTAAATCAGCGGGCCTCTGCGGCCCTCATCTTCCTCCCAGATGGGAAGTGCATCCAAGAAAGCTCACCAGTCTCACTGTGCTGTTGACAGAAACAAATGATAAGATGTCAGAGCAGCATTTTGCAAACGTATACTGCTCTCCAAATGGCTGCATCCCAGGGGGCAGTCTCTGGCTTTGAAGCGAAGTGGCTGTCTAACCACTTTGGCAAAGGCAGTGTTCTTGAATCTACCAAGGGCAATACCTTGTCACCCGCTAAAAGGTTTCAGAGCAAGAAAACATCCCACCTGAGCAGAAATATGGGCAGCTTCCAAATTGCTGGCAGTAGACTGTCTCCCTGGACTTTGAATGGTGCCTGGTTGAGCCTTCCCCTCCTGTTTTGTCCAGGAGAGGACGTAAGGACATAATCCCTGCAAGGCAAAGAGAACCAGGGTGTTGCCTCTCTGTGGGCCTGCACCTCATAGGAGAGGGGGGTCCATAATGTCCCATCCCAGGACCCGATGTCTAACCCTAGCCATCTGTATTGCATGGTCCTGAGAAAATCATTCACCTCTCTGAGCCTCAGTGTGCCTTTAGTCTCTAAGCCTCCAAAGGGCTTTCAGATCAATGCAGTAACTCATTCCTTCTCCTTGCTCACTCAACTCCAGCCACACTGGCCCCTGTGCTGTTTCTCCAGCCACACTTCCATCTCAGGATTTTTATGCTAGCTGTCCTTCTCCCAGGAGTCCCTGGGTGGCGCAAATGGTGAAGCACTGGACTATTACCTGAAAGGTTAGCAGTTCAAATCCACTCAGAGGTGCCTCAGAAGAAAGGCTTGGAGATCTGCTTCTGAAAAGTCACAGCCACTGAAAACCCTATGCAGCACAATTCTACTCTGAAATACTTGGGGTTGCCATGAGTCAGAATCAACTTGAGGGCAACTGGTCTCTCTCTCAGAAAGCTCTTCCCCCAGATAGCAATGTGGCGCCCTCCTCAGTGCCTTTAAGTCTTTGCTGACCATTCCATTAATAATTACAACCCATCCCCACTCCCTGGCATTCCCTGTCTTTTTTACACAAAAAACCAAACCCACTGCCGTCAAGACAATTTCGACTCATAGTGACCCTATAGGACAGAGTAGAACTGCCCCATAGGGTTTCCAAGGCTGTAATCTTTATGGAAGCAGCCTGCCACATCTTTCTCCTGTGAAGTGTCTGGTGGGTTCGAACCACAGAACTTTTGGTTAGCAGCCGATGCTTTAACCACTGCGCCACCAGGGCTCCTTCCCTGCTTGCCTTCCCTACCTTATATTTCTCCATAGCACTTACCACCTGCTAACATACCATGTGATCTGCTTCCTTAGTTTTGTCTGTCTGTCCACCCCAACCCCACTACAATGGAAGCTAGGCAGGCAGGGATTTTTGCCTGTTTTTCTCACTGTTCAGAAGAGCAACTGACCCAAAGTCAGGGCTCAAAAATAACTCCTGAAACTGGAGGACATTATGCTGAGTGAAATAAGTCAATCACAAAAGGACATATATTGTATGAGACCTCTATTGTAAAAACCCATGAAAAAGTTCACGTACAAAATGTAACAATCTTTATTGGTTACCAGGGATGGGAGCGGTGGGGGGGAAATACTAAATAGGCAATAGATAAGTGGTATCTTGGGTGAAGGGTGAGACGGTACACAATACAGGGGAAACCAGCACAACTTGTACAAGGAAAGGTCATGGAAGCTCCATAGACACATCCAAACTCCCTGAGGGACTGAACTGCTAGAAGGAGGGCTGTGGGGACCATGGTCTCGGGGAACATCTAGCTCAATTGGCATAACACAGTTTATAAAGACAATGCTCTACATTCTACCTTGGTGAGTAGCGTCTGGGGTCTTAAAAGCCTGTGAGCAGCCATCGAACATACTCCACTGATCTCATCCCTTCGGGAGCAAGGAAGAATGAAGAGAACAGGATACAAGGAAAAGATTAATCCAAAGCACTAATGGACGCCTCCACCCGACTGAGTCCAGTACAGCTAGATGGTGCCTGGCTACCACCACTGACTGCTCTGACCGGGATCACAACAGAGGGCTCTGGACAGAGCTGGAGAAGGATGTAGAACAAAATTCTAGCTCACAAAAAAAAAAAGACCAGATTTACTGGCCTAAAGGAGACTGGAGAAACCCTGAGAGTATCGCCCCCAGACACCCTTTTAGCTCAGTGGTGAAGTCATGTCCGAGGTTCACCGTTCAGCCAGGGAGTGGACAGCCCCATAAAACCAAATGGGACTAATGAGGCACAGCAGTCCAGGGACAGGGGCCAGAAGGCAGAAGGGGACAGAAAAGCTGGTGATAGTGAACCCAAGGTTGAGTAAGGATAGTGTTGATGTGTTGTGAGGTTGTTAACCATTGTCATAGGGCAATATGTGTACTAACTGTTAAATGAGAAACTATTTTGTTCTATAAGCCTTTGTCTAAAGTGAGAATAGCAGCACAATTGTGAGAGCATAGTCGATGTCACTGAACTGTGCATGTCGAAAGTTTTGAAATGGTGTATCTTTGGCTGTGTATATTTTCACCAAAAAAAAAAAAAAAAAAAAGGTCAGGAAGGGAGAGGGTTGACATGTTGTGGGGTTGTTAACCAATGTCATAAAACAATATGTGTACTACTGTTTAATAAGAAACTATTTGTTATGTAAGCCTTCACCTGAAGTACAATAAAAAAAATAAAATAAAAAATAAAAATAACTCTTGAATGAATGAATGAATTCAGTACACGTGGACTGAGCACCTACATGTATCAGGCTTTAGGGGATAAATTCAGAAATGAGTAAGATGAGTCCTCAAGACACTTCATGTCTACAGGAGAGACAAATGAGGGAACAAATAAGTGCATTAATCAATGCGACAGGGGCAAAAATGAAGGATGATGAGTTCATTCCCTTGGGTTGGGGAGGAGAAAGGAGTCAGAGGTTTCCTGGGGGCTTGACTCTGGCGCAGAGTTTAGGCTGAACCACGTTTCCGAGGGGGGGAGGAGCACAGAAGGCTGGTCCAAGGCTGCTGATGGCTTCTTTTAGAAAACACCAAAGGCACGAAGGTTCTGTCATCTGCTAAAAAATTTTCCGTTAGGAGCTGTTCTGTGTGCCTCCAGAATTGCTTAATAAGTATATGCTAAATGGATGCATAAATAAATGGTTTAAACAAAAACGGGCAAACAAAAGCATCTTCTAGCTCTGCTACTCTGAATCTCTGGTTCTGTGGGGTGTTATGGTAATGCCTGAGCGTCACCCCCAGGATTCTGGCTCAGTGTGTTTGAAGAAAGGCCCAGATAACAATATTTTTTAAAAGCTACCCAAAGCAGATAGTCTAAGGTGGGCCATGACCAGCCTTGTACAGGGTCCTGGGTACATAAACCAAAGAACCAGTTGCCATTGAATCGATTCTAACTCATGGCACCTCCTCCATACGTGTCAGAGTAGAGCTGAGCTCCACTGGATTTTCAGTGGCTAATTTTTCCAACATGGATCACTAGGCTTTTCTTCCGAGGCACCTCTGGGTGGACTTGAACCACCAAGCTTTCAGTCAACAGGTGAGTGTGTTAACCATTTGCACTACCCGGGGACTCCAGGTACATAAGGGCCAACAGAGGGTACACTTGGTGGTTCCGAGAGGGAGGCAGCACAGCACCAGCAGGCAGTTGCTTCCTTCCTTGATTGTTTGCATCCTCGGCAACAAGTGCCTGAGCCCTTCACATCTAGGCAGTAAAGGATACAGGAGGCACGTGATACTAGCTGGGGAGGCAACTTAATGTAACATGTCACACACGGGTTCAAGCCTAAGCTCAGCCGTTTAAGGGTTTCACAGATCCGGAGCCTCGGGGTTTTAAACTGAAAATCAGATGGTGATCTGTGCGGAGCTGTGGTCAGGATTCAATGAGATCATGATTGCATTCAGGCATGTATTTTTCTCCGCCACCCAGATACTTAAGCTGATCTAAGCCAATTTGGACATGCACGACTATTAGGATCTTTTCGGTAGATAATAGTGGTTAAAGGACAGGGAGGGTTAAGCTCCTCCTGCACAGGCTCACTACCAGGTTATATGAAATCGGGGCTCGGGCCAAAAGTACTTACTACACATACAACAATTTATTAGAAAAGTGTTTATTAGTAAGGAGTCCTGGTGGTACAAACAGTTAAGCACTCAGCTGTTGGAGGTTTGAAGCCACCGAGAGATGCCTTGGGAGAAAGGCCTGGCGTTTTACTGCCGAAAGGTCACAGCCATGAAAACCCTATGGAGCACAGCTCTAGTCTGAAACACATGGGGTCACCATGAGTCAGAATTCACTCAACAGTAGCTGGTTTGGTTTGCTTTTACTAATTAGTAAGGAGCCAAAAACAGTTCATGAAACTTGTTCTGTAAACTCACTGAAGACCCAGTTCTCTGTCCACTATGTTATCCATTTTCCTGACAAAATAATACTCTACAAGTCAGGATTCGGTTACTCTTATGATTGGCTTCAGGTAACCAGAATCCTCCAACCCAGTGGTGGACCGAGGACCATTAGAGATCAAGCCTTGGGCACCAGCCTAAAGATACAGGCTCCAGGGCTTGCTAGACTCTTATGCCTTGTCCCTGCAAGCGTGGAGATTTTTCTCTAAAATATTTAACCCAAACCACATGTTGTGAGTACCACTGATTTTGCCAGTAAGAGACCTTTCTAACATCCGTTATGCCAATTAATAACCCATGAATGTCATCGATGAAAACCCCCTTCTAAACTCATTGCCCTAATTAGCAAAGTCTTTGTTATTGATAAGTGGGAAAAGGTAAAAAAAAAAAAAAAGAGGTTGTCATAGTCATTTCTGGGCTTCAAGCTTTCTGATTAGATTACTTGCTGGCCACGTGGGGAGGTTAATCCCTGATTTATAGTAACTGACTGCACCTAGGCTGTGGTTTAAACTAATAGGCACATATACAAAATCACACTGCGATGCTGGAGTATTTAAAAGTAAATTACAGACATTGTAACGGTGGGGTTTAAGAAATGTTACATTTCTAAATCAAATTTTTAATCTGCTTTAAGCCACTGTTCCACTGGGATGCTGGAGAATTCAATCTCAGTCCTCAGTGGGACGCCCCTCCTATCCCCCTGCTTAAGTAACACAAGGATCCCAGGAGTTTTATGCAGTCTCTAGTATCCCAGACTACTAACCTAAAGATTGGCAGTTCGAACCCCCACCAGAGGCACCACAGAAGAAAGGCCTGGAGATCTGCTTCTGTAAAGATTACAGCCAAGAAAACCCTATGGATCTATTCAACTCTGCAACACATGGAGCACTGTAAGTAGAGATTGACTGGACAGCAAAGGGCTTTTTCTCCAGCCCTGTCAGAGCAGTCAGTGGTGGTAGCTGGGCACCATCTAGTTGTACTGGGCTCAGTCTGGTGGACGCCATGGTAGCTGTGGTCCATTAGTCCTTTAGACTAATCTTTCCCTTGTGTCTTTAGTTTTCTTCATTCTCTCTTGCTCCTGACGGGGTGAGACCAGTGGAGTATCTTAGATGGCTGCTCACAGGCTTTTAAGACCCCAGACACTACTCACCAAAGTAGAATGTAGAACATTTTCTTTCTAAACTATGCTATGCCAGTTGAGCTAGATATTCCCCGAGACCATGGTCCCCACAGCCCTCAGCCCAGCAGTTGGGTCCCTCAGGGAGTTTGGATGAGTCTATGGAGCTTTCATAACCTTGCCTTGTATATGTTGTGCTGGCTTCCCCAGTATTGTTTACTGTTTTACCCTTCACCAAAGTTACTACTTATCTATTGTTTGTTTAGTGTTTTTCCCTCCCCACCCTTCCCCTCCCTCATAACCATCAAAGATTGTTTCTTTTTGTGTGTAAAACTTTTTATGAGTTTTTATAGTATTGGTCTCATACAATATTTGTCCTTTTGTGATTGACTTATTTCACCCAGCATAATGTCCTCCAGTTTCATCCATGTTATAAGATGCTTCGCAGATTTATTGTTGCGTAGTACTCCCTTGTGTGTATGTACCGTAGATTGTTTATCCATTCATCTGTTGATGGGCATCTAGGTTGTTTCCATCTTTTTGCTATTGTGAACGATGCTGCACTGAACATGGGTGTGCATATGCCTATTTGTATGACAGCTCTTATTCCTCTAGGATATATTTCTAGGAGTGGAATTGCTGGATCATATGGTCTTTCCATTTCTAGCTTTCTAAGGAACTGCCATATTGTTTTCCAAAATGGTTGGACCATTTTGCATTCCCACCAGCAGTGCATAAGAGTTCCAATCTCCCCGCAGCCTCTCCAACATTTGTTATTTTCTGTTTTTTTGATTCGTGCCAGTAATGCTGGGGTGAGATGGTATCTCATTGTGGTTTTGATTTGCATTTCTCTAATGGCTAGTGATCGCGAGCATTTCCTCATGTGTCTGTTAGCTGCTTGAATGTCATCTTTGGTGAAGAGGCTGTTCATTTCCTTTGCCCATTTTTAAATTGGATTATTTGTCTTTTTGTTGTAGGGGTATTGGATTTTCCTGTAGATTTTAGAGATTAGACCTTTTTCGGATTTGTAATAGTCAAAAATTTTTTCCCAGTCTGTAGGTTCCCTTTTTATTCTTTTGGTGAAGTCTTTTGATGAGCATAAGTATTTACTTTTTAGAGGATCCCAGTTATCTAGCTTACCTTCTGGAGTTTGTGTGTTGTTAGTCATGGTTTGTATCCTGTTAATGCCATGTATTAGGGTCCATCAGAGACATGTTTTGGGGAGCTGAGTCCTGGCTGGCCTCCTTCCTGCAATTTAATTTCTTCCCTTCCCTTGCTCTCAATAAGATAGCCCAAAGACAAATCAAATAAAATAAAATAACTGTTGAATTATCATTCCAGTGCTCGGTTCTCCAGATGCCACGAACTAATGAACCTCCCAGCTTCCTGGAGGGATGAGTTGCCATCCCTCTTCCAAGGACCGTCACAGCCTGGCTGCTTCCCTGCCACAGACTCTGTGGCATGGCCCCTGGGAGCTTTCCAGGCCTTGTTCATGCTCCACAGCAGTTGGGTTGTGCCACTGGGTCTATAAAGAAATCTCAGGTTGAGGACCCTGAGCGACACTGGCCCTGCAGTGACTCAGTTCAAGGGAAAGGAGAAATCAAATGACTGGAGATGGCAGAGATTAGAGACAGCGTCCCACTCTCCATCCCCCACGCTCACAGAAGGTGCCAGTTAGACTTCAGCCTCCTTGCATTTCTACTGCCCTTCACCCTGTTTACAAAAACAGGCACTGTTGGGATATGGCTTTACGGGCCACCGTAGCTTGCTGACCGGGGATCTAAAGAATAATCATCAATGTTTACTAACATCATGGAAATAGAGACAACCCCAGTAACCATATTCACAAGCACAATGCTTGAATGTTGAATTTAAAAAACAATAGCAAACGAAAATCAAATTTGGAAAATTTTAAATACACTTCTAAAAATCTCAGAGATCAAACAAGGACTCAAAACGGAAATTAGAAAATATTTAGAACCAAATGACTATAAAACTTGTGGAATTCCCCTAAAATGGTACTTAGAGGGAAGTTACAGCCTTAAACATTATATTGGAAAAGAAGGATTGAAAATCAATGAGCTAATCTTGCAAACATTTAGGAAAAGAATAACAGAATACATCCAAAGAAAGTAGAGAAAACATATAATAAAGATAAGAGGAAAAGTTAATAAAATAGAAAACAAAGCTACAAAAGAGAGGAAAGAAAAGCCCAAAGTTGATTGTTTGGCAAGACCAATAAAGCACACACAGCAGGAGAGCCAGTTAACACCCACACTTGAAGCTGCAGGATAGAAAGGAAAAAAGGAATTTCACATTAAAGATGCTGCAAATGACAGGTTAGAAAGAAAGGTAATGTTCTGTCAACAAATGACTGAAAACAGGCAGATTTATCCGGAGGTTCTAAATCTTCCATCTTGTCGTTGTTACTTGCAGAGGCATTACCTCCAATTTACCACGACCTTACATATAATGGAATGAAACGCTGCCCAGTCCTGTGCCATCATCATGATCTTTGATACCTATAATTCTTTACATTTTATTCAACATCCACTATTTTATACCCGATTCTCTCTCTCTCCAATTCTCCTCCTCCCCCTCACTCTCAGCTAATAGTTAATCTCACCTCAAAAGTCATTTTCGGAAATAGGAACCATTAGGTGACAGCGCCCTCACATCCATGAACTGACTAACCCACTTGCCCTGTACTCATTGCGTTACAAGCTCAAACCCTTAGAAAAACCAGCTGCCATGGAGTTGATGCCGACTGACAGCCACTCCATGAGTGTCAGAGGAGAACCATGCTCCATAGGGTTTTCAATGGCTGATATTTCCAGAAGTAAGTCTTCAGGCCTTTCTTCCAACTTTTCAGTTAGTAGCTGAGTGCGTGTTTAAATATGCCTTTTTCTGGCCTCTTTCTCCTAAGTAACTAGTGTTTTAAGTGATTTCTTCACAACTTTTCTCCCAGCAGGTCTTTCACTACGAAATAACTTCATTAACACACAACTGAAGACCTGGTCGGTAGCCTCTTAACCCTAGATTCGGATTTACCGTCTTTTCTCTCCAAATCACCACACCAAGCACTGACAATTTAATTTCCCTTTAAAAAAATATGTAATCATACTCCTAAGCTCCAAACCAGCCAGCCTCCCTCCACCCTGTCAGGTGAAAGCTAAGCATTAGTTTTGGTCCTTCAACCTTTAACCTCCCCCTCAGACCCCGGCCCCCACTCCTTCCTTCCCCTCCAGGACATTGCCTTCCAATGAACTCACGCATTTCAGCATCTCCTCCTTTGCACATTGAGGACTCTCCTCCTGGGAATCCCCCTAAACATCCAGCTTCTCTTCTGAACTCCCGTAAGCTTCCCTCTATATAAAGGATTTGGAGCTTCACTTAGAAAAAGCATCATCATTGAGTGACCCTTCATGTAGCAAGCCATTTATATTTGCATCGTATTTGTGCTGAACAAGTTCACCTAAGGACTTACATTCTAATATTCATAGCAGCCCCCTTCATAATAAAATCAAAAACTGGAAATGACCCTCAAATGTCTACCTACAGTAGAATGGACAAATACATTGTGGTATATTCATAAAATGGAAGACTCTACAGTAGTGAAAATCAGCAAACATCCATGATATGGTGTATACATGCTTCCATTCACAGAGTTCAGAAATAGGCAAAACTGAGCTATGGTGTTAGAATCCGGACGGTGATTACCTTTGGCAGGGATGGGGGTAGGCAGTGTTGGTGACTGGAATGGGTTCAATGGAGGCTTCTTGGATAGTATTAGTTCTGCTCTTGATCTGGGTGCTGGTTACAGGGTGTGTTCCCTTAGTGAAAGTTCATCAAGCTGTACACTTATGATTCATGATTTTTCCGTATATGCTACACTTCAATAAAAAGTCTACTAATCATGGCCAATTGCCTCCACGAACAACTGCCTCCTTTGCCATGAGACCAGAAGAACTGGATGATGCCTGGCTACCATTACTGAACATTATGATTAAAGATTTTATAGAAGAATCCTGATCAAAAGAGGAAAAATACAGAACAGAATTTCAAATTCTCATGGACTCCAGACATTCTGGAGCCAAGGAAGTTGGATGAATCCCTGAAAACTATGCCCTGAGATAATCTCTAAAACTTAAACCAAAAATATTTCCTGAAGTCTTCTTAAAACCAAACAATAGTTTAACTCAACTAGTAAAAAATGTCTACCTTGAGCATTATGCTCTTTTAAATCTATCTGTGTGGGATCACAGTGACAATAGCAACTCAAAAAATTAGATAGAAACCTTAAGGGGCAGTGAGTTTATGTTAGTGGGGGAGGAACAACTCAGAAAAGGAGAGTAAGGATGGTTGCACAACTCGAAGAATGTAACCAATGTCACTGAATTGTACATGTAGAAATGGTTGAATCAGTGTACGTTGCTGTGTATATTCTCAACAACAATAAAGTAAAATTAAAAAAAAAAAGTCTACTAAGCAAATGCAGTGAGCACCTCTATGTGCCACACACAGAGGTAGAGGCACTGGGAACACAGAGAAAGCAGGTCCCTCAAGGACTTGACGTCCAGTGCGAAGGACAGGTGAGTAAACACACCTTGCAGTGCAGTGACAAGATCAAGGACAGAGGTAAACAAGGGTGCCAGTCCTTCCACTCTTTGAGCCTCAGTTTCCTCATCTGTAAGGTGGTGTTATTGATTGAATTGTGTCCCCAAAAAATGTGTGTCAACTTGGCTAGCCCATGATTCCCAGTATTGTGTGATTGTCCACCATTTTGTGAGCTAATGTGATTTTCCTATGTTGTAAATCCCATCTCTATGATGTTAATGAGGTGAGATTAACGGAGTTATGTTAATGAGGCATGACTCAATCTACAAAATTCAGTACTGTCTTAAGCCAATCTCTTTTGAGATATAAAAGGGAGAAGAGACCAGGGAGGAGGGGGACCTCATACCACCAAGAAAGAAGCACCAGTAGCAGAGCGCGTCCTTTGGACCTGAGCTTCCTGCGCTGAGATGCTCCTAGACCAGAGGAGTATTGATGACAAGGACCTTCCTCTAGAGCCAACAGAGAGAAAACCTTCCCCTAGAACTGGTGTCCTGAATTCAAACATCTAGGCTTCTAGACTGTGAGAGAATAAATTTCTCTTTGTTAAAGCCATCCACTTGTGGTATTGCTGTTATAGCAGCACTATATGACTAAGACAGATGAGGACTGTATTTCCTCCCTCACTGAACTATGTCAGTATGCAAAAGATAATGCAGATGGGTGTGCGCCACCCAATGCTTGGTACACAGTAGACGCTCTACAGATTCTCATCATGGATGTTGCAGGAAAACTCCAACCAAAATGGGTGGCTTCTTATACCCTGCTTTGCTCCCCATTCACACACATGCACACAGAGAAACACATATGCAAACACACACACATAGAGCTCACATGCATACACATACATAAACACACAAACACACGCACACTGTCTGTTATGGCTTCCTGGATTCAGACAGCAGTGGAAAATATATATTAAGCATCCAAAGTGTTCTTGGCCATTTTTGTCTCTGTTCTAAAAATGCCTGGGTTTCCATATGCACCCATGTGCAAGGGCCTGAGCTACCCACAATCAGAGGCACGTTGATTTCCTCTGCTTCTCGGTGTCCGGGGCAGTATCTCAAAAGGCCAACAAAACGTCCTGTTAGGCAGATGGCTCATGCCTGAAGTACCTGGCTAAAGAGCAGATGGCTTTACCTCCAGCACGTTCTTCTTTTCACCAAGATTGGGGAGTTATCCAACCTGAATGAAAACAGTTATCTGAAACCCGCCCGTGTTTAGAAATACATGGGGACGTGGACCAGGTGGCAACAGGGTTGCCGGCTGTGGTTCTGGCCACTTCCGTTTGACAGCAGGCCCATGAGGTCCAACTGCTGGAACAGACAGAGACCTCAGTAGCAGACTGCAGAGGAGTTGCAAGACCGTGCCCAGGTCCCATGGCTGTGGTGGGGCTGCAGGCACTACTACAGACACCACTGTCATTGCTCACCTGGCAGATGGGAACATAAGTAAGAAAGCCAGCAAGGGAAGGGAAGTTCGCTGCAGCGGGTCAGAACCCACATGTCTGTACACAGAGCCAGGACGCATCTTCCCTCTTTTGGTTCTCTCTCCAAAATGTCTCTCAAAGCCCACTGCTTCTCCCCATCTCCCCTGCCAAGACCTAAGCCAGCATCATCCCTTAGAAGTATGAGATTGACTCTTAACCTCTCTCCCGGATTCTCTTTCAGCCCTGCCAGCTACACTAGCTGCCCCTCATCTCCTCAAACACACCAAGTTCATGCTAAACTTTGCAGTTTGCCCTGCCTGGAATGTTCCACGCCACCTCCTTACCTGGTCAAATCCTGCTTTAGCTCTCTACTCCAATGTCACCTTCCAAATGTCCTCGCTGACACCCTCCCCAATCTAAACAGATCCCTGCCCCACCATTTTCTCTGCTAAGAGCTGTTGCAATTTGCAAGTATCTGTGTTGCTGTTTATTTTGCATATCTGTCTCCTTCACTACCAGGCTGGAGACTCCATGGGTCAGAAACTGTCTCCCTCATTCACACTCTCTCCCTGGGACCTAGCACGCTGCCTTAAACACCATACTGTTGCTAGCTGCTATTGAGTCGGCCCTCGACTCATGGCATCCCCATGCACAACGGAATGAAACACTGCCAGATCCTGTGCCAGTGCCATTATCGGTTGTGGATTGGACCATTGTGATTCACAGGGTTTTCACTGGCTGATTTTTGGAAGTAGAGTGCCAGGCCTTTCCTTGTAGTCTGTCATACTCTAAACGCTCCACTGAAACCTGTTCAGCATCATAATAACATGCAAGCCTACACTGACAGACAGCAAATAATCTGAGAAGCTGGACTATATGAAGAAGAACGAGGCATCAGGATTGGAGGAAGACTCATTAACAACCTGTGTTATGCCGATGACACAACCTTGCTTGCTGAAAGTGAAGAGGACTTGAAGACTCATTGATGAAGATTCAAGACTACAGCCTTCAGTATGGATTATATAAAGAAAACAAAAATCCTCACAACTGGACCAATAAGCAACATCATGATAAACAGAGAAAAGTTTGAAGTTGTCGAGGATTTCGTTTTACTTGGATCCACAATCAACACCCATGGAAGCAGCAGTCAGGAAATTAAAAGACACATTGCATTTGGTAAATCTTCTGCAAAAGACCTTTTTAAAGCATCGAAAAGCAAAGATGTCACCTCAAAAACTAAGGTGCGCTGACCCAAGCCATGGTATTTTCAATCACATTGTATGCATGTGAAAGCTGGGCAATGAATAAGGAAGATCAAAGAAGAACTGATGCCTTTGAGTTGTGGTGTTGGCGAAGAATACTGGCTATACCATGGACTGCCAAAAGAACAAACAAATCTGTCTTGGAAGAAGTGCAACCAGAATGCTCCTTAGAAGGACGGACGGTGTACTTCTTACATACTTTGGACATGTTATCAGGAGGGACCAGTCCCTGGAGAAGGACTTTATGCTTGGTAAAGTACAGGGTCAGCGAAAGAGAGGAAGATCCTCAACGAGATGGATTGACACAGTGGCTGCAACGGTGGGTTCAAGCATAACAATGATTGTGAGCATGGCGTGGGACCAGGCAGTGTTTCGTTCTGCGGTACATGGGGTTGCTATGAGTCAGAACCAACCCAACGGTACCTAACAACTACAACAACAACGATCTTTATGAAGGCAGACTGCCACATCTTTCTCCCGAGGAGCAGCTGCTGGGTTCAAATCACTGACCTTTTGGTTAGCAGCCAAGCACATAACCACTGTGCCACTAGGACTTCTCATTAAACACAATAGGTGGTCAATATTATTTGATAGATTGGATTATTGATGATGGGTGGATCTCTGAAAACATAGCATTGCCAAACATTAAGTTGCAAAAAAGAAAAGCTTTTTCCTTCCTTAGTGAAAGAGGTTTGGGAGATGATGGGAGAATCATGCTGCCTTTCATAGCTCAGAGTTATGGGCAGCCGTGAGGAATGAGCCCAGAACCAGACAGACCTGTTCCTGCCACATACCAGCTGGGTGACCTTGGGGAAATAACTTCATCTCTCTGCACCTCAGTTTCTCTCTGACAATGGGGAAAATCATACCTGTTTGAGTTGTTAAAAATCCCAGATGAAATGAGGGATATGAAAGTGTCTTATAAACTCTAAAGAACTAGAAAATTCATGGGGTTGGGAGTTAAAGCAGAGACAGGGACGCAAAGGGTAATGGAAACCTGCAGCCCACCTTTGCCCTAGTAAGTTGGCTTTTGTAACCAAGGAAACGGCCCTAATTCTTAGCCTTAAAAAGCTACCAGGGAGATCTCAGCAAAAGATAAAAAACAAAGATGAATTGTTCTTCTTGAACTCCTGCTTCTTGGATGATACTTGTCAATCTTAACTCCCAGTTTCCTGCCTGCGTATAATGCCAGCCAAGGCTGAAATGGTGACAACCAGCCCCAGCTCTCCCTATCCCAGCTTACAGTAAGGAAACAGGTGGGACAAGACCCAAGATCTCCATCTATCCAGGCTTAGAGTAAGGAAGTGAAGACTGGGATTTCAAAATTCTGCTTGTGCTGTGGCATTCATTCATTCGCCCAAAAAAAGCTTATCGAGCATGTACTATGTGCCCATTGTTAGGCACTGGAAATAAGATTAGAACAAGGCACTGGACGTTCTGCCCTCGGGGAATGCACCTCTTCAAAACCTTCCCAACTGTGCTCAGACACGAGCTCCAGGAGTCCCTGCTTTGGTTCTTAATCCCCAGGGGTGAAAACACAGCCTTCCCTGCTGTGTATGTGCCAGTGATTTTTTTTTTTCCCCTAATGTCAGTGAGGTCAATTACACTCTGCAGTTTTGCAGTAAAGCTTTTCAAGACTCTCGAGTCACTGCTCTTATTAAGTACTGTATCAGCTGTTTTACATACGCTAATTATCTCCCCATGGCACAAACAATGGCCTTTTTTTAAGATTTTTTTTTTTTTTTCTCTTACTCTTTGGTAAAAATAGAAAATATGAATATGTAGGTATTTTTTAAAGCTTTTTTAGAATTTAAACAGAACGTGAACGCCACCTGCTGGCTACAACGAGAGTAATCTGCATTGATTCCCACAGTCTAGACTTCGAATGAAACCAAAAAAAACAAATCAGTTGCCTTGGAGTCAATTCTGATTCCTGGCAACCCCATCTATGTCAGAGTAGAACTGTGATCCATAGGGTTTTCAACAGCTAATTTTTCGGAAGTAGATCACCAAGACTTTCTACACCTGCTCTGGGTGGACACGAACCGCCAAGCTTTTGGTTGGCAGCAGATCGAACGGTTTGTGCCACCCAGGGACTCTCAACTTGGAATATACTGTTATTAATAAAATTAAATGGTAATAACAATAATAAATTAATATTAATATTTTAAAATGACATTTAAAAATACCGTTTAATCACCTACTGAATTTTTCTGCAGGGTGCTTCAATCCTCGTAACGTAATTAATTATTCTAAAAGCATTATTCATCATGCACATTACAGCTGGCGCTTGGTGAGAACATGTTGTATGTATTATCGCATTACATCCTCCCGACAATCCTGTTTGTCGGGTCCTCTCGTTCTCCACATTGTACAGATTATGAAGTTGAGGCAGAGAGGAAAAGTGGCTTGTCCAGAAAGTAGGTGATACAGCCAAAATTTGAATTCCCATGGGTCTTCCTTCTAATCTGCACTGGAGTTTGTCCAATGAGCTTAGCAGAAGGAGACAGAGAAAGAGACATATTTAAAGCGCAGAGAGCGTCACTGTTGGCAAAGCACGCACAGATACATACTGTGTCATCCTCATGTTACAGGAAGCAAACACAGAAAGAAGAAACAGGACTCAAACCTGGGCCTGCTAACTCTGGATTCTAGGTTATACACACCCCCGTGTGCTGCAGTCCCAACCTTTCATAAGGGAAAAAGAAGGAAGGCATCTTAATCAGATTTCCATCCCCTCCTCTCCGTTGTCTAGTGATCATGGGGACTGGGCAGTGTTTCATTCTAGTGACTCATGGGGTCACCATGCATCAGGGTGACTAGATAGCACCTCACAACAACAAAGTATTATTTTCTTTTGGGGTTCCAGGCCTATCCTCTGTTTAAAGGTTTTAGAGAAAGGAAGTGCCTCTACAACCAAATTGATAAGGTTTATTACTGTGCTTTGTACAAAGTAGACTCTCAAAAGTATTTGTTGACTTGGAATTATTGTTAAGAGTGGTCATCCCACCCCTAGGCGTGCTTTGCCAGATGCCAGCTGGGTTCCCTGGCTGACTCTGTATCTTATGCTACTTACTCATAGAAACACAGACTTGGAAATTGTGCTACTGGCCCAGCTGGAGCACTGTTTGGTGAGTATGCTGATGCCTCAGTTCAGAGAAGTAGCCACTATGTATACTTCTCCTTAAGCAAAGCAAATACTTGGATTTACAAAAGTAGAGGTGGCTATTCAAAAGAATTTACCACAGAATCCCTTCAGAGACCAAGCTCTCCTAGTATGTTGGCAGTTATTTAACTTACACATAATTTTTCAGGTACCTCTATGTTATTTGAAGCAAGATGTGTCTATACTGGTGTCTCAGTGGATCGGTCTGTTTAAGCACTTATCAGGGCTTCCGAGTAGTTATTTATTTTGCCCTAGTTGATCCCATTATTTGCTGCCATTGGTATGAAACAGTCAAATGTGGCTGTTACTTTGAGTCAGTTGTTCTTTCATTGGATTATAACTTGTAAACCAGTGAATCCCAATCTTTTTAAGTGAAGACACCTTACTACTACGTGTTTGCTTTTTTGAAACTTGTTCCCTTTTTTCTCCCTAAAGAAAAAAAAAGCAGCCATCTAAGATGCATCAATTGGTCCCAACCACCTGGAGTAAAGGAGAATGAAGAACACCATAGACACAAGGAAAGTATTAGCCCAAGAGACAGAAGGGGCCACATAAACAGAGACGTCATCAGCCTGAGACCAGAAGAACTAGATGGTACCCAGCTACCACCAATGACCGCCCTGACAGGGAACACAACAGAGAATCCCTGATGGAGCAAGAGAAAAGTGGGGTGAAGAACTCAAATTCTAGTAAAAAGACCAGACTTAATGGTTTGATTGAGACTGGAGGGACCCCAGAAGACATGGCGCCCAGACTCTGTTAGCCCAAAAACCGTTCCCGAGGCCAACTCTTCAGACAAAGTTTAGACTGGACTACGTGACCTAAAATGATACTCGTGAAGAGTGTGCTTCTTTGCTCTAGTAGATACATAAGACTAAATGGGCAGCTCCTGTCCAGAGGCGAGATGAGAAGGCAAGGAGGGTCAGGAGCTGGTTGAATGGGCATGGGAAATCCAAGATGGAAAGGAGGAGTGTGCTGTCACAGTATAGGGAGAGCAACAAGGGTCACATGACAATGTGTGTATCAATTTTTGTATGAAAGACTAACCTGAATTATAAACTTTCACTTAAAGCACAACAATTAAAAAAAAGAAAAAGAAAAGCTTTATGACACAATGTTTTAATAAAACTAAGCAAAATGTTTTTAAAAAATCTCGTTCATATTCTTACTACGACAAATGGAAAAACCAGTATCGCTTGCTGCAAATAGAAAATAGCCACAGAAACACATGCGTACTATGAAAAGTTATTAAAAGTTCTTCCATGAACCGCCTAAAATAATCTGTGTGTCATCAGTAGCGTGCATTCCACACCTAGGCAAACACTGGTCCAGAAAGTACCAAGGAAGCATCTCAGTGAAAGTAACAGACTGATTTGAAAGTGATTTTGGTGTTGTTTTAGGCATAATTTTGAGGTTTTGGTTAACCTGAGAGTGGAACATGTCTAGAAACAAAATCCCTTCGTAATCCACCGCTTTGGTTCATCCAGAAACATCTGGAAGCTGTCAGAAGCCACCGGAATCCCCTGCCTGCCCCGGGATTCAGAACTGATCCCCTCTCTGTGGGAAACAAAGCAGCCTGTCAAGGAAGGTTGCTCAACAGCAGACGCATTAGCACTTTGTACTTCTTGGGACTCATTTATCTACAGATCTCAACGTGCCTCGGAACATTCATTAATGCTCATCACAACAACACCCTGCCCGCTAAGAAACACAGTCCCCATTTTGCAGATGGGAAAATTGATTAGAAAGGGCTATTAATGACTGCACTGTCAAGTGACCGCACCATTAAGTGGCTGTTGAGCAAACAAGGAGTTATGGCAAGAAGGAAAACGACGACTCTTG
The DNA here is from genome assembly GCA_030035585.1 of Dugong dugon. Taxonomy (NCBI): domain Eukaryota; kingdom Metazoa; phylum Chordata; class Mammalia; order Sirenia; family Dugongidae; genus Dugong; species Dugong dugon. Next base: position 87,143,395 of record CM057474.1, on the reverse strand, counting down.
AAGATCCCGGCCTGCAGGGCCACCTCGCAAACCAGACGTTTGCCCGAGATGGAGACTCACAATGCAGAAGGCCTCATTTTTCCTCTACTGTCCCCAGGCCAGGGCGGGAAAGGACAGGGTCTCTGGAGAGCATTCCAGAGTCTGCCATGCAGTGAACATTTCATAAATTTTTACTGGATTCAAGAACAGAGAGGATTTTCCAGAAGGAATGCAATTTCTCCATCCCATCCAATTCCCCACCAGAAAAGCAAAGATTAACTCAGCAGGGTCCAGGGGATAGGTCAGATTTGGTTGGGAATTTTGATCCAGATTGACAAGAGATGTGTAAGAAAGGAGGCCAAGAGCATGGCAGACATCACATCGAGGAAGCAAGAAATAAGAACCAGAAAACAGGACTTAGTTCAAGAACTACAGACTAGAGACAGGACGGGGTTCAAATCTTAGGCTGGGAAGATGCACAAAGAATCTTTAAAATGATCGTGTCTTTTAACTCAAAAAATTGACTTTCAGGAATTTATCCAAAGCAATTAATAGGAGAATTATATAAAGATGTCCATAAAATTATTTAAAGGTATATATAAGTGACATGGTTTATAACAGTGTAATTTATATTAACAAAAATCATAAGTACTCTAAATATTCAAAATTGGGGATTTATTTAAAGAGGTTATAGTATACTATACGTCCATTAAAAATATTTTTAAGAATATTGAATTATATGAAAAAATTGTCATTGTAAATCAATGAAAATTCAGGATACAAAATTATAAATATAATCGTCAAGATATCAACAGAAACAGAATTCTATGCTTAAAAAAAACAAGGAAATACCATGAAAGTCTGTGAATAATCTAGGTAGTAGAATTAAGTGTGATTTAATTTTTTTATGAATGTTTCTGTATTTTCTGAAATTTCAATAATAAACATTTTAATTTTAAAATATTGATTTTTGTTAGTTTTTCTTAAAATATTGCTGGGGCTTTAATTCGGGACCAGCTCCACTTAAGTGATGGGTACGGAGTCCCAGGAAACTGTGGTGGTGTAGTAGTTAAGAGTTCAACTGCTAACCAAAAGGTCAGCAGTTCAAATACACCAGGTGCTCCTTGGAAACCCTATGGAGGCAGTTTTACTCTGTCCTATAGGGTTGCTATGAGGTGAAATCAACTCGACGGCAATGAGGTTTTTTTTTTTTTTTTTTTTTTTTTTTAATGGAGTCCCAAAATAGATCCATAGGCCTAAAGAAACAGGGTTATACAAGTTGCCTAGCTACTTCATGAGATCCAATTTGCCAAGGTGTTCTGAGTCCTCTGCATTTAGGAAAGTATCACAGGACATGGGAATGAGCTCTGGATTAGGAGTAC